>OX401907.1:6265284-7569546 GCA_947859195.1 Drymonia ruficornis
GTACAAAAATACGCAATCGTGCGATTAAAATTGTCGCCTTTTCTTTCGCCTGACTAATCAAAGGTTAACGTCGACTGAGACGCCAATTTCATGCGGTCATTAACTTCAGCACAATTCACTTTTCTGTTCCGGATATTTACTTGTTTAGGTCGTGGCCCCATTAGGCGTACTATTTGTCGCTGGCTGTTTGCCGGTGAGCCTTGAGTGCGTACTGAAAATAGTCCTTGCACGAACCAAATCGACTTAAGTGTGACATATTGTTATCTATGATACTATTAATGTAGTACCATAGATAATAGGCCTTATAAAAGTGACTTATTCACCAACTATATTTGCAGTTTCTTTCCTAAACCCCAAAATCAAATGATTATAAGAACCTAATACTTATGCTACAACTTGGGGTTCCAGAAATGGCATTTTTACAGGTCCTTAAAAGGTTGTCATCTCGTCTTCTACTCCATCAAATGCTATGGACGATACTTGCCACTGAAAATTAGGTGGACGGTCGTCCGTGTGCGTACCTCAGCAAAAAAAAAATCTTGCCCTTTAATTTTGTATTTACATAGAGGAGTTACGCTTGTAGTACACTACAGAATTTCGGATCTGCTATGTCTTCTTTTTTGTCCGGACTGGACTATAACGCAACGGCTTCTGAAAATGGCATAAATAAACTCCACGGTACAGCTTTCTGATAATACGTATTATATATTATAGTGTGCGCCATCTTTATCAAATCTTAAGTTATGAGGCAGAGTATAGGAGTATAGCCTAGCCTAATAGTTAGCCACATAGTCTTACCTTATAGGTTCACAGCCTTAAATACTTGAGTTCGTACTAATCTGTGATTCAGTTTTTGTGTCATAACAGCGGGAGTTATAGCAAAGATAGAGTAGGATGTGGATTGACTTAGCGCGATATAAAAAAGTTAAATAAGATTACCTTTTCGATATTTTTTTATTGTAATAAAGCTTATAATTTACTGTCGCTTTAATACTATTTATGTAGGTATTATTATTATCGCCGAACCTCAAATTATTATCATAAGAACCTCAAATTCAGTCCATACATAAAGTGACATAACGACGGTTAAAATTGAGAGTCCTCTCAAGATCATTGTTAGACTTGAGATCGATTTATTACAGGTGGGACTTAAAATACTGAGTAGCGTGTTGGTATTTTATCTCTATGTGGTATTTGGACGTGATGCGACGTGAGGCACATGAGGCCCAGTCGGATTCAGCCAGACCTGAGGGGCTAGCCAAGTAGCATGAACGCTAATCGAATAGAATAGAATAGACTTCACAATGTATAGAAATGTCAAACGTCGCTATGTAGATCAACAACAAGTTGCTATGCAGATCACGTGACTTATGTAATTTTCATACATGAAGCGAAGCGATTTAAACGAACGCTCGTAGACGTCAGCCACTTGTCTAGCTCTTCTGGTTGCCTTGTCTACAAGCGTTTCTATAATCGCTACGCTTCATGTATGGAAAAGACATAAGTCATATGATCTACTTATCGACTTGTAATGTCATGTTCATACAGTTAGCGTAGCGTTTAGTAGAAACGCTTGAAGACGAAGCCACTTGTCTAGAGGGGCTGTGTGGTTTGTCGAATCGTGCTTCTTAGTCCGGCAGCCCACTCAGTTCATCGAGGCCGCCTCGGCCTGGCTTTCAGTCCATAATTTCTTGCTACATTCGTCGGATTCGGCCGTTCCGATCTCTCCGGCTGCCTAATCGTATGTGCATGCGCATTAGACTCTTGGAATTAATGTTATTTAATGGAACATTTACATTTCGTTCGTCAAAACACTTCTATGTTCCACAAAAGATACCTTGTACCAAATGAATTGCATGCAGTATGAAACATCGTATCATGACACCATTTAAAAAATAGTTTTTTTTTTGGGAGTTCCCCACTAAGTTAGCTGTACAAAGTTATGTACCGACTTATATTACAATCTCGTTCAAGTTAAATGGACATTGTTTAAGGCATGTCATGTGGACATACTACTTCGATATCGCTCAATGGAATGTTTCCGGCATTTTCTTATTGACGGAAATGTATTTATAGCGAATAGTCGGCGTGTGTCATAGATACCTACTTCAAAATTCCTTTGTGCTCGTTCAAAATGTTACAGGAAATCAATCGTTTCAGGTATTTTATTCTATTTCATCATATTTTTTTTTGAGATACGGCTATTATTATGTCGAATTAATTGGAATGAATTTTATGCTTGATTTGTATTTCCATAGAAATTATCCTAAAACAAAACTCATAAGTGCACCTGAAACATGCTTGTGGTGACAACACGCACAAGCTTCAAATGCCTGAACATGTAATAATTACCAATATTTATTTTTCACAAACTATCCCACCAGCTAACTGGACGTGAGCGATGTCGCGCTAGGTAGCACGACTCTCACGCGCCGTCTGAACAGACGCACCAGTAATCACCAGTTTTAAATGCCGCCGTCACGAACACGGACGAATCGCTCACTCGCTCGTTTGCTCGCGTTAGTTTGGGGGACGCTTAAGGGTCTCCGCAGACTAGCTACTTTTAGCATCGGCGACCGGCGATTTTGTGACGTATCGATGCTGCGTCGCGTTTCTTCGAGCGCGAACGAGCGAGACGCAGCATCAAAATCGCCGATCGCCGATGCTAAAAGTAGCTAGTCTGCGGAGGCCCTAAGACAACAGCATTACCACGGTCCGCATGCGTGTAGCAGTAGAACGCCGACGCCCATTGGCTTCTGAAGGTTAAAGTCAAGGTTTGTACGCAACGTCCCGAATCAAGTTGGCGGCGGCGGCGTGGCCCGCCCGAGTGCTGCGGCCGCCGCCGCCCGTCCACACAATGTCGAAGGTGAAAGTCAAGGCCGCACGTAATGCTGATCTAATGGACACCACACATTATGTAACCCGTAATCGGTCAATTTTCGATATAACGATCGTTAAAGCAATTTGCCGTATCGTTTGGCCAGTCAGATTTGCATGGTTCTCCGTTTATTAGTTTTGGCACTGATAGGTGTATTAGTGGTGCTATTTCCGGAGCTGGCTGATAAAAAATAAGTGTAATATACATGTGTTGATTGAACACAATTGAAGAAAATAAAATTAATAATAAATATAAATAAAATATAACGTCACGACTTTTACCCCATTCGGGGTAATCAGAGGCTTGTGTGGCTATACACCACCACATTGTGGAGGTATTAAGTCAAAGCCCACTTTTCACCAGATAGTCAGAAACCAACGTGACGGGTGGTGAACCTTGTCGCCGTGTATACAGGAACTGACTATTACCTAATCCCGAGGGATAGGTAGGTTTCCACACGATGTTTTCCCTCACCGTAAGCGAACTGTAAATTATGCACTTAAATGAAAATTTGAGATTATTTTAAAGGCCAGAACTTTATGTTAATAGAAGAAGTACCTACTCAAACTTAAAATTTAAATGAATTATGGTCGAATTACGACCACGCGCGACTACTAGTAATAATAATTAATCTACGACCTCCTTACTGGGACTGGGGCTCTAACCCAACCTCAGACCATTCAACTTCGTTCGAGAGCCCAACACGCTGACCAAGTACGATAGAGGTTAGTGTCATTCGAAATTCGAATCGAAGGCGAGCGTTCGAATCTATCAGAGTATTTGTTATGAATCAGTATAATTTTTTTTTAAATTTATTCCCCATTTGTCTAAAGAGGGCCTTTTGATTAATACAGAGTTCATGTAAATGGCATTTAATAAATACCACGATACGCTTTATTTATAGCACGTCGTTCATATTTTATATGAATACACGGCAGGTAATAAACCCACACGGTTTAAGCCTATTCCTGTCAATTAGAGACTACATGCCTCCAGTAGACTGTAGGTATCTAATATTATTACATTTGATAGAATAAGGGCCCTGATATTACTAACAAGTTCTGAGATCAATCTTAATCAACTTTATTTGGATTCATAATCGCGGAGGTTGGCGTGGTGAGTGATATTCTACAATTCAAATTCTTATTTCATCATACCGACAATATAAGTAAGTACCTATTAACGATAAACAATACTGAACAAGTCTAGACCTTGAAAACTTCATTTTAAATTTAGATCGGATTTTATTTATTTCCCGGAATCATGAAATGTTATCCTTGGGAGTTCTATAGAGGATCAAAGCTTGCTGCAGCGTGGAACAAAAGCTAGTGTGCAATAAAAATCTAGGTACCTAGCAGAATGGCATGTTTGCGCTCGGCGACTCTTTTTATAGCCAGCTATCGATCACAACATGGGTACAGAAATAGGCAGATACAGATAATCGCTCAAACCATATACAGCTGTTACCATCTAACAAAGATGATCACTTGCTGAATGGTGAAGGAAAACATCGTGAGGAATCTTGAACTTCTTACGAAAGACATGAAGTACGGAAACCCGCACTAGACAAACTATGACTCGAATCCCCTCGCACTTAGTGGGAGAACCTGCCCCCTATTACCCACATCAGGACCAAGGTATCATCAGCCACAAGTAGGTTCGCTGCAGTGTACGTCTGCCTACACTTTCGACGAATACAGTCGTGATAGTTTATCATCTGAACGCAATCAATGGAGATTTACCACAAAAAATAACAATATTTATATTGTGTTCTTCAACTTATAAAGGTACTTTGGATACCTATCATAATAATTGGACGATAGATAATAGTCCTAATAGTGCTGAGTTTTTGTGACCGGCGCGGCGGATACAAAGGCATTGAACATAATGACACAACACCTATAAAGCATGACCGACCGATGAATAAACATCACAACATCGTACTCCACATTAAAGTGAATAAACAAACAGAAATATGCAGTCTCGCTCGCTACTCATCACGGTTACGTTAGCTCTATGTACTTGACGTAATTAGTTCATATTTACATAATGTGTTGTGTGTTTCATTAACACGTCCAAATGCTTGACCCGTTCAAGATCATATGTGCGTATTATGTTCCGGCATAGCACAGTTCGACACCCATCCGGGGCAATGTCGAGGCTGCTAATTCTCATTGCTGAATATTCATGAACTAACAGCAGCGGGCGGGCCGCCGCGCCGCCGTACTATCATCGGCACCGAATCAGCGTTAAGGTCAACGCTCATCTAACGCCTCCGCACCCGACCAGCACCGCCTCGCCGCTCAGCGTCCACTAACTGAACCGGAAATAAGTGGACCACGCGCTGACCGCGCGGCGTTCACTCGTTGACCCCGCGCGGTCCACTGGGCGATCACGTGACGTTTATGGTGTAAAAGCAGCGTCCGCCCGCGGCCCACCAGGCGACAACGAGTGGACGTCTAGCGGCGAGGCGGTGCTGGTCGGGTGCGGAGGCGTTAGGTGAGCGTTGACCTTTATGGGCCGCACCACCGCCCGTAAATTACCGTTCAGTCGATTCAATAATGATAATATTCCATTCTAGGTAATAACTGGAAACCTCCGTTCCGTTTTGGAAACAATAGAGTCGATTCGATTGATAATACTAATATTTTACAGCTATAACATAAAAATGATAATTGCAAATGGTGACTAATCACACGGCTGCTACAAATAATTCTGATCGTAATCATTGCATGGACTGAAAAGTATAGCCTTGTCCTCTTTGACTCTAGTCGGGGCAAACGGATCAAGGCGAATATGTGCATTTTGTCGCGGACCCTCCGTCACGCAGAGTTTTATCAGTAATTTGTGTATTTTCAATTGCGGCGGCTGACGTTACCTGGGACGGAATAAAATTACTCGAATCGAGCCAGCTACGTAATGACTTCACCTCCAACATCAATGCTACTCCGGTCGTGCGGAGTCGGCACATGCACGGCTCATGCTAATGGCGCGGCCGGCGCGGGCGCAGGCGGTATTCGTCGGTCTCGAGCCGCTCGGACGGCTAATCTTTGTCACCAAGGCGAAAATAGTTTTCTCGGCATCGACGGCCACTGAGGTCGGCGATTGCATCAACGGCGTAATCTTCAGAATAAATTCAATGTCAAGGGAGCGATGTCGTGCAGGGCATGGCGTCCGTTCGGAGGACGAGTCGTGTCAAATGTTTACTAGGGCGAGGTTTCTTCGCATAAAAAATCGAGTCATGCACGTACAACATTGAGATGCACATCCAGGCTAAGGTCTCGTCGAGCGAGCGCGCCCCTGCGGTCAAGTACGCGCCATCTCGCGGCTCCGCCCGCGCCGTGGCTGCCTGCTGAACGTTAATCCACGCTTAACGCACACCTACTAACTATAGCCTACCTATATGAATCGCTCGTATCCTATATTATTATGGTTTATTTGTTGCGTTCTCGTATATCGTAGCTTCTGATCTGCAGCAGCGTTCGATGTTGCAACCCGATCAGTTCTACAACTTACGCCTAAGTATTGCATGTGTTAATCGCGTTGATAGCAGATAACAATGCGAAACAGGGTGGTTACTTTGAAATGCCAAGTACGGATTCGATAATCGTGATTTGACGTTTCTTCTTTCGTGGATCCTACTCCCGTTTTCACATGTTCATGACGCATGACGTATTTTAAAGTAACTCATAGACAAGATCGTATGAATATGTGAAAACCGGAGTAGGATCCACGAAAGAAGACACGTCAAATCACGATTTTTGAATGCGTACTTCGGATCCGTCAGCCGAAGCGTTCGTTTCGCATTTCAAAGTAACCCTGTTGTGGAACAACTAAACAGTAGATACTGCATCTAGGCACTAATCTTGGCAGTAAACTGCGGCTAGACATGACGGGCAGTGGTGCGTTCCTTTTGATGCTCACGGCAGATAGGGATTCACTAAGGCCAAAGATCCTTACAACCATGAGTTACGTTGATAATGTCGTGAGGCTTTTGCCAATTCTCTCCAGTTGTTTTCAAGGGCGAAGTCTAGGTTGAAACGTGAATTTGATGTAAAACTAAGAGAATCACACCCCAGAGCCCCTTTGTCGTATCGTCTCGGTCACCGTGATGTTTAGTTAAGAGTTAAGTCCACAAAGACACAGCTCACTCCCCTGGGATTGTCTAATTGTGAGATTCTTACTTGCCAAACGGTGCATAAAAATATCGTGACGAAACCTACACGTATTTCAATAAGACTTGTGAAGAGTTCCAACATAACGTACTCGCCTGGCGGGTATCGAATAAATATCCCCTCGTAATTGTAGCCTCTAGTACAGTACCATTCTGATATCACCTTAATGATACTTTTAAGGAAATATGCCAATTTATAAAAAAAACATCCTCGACTTCATAAAACTCAACAGCAGGGCTATTACATATCTCAGTTGACAACTGGCTTCGGTTGTACACCGAACTTTGATGGTAACTTAGAATGACATAACATTCGTATTACGTATTTCGGTGAATGGATATCAAGGTTTAGGTTAGGTTAGCTCTGCAGGAAATATGTAGTGCCAATGTTATGTCATTCTAAGTTATCATAAAATTTCGGTGTACAACCGAAACCAGTTGTCAACTGAGATATGTAATAGCCCTGCTGGTTCATAGAAACTTGTCTAGTAAGATGGCCAATTAGTGCAATTACGGCATGCCGCTTTTCTGTGCCACGGTATCCTTGCTGATAACACGGCATATCATTACTATTGTTGCCCGTCAACTAGCGGCTAATTGATGCCCCTATAGTGGGTACCTACGTAGCATTGAATTACCCAAGAGGTACCTACTCGCAAAACACTAATTAGGGGATCATAAAAAAATCATATTATACATAAAGAAACACAAAACAGGAAAGTTAATGTAATCACCAAACCGGTAGGCATAATATTTATTTTTATTAGAATTAGTATAAATAATTATTATTATAAATCATAAATGTCTTCCCTATATTCGGCAGACGTGGATTTTAATTTAAATTAATAAACATAAATTATTCATAGACAAGGGTCAACAAAAGACATTAAAACATCGTATGTTTTGCAAAATTTGGTATTATTAAGATAGTCCTAGCGTCAAACCCAGACCACAAAAAATAATGTTATAGGTACTTTTGTGAGGCCAAGGTGGAGAGACGATTCGGAGACCTTTGCGACAGAACATGGCCGCAAATCACACCTCTTTCTTCGTATTTTCTCTGTGAGTGGGACACTAACTATAATAAAAAAAACTTTAGTAAGTAGGTACTGCTTTTGACGACCGCTTGGCGCAGTGTTTCAAGCGTACGCCGCTCGGCTCTCTACTTCGAGTGGCTGCGGGTTCGATTTGCCAGAGGATTTCGTGATTTGCGATGGTCTGGGTGTTACTGAGATCGCCCCCAGTACATTGTTCCAAGCGTTGCTTAGTTTGGGACCATACAGTTGGTGTGACCATACAGTGGTGGTGTTAGTCTAGCGATATTTATTTATTCATTTACCAGAATCACTGTAAGTTCGCAGGATGACATATCACTGACACTAATTTTGAAATATGTGTGTATTTTACAGATATACCTTCCTAAGTTTTTTTAATGTAGTGAATTATTTGCATGAACGTAATAGGTTATAATTTCTTTGATTATTTGTAACCATCATTATAATAGTCATTTTGACAGGTTGCTGTTAACCATCTCAAATTATTTGGTGATGTTTATTAAATCCACAAGCATGGTTTATTAAAATTCTTTTATGTATTTCTTTAAAAAATAGCAAATAAAAATGCACTATTTAAATACGCTTTCAAAACGCTATCTTCAGGAATATGGTGGTATTATGACGTCACAATGCATCAAATAAACCTCAATCAAAGTCACAACTGTCAAAAGTTAAATTAGCATTGGAAAACATTCCCAGAGTCGGGAAACTATAGAAAAACCCTTGAAACGTTTCCATGAAATATTTTTAAGTCTGTTTTGTTTGCGGCCCTGTGACGTCATGGAGGGTGTCATGTCATGCAGGGTGTTAACAGTCACATGACGCTGATACGCGGAAAGTAGGTCGAAAGGTGCCTGAAAAGCCGACAGAAAGTGATACTTTTCTGGTCGGGCAAAATCGTGTTTCCAGAACGGGCAAAATCGTGTTTCTTATTATTGGTCCCTCGAACTATTAGCGCCCGAGCGTATTACTTTTCCCCTCGGGTAACAATGTAGGTACTATATTTAACAAATAATCAAGACTACATTTTGTACTTTTTAGATATGTAATAATTTTTAAAACTTGTAATCTTGTAGAATTACATCAGCACGATCCATATTGATGATGTAGGCAAATACCGTGTTACAACCCGTTTCAGCTCTTTCATATTCGAACTATAAAGGAAACGTACCAACTTATCAAGTAACATAATGAGTGTTAAACCGTTAAAACTTTTATGATTAATCTTAACACAATTAGTTTTATTATCAATTATAAAACACAAGTGAAAACCAAGGCCGCAGTTAAAGTTGTTTTGTTTAGACATAATAAGTTATTGTATTTCATTTAGTTTCATAATTCTAAGCAATAAAGTTATCTATATCGGTGTTAAAAGTTAAGCATGAGATAAACACGAACTATGTCAAAATTTCAAGGGAAATTTAACTAGACACACGTTTAAAACGAGTTCAACTTTTTTTAATAACACCGTTCATCTTTAAACTACTTATCGTCCTTATTTTGTAAGGGATTAACACAATAAGTCTAAGTATAAGTTACTGAGGGCCTATTACGATGCCGGACCATCCGTTTCATTCAAATTCGAATCCCAAACGAAACGAATTCTTGCTTTCGTACCGGGTTCGTTATAACTGCCCTAGGCGGTAATCTCGTTTGGCGGAAAGTTTCCGTCATCAACTATAGCGGCCTATTCTTTCTCAATTCAAAGCAATTTGCTGACACAAGGTATCTGTGACAGAATTGCTTTAAAAAAATAAAAAATAGGCCGCTAATACTTGACGGAAACCAACGGTAACTTTCCTTCAAACATGAATAGGTACCCCCACTGGTCTTCTTTTCGTCACATCGTAACCTATGATCCAAGAATAGTCAGTTCACCAGAGTTGCAAGCAGCTCGTGCGTACCCAAAAATGACATGACACGTCACCCTTTTGACCTCTTATTGGTATATGTACATATATTATCTAGCTTTATATACCTACCAATTACCATCTGTATTAAATTTAACTGCCGATTAAAAAAGTGGATTGTTTCACAACCAACAAACGTGCCTATAGGTAAAACCAAATCTATGGTGGTTTTCCTCATTCGTGATAATTTCTGATGACACATTATTCAAGACCATAGTAGGTACCTCAACATAAAACGGGGAAGACCTAGGTCCATGAACCTATGCCTAGGTCATTACTACGATGTCACTTATGCAAGATCATTGCTATTTAAATGGACTGTAATACGCGCGAAGAAGTTACAAAACGTTATATCACGCTATGTAACATAATATCGCAACCCTATTTGCATCCATAAGGTTTAATATATATGTTATAAAATGTTATATAGCCGTAATTAAGGAGCAAAACTATATAAAGGAAACGGCCAGGTGAAGACAAGGTCCTTGGTAGATTCATTGTAAATCTAAGAATTACCAAGATTCTAGAATTTCAAAACAAAAACTACGTCATAACTAAATAACGATATAACAAATATATGTTTTCTTACTCATAAAGGACAGCTATAGACTTACCCCCAAATTTATAGAAAGTTATATCAGACTTACACTGGCATTACAAATCACTTTTGTTCATAGAAATGGTTTGTAAAATGTATGTAAACTGGATAAAAATCACTGTGAATTTGGGGTTTAGTTGAGTCATATTTTTGTACCAATAGAATCATTACTGTGTCTTACCTTACCTATGGCGTAAATCTTCGGAACAAAAATCTACACAGCAATGCAATTTAATTCCTATTAATTACCTAGAATATTATCTGTTAGTACGTTAATCACGTTATACTTAATATCAATTAACATAGAAACAATTAGGAAGTAGTTCAGAGTGTGACGTATTTTAATTAATTAAGACGTATTAAATAAATCTCAAACGAGTATTGTGGCTACTTTGTTTAATACGTACCTACTTATCAAAAAAGATGTAAAACTAGTCGCGAGACGGATTCCTAGCAATTCCGGAAACAAATAAAATAATATTAAAAGCCTCTTTCAGTTCCGCCATTAACCATTTATTTGCATAACAATAATATTATTAAATATAGCATTGAACAGATAATTTAATAGAATTTGGCGATGTGTTGTAATCTATCAAGAATCGTTACAAAATAAATAGAGACACATAATTACTTAGTACCTATTTTGGTCAGAAGTAGATTAATAGATTGTTAAAATTAGATTAGGACTGTAACCTCTAAATTATGACCTATACCAATAAAGTATAAGTTGATTGCGTGGGTATTCATACTACGGTCTCCATCGCTCTACCAATAAATAATAAAAATATCATCAAATAACATGTTCCGTGGACTAAATGGTTCCGCGACTGCCGCAAGAACAGAGCAGAAAAAATCGCTCAAACTTATTTTTAACCAACTTCCAAGAAGAGGAGGTTCTCAATTCCACTCTATGTTTTTGACTTTTTAGGCAGTTTTTCCATAGTCAGGTAGAGTTTGTTAAACTTTATAGTTTTAACCTTTTTTGCACGGTGCTTCAGGTTTTCCAAGCAAGATCCACCGTATGCCCATTGAGCTCAAAATTGCTTATAAAGTGCTTAATTTAGAATAACTATAAAAGAAACCACATAAGTAATGATTTTGAAATACCTATTCTACTCGGGGTAGTAGGTAAAAAAACACATCCCTAATTTCCATGTATGAAAGGTACCCTAGAGCATAGACATCTACATAGACTATCTACATATCTACATAGACTATCTAGAACATCTACATAGACTACAAAAAATGTAGCTTATGCCACTTAAACCATAATAACGAATCGAATAACATCTAATTTATCATAATCGGATGAGTAGTGTAGGCGCGATGGTGAAACATACATAGGCTGACAAAAAACATAACCCTTCCTTTTGGCTCTACCGTTGTCGGGTAAAATAGAGTAACCATGAAGTCTCTTGCTCTATTTCTCCATTGCATTGCCATACCAAACACCGGTTTGGCATAAATGGGGTATAAACTCTACCACCCGGTAGAGTTTATACCCCAAATTTATAGAAAGTTATAATGGTCTGATACTGACTTTACAAAACACTTTTGTTCCTAGAAATGCTTGGTAAAACCATTTTTAACTGGCAATCTCTAAGTATACATTTTGTCATTAGTTCCGGTACGAAGTTGCTTCCTACATGTAATTTCGTTTGAAACTTATTGTCTAACAGAATGCTAATTTACTTAATCCGCTTAGAGTTCCGCTTGTTCAGTGGGTTCGAAATTACGATACGATTACATGCGTTGATATTTGATATAAGCTGCGAAACAATTATTGGGTAACTCGTCTTTCCTTCTTAAAAAGTATATACTACTTTTAAAATGAAGTTTCCGCGAAGTTTCAGAATCTTCCATTACCGCAACAAAAAGTTTATCCATATTTCGAGCCCAAGAAGATGATAATAGCATTACAAGCATGCTTTTCACATGCTTGTCAAGCAATTTCGACTGCCAAGCTCAAGATACAAGATATTAATCGGTCACACCCGGATATCAGTAGAACTAGGATTTTTTTGTTGCATGAATCGTCAAGAATGATAAAAATTCACGAAAAGTTTTAACTTTCCATTCGGAATGTAATTCTTATGTGGCAAGAAACTCTATAACATGGTGATCCCAGAATATGGTTACTAAGTACTAACTCTTGACGGGCCCGTTAGCGTGGTTGGCGCGGAGGCGACTTTTACGCTGCAGGTCGTAGGTTCGATTCCTACCCGTGACATGCATTTGTGTGCATGAACATGTCTGTATGTCCGGAGTCTGGGTGTATATGTATATTAAGTATGTATTTACAAATAAAAAAGTAGTGTATGTAGTAATATCAGTTATCTGGTTTCCATAGTACAAGCTCTGCTTAGTTTGGGATCAGGTAGCCGTGTGTTATAAATGTCCCAGGATATTATTATTATTACTCTACGTTTGTTGCTTTGTTGTGTGTAGTCTTTGGCATGACCACGTGCAATATACCTATCTCGATGTTTTCAACCGCTAATAACAATAAAAGCACAATACAGAATTATATTCATTCATTTGTGGTGTAATGATTTTCTGTGATTATTATTCATTTTTGCAAATGTGAGGTGTCATGAAAATGATACCTCAGCAGATATTTTATATCCCTCCATTCTATGCTATTATGCCCCATCAAATGTACCTATTCTGTGATACAATAGTAACATACAATTTTTAGTGCTCCGATTTTAGTAACTTCACTATAGTCCAACAGGGTAAGTGCATAGTAGAATCCTGTCAACGGCTTAGGGCCAAAAAATTAAAGCTCTATTATTTTTTACTTCTGGAAATAACGTCTTCCTAAAATGGAAATCAATGACTGTGGCTGAGGTCTGAGTTGATGACAACCGCGATTAAACAAAGCGGCCACCTAGTTCTCACCTTTTTGTTTTATAACAAAAAATATATTGGTTGCGCGCGTGATATCAATGGTTTATAGATATACCTATATTTTTATAGATATAACATTGTATTTGATATTTAGAATTACGGGTACATAACTATTTTTACTGTTCAAAAGTTCAGCTGGCCCCCTAGACAAGTGGCTTCATCTACAAGTGTTATTACAAAACGCTACGCATAAATGTATGGAAATGACATTGCAAGTCGATAAGTAGATCACGTGACTTATGTCATTTCCATACATGAAGCGTAGCGTTTTGTAGAAACGCTTGTAGATGAAGCCTCTAGTTTCGGAGGGCTGTTGTACTGAGTTAGCGACGATGACGTTTCAGCGTTACAAAAGTTCCACGGGCACCGTAATTAAGTTCAATATTGCGTAGCGTGACGAACTGTCCCGTCAGTGTCAATGCCGATGCTGGGTTCCACTTCACGCCCAATTGGTACTTCATGCTGCCGTCCAAATTAAAAAATAAGACGTAACACAGATTGTTTTCAATGTTCTACATCAGGGGGATTACTTTGAAAAACGAAACGATAGATTCGGCTGACGGATCGTCCGAAGTACGGATTCGATTATCGTGATTTGATGTTTCTTCTTTCGTGGATCCTACTCTGAAAGTTATTTGACATTTACGATTTCAGCGTTTGACATGGTTTTGATCGTAGGTAAATCGAATCCGTACTTCGGATCCGTAACACTTTCGGAGTAGGAAATCGCCCGATCCGTCAGCCGAAGCTTTCAAAGTCAAAGTCAAAGGTTTTTATTCATGTAAGCTCATTAGCGCATTTATAAATAGTCAATATAAACAATATTTTAGCGTTACCACCGGTTCGTCATGTTGCTTCCATTGAGAAGAGCCGGCAAGAAACTCAATGGTTACTCTTTTCAAAAGAATAATTGTATACATTTTCAAACAGTAACGCTATGTGAGCAGGCATGCATTAACACAGTGTGAGTAAAAAAAACAACAACATAAGGTATTTAAATAAAAATAAACAAAAACTAGCATAGAAAGCTGTGCATGCTCTCCCACTTAACAATCAAACCAAAAGGTGAATATTTAGAACGATTGTTTTGGTGTGATGCCTTCCGTGTTGTTTTGGTGTGATGCCTTTTCGTTTCGTTTTTCAAAGTAACCACCCTGGTTCAACAAGGTGTTTTGTCTCAACTACACTTAGCACAGCTTATGTTTCGGTATATTACTGGTAGTTAGACATTCTGAAACCTATCGCAAATTGTCCTTCAAACTTTTTCTTCACTATTTTCCGGTTATTGTCAACTAGTGCCTGACGTCAATATTGATTTGAAGGTACCTTCCCGTCGTGAGACAGTCACCTGCCTACAGAGCCTACCTACTTGTTATGACCTAATTTATGTATAGGTATGTTATGTGGGTACAGTCCCTCAAGCTTTACAGTAGCGACACGCTATGATGCCTGATTATAACGGAATAAAATTCATTTTCGCATTTATTTTTTGACATTCTTATTTTTTTTCCGTGTAATTCCGTGATAATAAGGTTCATTTTCTCCCCCCCCCCCCCCCCACATGTCAAACCGGACATCGTAGAATGCCGCTACTATAATTCAATGACCGCTAGTGTCAATATTTTTCTATTAAAATTTTAGTTCCTCTTGCCCCCCCCCCCCCCCCAGATAAGTTTGTGGCACTCGAGGTGGCACTTTGCAGAAGTTTCCGTGTACTGGATCCGTGTGCTTTCAGTTGAATCGGTCAAACAGAAATGGCTGAAAAACCATCGCAAGATATGAAACAAACAAACATACGGCGTTAGGTAAATAACACCGCCTCATTACCCATTTATCAGCAATATTGCAAACCATAAAATTTAAATCTGGATGGTTTGATTGATACTTAACATAATTTTACAGTTTACAGATTAGATAACGTGGGGTCTTTGTGATTGGTGTTATTTGGTCAGTCCAGCGCATGGGGTTACGTCCTCTAGGTCTGGTCTAGTCAAGAATGTACACATAAATAATTCCCACCATAATAAATCCCCTATCCCTGTGGTGGATTATGGCCTGAATCCCCCTCGCATTGAGGGGAGGCCCGTGCCCAGCAGTGGGACGTTAAAAGGGCTAAATTATTTATTTATTTATAATAAATCCCCTAATAAAGCCACCCTCTCATGGAAATCGGCGTAAAGTAGCTTTTACATGATCGTACAATGTGTGAGAGAGCCGGAAGTCCAACCCCCCTTCTCTTACCCTCCCTGTATCCCACTCTCCTTCCGGTCAGCCACGTGCGAGTGATGTAACGGCTTAATATCAGGCGGGCCGTACGTTTGTTTGGCACCTTAGTCACATAGAAAGCAATGGACTCAATTCAAATAAAAGACTGCATTTATTTCTAAACGTTCTATACTCATAGTGATAATAATAGCAGGGTATTATACCTTACCGTCAGTGAAGTTCTAACTGTGCGTAAGTCAAAAATAATTACTTTACCTTCAGGGGAGCAAAGAACTGAATAAAATTATTGTTAATTAGTACCTATGCTCTATATAAGTGTTACTAATTTTCTAATAACGTACCTATAATTTTATTGGTATGTCGTTTGCATGCCTGCGATGCCTTTGGTGTTGCAAGCATCTATAGGCTACGGTAACTGCTTAACATCAGGCGGGCCGCACGCTTGTTTGCCACCTTAGTTACATAAAAAAGTAATTAAAACGATCCACGACATCCTACTCTACTCATTAAATATCAAAACCATTAAATAATGACTTACGCACTGTTAGAACTGCACCGACGATATGTGCCTTATATCTATTAAAATCATACGTTGAGTCATAATTGTTCTTGACTCTTGTATTAAGCTATCTAGGTATCCGCATAGCGGCAGGTGATTTATTAATTTACCTGATCATTAGATACCTAATTAATTTGTCTCATAAACACGACCACATTTTATTGTAAGGATATTACTAGGTATCGGATATGGTATAAGTAATTAATGTAACAGGAACTGAATTAAGAGCAGTCTGACTCACAAATGAATGCTACATTATTTTTTTATCTTAACTTTTCGGCGATTTGGACCAGGATTTGTCAATAAAACGAGGATGCTAGTGTATTTTTAAAACGATCAAACAATTATTGTTGTATTTACATATTTTAAGTACCTGCTTATAATGTCAAGGCTAGCGCGGGCAGGCTGGTCATGTAGGCCGTACATTCTGCGGTTAAGCCCGAAGGGATTATTACGCTGACTTAAAAATTTATCTTAGATCTAAGAAATTCGCCAGGAGCGTTCGTAACTGATAAGGCTACGTCAATCATTTTCTCGGAGCATTTCCTACAGTGAGTATGTGATCGATCAAATGTTTCCAGGAATGGGTGGTTGAGTGTGACGGTCGACCTTGGAGCCGAAGATCGGCCAGCGGTTCCAGAGCATGCTTTCTGGCGCAATACTTGGCATTGGTTTCGACAGATCAGGAAATATTTAAATGTAACCTTCAAAGAAAAAGGTTTGCGCTGCGAATTTAGTCCAGCGGCGAGTGCATGTGGTGTTCGCTTACAGCTATGAGGTCACTTCTCTTGAGCTACTTACATAACGCGCGTAATTTGTATGTTACGACTATACTAATAGCCTTTATAGATATTTTTTGCCAGTTTACAACAGGTTTACAAAGCATTTCTAGGAACAAAAGTAATTTGTAATGCCAGTGTAAGTCCATGATAAGTTTCTATTTTGCGGGGAATAGTTTAGTTATGGAATTGTAAAAATAAGTTAATAAATACTTTGTTCAATAACGCTTAGAAAAATTATTACTAATAGGTCAAGCAGAATATTTTTCCATCCGAATTTGGACAGTTTAATGTTCCGACATTTTGCTAGATTGTCCTAATGATACGACACGCTTACTTCTGTTATAAAGTAGTAAGTATTATTAAGTTTTTTTGGCTGATTATGAAAAATATGTACAATTACCTATTTTGAAGTTCAACCCAACCTACCTCTCAAATAAGTATGCTAAAGAGAAAGGTGTCAACAAAACTTTTTCTTATCGTATGGTTAGTGGCCAACCTGGTGTCAGAGTTTTTCAAGCCGCCAGAAGGTTTCTAACTAGGCTTAACGATGACGGCCTAGATGACAACAACCGGGACTGACTTTTTTCGTCAACAACACAATTATTTTCTTTCAACCATGTTCTTACAATTCAAAATAGCCGCCATTATAAGCAAATTGCATGCTCATGATGCAGATAATTCTAGTTTAAGTTCTGAACAATGTTAGTGTTTGATTTTAGGTCATGTGCAATAAGTCTGCACGAAGATGTTCTAAATTACAGAGCTGGACTGGGCCACACCGGAATTATAGACTCAACACGACGTAGACAACCTCGTCTTGTGTCCTAAAGGCTAGGTAAACTTGAACTATGGCCATAATTATGTTTGGAGATCACCTTTTTGAAGTGGGGTTGGGAAAATGAAAAAGAAATCGATCGTATCGAAATTTTAAATTTTTAAAAGGTATCGATATATGCAGAGTAAAAAATATCGATATTTCGATATTTTTACCCCAAGTGACAGTTAATTGTGGAAAGTAAAAAAGGTAAAAAATTATTTAGGTAATTTGTACTTAGCGCGCATCTAGCGGTTAAAACATATCGAATTTGATACTCGGACATAAATATCGAATATTGATATTTTAAGATTTAAAATATCGACGATATATGTCGATAATTTTATGAAATAATATCGATATTAATATCGATATTTTTTACCCAAGCCTATTTTGAAGTCGATTGAAGTTGAAGCATACATTGAGCATTGAAGGTGGTAGAGCCAAGCTGTCTCGACCGGGGTAGTACCAACCTCTCACAGAAGATTGGCGTAAGGCAGCTATTACAGCTCTTACGATGAGTGAAACAGCCGGAACAGATTTTACTGTTACGTATAATTTCCGTAAAACGACTCGTGGTTGGGGTTCGATATCCGGCTGGCGTGACGTAACGTGACACGGGCTTTGCTTATGATTGATAAGATCAATTTGGTACCAAATGCTTATGGAGACAAGGTCCAATCTACATCCGATACGACATTGTAAAGTCATACGTGACTATATTATATTGTATAAGGGCGCCCGCAAACTCGCTACTTTTAGCATCGGCGATCGACAGTCGCGTTTTGGAAGCTAAATGCAGCGACAAGTCGCAAAGTTGCGCGATTTTGAGACTGCGACCGAACGCAGAGAGTCGCCAAAACGCGATCCAGTCGCAAAATCGCGCGATTTTGCGATTGGTCCCTGCATTTAGCTTCTAAAAAGCGGCTAAATCGGCTTTGTACGCGTGGAAGTGAACAAAATATGTAAAATAAAAATAGCCTAAGTTATCCTTATTACATCAGCTATCTGCCAGTGAAAGTCCTGTCAAAATCGGTTAGCCGAAATAAACAGACAGACAGAAAAACATTTTAAATATTTTTATTCTTTGTTAGAAGTACAGTACCTATTTATGTAAATATACGATACTTCTAACAAAAAATAACAACAACAACATATGCATTTAGTAAAAAGCTGTTATTTTGCCATTACAAGCAGACGCTTCAATTTTATTTTATTTGTATAGGTAAATGTATAATATTATAGATAATTCGAACTGCTGATGTAATGGCCGAAGGTTGGGCGTAGGTACTAAAAAAATATAAATATAATTCCTTTTATGATATTAGATTTCAATTAACGTCAATGAACTAATTATATTTGGTTCATAGATCTATATCATTAAACCTTCACGACTGCAAAGGAAGCGAGATAAGACTACGGTACGTAGTGGAGCGTAGCAGTTCATATCCGGTAGTAGAACAGAATGAAAAGGCCTAAAAGGTTTATTCATTTATATTTGCAACTATTCTATTATCATAACATTGGTTCGCGTTACTTTCACACAAATCACACATTGGTGCTAGTATGCATGTGAATATGCGTGATAAGAATAAATACGTGAACTGCTTACTTTAAATATAATGTTTACGTAAAAATAATATACCTAACCTACCTAATTTTATGTAGAGTCAGTCAAAATCTTATAAATGTAACTGTAGTAGAGTCAATGTTAAAGACCAATGCTGGATTTTCCTAAAACGATATAGCGATATAGAGCATAAATTATAGCATGGGACAGGGGCGTAAGTGCGTTTCTAACTTCGGTGGCACATTCATCACTCGCAAGACTGGGTGGCGATAGGGGGGGTGCGGTTGCTGTCTGTACCAACTGAAAGCAGACTAAGAATGTTCAAAGGGTTTGACGAAACCTTAATTGCTTTGCTCAGGATACCCGATGTTTGTGATAGGAAATTATATTTTGGTCGATAGTTCTCGTTGTTGTAGATAAGGCTGTAGTTATTTATGTTGGGATTGAATCCTTGAAAATGGGTTGGGATTTGTCATATATATGGATTAAAATAGAGAACAAGAGATAATATTTTAAATCACTAATGGTTCTCAAGGCTGGAGCTGCCGCGCTCTAGCAATCAGATATGTTGTTTCATTATGTCTACATGGTCCGATTTCAAAATCGATAGCTCGGGCGCGCTCGGCTCATCTAATAGTTTCGTCCACAAGCTCCCAGCACCCGTGCCCAATTAATCACATATGACGTTATACCTACGTTCTCAGGCATTAAAAATGCGGGGCGAATGCGTAACTTTTTCGTCAATTTCAATTGATAAAACAACACAGGATGAACGAAACCAATTGAAACATTGACGAAAAAGTTACGCAATCGCCAGGCAGATCTTGTATTGGCCATCTATATTTCATTGTACCTATTGATAGCTTTAAAACGTACCTTGTTGTAAATGGTACGTAATTTACGAACCAAAATAATAACCTCTAAGTCAGACCAATGTCAAGGCTATGATTATAATTGTATCCAGTCATTCACGTAGGCTACATTTAATGCTAGTTTACGAGGAAGGTCCTTCTTACAGGCTGTCATGGTCATGTGGAGGTGCCGTAACATTACACTCATGCGATAATGTAATGTCATATCAAACCAGCGCCTTTACACGCAGCAAGTATAATCGGACCTATATTTCAAACGCTCAGCCTTGATCTACAGCTGGCAATCTGAAAGTGTGCCGGATTTAAATAATTTCTATACGCTCATCCCCTACTGTGTGAATGTAACTCTACGCTACGTAAGAACACTATAGGAGCAAGTGTCATATTATTAGATAGATAAGTAGGTAGGTCAAGAGCTGACGGCCAATCTTGGTTAGTCGGAGAAGAATATCTAGCAGACTAATAAAAAAACCGATATTCCTTGTGTCGTTCTTCCAGATACAATAAAAATAGTTTTATGTCTCGCGTAGATCTGCGTTCTGGCAAACAAAGATTTAAATGCATATTTAGAATTTTCATTATTAACTATTATTAAGTAATATTTCTCTATCCGACACAAGTTTATTAAATAAGTAACTCGGTAGTTGTAGTTTGAAACTATTTTTTTGTTACATTGTAACAGCGACATCTATGATTGTTGTATTGTAACTGTTAAACATTCAGCAACCTGCTACGTCGTAAATAGCACCTCTAGTGGTCATCAAACATCGTCTTGGGCAGCAAGCTTACAGAACTCTATTTGTTACATGTTGAAGAGGAAATGAGTTGTATAAAATGAGCTAGATGGCGTTATTCTCAAAATCATAAACGTAGTACTTCTCCGGACACATTCAAAATATTTCGTTTGTAAATAAGTGATAACAGTATTGAACTCTTGCAATTTTATTGAGAGATATTTGTGCCAAAATGAATTAAATGTGTGAATTGTGAGGCATCTAAATACAGATGACCATGGATCGCGTGCAGTTTGAGTTCCGAACTAAGTCAGAGTTATGACAAAATATCCTTGGCGTTGTCTAGAGGTACGTAAATAGAATATACTTACTTGCCTATAAAAAAATATCCTTCGGCCTACTTAACCATTTGTGGAATCTATAAATAATAACAAAAGAAGCTTTTTTGATTAGTATTAATAGGTAAGTTAGATTGGTCGTAGAAATTCGTTGACAAAATTATTAACTTGGGTGCAACGGTGGGGTGAATGACCTTTGGTTTGTATTGTGTGTGTAGGTTTATAGGGCGTGCGGTGGCGCGGTGCACTCCGTTGCCATGGTGACGAGCCCTGCCTCGATCACCACTGCATGAATAGGTAAGTATCTACCTACCTTGTACTTACCAGTAGGTCAAAATAAGCGCCTGCAACACTTCATTATAAGTACATCTTACTTATGGCCTCCCTACTCACCCGCACCCGCGGCAGCACCAACACTATCCTGAGTATTTTCGCAGACCGGTGGGAGTCTCCCATGCTGCAGAGATGGATGAGACTCCACACTGAGCTTTAATTATTAATTAATTTTTATTATAATTATCTACTAACAATAACTTAAGATAAAAATTTTTACTAACACGATATGGAATTCTTCCGAAATAAATAAAAATTATTAATATTATTATTATTTATAGGCTATTTTTTTAAGCAATAATAGGTGTAGTGGCGGCACGCTATGATGGCCGTTTTGACATGTGGGAGGGTGGAGGGGATGAACCTTATTATAACGGAATATGATTCAATTTCACATTAATTTTTTGACATTCTTAAACTTCAAAACTGGCATTCTTATTCCGTTATAATAAGGTTCATTTTCTACACCATAAAACACGTCAAAACGGCCATCATAGCATGCCGTTAATATAGTAGGTAGATAATATGTAGAGTCGGGCAATTTTACAATATTTGAAAAAATAAGGGTTTGCTATTCATATTCACACACTTTGAAAAATACACCATTAGGTTAGATACCTACCTATAATTAATATAGTAGCTATAATTACTCGAGTAATAGGTTTACCTACGAGTTCACGTCGTGTACTGCCTACTTCACATAACCTAGCCCTATAAGAATAATATATTTTACAAACTATTAGACATCGAAATAAAAACAGTATTGTCAAAACCGTATAGGTAGTTGGGCTAAAATTTAAAAAAACTCTTGCATATGCCCTATTGTCCTACAACAGTTGCCGAATGTACCTAGTGGAGCAATAGATAGCTTTACTAGCCTGTTCGAAAAATTATACTTGGTAGTTGAGACTTTTTCGGCTGCCAATCATGTTACTAAGCGCGGCAATACACGGACTGCTTGTAGCAGTTCATCTCGACCGCTAGAAGCGGTCGCTGCACGGCGAGTAGCAGTTTCAATACAAAATTTCCATTTACCATACACGAACTGCTTGTAGCGGTCCGCGCGCCTGCGCGTTGCATTCTATATAATACCGGTGTGGCCAGCTGATGACCATGTGAATTTCCCACCAATTTTATTCGAACTCCCCCGAAAATTCACTTTTAGAAAAAAAACCTCCTAAATAGTTTTTACTAATTTTAAAGGAGTCAAATTTAGGGGGTAAATAAGTGGGATGGGATTTTTTTAGGGGCGTTATATTTTTAGGGGTAACCCAATCTAAACAATCATATTTAGTTGCCCTAGCGTAGGGATTCCCAAAGTGGTCGATATTGGTTACATATCGACATAAACGAAAACTGATTTTGGGGGTCGACGACGTCTAAAAATCGACCCCTATTAATTAACACAAGTTCTTATTTGAAACTTTCAAGATACCGTATAAGTTGTAACTATTACGTATACCAACTTGTTATGACTGAATCACACAGTTTTTTTGTTTAGTTCATTTAGGAAAAGGGGCGTCTTGCCAAAATAGTTTGGGAATCTCTGCCCTAGCGACTTAGCGTCGTCTAGTACGGTTCCTCGTTACTAAGAATGCGGACTTGAAATAAATATGTAGTTGAACTTATATAAAAATTAAGAGAGTATTTTTGATTTTGTATTTCTCCTAAATGAGCAGAACCAATTAATTTTTTTTTTTTTTCAAAAAACGAATCTTTGGAGGGATTTCGAAAAAAGTTGGGAACAATTCACATGGTCACCTGGCAACATTGGGGATTTGATCTGAAGCGACCACGGATGTATAATGAAGGATTGATGACTTGAGTTTTTGGTTAAGAAGAAATTAAGAAATTCAACTTTATTCTCCTGCCTTAAGGTCTATTATGACAATTCTTAGACAGATAAACGAATCGAGCGAGAGGCCCCAGTTGGGACCGTGTCCCTCTCACTCCTAGTTGCCATGCCAAAATAATATTATCGTTGGGTAGTGATTGGTAGTTTTTAAATCAACCAAATAAATTAATTTATTATTTATCGTGTCGTGACTATTGTTTCGTCGAAACATGTTGGATTCATAATGATCATTTTTAATTTGTAGTCATATATTTTTTATAGCATGTAATATTGAATATTATTTATATTTTGTAAAAGATCGGATTTTTTTATCTTTAGATGGTAACATTGGTAATAATGCTCAGCTAGGGTGGCCATAAAACCACATGACTTTGTCATCAGTTTGCCGCAGTGGTTTGACCGTAGGCCGCTGGGCTCATTGCACCGATTGGTTGAGGGTTCGATTCCCGTCGGGGAAAATTTTGGAAATAGCCTTTTCGTAATTTGCTCTGGTCTGGGATAGCTTCCAGTCCATTGGACGGTATTTATAGTAGGTACAAGCGTTGCTTAGTTTGGGACCTAATAGTTGATGTATTGTCTGGAGATATTTATTTATTTATCCATTGTTTGAAATGTTTATTTTACTTGTAGAGTGGCTACCAACGCGAAGATGAAACATAGTAATAAGGTACTTTCTTTTATATCTTCGACAGGCATAGAGAAACCTCCGTTAGAGTTATAAAATATCAATCATGTGCGTTACTCATGTACCTATATAATACAATAAGTACGTTAAAATTTTATTATTGCGTGGACACCCTAGTAGAGGGACACTGTACCACTATAGGCCCCTCTCACTCGGCTCGTTTTTTGTGCTGCAGTAAGCTGTCCAGTATTCATTTACGTTCGTGGAAACGACCTGTCAGAGAGCGGCGTATTTACAAATTATAATGTCAGCGCTCCATAAAGTTATGATCGGTTACAGGTTGGAGTAAGCCAACAAGTCAACACAGAATAAGTAGATATATTACTCCATCACAAGGTCGACGGAGCCCCGTGCATTTAGGGTCACCAGTAACCTAACACGTAACCCACGTCGTAACCTTCGAACCTAACCCTAACCTAACGGGATCTAGGATCAGGTATACGGCAGTCAGGATACGGGATGCGGGAAATGGATTCGGGATTAGCCATACGGGATGCGGGAAACGGAATCCGAGATACGGGTTCCGGGATCCGGGATAAGGTATACGAGATCTGAGATCAGAGATACGGGGTCCGGGATACGGGAGTCGGGATACGGGATCCAGGAGCCTGAAAACGAGTTACGGTATCCGGGAACCATGATACGGGATTTCCGGAATACGGGATCAGGAAGACGGGATCCGGGAAATGGGGTCCGGGATCCGGGATCCATTCTTTTAAATTGAAATTCTACGCGGACGAAGTCGCGGGCAAAAGCCATAAGTTATATTTTGGAAATACGCATCGACCGCTCGCCGACTGCTTGAGCAGTCCGTGTATGGTAAATGGCAATTTTGTACTGAAACTGCTGTTCGCCGTGCAGCGTCTGCTTCAAGCGGTCGAGATGGGCAGCTACAAGCAGTCGCGTGTATCGACAGGCTAACATATTGACTTATGTTTTTTTAATTACTAAAAGTCAAAGTAACAAAAACCAACATTACCTACGCACTATTGCTATAGCAAATTTGGGGCCCTGCAGTGGTAGCACAGCGGGCCGTACACAAGACTAAACGCGAGATAAATCGATTTTGTCTCAGTCTCTCCTATGCTTTAAGTAAGAGAGATAGGGACTCGGTGCGACAGAATGAGTGTCAAAAGTCTTGACTTGGCGCGTGTGCTAGTCCTGCCTGGTGGGCTAAAAGACAGATGGTCATTGTATATCCTTAGAGGCGCTATTAAGTTTAGATTTAGGTTTGAGTATAAGGGTGGGGCAAACGACACAGGTCGACTTTGACCTGGAATGACCTTTGACATTTAAACCCGAATGACCTTTAACCTCAAGTAACCTTTAACGTCGAATGTCATTTGACCTCGAATGAACTTGACATTTTTGACTTTGACCTTGACCTTTTTCCTTGATTTTGAATGACCTTTGATCCCAAGGTCACGGACCAAGACCTCGAGGTTTTTACAAATAACTTAATGGGTATTATTTGGCTCTGGCGCTTCGCCGGCCACCGCCGCGGCACGCTCGCTTCGCACGCTCGGCTCGCGCGTTGTGGTCACTGTTCTAACCTAACCTAACCGAACGTGTCGAAGTATTTAGCAAGGTAAAAAGGTCAGGGTCAAAGTCAAACGTCAAGTTCATTCGAGGTCAAAGGTCATTGGGGGTTAAAGGTCAAAAGTCATTCGAGGTCAAAGTCGACCTCCCCACCCTTATACTCAAACCTAAACATAATAGCGCCCCTAAGGCTACACCCTAGCCGAGAAATTGGTTACACAGGTACATTATCGTTCTTTCTCATAACTAGGCTAAACTAGGCGAGGCAAACGACATCGCTCGAGTGAGGCAGGGCGAGCATTCGGCTCGGGCGCGTCCTGTCAAACTAAGCGAGGCAAAGTTGCCTCGCGCGGCATGTGAGTCATCTGGGCACGGCTAATGAACCAGATCATGACTTGGTCCCCTAGACACCGCTGCCATGGCGGAGATGCAGTGCCACACGCCGGGCGTGATCCGCCGCACGCGAGACTACCTCCGCGCGGCGGACTCGCCTGCTCCGTCCGCCTCGCCTGCACCGTCGGCCTCGCCTGCACCTTCCGCCTCGCCTGCACCCTCGGCCTCGCCTGATAACTCAGACGAAGCGCGGACCAAGTCACCCGTCTCTAACTTCTCGGGAGACGACGATTCGCCAGGCGTGTCTACGTCAAGGTGAGTGATCTACTACTCCACCAAGCCAACTAGGCACTCGAGTGAATTCTGATTGCCCGCCGACAGGTGCCTAGTTGGCTTGGTTAGGTAGAAAATATACAGGTCTACCATGAGTTTTTTGCTTGTTTATTGCCCGCATATCTTGAATCTAGAATATTTGTATGAAAAGTTGTACGCACCTCAAGGAAACGATTAGCCATGCAAATGTTTAATGATGTTTTAAAGTCATCTTTGCAGGTAGAGCTTTTAAATATGGTCTCTACATGGACACACTAATTCATGATTTGTTACCTACAAATCGTTTTCGATCGCAACGTAAAACTAACGCGATGAGGGTTCGAAATTTGGTTGATTTTCTATTCTACTTTTTCTTTAAGTAAGTATGTGGACTAGGAATCTTATATTTAGATGTATGATTTTTTACTATATTATCATGAGTATCTTTAAATCCAAATCACGATTTGATGAAATTTTCTCGATAAAAAAAAAATATGAAATGAGCTCTAATTATTTACAATTTTCCTTGCTACCACGATGTTTTTACGATTTAGATCACGAAATTATTTCTAAAACATAGCAAATAATGATATCTAAACTACCCTTCAACCATATTTTAATTCATGAAGTAGTTTTTTTTAATTCAAGAAAATGTGGTTTGGCGCTTACGTTGTTTATTTCCGAGCGCGCGCACAATATCGCCATCTCACATTTTAAGTACTTGAACTAACCATGTCTCTCTCTAACTTTGTATTGTCAGTGTCCAGTCGGACTTGTTCGACGTCGGACCTGTGAAGGATTTTTTAAAAAATATTACGAAAAAATATTACGGTCGTGCCACATTACAGGTACAGTACAGTATTTACAGTCCGCCGACGCCTATGATAAATAAATAAATATCCTTGGAAATTATTTTACACATGACTACCTGATCCCAAACTAAGCAGAGCTTGTACTATGGAAACCAGATAACTGATATTACTACATATACTACTTTTTGTTTGTAAATACAAACTAAATATACACTTAATTACACCTAGACTCGGGACATGCGGACATGTTCATGCACACAAATGCATGTCCTGGGCAGGAATCGAACCTACGACCTGCACTGCAGCGTGATTTTCGTTTGCTTTTCCTTGTCTTGTGTAATTTCTTTTCATCTCTTGTCATTTTGTGTCATCTCTTGTCATTTTGTGTCATCTCTTGTCATTTCATAGTTATTCGTGTCATTTCTGTAAAAACTCCCTATTTCGCTTACTGTTATATACTTGCAGCATGGTCTTGGGCCGACAGTGGGAATACATTGCTTGTCAAAACAATGGAGTCGCTTTATTGCGTTTGTTGTAGGTATGGATGGGCAAGTAATAAATATATCATACATCAATAAATTATCGTAAAAAATAACATTACAGATATGGATAGGAAAATGTTTGTCCGTCCTATTCAATCTATTATATTATAAACGAAAGTAACTCTGTCTGTTACCTTTTCACGGCTAAACCGCTGAACCAATGTTGATGAATTTTGGTATGGAGATAGACTGGGTCTTGGCGGAGAACATAGGCTACTTTTTAGGGTTCCAAAGGGTGCTAACGGGACCCTATTACTAGGCCTACGCTGTCCGTCTGTCTGTCTGTCCGTCTGTCAGCGCGGGCTGTATCTCACGAACCGTAACAGGTAGAGAGTTGAAATTTTCACTGAATGTGTATTTCTGTTGCCGGTGCAGAACAAATACTAAAAATATAATAACCTTTAAAAATAAATATCAAGTCTCAAACTTGATATTTTTGATGTGTTTATTCTACGGTGGTACGTGCGTTATGTGCGAGTCCGACGCCTTCAGATCTTATGAATGTTTTCTTGAAATAAATATAGTGTATTTTAAGTAATTAACTGGCCAACCCTCAGGTCCTACCTACCATGTTAGGATCTTTTTCGTTCTAGCGGGTGTAAACCGTGATTTAACGAGTTAATGTGATAATTTTTGTATTTAAATTATTCAATTCAATGTATTTGTTTCAGACATAGTCCAATATTGATTATTAAAATTATTATAATTTCACAATAAATATAAAACAATAAATAAAAGTAAAATTAAATTAAAAATATATATATATTTATTTTTATTTTTCATGTTTTATCATTAAAATACAATATAATATAACATAAATTAAAATAAAATACAATAAAATAAAAACCTACCCCTAATTAAACAAATACCGTCCGCGTGGGATACTGGCTGCATGTCCTCCCTGTATTCAAGCTGTTCCTGTTGTCAAGCTAATTTTTTGAGCAAGGAAAGAGCCAGCCCTCTTGTCACCTGTGGCGGTAACCAGTCTAAGGGTGATTTTGATAGATAAAAAAATAAAGATAAAAAGATAAACAAAAAATAAATGCATGGTTAAATCAATAAAATTAATAAAAACTGAAAATTAAATTAAAAAAATTATTAAATATGGTAAAAAAAAATATTATGACACCGCTGATGACTTCATGATCGGCATCGAAGTTAAGTACCAAAGTATTCCTTTGCCTACGAAACATGAAAAAGATACTCATATCCGGCAGTCAGTCACTGACACAGAGTATGTACATTTTTACCCGACTACGGTGGGCGGAGGGTTATGATTTTGACCGATATGTATGTATGTTCAACTGCTCCCGTATAACGTCCAAACTATTTTTATCATAATAATTTGACTAATGAGATATCGTTGGACGTGTCTGGATCGTCCGCTGGTTATAGGCTATTATACGATCGAAATATTGTTATACGTATCTATCAGCATATTGTAGGTATCGTTTGTCTTCTTTTGACTTACTTTGTCTTCAGCAATAAAAACAACATAGAAATTAAATTATTTTTTTCAAATACACTCGACATAAAAATCCCATATAAAACGAAAAAAATATATTTGAATATTTTCATCCATTTCATCTATTTTAAAAGGTGCACTGGGACATATTATTTTAATAGTACGAATTAAACAATATTGTTCCTTCAAAAAATAACTATACTATAGTCTACTCCATAGCTGTTCTGTCCTAGCTAAGCGAGAGGGATATATCCTTCGGCAGCTCACGCGACGCTAGCCACACCCCGAAACTAAAATTCATTTTTTTCTTGTATCGTCTTAAGTGCATTCCAGTATTAATTTTATTACAAGGTGGTGTACATTAAGGCTTCCTAATTTATATACAGGGTGGATTTTTGAGACGGGACAGTAAGGGCAGGTACCTTAACCGTTGTAGTTACAGGAAAACGTTCCTAGGAGACCATCCATAACTTTTTGAGATATGTGAACTGCATTCACAGATTTTGGCAAAAAAATATTACAAACGGCAAAAAAAAATGCTAAAATACCAATTTTTTTTTTATTCCTATCGATCCTATTTCATGTAGGAATCACAAATAGTCTTTCGATCACAGTAAGAAGTAGGATGTTGGGCAACAAAGAATATTTCGAGTTGATTAATCGTTTTTCCGTACAAAATGTATGGGAACAGTTTTTGGCGATTTCTGTTATTTCTAGTACTCATACCTTAAATGGTCCCATAGAGTCTCTTCATCCCTACATGAAACAGGATAAATATTTTGGTATTTTAGCATTTTTTTCGCTGACTGTAATTTTTATCCAAAACTGCGAATGCAGATCAGAATATTTCATGCCACTTGTCTAGAGGGGCTGTGATATCTCAGCGATATAGTTACGGTTTTGGTTACGTGAATTTGACAACAGACTGAACACAATCGCGGCGCTTCCAATTAGCGTTCCACGGACGTGGGCACTTTCAATCGATTCTAGCAATTCCTCGCAACCAGTAACTTATTACGGGGAAATGATCTTGTTGTTACAGAATTAATAGCTACTTTACAGGAAGTCAGAAACATTTAAAAAATATATTATTGTTACGCATTACGCGTAACAATAATATATTTTTTACGCGTTACGCGACTGCCCAAAAAAAGGGTATATGTGTTAAGGGTTCATGTATGGTTGTATGTATGTAAGATTCTTTATTCCGCCATAACGTATAAATGCCTGAACGGATTTGGATGTAGAGGGTGTCGTCGTTAGAATCCTTACACCATTCCGGGTAACATTGGGTACATTATTTTTGAAAAAATTAAAAACACGACTGCCCTGCCAAAAAACGAACTAAAAGTATAAAACAAGTGCAGTGTCATTGCAGTCGGGGGCCGTTCTGTGGAACATATTTAATCTAAGAGGGCCCCCGACTGCAATGACACTGCACTTGTTTTATACTTTTAGTTCGTTTTTTGGCAGGGCAGTCGTGTTTTTAATTTTTTAAATTATTTATTTTTATTTTATGCATTTTAGTGACAGCAGCCAAAAATGATATATTTGTTTTGCATGTACACCCTACCTATGTTAAATTATGCCTATAAATTCTACAGTTTTGGACTGTGCTCATCAAGGCCTTCAATTTGATACCCATATTGTAATAATGGAAGAAAACAAAAATTTTTTCACATATCAAAGTTGAGCCATAATGCCGCCATATTGAATTTTTTCAAAAATAATATACCCAGTGTTACCCGGAATGATGTAAGGATTCTAACGATACCCCATGCATCGAAATCCGTTCAGGCATTTATAAGTTATGGTGGAATAAAGAATCTCACATACAAACATACAAACATACAAACATACATACATACATGAACCCTAAACACATATACACTCTTTTTTTTTGGGCAGTCGTGTAAAAAAATCAATATGGGGGCATTATGGCTCAATTTTCAAATGTGAAAAAAAAAATTTTTCTGCCATTATTACAATAATATGGGTATCAAATTGAAGGCTTTGTCACATTCTAAAACTGTTGAATGTATAAGCATAATTTAACATAGGTAGGGTGTACATGCAAAACAAACATTTCATTATTGGCTGCTGTCACTAAAAAGCACAAAATTAAAATAAAAAGGTAATTTCAAAAAAATTAAACACGACTGCCCTGCCATAAAACTAACTAAAAAGTATAAAAAAGTGCAGTGTCATTGCAGTCGTAGGCCCTCTTAGATTAAATATGTTCCACAGAACGGTCCCCCGACTGCAATGACACTGCACTTTTTTATACTTTTTAGTTAGTTTTTTGGCAGGGCAGTCATGTTTTTTAATTTTTCAAATAAAGCATCATTATTGATCCGTCGTTTCTACTCGATCCAAAAATAATAAAACCGTCAAAAACCGTCTTTATTCGGTAGGTTAAAATGTGATGCTGTCACGACATATTATCTTCCACATTGTTAGCCGATTGAATGTTCTCATATAATAATTATTCAGTGAGCACAAATACAACTTTAGCGTGCAAAAGATCGAAGTAATTATAGTCTATTATTGATAAGTGCGGTAAATTTACTCGTAATGAAGTGGCTGGACCTTAAATTCGCTTTATGTAATCTCATTGCAGTTTAAACCTGAGAAATCTAGTTTACAAACATATTCACTATACTAGTAATAAGTAGGTATATAGAATATTCTATATTGTTTACCTACCTTAGCTTAGCATCGTGCTAGTCCGTCCGGGTGCTGTTGACATTATCAATATGCTACTGTCTTGATTTATATGAATTCTTATCGTTGCATTCCTAGTTCGTGCTCTGTGCAGATTTATGAGTAAACAAGTTATGTTTTCGTATCGCATCATAGTTGCAATCTCAGTCGAGTTAGTTTACCTTAAAATAAATTAAAGGTACAAATCTATAAATGATATATATCAGTTTCCAGTCGATAGCCAGAGGTTATCGTATCATAATAATTATTTACTTTGTATGAAATCCTCGCAAGTAATTATATTTAGCTTATTATGAAGAAGAGACAACCTTATAGCACTAGTACTAAGTAACTTTAGTCGCCTACCTGTTGAACGTGGGCTGTCATGCTTACCTGAATTATTTTCTTTAACAATGCCAGTCGTATGAAATTCGCTCTACGGAAAAGTCGTCCCATTTAGAATGTGAAATGAGCTAACAACATATTTCTCGGACATTAATGTTGAGATTCAAACTTAGAACTGCAAGGGTGCAAAAATTACGCGGTGTTGTTGCACAATTATTAATTAGCGAAGTGTGAACGCGGCGCGAGACCGCCCTTTATCAGTAGCCGGCTAACGACGTACATCGCCGAGTGCGGTGAAGCGGCCAGATAAAGGATTTGCAGTTTGTTTATGCGTTGCATCGGTGGCGCGAGCCGCGACGACGGGAGCGTCAGTGTGCGCGCGGTGCGATCGCCGGTGCACGCGTGCAGCGCAGTGCATCAGACGTCCGGCCAGGCCTAGCAAACGATGGCGGAGTGGTCGCCGCGGGACCGCGAGTGGCTCAACCAGTACGACTGCCAATACGTGCCGTACGCACCGTACTACCAGGAGAAGGAGACGCCGCCGGCGTCGCAAGCGCAACCCTTCGCGTCGCCGCCTTCGCCGACCCTCATGCTGCTGCTATCGTCGCCACCGCATAACCTGTCGCCGCCGATGCAGTACCCCAGCTATGCCGTCGTCCCGAGAGAGTATGTTCTACGCTTAGCGAATTGGTTTGCCTGAATACGGTCTAGATTTGATTATGATGCCATCGATTTATATCGGGGATATCTCTTGCTTTTTATTACTGAAAATAGCACTTCGATTTATTAATCGGATAGTCTTCTCAATTCTATGCAATACATTTTACTTATAGAGCCAATATAAAATTGTAAGATTGGATAGGTACCTTGAACTGACCCTGAACTCGTACGAGTAGGTACCTACTCTTTGGTGTAAAGTTACCTACTTCCGAAAAGAAAATTTACTTTTCCGGATTGAAAGTGCAGACATTTGATAGTTAATTTAACATTATTGTAACCGAACAATCAACGGAAGGAAATGGATTGGTGCGTTACAAGAGTAGGCATAATATTGTTTATCTTTCCACGCTGAACTAGAGTCGAATTAATGAAATTAGGTTCTAAGGAATGAAATAAGATGTAATCAGATCCTTTATAATAACAAACCTATTCCACTCTCACATCGTTCGATTCAATGACCAGACCATTAGAGGCAGACCTCACCGGCGGCGGCGTTGCGTTACATTGCATACTTCTAGGTCTTGAGAAGGTTAGGTTCATAGAAGACGTATCAGATTTTAGTGGATGGATAAAACTTCCAAGATAATCGTTTCCTAAAACATTCGACGTGCGTTCACAAATAAGTTAAACACGAGTTTTCTCAAAATTTACAAGGGCAATGTGACTAAACACGCGTTAAAAACGAATTTAACTTTTGTAATAACACCGTCATTGACCAGGAAATCTGCAAAATATTAAGGATGAATGCGAAATTTTACGCAGTTTCAAATAAGTCGCCCCATTATTGCAAACAGCGGCCTCGTATTTACAGGACGGTTTTCATCGGACCCGCTGCTAACAAATTCCATCGGACACTATATCCGGATTATAGTTGTAAAAACCCCGTTAGCTACCGGTAGTTTCCCAAAAAGTGCGTTAGCTACCTATAAAGTGCAGCTTTTAACGGGGTTTTATCCGACTGCGACCTATAAAAATGCTGGTGTTTTTGTGGTGTTTTAAGTCATTTAATGTAAACGTTAATAAAATACGTAACTTACATTAATATTTTTAATTTAAACGAATACAATAAAAACACGATTAATACCTACTATACCTACATATACAGGTTGGGTTCTAAACATATCGTGCATAAAGTGCGGGAAAAACCCCGCACTTTATGCACTTTATGCACCCGCTGGGTTAAAATAGTTAATAACCGGCTTCGCATCTATAATCCGGATTACTGTTGTGTGAGTGAACTCGCCCATAGAGTCTCCATTAGAAAATCTCTGATCTATAATATGACCTAAGTTAATCATTCATTATAAATCACAAATTCTTGGTGGTCGACATGTTGTTGGGCATCTGTCCTCTGACTGACAAATTTACGATTTACAACGATGAATTTACAAAGATAATATTGGAGACCAGTTGTTTTGCAATGGTTAATTGTTAGCTAACTTGGGACCTTGGGATGATTGGTATGTTTGAAAAATACAATAAAAACTTTAAACAGAACGTCCTTGCAAATCACCTTAGGGCGAGGCTCCACTAGCGCGTTGCGCTGCGTCGTCGTAACGGATCAAAGGAGCAACAGGCGAGAGACGAAGCGGGGGAGGGTGATACGCCAGTAAAAAATCTTGCGACGACGCAACGCAACGCGCTAATGGGGCCCGGCCCTTACACAACCTACTTTTAATACCAAGCTTAACTTGAAATCTCAGAAGTACAACTTGAAATGTATTGTAATGCGTAGCGCGCGCACTTCACTGTAAAGAAAATGGTTATTAATTCTGTACTTCAATACTCAGCAGGTGACAGTATTTGCAGCTGCATCAGCTTCGAACCATCTATCGAGCATCTATCTATAGTCGAGGCATACTGCGTATAACTATAAAAAATATAATTATTATAGTGTAGTCGATGCAACTAACAGCCCACCTACGCAGCCTGTGAACACAGCTATGGACAGGTTCACATTGCATATCCCTTTTATCTATTCTTGCATATTTGAGTCCAAACAAATTCTAAACGAAAAATCTGTAGTTTTTGCAGAAGTTTTTTCAACGCAAGCTGAATCAGAGGCAAATTTTAAAATTGAGAAAAAATATTGGATATTTTATTGACTTTCCTTTTATATCCACAACGACCGCTTGGCGCGGTGGTTTGAGCGTAAGCCGCTCGGTTCACTGCATCGGGTGATTGCGGGTTCGATCCCGCCGGAGGCAAATTCTGGGAGACGGCCTTTTCGTAATTTGCCCTCGTCTGAGTGTCACTGGGGACCAGTCCATTGTACGGTATCAATATTTATTTATTCATGCATACAGCTGGTGCTGGTGTTGCTGCTGTTGTAGTAAGCCTCGCCATACACGGACTGCTTGTAGCTGTCGGAACCGACAGTTGCAAGTAGTCCGTGTATGGCGAGGCTAAGTGTTGTAATATTTATTCACGTTGACAGGTCTCTGGAACCCTCTATTGATATAGACTTAAATAATACTAATTCGTGAACTGACGACAAACAATCGGATGAATAGTTTCTGAGTTAATTTCACTTTATAAAGTTTACTGCACGAGCCTTTGAAATCCTACAATAGGGTTGGCCTGCATTATGCAATAGCGACAATACTACTATGATAGTGATTTGCTGCGTCTACATGTGCCAAGCAGCCGCGCCAGAGCAATTATTTACGTACTTTTGACCTTATGTTCATGTATGAGGGATAATGTAGGGTCATATTCTTCGATGTCAAGTTAGTACTTAATATACATAATTATATTATGTACGAGATCTCTTGTAGTATTCACATTACCCGACATGTAGAGCAATTTGTTGCGTTTCTAACGAGTACTAACTTCTGCGTATTTCTCCTTGTTTGCAATGTCCAGTAAACAGATGGTCAGGTTTCATGAGATTCCGTAACAGGCGTTTCTAGTATGTACATTCACACATCCTGTAACATGGATAAAATAGCGTTATTAGACTTTCAGATTATATAATCGTTGTGTAGTACTATATACTTATTTTCAAATTAGCTTTTCTTTATTATACACTGGTCGGCGTTTTCCTCTAACCCCACTGATGGAGACTGACGGTGGGGCCAAAGATGAAGCTCACTGGTTCAGCAACAAATTATAAGTAATTAATACTCATTTATTATAATATCAAATATCTATTATACATATTATTTCAAAAAAATGTATGTGTATAATAAAATAGCTACTTACCTACTTTATATTTCAATATATTTGTTGTCTTTATCTAATGCGATAACTTTACAATATAACAATATAAAATTATTCTAAAATTATAGTCGCTTGCGAACGAAAATATTCCTTCGTCATACTATGTTGTACCTACTTTACAACATAGTATTAGTACCAACTATGTATGTTGAAATAAATAACCCACCAAAAACATTTTCATGTAAAAAAAGTTGCCAAAACGAGACCAGACCGCACTGTTAAAAAGTTATATCTCATGTAGAGCCAAGCTTCTAACTCTACAAGCCCTAACATCACGAACTCTACACCTTAGTCAAAATATGTGGCTTGACCGTTTACCGTGCCCCCAGATCAACAGCAGCTACAGCTATGCCTGCGCATACGACTGAGTCTATAAATCTATAATATTAATTTGCATTTTAAGGCGACAATTACCCAGAAAGTCTAGGTATACAATACATCAAACTAGACATTCTTGCTGGCTTAATGGCCGGCGCACATAGAGCACGGCATGGCATGGCATTTTATTTTTTATCAATCGAATTTAATATTTATCCAATCGAAATAAGGTATATATTTCAATGCTCGGTGATCGACCTCGGAGCATCGCGGAGCATCGCGGAGCATTTTCTCGGTGCACCTGCTGGAGCACCGTATTTCGATTGGATAAGTATTAAATTCGATTGATAAAAATGAATATGCCATGCCATGCCGTGCTCTATGTGCGCCGGTCATTAATCGTAGTCAGTAAGAGGCAGTCTCTTGTTCGCCCTATATGTTTTTTTAACTATTGAGAATTCGAAAAACTGTTTTATTAGACTTTGTTTGAGCATTCGAGCTTATATAGGATGGTTGACTAATATAGTATTTTGTAAAAAAATATTAACTTATAAGCATTCCAGTTTGGGGGTAAAGGGAAGATCTTCCAGCCAGGCGGGTGGAATGCCTGGCGGGGCCGGCCGCTAAGCCCCAATGGTTATTGTCGGGGTCTTCTATATATACTAAGTGTTCTGCGAATCTTGCTTGCGCGATTCAGACTTCATTTTTGTACTGTAGCGTGCTTGCACCCAGTGCCATCTTAATGGTGGCGTCGTGAATGCCTGTATGGTCGCTACAGGACTCCCTCCCAAGACCGGAGGTCGATAAACTTGAATATGCCGCCGTCTTGCTCGAGCGCCAGAATACTCTTATTGGTCTGCGGTGAGTCGAGACTGAAGAGCTTGCGTTATGGAACCACCTGGCACGGTGATTCGGCTGTGGTGGTCTGACAATTTTTCCGGCTTGCTGTGCGTCACAGAACCACCTGGCACGGTGAGTCGGCTGTGGTGGCTTCGGTGATACTGGCTTGCTTGTGTTGACTTCAGTTGCGTATGTTCGATGTCGTGGGTCACCAGTTTGGGGGTAAAGGGAAGATCTTCCAGCCAGGCGGGTGGTATGCCTGGCGGGGCCGGCCGCTAAGCCCCAATGGTTATTGTCGGGGTCTTCTATATATACTAAGTGTTCTGCGAATCTTGCTTGCGCGATTCAGACTTCATTTTTGTACTGTAGCGTGCTTGCACCCAGTGCCATCTTAATGGTGGCGTCGTGAATGCCTGTATGGTCGCTACACCAGTATGAAAAATTGACAGTAATTTTTCAAAAACATTAAATGATTAATACAAAGATGTTGGCATTATGGGTAGCAAGCGGAGTGGCGAAGACAATGTTCCGGTCTTCACTTTGTCGGTTTTTTATTTGCTAAAGTTTGATAAAACAAACTATTTACGACGCTGTCAGTCTATACTTTAAGAAGTAGGGAATTAAATAACTTCTGTGTTGGAACTATTCCGAGCGTTTATACGTACTTGCTGCATTCAACTGGGTTTGTTTGTAGTTTATCTACAGAGGGAAAATTTGGCCCTTCTATGAATAAACCCAATCCATTCCATGACGTCTATGACGATCATTACTTTTAGTCGTTCTCAAAGCCTATTCCAAATATGCCCCAGTCTGGGTGTCACTGGCGTCCATATAGGGTCGATACAAGGCTGTCAAAATTTGATAATTCTTTATTTGTAAATTTCAGTTTCTCTTTAGGCCACAGGAGCAGAACAGCTTATGGCACAGTACAGATATTAATTATTATTAAGTGATAAATTTATCCCAGTATTCTCATCATTCAAGGAGCATGCCTGCTTCCTGCTCCTTAAAATTGTGCTTTAAGATCGGAAATTCAATTCAATTCAATTTATGTCAGATATTACATCCATAATGTGTTAGTAATGTTGCCTTAAATAATAACAATAAACAATACAATAACAAATGAATTACCTAGGGACTTATCAAATCATCGAATCAGTAGTACATCATAACATTTATTTCATATAAAATGTTCCGTTATATTAATGTGAGTAGCAAGATAAACTTCTGCAACTTCTGCAAGTTTGTTTTTATACCGATTCCGTGTACTGAGCAATGTCCTGAGAAAGTTGCACTCGGTTCAAACACGCGGGCGTTATAAAACTACGTCACACGACTATTTGATATTTTTTATCAGGTTCATATTTTTGCAGTAAGATTCTAATAAAGACAGAGTCTATGTAGCTTTAAATGTAGCGTTTCTTTTTATCTTCTACTCGTCTACTCCCATCTTTTGACGATTACTTGTCCTAGTAGTTTAAGAGTAACGCGTTCGGCCCACTGCATCGGGTGGTTGAGAGTTCAATTGCAAATTTTGAACATCGCCTTTACCCCGGTTTGTATGACACTGTTACATTCGTGTATCGGAAGCACTATTACGTTCTAAATTACGTTTGTCCGAATTACACATTGTCGAACCCGTTTGCCCGATGGTTCATTTTGTCGAAAGCTTATAAGCTCGGACGGTAATTTATACGGAGGGTTTCAAAAGTGCGAAATAATATACGGTAGCTGATAGATGCCTAGTGAAGACAGACTATACGTATAACCATAAGTGTCTGAGTTATAGGCATTTGAATATTTGTGATACATTACGTGCTGCGGCCTTAGAACACATCAAATGGCATAGAAAATACTATGATCTGTATTAAGGAGTAAAAATTTTGCATAGTTCTTGAAATACTCACAATATTTTTTTGAATTGGCTGGACAAACAACATTTGAAAAAGTATTCGAATTTCCATAATAAATGTATACTTCCCATTTCATACTAATCCGGATCCCCGATACTTATCCAAACCCCCAAGTATTATTTCGCACTTTTGATACATCCTGTATACAGGCAATTAAAAACTGACACCCGGTATAATATAATATAATAATATAATATACATATCTAAATATATAAGAATCAAAGTCCTGATTGACTGACTGACTGACTGACTGACTGACAGACAACGCACAGCCTAAACCGCTGATCGTAGAGACTTGAAATTTGGAGGGTGGGTTTGTTTTGATGTGTAGAGGTGTACTAAGAAAGGGTTTTTTGAAATTCAACCCCTAAGGGGGTAAAATAAGGGATGAAAGTTTGTATGGAAGTTCGTCATTTTTGAAGTTAGAATTATGAAAATTGCTGATTAGGTGTCTTTTGAAAAATAAAAAAATATGGGTTTCAGGGTTTTTGAAAATTCGACCCCTAAGGGGGTAAAATAGGGGATAAAAGTTTGTATGGAAGTTCCGTCATTTTTGAAGTTAGAATTACTTAAATTGGTGATTAGGTGTCTTTTCAAACATAAAAAAGAGTAATTTCAGGGTTTTTGAAAATTCAACCCCTAAGGGGGTAAAATAGGGGAATGAAAGTTTGTGTTTAGATTTCTTTCGTGTTTTTGGAAATTCAACCCCTAAGGGGTGAAATGTGGAGTGAAAGTTTGTATAGGGGTGGTCGAGTTTTGTTATTTTGACGGGAAAGGGGAAAACGGGGTCAAGGGATGTTTTAATAAGTCATCTCGATATTGGTTATGATTGCTTATTTGAATTGATCAGACTGGGGTTTCCGTATTTTTAATCATTTTGACGAGAAAGGGGAGAGCGGGGTCAGCGCATGTTTAGTCATCCATATCTCAAAATTGGTTATGATTGTTCATTTTAAGTAATCAGACTGGGGTTTCAGCGTTTTTAATATTTTGAAGGAAAAGGGGAGAGCGGGGTCAGCGAATGTTTAGTTATCCATATCTCGAGATTCGTTATGATTGTTCATTTTAAATAATCAGACTGGGGTTTCAGCGTTTTTAATATTTTGAAGGAAAAGGGGAGAGCGGGGTCAGCGAATGTTTAGTCATCCATATCTCGAAATTGGTTATGATTATTCATTTTAAATAATCAGACTGGGGTTTCAGCGTTTTTAATATTTTGAAGGAAAAGGGGAGAGCGGGGTCAGCGAATGTTTAGTCATCCATATCTCGAAATTGGTTATGATAGTTCATTTTAAATAATCAGACTGGGGTTTCAGCGTTTTTAATATTTTGAAGGAAAAGGGGAGAGCGGGGTCAGCGAATGTTTAGTCATCCATATCTCGAAATTGGTTATGATTGTTCATTTTAAATAATCAAACTGGGGTTTCGGCGTTTTTAATATTTTGAAGGAAAAGGGGAGAGCGGGGTCAGCGAATTTTGAGTCATCTATATCTCGAAATTGGTTATGATTGTTCATTTTAAATAATCAAACTGGGGATTCGGCGTTTTCAATATTTTGAAGGAAAAGGGGAGAGCGGGGTCAGCGAATGTTTAGTCATCCATATCTCGAAATTGGTTATGATTGTTCATTTTAAATAATCAGACTGGGGTTTCAGCGTTTTTAATATTTTGAAGGAAAAGGGGAGAGCGGGGTCAGCGAATTTTTAGTCATCCATATCTCGAAATTCGTTATGATTGTTCATTTTAAATAATCAGACTGGGGTTTCAGCTTTTTTAATATTTTGAAGGAAAAGGGGAGAGCGGGGTCAGCGAATGTTTAGTCATCCATATCTCGAGATTGGTTATGATTATTCATTTTAAATAATTGGGGTATAAGCTGAGCTGAATATGGTAGGTACTACTTCAGTTTGATCCCATAAAAAATCATTTCGGAAATCAACACCCAAAAGGGGGAAACTAAAGGTAGAAAAGTACGGCAGAAAAATATGTTTGTACCCGATTGACTTGAAACTTAGTATGCATAGGGTAGGTGAGGGAGGAAGGGGAAGACGTAAGGTAGGGGGAAGTGGAAGGGGAGGGGAAAGGGAAAGGAAAATGGAGGGGGAGGGAGCAGAAGGAAGAGAGGGGAGGAAAAGGGGTGGAGAAGGGGAGGGGGATTTGGGATTTTGGCTCTATATACCTACCTACCAAAACACGCATTCACCGAATTAGGTACCGTGATAAAGTTTGTATGGCTCCAATAAAAATCGTGAAATAAAATTATTTTTATAAAAAAGCAAATACTGACTTTAAAAACCCTGGCGCACTAAAAAGTAATAAATAGTCTTAAGTCACTTGCCCGGTTTTTTTTTATTTTGAAGTCTACGCGGACGAAGTCGCGGGCAAAAGCTAGTATAATATATAATATGAAAAATGACGAACTTGCATACAAACTTTCATCCCCTATTTAACCCCCTTAGGGGTTGAATTTTCCAAAATCGCTTCTTATTGCTTGTCTACGTTACAAAATATATCTACTATCCAAATTTCATGTCTCTAACTTCAGTAGTTTCGGCTCGGCGTTGATGAGTCAGTCAGTCAGTCAGTCAGTCAGTCAGTCAGTCAGCATTTCCCTCTTTATATATTAGTATAGATAATACGGTGTCAATATTTATTACGCTTTGTTCGCCGGAAGTGTTAACCATCGCATGCCACAGTAAAAAGAGAACTTGATTGACTATTGTTGGATCTAGGTATTCACTTTATCAATGAGAAATGGTGTTTGGATTCTTCTATCATAGCAAATATGATCGTATTCACAAACAATACTTGTCCAGAAAGTTTGATATTTCTCTGGGCTCCTAGTAATGTTTGTGAATAGTTTTCAGGGGTTATTTATCGGTGTGTCCTAAAGGCACGAGTTCGCTGAACGCGGCAGACAGCAGACGTCAGTCGGTCTCATAGACATTGTAATGCCGTCTGCCGTCGCGGCACATGTCATCGCCACAATTTGTATGAGACCGACTGACGTCTGCTGTCTGCCGCGTTCAGCGAAATCGTACCGTAATCGTGTCGTAATCGTTCGTATCGTATGTTTAATAACTGCAGTGTCAACCTTGTAGGCACTATATGTACGTAATATTTATTACGCTTGTGGGAGGGCTTAGAAATAATAACATTACCAATGATAGCTACTGCGCCTGCTGCATTGAAACTAAGTAGGCACTTATCATATAAGTTACAATAAGTGCCTGTCTAGTAACACATAGAAATGTTCGAGCGCCGTTGCAGTCTCAACTAGATAATGCTAGTTTCTTAGATGCTAAACATTTATAAACAATCTTAATGATTAAAACGTGATAACTCTCATTTTAATGATAAAAAATATGGACTTATTGTATTAAACTCAATTACAATGCAACAATTTATATTCTATGTTAATGGACGCATATACTAGATCATGACGTTATATTCCTAGGTCTATGCAGTGGAAATCATAAAAAAGCGTTCAAGTGCGTGTCGGAGTCACACATAAAAGGTTCCGTAGAATAAAAACGTCAAAAATATCAAGTTTCTTGTATGGGGACCCCCTTTTTTATTTTTATTTTATTTTCAGTAATATTCAATACACATTCTGTTAAGATTTCAACTCTCTACCTATTTTGGTTCGTATATACAGCCCGCTGACAGACGGACAGACGGCCAACGTAGGCTTAGTAATAGGGTCCCGTTGACACCCTTTGGGTACGGAAGCCTATAAATATGTGACAATGAAAATGTTTTCCGCCTCTGAAAAGACTCTACATTTACGAATAATTATTTTGCGTGAAAGTTACTGGATTCCTTGTTGAAGTTGAATGCCTGTGCAGTTACAAGGTTCAGTGTAATTTTAGTGGAGCTTTTTCAGTGGAAGCTTTTCAGTTGAATAAACTTCGCAAAATAAATAAATATCGCCAGACTAACACACCAACTGTATGGTCCTAAACATGAAATTAGGTCCATGGATCCAAACTTAGCAACGCTTGTACTATAACTACCATACAATGAACTGGGGGTGAACCCAGTAACACCCAGACTAGGGCAAATTACGAAGAGGACTTTTTCGAAATTTGCCTCTGGCGGGAGTGAACCCGCAACCATCCGATGCAGTGAGCCGAGCGGCCTACGCTCGAACCACTGGGCCAAGCGGCATAAAATAGGGTTTTTTCAACCTATTGAGAAATTCTTAACAGTTTTTTAGTTTAACTTTACTAAACTGAATTATATAGAGAAAAGTTCACTTTGAATTCAGTTTGCTTTTGATTTTAACCATAGTTTCTATTTAATTGTAGGGTACTAGCAAATAACTTTTTGCTACTTTTTACACAATGATATAAATGCACAATCCTCATCGTATGTTTACTGAAAATTTCATAAATTAATGATAGTACATGCATATTTTTTTCCATGTGATTTGGCCGAGCCGCTCTCTTACAGAGTAATGCCCACCGAGGTACTTAGGTACTCTATATTTAAAACTTGGCATCGCTTACGTACCCGATGCACTACACATAAGATTTAACGTAGAAACATACTACACTTTTACTCATCCAAATGTTTATCCTAATTCAACTAATTGGTGTAATTATAATTTGCATAGAGTCTGCAGCACGTGTCTCTACCAATGAGCATTGTTTATTTATTTATCAGCTTGGAATAGGTCATGGATATTTTTAAACTCACGTCACTTGAATCTTATGTCATGGATGGAATTACCTTTTATTTAATTGCCCGAACACTATAATATAAGATCTCACTCATCGATCTCTTAAACAAATGAAAACAATTCTTCTAGGGCTGCAAAATTCTTCTTAATTCCCAACAACACTATCTTTAGATTAGTAAACGTCAATTACTAGTACATCAAACAGCTACTGCCCTAACGGTCCGTTAATGTCCGTTTATTACCTGCTGATTAAATCTATGGAATAAAATTCATGGTTAGCATCGGTATAATAATATTAATTAGGTACTTAAATACACTTGCCAAAAATCTACCTATTATAACCAATTGAAACGAATTAAAATAACAATCATTTCCAATGCGACTGTAGCCTAGGGGTGAACAGGTTGGGCTAACAATCAGAAGGTCCCAGGTTCGATCCCCGGTGGGGCATGCACCAATGGATGAATTTTCATCTATGTCCATAATTTACAGTACGCTGACGGTGAGGGAAAACATCGTGAGGAAACCTACCTATCCCTCGGGATTAGGTAATAGTCAGTTCCTGTATACACGGCGATACGGTTCACCACCTGTCACGTTGGGTTCTGACTATCTAGTGAAACGTGGGCTTTGAGTTGGTGAATACCTCCCCAATGTGGTGGTGTATGGCCACTCAAGCCTCTGACTACCCCCGAACGGGGATAAAAGTCGTGACGTTACATGTTACATCATTTCCAATGGGGCATGACTGCAGTCGTTAACAGAACATTTGATTCGACTTTGCTATTAATATCGTTCCTAAAGTAGGTAGGTATACAACATGATCACAATATAATCGATTATAGGGGAAGCAGAAAGCGATTATTATTTAATAATTATGTCTTGTTTAATCGTAAGACCCCATTGGTAAGCTATATTTCGCGTCTAGATTTCAATAACATTGAATAAAAGGACACCTACAAATATTATTTACCGTATAAATTAAAATGCGTAATAAGAAACGCCCGCAAATTATAACTTTGTTAAAAATCTTATTAATCAATCGTCGGCGTCAATCAAGCGGGGGATAATTAGTTGCTCTTCTATTTGTAAAGATATTGTTTAATTGCACCTTTAGTCGCAATGTCATCCAATCAATGATATCATCTGCGTACGTATACCTATTACGTTCTCAACACATAATATTTCACCGAGCATGACATCCACTAAAGACTAGATTAGTATATCTAATATAAATAGGAATTTAATTAAAATTATACTAAAAATCTTCTTCTTCCTAGCCTTATCCTATTATGAAGGGTCGGCTTTCAGTCTACCCTTCATAATAGGGCTGATCACCGATATTTACACGGAGCGATTGCCATCTGCCCTCCGAGACCCAACTAGTGGGACTATCGGCAAACTAAGGGTAAGACCATTTTTGTCAGATTTTCAGGCTTCTGACTGCCTGTAACGACTGTCAAAGATATTCAAATGACACCCGGGACCGCCAGCTTAACGTAAACTTATACTTAAAAATACTACTAATAATAACTACCAAACTAATAAAGCACTCACGGGTTTGTTAACCCGAAACTTCCAAAATAGTAAACCACATAAGTTGAATTAAGTCCGTTTGTCGGTCTTAAAGTCGATTTCTCTATTATCATCGATTTGGTTTATACTTTAGAGGTTAAGTAGCCTAGGTTGCGTCATTTATGGGTCTTTCTCCCATCATTTTAGAGACTTTAGATTTCGGCAAAAATTTAATTTATATATTCCGTCAATCTATGAAAATATTCCAATATAGGTATAATTTTAATTTTAGTTCATTATCCTTTTTGATAACGTTTTGGGGATGAAATATTTATGTATTTTGCATTACCTCATGATAAAGCACACCGGTTCGGTGTAAGCAAAACCCCTTAGTGCATCTAGCAATGTTTATTTATTTATTTATTTATAGCTAGGAAAAACAACAGCTTTTAAGTTCAGTGGTGGTAACAGTTATACAAATTACATAATAAGCCTTCTGTTTTGTTTACCTGAACTAAGACCAGGCCGAAGACTATTTGCAAAATTTAGGCTTTCGTCAGCCAGTAATTTCGGTCCGCTAATAAAATAGATTTGAAATCTAATATTTTGGCAGCAGGCGCTAGACACGAATCTATCCTATTTACCTCATTTACGTAGATACACGACTGCAGTCATACATGACTGCATCGTTGGGTAAGGATATATTAAGAGCTTTGTCAGCGCAATAACACTCCGTTGTTTCAAGGAAAGAACTTTACAACGTTACGAAAAAACGCCAAATTGGGTTTTAGTTGCGTTTCCACGGCAAACAGTTTTCGGGCGGACAATGGACAAGATACAAAATCATATTTTTTTTAATTTTATTTATTATTATTTTATTTGTTATTTATTATGTGTTCCACGAACTTATTTAATAAGCTCTTCATACACACTATTTTCTCCTAATATCTGGCGTAGGGTATATAGGCTACAAACACGTTAAAATATTGATAATGAGGGCTTCGGTTGATTCTTTTCAAGTCTGTCAATAAGCTGTCTCGCATGTCGTGGATTTAACGAGTAATTTATTGCTCGAAATTAATGTTATATTGTGCAACAATTTTGTCGCTAAGGAAAATATATAATACCGGTTTAATTGTATCGCGGCTTGCTAAGTACGTGTCGTTAAATAGATGATAACAAACTATATCTCGCACGCAACATCACGTCTCAAACTTGTAACCTCTTAACAATGAGGACGAATTAAATATAGAATTGATATCATTATTTTGCAGCTACGCAAGCGAGATACACGAATACGTCGAATGTGCTTTTAGTATTTGTCTTGCTCAGCTTATCCGTGTTACGTATATATGACGCTTGGTGCCATATACATAATAATCTTAGCTGTGGTGATTGTGGTAATCGTAACCAGTGTGAGGTTTATGTAGTTTGCTTTTACCTACATCGGAATACTCTGTTGCTCTCCCTTATGGGTGCTAGCAACGTGACGGTTTCATTGGCGTTCTTATTCTAAGCTCTGTCACTCAGTCTTACTGCTCGCTACACGCTCTGCTAGATAGTGACAAATCATTTAACGCACTAGCTCCAACGTCTGACACGGCGACCTTGCACAATATATCCGTTGGCATCACACATTTAAATGCAAGATAGAGATATGTTCATAAACTAGTGCACACAATAGGCCAGACTCTACGTAATAGGCTAATGCAGTAACAATAACAAGTCTGCACCTGGGTAGACTGTCTTTTGTGATAAGCCGCATTTAAAGCAGCTAAGAATGTCAATAGAGAGCTATATTTATAGAATTAGAAATTTTAAGTACCTACTTAGTTGTACATCTTTGTTCGAGTAGATATTGTTTAATAAACCCTTTATTTACAGCGTATGAATACTACCCTTACTATAATCAAGAAATCCTTTAGTTTCCAGAAGTCCTGCTGCTGGTCTCGGAGACCAGAGGTAGTTCCTTAGATCCGTAAGATAGTTACTCAATCGTGGAGTCTATACTATCGATTATATATGGAAGACGGGGGTTAAAACTCTTTCCCGTGGCTTAAGCTACAGTCGATCTTACTGCCTTAACCGGTCAGACAACCAGTTTTAGGGTTGATTGAAGGCAAACCTTAATATAAATCAGGAAAAGTACAGCAAGAAAATTTGCATATAAATTGAATTGTTTTTAATTAAATGCGAATCTGTCACTGATTGTATAGTGGTCTGGTTACGATTGGGTACTAGATTTAACCCCATGTTTATTTTTTTTTTTTTTTTATTTTTTTTTTTTTTTTTTTTTTTTTTTGTATGACTATATGTTGTTGGCCAGAGTGGCCTTAACAACTTCACCGGTCTGAGGGCGAGCGCACAAAGTGCGGCTCCAGCCGTAAGGGCAAGGGGGACAGGTGTTGCAAAAGACTCGAGTTCTTTTAGCCCTCTCAAAGAGGCTCGAGCTTTACTATGGGGCTCGTCGAAGAAAAACGACTCCGAATATTTCAAGGCTAAAAAAGGACTCGAGTTTTAAATAAACCTCGAGCCCTTTTTGGGCTCGGAGTTCCTTTAGAGCTCCGTTGTTGTGAGCTTTCTAAGTCTTCGCAAGTATAAGAAGGAGTCGCCTTATAGCTGACTATTCCTGGCTAGTCTATTTTATTCCTGACTATTCTTGACTTTTTTGACTATCCTGACTATTCTTGACTATTCTTGACTATTCTTGACTACTCTCGACTACTCTCGACTACTCTCGACTACTCTCGACTACTCTCGACTACTCTCGACTACTCTCGACTACTCTCGACTACTCTCGACTACTCTCGACTACTCTCGACTACTCTCGACTACTCTCGACTATTCTCGACTATTCTCGACTATTCTCGACTATTCTCGACTATTCTCGACTATTCTCGACTATTCTCGACTATTCTCGACTATTCTCGATTATTCTCGACTATTCTCGACTATTCTCGACTATTCTCGACTATTCTCGACTATTCTCGACTATTCTCGACTATTCTTGACTATTCTTGACCATTGTTGACTATTGTTGACTGTTTAGAATATTTTTGCCTGTTTTGACAATTTTTTGACGATTTTAGACTATTTTTCACCATTTTTGACTATTTTTGACTATTTTTGGCTATTTTTGGCTATTTTTGACTATTTTTGACCATTGTTGACTATTTTTAGCTATTGTTGACTATTTTTGACCATTGTTGACTATTGTTGACTGTTTTGAATATTTTTGCCTGTTTTGACAATATTTGTCAATTTTTTGACGATTTTAGACTATTTTTCACCATTTTTGACTATTTTTGACTATTTTTGACCATTGTTGACTATTTTTAGCTATTGTTGACTATTTTTGACCATTGTTGACAATTTTTGAAGTACTTTGACTATTTTTGACGTATTTTGACCATTTATGACTATTTTTGGCGATTTTCGTCAATTTTTGATAATGGTTGACTATTTCGACTATTCTTGACTATTGATGACGGTTTCTAAATATTTTTGGCGAATTTTGACGATTTTTGAAGATTTTTGGGTCAATGTGTATCCTTAGGGGCGCTATTAGGTTAAGGTTTAGGTTTAGGTCTAGGTTTAGGTTTGAGTATGCGGGTGGGGAAAAGGAAACGAGTCTACTTTGACCTCGAATGACCTTTGACCTTTAACCACGAATGACCTCAAGTAAACTCTGACATCGAATGTCAATTAACCTCGAATGAACTTGACATTTGACCTTGACCTTGAATGACCTTTGATCCCAAGGTCATAGACCAAGATCATGAGGTTTTTAAAAATAACTGTAATGGGTACTATTTGGCTCTGGCGCTTCGCCGGCCGCTGCCGCGGCACGCTCGCTTCGCTCGCTCGGCTCGCGCGTTGTGGTCACTGTTCTAACCTAACCTAACCGAACGTGTCCAAGCATTTAGCAAGGTAAGAAGGTCAAGATCAAAGTCAAGGTCAAAGTCAAATATCAAGTTCATTCGAGGTCAAATGACATTCGATATCAAAGGTTACTTGAGGTCGAAGGATATTCTGAGTTAAAGGTCAAAGGTCATTCAAGGTCAAAGTCGACCCGTGTTCTTTTCCCCACCCTTATACTCAAACCTAAACCTAGACCTAAACCTAAACCTAAACCTAACTGCGCCCCTAAGGCTACACTCCAACCGATTTTTGACTATTGTTGACTATTTTGGACCATTGTTGACTATTCTAGACGTGTTTTGACAATTTTTGACATATTTTGACAATTTTTGACTAAGTTTGCCTATTTTTGCCTATTTTTGATTATTTTTGACTATGTTTGACCATTTTTGACTATTTTTAATTATTTTTGACCATTGTTGACTATTCTTAGCTATTGTTGACTATTTTTGACCATTGTTGACTATTTTTGGCCATTGTTGACCATTTTTAACGCATTTTGACCATTTATGACTATTTTTAACCATGGTTGACTATTTCGACTATTCTTGACTATTTATGACTGTTTTTAAATATTTTTGGCGAATTTTGACGATTTTTGAAGATTTTTGACTATTTGACTATTTTTTACCATTGTTGACTACTTTTAGCTATTTTTGACCATTGTTGACTATTTTGGACCATTGTTTACTATTTTTGACGTATTTTGACTATTTTGACAATCTTTTACATTTTTTGACTAAATTTGACAATTTTTGACTAAGTTTGCCTATTTTTGATTATTTTTTACTATTTTGACTAGTTGAGACTATTTTTGAACATTGTTGACTATTTTACTATTGTTGACTGTTTTTGGCCAATGTTGACTATTTTTGACTATTATTGACGAATTTTGACTATATTTGACCATTGTTGACTATTTTTACTATTGTTGACTGTTTTTGGCCAATGTTGACTATTTTTGACGTATTTTGACTATTTTTGACGAATTTTGACTATTTTTGAAATTTTTTGACTATTTTGACAATTTTTGACTAGTTTTGACTATTTTTGAACATTGTTGACTATTTTTACTATTGTTGACTGTTTTTGGCCAATGGTGACTATTTTTGACGTATTTTGACGAATTTTGACTATATTTGACCATTGTTGACTATTTTTACTATTGTTGCCTGTTTTTGGCCAATGTTGACTATTTTTGACGTATTTTGACTATTTTTGACTATTTCGACTATTCTTGACCATCGTCGACTATTGTTAATTGTTTTTGAATATTTTTGACCTTCTTTTGACTATTTTTGGCCATTTTTGACTATTTTTGACGATTGTTGACTATTTTTAGCTATTGTTGACTATTTTTGACGTATTTTGACCATTTATGACTATATTTGACGAATTTTTGGCGATTTTTGACTATTTTTGACTATTTAGACTATTCTTGACTATTGATGACTATTTTTAAATATTTTTAGCGAATTTTGAAGATTTTTGACTATTTTTGACCATTGTTGACTATTTTTACTATTGTTGACTGTTTTTGGCCAATGTTGACAATTTTTGACGTATTTTGACTATTTTTGACAAATTTTGACTATTTTTGACTGTTTTTGACTATATTTGACCATTGTTGACTATTTTTACTATTGTTGACTGTTTTTGGCCAATGTTGACTATTTTTGACGTATTTTGACTATTTTTGACAAATTTTGACTATTTTTGACTATATTTGATTATTTTTGACCATTGTTGACTATTTCGACTTTTTTTGACTATATTTGAATATGTTTGTCTATTTTTGATAATTTTTAACCATTATTGACAATTTTTGACTGTTTTGGACTATTTTGACTATATTTGACTATTTTTGATTATTTTTGACCATTGTTGACTATTTCGACTATTTTTGACTATTTTTAGCTATTGTTGACTATTTTTGACCATTGTTGACTATTTTTGATTATTTTTGACTATTTTTGACCATTGTTGACTATTTTTACTATTGTTGACTGTTTTTGGCCAATGTTGACTATTTTTGAATATGTTTGTCTATTTTTGATAATTTTTGACAATTTTTGACCATTGTTGACTATTTCGACTATTCTTGACTATTGATGACTGTTTTTAAATATTTTTGGCGAATTTTGACGATTTTTGAAGATTTTTGACTATTTTTGACCATTGTTGACTATTTTTACTATTGTTGACTGTTTTTGGCCAATGTTGACTATTTTTGACGTATTTTGACGAATTTTGACTACTTTGGACCAAAATTCGTCAACATTCGGCAAAAATATTCAAAAACAGTCAATAATAGTCGAAAAAGTCAACAATGGTAAAAAAAAAAAAAAAAAATTAAAAACACGACTGCCCTGCCAAAAAACGAACTAAAAAGTATAAAACAAGTGCAGTGTCATTACAGTCGGGGGACCGTTCTGTGGAACATATTTAATCTAAGAGGGCCCCCGACTGCAATGACACTGCACTTGTTTTATACTTTTTAGTTCGTTTTTTGGCAGGGCAGTCGTGTTTTTAATTTTTTAAATTATTTATTTTTATTTAATGCATTTTAGTGACAGCAGCCAAAAATGATATATTTGTTTTGCATGTACACCCTACCTATGTTAAATTATGCCTATAAATTCTTCAGTTTTGGACTGTGCTCATCTAGGCCTTCAATTTGGTACCCATATTGTAATAATGGAAGAAAAAATTTATTTTTTTCAGATATTAAAGTTAGCCATAATGCCGCCATATTGATTTTTTTCAAAAATAATATACCCAGTGTTACCCGGAATGATGTAAGGATTCTAACGATACCCCATACATCGAAATCCGTTCAGGCATTTATAAGTTATGGTGGAATAAAGAATCTCACATACAAACATACATACATACATGAACCCTAAACACATATACACTTTTTTTTTTTGGGCAGTCGTGTAAAAATAGACAACAATGGTCAAAAATTGTCAAAATAGAGTCAAAAAAAATTAGTCAAAATCAGTCAACAATAGTCAACAATGGTCAAGAATAGTCGAAATAGTCAACAATGGTCAAAAATAGTCAAAAATCGCCAAAAAACAGTCAAAATAGTAAAAAATTGCCAAAAAATAGTCAAAAACGGTCATAATACGTCGAAAATAGTCAACAATGGTCAAAAATAGTCAACATTAGCTAAAAATAGTCGAAATAGTCAACAATGGTCAAATTAATCAAAAATTATCAAAAATAGACAAACATATTCAAACATAGTCGAAATAGTCAACAATGGTCAAAAATAATCAAAAATAGTCAAATATAGTCAAAAACAGTCAACAATGGTCAAATTAATCAAAAATTGTCAAAAATTATCAAAAATAGACAAACATATTCAAATATAGTCAAAAATAGTCGAAATAGTCAACAATGGTCAAAAATAATCAAAAATAGTCAAAAATAGTCAAAAATAGTCAAAAATAGTCAAAAACGGTCAAGAATAGTCGAAAACGGTCAAGAATAGTCGAAATAGTCAACAATGGTCAAAAATAGACAAAAATCGCCAAAAAACAATCAAAATAGTCAAAAATATCCAAAAAATAGTCAAAAACGGTCATAATACGTCGAAAATAGTCAACAATGGTCGAAAATAGTCAACAATAGCTAAAAATAGTCAAAATTAATCAAAATAGTCAACAATGGTCAAAAATAGTCAAATATAGTCAAAAACAGTCAAAAATGGTCAAAAATTGTCAATATTAGTCAAATATAGTCAAAAACTGTCAAAAATAGTCAAAAATAGTCAAAAATAGTCAAAAATAGTCAAAAATAGTCAAAAACGGTCAAGAATAGTCGAAAACGGTCAAGAATAGTCGAAATAGTCAACAATGGTCAAAAATAGACAAAAATCGCCAAAAAACAATCAAAATAGTCAAAAATATCCAAAAAATAGTCAAAAACGGTCATAATACGTCGAAAATAGTCAACAATGGTCGAAAATAGTCAACAATAGCTAAAAATAGTCAAAATTAATCAAAATAGTCAACAATGGTCAAAAATAGTCAAATATAGTCAAAAACAGTCAAAAACAGTCAAAAATGGTCAAAAATTGTCAATATTAGTCAAATATAGTCAAAAACTGTCAAAAATGGTCAAAAATAGTCAAAAATAATCAGAAATAGTAAAAAATAGTCAAAAACAGTCAAAAATGGACAAAAATTGTCAAAAACTGTCAAAAATAGTCAAAAATAGTCAAAAATAGTCAAAAACAGTCAAAAATGGACAAAAATAGTCAAAAATAGACAAAAATAGTCAAAAACAGACAAAAATAGTAAGAAATAGTCAAAAATAGTCAAAAATAGTCAAAAACGGTCACCAATGGTCAAGAATAGTCGAAATAGTCAACAATGGTCAAAAATAGACAAAAATAGCCAAAAACAGTCAAAATAGTCAAAAATAGTCAAAAACGGTCATAATACGTCGAAAATAGTCAACAATGGTCAAAAATAGTCAACAATAGCTAAAAATAGTCAAAAATAGTCGAAATAGTCAACAATGGTCAAAAATAATCAAAAATAGTCAAATATAGTCAAAATAGTCCAAAACAGTCAAAAATTGTCAATAATGGTCAAAAATTATCAAAAATAGACAAACATATTCAAATATAGTCAAAAATAGTCGAAATAGTCAACAATGGTCAAAAATAATCAAAAATAGTCAAATATAGTCAAAAACAGTCAAAAATGGTCAAAAATAGTAAAAAATAGTCAAATATAGTCAAAAACAGTCAAAAATAGTCAGAAATAGTCAAAAATAATCAAAAATAGTCAAAAATAGTCAAAAACAATCAAATATATTCGAAAATAGTAAAAAATAGTCGAAATAGTCAACATCGGTCAAAAATAGTCAAGAATGGTCAATAGTGGTCAACAACAGTTTAGAATAGTCGTGCATAGTCAACTAAAGTCAAGAATAGTTACAAAGGGCTGAAATAAAAAAGGGCTCCAAGCCTTTTTAGAAAGAGCTTCAAAATAAAGGCTTTATTTCCGAGAGCCTTCTCTTCGCCTCGAAGACTCGGGGCTGAATTAGCTCTTTAGCCTTCGAGGTTTCTTAAAAAGGCTCGAGCCCTAAAAATGAGGCTAAAGAACTCGAGTCTTTTGCAACACAAGGGACAGCTGGCTCAAGGGCGCCACGTTGGGCACGGCCTCGGCTTGGGCTGCTGTCTTTTGAGAGAGCGGGGTAAAAAATTACCACCGGATCGTAACGCGGCCTCGCTGAGAAGATCCGGCAAGAAACTCAGCGGGCTTGTCGGGTGCCTAGGTGCGTCTATGTCCTGCTAGGCGCATAGAGGCACCTATTGGCGGCGGTGTGTGTTCGTCGACCTCGCCGGCGATGTCGGAGTCTGTTGGGTGGTGTGCGTGTGGCGGTCTCTTCAACATCTGAGTCGAGGAGAACGGTGAGTGGATCGGGAGGGTCGAGCAGTACATGCCGCGGCCGGCGGCGGCTTGTACTTGGTGTGTGTGTAGGCTCGTAATCGGCGGCGGCGACGATTAGAGCATTTGTGTGATCGGAAGCCTTTTTAAAGTAGCGCTCAGACGCTTCTTTGAAGTACTTCCGAATTGAGACTAGTTTAAGATCGGAGTGTTAACCCCATGTGTGGTAGATGATAAAGTATGAGTTACAAAAATATCATAGAACTCACCATCTTATAATATTCAACGAATAAGGACACCGTAAAGAAAATTACAAATATATTATTTATTACAGTCATTGCAATAAGTACAGAGTCAGTGCTAAGAGCCATAAAAATTGATTAGTATCGATATTCTGAATAGTATCTTTAGTTAATTAAGCACCGGAACTATAATAATGTTACTGCATACGTTCTCAAAGACCGCTTAGGTGCAGGTTAAAATAGAAGCCACTTAAGTCTATACTAACAGATAGTACCAGATAATACAAACTTTGTACAACATTGTACATATTTAGACAAGGAACTTGAAGTTCGGATTTGGGATTTGACTTCTCAGGAAAGACTATTACTGAATTGATTTATTTTTTCCTTTTAAGAGTGTCAATATTCTATTTTCGGATTTTTACCTTTTAGCGTAATCTTGAACTATTTTTGTAACTATTTTTATTATAAAAAAGTATGTGCCCTTTATCCTAAGTTCTTTAAGAGGTAGAATTAAATTAGCGATAAAATAGGAAGATAAGTCATTTTTGTCATAATTAGCTATTGCGAGTTTTTTTGTAGGAATAATCGTGCCATAAAATAAAGCGTGGGCTAAAAAATTGTTAACGATATTACCAGTCTTTTCCCTATTTACGTGTTTTGAGAGGATTCATTTGTATTGATTTTATAGAGTCTATGGAGCGAAGGCGAATCTAGACAGCAACAGATAAACAGAACTCGTTATGAATCTTAAATATCACAAAGCAAATTAATAACATGCATTTGTAATATACTAAGGAAGGTCACATTAGTGATGGTAAATTTTATTTTATTATAATCTTCTAAACACGAGGAGAGACGTTATCACCTTTGTATCAATGTGGCCTAAGTAGGTATTATTTTTTACTTTCCATGAAGGATAAGTCCATTTGCGGCGTCTTCATCAGGCGCATGCCTCGCGCGAGCACTCAGTTTTGACGTTGAAACGTATAGACACAATGTCATAATATGAGTGCTCGGGTGAGGCATGCGCAGCATTTGGACGCACCTATTGATGCTAAACTTATTAAGCCTTTTGGTAATTATAGCTGAATGAAGATCAATTTTAGACCGCCGATAATAACACGCGATAACCATCCCCATACTGCCCTTAGTAACACGCAGTGATGTTTACAACAAGAGTTAGGTAATATTTTATTTATTTTTTCCATCACGAACTGTACCAAATGGATTTATAATCCAATTTATATTCTCAAATCGACCGTAGTTGTACACACTCAATAACTTACGTTCATTTTATCTTGAGTTACGGAGTTTCAAAATCTTGACTTAATATAAAATTAGGTACCTATAAGTCTTCCGACTCTCTCGCTCATCGTACGAAACGTAGCTGTGATAGCTACTTTACGCGGATCTTCTGAGAGAGGGTGGTACTACCACAGTCGAGCCAGCGCATATGTGAGCTGCAGTCAATTTGCTACAGCTTGGCTCTACCACCATTGAATGCTATTTCTTTATTTCGCAAGGGAACTATTATAATATCCAAATCCGTACCTAGACCTCCATACATGAAGGTGGTGTCCTTTTGTACGTACAAGGAAACTCGTATGTTTGTTATTGTAACCTAACGTCACATATCAATATTATTATATTCAACCGAATCAATCTTGTTCAATGAACAACAAACTGGATATGAATGGTCAGTTCATGTTAGCTGTGGACTTAAATAACCTACATCTTCATACCTTTTCCGTATTAGAGCTGGCTTGTAGCGTACAGCGACATAATGTCATAATTATGAGTGCTCGGGTGAGGCATGTGAGTCGTCTGGACGCACCAAATGATGTCACAAGTTATAGAAGTTTTTGAAAGTTAGTTATAAGGCGATAATGACTTTTTGCTGACGGGGAGGGGTTTGTTTGAAAGATGCGCAGATCTATTATGGTTGAGGCCTGGGGGATGTGGGATTCTTACCCACTAAAACCTCCCCGGTCCTCGCCTCTAGCACGTCGGAGGGGCTCAGGGATCTCCAAATGGAACGCACCGGTGAAGGCGATTATGACCTAGACACAAATAGTTTTCCTTCCTCATTTGATGCGATATTCCTACGTACAGCTAGCTAGGCTATCGCTAGGATGTGTCCCGATGTGTTGTTCACAGCTCAATTATGTTGGAAACCCACAACACGCTACATTGTAAATTGTTCTAGCTACAGAATGTTTGATTACACAAAAGTCATGAATTGTAAACTTTCAATTAGGCTATTTCTAGTTCATGTTAATAAACATTATAGTGTATCGTCAACATGGGAAAGACTAATCATGTATTTCTCATTTGTGATTGGAACTTCTTTTTTTCCTTTTACAATCCCGTTTATATACCTGCCAAACTCAATTTAAACTGGACTGGCCATATCTGGCACATGCTAAACATCCATTGGACTAAAATTATGACCGATTGGGTCCAGCCAAACGGCATCTCGACAGGCCCAGAAGAGATGGTGGGATGAGTTGGACTTCTACATGAAGGATTGGCCCACTATAGCCATAATCAGGCAAGAGGGGTAGAAGGAAATTGATGCCTTTGCCCAGCAGTGGGATGACGCACGTAGAAAAAAACGTTACAACAACGTAACAATATACGTGGCATGACTGTATCCGTCGCGCCACCGCCTGTTTGCTAGGGTAAAGCCTTCGTTTGTTTTCGCCCACAGTATGTAACTAACTTAACAACTAGGTAACTTTGAGCTTCCGTACCTAAAGTGCTGGTACATAATCTAAATACCAAGTAAAAATATAGGTAATGCCTGCGGGAAGGCATTTGTGTACATTAAATTAATCAATGTACTATGGTTACCATACAGTGGACTGAGCGCAATCTGACACTAAAACCAGAGCAAATACGTAAAGCCGGTTTCCGAAATTTGCCCCGATAGGAATTGAACCGGCGACCATTCGTTGCGTGCTTCGAGCACTCAAACCATTAGACCCTTTGGTCTTCATCATAAATGCAACTTATAGCCACTCAACGTGCCTTCAAACTGTTCAAAAACGCAATAACAAACTTACAAGAGCTAGAGCACTATATCTAAATTGGAATGCTAACTTTCCCATCCGGCAACTCTATGCTTCCGGCATGGACATGTAATTTTGCTTGATAAAGTTCCAACGTAAGCGAACAACCACCCGATGTAATTCATGTCCACCCGATTCAAGTCATGAAGGTTTTAGAAATAGAGTTAGGAATACGATCAATCCGCTACAATTTTTTGCCAATAGAGTGAGGTGAGTAAACACGCGCACCACAACGCAACGTACCTATACATCGTATCCTGTGCGTCGAGGCTTACAATTACCACTGCGAAAACACTGTTCCCTAATAATTATCCTCGTGAATTCTTCATTATAAATCGTAAAATCTTGGTGGTTAAACATTAAAACAAACTTGCAACACAAACATTAACTCGCAACGCGCAAAGTTACGACCTGATTGCTTGTCATATGCCGACTCTAACCCCCAAATTTATAGAAACTTATGGCGCACCTACATTGGTATTACAAATCACTTTTGTAAAACCAGTGTGAGCTAACTAAAGATCTCTATTTTAGGGGTATATTTTTTGGTGCAGGGACAACCCTCGCGAGATCCGAAACAAGGCAGAGAAGAAGAGACGAGACAAACTGAACCAGTCGATCGCGGACCTGGCGTCCATGGTGCCGCCCGTGGTCGCGGCCAGCCGGAAAATGCACAAGACAGGAGTGCTCAGGCTCACGGCGCATTACCTCAGAGCTCATCAGTATGGTATGTATTTACTCAGAGATTACTTTACAGGGTTATTGTCATTTAACGTATTCCTTGCAGGTGCGGTAGAAGAACTTATGCAACTAATCTGACCCACATGTTTGTCCCGCAAAATGTTGTAGTTTTTGAGATGTACTCGTAGGTACCAATTTTTTTAAGAAAACTTAACAATAAATTTAATTACTTCATGATCGGAAATAACTTATTGCTGGCTCCATAATGAAGCGGAAATAATCTTATAATGTCCATATTTCCTAAAAGTGTAAAGTTATGGCTAAATTTAGAATAATATCTATCTTAAAAAAAAATACTGAATTATGTATAGCAAAGTGGTAGAACAAAGTTTGTTGCATTTCAATTCCTCTATGATGACCTGCAAGGATTACATTGAAAAACTGGTAACCCTGTATTAGGTTATTTTTTTTTTATGAACAGTGAAGTGAATTTATCTAGTTTGTTCAGGTAATATGAGAAAGTTCTAGGCCTACATAATTTGTAAAAGATATTATGATACATTTATAATCATGTACCTAATGAGGGTATGAAATCCCTTAAAAGGAGGATGTTTGATATTTTTTTCTGTAAATATAACCAACCAAATTAATGATGTACGATAACTGCGTAAGTGCCTATTAACAATAATGATCGGTTTTATTCATCGAGCAAAGAGTATTTCTATGACCGATGGTTTTATTACGTTCGTGGAAAATATATTTAATTAAGTTACTAGATTCAAGTTCGACACGAGAAAATATTATGATACTGTTAACTTTATCTTTACCTCAAAATTCAAGTCAGCTAGGCGACGATGCCTATGAAACCTATGAAAATAACAAACCAAGAAAAAGTAGCGTGCTTGTCCAATATAGTATTTCCTATTAAACGGAGTCCATGGACACAGTATGATTCAATTCCTCGCGGAAAATAATGTTGAAAACATGTGGGTATTGCCAATACGGCTCATCTTCCGGTGAATAATGACTTCTTATGTTTTTAATACGTTAATTGTCGAATTGCGAGTGCGATAACTGCGTGAATTGCGCTGCGCGCAGTGGTGCGCTGAACACAAGTTTATTAATTGCTAGAAGGTACCATGGCTATTGTTAGAAGTTACAATTATCTACTAATATATTACATCAATGGAGACTAACAATATTTTTCTATTGCATCCCTTCCATTTTCCTTAACGCGCATTTGCTGCTCGGCGCTTCTATGACGCAGTAGCCTGCAGCTTGTAAGATCTAGTTCTACTATGTGCAAATATTTTCTAGTTTCACCACATTCCTTAGAGTAATTGTTATGTGTTGGAATGCGAGCTCCACCCATACCAATTACGCGGAGTTACGCGGCTAAATCGAAGAGCTAGGTGTGACCTATGAGCGTGAGGCGGCCGCCGCGATTCACACTTTGTAGCATTCCCTGCCGGCGATGCAGGTGCGCACATTTTGTATCATGTTATTAATGGCATGTCATTTTCCACATACGATCGCATAACTTTGATAAAATACGGAGACAGCAGTGAATAATCAGAGAATTGACGTCAAAGATACATTATAGTTGGTAATGTCTTTTCTAGCTGGTGGCACATGACTCTATCTTTGATTCAGATGGTTTTAACGAAGTATGCAAAATATCATAGGTATACACTATACATTACACATATTTGGTACCCTCTAACATCGTAAACAATCGACTTGTGCTCAGCGTAACAACACATTCAACCAAAGAAATTGGAATAAATAGAGGTATTCAACGATTAATACTATTCACCGGAAGATGAGCTGGGGCCCTACCACCACCTCTTATAGCAGTTTTGTTTTAACGTTTCAGCGGCCATTTGTGCAATGACGTTTCTTATTGTCATGACAATAAGGTACGTCATTGCACAAAAAGTCGCTGAAACGTTAAAACGTTCCTATAATTGAATCGCGATAAGAGGTCATAGTAAGCCCCCTGTATTGGCAATACCGACATGTTTTCAACATTACTTTCTTTTTGGACAGTGACTCTTTCTTTCCATAAAATAGAGAACATGTTATGGTCAGTGCAAACCAACTGTAAGGTTTTCATATACTACTAGAGGGTATCTACAATGTAGCTACCTACCTATACACTATATGGAACTATTACTGCGCAGAACAGGTATCTAAGTGGAGTTTACTTGCAACGTACCTACTCGTAGTAACTGCACCGTGAGTCACCAAATTAGAATATTAATTTCATAAATGGACGTTAAGGTGATTGCTTATGCTCACAAAGTCTAGGATAGCCACATACTATTAGTTTATTTCGATGATAATAAGACGTTTTATTAACAACATAGAAAAAGTGAAAATACATAAAATATTTACTCATTTAAACTACAAAATTATAAACTGTGTATTAAGATTTCTCATTTTCTGTTTTAGCTGATAAATATTACCAGAAGCAAAACATAGAAAAAATTAGGTACATTGCATAAAAGTAGGTATAATAAAAATCAAAATAATAAAGACAGAAGATTTAATAAGATTATTCTAGATTATAATTTCCTATAGGTACTTACCGTAAATCATAATGATCTGACCAACGAACTATGATGCATCACCATTCTCGAAACGTATGTTTGGCGCCCACATAATTTTGCACCTAATAAATAAATTTAATGTTGATTACTTACGGCCTCTTTAGTGACGATGAGTTGAAAACTGCGTTGATACAATGTAAAACAGGGATATAATGTACCGTAGGTTACAAGCCGTGGCCAACAAACTGGTGCAAAGTGCAGATCTATTCATAGCTCACATAATTCGTGTCACTTTTAGTTTACATCAAAAATGTTACATGTGAGTATTTTATATTCCTGTTATTACCATCACGAAATATAATAATAAATTGGTAACTTCTTGCATCCACCTTTTTTATAAAACTTTCTTTTTTAAATTACTTTCTATGTCCTATGAAATCGAATGGAAAGTTTACGTGCACTATGCCTTGGGGAACATAGTTTAATCTTATAATGCTTTTAGGGCAGAAATAAAATATGCAAAAGATTAAAAAAAAACAATAGTCTAGCCTGAAAATGTTCCCCGATTATTGACTACGTAAATAATTAATACCTAGCATGTGTGTGACCGCAGTCGGTTTTGTAAAACCGTAGAAAGATATGATAATCAATCAATTGTTTGGAGTTTACAGAACTCTAGTAGGCACAATTCGTTATTTTACTACATCGCAAATATATTTGTGTTTATAAAATGCAGTCGTGTGTAGTAACGTGATCGGCGGCGCCCGCGCACGTGCTCTGCCATGCTCCCGGCTTAGGGCATCTACACACCGGCACCGCCGCGGATTTGCAGTTATTTTGGTTTCAATGACGAGTGCTACTAGACATCGGTCGCTTTACAAAAACTTTATCCAACGTAACAGACAAATATATAAACTTTTTTTAATAAATAGCTACGTCCAGAAGTGTCACATACCGCGCGAGGAAAATTTTACTCGCCAAGTTTGACTTGCCTCACGTGAGGCAAATGCGCGCCCTGCCTCACCTGAGCACTCACATTTGCCTCGCCTAGTTTGACAGTCGTGAGACAGAACGATGTCAAACTGATTGATCGGGTATACCTTTCCCTGTCTAGAGTGTCAGTTGCCTCGCCATTTGCCTCGCGCGGCATGCGACTGAGGCAAACGTCGTGCTTCGCGAGGCATGTGGGTGAGCAGCCTCGCGCGGCATGTGCATGTTGTAGACACGTCTATTAACAAAAACCAAATCGTTTTGTATTCAATGTTGTAAATCATTTTGATCGGAATGTTTATAAAATTCGAAACCTGTATATCGATGCTTCATTAAACTAAATCTGACACATCTAAAAGTATTACTGTCTTCCTCATACATTACGATCATGAGAAGGATGGCAATGCAGTTAGTTAATTAGTCAATGTAAAACCACTATTGGCCGTAAGTTGAGTTATGTTAGGAAATATATTATTACTGAGGGATGCGGATTTTGAGTAATAAATAAATTTAGTCAAGTTTAGTTGTGTGCGAACATAATTAGCACCAATATCAATAAATGCATAAGCACTAATTTTAATAGGTACTTAATTCGGTCTAGTCGTGAAGCCGGCTAGTTTTTTAATACTGTTGATTCATTGCATTAATCATTTGTTACTTTGTATAGTCGGTATACAAGGACAGGTCATAGATACATAAGACAAGTACCTATTTATATTCATAAATTTATTGATATCCTACTGCTATCCGACCAGAGACGTGGACAGCGGATAATAAGATCTCATTATTGTGCAGGCAATTTCTATAGGAGGGTATACCTACCTATGGAATACGCAACTACCTACCTATATTATAAAAGGAACTTGCCATGTTATTATTATTATTCATTAGAAGATGAGACGTATTGGTAATACCCACATGTTTTCAACATCATTTTCCTCGAACGACTAAGGGCCGGGTTCCATTAGCGCGTTGCGCTGCGTCGTCGCAACGGATCAAAGGGTAGACGGGCGAGAGACGAAGCGGGGGAGGGTGATGCGCTGCGCCGGTACAAAATCTTGCGACGACGCAGCGCAACGCGCTTATGGAGCCCGGCCCTAAGTCGTACTATGTCCATGAACCTACTCTGTTTAGTAGGACATACTATTTTGGATAGTCACAAGCCTCCCTATTTCTTGGTAACGTCTTTGTTTTCCAAGTATTTCAATATCACTCACCTTAATAGAATAAAACTTGTAATGCATTAACAATAGGCGGACTGACAAAACAAGTCACAATAATAAACATAAACAAGTGATCTCAAACTTTTTTATCATTTAGGGCCACCGCAGACTTGCTACTCTTAGCATCGGCGACCTGCGATTTTGCGACTGTATCGATGCTGCATCGCGTTTCTTCGAGCGCGAACGAGCGCGACGAAGCATCAAAATCGCCGATCGCCGATGCTAAAAGTAGCAAGTCTGCGGTGGCCCTTACCCATTCCTTGATGAATTGAAGAAGTCGTAACAATAGAAATATAATAAATACAACACCCGCATTAATTGCTCATCATTCTTAATGATCTAGAGGGAGCCGAGTCGCTTAGCCATTGAACTGCCACTGTAGCATTTTGCTATTCTGACTGACCCTCTGATTAGTCGGTCAGAATCAACCGACCAATGAGAGGGTCGGTCAGGAGGTATGTTTGTGTGACAGTGTTCCGCGACTCCATCGGCCAATCAGCGCAGGAGTTCACGCCGACGTCTGCGCAGGCGCTGCTGGCGCTGCTAAACGGCTTCCTGCTCACCACCACATACAGAGGCATCGTAGTTGTGGTCTCGCAAAATGTCAACCAGTACCTTGGGTATTCGGAGGTAAGATAAAAATAATAATTGGAAGGGCATCTATCCTGTATCGTGTTATCGAGTATTTGGAGTCGGTGCCAATCGGCTCGTATTAATAAATGCATCTCAAAGTTGAGATCTATCTTAAGATGCTGTTTTGACAGATATTCTATACATTAAACGACAAAACTGGATCTTAAGATCGATCTCAACTTTGAGATGCATTTATCAATATTATATTATTTTATTTTATTTTTTCTGCTTAAAAGTAAGAAGATAGATTGGCACCGAGCTCAAATACTCGATAACACACCATCACGCCTGAGGGCCTACTCTGTTTCAAACGAAAACGAAATTTCGGACGAAATTCGCGTATTTCCTACTACGTTTCTCATTGATTCCGACATTTCTTACGAACTATAATTGTTTGACGTCTTCGTTGTCGTCGAATCTAAACGTCAAACAATTTTCGTTCGTAAGAAATGTCGGAATCAATGAGAAACGTAGTGGGAAAAACGCGAATTTCGTCTGAAATTTCGTTTTCGTTTGAAACAGAGTAGGCCCTCTGATTTTGCCGAAGGGCTATCCCTTCGGAAAATCTGCCCACGTACACAGAGGTGATATTATAGGTACTCGTATACCGCAAACGCTGTACCACGCCTTAGGTATGCGCGGGGAGGTGGGAGAGTGGGACGGCGAGAGCGATGAGGGTGCGTTTCGATTGAAGCGGAGCGGGGCGGAGCGGGGCCGAGCGGACCGTGAATTGGCCAATCACAGTGCTCGAAATCTCCACTCCGCATCAGTGGAAACAGTGTAAGCGGGGCGGAGCGGAGATGAGTGGACTTTCGAATAAAACAAATGAACACGCGGCCCCGAGCCGGACAGAGCGGAGTCGAGCAGGCTGTGGTGCCGAGTGGTGGGCACGAAGCGGAGCGGAGCGGAGCGGAGTGGAGCGGAGAGGAGAGGAGCGGAGCGGAGCGGAGACGAGCGGAGCGGAGCGGAGCGGAGACGAGCGGAGCGGAGTTGAGCGTACTTTCGAATAAAACTAATGAACACGTGGCCCCGAGCCGGACAGAACGGAGTCGAGCAGGCTGTGGTGCCGAGTGGTGGGCACGAAGCGGAGCTGTGCGGAGCTGAGCGGAGCAGAGTGGAGAAAAGAGGAGCAGAGCGGAGCAGAGCGGAGCTGAGCGGCGCAGAGCGGAGCAGAGCGGAGCTGAGCGGAGCTGAGCGGAGCAGAGCGGAGCTGAGCGGAGCAGAGCGGAGCTGAGCGGAGCAGAGCGGAGCTGAGCGGACTTTCGAATACAATATATGAACACGCTGCCCCGCTCCACCCCGCTCCGCTTCGCCGCGTTCCGCCCCGCTCCGCCTCAATGGAAACATTTGCCACTTCTCACTGCTATTCTCCGCTCCACTCCGCCCAGCACCGCTCCGCTCCACCCCGCTCAACCCCGCTCCGCCCCGCTCCACTTCAATGAAAACATTTGCCACTTCTCACTGCTATTCTCCGCTCCACTCCGCCCAGCACCGCTCCGCTCCACCCCGCTCAACCCCGCTCCGCCCCGCTCCACTTCAATGAAAACATTTGCCACTTTTCACTGCTCTTCTCCGCTCCACTCCGCCTAGCACCGCTCCGCTCCACCCCGCTCAACCCCGCTCCGCCCCGCTCCACTTCAATGAAAACATTTGCCACTTTTCACTGCTCTTCTCCGCTCCACTCCGCCCAGCTCCGCCCCGCTCCGCCCCGCTCCGCCCCGCTCCGCTCCGCCCCGCACCGCTTCAATGGAAACAGTTGCCACTTTTCACTGCTCTTCTCCGCTTCAATGGAAACGCAGCCTGAGCCCCCTGTCTCGCCGCTCGCGTACCTAAGGCGCGGTACCGCGCTTGCGGTATACCTTTAGTAATATATTTAAGGCTTTTTAGTGCTCCAGGGTTTTTTGCAGTCGGGTTATAGATTTTTTATAATTTTGCAAGCAATTATCAACTTACAATCTTCTGACCATGCTAATATTTTTGCGCCAGCTCGACCTTCTAGGACAAAGTATCTTCAGTATAATCCACGAAGACGATCGTCAGATGTTCCAAGAACAGCTGATGCCCAAGAGCCAGATGCTGGGGCCCAACGGTGAGCTGCTCATGCCAGAGGACCCAGATGACAGACGCAAGATCGAACTTGCGCTCGCTCAGGAACGGAGACGGTTCATCGTCAGGTCAGTTCCTATAACTTTACTTACTTTACTGTACTTCATCATCATCATTTCAGCGAAAATACGTCCACTGTTGGACATAGGCCTCCCACAACAACCGGTCCTATGCCACTTGCATCTATTAGCTACATTATTTAGTGGCCTTCTTTCTGGCATACAGGTTGTAACGGAAAGAGTATATAGCTATCAAGTGCACTGCTTCTTTAGATGATTTTAGCAAGGTAAGAGTTGGCTCAGTCGAAGGGTAAGAAATTGACGTGAATAGGTAATGACAAATGAGGTGACACGTTAATTATGATTCGATTTCAATAAACATCCGAAACCGAAAATCGGGTATGAATTCATTGAAAATTTATACGATGAACCTTTCGCAATTCACAATTCACAGTACGATCTATTTATGGTTTCAATAACCTTATAACGTTTGCAGAAATACTATTGGTATCCCGTGGTGCTAAAGTGGATCAGTACCTTGAACACATTCCGGCCAGTTAACTAGCAGTTTTTAGCGTTACCATGATTTTTCTCACGTAGGTTCAAGAAGCTGAGCCAGCGCGCTCAGTCGTCCCAATACGTGACGTGTCACGTGGAAGGGTCTCTGCGCAAGTCGGACCGTGCGTGTCGCGGGTACAACCGCTGCTGCCAGATGATGCGCCGCGCCCGGGCCCGCGGCGATCACCCCTGCACCAGCGGCAACGATATCGTTAGTATACTCTAAAGTTCGACACACAAGTCTCACCATACTAAACATGCATCCATGAGGATGATTACTATTACAAAAAGCAACCCTCCTGAAGTGAAGTGAAGCGAAACCATTGGACTCTAATATTCTTCGTGAATTCTTGGCGACATGCTGTCGGCCATCTGTTAGCAGTCCTCTGGCTAACAACATACCGAACGCCAAGAATTTGCGATTTACAATGAAGAATTCACGAAGATAATATTAGAGACCAGTGGTTTCACAATGAACAATTGTTAAGGGACTCGAGGCCCTGTAGGCTGGTTCACAAATTTCTATCCATGTTCTAATTAGAATAGAAATAGAAGACTGAGTGAGATTTTTAAGTTGATACCTTTTTGTGTACGATACCTTGGCCTACACGAGGGTTATCATAGGTACCTAACCGTTAAGTACTTATAGTAAGTGCATCCTTCGTGACGTTAGATAACTATATCATTAATTGGTGCTTTAATAAAGTTAATCTTGAGAGCTACCTAGGGTGTATGTGCGTGTAGGGAGTGTGCGTTTGCAATTTGTAAAAATTAAAAAAACGCGAGTACTCATAGGTACAAAATGTTTCCCAAAAATAATTGCCTCATTTTTATTTATATAGTTATAGTAGCGGCATTCTACGATGGCCGGTTTGACTGGTGGGGGGGGGGAGAAAATTAACCTTATTATCTATTATCTATATGTATAAAAATGAATCCCTATTTCATGTCATGATTTGACGCGAGAACGGCTGGACCAATTTAGATGATATTTTTTTTAGATTATTCCGTGAAGTTGAAGGAAGGTTCATACATTTAAAAAAATTGGAAAAATTACCCGGAAAGCGCTAAAAACCCATATTTTACGTATGATTCAAATTACTTTTAATAGATGGCGTAATGAACGCCGGTGTCAGATGGCGGATGGCGACTATAAATTCCTGCAAATTTATTTCATGGGCAATTCATCACAAGAAATAGATGTGCGTTGTGCACATAACAGTTCTGGGCAAAGGTCTCTCCCCATCTTCTTCCATCCATCGCGGTCTTAGGCTCTCTCATACCACCCGTCTAGATGAGCGTCGAGTTCACCGCGCCACTGTTTTTTGGGACCGCACCGTGCTCTGGGACCGCACTCGGTTATTGCTTTGGCCTACCTTTCTGAGCTCATTCGGCTCAGGTGACCCGCCCAGGTCCACTTAAGTGTAGCTGTTTTCGCTCCTACATCCGCTATAAGGGTCATGGAACGCATCTGGGTGTTCCGCACCCTATCAGTGTTTTTTACACCCAAAATGCTGCTCCATTGCTCTTTGGCAAACCTTTAGTTTGGACTTCTGAGCCTCTGAACGGGCGGGATACACATGTCAATGTGTCAGTGGAAGGTTGGCCTTCATGAAGTCTCCCATGGATCAGTAGCTCTTCCAGGAATTTTCAATACGGCGACCAATTTAGCTATTTTTAGGGTTTCGTACCGAAAGGGTACCAACAGGACTCTATTACTAAGCCTATGCTGTCCATCCATCTGTCACCGACCAGTATCTCACGAACCGTAATAGGTAGAGTTGTAATTTTCACAGAACGTATATTTCTGTTAGCGCTACAACAACAAATAATAAAAATAAAATAAAATTCTAAATAAAGGGGGGGGACTCTATTACTAAGCTTACACTGTCCGTCCGTCGGTCAGCGGGCTGTATCTCACGAACCGTAATAGGTAGTGAGTTGAAATTTTCATAGAAAGTGTATTTCTGTTGCCGCTACAACAAAAAATATTACTAAAAATAAAATAAAAATTCAAAACAAAGGGACATACAAGAAACTTGATATTTTTGACGTTTTTATTCTACGGTGGTACGGAACCCTTTATTTGTGACATGGGAAAGGAGTAGAACAGACGACGAACGGGGGAACGGGGGGAGGGTTTAGTTCTTTTCCGGCTAATAAGTAAATACAACATTAATTCTGAGGCGGCACGAAGTTCGCCGGGACAGCTAGTAAAGGAATAAGACTGGCCGTTTTAAAAAATAAGAATGTTAGAAAGTAAAGAAAGAATTTTATTCCGTTATAATAAGGTTCATCCTTTCCCCTCCCACATGTCAAATCGGCCATCATAGCGTGCCGCTACTGTAGTTACAATTTATCAACAAATTCCTCATTCAATCAATGCTTAATTGTGTTTTGTTCGGTAGGTGTTCATCGGCGTAGTGCGACCGTCGAGCGAGACCTTCATCAACGAGAGTGGACTGGAGTCGTTCCGTATGGAGTACCGTACCAGGCACTCGATCGACGGCGAGATTATCCAGAGCGAGCAGCGCATTGCGCTGGTCACAGGCTACATGATGAACGAGGTGAACGGCGTCAACGCAATGAACTTCATGCACCGCGATGACGTGCGCTGGGTGATCATCGCACTGCGAGAGAGTAAGTGTCGCGCGAACACTCTAATTTTGATTTAAGCCCGTCGACGCTGTTTGAAGCACGCGTCACGCGTCCCTAGATGTATGAGTATTTGATTGCGAAAACGTGTAGCGTTTTTAGGGTTCCGTACCCAAAGGGTGCCTACAACGTTCAACGGGACCCTATTACTAAGCCTACACTGTCCGTCCGTCTGTCTGTTTGTCTGGCTGTCTGTCAGCGGGCTGTATCTTAAGAACCGTAATTGCTAGAGACTTGAAATTTGTGAATGTGTATTTCTATTGCCGCTACAACAACAAATACTAAAAATAAAATATTTTTTTTAAATAAAGGGGGTCCCCATTGACGCAACTTGATATTTTTGACGTTTTTATTCCACGGTGATACGGAACCCTTTATGTGCGAGTCCGACACGTACTTGGCCAGTTTTTTTTATTAAATTCAGCTCAAGTTCATATTCCTCAATATTGAGGAATATGAACTCGCATATCTGGCGGAGTGGGTTAAGCGCTGAGCCCGCCTTGCCATTGATTGGTTGCTTGACCCTTTTATAGTTGTACCATACATGATTGTCGATCCTGGCTTGCAGCAGTAACGGTGGTGGGTTTTGCGGGCCTAGTCCCATATTTACCACTAATTTGATCGAACATTTAATTCCTTTTGTAGGGCATAAAATGTTCTACCTGTGTAAAGTCTGCAAACAGCGAAATATCAGTACTATTCTAATAGAAAATAGATACCCATATTTTAATTTCACTAGATTTGGATTATGTTGTTTATATAGTTCGAATATGCATGCAATGTTTTATGTTTATTTCAATTCGTCAATCCGTAAGCGCGTGGAACATCTTTCTGCATGACTCCCGTGTCTAGGTATTGTTTATTTAGGGGTATTGCACAATGGCGAATTCCCACATTGACACATCGTGTTATTTTCGTACATCCCTAATTCTGTGTGCAACAGCAATATTTGAATGTTCTCATCAATGGGCGCCGCAAAGATTTCCTAGTGCTCGTAAATATATCACTTAGCACGTTCCTAGTCGATGTCCACATGCAGTCGCGTGGACATCGACTAGGAACGTGCTAGTTCCTAGTCGATGTCCACGCGACTGTATGTGCCACTTGTTTACCGCCCGTACATCTGCCAAGACTATCGCTATTCTATAAATTGTTATTACTTGAGATAACCACTTTCTATTCCATTCCACCGCGTAACGACGAGAATTATATCTTAATATCCACAACACTGATACACTATCAGTTGACATTTGAAGTAGCTATCTACCTAACCATACGTAGACATGCAGGCTATGACTGCATATTAATTAAGAATGACTTGTTTGGATCTATGTACTTACATATTTTTTTCAATGTCATTGTGCGCTCTTGAGTATTTATAATTGTTTATTGCTCTGCAATTGTTTCATATCGCACTGCGAATACGTATTTTATCTTCACCCTCACATCTTGATTATCTGCACCAATTAAATATGACTAGCAATTTGCGAGTTGACCTTAATTTTGTGAAATGTAATGCAAAAGGGGTGTGAGAGATGTAAAAATAGAAAATATGTTTTTGTTACAGTGTATGATCAACACCGCTTATTCGGCGAATCCTGCTATCGATTGATGACTAAGAACGGACAGTTTATTTATATGAGGACCAGAGGACGCCTGGACGTGAATCAAGACTCCAGGGCTGTCACCAGCTTCGTGTGCACCAACACAGTCGTCGGCGAAGAAGAGGGCAAACATCTGATTAAACTAATGAAAAAGAAATTTACAATGATGGTCAACAATAACGAAGATTTGCCTGAGGAAGAAGATGTTAAAGATGTAAATATGTCTCCTACTTTTCTGCTTAATATGACACACTATTAAAAACAAAGAGATCCACGAGAGCGAATATAATATCTGCAGAGATCACTTACGATTTATTGTTTTAGCACAGACAATTTCGTAAAACTATAACTACTGTTTTCTATGTTACAGATGAGCGATAACGAATCAGTGCCAGTGGAAGATCCCCGACAGTTGGAGAAGGTTATACTGCACTTAGTCACCAACTTACCATCACCACAGTCCGAAGACAACCCTCGGAGCGTTTCGCCAGACAAGCACGAGTTCTCCTCACGTCGACTGGCGATCATACCACCCAAGAAGGAAAGAATCGTCAGTGCTATCGAGAGAATCTACAAAGTCATCAAATCTTTTCAAAGACAAACTGGGCACAAGACCTATGCAACGAATGTCGTGGAAGTCCAAGCTAATGAAGACACTACTAACCAAATTGGACCTGAGAACTACACGGAGCCATCAATAATGAATCAGACGATAGCATTAAATAACTCGCGTCTAATTGAGAATTATTCAAACGCTTCTCAGGGATCCAAATTCACGTTTAATAAGTTTGAGTTGGCAGAATTGCAGGGAGGCCAACCGAATATACAGACTTCGTATGACTCAGGAAATAAATGTTTCACAGATAACGGTGTAATGCCTGAAACATGTTCACCATTGACATCTATTGAATATTCCAATGAGCATGAAAATGACAATGAAGTCGTCGACAAAGAAACGGCAACTGAAATTAAATACGAAATGCAGGTTGCACCTCTCTCGAATGTCGGGGAGATCCAAGGCGTGAAAATGATCCAACAGCCCGGTATGAGCTCTACATCAGGAACTAAAAGACCGAATTACTTTGAGGATGAAGATATTACATCTAAAAAGAAAATTTTGGATGATATTAAAGAAAATAAGCAAATATCCGGAAATGATTCGGCAGCACTGGAGAATTTTTTCGACGAAGCAAGTGAGTATTTATAGATGCTACTTACCTATGTTACAAATGCATTATATTTTATACAGGTAGGTAAGTAGGTAGTAAGCATTGTCTAAGGCTATGATAGTTTAGTACCTCTTTAATACTGTTTTTGTATACAAAAATAATACAAAATATTCTTTAAAACTTTAATGTATTTCCGTTACAGTGCTCAATACTCAGATAGAATCCGCTATCGACTCTCTAGAACACACCATCGATCCAAGCTTCCCGGATTTATTGGTAAGCATTTAACTTTGTTTATTACTTAACCCTTGGGTAGGATTAATTGATGGAATCAGGCGTAACTCTGCGGAAATCCATTGTTAAACAATTATAGAGAGGGACCCGCCACACACCCTCGGAATTGTCAACCTCCAATATTATACCTATACCAAATGAATTGATCGATAATAGAAGAGGCCAACAAGACCTAACTCCCTATCAGTCGAGAGTATGTAGTGTTGCAAAAGACTTGGGGCTCGTCGAAGAAAAACGACTCCGAATATTTCAAGGCTAAAAAAGGACTCGAGTTTTAAATAAACCTCGAGCCCTTTTTGGGCTCGGAGTTCTTTTAGAGCTCCGTTGTTGTGAGCTTTCTAAGTCTTCGCAAGTATAAGAAGGAGTCGCCTTATAGCTGACTATTCCTGGCTAGTCTATTTTATTCCTGACTATTCTTGACTATTCTTGACTATTCTTGACTATTCTTGACTATTCTTGACTATTCTTGACTATTCTTGACTATTCTTGACTATTCTTGACTATTCTTGACTATTATTGACTATTCTTGACTATTCTTGACTATTCTTGACTATTCTTGACTATTCTTGACTATTCTTGACTATTCTTGACTATTCTTGACTATTCTTGACTATTCTTGACTATTCTTGACTATTCTTGACTATTCTTGACTATTCTTGACCATTGTTGACTATTGTTGACTGTTTTGAATATTCTTGCCTGTTTTGACAATTTTTGTCAATTTTTGACCATTGTTGACTATTCTTGACGTATTTTGACTATTTTGACAATCTTTTACATTTTTTGACTAAATTTGACAATTTTTGACTAAGTTTGCCTATTTTTGACTATTTTGACTATTTTAGACTAGTTGTGACTATTTTTGAACATTGTTGACTATTTTTACTATTGTTGACTGTTTTTGGCCAATGTTGACTATTTTTGACTATTTTTGACGAATTTAGACTATATTTGACCATTGTTGACTATTTTTAGCTATTGTTGACTGTTTTTGGCCAATGTTGACTATTTTTGACGAATTTTGACGAATTTTGACTATTTTTACTATTGTTGACTGTTTTTCGCCAATGTTGACTATTTTTGACGTATTATGACTATTTCGACTATTCTTGACCATCGTTGACTATTGTTAATTGTTTTTGAATATTTTTGACCTTCTTTTGACTATTTTTGACCATTTTTGACTATTTTTGACTATTTTTGACTATTTTTGACTATTTTTGACTATTTTTGACTATTTTTGACTATTTTTAGCTATTGTTGACTATTTTGACGTATTTTGACCATTTATGACTATATTTGACGAATTTTTGGCGATTTTTGTCTATTTTTGACTATTTAGACTATTCTTGACTATTGATGACTGTTTTTAAATATATTTGGCGAATTTTGACGATTTTCGAAGATTTTTGACTATTTTTGACTATTTTTCACTATTGTTGACTATTTTTGTTATTGTTGACTGTTTTTGGCCAATGTTGACTATTTTTGACGTATTTGACTATTTTTGACGAATTTTGACTATTTTTGACCAAAATTCGTCAAAATTCGGCAAAAATATTCAAAAACAGTCAACAATAGTCGAAATAGTCAACAATGGTAAAAAATAGACAACAATGGTCAAAAATAGTCAAAATAGAGTCAAAAATCTTCGAAAGTCGTCAAAATTCGCCAAATATATTTAGAAACAGTCATCAATAGTCAAGAATAGTCTAAATAGTCAACCAAAGTCAAAAATAGTCAAAAATCGCCAAAAAACAGTCAAAATAGTCAAAAATAGCCAAAAAATAGTCAAAAACGGTCATAATACGTCGAAAAAAGTCAACAATGGTCAAAAATAGTCAACAATAGCTAAAAATAGTCGAAATAGTCAACAATGGTCAAAAATCATCAAAAATAGTCAAATATAGTCAAAATAGTCCAAAACAGTCAAAAATTGTCAATAATGGTCGAAAATTATCAAAAATAGACAAACATATTCAAATATAGTCGAAATAGTCAACAATGGTCAAAAATAATCAAATATAGTCAAAAACAGTTAAAAATGGTCAAAAATAGTCAGAAATAGTCAAAAATTGTCAAAAATAGTCAAAAATAGTCAAGAATAGTCAAGAATAGTCAAGAATAGTCAAGAATAGTCAATAATAGTCAAGAATAGTCAAGAATAGTCAAGAATAGTCAAGAATAGTCAAGAATAGTCAAGAATAGTCAAGAATAGTCAATAATAGTCAAGAATAGTCAAGAATAGTCAAGAATAGTCAAGAATAGTCAAGAATAGTCAAAAATAGTCGAAATAGTCAACAATGGTCAAATATAGTCGAAATAGTCAACAATGGTCAAATATAGTCAAAAACAGTCAAAAATCTTCGAAAATCGTCAAAGACGTCAAAGTCAAGTCAAAAATAATAAAAAATAGACAAATATATTCGAACATAGTCAAAAAAAGTAAAAAATAGTCAAAAATAGTCGAAATAGTCAACAACGGTCAAAAATAGAAAAAAATAGTCAAGAATGGTCAATAGTGTTCAACAATAGTTGAGAATAGTCGTGCATAGTCAACTAAAGTCAAGAATGGTTACAAAGGACTAAAATAAAAAAGGGCTCCAAGCCTTTTTAGAAAGAGCTTCAAAATAAAGGCTTTATTTCCGAGAGCCTCCTCTTCGCCTCGAAGACTCGGGGCTGAATTAGCTCTTTAGCCTTCGAGGTTTCTTAAAAAGGCTCGAGCCCTAAAAATGAGGCTAAAGAACTTGAGTCTTTTGCAACACAAAGTATGTCTGTCATGAGTCATGGACCCTAACAATTAGCAATTCTCCGCAGACAAAGCGAATCCAAAATAAATTCAACACGTTTTTCGCCTCTAAACGAGGCATCCTCAGGAAAGCTCGGCTACGACTGAGTGATCCTTGTGTGTGTGTAATCCTTGGGTAGGATTATCTATTATAGTCATTGACTATACAGGATGGGAGACAAAGTTTGGGGGGAAAGTAACTTATAAAAATATTGATGGTAACACAGCCTGTATTTTTATGATACCTATCAAAAGGGTTGATCATAATCAGTCGTTTTTCCAGTCTTTAGGGCCACCGCAGACTTGCTACTTTTAGCATCGTCGATCGGCGATTTTGATGCTGCGTCTCGCTCGTTCGCGCTCGAAGAAACGCGACGCAGCATTGATACGTCACAAAATCGCCTGTCGCCGATGCTAAAAATAGCAAGTTGCGGAGGCCCTTATGTGATAATAATATATATAAGTCTTATATAAAGTAATTTATTTAATTAAATACTTTTAATGGTTTCGAGAATTTGAGACGTTATTAAATACATAATTATATTGCATTATTTTCAGATCTCAACAGAGGTTCAAGATATTCTGGGAGAAATAGAAGATGATGAATAGGTTGATCATTACAAATTTAATATCTATTATTCGTTAAATTTTAAATAATTTAACATACTTAGAGGTACCTAATTAATTGTAGAAGTGTGTTCGGAACAAAATTCTTTCATTAATCACAAGCCATAAGTTAAATGCGTATTTTTTATGATTAATTGTGAGACGTATCATTATCATGTCATTGTTAAGTATATAAGATGTGAAAGCGAAATCTAATTTTGTAATATTATTGACTGACTTCGAATTTAAAATTGTTGCCATTGAAGTTCACGTTGTTTTCAAGTCATATCACGAGGATCTCTGCACGATTTATTATTTCGGTTTATGTTGATTAGATATAAATAGATTATAAGGTTACATATTTAACAATTACCATTAATTTCGCTCCTTAGTTGATAGGTATTTATAATTTGCCGAAAGAAATTGACAGGTGGTAGGTAATGCAACTTTTTGAAAACTAGTCGAATATCTCATAAAATCAACACAATCAATTACTATTATTATCAAATTGAGTGTATAAGGATTTGTTCTAGCAGTACTTACCTAAAGGCATCATATCAGTCGAAAGACATAGTTGGACACAGGCCTCCCCCGAGGTTTTCCACAACGACCGGTCCTGTGCCGCTTGCATCCAGCGGTTTCCCGCGACCTTCACTAGGTCGTCGGTCCACCATGTGGGGGGGCTACCCACGCTGCGTCTTCCAGCATATCCTCAACCAATTATTTTTCGTGCGCGATTCTCCTTAACTTTTCAAGAGCGATGCTCGTTGAAACATCCTCTCTATAGGAAATTTGAACTTGCAAGCGAACATTCTAAAGCTAACTTTAACATTGTTAAATACTCACTGATCGTAGTTGAACTCGATTGCTCACCTATTTGCGTAAAAGGCACTATTTTTAACAGACTTCAAAACTGTTATTTCTTTTGTTTCATTATAGAACACCTGTCAATTTCCTCAGAAAAATGAGAAATACTTATCGTAAAGTCTAAATGGTCCTTCCAAACTGGAGTTATAACATAATGCTAGGTGCATTATTGTTTCAGTATAGGAACAAACTCAAACATAAAGGAAGTGTTTTATAACTTTGAGCGTTACATAACATCAGTGTGGGAGTACCATAATGGCACTCGCCCATAAAATATTAAAATTACGGGTTTTTGTAGTCACTAGTGTCATAGCGTAAGTACTTGTGTGACTTGTGTCTAGCAAAATGTCTGTTAGCATTTTGGGGAAGCTTAGTTTTTGTTACGACAAATTAAAAAGGTTACGTAACTAATGCTCGGCTTGCACGCTTCAAGTTAGCAAGTTGAGAAAAAGTAATTCAACTTGGTTCGCAACTCACAAGTTGGCAAGTTGCCGCAGTTGATCGCAAATTGATTCCGACACGTTGATCTCAACATGTCACCTTGAATCGTGTAAACCGGACATACAGGTAGGACCTGCTGCCATTTTATCCATCTTTTTTATAGTTATTAAGTAAATTAGTTGATCGATTGTGTTAAATGTAGGTAAATTTAAAACAGGTCAGACAAACTACTTAACCCCTGTGTTAGCGGTAGCTATGCAACATCAAAAGGTAGCATTATGGCCGGCGCACAGTAAGGAAGGCATGGCATGGCATTTTAATTTTTATCAATCGAATTTAATTCTTATCCAATCGAAATAAGGTATATATTTCAATGCTTGGTGATCGACCTCAGAGTATCACGGAGTATTTTCTCGGTGCACCCGCTGGAGCACCTTATTTCGATTGGATAAGTATTAAATTCAATGGATAAAAATTTAAATACCATGCCCTGCCGTCCTCACTGTGCGCCGGTCATTAGTATATTCTGATATGACGTTATTAGGCTACGGGTAAATCTAGTGACAAAATCGCAATATACCTGGAGCCATGAAGCTTATAATCATCTTGTTATATTGGTACAGTTCTTGCAATTCACGAGTGCGGTCGGCCTTTGTTGTGGTTCGACATGTACATGCACAGTGTGACAGTGTGCGTGCCTGGAGGAGCCGTAAACGCTCACATTAGTACTCATACAGATACGCTTTACCACAACCAAGGGCCGGCCGCACTTGTGAATTGCAAGAACGGTACCTACTTGCAGTGTGTAAGTAGTAGGGTAGGTATAAGATATTTTTTAACTTGAAACGTTTGAACTTAATTTTGCTCGCCTTTATAGCGCGCTTTACAGCTAGAAATGTTTTCAGCCAGTCTTAAAATTAACTAGGGATGGATGACATCAGGCTGCTTAGTAATTTTACTGTACCACTCAGTAATGAAACAGTGATTTAACTACAACACAAAAAAATATATCAGTATAAGAGATGTTGCCAAGTAAAATGACGTTATTATGTAGCCAAAGTAAAATTTTAAAAAACCTAGTCACAACAACCAGTAATTTTTTATACAAATTGTAGGTAGGTAGTACGAAATGAAAATTGAATATTTCGTATGAAACGAAATTAGATTTTCTAATTATTTTATTTTTTTACGTATCTGTAAGACTGAGTATTTTTAATTGTTGGAATTCATATTTTTTAAAGTATGTTTTAAGTTTTTTATTTAGGTGTATATCAGCATTTTGTAGATTTTTTCTTGTTTTCTAAAGACTGCGACCCCGCGCATGTCATTTGTAAACGGTTGGTGTAAGAACACACTTAACTAGGTGGAAGATTAGCGATCAATCTTCGGCGCAACGACACTAAAGAAACCTATAACTAGAACAACATTATATACAGTATGTTTCAAAAGCGCGAAATAATACTTGGGGGTTTGGATGAGTATCGGGAATATAATTAAAAATATAATCTTTGATTAAGTGGTATAAAAAATATTGATATTCGAATTTTTTTTCAAATAATATGCTATTGAAAAATAAAAAAATTGCCAATAGTTTCTTGAATATTAGCGGCTATGGCTCCTATTTGTTTGTTGTTAAGCATCTACATATCAGCTATCGTGTTCGTACCTAAATTATTATTTCGTACGTTTGAAACACTTGGTATAATAGACGTAAAGTAGGTAGGAACATATACCCCCTTATTCATAGAGATTTTGCCCAGTTTGCAATGGTTATGAAAGGCATTTTAAGGAACAAATGTGATTTGTAACTCCACTGCAGGTCGATTATAACTTTCTATGAATAAGGGGGTAACGCTGCGAATGCTACGATGCAGTGTGTCGTAAGTACAAAAAAATTGGTAATTAAAATAAGTATTTGTTTGTGCCAGAGATTCAGTCCTTACATTGGGTTGCGCCGAAGATCAGTGGCAGATTTTCTCCTTCCATGTGGTGATACCGTGACAGATGACAGGGGTGACGTCTACAACTACTACTTACTGATAATGGCACGATATACTCAGATGAGGTTAATAACCCCAGCCAATGCCTGATATCCACGTGGGTTTAAACAACGACCTTGTGGTTACGGCCTTACAAGGTTACCTAGCCCGCTAACGGCCGAATACTCGTATGCCACTTAAATTTGAGAGCTGCTTAACTTTGACGCGCCATACAAAAAATGACAGTTAACGCGTCTCAAACTGCTAAGTGGGACTTAAATATTTAAGTAGCCTTTGAGTATTCGGCCGTAAGAGCGTTGCTATTTCTATTTTTTATTTTGCTCAGACACTCAAAAATATTTAAATATCATAAAGAAAATATAAGAAAGGTATATCACATCCCCTGCTCATATCCTTGTTTGGATGGATTTTTATAATTTCTAGGTTATTGACGTTTATAGAATTATAGGTAGCAGGTAAGCTTATACGTTAATTGGTGTTACAAAGCAGATCTCATTAAAAATAAAATTGGATAAATACCTTGTCGTATATGTTAATGTGAATGTCCTAAATTTCCAGTTCCGGTAGCTGCAGTTGCGGGTTGGTTGGCGCTAGCCGTCGACATGTCGACAACTACTGTCGAACAACGTCAGCAGCAGCCGCCGACGAGCCGACGGCTAGCGCCGACCAGTGTCCGACGGCTGCAATTGGCTCTGTCGACGGCAAAGTACCGCTCGTGTATTTGCGGCATTAGTAGTATATCTTTCACGGCGCTTTGGACATCCACAGTAACATTACTAACTCACCCACCGCCTGTTCCACTAAAGTATCAACAAGACAAATTGGATCATATTATAAGATCATGTTATCTATGTTGTAATGGTATATTTTCACCGTCTATTTCTTCTATTCTTGACAAGTCAGCTGCTTTAATTTACTATAGGTAAGGCAAGGTAGTAGAGAGCTAGCGTAGTGTAGGGCACCATGCCGCCAGGTAGAGTGACGACCTGCGGAAGGTGGCTGGCAAAAACTAGATGCAAAGAGTTAAAGACCAAGCTCAGTGAGTGGCGTGCATTGGGAGAGGCCTACGTCCAGCAATCGACAGCAATAGGCTGATAATAAGGATGATGATGAAATGGATAGGCATGTAAGTGAAGTGCTCTCAAGAAAGTCTGTTTTGGAAAAGATGGTGTTCAGTTTAAACGGTGCCAATTATACGATTTTAAGGGTAGATACGAGTTTGATATTCGAATTATAGAGACTGTGGAAAAGAATTTTCGATAGAATATAACACTGTGTCGTATGATCACAGCAATACAGTCTTGAGCGCGCTACTGCACTTATGAATGCTGACTGTATCTATACCTACATACACGTAATATGGAATTTACAATTTACATTTTGAGAAATGTACTAAGTAGAGTCTACTTTTGGACCTAAATTTACGCGTATTTAGAATCGTATTTTGGTAGAGCTAGAGTCCATACTAGCACGATTTCAGGGCGCCTAGTCGCTTAGCAATTGAACTGCCACTGTCGCGTTTTGCTATTCTGACCTACCCTCTGATTGGTCGGTTGATTCTGAAAGACCAAGCGGAGGGTCGGTCAGAATAGCAAAACGCTACAGTGGCAGTTCAATGTTTAAACGACTCGGCGCCCAGTACTTGGTCACTTAAGCTCAGTAAGAGCGCGGCTCCACTAGTGCGCTGCGCTGCGTCGTCGCAACGGATCAAAGAGTCGACGGGCGAGAGACGAAGCGGGGGAAGGTGATACGCCAGTACAAAATCTTGCAACGACGCAACGCAACGCGCTAATGGAGCCCGGCCCTAAGTTGACTCAACCGGTGTAACAATACTATAATAATCATCTAATAACCTTTTGTAATAAGATGGTGTATTGCGACGGCCTGGGAACCTCAGAGTGGCCATTAACTTTTTATTTCAACAACACAGCAGATAACTATCACTGAAGTAATGCCCGCCGTCCACCTAGGCCGGGTGGGCTGACTGAGCAAGCTGGCGTGGTCGTTTCGACCAATAGGATCGCTTCATTTCTTCCTCTCCATTTCCCAGGCAGCCTGCCCAGTTGAGGTTGACGGCAGGCCTTACAAGTGATTTAAACAAACGGCAAAAGACGATAGATTAAAATCTAACAATTAGTTCAATGGACAAATGATCAAGTGATAGATGGTGGTTCTAACAAGCTAAGCTAAACGGACGCGATTGCTGAAGCGACTATATTATTTAGAATGATCTACTCAATTATTTCTCGTCTTAACAAAAGTCACAGATAAAGTATTAGCTTTTGGTTAGTATTTACACGATGATCTATACCTATTTATAATACGCCGATTTGTTTTGTGTACATTTTCAATCGATTTAAAAATATCGATAGGTACAAACAGGCTGAAAACCGACGCCTCTGTGTCAATATTGTATTATACACCACGTTATTGAAATAACTGAAAACCAGAAACGTATATGTTTAGAATCGTAGAATCGAATATAAGTACTCCTTTTGCGTTGCTTATTTTCTACCAAAAAAAAATCTTTGGATCAGACTATGAATCGATTTGAACCATGAAAAATCTCAATAATATCTTTTAAAATCATTTATAAACGTAAATAATAACTTGCTACCAATTAATAATAATAATACCTACTTAACTAGATGGGGTGTTTGGTTTTTGGTTATTTCTAACACGTTCTATGTATGGAATATTAAAATTAACTACCTACTCCACCAAGCCAACTAGGCGCCCGGGTGGAATGCGGTTTCCCCGCCCGCACACCCGCCACCGCCTGCGGCTTCCCGCCCGCACAACGTCTTTTAGTGCGAGTGACGTCACATTAGACAGGCGTCTAATTGGCTTGGTGGAGTAGTTACGGAAAATTATGAAATCCTTTCTATGTATCTTATTTGTGTCAATAGCCTATAATTATTTGTAGGTAGTAAATAAAAAGCTTAATGTCTTATCAGTGTTTCAGTTGTTAATGTGTAGTGATTACATCTATATAATTAGGTATTAATCTTTTAAATAATTTCTTGTAGGTATTTACGACCCGACTAGTAGTAAGTATTATCATATAGGTTGGGGTGTGTTCGAGCAAAGCTGTTAAATAAAAAGCGACCATGTTGAATTAATATTACACTTTTATTAAAATCCATTTACAGAAGGTAAGGTGCCCATGTTGGTACAGTCCCTTACTTTTATTATGTACTAGCTGCCCCGCGGCTTTGCCTGCGTGGAAATTGGATTAGCCTGTCTTATTCCAGAGCCTATCTACATTTCCAATTTCATTAAAATCGGTTTAATTTTTCTGGAGATACGTGGTAACAAACTTTCACACACAATTTCGCATTTATAATAATAAGTAGGATGTAAGTATGTATAAGTAGGCTGATGATGATTACGATAGGTACGTAACTAAGTGGCTGTACAACGTAGTAGTATTTAATTTTGTATCGGCTACATATAACGGTAGTCAGCAACAAAAGTCGCTGAACATTCAGAATTTTTCAAATCGGTTATACTCTTTATTCTACAAACGTTGGTAAACCTTTATAAAACCAAAAATTAGCAACATGTCTACATTTTGTTTCGATAAAGAAAAATTATGGATTTGATGCAAAACAAAAGTGTGCAAGCTGTTTGAAAAACTGAGAATGTTCAGCGACTTTCGTTGCTGACCGTACATGACACAAGTGATTATCTTTACAAAACTTATACCGTTTTATATACCTATTCCGTGCTATCGTATATGTCCATCATCAGGCTATGTGCCCCCACCAAAGGTGAATGGAGTCGAAGAAGCTGTAGTGGCACTGAAAATTGCTCCAACATCAAACATAGACCAATAAATTACTGCGTCCGGTCCAGTTATTACTAGAGTATAATTTATAATTATACATTTAATAAGTAACAATAATATTACATTTAGGTATCTACTTATAAACTAACTGTCCGCAAAATAGTATTTAACACATCTATACTAAAGCCACAAAAGCTTCACCAAATATGAGGTACTACTAATTTTGTAATCCAAATAACAGGTGGGTTACCAACCAACGGAATTTCTTGACAAGATTTTCAAAAAACGTCGTATCTGTCTAATTTCTGGATTTAACTCTTTTATTATGGTAACCCTACACAAGACATTCTGCAATTAAATAATAACTGGGCGGCCTTTATATCTTTACATAAAACTAAATAATAACAATGTTAATTGGTGCGTCCAGATGTCTCGCCCAAGCACTCATATTATGACTATGCGTAATGTTTTACGTGTTGACGTCAAAAATTTAGTGCTCGGGCGCGGCATGCGCTCGATGTAGACGCAGCCATTCACATCAAACTCTCGGAAAAAAACTATGAAATATGTCTATTTATGTAGAGACTAATATTATGTACACACGAAAGAAATACGTGAAATTAAAATAAAAACAAATACACAAAAGACGTTGACGGCGATGCCAAAAGTGCCCAGCAGGCTAGTCGCATTACCATTCTGAAGCGAAGCTTATTCGCTGACCGATATATAAAGGCCAGCTCGTCACGCTGCAATCTCCTAGTAGGGAGACACGCGATGAGGCCCGGGTGGAGGCACCCTGGCCCTGTCACATGTCTCCCTACAGGGTCAAGTCCGCCAAACTAAGTCAAATAGGAAAACGTAATTTAATAATACTAGCTGTGCCCCGCGGCTAGCCTACACGATCTAAGATTCTAATTTCATTTAAAGCGGTTTAGTAGTTATGGAGATACGTGGTAACAAACATTCACACACACACACACACACACACACTATACTAACACTATACTATAAAAGATATTTACAATCCCGACAGTTACACCTTCTGGTGTAACTGTCGGATTGGCAGCATTCCGAAGTTGAATGGCAATGCTAATTCTAGGTATGAGATTTCAGCCAGCCAATTTTTACCATTTTTACACACACTTGTGCAACGGCCAAGGCCCCGTTACCCTGGCCCTATCACGTGTCTCCCTACAGAGACCCGGGGCGACGACATGTCTCCGGGGTAGAGACCCCAGACAGGCTACTATATTCGCGCCACTTGAGGTTTTCATCCTCCGTAGCAGCAGCGCCAGAGTTCATGAACGTTTTCCTATTTGACTTAATTTGGCGGATTTGCGCAACATCCTGTAGTAAAAAGTAAATAAATAATATCCTACTACTTAGACTTTATACTATAAAACTAAACTATACTAAATTATACTAACTATACTATACTATAAAAGATATTAAAAAACCCCGACAGTTACACGTTCTGGTGTAACTGTCGGGCTGGCAGCATTCCAAAGTTGAATGGCAATGCTAATTCTAGGTGCGAGATTCGAGCCAGCATATGTTTACCATTTACCTACTTCTATAGGTAGGTAAATCGGTAAACATAGGCCTGATCGTACCCATATTATTATTTATTTGTGCAACAACCTGTCTTACATACACACAAACACTCACAGACACACACTTGTGCAACGGCCAGGGCCCCGTTACCCTGACCCTATCACGTGTCTCCCTACAGAGACCCGGGGCGACGACATGTCTCCAGGGTAGAGACCCCAGTCAGGCTACTATATTCGCGCCGCTCGAGGTTTTCATCCTCCGTAGCAACAGCGCCAGAGTGCATCATCGTTTTCCTATTTGATTTAATTTGGCGGACTTGTGCATCATTCTGTAGTAAAACTTAAATAAATAATAATAATACTACTTAGACTATATAGGTACTATAAAACTTAACTATACTATACTGTAAAATAAATATATTTACAATCCCGACAGTTACACCTTGGTGTAACTGTCGGGCCAGCAGCATTCCAAAGTTGAATGGCAACGCTAACTCTAGGTGGGAGATTTTCGAGCCAGTACCATTGCGATATTTACCATTTACCTACTTCTATAGGTAAATGGTAAACATAGGTATTATTTCGAACTCCTAAAACACCCTGCATAGTTACCGGGTACGAACGAACACAATTAAATAGTTAAAATAAAAACCTAAATTATTATAGGTACGACTTAAACTATGTACCTACTTAAAAGATATTTACAAAAACTCGACAGTTGCACCAAAAGGTGGCAGCATTCCCAATTTGAATGGCAATGCTATTTTATTCTAGGTGCGAGATTCGTGCCAGACGGTTTACCATTTACCATTTGCCATTGTGGGTTATTTTTATAGGACTGCGGTGGCAAAAAAGCGTACTGCCCGCATGATGATAAGCAGTAATGATAATGATGATATGGTAATGGTAAGTACTTCTGTAGGTAAATGGTAAATATATGCCAGTTAACACACACACACCTGGTAATAATCGGAGTAGATAAATATTATATAACTAGGTGTGCCCCGCGTGGAAATTGATTCATATTACCTAGCATAATACATAGGCTAGGTCCTAGCCTATGTATTATTCCAGAGCCTACACCATGGACAAGACGCCTACACCATCTACGTTTCAAATTTAATTAAAATCAGTTTTGTAGTTAATATGGAGATACGGGGTAAAAAACATTCACACACTTTCGAATTTATAATATTAGTAGGATATAACTAGAATGGCTCCGGACGCATCAAGCCTTCATCTCATATAATACATAATATTTTTACAACATTCGAGATGTTCTAGCTTGAAATGACCAATTATAGGTACTAGGGGCTGTAAAGGCCGCCCGCTTTTAACAATTGACCTAATTAGAACGGTCCGTTTTGGAATGCAACAATCAATAACATCAATAACGGCTTAGTGACGACGCCTCTTTACTTGAACGTCATCGGACCAGGTTCCCTGGAAAGACAAAAAAATAAGTTCAAAAAATATTAATAAGACCCGACTATAGGTACTGATCAGTCGAAGTGCGATATCGCACGAGGCAATCATGCTTACGCCACCAGCGGGTGATTCGATAGCCGACACCGAATTGGTTGCGCTACCAAGCGGAAACCAGGTGCGATACCCTCCATACAGCTCTATACATTTTGTTGGTGGAGCGACTGGGTGCGCTACCACTGGTGTCCTCGTGCGATATAGCACGAAGAGGTTAAGAAACATGTTGACGGCCAAGCATTTACGATTTGCGAGAAAGAATTCACGAAATATCAATAATATTTCAATCAGTTAAGAAAAATGCTGACTTAGGGGCCAGTTGTAAAGCCCCCAGTATATCTAACAAGCTGTGGGTAGACAATTGACTGCAGCTCGAGCGGGTTAGTTCCACCCTTTCACATAAGACCTGCGTAAAGTAGTTATTACAGCCGCGTTTCGTTCGAAGAGTGAGAGAGACGGAAACCTAACCCTCCTACCCCTCCCTCTGCGATCCCACTTCCCCCCTCACTTCCTCTCCCCATACGAGCGATGCTTTGTTATTGCAACTGGAGTCGCTTAGCCACTGCCACTGTAGCGTAGCGACACTAATTGTTCGGTCAGAATCAACCGACCAATCAGAGAGTTCAGTGGCTAAGCGACTCGGCGCTCAGGTGGTTCGTTACGCATGTTTGCCCCAGTTGTGACAGTGACCGTTACGGCCCGGCCACGACCTTGTCGCTATCAGCGACAGAAGCGCGCGGGGTACTAAAATATTGCATCGCGCGCGTTGCCGCCGAGAGCGGCAGCTAATGGCGTGATGTCACATTTTAGTACCCCCGCGCGCTCATGTCGCTGATAGCGACAAGGTCGTGGTGGGGCGCAGAGGTTTGGTTAGGGTGTGTAAACATAATATGTCATACATAAAGTCACGACCACCTCTGCTGCAGGCGGTCCCGCTCTTGCATGAGTATCTCCGTCTCATGTTTGAGCCGCACATTGGTCTGCGTCACCCAGTCGCGCTCCTGCCTCGAGCTGTCCCGCTCGCTCCTCAGCTTCGTCAGGGAGTACACCATGTCTGAAAGATACAGTCTTTATTAGAAATAGACAGCACTACCACACAGACACACACACACATGCTACTAAGGTGGCAAGCGTACAGCCCGCCTGATGGTAAGAAGTTACCGTAGCCTATAGATGCTTGTAATACCAAAAGCATCGCTCGCATGTTGCCGACCTGAAGGGGAGTGGGACAGAGGGAAGGGAAGGGGGGTTGGACTTCCGGCTCTCTCACTCATCGTACGAAATGCAGCTGTAATCGCTTTTGATAATGCATTATAAAATTCGTATACATTATAGATGGGGAGCCGTAGAAGGGTTTTCTGGATTTACTCCGGCGCGTCAAATTAAGATAAGGGCGATACCTTACATATTGATAAGAACCTCCAACCAGTATGAGCCCTTAATAATGGTGGGTACGATCAGGGGAACTAAAAAAAAAATAGAACATCTTAAAATACTCGAACTCGTCAGATTAAGATAAGGGGGATTCATTATTAGCTAAGAAGTGTGAAAAGTGTCAATTTTGCTAATTTCATCGTCAGTCTAAGAAATGGGAGCATCTGTAAGTTTCACTGAACATCTGAAAATCTGACGCGCTCGAGTAATTTTTATTTTTTTCAATTTATCATGTTGGAGCATGAAAAATATCAATATCTGACACACTTGAGTATCTCCATGTCATTGCTTTTTTTTTACAATTTTGTAATTATCATGTAGACGCTTCCCCCACCGCTGAAAGCGGAAACATATAGAACAATGTGTTCTTCCTATCATCTAATCTACCGAATCTAATAGGTTTGGGCGACCCCGGAATAAATCCACAGTTAGCATCATGGACTCCCCCTCTATTAGCGTTTTGGCACCGCGTTTCTCAAACTGTATAAAAAAAAATTATGAATATTTTTTTATTATTAATAAGTGACTCACGGTCCAACTCGAAGTAGATCGCCTCGTGAATCAACAGATCCATGTATGGGAAATTGTCGGGCAGCATCAGTTTCTTGTTCCTCAGGAAGTTGAGGATGTGCCGGAACATGCCGCCGTCGCGGTCGATGAAGTAGTGCTGCTTGAGCGTGTCCAGCACTATGGGGATGCTCCCGTTGAACATCATGCCGAGCCGAGATTCAGGGTACCTGCGGAGACGTGGCCGTTTCAAAAGTCGATCTAACTCTAGGCTGGGTCCTTATAAGGCGCATGCCGCACCCGAGCAGTCAATAGGCGTGTCTACAACATGCACATGCTGCGCGAGGCTGCTCACCCACATACCTCGCGAAGCACGACGTTTGCCTCAGTCGCATGCCGCGCGAGGCAAATGGCGAGGTAACCTACACTCTAGACAGAGAAAGGTATACGCGAGCAATCAGTTTGACTTCTGTTCTGTCTCATGTCTCATGACTATACCAAACTAGGCGAGGCAAATGACAGCGCTCAGGTGAGGCAGGACGCGCATTTGCCTCGCGCGAGGCATGTCAAACATCGTGAGGCAATTTGCCTCGTGCGGCATGTGAGTCATCTGGACGTGGCTAATTAGGACGTGTGAACGCATAGACATAACGTCATAATATGAGTGCTCGGGCGCGGAATGCGCCTGATGTAGACGCAGCGAGTTAAGATAGGAGTTCGTTGCAAGCGGCAGACAGCAGACGTCAGTCGGTGTCATAGAAATTGAATGCCGTCTGCCATCGCGGCACATGTCATCGCCACAACTCCTACCTTTAGGGTAATTAGATAAGATAAAAAATCCCGCCCGCTGTCCCACTCCCCTTTACGTCGGCAACTTCCGAGCGATGCCTTTGGTATTGCAAGCATCTGTAGGCTATGGCCCCAAGTCTGCTAACCATTAACCATTGGCAAACCGCTGGTGACTAATATTATTTTAGTGAATTTTTCATTGTTTGACGGGCCCGCTAGCGTGGTTGGCGCGGAGGCGCCTTTCACGCTGCAGGTCGTAGGTTCGATTCCTACCCGGGACATGCAGACTCCGGACATACATACAGATTCATGCACACGAACATGTCTGTATGTCCGGAGTCTGGGTGTATATGTATATTAAGTATGTATTTACAAATAAAAAAGTAGTATATGTAGTAATATCAGTTATTTGGTTTCCATAGTACAAGCTCTGCTTAGTTTGGTATCAGGTAACCGTCTGTACAAAAATGTCCCAGGATAACCTATTATTATTATTATTATATCGCAAATATTTTACAGAATTCCCAACAGTCCAAAGTTAGTAGATTTTATGCCCAGGCAGGCCGTACGCTTGTTTGCCGCCTTATATAAAAAAACTTGTTATTTCTACTAATTATGGTATAAAAAAATTATTTTTATAAAAAAATAAAAACCGACTTCAAAAAAACCTGGAGCACTAAAAAGCCTGAAATAATCTTTCTATTACCACCACTGCCTACCCCTTCGGGAAAATCAGGCGTGATGATGTGTTATCGAGTATTTGGGGTCGGTCCCAATCTATCTTCTTACTTTTCTAGTAGGTAGACTCGGCATACCAACATACATACAGCCGAACATAGAACCTCCTCCTTTTTTGAAGTCGGTTAAAAAACGTTTGTAAACGATAAGTGATACCGATCGCATTCCTCTACCTACGCTCTAAAACCATCAAGGGAAGTTGTGATAGGTACATGCCCTGAAGATGATTAAACGAAATGCCTGGAGGGATGAATGGTGCGGGGGTGGGCGCGGGCGCGGGGGGCGCGGCGCGGCGTGGCGCAGGGCCCGCGGCGCCGCTCAGGGCTCTGCGCCGAGACCGCCATCACGGCATATACGCCGGGTTCAAATAAAACAAGCGTATTTATAACCAACAAGTGTACCTAGGTACTTGGTTATGAAAAACACGTGAAGCGAAAATTACACTGACGTTAGGTACCAAGTAGAAAAACTGCAACGATCTTCTTTTCTATGATCGTTGGAAACAATGAGTATATAATCTCATTGGTTGGAAATCTGTGATTGTCGAAAATTGTTTGACCTACTAAAATGACTTCACCGATTAGGAGACATGTGATTGTCGAGAATTGTTTGTCCTACTAAACGGGGTCCATGGTAGATGGGGAGCCGTAGAAGGGGTTTCTGGATTTGCACGAACGCGTCAGATTAAGATAAGGGAGATAGCTTACATATTGTTAGAACCTCAAAAAATTATGAGCCCTTAATATTAGTGGGATTGCTCAACGGAACCAAAAAAAAAATAGACAATCTTAAAATACTCGAACTCGCCAGATTAAGATAAGGGGGATTCATTACTAGCTAAGAAATGTCAAGTGTCAATTTTGCTAATTTGATCGTCAGCCTAAGAAATGGGAGCATCTGGAAGTTTCACTTTTTCAAAGTTAAAGTCAAAGTCAAAGTCAAAGCGTTTATTTTGTTTAGGCCTACGGGGGCACTTACAAATTGTCATTTTACATTTTTTCCTTAAATTCTACTGCCGGATCGGAAACGCGACCTCGACTGAGAAGATCCGGCAAGAAACTCAGCGGGCTTGTCTTTTTTACATTGTTTTTTTTTTATCGCCATTTAAGTATTTTAATACAATGTAATTTGGTAAATAGCTCCAGTGTGCTGCCTTCCGAAATAAGCAAGGCAAGACACGCTACACTTTAACATGACACTGTTATTAACAAAGTGAATTTGAGCGATCAGTCCCAAGCTGATTTATCTTCCAAGTAATCCGAGATTTTGTAATAGGCCTTTTGACAGAGTTTAGTTTTAACTATAGTTTTAAACTTATTAACAGGCAAATCTCGGATTTCTTTAGGAAGTTTGTTGTAGAAGCGTATGCATTGTCCTACAAAGGAATTACTTATTCTGCGGAGACGAGTTACATGTACGGATAGCTTGTGTTTATTCCGTGTGTTTATCGAATGAGCATCGCTCCTTTTTTCAAAGTTGTTGTCATTTTTCTTAACATAAATTAGGTTTTCATAGATAAATTGTGACACCACGGTTAGAATATCTATTTCTTTAAATTTTTCTCTGAGGGAGACTCTAGGAGCTAGGTTGTAAATAGCTCTTATAGCTCTTTTCTGCAGTACAAATATAGAATTTAAATCTGCAGAGCACCCCCAAAGCAGTATGCCATACGACATTATGCTATGGAAGTAACTAAAATAAACAATTCTAGCCGTGTCTACATCAGTTAAGTGCCTAATTTTTTTAACAGCATATGCCGCAGAACTCAATTTACTTGATAATTTTTTAATGTGAGGACCCCATTGCAATTTTGAATCTATGGTGATTCCCAGAAAGACAGTTGACTCCTCAACGTCCAACGCTGCCCCATTCAGTCGTATATTGGTTCCTATTTGTCTTACATTAGGTGTCGAGAACTTTATGCATTTAGTTTTGTTCTCATTGAGCAGAAGATTATTTACATTGAACCAATCTACAACTTTAGCGAGTGCATTGTTCACATCGTCATAATGTAGAAGCTGTCTTTTAATTCTAAATAATAAAGAAGTATCATCAGCAAACAACACAATCTCGTGATTATTGCCTACATGATATGGCAAATCATTTATATAGATAAGAAACAAGAATGGTCCCAGTATTGAACCTTGAGGAACGCCCATAGAGACCACAGAACCTGGTGATTTTTCACCATTAATAGCGACCTTTTGAATTCTATTGCTCAAATATGAAGTCAAAAGGTCAAGAGCCTTGTTCCTGATACCGTAGTGGTGCAGTTTCCTGGTAAGTATTTCATGATGGACGCAGTCGAAGGCCTTAGACAAGTCGCAGAATACACCTAAGGCATCCTGCGAGTTCTCCCAGGCACTGAAAATATTTTTTATTAGTTCAATACCCGCGTCTACAGTAGAGCGATTCCTTGTGAACCCAAACTGATTGTTATGAAAAATATTGTTGTCATTAAAATGACGTAATAATTGGTTCAAAACGATTTTTTCAAAAATTTTACTTAACGTAGGTAGTATCGAAATAGGCCGAAAATTAGTTGGATCAGTTGAACTACCTGATTTAAAAATAGGAATTACTTTACTGTGCTTCATTAGATCAGGAAATACACCATTTGTCACACAGCCATTAAACACAGCTGCTAACTTGGGTGCAATAATGTCTATAAATGAGGAAACGGTTTTTACAGAAAGCCCCCATAGGTCTGCCGTTTTTTTAACATCAAGACTTTTGAAATTATTTACAATGTCCTTATTACTAACAACTGAAAATTTAAAGGCTGTGTCACATTCAGTTACACTTTGTTTAAGTACAGTCTCTGCGGAAGTGGGAGACGATCTTAGAGTTTTGGTTGTTAGAACAGGAATGTTGGTAAAGAAATTCTCAAACTCTTTCGCTACTTCCAAATCCGCTTTTACATCTGTGTTGTTTATTATCAAATGAAAGTCTCTGTCACGCACTGTATTTCTACCAGTTTCACTGTTGATAATATTCCAAGTCATTTTAATTTTATTTACAGATGTTTTGATTTTATTTTTCAAGTAAATTGATTTCGCAGAGGAACAGGCTCGTTTAAATAACTTAGAATAGATTTTAACATACTCCAAGAAAGTGGGGTTATGATTATATGATTTTTCAAAATAAAGGTCATATAACTTCTGTCTGCTTTTATAGATTCCCGGAGTTGCCCATTCACTAAAATTAGCACGATCACCAAAAGATATTGTTTTTGGTTCGAATATTTTATTGAATTCATCACTGATGAGATGGAACAGTGAGTTATATAATATATTTGTGTCACTGTGAGTAGGCAACCCTGGAACTTTTTGTATTAAATTAGTTCTTAAGAGTTCTAGGCGGCTATTATTTATTGGAACAAAGCTAACAGTTTTTGTTTGGGGTTTGTTCATTTTCTTTGGAAACACTGCTAGTTGTCCACAGTGATCAGATTCTAATTTATTTATAATTGAGTTATCTATTGGTTTTAAATTTGTGAATATATTATCTATACAAGTTGCACTAGTGGCGGTTATCCTAGTAGGTTCCAAGAAAATATTGTACATGTTATGACATTTAAAAAGTAATTTAAACTTATCAATTATTGGACTTCATTCCAGTAAATTAATGTTAAAGTCTCCACAGATAATCATTGTCTTGTTTGATTTGGAAATTTTAAATAAAAGGTTCTCCATACATTTTTCAAACTCATCATAAGGTGAGCATGGAGGCCTGTATACGCATACAACAAGGAACTGCTCAAGCTCAATACTGGAAATTTCAATTACTCGTTCAACAGAGAGGCTCACAATATCTTTACGTTCTTTAAATTTTATAGTTTTATTTGTAATAATTAAAGAGCCACCACGTATTAAATTAACTCTGCTGAAGGAGCTAGCAACGTGATGATTATTAAAACTGAATATAATTTGATCATTTTTTAGCCAGTGTTCAGTAATACAAACAATATCTATGTTGCTATCATTTAAAAACAATTCTAGTTCAAGTTCTTTGCCCATCAGACCTTGTATATTCTGGTGGACAAGTTTTAAAACATCATGGCAAGAGGTTGTCTCTATTGTCTTATGTCCTAATTTAAATTATTTGGAATTTCATTAATAGCCACATTTTTGGCTAAGTTTAATAGGTTAAATTGCTCAATAGAAGCAAAGTCAATCTTAGATTGCTCAATAGAAGCAACCTTAGTAGCCAAATTTTTGGCTGTAATATCAAATAAATACAATAGCGAACTAGCTATCTGTCCTTTGTAATACTTTGAAAGATAATAATTATCTTTTGTCAAATAAAAGTTTTTTAAATAATTATTAATGTCAATAAGTTTAAATTTATGACAATTATCGAAAGGATTATTACTTTGAAATACCAAAGTATTCAAAGTCAAGTTAAGCTTATATCTAGTATTATTTTCTACCTGTGGCAAACTATTACTGTAAGGAAATGTAAACAATATAATGTTATCCAATTTAAGTTTTGTGAGATAACTGTAGTAGTCAATTAGTTGTTTTTTGTTAACATTTCCCCTATCTCCTATTAAAATTAATAATGTTGTGCTTGGTCCAAATTTATAGTCAACAATTTTATTCATAATTTCCTGATATGAAAGACCAGGCAAGCAATAGTTGATCACTGAATGTCCCCCGGATGTGTTTGACAATAGATGACCCATGTCTTTCCCAAATTCATCACTTCAGTTTTCACTTTTCACCCCTTCAGTTTTGTTTTTTTTTTTTATATAGGACTGCGGTGGCAAAAAAACGTACGGCCCGCCTGATTTTAAGCAGTTACCGTAGCCTATAAATAGATGCTTACAAATTCTAACGCGCTCGAGTATTTTTTTTTTTTCAATTTATCATGTTGGAGCATGAAAAGTATCAATATCTGACACGCTTGAGTATTTTTATGTCATTGCTTTTTATACAAATAATAATAATTTTTTCATGTATACGCTTCCCCCACCGCTGAAAGTGGAAACATCTAGAACAATGTATTCTTCCTATCATCTCATCTACCGAATCTACTAGGTTTGGACGACGCTCGTGCAAATCCACGAATTACACGCTCGCCTCCCCATCTATGGGATCAGTACCGACAAAGAGAATACACAGTATCTACGGAACACCTGTCAATAATTTCACTCCTCTAGTAAATAAAATTCGCATCAAAATACCTATTTATGTATTTAATACGTTTTTAAGCGAACACAGAAATGATGTGCAAATTTCGCTTCATGTAGTGCGCTGTGCACAAGTTTAGTGACTACATTGTTAGAAAGGTACCATACCTATCTGGCTAATGTGTGAAATTCCAATGACTAAATTTAATAATCCTTCGTCGTTGACCACCTCGAGCGGTTCGTCACACACGGTGCGAATCTCCAAATTGTTCCCTTTACCGCGCGGATGTTACAGAATTCTTGGATACTCACTAAATCCTGACGGAAATCGAACCCGCAACTGCCCAGCTCCCCTAGGCAAGTGGCATGAACGCTAATCGAATAGAATAGAATAGACTTCACAATGTATGGAAATGACATTACAAGTCGCTATGTAGATCATGTGACTTATGCCATTTCCATACATGAAGCGTAGCGATTTGAAGGAACGCTTGTAGACGTCAGCCACTTGTCTAGGAGGCAGTGCAGTGATCCAAGGGGCCAGCTGAAACCACTCCACTGCGGTCTTTATAATAGACACATGCATAGGTAGACAACTTGTCTTCAAAGTTTAGTATGAGAGCAACAGAACTTTCCCGAAAATTTTATAGCTGCGGAATTTCTTTGATGCCATTATTACTCCGGTAATTACAACGTCAGAAACAACGCAGGTAGTATGGGAATGTGATTTAACATTGGAAATTAGATAATGACTCTTCAATAAGAGAATACAGATTTAAATGAGCAACCTGGGCCTGGAGGCCTAGTCCAGCAAAAAAAAACTTGTCACAGCTGGTTATGCCTACTGGTCGTGGCTGGCAACCAATTCACGGGAGAGAGAGAGGCTCTAACCACGTGACTGGTCGCAAAGAACTCACCTTGCCTTGAACATGACGCAGCCTAGCTATGATACGGGATAATTATCTACCAATTTATAGAAGTGAACGATAAGCTAGGTTCTTGGCGAGAGAAAGAAGTCTTTAACCACGTGACTGAATCGAAAAGAATCGCCGCCAGTCCATTGTAGCGTACCAGTCCAAGCTTGTTTCTAGTTTTGGACCATACAGTTGATGTGTTTGTCTGGCGATATCTATACTATACTCATAATTATTATAAATGCGAAAGTAACTCTGTCTGTCTGTTACTATTACCAATTTTGATGAATTTTGGTATGGTGATAGACAGGACCTTGGAACAGAACAGGCTATTGTTTATCCCGGAAAAAGACAGGTTCCTGCGTGTGATTTTAAAGTTAATGCGGACGAAGACGCGGGCAGAAGCTAGTTTATTATACATACGATATATTGTTCGGAAGGTTTGCGTAACAGGAAGGTTGTCTCTTACGCTGTCAGGGTTTCCAGCGAAGACGTGTATATCGTGCCGCCGACGTCGATGTGAACGGGAGCGTTGAACTTGGTGGTGATCGCGACGCGCGGGATGCCTGTTATTAGCTTCGACTCCATGGAGCCCTCGTCCGGTTGAGGACTGCCCGCTTTCACCGGCAACATCGTTGAGGGATTCTGAAAAGCATTGAGAGAAAAACTTTGATGCGGGCAGTTGACTTCAGTGGAAGATAAGATGCCTCTTACGTCCATTGTTGGCGAATGAGAATGCAACTATCAATATGTGGTGGGGGAGCGGGGATAACCAAGCCAAGCTGTCGCCAATTGACTGCAGCTCATATACGGGCTGGCTCGACCGGGGTAGTACCGCCCTCACACAGAAGATCAGCGTAAACAGGTCCCCACTCCCCTTCAGGTCGATAACGTGCGAGCAATGCCTTTTGCAAGCATCTATAGGCTACGGTAACTGCTTAACATTAAGCGGACCGTACGCTTGTTTGCCACCTCAATCCCATAAAAAACATAGGATGAAAGCGTAAATACATCAATCTGTAGGTACCTATTTTAGTGATGTTTCAGGCGTTGTCGTTCTTGGTGAACGATTGCACGATCTAACGATGCGATTTTGTCACACGACGAGATTAAACACATAGGTACATTTCTTTAGAGTGTCCTAATTTCTTGACATTTGACATTATTTATTTTACTATGCTCTATTGCTTAATACACTCAACATACCTATCGGATGACAAGGAATTAGACCGGCTCCTTATCAATACCGGCCTACGTAGTAGCCACGGACCTGAGCTTTTGAATTGAGCTTGCAAGTCATCGCGTGAGCACAGGTACTAATTTACATCGTGCGACGAAATCGCATCGTTTGATCGTGCGATGGAGAATGTATGTAATGTGCGAGAATTTAAAAGTGCAATGGAGGCGTGAGTCTACACGCGGCACTACGCGACGCGGCGCGGCCCGGCGTGGGATCCCCGTCAATCGCGAGTCTCATCTCGACCCACTACCGCGGCTCCCACGGCACCCATCATCGCTTATCCAACTACCATTCCAAGGATTTTTTTGCAATAGTAACGATCATGATGTCTACCTACTAAGTAATAACATTTTCTCAGGGACTCAGGCTCAACCTCAGGGGCTGAAATGACATATAAGATGTCCCACATACCTATTTTTAAACCGACTTCAAAAAAAAAGGAGGAGGTTTCTCAATTCGACCGTATATTTTTTTTTTTTTTCATATCCTATGTGTAAAAGACGTAACAAAATGGGTCCAAACATGTGAGCATACAGTTTGAAACAAAACTTCCCGTGAAAATTCCGATTTCAAAAACCTAAAAGTAAATACATACCTACTGTAAAAGGCCTGCCTGGCATTTAGGCCATCTGAACGGAACGTGGCGGGTATATATGGCTTTTATTCTTCCACCTAGCAAATAGCCCCGTTGAGACACTGTATCTCTTTCTTTCTTCTCTTTCTTGTAAAAATAAACGGATACAAGAAATTTGATATTTTTGACGTTTTTATTCTATGGTGGTACGGAACCCTTTATGGGATAGTCTGACACGCACTTGGCCGGTTATTAAAATAAACTCCTCATAAGTTTGTACGGAACCCTTAGGGCGCAGGTCCTACTCGGTCCTGTCCAGTTTTTACTGTTGCTGGTACTCCGATGGCCCTATGGTATTTAAAATGGAAAATTATGAAATACGACCTATCTTGAGTATAACTGATTTTAGATATCTTTTTTTTTATTTATCGACTAGTATCATACCATTTTAGAATCTGTATTAGTTGAGGAAGTTTTTAAGCTCATGGGCAATTTCTTCATAGTACTTTATTTTTTCAGTACAGGGTGTTGAAATTAAATGAATAAGCAGTCTACACTTAAAAATTTCACTATTCATAATTTTTATTTATTGTTGTCGCTGAATTAGTAGCAATTATTCTACACATTTCAGTAACATGGTTATCTGTGAGGTACATGCAAAGAAAAAATCGAAATTTATTTGAGTTTTCGGGAAATTATGGTATATTTTCGTCTTTAGGTTAGAAATTTCAAGAAAATCTGAAAATTAGCAGTATCTTAAAAATGGATCATAGATCTGCCTTCAACTTAGGATATGTGTTAGGTCTTAAGGTGGTCTACATGAGGTTTCAGGATTATCCACGATTAATGGGATACCCTGTATATTTAACACACGGAGACACAGCACGAGCATTAAAATACTAAATATCTTCGAACGTGCGACTCAAAAACATTGCAAACGTTACTCCGCACGAACTAATTCAAAAACGTTTGACACGGGATAATGTGCTTCCAACGTAACGTGTTTGGTTTTTAACGCTGTCAAATAATAGCGCGATACCCTCAACACTGAAAGTTTAATCGATCGTTGCTCCAACGTATCTTCCTAACCAAAGCTAAAACGTTTCCGTTAAAATGATTAGCGCGATACGAAATGTCTCTAACGTAACGTTTTTGGTTGTGGTTTAGCTTTGGTATTATCGTTCAAACTTAGCGCGATCGGCCCCCTGATGTTGAACATCTATATGCACATTTACGCGCGAATACATATTTCATGTTGCATTAAATTAATACTCATCAAAATATCCAATAACCTACTCGTTCGCAGCTTTTAATAATCACAGTCGATACCTTTCTGTTGGCTTAAAAGCGAATTATTAACAGGAACTTTATACGCAAACAGCTGACAATTGTCCATAGCATAACCACTGATCGTGAATTCTTCATTATGAATCGTTAACTCTTGGCGATCGATATGTCGTCAGCCATCTGTTAGCAGCTGTACTCTGACCGTCGACATGCCGACCGCTAAGAACTTGCAATTTACAATGAAGAATTCACGAGATAGTATTAGAGACCATTGGTCCAAAATGGACAATTGTTAAGATAAGTGAAGACTCATCCCGATTTCAGTCAATTCAAATTGACAAAGCAACACGGGATGATCGAAACCAATATGTCCAAATGCCGCGCATGCCTCGCACCAGCACTCATAATATGACATTATGTCTATGCTGCACCTGATGTAGACACAGCCATTAGCCACGTCCAGATGTCGCACATGCCGCGTGAGGCAAAGTTTGACTTGCCTCGCGCGAAGAAAATGCGCGCCCCCTCACCTGAGCACTCTCATTTGCCTCGCCTAGTTTGACATAGGCTGAGACAGAACGATAATGTCAAACTGATTACTTGGGTATTAATACCCTTCTCTGTCTAGAGTGTCAGTTGCCTCGCGCGGCATGCGACTGAGGCAAACGTCGTGCTTCGCGAGGCATGTGGGTGAGCAGCCTCGCGCGGCATGTACGACATCTGGACGTGGCTATTGAAACATGGTCGAAAATGATACGCAATAGCTGGACGTAAGTAACAAATGGGTATGAAATTGTCATTCGCGATGTCATGTCGCGTGGTGAACAAGCGCTGTAGGCTATGCGCCGGACCAAGTCTGACTTCAATTATTTTTTATCTCTTGAATGTACCTATCTACCTCGCAGTCGTGTGTGTGACTGCCGTATCTCACTAGTTTCACACCTACCGGCTCATTCATGTGGCGCACTTATGCTTTTGTGGAGAGAAACGGCCTTTTTGCTACATCCTTCGCGTCCCGAGGCCGTTGGCCATACAGCTAGCCGCGCATAATAACTTAGACTCAGATAAATACAACCTTCTTTGCAATAGTGCAATTAATAACTTTCAGGATAAAACTACAAACAGTGCTAACTCACCATTTTACTTCACTGGGACTGTTTAGAACACACAAATAATATGTCTAAATTAACGCATGATATTTATTTGCACAAAAACTAAGTTAGGCAACTGAGGCGCCATGTTCAATACAAATATTATTTGAAACTGCTGAACAGTTTCTACAAGAATTCTATGCAAATCGTGTAGAACATACCTAAACAAGTTCTAAGTACATAATAGTGAATTACAACAGTTAAAGAAAATTATAACGACGCGATCATCGCATGACAATGCAAATGGTAGGGTAGGAAAATATTTTGTCAGGAGCATAATCATAACCATGTGTACCCACAACTACAGAAATAAAGTGAGGTATTATTTCAAAGAATTTAAACTCGTTTTGAACACATGTCTAGTAAAATTTGCCGTCGTAAATTCTGACATAACTCGTATTTATCTCGTGTCTAAAGTTTTTGGAATAACACGGCATAATTCTAAGAACTAGTCGGAGGTGATGCAAGTGAAGTTGGCTACCGTATACGGCTAACGGTAGCTAGCCGCCAGGGGGCGTACCGTCGCGAGGCGAGCCACCACTCTTACCTGCCTGGTTTCATTATAAATAGGCCGCGGGGTATTTACCCGCACCACGACATCCGAAATACCTAATGGATACCGAAGCATAACCGTCGAAGACGTGTTTTTTCTTTCGTTAAAACACTAGTTACGCCGTTTAACTACACTAAATATAGGAACCTACGTACTAGTAAACTTAATACCTAGTGTGTAAATATATTTGGACAGTACAACTGTCGCAAAACCATTAGATGTGTCCATATGGCGCGCATGCCTCACCCGAGCACTCATATTATGACATTACGTCTATGCGTTCCGTCGTCAAAAGTGAGTGCTCGCGCGAGGCATGCGCCTGATGAAGACGCCGCCATTCACTTTATACCTACACGGTTAGCGAAAAATAATGTCAACCAAATAGGTATGCGTACCTGCTTATACGATACACACGCATGCCTGACCGATTGCTTTAGGTATAATAATAGGGGCTATGCCCCCCTCAGTGACCTCCAACCTGACCTCCTTTACAGTCACCCTACCCTTCAACTGTTCTGAATCTGATCTGATCATACTAGGTATGCCGCAAGAGTATAACTGATACTAATGAATAAGAATACAAAAAAAAAACAAATTGATGCATTTAGTAAAAAGCTGTTATTTTCGCATTACAAATAGACACTGCAAATTTATTTAATTGTTTGTATGTATGTACATACACATCATATGTACACGTACAAGGCAGAGTGGATGAAAGGCGTAGGTACCTATGCGCTTGCGGCGGCGGTCGTGCCCGCCGCGCCGCCGCCGGCGGCACCGGCCGCGCCGGCCAACGCGACGACGCCGCGCCCCGGGCTTCGGCGGACCACTTCTGAACGCTATATAGCTATTTTGTACTTAATTCCTCAACCGGTTTTAATTATTCAGCTCCTCGAAAATGACTGATGAAAGTCTATCGAATTACAACGGCTCGAGAACATGAATAAGGACACAGTGACGCTTAAACCATCATACATCTAGGGCCCTACCACCACCTCTTATAGCAGTATTATTTTAACCTTACAGCGACTTTTTGTGCAATGACGTACCTTATTCTCATGGCAATAAGAAACGTCATTCGGTGTAAGTTTAAAATAATACTGCTATAAGAGGTGGTGGTATATGCCCAGGTACTAAGGAAGTCGGAAACATGCGACTGTCAAAAATAGTTTGTCCGCGGACACAGTAGCTACTGAACATCACCTAGAACGCATACATTTGTAAGTATATTGTCAATCCGTCTCATTAATTTCACTATCCGGGTTATAATACCCATCAAAATGCCTTCTGATATATATTTAATAGGTGTATTAAACTCATGAAATTCTTCTTCAATTTCCGATTTCAATTTATTAATGTTTACTACATCCAAAGCGTTTCCGGGAATGCTTTGACGAGCGCTTAATTATTACATCCGACTAGCGTTGTGGAAACTTTCAGCAACGTTCATTTCACGTTTCAGTTTATTCAGTATCAATAAATTACCTATGGATAATCAAGTATGTATTAATTTATACGGTTGTGGAAACATATTTATTATTTAAACCTATTCAACAGTGCAGCAGTTCGGCTCACCACCTGTCACGTTGGGTTCTGACTATCTGGTGAAACGTGGGCTTTGAGTTGGTTAATACCTCCTCAATGTGGTGGTGTATGGCCAAAAAAGCCTCTGACTACCCCCGAATGGGGATAAAAGTCGTGACGTTACATTTTTTTACAGCAATGCTGCAAAAGCAATTTATTTTTCTGTATTTTCTAGCAGAATCCGCAAAAAACCATGAAATGGTCACGAATGGCGTAAAATGTGTGACTATTTTAAATAAATTTAACGGAATTGCTAAGGATTCTGCTAGAAAATCAGAAAATGAATTGCATTGACAATGTGGCATAGCGACGCTATTAGCCCCCTTGATACCTATAAGCAACTTATGTATATAATGATGAACAATCCATCAATATAATTAAGGTTTAGAATGGCAATTATTACGGAATTCATTCGATTTTATTTACTTACTTTTTATTTAGTCGTAGATGTGTCAAAGAGCGGCGGAAATCCGATCGCATATAAGCGAATCCCACCAACTGAGTTTCGAATTCGGCCTCTGACTATTCTGTGCCTCTGATTGGTCCATTTGTTTTTTTATGAGACGACCAATGTGCGCGCTAAATAAATAAGTACCTAGGTGGTTTTGCCTGGGTAGAACAACCTAGATGGTTTAAGTTAGGTGAGGTTAGTAACTCAGGAAATCCTGCTCAGGCAGATCGACTTCAAACTCTAATAGTGGACTTTCCAGACAAAGCCTACTATGAAAGTATGTCGTCCAATCGGAGGCCACATTTGTTGTTGGTGGAGTTTGCTTATATCCGCCCCAGCGGCGTGGCCCGCGGCCATCGAGCCTATATTCCAATTGTAATTAGTTGCCTGGGGCGAGGACCAACAGCGTTCACAACAACACGAATTAAAACTTTCTGAGGGACAGCTAACACTAATGGAGAAAAATAATTCTATACCTATTACCTACCTATTTCTACGCATCGATGGCAAAATAAATCAAAACGTACAATGGACCAGTTACTAAGGGGACTGGCTCTAAGCAAGTCGGACGCGTGGTCGGCCTAGTACTAACATCGACATAAAACGAAGCGAGTAGTTCAACTATTTACCGGTAAATAGTAAAATGAAAATGAAAAACAATGACCACGTTTTGTTTCATACAAATATCTAATAAGGGCACCTCTTTCTTTAGTCTTTACTCTGTGAAACGTACCTAACATTTTTTTCGGGTTGACCTGTATTGATGAATGTGTAAGGCACTTTCAGTAACGCAAGCACTAAAAACACCATTGAATACTAGATCTTTTCTGTTACCTATTTCACTATGCATTACCTATTGTGGAAATAGGTATGTTGTACAATAATTATTATTGGTGTACAATGGCGTATACAACGTCGCGGCCGTAGGCGGCGCCCGCGGCGAGCAGGCGCCCTTTCAGTTTTATCAATAGTTTATGCTTGTGTCCCGGGGCGCTTCGCCCGCTTCTAAGGGCGAACCACACTGCGTGTTTTGTCAAGCATATAACGGCTCGCTTGGAAAAAATACTAGCCGTGTTATGACCGAGGACAGGTAACCTACTACGGCATCTGCCTATCTACCATCGGTTGCCTACTACGGGAAAATAAACGGCCAAGTGCTTGTCGGCCACGCACTATGTAGAGTTCCGTAGCCATTTCGATAACGAAAACTTATCATACCTATCTATACAAATAAAGTATATACGGTACTAATACCAAAAACAATTTTTTAATTGTTTGTCTGTCTGTCTCGATGTTTGTTCCGGGTAATGTCCGAAACGGCTGGACTGGATTTGCTATTGTGTAATGACTTGATTGATGACTATATTTTTTTAATAACACATTTGTCTCCGGTAGCAATTCCTATTATTTTATTTGTTTGTTTGTACCATAGGTAGATTAATTATTTATTTATTTAATTTGTGAATCCAGATGTCTCGCATGCCTCGCCCGAATACCAACTGAGTGCTCGGACCCGGCATGCGCCTGATGTAGACGCAGCCATTTAATTATTCCATAGATATTTGATTTCCTATCACCGATAATACCTACATAAGTAGGACCTAATTGTAAGGAAGAGAGGTATAGGTATCTATGTTTTAGATATTTCGCGAGAAACGCTTCTTATACCTTCATAGCCAACATGAAACCCGTCGCGTTTTCAGGTCAAATAACCAGATAAAAATATCTTGTAAATTAATTTTAACGAAAACTGCTCAATTCGTGTCGGAAATTTGTGAGTACGGTCATGCACCGCATCACGATTCGACCATCGCCCACGGCCAGCGCACTGAGGTCATAAATTATTATTTAGCCACATTGGTTGCAAAGCTCACATGCAAATATGATTATTTTAAATAAGAGCGCGGTGCGAGTGTGCGAGGCGGGGAGACGCTTGCGGCGTCGCGGGCTCTGACGCCGCCGGCGGGCTCGGTGGCGGCGCACAGTGTATTATGAACCCCATTTTTGTTGCATGCTGTTTTTATTACAGAAATAGATAGTTCTTATCATTTTAAGCATTAGAGTAAAACTCCGGAGTCGATATGGCAAGTAGTTTTTTTTATAAAAATTGCCAAAGTTTACCATTATCCGGGTCCTAAAAATCACAAAAAAAATTAATAAAAAATAACTAAACTACTTATGTAAGTTTTGATTACAGTCAATAATTACACACATAATATTACATATTTACACAAGTTTTCATCCATTTAGCTTGAGTAATTAAAAAGATATAATTTATTATTCAATTTTTCTTCATCATTTTTTTACTCCGTCATAATGGCGTATTAGATTATGATTTCTAGATTAAACGATTGCTTAAATTTGCCTTTATTGATGTTATTAAAATCACATTCTAATTCCGCGTTATTTCAAAGTTATCGGTGATTATCTTGTTTCAGTCAGGGTTGTCACTTTCGTATATCCGGATACTATTAATGTTTTCCTGATCAAATTTATTTGTTCAGAAAATCAATAGTGATACAAATTTTTAGGGACCCACAAAAGGAAAACATGGAACCCTTATAGAATCACTTTGTTGTCTATCTGTCTGTCTGTCGGTCGGTCTGACAAGACGTGTACAGTCCAAACCACTGGTATTAGAAAAATGCAATATTAATACTAAATAGATACCTTGTATAGCGTAAACATCTGCTAAGGAACATTTTTGGAAAATGGTACGCCTAAGGGGTGATTAATGGGTAAATTTTTGCGTGGGGCCCTAAAAATTATGAATGCGTTTCTTTTCCTATTAAGTTTGTACGGACACCTCCGGTATTGTAGGGGTTTTAGCATTTGCCTAACGACTAACGAGGGTGGACTCCTTCACATGCCGCATGTGCAATTCATCGAAAATCATAAAAACTTAGTTTGACGACCGCTACGTGCAGTGGATTGAGTATGGAAACGCACCGTAGCCACGATCACCAAAGGCCTCAAATACCCGGATGGTCTCTCACCGCGGAGATTCCGCACGGGAAGCACGGTAGTGCTAATTTTACTAAACCCAACCTGAATGTATCCTCCGTATCATGCACTAGCGATAATTTCATAGAAATTATCACAATCGATATTGGAAGCTGCACGATCACATCTATCTATAAGCTACCAAACCAACCTTTCGAATTTTATAAAACATCGAATTTCGATGACCGAACTATTAAAATAGTTGTCGGCGATTTCAATGGCCACAGTATAACTTGGGGATATAGCGAAACAAACTCTGATGGTACCACTGTAGAGGAATGGGCATCCTTGGATCTAACACTGCTCCATGATCCAAAACTCAAACCATCGTTTAACAGCTGTCGATGGAAAAAAGGTACAACCCTGACTTAATATTTACCAGCTCAAACATCGGTTACCAATGCATTAGGTCAATTTGCCCCCCTATTCCCAAGACCCAACACAGACCCATCGCATGTGTAGGTCAAGCTACTATAAGACCAAGGCAGGTCCCCTTTGCTCGCCGGTTTAACCCGGCAAAGGCAAACTGGGATCGGTTTTCAGAATACGTAAACGCAAAGCTGGATAATCTTGAGCCCATACCTGACAACTATGAAAAGTTTATCAAGGTCATAAGAACCGCGTCCAGGAAAAGCATTCCGAGGTGTTGCCGTAGCTCGTATATTCCAGGTCTCAATTAAGCCTCCGCTAATCTTTTAGTTAACTATGAGCAACTGTGCAGCAACGATCCGTTCACTGAGGAAACGCTAATGGCTGGTAATTTCCTGATGCAAATGGTCAGTGAAAACCGACGAGAATCGTGGATGTCTACAGTCTCAAACATTAACATTACTCACAACAGCAAAAAAGCTTGGACTACAGTAAAGAAACTCACAGGAGACCCTCCCCCCGCCACAAACCAATGCCAAGGTACAGCAAACCAAGTGGCGCATCAGCTTTTGCTTAATAGCAAACCACTCAATCGTATGTCTAGGCTCGAAAAAAACTAATAGCTCAGTAAGTAACTCAAACTAAATTAGCAAACCTTTTAATAATAATAATATAACGTCACGACTTTTTATCCCCATTCGGGGGTAGTCAGAGGCTTGAGTGGCCATACACCACTACATTGTGGAGGTATTAAGTCAACTCAAAGCCCACGTTTCACCAGATAGTCAGAACCCAACGTGACAGGTGGTGAACCTTGTCGCCGTATATACAGGAACTGACTATTACCTAGTCCCGAGGGATAGGTAGGTTTCCTCACGATGTTTTTCCCTCACCGTAAGCCAACTGTAAATGATTCACATAGATGAAAATTCATCCATTGGTGCATGCCCCACCGGGGATCGAACCTGGGACCTTCTGATTGCTAGCCCAACGTGTTCGCCCCTAGGCTACAGCTAGCTTTTACACTTTTACACTTTCGGAAATAACACTTGCCATCAAAGCCCTAAAGAACGGGAAAGCCGCAGGGATAGATGACTTATTGGTTGAACGAATCAAACATCTTGGGCCGCCTGCGATATCCTGGATTTTGAAGTGCTTCAATAATTGTCTCAAAACACTCAAAATTCCAAAAATGTGGCACCGTGCTAAAGTGGTAGCACTTTTGAAGCCTGGGAAGTCTCCTGACGAACCTTAAAGTTACAGACCCATTTCCTTTCTATGTCACCTGTACAAACTATTTGAGAGGCTTCTCCTCAACCGCCTGTCCCCCATTATAGAGCCAAAGCTCATCCCTGAACAAGCAGGCTTCAGACCCGGAAAATCTTGTTGCAGTCCGACACTCAAGCTTACCCAGCATATCGAAGACGGTTTCGAGGCCAACAGTATAACAGGTATAGTTCTAGTTGACTTAACAGCTGCATACGACACTGTTAATATTAGAAGGCTCCTCCAAAAAGTCGAAGATATGACTGGTGACTTGGGCTTTGTTCATATACTGGGTGAACTTCTTCGTAACCGTCGTTTTCAAGTACATCATCTATCAAAAAGCAGTAGATGGCGTTGTCTAAAAAACGGTCTCCCTCAAGGGAGCGTGCTAGCACCAACTCTTTTCAACGTATACACAAATGACCAACCAAGCAACCCATTCTCAAGACGCTTTTTATATGCGGACGACCTAGCTCTGACAACACAAACATCCACTTTCAAGGAGGCTAAAGGGAAGCTCTCAGCGGCCTTGGTTGAACTGGGGGATTATTTTCAAGCGAATGACCTAAGACCTAATCCGACAAAAACACAGACCTGTGTATATCACCTGCGCAACTACCAAGCTAACCGGACTCTAAATATAACTTGGCAAGGAGTACCCATCAAGCATGAACACTTTCCAACATATTTGGGAGTTACGCTCGACAGATCTCCGTATTACAAAAAACAGTGCGACAAAACAAAAATGAAGATCGGGGCCCGAAACAGCCTACTTCGTCGTCTAAAAAGCACTAACTGAGGAGCATACCCAGAAGTGCTCCGTACGACAGGTCTGGCAATCTGCTTCTCCGCCGGCGAATACGCTTGCCCGGTTTGGAACCGGTCCGCACACGCCAAAGTCGTAGACGCCGCGCTGAATACCTTGTAAATAAGGTCTAACCATAGTAGAGTAGAACTGTTGACACGAAAATAAGAATTTGTCCTGGTCTAAGTGTCACTGGGATCGCCCTCAGTCCATTGTACGGTACAAAAGTTGCTTAGTTTAGGACCATACAGTTGGTGTTTTAGCCTGTCTATATTCATTTATTTATAACAACGAAACTAAATGGATTCGTTTTTTTTTACTATGGAACCCTAAAAAAATTAAAACAATTTAATAGAACAAAAGTTGATCACTTTTATGTACCTCATCATCACATAAAGTTTGATGCATTGTTTAGGTCATTTTCTATAATTAAAATTAAATTAATATTTTCAGTAAAGGTGACAACCCTAGGCCTTAAAAATCCGGATAAAAGTTAAATCAGTTATAACTTTGAGATAACGCGGAATTAGAATGTGATTTTAATAACATTAATAAAGGCAAATTTAAGCAATCGTTTAATCTAGAAATCATAATCTAATGCGCCATTATGACGGAGTAAAAAAATGATGAAGAAAAATTGAATAATAAATTATATCTTTTTAATTACTCAAACTAAATGGATGAAAACTTGTGTAAATATGTAATATTATGTGAGAAATTATTGACTGTAATCAAAACTTACATAATTAGTTTAGTTTTTTTTAATTTAATTTTTTTGTGATTTTTAGGACCCGGATTATGGTGAACTTTGGCAATTTTTATAAAAAAATCTACTTGCCGTATCGACTTCGGAGTTTTACTCTAAGGCTTAAAATGATAAGAACTATCTATTTCTATAATAAAAACAGCATGCAACAAAAATGGGGTTCATAACACACTGTGCGGCGCGGCGCGGCCGGGGCCGGGGCCGCTCCCCACGATATAGCTCTGCTTTTGATACCTCCGGCGATCGCGCCCCAGGCTCTCATCTGCAGAACAATCATTTCGAAAATTATTTCGAAACTGCCTCGAGCTCTTGAGACTGAGTCATCGAGCGTTCGACTTACCACCGCGCCGAGGCGTCGCACGTCGCCTTAGAGCCACGTAGGTACAATCTATACTTCTATAATAATATTATAAATGCGAAAGTAACTCTGTCTGTTACCCCTCACGACTAAACCGCTAAACCAAGTTTGATGAATTTTGTTATGGAGACAGGACCTTGGAGCAGAACATAGACTCATTTTTATCCCGGGAAATGTCAGGTTCCTGTGGCTTTTTAATAGTGATAAAAATATGCCTTTCCTATGGATGTGCATGTGAGCAAGACCAAGGAAGTGGTTACTAGTGTGATGGTTTTATCAACGATTCTTGTAGGTACTTAGTCGCAAATGCTCTTGGTCGGTTTTTTATCTTATAGAATACTTTTAGGAACTAATCTCAATTTTACCGATTAATATCCGTCGGCTTAATATCCTAATGACTTACGACATGAATTGCATCATATCCTTTATAAATATTAGATTATAACAGTAAGCATATTCAAAAACAGTCGTGTGGAATTCGTGATATTTATTACGTTTTTACAAAGTGACGCCTTGCTTGGCAACAAACCTTCACAAAATTGGGAGTGTACCCCTGAGCGTTGCCGCGAGGCAGGTAATATACAAGGTTGGTATGGTTCTACATATACGTAGGTATACCATTCACCGCTACATAGCCGTAAGCCAAAACCCCTCAGAGAATGAAGATACCTATCAATAATTTTGTAGCATCCATTCTTTCCATTAAATGCCTCCAGGGCCTAAAGAGCCCGGGGCTTCTGACAATACATTGATATACAGAAATACAACGAAAATATTGATGGCGTACCCAGATTTTTTTTATGGAACTGTGGTGGCAAACGAGCTTACGGCCCGCCTGATGTTAGCAGTTACCGTAGCCTATAGATGCTTGTAATATCAAAGGAATTGCTCGCACGTTGCCAACCTGACGGGGTGTGGAACGAAGAGAGTGGAAGTAGGGGTGGAGTTGGACTGACTATCCCAAAAAGGACTTATTGGGAGAACTTTTCCTGAACCCTAAATCGAACCTGAAGTCGTCTATTGTTGAGATCAGTTGGTAAATGGGATAACAGACATTTGTTTTTTTAATTGAAGGCAATCGACTGGTTTTGAAAGGTGATAGCATACTGCGTTATCGACATATGCCAGTTCAGTTAAATTAAAACTGCCGGACGCCGTTTATGATTTTCATACTTAATTAAAATTATATTTTCAACCTTCGCTTTGTAGTTACTGGAATTATTTTAATTAAATGTCGGGTTGCAACAAGCTACAGTAATTATAGAAAAATCTGCTTTGTAGCAAAGATTTTTTTTATGTTTCGACGAAAAAGGATGTTAAAATGAAGACATGCAACCATCATTTTTGCTACTATCCTATTATGGGCATAAGAATATTTCTTTAGGTTTGAGAAGTGAAGGTAGGTTATTTTTTGCAGCGGTAAGAAACAAAATATGTATGTGTATGTGTGTGTAAAATTCAGTCTTAGACGGTAGTCCTCAAAGACATTACCTACCTAATAGAGAGAGACACGTGATTGAATTGCCAATATTTTTATGTCGCCAGTCATACACACCAACTGGGCCTATGGTCCCAAACATAGTAAAGCTTGTACTATACTATGGATACCGTACAATGGCCGGGGGCGATCCCAGTGACACCCATATCAGGGCAATTTACGAAAAGGCAGTTTCCAACATTTGCCTCTGGCGGGAATCGAACCCGCAACCACCCGATGCAGTGAGCCGAGCGGCCAACGCTCGAACCACTGCGCCAAGCGGTCGTGAAATCGCAAGTACGATAGCGGCTGTGTGAATTTCACTTCATGTAGTGGTGCGCTGGGCACAAGTTTTGTGAGTGCGAGTACCACTTCAGCTAAAATAATAAACCAATGGTAGTCCTAATTAGACGTGTGTCGTTAGATTATTTTCACGAAACGTAACGTAACCGGTTACGGCGAGGGCATCACCGGTTATTTAATAGGTGATTTTTGTAACCCTATGGTTTTCGTCAGTATTAGCTTCTTGTATACAAAAATACAATCATTGTTATTTGTTACTTTGAGATGTCTATGGGTGACCGGTGACATACTATCTATGATTTAGTTCGGGCTACAGCTAAATAACCTGTTACAAAAATCACCAGTTACTTGTTCGTCGTGTAAACAGTGATTCGGTGAATTAGCTCGTAACCAGTTAATGTAACAGGTGACGTGAAATAACGCTCACGCCTAGTCCTAATACGAATAAAATGACATATTTAAAGTACCTACCTAAAGAAAGACACACAAACGCGTAGAGTGACAACCGGACAAACTGTAAAGATATGTACGATATTTTGACTACGGAACCCTTAAAATGGTATTTCGGTAGTGTAGTTAGTGATAAGTTGATTAACAGCACCTAACCGACACGCGTCCTGTGACCCGGCGAGCTGACCGCATCCCGAAACCAATTAATTATAGATCTTTATCGTATTACAATGTTACTCGAATAACGGAGGTGGTAGCTAATATAGCCTTATAACATCAATAGACCTGTCATTCTAATTCCGTAGGTAAGCAGATTATTCACCGAATCGCTATAGACTATTCTTAACAACCCCTACTCTTTGCACGTATAAGTATAGTGTCAACTTTACCCCCAAATTTATGATGGGCTTAAACTGGCATTACAAATCATTTTTGTTCCTAGAAATGCTTTGTAAAACCATTGTAAACTGACAAAAAATCTCTAAATTTCGGCGTTGATGTTAAAGTTAAAACAAATTAAACGCGTAGAACAATCAAACCGACGCTAATGCACTTAAGTATTCGCTAATTCACCAAATTGAGGGTAGTTTACAACATCTAGATAAGTAGTCGGAATGCATCGAAGCACTATACAACGTAAGTTAACCTATCATACGTTAATTTTAAAATCATATTACGTTTAAAAAAAAAAAAACTAGTACCAAAGTATTTATTAAATCACAGTCCTTTAATCCAAATCCTTGCGCGCGGTTTTCAACACAGTACCTATTCCCAAATTAATTAATCGAAACTAACATTAAAATAAGACAAAAATGACCTAACCACAATAAGTAAAAAACCCTTTTATTATGAGTATACTACATAATAAACTTTTGTAACTTAACGCACTCGCTCATTAAAGTCAGCACAGACAAAAAGCTTGATAACAAGATGACTTTGAAATTAATTAACAACAAATAAAATTAAATAGTGAACAGTGTTATACATACCTTTGATGACAGCTGTTGAGAGTGTTGTACCGCCAAAAGTACCGAGAACGAACCGAACTTGCGTCCGCGAGAAACACGACTGCTTTCGGAGCCCGCGGTAAACTGACTGCTCTGTGACTGACTGTCTGGCCGGCGGCTACTGTGTCGGCCAACAGCGTCATCTCATGCTTCGTTCACACAGTGATAATTAGGATAAAAACTCATTTATTCAAACAGTAAAAAAACCGACTAGCGATGGGATGTTCTCGAGAACATTCTCACCCTCGGAAACTTACGGAAACTTACTCCTGATAATTTTCGAGAATTTATCTTCTGAAGCATGTTAAACTTGGCATAAACCTCATTAAACATGCAAGTATGGTGGTTTTAATTGTTTTTAATCAAATAAAAAATAAAAAAATCTCACGTGTAAGTTACCGAGGGTGAGAATGTTCTCGAGAACATCCCATCACTAAACCCGACTACTGAAAAATCACGCTCTAAAAAGTATGAAACAAGAAAATAATATCTAGAGGATAGCCGTGGTCCGTGGTCATAATTATGAAATTATGCCACTTTTCCCCTAAGGACCTAAACGGACCGCAGCAGCTATCCTCTTGATGAGAATATTTTCACGTTTCATACCTAGTTTTTAGTGCGCGATTTTTCAGTAGTCGAGTTTTTGAACTTACTTTTTAGGATTCCGTACCCAAAGGGTGCCAACGGAACCCTATTACTAAGTCTCCGCTGTCCGTCCATGATAGGTAATGTGTATTTTTTATGAACGAACACCGGATAGGTACATGATGTGTGTAAAGCCCCTGCCGCACAGTTGCAATCCAGCGTCCCATCAGGAGTAACCTTGGTGGGCAATTTGTTTCCATCCGCGGATTTGTGTTTAATTTGGATTACATCTGCTGTCTATTGTGTGTTTTTTAATTCCGGAGAGTAATTTGACAATGACTGTGGCTAGGTTATTGCAATTTTTAAATAGTGATGTCCAGCATTCGTAACTAATCGAAAAACCGTAAAACATTTTTCTGCAAAATCGCATAAACCTCAAGCAAACTTCTGGAATTCTATTTAATCATTGAAATTTATAACAGTAAACAACAAAATCAAGTAAGGAGTCATAGACGTTTAAAATGAATTATTCTACGCTGTCCGTCCATCTGTCTGTCTGTCTGCCAGCGGGCTGTATCTTACGAACCGTAATAGCTAGACTTGAAATTTTCACAGAAAATAAAATAAAAATTTAAAAATAAAGGGGACCCCATACAACAATAGTTTGATATTTTTGTCGTTTTTATTTTAGTCCACAAAATAAAAAATCAAGTACATGTACTTTTATTTAGTCTGTATTGGCTTATACAAAAATTGTAGCCAACAAAGATAATTAAATGTATTTTCTTAACGTTGGCGTAACAAACATACACACTCCCACACCATAAAGTTCTAATTTCCGTCTCTAACTCTATTAGATGGGAAGCCCAGCGTGCAATTCGTGAATTTGCACGAGCGTCGTCCAAACCTAGTAGATTCGGTAGATGACATGATAGGAAGAATACATTGTTCTAGATGTTTCCACTTTCAGCGGTGGGGGAAGCGTATACATGAGATTTTTTTTTAATATTAACAATGACATAAAAATACTCAAGCGTGTCAAATATTGATACTTTTCATGCTCCAACGAGATAAATTGAAAAAAAATAATTACTCGAGCGCGCCAGATTTTGTAAGGGTGGTTCCTGCAAAGCTCGATTTTAGCGGTCACACAGTCTTATCTCTGTTCATATCAGAGATACCGATTAAAAGTATATTTTTTTCGTTTCTTACTACATTTGTCTATTTGGAAAACATAATTTTTATTTCATCTAAATATATAAGAATCAAAGTCCTGATTGACTGACTGACTGACTGACTGACTGACAGACAACGCACAGCCTAAACCGCTGATCGTAGAGACTTGAAATTTGGAGGGTGGTTTTGTCTTGATGTGTAGAGGTGTACTAAGAAAGGGTTTTTTGAAATTCAACCCCTAAGGGGGTAAAATAAGGGATGAAAGTTTGTATGGAAGTTCGTCATTTTTGAAGTTAGAATTATGAAAATTGCTGATTAGGTGTCTTTTGAAAAATAAAAAAATATGGGTTTCAGGGTTTTTGAAAATTCGACCCCTAAGGGGGTAAAATAGGGGATAAAAGTTTGTATGGAAGTTCCGTCATTTTTGAAGTTAGACTTACTTAAATTGGTGATTAGGAATCTTTTCAAAAATAAAAAAGAGTAATTATAGGGTTTTTGAAAATTCAACCCCTAAGGGGGTAAAATAGGGGAATGAAAGTTTGTTTAGATTTCTTTCGTGTTTTTGGAAATTCAACCTCTAAGGGGTGAAATGTGGAGTGAAAGTTTGTATAGGGGTGGTCGAGTTTTGTTATTTTGACGGGAAAGGGGAAAACGGGGTCAAGGGATGTTTTAATAAGTCATCCATATCTCGATATTGGTTATGATTGCTTATTTGAATTGATCAGACTGGGGTTTCCGTATTTTTAATCATCTTGACGAGAAAGGGGAGAGCGGGGTCAGCGCATGTTTAGTCATCCATATCTCAAAATTGGTTATGATTGTTCATTTTAAATAATCAGACTGGGGTTTCAGCGTTTTTAATATTTTGAAGGAAAAGGGGAGAGCGGGGTCAGCGAATGTTTAGTCATCCATATCTCGAGATTGGTTATGATTGTTCATTTTAAATAATCAGACTGGGGTTTCAGCGTTTTTAATATTTTGAAGGAAAAGGGGAGAGCGGGGTCAGCGAATTTTTAGTCATCCATATCTCGAAATTGGTTATGATTGTTCATTTTAAATAATCAGACTGGGGTTTCAGCGTTTTTAATATTTTGAAGGAAAAGGGGAGAGCGGGGTCAGCGAATTTTTAGTCATCCATATCTCGAAATTGGTTATGATTGTTCATTTTAAATAATCAGACTGGGGTTTCAGCGTTTTTAATATTTTGAAGGAAAAGGGGAGAGCGGGGTGTGCGAATGTTTAGTCATCCATATCTCTAAATTGGTTATGATTGTTCATTTTAAATAATCAAACTGGAGTTTCGGCGTTTTTAATATTTTGAAGGAAAAGGGGAGAGCGGGGTCAGCGAATGTTTAGTCATCCATATCTCGAGATTGGTTATGATTGTTCATTTTAAATAATCAGACTGGGGTTTCAGCGTTTTTAATATTTTGAAGGAAAAGGGGAGAGCGGGGTCAGCGAATTTTTAGTCATCCATATCTCGAAATTGGTTATGATTGTTCATTTTAAATAATCAGACTGGGGTTTCAGCGTTTTTAATATTTTGAAGGAAAAGGGGAGAGCGGGGTGTGCGAATGTTTAGTCATCCATATCTCTAAATTGGTTATGATTGTTCATTTTAAATAATCAAACTGGAGTTTCGGCGTTTTTAATATTTTGAAGGAAAAGGGGAGAGCGGGGTCAGCGAATTTTTAGTTATCCATATCTCGAAATTGGTTATGATTGTTCATTTTAAATAATCAGACTGGGGTTCCAGCGTTTTTAATATTTTGAAGGAAAAGGGGAGAGCGGGGTCAGCGAATGTTTAGTCATCCATATCTCGAAATTGGTTATGATTGTTCATTTTAAATAATCAAACTGGGGTTTCGGCGTTTTTAATATTTTGAAGGAAAAGGGGAGAGCGGGGTCAGCGAATGTTTAGTCATCCATATCTCGAAATTGGTTATGATTCTTCATTTTAAATAATCAAACTGGGGTTTCGGCGTTTTCAATATTTTGAAGGAAAAGGGGAGAGCGGGGTCAGCGAATTTTTAGTCATCCATATCTCGAAATTGGTTATGATTGTTCATTTTAAATAATCAGACTGGGGTTTCAGCGTTTTTAATATTTTGAAGGAAAAGGGGAGAGCGGGGTCAGCGAATGTTTAGTCATCCATATCTCGAGATTGGTTATTATTATTCATTTTAAATAATTGGGGTATAAGCTGAGCTGAATATGGTAGGTACTACTTCAGTTTGATCCCATAAAAAAATCATTTCGTAAATCAACACCCAAAAGGGGGAAACTAAAGGTAGAAAAGTACGGCAGAAAAATATGTTTGTACCCGATTGACTTGAAACTTAGTATGCATAGGGTAGGTGAGGGAGGAAGGGGAAGACGTAAGGTAGGGGGAAGTGGAATGGGGAGGGGAAAGGAAAGGGAAATGGAGGGGGAGGGAGCAGAAGGAAGAGAGGGGAGGAAAAGGGGTGGAGAAGGGGAGGGGGATTTGGGATTTTGGCTCTATATACCTAACTACCAAAACACGCATTCACCGAATTAGGTACCGTGTTAAAGTTTGTATGGCTCCAATAAAAATCGTGAAATAAAATTATTTTTATAAAAAAGCAAATACTGACTTAAAAAACCCTGGCGCACTAAAAAGTACTAAAAAGTCTGAAGTCACTTGCCCGGTTTTTTTTTATTTTGAAGTCTACGCGGACGAAGTCGCGGGCAAAAGCTAGTAAATAAATAAACTATACATCCAAACTTCATTTGAAAACCAAAATCGGGGTCAAATTAGCCGTTCTCGCTGTGTCACACGCTTCACTTTCATGAAACAATAGCGTTTAACTTTTCGGTAAATGGTGTTGGGATCGTGTTATAGATATCAAAAAATTTGAAAAAATATACTCTTTTTATTGATTACAAATTTAATATATTTTATTGTTTAGTTTGAATATTAAACAGCTATTTGTGTTGGTCACACGTTTGTGCACATTTTTACGGCGCATTACTAAATGATGTATATGTCTACGATGAAACGATGTATGGTCTTGTTTGATGTCACTACTGACAGCCAGTCATGTCGAGGCAGTCCAGCAGAGAGATGATCGAGGGTGTATCTCTCCGCGATGAGATATAGGGTATCAAAGTCCAAAAAACATGTTTTTTTGCCGATGTAACGGAGTTGTGTGGACAAAATTTATTGTTGTTTGCAGTCACTTTAGATACTGGGGGTTTTTAATACGAATTACTTAGCTGTCGAAGTATGATTTAGTGTTATTTAATTTATACTACATTTTGAAGTGCAAGAATAATAGTGAAATATGTTTAATTTGACGAGTTTCGTGGCATGAGATTCGTGGCAATTTCTCCACGAATCTCATGAAATTACCACGAATCTCATTTTTCGTAGGATTTTTCATGTGATGAACACGTCTCAGTGCCATAATGTAGTACATATTGGCATCAGACACTGGTTGTATCCCTCACGCAGCGATCCTCATTGCTGATGCTCATGATTTGCCCGTCGCGGAATGATTTTTTTGTCTCATGCTTCGCCATTTGTTTATGTCCATGGTATCGTGAAGCTCAGCGTTGATCGCATTTGCTCCATACTGTCATCTCATTTCATTATTAATTGCTTATGGTTGTGTCCGTCTTTCCTAGTGATTTGACCAGGAAACTCAAGAACAAAATTCAAAAATATCATTTTATTATTAATATTAATTAAACCCGCACGTCGTACCTGGCCTATCGACCACCGATCCGATGTTTGCTCTGAACACGATTGCTGATGAATATCACTCCAAAAACCAACCATTGTATGTTGCATTCTTGGACATGGAAAAGGCATTTGATGATAGGGTCCCAAGAGACACGATCTGGTGGAGCCTTCGGAAGAATAATGTCCCCGAACAATACATCAACAACGTTGCCGACATGTATAAGGGTGCAAGATCAATGGTTCGGACGGTAGTGGGTGAGACAAAACCAATAACGGTCACAGAAGGCGTACATCAAGGCTCTGTACTGAGTCTCTTCCTATTGCCTCGTTTTGGATTCACTCACGGAGTTCAGCAGCGTGGACTTTTATATACGCTGACGATGTACCCATCTGTACAGAGCGCCGTGATGAGTTACAACAGGCACTTTTATCTTGGAAACACCAGTTGCAAGCCGTGACCTTGTGCTGAGTGTAGCAAAGACCCAATTCATGTGATTTAATGAACCAGGTCCAAGCAACAGCAGTTCCATTCCCATCGATGGACAATTGGTCACTTTGTGCGATCAATATACCTGGGGAATAATACCTGGGTAGTATGATGCACAATTCCGGGAACGTAGAATGCAAAGTTCAGCACCGAATAGCTGCAGCGTGGCTAAAATGGCGAGAAGTAACTGGTGTTACATGCGATAAAAGAATGACTGTAAAACTAAAGGGCATGGTATATAAGACCATCATAAGACCAGTCCTCATGTATGGCAGCGAGACGTGGGCCATATCCCAAACTAACCTGCATACCATTCAAGTTGCTGAAATGAAAATATTGAGGTGGATGTGTGGCGTTACCATAAAATTCGTAACGAGTACGCGATATCGCCGACAAGATGCAAAAGAGTAGCCTGCGATGGTATGGTCACGTGAAAAGGAGACCACCTGAATACGTAGGGAACTTGGCACTACAACTTTCCATTCCCAGCCCAAGACCCAGAGGCAGACCCAAAACAAGATGGAAAGCTGTAATGCTAAAGGACATGAAAGAGTGTCAGGTATCCGAAGACGATGTCGAGAATAGAGCGAAGTGGAAGGGAAAGCCTAGGAAGGCTGACCCCACCACCATGTGGGATAACATAGTCAGGAAGAGAGAGAGGATAAACTAAACCCGCAACGCAACAAAATAATTTTATTTAATATTTTTTGGGCGATTTTATTTGTTTATCGGGTACTGCTAATTTTGATTCGGATTTTATTCTGGACAAAGCTCATACCTAGGTAGTGCTTATGAATCGTTAATATAAACATTTTAGCGTATTGCTTTCATTGAGAAGAGCCGCAAGAACATTCGTCTTGTCTATTTAATTTTAAGATACACCTGACGGGAAGCTCTATTGAGAACATAGAGCTGAGATCCTCCAGTCCAGACCAGGATATCATCAGCAAATTGAAAGTGCTAACAAGTACACCTATACTCTTTCCAGTGGGGAAGATAAAATACATCATTCATCATCATCATTTCGAAGATGGAACGTTTCCCTGTCTGACACCTTTGGCAATTGGATCTGTTTCGAGCTCTAGTTGGTCCTAAAGCTGGATTGATTGAGGCTCTGCTATTATTTGCGAGAATGCTCCCAGATGACCCAAAGAGTCAGAGATGCGCGGTCATGTACTTTTCTCCTCCAGAAAACATGAACACAAAGTTCCTTAAAACGCGAGATCGCTTTAGAATTCTGTCGTTTACGAAGATGTCTGAACAAATGGTAGTCCAGATGGGATATAAGAACTAAGAACCTTCGTGAAATTATTTCCATGCGTTTTTGAGCATCTGGAGAGGACAAGGCTAGAAGTGGACCACAGTGTGGCTCAAATTTTCACGAGACATAATATCTTTTGGAGTACCTAAATTATTCTATTTCATATTAGTTTCTTGACCTCTATAACAATGTTCGACGCCGCTTAACGATCACAAACAATTTGCATATCACATCTTTTTGGGAGTGTGGTCTCTGTTAAAACGAACAGAACACTATGTTAAATAGCTTGTAAGTGACATCTGGAGTAGTATATCACACAGAACTTGTAGAAATCAGGGAAAATATCATCAACCAGGAATAGGAATAGGAATCAAGTATAACCAGCTCACATGTTTATATTAGATTTTTTCCCCATATTTTGTCTTTTATATTCATACAGAAACGGAAACTGTGCTTTTATATATCCTCTTGTTATTGAACACAAGTCCCAACAACCATAAAGAGAGCAAAACTTATAGTAAAGTACATAAATAATGCGTAAAAAATACCCGGAATTTACTGCGTGAGTTTCGTGTGGTACTGCATGAGTTTCGTGGCACCATTTTCTTCAACCTTGATTTCTGTCCAAAGTTATCATCAGATTTACAAAAGCGATAGAGATTTGAACTTGTATAAAAGGCTATATTATGTTATTAATATAAATTATCTAAAATTCACAAAAACTAAAATTACCACGAAAATCACGGCGAGAATCTTGTTCGCAGGAATGACCCGTAAGCATCTATAAGCTACGGTAACTGCTTAAAATAAGGCGGGCCGTACGCTTTTTTGCCGCCGCAGTCCTATATAAAAAAAAAATCTGAGGGGGTGAAAAAGTGAAAATTCCAGATGTTCCCATTTCTTAGACTGACAATCAAATTAGCAAAATCGACACTTTTGACACTTCTTAGCTAGTAATCCCCCTTATCCCCCTTATCTTAATCTGACGAGTTCGAGTATTTTAAGATGGTCTATTTTTTTTTTTTGGTTCCCCTGAGCGAACCCACCAATATTAAGGGCTCATAATGTTTTGAGGTTCTTAACAATATGTAAGCTATCTCCCTTATCTTAATCTGACGCGCTCGTGTAAATCCAGAAACCTCTTCTACGGCTCCCCACCTGTATTACATTCGCTTTGCTGAAGGCCGAATGAGGTAAATAAAATGCGTTGTCATGGGTCAAGGACAAACCTTGAAAAAATGGACACGCAGTTTTTTTTACAAAATATATCAATTATGTAAAAAAGTAATTCATTTATAAAGAAACAGGAACATAAAAACAATTAAATAATTATTATAATTCCTTTGAGTAAAATTTTCTATGTCCAGTATTTATAGTACTCCATGCTGTATACGCACGACATTTTTTAATTTTACTGTTCAAATAATCGGTACCGGAAAAAAGCGGTAGGACAACACTACATAAATAAATGTGGCAGCATTATTTTCGAGTTTGACATTTGGGGTTGGCAATTTACTCTCCGGAATTAAAAAATACACCATAGGTACATAGATGGCAACAAGCAAGGTCACCCCTGTTGGAACTCTGGATTGAAACCGTATAGCAGGCCTATAAGGGCTACAGTATCAACGATAATAGTTAAGCGGAAAAATGACGAGAGCTCTTGCAGCCAGGCGGGTTGTTGTCTGGCGGGGCCGGCTGCTGTCCTTCGATGGTTGTTGTGCGTTGATTCAGGATTTTCATGTTTTACTGGAGCGAGCACACTGTGTCAACTGTCGGAGGCGTCTTGAGTATGAAGCGTGATGTGAGGGTGCTACAGAACTCCCCCCCTAAGACCGGAGGTCTATAGTCTTTATAAAGGTTGGCACTCATCTATCAACTCGGCACCCGATCAGCACCGCCTCGTCGGTCGGCATCCACTAACTGAACCGGAAATAAGTGGACCACGCGCTGACCACGCGGCGTTCACTCGTTAACCACGCGCGGTCCACTGGTTGATCACGTGACGTTTATGGTGTAAAAGCAGCGTCCGCCCGCGGACCACCTGTCGACAACGAGTGGACGCCGAGCGGCGAGGCGGTGCTGGTCGGGTGCCGAGTTGTTAGATGAGTGCCAACCTTAAAGCCGTCGTCTTGCTCGAGCAAGACGATCAGAATACTCGTATGGACGGTAGTGAGTCTAGACGAGCGTGCGTCACAGCACCACCTGCCACGGTGAGTCGGTTGTGGTGGTCTTGGGTGACACTGGCTTGCTTGAGACTCTTGAGAGAATATGATATGCTGACTGAAATGTAAGAGAAATGATTCTCCCTGTGCGATTGTTCAATGGCATTGATCACCAGTTTAGCGGTAATTCAATTCGGCAAAAACAACAAAAACACTTGTATAATGTTTTGGACTGAACTTTTTATAAAAAATAATAATAAAAAGTAAGTTTAATTATAAAAAAAAAAAAAACCGACTTCAAAAAACCTGATGCACTAAAAAGCCTGAAATAATATTTCTATTACCACCTCTGCCTACCCCTTCGGGAAAACCAGACGTGATGGTGTGTTATCGAGTATTTGGGGTCGGTGCCAATCTATCTTCTTACTTTTATAGTAGGTAGACTTGGCATACCAAGATTGGCACCGACTTCAAATACTCGATAACACACCATCACGTCTGGTTTTCCCGAAGGGGTAGGCAGAGGTGGTAATAGAAATATTATTTCAGGCTTTTTAGTGCATCAGGTTTTTTGAAGTCGGTTTTTTTTTTTTTATAAAAATAATTTTATTTCACGATTTTTAGTGGCGCCATACCAATGAACATTTTGGCATATTGAACCTTACGAAGTAAGCCCAACAAACGGTAACTGCTGTAAATCGTTGAAGAATTCCCTCGACTGTCTATGGTCTCCATCATCAGACCTGTAATGGCACTTATAAACGATATGGGTGCAAAGTTCTCATCAATAGAAATGAATTAAGTCCAAACACAAGGTAGCTACTGTAAAACATTGAGGAGTTCCCTTGACTGTCCTACGTCTTCATCATCAGACCTCTAATGACAGTCACAACCCATCTAGGTGTAAAGTTCTCATCAATACAAATTAATCAAGCCCAAACACAAGGTAGCTACTGTAAATCGTTGAGGAGTTCCCTTGACTGTCCTACGTCTTTATCATCAGACCCCTAATGACAGTCACAACCCATCTAGGTGTAAAGTTCTCATCAATACAAATTAATCAAGCCCAAACACCAGGTAATTGCTGTAAATCGTTGAGGAGTTCCCTCGACTGTCTTTCGGCTCCACCATCAGATCGACTCCAGACCTTCATAAAATAGTAGTGCTTTAAAATAGTTAATGAAAAAAATTACAAACGCACTAGTCGCCCCTACGATTTTCGAAGGTTCCCCTCGATTTCTCTGGGATGCCATCATCAGATCCTGGTTTCCTTATCATGGTACCACCGCTGAAATATCTCCTTTCCAACAAAAAAAGATTCATCAAAATCGGTTCATAAACGACGAAGTTATCCGCGAACACACATAAAAAAAAAAAAAAAAAAAAAAATATACGGTCGAATTGAGAAACCTCCTCCTTTTTTGAAGTCGGTTTAAAAACTAAAACCCGACTACTGAAAAATCGCGGTCTAAAAAGTATGAAACAATAAAATATTCTCATCTAGACGATAGCCGTGGTCCGTGTAGGTCCTTTAGGGCCAAATGGCATATGAACACGGACCACGGCTATCCTCTAGATGAGAATATTTTCTTGTTTCATACTTTTTAGAGCGCGATTTTTCAGTAGTCGGGTTTTAGTTTTTAAACTTACTTTTTATTTAATTATTTTGGAGTTATAGGTAATAATATATATATTTTTGAAATGTGCTCATCAAGCTCTTTCATTTGATACCCCACACGGTTTTATTAAAAAATGTTTTTAGTTCATGACATTATGTCCTCTAGAGGGCGCCATATGCAATTTTATGTGACGTCACATAGCCTATAACCAGCGCCATTAAGCCGCTTCTAACGATACCTCATTTGTCAAATTACGACAAGTAGTTTGGAAGTTAGGTGGGAACAGATGCACATACATACATAAATACATACATACATACATACATACATACATACATACATACATACCGGTCAAAATCATAACCCTCCGCCGTAGTCGGGTAAAAAATAGGTACAATTTATTTCCAACCTTGGTTGAAATGCGTATATATTATTATAAAGTGCAAATAACATTCTCCAATTTGCAGGGCGCTAAAATACCTAGTGCTACAGTGCGAGATGCTCATGCGACCGCACTAGATTGGATCCATGAATCTATAAGCATCCTTGATTGGATCGCTAACTGCATTCAATTCACCATCCAATTGTAGCACATTAGCTCATCTAGCGCTCTGCAAATTGGATAACGTAAAGCTCGCTTAAGGAGACTTTCAATTGGTAACGATTTTTTTTCTACTTCAACGTAATTTATTATTAGTCCGTTAGAAATATGCATTATAATTATTTTGGATGTTTGAAATTCTGTTATACCATTTTCATGAGATTAACATCAACGCCATCTAACTTTTGCAACAATAATCGCGTGAAGTTAATGACAACCGATTTGCCAACACAAAGCGGCGTTTTGTTACGCTTTGTCACGTGTAGTTCGAGTTTAGTCCGCTCGGCTCACTACGGGAGCAAGTGTGGCGGATTCTTTACTGACAAATTACCATACGAAGGGGGAAACCGAAAATCACGTTTTATCACTTTTGTTCCAATTGCCAACATTGACGCACATTTATCAATATTATACATTATAATAACTACAGGAAAACACAAGTTTTGGAAATTAAAACAAAAATGACAACATCACTTTTCACTTCCCGCCAAAAAGTCCAGGCACCGGTTGGTTGCCTGGACGGGGCCGGCCGCTATGCCTCCATGGTTAATGTGGTTCAGAATTCCATGTTGTACTGGAGCCATAAACTTATAAGTTCCTTGACTGGAGCATATGCGCAGTGCCATCTGTCGGTGGCGTCGTAAATGTATAGTGTCCTCAGCTCGAGCGCCAGATGCCGACTATCAAATGTAGGTGATGAATTCTTGCCTGACTTGAAGCCAGAAACTCACCGCGGCGCACGGAGAGGCTACGCACGAAATGACGTCTTAGGGGGAGACCCATCGCGGTGCACGGAGAGGCCACGCACATGCTACGCACGTGGGTCAAGCTTCACTTTGCACGAAAATGTATGTCACCGTGTCCACCGCGGCGCACGCATGAAATGACGTCATCCATACATTTTTTGCAAAACGTAGCCGTGGCCGTGTGCGTGGCCTCTCCGTGCACCGCGGTGAGTTTCCGGCTTTCATGCTTCGCGAATCTTGATATCGAGATTCAGGAAAGGAAAGATCTTCCAGCCAGGTGAGGGCGGCCGGCTGACCCTGATGGATATTGTCGGGGTCTTCTATACAGGGTGGATTTTTGAGACGGGACAGTAAGGGCAGGTACCTTAACCGTTAAATTTACAGGAAAACGTTCCTAGGAGAACATCCATAAATTTTTGAGATATTATGAAATGCATTCACAGATTTAGGAAAAAATGTACAGTCAGCGAAAACAATGCTAAAATACAATTTTTTTAATAAGTACCTATTTTATTCCATGTAGGAATTAAAAGACTCTATCGGTGGTCCGACAGTCTTTTGATCCCTACATGAAATTTGAGGTACCTATGAGTAGCTACTAGAAATAACAGAAATCGCCAAAAACTTTTCCCATACATTTTGTACAGAAAAACGATTAATCCACTCGAAATATTCTATGTTGCCAAATGATCCTATTTCTTACTGTGATCATGTACTCTTTGAGGCCAATAGAATACTGAAGTTTGAGTACAAAAACTACTACTACGTCTTAAAAATCCATCCTGTATAATCCTGTCTGGCTGATTCAAAGGTACTTTATGCTTAGGTAAAAAAACATAAAATATAAGAAAAAAAATTAACAGCTTTTTATTATTTCTTAAAAATTAGAAACGTAGCTTTACAACAATAGTTTGATAGTGTTGGTATTATAAAGTATGTTTAATAAATAAGTAGGCAAAAACTTAATACCTATAGGTAGGTACTTAATCTATTGTAAATAAATACATTTTATAGGTATATAAGGCAGACATAACAAATAAGTAGGTAAATCTTACACGAGCTTAGTTTTTAACTAGGGTTTTATGAACTTAAAAATCAATTCAACCATAGTAAGTACGAGGACAACCCTCCTTGCGGCGTCTTCATCTCTGTAAAAATAAAAATATTCAGTTAATAAAAACATACAGTCGAATTGAGAACCTCCTGCTTTTTGCAGTCGGTTAAAAAGTGATAACAAGTTAGTAAGTTTACAACGGGTTAACGTGCCCCCGAATTCCGAAGCACGAACGGTAGCGCTTAGTTGTAAACAATGACACTAGTGGTCTCCCATCCAAGTGGGTGTTCACTGCCAAACACCACCCCTTTTATACGCACGTAGATTTTTTCGTAAGAAAAGTCCATTGTTGTTTTCCGCTACCAGGATTTGAACCCACGACTTTCCGAACACCAGCCGGGGCCATTCCCACTGGGCTACCACGACCCTCGCAAACGACCCGGTATTTTTTTATCACCAGACTTAAACACGAACTGTATGGTCCCAAACTAAGCAACGCTTGTACTATGGCTACCATACTGTGAACTGGGGGCGATACCAGTAACACCCAGACGACAAATTACGAAAAGGCCGTTTCCCAAATTTGCCTCTGACGGGAATCGAACCCGCTACCACCCAATGCCGAGAGCCGAGTGGCCAAAGCTCAAACCACTGTGCCAAGCAGTCGTTGAAATAGAAGTCAAAATAGCGTCTTGTTTGGAAAACAAGCAAGGGATATGCATGATCAAATTCGCCAGGGCGACTTTTTCGTCCACTTTGATCACCCAGGTGATCAAAGTGGAATAATCCATATTATTTTGTAAAGGTACATATATTACATAAATAGCAGCACTCGACGCCAAGATGCCGCTGCCTCGGGCATAACACGCCGCGCACTTGCACCAGGTTGGTGGGCTCGCAGTCCTCGATGCGCAAGCAGAGGCCGCCCTGCCGCACACACCCCTCCTCCAGTTCGATCACTATCAAATACAAACAAACACCAAGGATAACGATAAGTAGGCACTCCTACGAGATCTACCAGGATAACATAAAGGAGGCCTGTACCTGGCCTGTTTTTAAAGGTAATTGTTACGAAAGATGGAATACAATTTCAAAGGACCCTAGGTAAGGTCCCTTTTTGGTTGTGGTAGCAGTCTTCTTAACTTCTCTAAGACCTTAATATGTACCTACTGTATTGGTAGCCAGAGCCTGCTGCGTGCCAGGTCTAGCGTATGTGCCGTTCTGAGAAATATTAAGAAAACATTGGAGAATGACCACTATCCCCGTGGATTCTTAATATTCCTCGGAACGTCGTACGTAACGTACGAATGTAACGTATATCGAAACGTCAGTCAAAATTCCTAAAATTCCTGGAAACGGCACATCCCTGACGCATCACCACATATTTTGCAGGCACTCTGTGCAACGGTTTTGGGCGCCAACCACTGGCAGGGTTTTTTTGGCGGAAAGTGGAAAAGTGTTTATTTTTTTTTGTAATTTCCTATCTTTGCGTATCTTTGAATTATAATGTTTTATGCTGATAGAATAATGTTCATAAATGTGCGTGAGTGTGGGCAGTTGAACAATAGCGGTAAAACATTAGGTATTTTCGGGTTCCCCAAGAATTCTGGTAATTTATCTGTAATACTATATCCGCCACTTTACTGATAGATCAATTTTATTTCAATTGGCAAAGCAACATAGGATGAACGAAGGCACATTGAAACATGGACGAAAAAGTTACGTGATAGGCCCACAGTAAGAAATCCACGCGTAAAGTCGGGCCGCGGGCATAGCAGGTAAAATCAATGTACATAGGGGCCTATTTACGTGAATTTAGCGCAGTAAACTCAGGAAACAGGTCAATGTCGAGTCTGGTTTATTTCGCGCGAATAACGTCGGATGTTTAACATAAATCATACTGCCCTGAACTGACACTGACCCATATCTTTATAAATAAACGTATCTTTCCAATAAAGTAACTATGAAAAACAGGTAAGTGTGATTGCCTACCTACGTATAATGTTATTCGGGCGCGTGGAAATTGATTAGCCCATATCTTATTCCAGAGCCTACACTATCTACGTTTCAAATTTAATTAAAATCGGTTTAGTAGTTATGGAGATACGTATTAACACACATTCATACACACATACACACTTACTTTCGCATTTATAATATTTGTAGGATAATTTTTCGCCGCGACTCTGGGAGTTCGACCTTTTCCATCCTGACAGTGATGGCATAAAACAGCGACATAACACACAGGTAAGGCCATGGACCAATTACTAAGGGGACTGGCCCTAAGCAAGTCGGCCGAGTGGTCGGTCTAGTACTAACATCGACATAAAACGAAGCGAGTAGTTCAACTATTTACCGGTAGATAGAACAATGAAAATGAAAAAACAATGACCACTTTTTTTTCATACATATATCTAATAAGGGCACCTCTTTCTTTAGTCTTTACTCTGTGGGTAAGGCTAATGTTAAGTCAAAATCAAAGTAATTGGTAATATATTTCAAAAAATACAAAAAGACACAGACTTTAAAATAAAACTCAGAGCGTTAAAAGAAGTGTGTTAAATTCACCATTCGCCGCATATGAATCAAAGAAATGTGTTAACACAAACAAGGACGATTTTGTATATAACTAAGGCGGCATACAAGCGTACGGCCGGCCTTAGGTTGAGCAGTTCAGCACCTCGTTTTTTTTTAGGATGATTTTGTTAATTAACTGTTTTCAGTAGGTAATCATTATCAGCTACCAACATGATGTCATTAGCTACGTCCAGAAGTGTCACATGCCGCGCGAGGCTGCTCACCCACATGCCTCGCGAAGCACGACGTTTGCCTCAGTCGCATGCCGCGCGAGGCAAATGGCGAGGCAACTGACACTCTAGACAGGGAAAGGTATAACCGATCAATCAGTTTGACACGTTTGACATCGTTCTGTCTCACGACTGCCAAACTAGGCGACGCAAATGTGAGTGCTCAGGTGAGGCAGGGCGCGCATTTGCCTCACGTGAGGCAAGTCAAACACCGCGAGGAAAATTTTCCTCGCGCGGCATGTGACACTTCTGGACGTAGCTATTAGCTATTGAATGATCAGTAAACAATAAGATAAAAAATTCTTCGCTTTTAGCTACATATTGGCTATTTTATTTCTTGTCATAATCATATTCAAAATCAGAAAAAAATATTAATAATGTATATAACAGTAAAAATAATAAGAAAGAAAATAGGTTAGTAATAATTACCTACCTGAGAAATACCGAATTACTTTTTTTTTGTAAGTACCTACCAATTAAAACAAATAAGAATCATTTATAATCAACTAGAAACATAATAACAAATCCATGCTTAAAATATCAAAGCTTATACGTAACGTGTAAAAAAAAGAAGTGTAGCATTACCTTCAATTTCCTCGGTCGTGGCTGACTGCAAGGGGTTTCCTCGCACCACCAGCAGAAATGCACCAAACATGAGCACCGCTTTAAACATTTTTTTTAATTTTTGAACTTGTTAGTAGTAACAATTCGCATGTGCGCACCGGAGTAGATGGTTCCGATAATGTACACGGGCCCAGCGCCTGCGCCTTTATATAGCTGCGCACTTATAATGGGGAGCCGTAGAAGGGTTTTCTGGATATACTCGAGCGCGTCAGATTAAGATAAGGGAGGTACCTTACATATTGATAGGAACCTCCAACCAGTATGAGCCCTTAATATTGATGGGTACGCTCATGGGAACCAAAAAAAATAGACCATCTTAAAATACTCGAACTCGACAGATTAAGATAAGGGGGATTCATTACTAGCTAAGAAGTGTCAAAAGTGTCAATTGTGTCAATTTTGCTAATTTGATCGTCAGTCTCAGAAATGGGAGCATCTGTAAGTTTCACTGAACACCCCCACTGAAATTGTTTTTTTTTTTATATAGGAATGCGGTGGCAAAAAAGCGTACGGCCCGCCTGATGTTAAGCAGTTACCGTAGCCTATAGATGCTTACAAAATCTGACGCGCTCGAGTAATTTTTTCATTTTATCATGTTAGAGCATGAAAAGTATCAATATCTGACACGCTTGAGTATTTCCATGTCATTGCTTTTTTTTAAATTTTAAAATTATCATGTAGACGCTTCCCCCACCGAAACATCTAGAACAATGTATTCTTCCTATCATCTAATCTACCGGATGTATAAGTTTGGGCGGCGCCGGAGTAAATCCACAATTAGCACGATGGGCTCCCGGTCCATAAAACCAACCACCGCGATACTACAGTCAAACATAAGTAACGTACGTTGGTGTACCTACCTATAGTCGAATTGCTAATCAGACGGAGTAAACTGACAGGTGCTAAATGTCACTGTTCGATATAAATAGAACAAATAAGATTCACATTCATAAAACTGTGACGTTTTCAGCTGTCAGTTTAGTCAGTCTGATTAGCAATTCGACTACAGTACCTATGTAGTGCGTTACTAGTACAGGGGGCTTACCACAAGCTCTTATTGCGATTCAATTATAGGAACGTTTTAACGACGTTTTAATGACGTTTCTTATTGTCATGACAATAAGGTACGTCATTGCACAAAAAGACGCTGAAACGTTAATACGTTCCTGTAATTGAATCGCAATAAGAGCTTGTGGTAAGCCCCCTGGTGTTTCAACAGTGCGAAATAATACTTGGTGGTTTGGATAAGTAGGTATTTGTATAACCAATTGTGGAAGTATAACCCCAATTTTTTTAGTAAGTTACGATGGACTTGCACTGTCATTACAAATCACTTTTGTTCCTAGAAATGCTTTTAAAATCCATTGTAAACTGGCTAAAAAGTACTGTTTGTTTGCCCGTGAGCCATTAGATATGTACCTACCAAGACCGCAACACGAAAATTGTAGCAATATACAAAGGCCCAAGGCACACCTTATATCCAGTAAACATTTTTTTTAAGTAAGCACCACCTATATATTAAATGTACTTACCTACTAGAAATTCTCTCTCTTTTGCAATATAAAAGAGGGATTTGAAGAGATAGGTTTTCTAGATGATATACTGGGTGAAATCGAAATTGTGGGCAATATTTTAAACGGTGATTCTACACACGACTCAGAATATTTTGGAAATATTAATCAACAAATCAATTGATGATAAATTATTGCCCAGGTAAGGTATAACAGTTAAATGGTTTGCTTATTTGCTTACTGGAGCAATATTTTTTATGAATATATTTTTTTATTTAATTTCCCAAAATATTCTGAATCTTATGTAGAGTCATAGTTTAAAATATTTCCCACGATTTCACTCAGTATACTTAGTTTACTATAAAATAGCTAAATAAATAAATAAACATCTCCAAACAAACACACCATGTGAACCGTACCAAATCAAACAGCAAAAAATTATATTCCGTTTGCCCCGTAACTTTGGTACTAAATATTATTCTTTTATTATATTGATTTCCCAGCATCATAAAACATGTGACGTAAGCATATTATCTTTGTGCAAATACATTATGTATTTTATTATCAGTAAATAACAAATTCCCAAACTGATGTAAGACTTCTTACTACTGAGACCCACCAAATATCTCGTCGTTATGGATGTGGAGCAAATTAAAGTGTTTTATTAAAACTAGCGGTAATTATTAAAGATGACATAACATTTAATTAATTGCTATTGGGCAGGACCGTTCTTGACCTTGGTATAAATTTGTTTGTCGCGTACGCTGGGGTGACCTGTGGACCTTTCTGCTCATGTGACAATTTATATATACGTAGTAGACTTTAGATTACGCATGCTCCTTGCAATATTATTCCTGGAACTGTTTTATATCAAGTTTCGCTACTAGCGAGTGGACACGAATCTTGCGATCGAACATAAGTGGTGTTCAGCGAATCTACTACTTACTACTTTCGTATCTACCTACTGTCAGTCTCTGTTACGAAAATTGTGTGATGACTGCACGATGTCGTAGACTCATAGGTACAGTAGCAGATACCAATCTCCATAACCCATAAGCATATACAAATTATTCCCGTTTGTCTCCCTATGTTCTCACCAAGGTTGCCAGAGCCCCTGCTCTGGTGGCACCCTAGGGAAAGAAACAAGAATATAGAATTCGATCTACCCCCTACTGTCTTACGGACGAAGGGACAAATCGAACTAATTATTTCCGGCCTGATACAGAATCTTAGCTGTTTGAGATGTCATTATCTGTTCATTTCGTATATGGCGACAATTGTATAAGCAGCTAGACTTCCTTCCAGAATGTCGAAATATTTTACAATATGGATGGGGAGCCCAGCGTGCACTTCGTGGATTTACTCGAGCGTCGTCCAAACCTAGTAGATTCGGTAGATGAGATAATAGGAAGAATACATTGTTCTAGATGTTTCCACTTTCAGCGGTGGGGGAAGCGTCTACATGACAATTTCATTTTTTTTGTATAAAAAGCATTGGCATGGAAATACTCAAACGTGTCAGATATTGATACCTTTCATGCACCAACATGATAAATTGAAAAAAAAAATACTCGTGCGCGCCAGATTTTGTAAGGCTGTATCTATAGGCTACGGTAACTGCTTAAAATCAGGCGGGCTGTACGCTTTTTTGCCACATCAGTCCTATTAAAAAAAACTGAGGGGGGAAAAAGGGAAACTTCCAGTTGCTCCCATTTCTTAGACTGACGATCAAATTAGCAAAATTGACACTATTGACACTTCTTAGCTAGTAATGAATCCCCCTTATCTTAATCTGTCGAGTTCGAGTATTTTAAGATGGTCTATTTTTTTTTGTTCCCCCGAGCTTACCCACCAATATTAAGGGCTCATACTGGTTGGAGGTTCTTATCAATATTTAAGCTATCTCCCTTATCTGACGCGCTCGTGCAAAATCCAGAAAATTCTTCTACGGCTCCCCATCTAATACTGCAAACTTTTACCGCATATAAAAATTAGGTCATGGTTTACAAATTAAAAGCTGTGTTTAAAGTTTCCTTGAAGCATCTGGGATTTTATAGACGCTAGGTATAAAATATGGGATGTTTTTGTTTACACGACCAAGAGAGTAGGTATCGAAGGCCACGATACACTCCCAGACTCATAATTAATGTGGGGTGTATTTGTTTACACAACTCGGAGTATCGAAGGTCACCTAGTAGATAGGAATGTACTCTCACTGGCTCGTTTAGACATTTCGCGAAAACCCCCGACGCATGTATGTTTATTCTTGAAAACGGTTAAACTCAGGACGCCTTTCCACCGCAGCGCACGCTACGCAAGCTACGCACGAAATGACGTCAATGATGATCATTGTCAACATAACTACGCGAACTAATCCATCGTTTGTAAGGACGTAGTATATGCTTTCAAAACAGAAAGATGTGTAAATGTTTCTCGAGTGCGAACTCATAGTAAAATAAACAAAAAGATCGTGTTATAATTGGGACCATTGAGATAGGGAATTATTTGGAACCTACGAAGCTAAATATAGGGACTAATAGGAGTAGATTTTACCGCTTGTACTATGTAGAATACCCCTCTGCGTTTGGAAATAAACAAAGCGGCTGCATGGCATAGACCCCTACAACACAGCAGTAACTTTCAATCTTGACGCTCACAACGTTGGCCTACCTATGCATTTTTTTTATTTGAGTATGAGCGCCCTTTGTGACTACCTCAGCTATCAGGTGCAGACAGTCACAAAGGGGAGGCCCTTGCCCAACAGTGGGAAACTTATTAGGCTATTAAAATCTAAGATAAGGTGAATAAAACATTACATTTTTCATCCAGTTTATTAACAAATTCGATCATCAGCGCACAAACTCTATACCCTTATTGATATCATTTTCACAAAATTACGTACCAATAGTTTTTGTAGTTTACATTTATAACATAAATAAGCAATTCAATATTGAACTATCAGGCATATGGCAACATTTTTGTAAATTATTTATATATTCACTTTTGCAATACATTTTGTCTTTCTACACAGCTTTTTAAATATAAATTTTACTATAATAAGCAGGGAATGCGAAAAGGTTTTTAATGGTTATCATAAAATATTTTAGAACTAAAAATATATTGATCTTTTGTTGCTCTTCGTACTATAAATAGAACGAGAAATATTATCACTGGCACTTCTAGCCTATCGGGTTTTTACTGAAACACGAATTCTGTTATCAATGACGCCATAACCACTTGTAATATAAATAATTAACAATTAAGAAAGCTAGGTGATAAGAATAAATAATATCATAGTTGATGGAATGAATTCAATAAATTGTTAATGTATCTGATGAAAAAACGTTGTTTCTACTTACTAGTAAACCCAAGATGAATATAGACAAAGACAACAATTGTATGATCCCTTACCTACTAGAAATGCTTGAATTATGGGTATCAAACAATTTAAGGATCTAAAAGTCTGCGATCTCATGATCTTAGGTTATTAGCGACATATATTTATGAGTTAATGAGTACAACAGTATAGGGTAAGTACGCCAGTTTTCGACCAGTTAGTGGAGTTGTCAAGTTCGGGAAGCGAAACAAAAATGTTCAAGTAACATTTTTGGTAAAGAATCTATTTCAGTCTACTTCTGATATACTCTATTTTCATAAAAAGTAAAGATGTTTATATTAATGCCTACAGTTTATTTTATATTCAGATAAAAAGCTGAAAATGGCGATTTGCCCAGTTTTCGACCGCAAAATCTAGTTTACGACCGTTTATTTACCAGTTTTCGACCACTTCCTAAAATGAGAGATTCAATAGGAAACATATGGTAGAGGCTATTATAAATGTTAATCTGCCCTGGTTTCGCCATTACAAGGTCTCCTCAGACAGTTTCCAGCCTCCTTGCACCCTCGCTTCACCCGCCGGGCTGTGCCCAATGTTACACCCACCACGACGAAGAATGGTGAATGCAACGCCAAGAACGGTCCGGCAGGCGAAGCGAAGGCACGAAGGAACTGGAAACCAACTGAGGAGACCCTGCAATGGCAGACCCAGGTGCACTAGTGCCCGAGAAGACCGCTATATTGTTTCCACTGTGTTGAGAAATCGCATCCTCACTTCTGTTAAAGTCCAGCAACAGCTTCTTCAGACCCGAAGTACATTAGTGACAGTACAGTGAGAATAAGACTTGCTAATGCAAACCTGAAGCCTCAAAGGCCAGCAAGTGGTCCTAAACTCGAGAGAGAGCATCAAGAAGCGAGACTGCGCCATGCCCATGAACACATACAGTGGGGTGAAGAAGAATGGGCAAGAGTTTTGTTCACTGATGAGTCTCAATTCTCTCGATTCACTTCTGATGTAAGGCAAAGAGTCTAGAGGCGACCTGGTGAGCGAAAAATTCAAGCCTGCTTCACAGAAAAAGTCTAATACGGTGGAGGCTCTTTACACGTATGGGCTGTACAGCAAGTCGCATAGAGCTAGTGGCCATAGAAAATGGCACCCTGACTGGGGAATGCTAGAGATCATTAATGAGTATGAGTATGCATACTGATGTAGGATAACACCCGGCCACACACCATTCGGGTCATACAAGAGTACACTCAGGAGCTTGGTATCAGCTTAATGGCTTGGCCATCAAGAAGTCCGATCCCAACCCAATCGAGCACGCCTGGGATGAGCTCTGGCGGTTGGTCGGAAGCCGGAGATTACCTCCTACCACCCTCAGGGCGCTCAAACCGGCCTTAATGGAAGAATGGGAGAATATGCCCCAACATCGCCTTCGAAACCTTATCTTCAGTAGGCCAAATCAGCTCGAAGCTGTAATCAGAGCCCAAGGGGGCAATACCAGTTATTATAATGTAAATAAAACGTACTTAAAACATACTTATAAATAAACAATTTTTAGAGAGGGACCCACCACTCACCTTCGGAATTGTCAACCTCCAAAATTATAAACCAAATGAATTGATCGATAATACAAGAGGCCAAGAAGACTGAACTCCCTGTCATTCGAGAGTATGTCGGTCCTGAGTCATGGACCCTAACAATTAGCAATTCTCAGCAGAAAAAGCGAATCTAAAATGAATTCGACACGTGTTTCGCCTCTAAACGAGGCATCCTCAGGATGGTTGGGCTGCGACTGAGCACAGCTGATGGTTGGGCTCAGTCGCCAAAGTTACGCCTGATTCCATCAATTATACTTATAAATGTTGAGTATTTGGCCAGTAAGTTAAAAATGGCAATTTTTTGGTTTTTATCTTTTTAGAGTTAATAATGTATAACTCCAAAGAAAGTACCTGAAATTTGCTATAAAATGTTTTTTATTTCAAAACTCGTAACTTCTATAGGTTAGATTAAATTGCAATTTTAAAAGTTTTGTACTAAGTTTTGAAGGCCAGTGTATTTTAATTTCATTTCTCAACATAATGTAAATCAATAATCACAGCAGTAGCATATAATAATATTAAAAATAGCCATCAAAACATAGCTTTTCAAATGGTCGAAAACTAATCGGAGCTTTTTATAGACACCCAGTTTCCGACCACTTATTTTAATTAATTTTGGAAGAAAATGTATTTGTATATAATATTGTAATCTGGAGGGTATAATGGGATTAACGTTGTGAATTATTTTTACAATTTTCGCAACAATTCTTTAGCTAAGAAATAAAAATGGTCGAGAACAGGGCTACGCTCCACAGCTAGTTTTATTTTCGACCACGAGCGATTTTAGACATCTGTAATTTTTAATAGAATCAGATTGACTTGGACGGAAACTGGCTATTAAAATGTACGAAGCCATAAGGTTCAAATTCATAAAATGGTTTTCGTTACTTTTCATACATAATTGAATACGAGAATCAATCTACTTAGCCACGATAAGCTCATTTCCGACCGCCCGGTCGGAAACTGGATTTTCTAACAAAATGCTTGTCTTGTTCTCGACCACCTAATATTACTATTATAATAATGAAATCAAAGTAAAAACATGTGTAGCCACCGTTTAAAGATCATAAATAAGGATTACAAAGAAGAAATAAAGCTAAAAACAATAATAAACTAAGTAAAACTTGCTGTGAAAGTTGCGGCGCGCCACTATTTTTTTTGCACGAATTGACGGGTGCGGACCCGTTCGTTGCGTACCACGAATTAACTATTTATTTGCCAATCAATCGCTTTCGCAAGTGAGGATATATCCATGCATGTGTATAGTCAAGACGTTTGGGTACTACTAAAACATCTTTTTATGAATGGTTGAGTGTCAAGTTTTCTATTTTTTGCCTTTGAATATAAAGACCCATCTAAAAGGTCGGAAACTGGACGTGGTCGCCAAACTGGCGTACCTACCCTATTATGTCGACTATTCATATACACTTAAGCGTCTTCAATTCAATTGAATAATGGTTTTTGTGGTTCCATCGTCAACCGATGATTTGGCAAACGACAAGTTTAATTATTACAAGGAGAGTGCAGTAAAAAGAACAAAATATTAATAATAACGCCGATTGAATGGCAGATCGAGCACTGATTTCAGTAGAGCATACTGGAATAAATGCTTTATTTAGCCTACATGAATACAAATATATTGACTTTGATTTATCGTCTGATACTGTTACCGTAAAATTACCGCCTACAACGAGAGACATACCCAGCAATCAATCATTATCATCACCATTCGGGTGACCTTCATCAACTGGGTTAGGGATAAACTGCCCTACAAAACCCGGGTATTCCCCACTCACAGAGCAAAGCGGCATTGGGAACGATTACGACAGACGTATTAATTGGAAAACAATTCCTTGGAATAAAGATAATTTTACGAAGGCGTGCAGTTGAATGCAATACGGTCACAGCGAAATTTGGTTACATGATTCAGACAGATTGGCGTACTAAGGTAGTTAAACCCAGTCCGAACTTTGATGGGTTGCTGAATAACATCTGAAGGGATAAAGTGAGGACGGCTTCTTCATACAGGGTGGTGACAACATAGTGACAATACATTAAAACACGATCCCTGCAAGTCAATCACAACACATTAAAATTATAAAATTAGGTTTAAATCAAAGTCCAAAATTTCAAATTTTCAAACAAATTAAATGCCGAAATAGTCTAAACGAAACACAACACCCTTTACAAATGTCTACCGACCTCAAAGACTGGCTTGTAAGTAAAAGCGTGGCAACATTGCTTCGGAGTCGGTGTTTTTAGCGGTACCTTTGTAGGCGTAAAGTTAATATAGTCAAAATAAAAAAGCAATCCCGTGGCAATACCTTTGAATATAATTTAATAATATTTTATGTGCGAACTACTAATGTGATACCCAGTATGTGGTTTCAATTATTGTCATGATGTCGTCACCACCCTGTATATAAGTAGTGTAAAAGTAGCGCCTGTAAGAGAAATGGAAGCATTGAATCGTTCGGATATATGATGAGATGAGCTTAAAAGCATGCGGGACGCTGTTTTGTAACACATGACAATTGTGTACATGAACATAAGAAATGCTGGGCAGATATTCTCACGGTATCCAAGACCACTTGACTAGATTCTTGGTGAAAGGTAAAAAAACAGCAGTATTTGATAGGGATAGACCTCTACACAAGATCCGATTTCATTTCCAGCTAAGAGAAACAAAGCTACCTATGCGAGGAAAAAAGGACATTCTGTCAAAGGTGCGATTTCGCGGGACGCGACAGACAGCAGACGTCAGTCGTTCATAGCAAATTGTAATGCCGTCTGCCGTCGCGGCACATGTCATCGCCCGTCTGATACTGCCGTTTGCTGTCTGCCGCTCCCGCGAAATCGCACCTTAACTGTACTTGACTTAGCACCGTATCTCTCATATCAGTCTGTAGCCAGGAGAAAAGTCACGTGACAGAGTTCCACTCGTTTGGGTATAAGAACAGAATACACCCAGTGTCAAACAAAACAAGATTTGGTTTTCCCAGATATAAGTACCTATTACTCATATGAAAACTTAAAGTGCGCATTAGGTATGCGCACTTAGTTTTCATGAGTATGAAGAAGCTGTGCGGTAAAAGACAGACAAGTGTTGATAACCTACTGGCGTAATGAATTTGTGTTCAATGTCAGTTACCAGAACTGTATAAATACCGAGATTCTACTATATTATATTATTAAATCTAATTAAAAACGTTACGAAATTCTAAATGAGGGACACACGCCGCTACGACATGACCCTATGAGTCAGACACGTTCGATTAAGTTTTATCTCATTGTATTTATTACTCTAAGCGGAGATAGCAAGGCACAACAACTCAGGGCACAATTCATGACACACTCCACACTTCATATGCTAAAAACGAGTATTTGCAACAGTCATACGCAAACGAGATAATCATTCTATCAATTACTCTTACCTATGACTTCATCGGCAGCTAAGGAATTTAAGATACAACAATAAGTGAACTGGATGTTGGCCATGTCCATTAATGCGCGTCTACCATCAACCTAACAGGGCTCAATTACGAACATTCATTGTTAGAGATTATCTAAAAAGCTAGAAAAACTTAAATGCTCTATTTAAGTAATATTCAGCTTTTACAATTATTATTTATCAAAAAGGTATGTGCATGCCTGCCAAAGGTAAGCGCCGCCATAGACTGACTGCTCCAAGGAGTTCTAGTGCATTTGTGTTTGTGGTCTACGGCGGGTCGAGCAGCTCTTTGCTACCGGCATCAACCGCTCGCCGCCTGCTTTTTAAGCTGCGACTGCAAACGAACTGCTTAAGCGGTCCGTGTATAGCGAATTTCAATTTTGTATTGAAACTGCAGATCGCCCAACAGCGACCGCTTGAAGCTGTCGGCACTGACTGCTTTCATCTGGTGCTGAATTCTTTCAATTATATAATACTGGGTACAAAACCTGGCTGAAGGCCTTATTTGTATCAGTTCAGGATATATTTTGTACTATTTACCACATCGGGTCATATAATAATACTGTATATTGTAACAAACAGCGATATTTAATACGACACAGCGCTATAACGGACTGTAGGAAATTAGTATCGGCTCCCTATCTAAATTAATCTAAGTACCTAGTTATAAATTCCATCGGACTCTCTTTAGTTTAGAATTTAGCAAATCTACATTTCATCGGTAAGTTCTAACAGTGCGTAAGTCAAAAAAATACTTACAGCAGAGCAAAAAAATGAAATTAAATGACTGCATTATGTCTGGTTCCTGTTTAATTCAAACGATCCGCGACATCTTACTTTATCCAATAGTATTCAAATCTCAAATCCGTCAAAACTTACGCAATGTTAGAATTTCACCGTCGATTTATCTATGTAGGCATGAACAAAACAAGGACACCTACCCTAAAAGTACTAGTATACTTGGAAATGTTGAAGACACAACGAGTGCTCCAAGTGTTGCCTATACTGATATTGATAACCCTGTTTTTTTTTCTATTTATCCCGGACTATGTCTCCATGTGTAAAATTTTAGTTCCATCAAAAAGTCGAGAGGTTGTATGTCGATACCCTGTTTATATGCTCAGGGCCATAAGTCGCTTAGCCATTGCCATTGAGCTGCTCGACACTTTGATTGGTTTGTCAGAATAGACGGACCAATCAGAGGGTCGATCACTATAGCAAAACGCCACAGTGGCGCCACAATGGCTAAGCGACTAAGGGAGACTGAAGAGCGACTAATGAATAAATTTGAAATGTAATTATGTGGCATACAGATGCGGTTTTGTAGCGCTACACTGATATGATTTCACACAACGCTAATATCCGTGAGATATGTAGTTCAACTCAACTCATTACGATACATATGTATATTCAATACATATGTACTACCTATTTGATATAATATATTAATTTGACAAAATTCAGTACCGACCCATATACTAACCATAATGAAGGAGGTAAAATCACCTGTTGAATATTTTAAGTGTTCCGCACATGCGTTCTAAACATTGGCCCCCTTATTCATAGAAATTTATAATCGACCTGCAGTGGAATTACAAATCACATTTGTTCCTAAAAATGCTTTTCAAAACCATTGCAAACTGGCCAAAATCTCTATGAATAAGGGGTAGGTGTTAGGCTTTAACCTACAAACAACTTTTCATTAATTGGTTAGCCTACCTAGTGTTTCTATTACCGCGCATTTCCACTGCGCAATAACATGTTGTCACAACATATTGTTATCTCTGTTTAATGACAGCAAAAGAATAGAGACAGCAATATGTTGTGTCAACATGTTTTTGTGCAGTGGAAACGCACGGTTTCTTTTACAGTGTTATAAATTAAGGATCAACATTAATACTATAGTTTGTAGCTATCTGAACAGTCTTCATTTACACACCACTTTCCGAGTGGGTCAACCCGCCAACATTGGCCATACCATAACCGACTATGTTTTGTTATCACTTCATTTGGCGTACTTCCACAAATATTTGCGTTATCATGCCATATAAAAATAACCCTTAAAGCCGGAAACCCACCGCGGCGCACGGAGAGGCTACGCACGAAATGACGTCTTGCATACATTTTCTTGCAAAGCGAGGCGTGGCCCGTGTGCGTGGCATCTCTGTGCGCCGCGGTGGGATTCCGCCTTAACACGCACGAGGGCAGGTTTGGTTTGTTTTAGCCGAATTACGCAAATCTTTGTGAAAATACGCCAAGTGAAGTGCCACCATTAAAGGTGAGTGGGTAGTGAGTAGTCTTGGTGGTAAAAAATCTAAACGCACGACTCTATTCATATGAGGCAGATATAATTAGTACAATATAATACCACGCGGGCGACTATTAGGCCCGTATTAATAAATCGATCTCAAGATGCTGTTTTTGACATATATTCCATACATTAAACGTCAAAACTGCATCTTAAGATCGATCTCCACTTTGAGATAGATTTATTAATACGGGCCTTAGATATACGAAGAACTACCAGGTCAGTTAAAATTAAGTTAATAAATAAACTTATTAAATTACGGCACCTGTAAAATGTATCAGGCAACCCCTAAATCTGAAGCTAGTAATAATCAGTTCCACTGTGTCAAAGCTATGTGAGGTTACAAGAACACTAGAGATGAGATTACGAGTCCATAATCGCACAAGAAATGGTTAAATACTACAAGTATACTCATAAAGAAGTATATAGTTATATAAATGTATACCCAATATAACTTGTAATGAACCCCAATTAATAATAATTTACAATAATTTAATACGGAATTATAGTTAACTTAAATTATAACCGGATATTTTTACATTCTATAAACCTTCATTTATATTCAAGCAATCTACCTATATAATTTATAAATTATTTCAGTCGTGAGAACCGGATGAGTATGAATAAATTTGAACTTCAAGGGTGTAGATTCCAGGTGTATTTTCATCGGCTAAATTGAGTTATAATAGAAAATAATAGCGATAGTATAATATTATAAATACCTATTCATGAATAATTAAAACACATCAGTTGCCTGTAAAATGTATCGTATAGTCATCGACCACATAACCTTTAAACGCCTAACCTATTAATTCGCAATGCAAACTTTTTAGTCAACTAACCGAGGTGCTCGGACACGGTGTGCTGAATGCTTATTGGTCAAGGTCAGGAAAAATCCTGACACTGTGTGCTTGTACACACAGCGATCGATCGTTACTGGCTAAACATTAGTGGGCGTAGATTTAAATAAGATCTGTCTTCCTAATGTGGTATCTGAAAACGTTCGCCCTATACTAGGCGTCTACTGGATATGAAGTCGATGCGTTTAGTAGTTTGTTTCAAGGGTACAGACGACGCCGCGCCGTAATGAGCGGAGTGTGCGAAGTGTGTCTAACTCAGTCCAACTATACCTACATAATATAATAATTATATTAAATCTACTTATAGAACGGACCTGCGCTCAGCTAAATATCGCCAACACGTCTATGGTGACATTTCCAGCATAAGCTGAGCTCTCTTTATTATTGACACCCATAGTTAAAAACAGTTCAACTTATATGAAAATGTTACCGTAACGTGCAGGCTGTACAAGAAAATCGGAAGCATTTACATACACAATGATATAATTACATATCGCGAATATATACTAGATTTGTTCAGAAAGACCAAGATCATAAATAAACATGAAGTAATTTTTCAATTTTCTCGAAGATGACAAGAATACATTTTCAATGGATGCGTCTATAAGGGTGTTATAGTTTGACCGCTACCGCTGTGCCACTCCTTAGGTACGCGAGCGGCGAGACGGGGTGGGCGAATCCACTCCCCACTTCCCCGCGTATTCCCCGCGCATATCTAGTTACCCACTCTCCACCTCCCAGCGCATACCTACGGCGCGGAACAGCGGTAGCGGTCAGACTATACCAAACCAATCGATCGATGTCATCGATCGATAATAGAATGGATTAGTCGACGACGATCGATAGTTTTTACCTCACCGATACTATCGATCGATATAATTAGTGTAATTGGTCAGTGACCGTTCCAATTATTAAATAAATAAATAAATAAATGCCATCGATTGGTCTGGTAACACCCTAAGAGGAGAGCGGCGCATCCGAGCTATTAGACAAGACAATGTCAAAACTGAAGGCTCGGGCGCGGCAGCTCGTGGCATGTGCACGCACCCAATGAACAAGCCCAATATAGATTCAAAAACTGAAGACGAGATTAAGTGAAGCCTCATGGAATCAATAACACTTTTTAAATTTCATAATTATGCAAACATACATTTTAGTAACAAAACAATAACAAAAATATCTTATCAATACATCAAAGCACTTATTATAAGACTAAAGCTCTTTGGCTCGGTGGAAAATAAAATGGCCAATTTGATAACACAGAATCTTACATTGAAACTAAGTAACCTACCTTCACACGCACTCTGTACAAAGATTTATCTTTGTATGGAATATACCTCGGTCCGCTAGCACCACAAACAAATACAAGTACATAATGCTCCCAAAATAATAGCTGCTCATTTGTAACGAGGCCTACAAATATCACTTGGGACAACTCTCTTACTCGACGATGGATATTTGAGCAAACCCTATGAGCGCCTTGTCATCAAACTCCTCGTTTGGGCCGGTTGAATTCTGAAACAATGTACATTATAATAGGTAATATATAGAATGTATCATAACTTGGGGGTTGCACGGACCAAGGGACAAACAACCTTTGGGCTTTCACCATTGTCGATCCTGGCTTACAGGAGTAACAGTGGTGGGAATGTGTGGCCGGTCTAGTCCCATTTAAAAAACCCTTTGGGCTCTGCACTCTAGGACAACAAAAAAACAACACAAAACTACAAGTGCAACAGCAGCGCCAATTTCAGAGAGACATTTCATCAGAAACTTTGACAGAATTTTTTTTTGAAGACCTAATTAGACTCCATATAAAGCATCCTACCGGTCCAGCAAATTTCTGATAATACATAAAGATGTGGACTGCATCCCATCCCACTAATATTATAAATGTGAAAGTTTGGATGGATGTACGGATGGATGTTTGTTACTCAATCACGCCAGAACGGCTGAACGGATCTGGATGAAATTTGGCACACAGATAGATTATAGTCTGGAACAGCACTTAGGCTACTTTTTTTTTATTATGCGTGGGCGGAAGCTAGTAATTAATAATTAGTAGGCGCCCTTACTAAATGGAATGTAACGGCCTTGGGCGGTGTGTGTAGCGGGGAGAACTGGGCGTCCAGCAGCTTGGCCAGGTTCATGGATATAGGCACGGAGTCGTGCGGGTCCACAAGTCCCGCGCCGACCAGCTCCGCGGCTATACCCTCGGCGGTGTCCTTGCCCATTATGAACTCGAAGCGAATATCGTTCAATTCGCGACGAGAGTTCCTACAATGAATATCACAGAATACATTAGTTTAAGGTGGTAGAGCCAAGCTGTAGCCAATTGACTGCAGCCCATATACGGGCTGGCTCGACCGGGGTAGTTCCACCCTCTCACAGAGGATCGACGTAAAGCAGCTATTACAGCCGCGTTTCGTACGATGAGTGAGAGCCGAAAGCCCAACCCCCACCTTCCCCCCCCTCCATCCCACTCCCCTTCAGGTCGGCAATGTGCGAGCAATGCTTTTGATGTTGCAAGCATTTATAGGCTACGGTAACTGCTTAACATCAGGCGGGCCGTACGCATTTTGCCACCGCAGTCGTATAAAAAATACAAAAAATACTACATACATAATCTTTTGTTGTCACTAAGGTGGCAAACAAGCGTATGGCCCGCCTTATGTTAAGCAGTTACCGTAGCCCATAGCGTTAGTCTTATAAACCTACCTCAATCTTAGCACTAGGTTGACGACTGGAGGTTCTCCGTGAACTTTCATCTCGAAACCTCGCTTCGTACTTTCGCTTTGCTCCTGAAAATAATGAAGTAAGTATATATTTTTCGTCCGGCTGAAATGATAATGATGACATATATTTTACTTCAGTTATTATAGCTTACAGATATCTTCGTATAGTGGGTATACTATGTCATAATCACTAAAATAACAGTCGACAAGTTACCACATACCATGCATGTCCATTATAAATAAATAAATAAATATCGCCAGACAAACACACAACTGTACGGCCCCAAACAAAGCAAAGCTTGTACTATCGTTCAATGAACTGGGGGCGACCCCCGTGACACCCAGACCAGGGAAAATTACGATAAGGCCGTTTCCGAAATTGGCCTTTGGTAGGAATCGAATCCGCAATCACCCGATGCAGTGAGCCGAGCGACCTACGCTCGAATCATTGCGCCAAGCGGTCGTCAAAAGGTACATTAGTCTAGTGATTTAAAGTTCTAATGCTAAGGATATTCGACACTAGACACTCAGTGTATCGACACCGGCACTACAACTGTTACAAAGTGTCGCGGTGGTGGACAAAAGTAGACACTCGATGTATACCACAGAGGAAATACGAAGAAAGAGCTGTTCTTATTAGATTTCCCTATGAAACGACGCTTGAAAATTTGCGCGGGTGAAGGCACGGGTGAAGGGGTGTAGATAACGCCATTTCAATCAACCGGTTGATAGCAAAACTACTCGCTTCGTTCTATGTCGATGTTAGTACTTAGTTTAACTTTTTCACACTAGATGTCACTAAGTGTAAGGTGATGACAATGACGTACAAAGGGACGCCATCTAGTGTCGAATAGAATTATATTTGCGATGCGAACGTTGGCAAGACGTCTGCATAGGACAAACGCCAACAGCACACTAACTTAAGCCACGCCTATTGTGATGACGTCAACGGCCTAGTTGAGCCACGCGGCCGGGTTGCTTAGACCCAGTCCTCTTAATATTAGGTTCATGATGTATACAATGACTGAGTGTTTTAGTGTCTAGTGTCGTCCTGTATTCTTAGCGTAAGTAACATTTGCTGTTCACTAATAACCTGTTCATTATCGCTGCCACTGGATTCGGCCTTCTGGAGCTCGTTCATTGGCCTCTTGTCCTCCTCCAAGGAGGACTCGTCATCGGACTCCACCCCGTCGTCCTCCTCCTCGCTCCACACCCACTCCCCGGACACGGTGCGGTGGAGACGGCCCGACGCGCCAGCTTGCCGCTTACTAGCCTGTAGTTTATATGATGCATTTTAATATTTTGCACAGAATGTTAGGTAAGGAGGGTATTAGGTATTCAATTTTCATTCCCAATATTTAAAAAATAGCTGAATTTTTCACCTAATAATCCAATAAAATACGAATTAATTAAAAATGAATTAATAAAAACGACATGAACTATGTCAGATGCTTATTACTGGACGTAGCTAGCTGATAATCGCATGATAATCACATTCCCGTTGCATGCGTGTCACTAACGAACATCGAACATTTTGTTCAGGGCGACTACTCCGAACTCCGAAATACGAAACGAAACGTTTCGGCTGATGGATGGTACATTTTCCTACACTCCGAAATTGTTTCGGATCCAATAGTCGTGATTTGAAATTTCTTCTTTAGTGGGCCCTACTCCGAAAGAATCCGGAAACAGTTCTAAAACACTTTAGGAATAAACAAACGTACCATTCGTCAGCCGAAATGATACTTTTCGTATTTTAGGCGGTTATTTCGGAGTAGGCGCCCAGGAAATATTGGCGGCGAACATACAGGGGGTATATTATTTTTTTTTTAAATGATTAGTACGTATATTTTTTAAATGGATGTCAGTGTGCATCTTTTCACACATACGAAGCAGTTAACATTTTATCTACTGAATCTTCCACACGTATTATTGCGGATTAAAATCGGATTACATTATCATCTTGTAAATCTCACCAAATTGACATAAGCGCGTAATAAATTATTTTATTACTATCATTATTTTCACGGTCGTTTCGCACATACTTTTTGCCAAGAGCTCTTATATATACAGTCATCTCGAAGGTTGTGGTAACATATCCAACATATGCTGCGCTCTCTTAATTACAGGTGTCAATAAAGACAGCTCAGTTTTTTTTTGGACATGTTACCACGGACGTGCAAGCGACCCGATCCTTTCTATTTTTATTCTGGTTGATAACTTACCTTATGCACTCTCGTTTCCATGCTAGGCCCAATAGCGACAAGTGTTTGCGTCAAATACTTCCTATCCTTTGCTTTCTTGAAAAATGGGTGTTTCAATAACTCCGTAGCCGTGGGCCTCTTCGACGGATCTTTTTGTAAACAGTCCACAATCATTTTTCTAAATGTTTTCCCGTATGCTTTGTATTGTTCCTTTTCGTCGGCACCTGAACAAATAAATTACGTAGCTCACAATTTTATATTCATGACTTACTCTTTGCTCAACATGCCTTTACAATGTATAATTAAATGTCTATATAAAAAGCAGTTTTCATACTTTTCTATGGACATTGTTGTATGCGTTTCGTTTGCAAACTAAACTTGACCAAATCGATGTATTGTTGCCTTTCTCACGCTCGAGCTCGTATCATATGAGGAGGACGACAATATTTTTCGCTGTATCAATTTTAAAGCAGTAATAATTCGAGAGAACATAATGGGCTTTCCTGTCTCAGTTTTTAGCAATGTCCTTGTCTAATAACAATTAGCTCTTATAGCGTGTCATTTGCCTTAATTATGGCCTATTATGGCCGCATTAAGGGGAGCCTCTCATACCATTATACACCACGCTGGCCCAATGCGAGTTGGTAGTCTAACCCAAAGTATTAAAAAAGCTATTGTCTATTTTATTTAGGGGTCAGTCGCCTCAGGGAAGCCACAAAAGACGCCGGCGGGCGTTCAGATGTATCCATCGTGGAACAATGCGATTAAAATAAGAATAGGACGGGCTCTCGGCTAACTTCACTCATATAAGTATGGTACCAAGTACTGTACTTATGAGTGAAGTTCGCCGAGAGCCAGTACAAGTTCCATTTGTGGCGTCACAAGTCACAACACGGCGCTAGACCGGTCCTATTCTTCATTTAATCGCATAGCAATGGTTAAATTGAAACATTAATGTACATTATTGTCTATATACTGACCCGTGTCCAAGTTGGGCGGGTCGTTTTGCAGCGTCAGCATCAACACTTTCATTGGCGGATATTTGTGGTACGGCGCCGTGCCCGTCGCCATTTCTATAGCTGTTATTCCAAAAGACCAAATATCGGCTTTAAAATCATATCCATGATCCTAAAAATTAGTTTTAGTTCATCGAATTGTAACATAATTAAATGAAATTTGTGAAAATGTGTGACATTAATGATTATTCTAAGTATTATTATAAAAGTAAGGATGTAAAATTGTCATTGTAATTTTGACTAAGCATCACGCAACAACGGCTGAACGGATTACAATGAAATTTGGTAGTGGTTAGTACACTCTAAAATAACATATAGGGCTTTATACCACTACTGACGAACTAGTTGGTCCATTTGCTATCTAAATGAAATATACCACAACTTCAGATCGGCAGGAATAAAATGTACTTCTTAATTTATTTTTAATTGTTACCAGTTGTAGAAAACAATTCTCACACATACTATGTGAAACCTATTCCAAAATAATGCTTAAGACCTTTTTAACTATACTTATTTGATAAGATTACACATTATTTACATTAGATTCAATAGAATGGACAGTAAGGTAGCTATCATCAGCAGCGTGTACCTTAATGGTAGTAAGTATATAATAGGAGTGTATTTCTCACTTGCTCCATGACCTCGGGCGCCATCCAACACGGGGTGCCAACGAAAGTGTGGCGGACCTTCTGCCGCGATATGTCCCTGCCGGTGGCCAGCCACGCGGACACACCGAAGTCGGCAATCTGCACCGTGCCATCCTCACCTAATAATATATTCCCTGCCTTTATATCCCTGTGAATACAAATGTTCGATAGATCAGCAAGACATGTAAACTAAAACCAAAAAAAATGCATCTTTAATCACTATAAGGGCCTCCGCAGACTAGCTACTTTTAGCATCGGCGACCGGCGATTTTGTGACGTATCGATGCTGCGTCGCGTTTCTTCGAGCGCGAACGAACGAGACGCAGCATCAAAATCGCCGATCGCCGATGCTAAAAGTAGCTAGTCTGCGGAGGCCCTAAGACCCTATTACCAACTCATCCGATAAATTTTATCCACAAATAAATTCAAAATGTTGACAGTTTTTCCTAGAATATCTATAAAATTCGCAAATGTAGCAAGCAAGCTGTATTTTATGCAAGATAAGGCACACATACTTATCTCAAATCGCATACCGCGTTACAAAATTATTAATTATTACTTAGAACTGCACTTTCAACTTGTGAAACTAGAGACAATGCAATCCACAAATACGAAAGCTGATTCTGATTGGCCGTGGTTACATCAGGCGCATGACTCGCGCGAGCACTCAAATCTATTTTAGCTGTAAAATGTTATACCAAATAGTTGACAATACTGTTTACGCCCCCTGTTTTGCTGTAACGTATTTCTGTGGTTGTATCACTAATTGTTCCGATAAAGAAACTGTGGTCCAATCGCATCTACGTAGTTTCAATCCCACCATGTGTTTGTAGGTGATTCATTGGCAATATTAGCTGTATCATACCGCGGTCTTTAAGGCTTCATGTTTATACGAAGAGCCAGCATTCCCAAACCGGGGTAGACTAATGGGAAAAAGTAAAACCACAGTCGTCCTACTTTCGGTAAGACTATTGAGACAAAGTTTTTCTTACTGTCTACGATTGGGACGAAAATTCCCACTAGTCCTACTGGTAACCGTAAAACTACAATAATCATATTTTAATTCTCATAATACATCGCAAAGTAATGACTTAGCTTAGTACTAATATAGTAAGGAACGCTCATAATAAGAATATAAAAGTAAGGAAAGAAGACTTCGCTATGCATGATAATATAAATAAATTGAATATGTAGCAAATTTTACTCAGATATTATAAAATATCAGCATTGGGATATATAACGACGAAATTCAACAGTCTCAATATAGAATAGGTATCCATCTTAAGGCATTATACATAGGGTCAGATTATGTTCAGCAAGTTTTTTTATGGGACTAGTCCCGCCACAGACTTCCCCCCACTTTTACTCATGTAAGCCAGGATCGACAATGGTGTCCAACGATGACGCCAAGTTTTGACCCTCGACGAGTCCCGGAGAAAAGCTAAGTTGTCTTGGAACCCGCACGAATTTAATCAAAAGGATTGGCTTGGGAGGCCCGGCATATGTTGGACCGTCCGCCGGGGCCACGCGGTGCATGATAAGTGCGATTCCGTGGCGCCCTTCCAAAGGCGGACGAAAGTACACCATTAGTTTTTAGTGCTGTGTACTGGCACTCTGCCGGGGACTCCCACATACCCCTTCCGCTTCCCCCGACACGGAAGGGGAGCCAAAAAAGGATATTCCACCGTTAAAAAGTACGTCTGTTATAGTACTAGTTTTTACCTGTGAATTTGTCCATTACTATGGAAGTACTCTAGCCCTTTGAGTACCTCCTTTAATACTGTTGCTATAGTCGCCTCATCAAACACTCCATGCTTACAATTGGCTACCTTTATTTTGTGTTTTATAACATCTAATAAACTACCACCTGAAACAATAATTGTCCAAGTAATTGCTGCCGGTTCACATGACGTATTTGTACAAATGTTTGCGCACTGCAGCCACATATAATTGTTATAATGAAGAGTTTTGTTACCTTCAAGCAGCCTCAACACCAGCCAAAGCTCATCATTCACAACAAAACTTGTGTAATATGTCACAACATTTTCATGGTTACAACTTGACATTGCCTGTGAACACAATGAAATGGTTCCTTATAATTGAATAGATATGGTACCTACAGTATGTAGGTAAACAAATTACCTAACGGTATTGTCATCCTAAGTACTTTCCATTAGTTGCTCTTTAATGACAACAATATTGGCATCATCACAAAAGTACCAAGACATAAAACATTTTATATCCATGAAAATATGTCTCAAAACATAAACCATATTATAGATACACGTTTGAAAACTGCTTTATGGTTTATCTTAGTTAATATAAAAAACTTGCCTGGATTTCTTTTAAAAGTTCATCCATAGAAGTGTTCCATTTCTCCAAATTGATTCGTTTTATGGCACATTTCTCTGTACGCGGCTTGCAATACGCTGCGTGTACCACAGCTGTGGCCCCAACACCTTAAACATTACAAGCATACTGTAGCTTCATGCAAACAAGGTAGGTACCACAACAAAAACCTGTTTTGCATTCATATAAACACATTGCATCAATTTCCATTAGGGCCAAGGTTTTAATGAGCCTGTAAGGGACAAGTGCTCAATTTTTCTATTATTTTTTTAACCCTGGATCAACTGTAACCATGATTATTATATTAAAGTTTTAACAATTGTTCCTATTATAATATAATTACTACATTTTTAAATATAGTATAAGTAGGTTCATTATTTAAATATTCATTGTGGCTGACTTAGTCATGCCTTCATGTGGTACGCATGTCATGACCATAGCTTGATTTTGTGAACGGGACAGAACCTATCCTAGTGGAAAATTTAATATTCCTGAAATACGGGGTGTCCAATGAAATATGGAATGTCTGGCCACTCAAATTAGGGTCCAGTTTATTTACCTAATGGGGCCCTGCGGGGCACACAAGTATTTAGATATTTTTTTATAAAATCAGTAATTTACAAACACTTCACTCTAGTCCAAATAATGTCCGCAAATATTTCCAATCGAGGATGAAAGTTAGAATTCACAAAACCATCACAAAAACCCTTGCTTTGACAGCAATCATATGGAATTTGACAAGCTGACTGAAGCCGACGAACAATAGATGCTGCCGACTGCAAATTGTAATGAATTGGTGCGGAAGTTTACGAAAGTAGAGAATAATGCTATTACGTACCGATAACGTCCCGCAGTTCGTAATCATCCTGGCTGTTGGGCCACGGACAGGAAGTGCTCGCACTAGTCGCCATTTTGCGAGTGAATAAACTTCCAATTCCAATCGCAGCTGTTCCGATCGACAAGCGTGCGGCCCGCGCATATGACGACAATGCGGTTATCTGACGGTCGCATGCTCCGAACGACTTCTGTTAGGTAATATTTTAAAAATAAAACATTTTTAAACAGCAGTAGGCCGACTAAAATCCAGAAATAATTATAATTAATGTGCTTTTAACATAGGAATAACGAATGAATTCCAACCAATTTTCAAAATATCCTTATTTGTTGTCCGTCGTACGTAGGGCTGTAAAACAGTCGGTATTTACCTATCACAGAGTTCTGGTATTCACTGAATACCTGTTACTATTATCATAATAGTAACAGGTATATACCTGTATGTACCATATACCTGTTACTATTATCATAATAGTAACAGGTATATGCTGCTGACCGCTTCATAGTAGGTACCAAAGACTACAATGTATAGTAGCGGCATTCTACGATGGCCAGTTTGACATGTGGGGGGAAGAAAATGAACCTTATTCTAACGGAATAAGACTGGCCGTTTTGAAAAATAAGAATGTCAAAAAATGACGCGAAAATTAATTTTATTCCGTTATAATAAGGTTCATCCTTTCCCCCTACCACATTTTAAACCGGCCATCATAGCGCGCCGCTACTGTAGTAATAGGTATAGTAGGCGACAGGTTGGGATGACAATCGGGGTATGAGCTGAGGCGCGGGCGAGGTGACACCCATACCTGCGCATCGCCCGCGCGCTCCTAGTCTTAGCGCTGCACGAGTACACATTAGGTACTTATCGCTATCGATAGTTATCGATTTTGTGTCGCTCACATTGTTCTTTGTTGTCGTGTATTAAAATGACTTTGGTCGCTTCCGCGTTATGTGTTGAAACAGAGAAACCAATAATTCATTCTCAAACACGAAAACAAGCCAGAATGGTATTAAAAAATTGTGACATTGAATGGAAAAACAATTATTACACCCATTATACCCTGTGAAAAACATTAAACTAATATTTTTTTAAAACATTATAATAACCCTTATTTAATTAAATTTACTGTTATTTTGTTACGTTGCAAAAAAAAACGATATAAACCACCTAGTAGTGATGCCACATCACTAGAAAAATGTCATCCGAACCTGTCACCTACTATAATTTGAAGATAAGAGTACTACTCCAAAATAAGTATGTCTCCTAAAACTGAATTTGACCAGAGTACAATATTTATTTTTAATAGGTATCTTGTGTACTCACAGAATTTATACATATCATAATTTCTATAAATTAAACATTATGATTATGCTAGTATAGAACTCTCATTGTGCGAGTCCGGCTCACACGTGTCAAAGTGTTTTTGGAGATAAGTTCTCGTTTCGTTTTCGATAGATTCTAAGCGAATACTAACAGAATAGGTAGGTAGTTAGTTACCCACCAATACAATACGAATATCATTTTTATCTTAAGTTTGATGCACAGCTCTATTCTTCCGCGAAACAGTAGTGTCATCTATTTTTTGGAGACGATAACTTATAGGTCTTTATAAAAACTTAAAGCGTAAAGCAATTTCAAATAATTACTATAGATGGCACTACATCCATCATTGTACTTGTATTAAAATATTAAAATAAAAAAAATAATAGAATCGTTGTTGGGAGAATCCGACAGAATAATATAATAATATAGGTAGTTATCTGTGGGAGAATAACAGAATTAATAATATTCTATCATAGATAGTTTTGGGTTCGGCGATGGCGCGCGCGAAACCTTTATAAAGCTATGCTACTTATTCGCTTGGCTATTTTCAGTTAAATGTCTACTCTAAAGACCAACCAACCCCAACCAAACTCCGACCAGCTAGTTAGGTAGGTAGGTACCTACCAGCCTACTTATCATCGATCCTAGGCATTCCCAGGATTGGAGGCAACACAGTTAGGCTGTAATACCTGCCTATAACAAGATATTACCAATAAATTACGGTATTACCAATAATTTTGGTGATTTTTGACACCCCTTGGTCAGATGTCGTGAGATTTGGCTCGACTCATTCCCTCCACCTCTAATCTCATGGGGTCACGTGAGATTTTTCAAATCCAGTTTTATTGCAATTCTACTCTGTTTCTTGCGGTCAACTAAAATTACGTGATATTTGCCGAGACCACCCCTCTACCCACGTGAGACTGGGTGAGATTTAGCTCGACCCCCTCCCCTCTCCCCTAAATTCCTCACGTAATTTATGGAAGCCCCAAAGAGGGAGACACGTGACTAACCTGCCTGAACAACCCTGCAGCTCCAGACGATATTGCGTCACCCGTTGTATTACTGTTAACAACACGAACTAATTAAGTTTAGGTAGGTAGGTATGCACTTGAGCACGTGAGTAAATAAATTAGGTCAACCTATTTTACATCAGTGGGTAGGTACTGTATAATAGGTAGGACTTTAAGTCTTAATTAAATCTATACCTATTTACAATACAGGTATCAATAGTGGAAAATAGGGTAATTAATAAATAGGTCCCTATTTCCTAAAGGGTCTCTTCAAATATGTAGGTACCTTACCTACCTACATAGGTACGACTGAGGGCGCACATAGGTTACAACTTACAGATAACCTTACCTACCCATGTTGGGTACTTCAAAGGGCAAGTTTACAGGTCTCTAAAAGGTCGGCGCCGCATCTGCTCTCCTTAAGTTGAAAATGTCCTGAAAGCTGGACCGTCCGTCAGCTACTCTGACCTTTTTTTTTTTTTTTATAGGACTGCGGTGGCAAAAAAGCGTACGGCCCGCCTGATGTTAAGCAGTTACCGTAGCCTATAGATGCTTACAATACCAAAGGTATTGCTCGCACATTGCCGACCTGAAGGGGAGTGGGATGGAGGGAGGGGAGGGGGGTGGGCTTACGGCTCTCTCACTCATGACCTACTATTTAGGTACCTACTATTTATTAACTTAATTGCTGATAAAAAAGTTTTCCTTCTATTTTCATTTCAAAGACGGTTTAACTTCATAAAATACTTAGGTGTAGGTACGTACCTATCTAAAGAACCACTGAAAACAATTTCATTATCGTTGCTAAAAACAAAAATACTTACGTAGGAACCGTGTAGCTTTGAAATTACCAAGAAAGACGGAAATAATGTGACTGTCCAAAATACACTGGGCCGCAAAGAAAAAGGGTTGGTTAGAAAATCTTCAATATCTTCAAGCGAATTTTTATTTATTTTACATTTATTAAAAATAAAAAGCTTAATTTTTTTTTGTTTCATTTAAGCACATGAAAATATCCTTTAATTTTGACTTTTATTTCATAATGCTAAGTCGGGTAATTTTGAAGATATTGAAGATTTTCTAACCGACTCTTTTTCTTTGCGGTTCAGTGTAGTTTATCCTACTAAGTATACGGAGTCTATGAGCTACGAGTAAATAACTACGGAACATCATCTCGTACGCATGTCTGTATTGTCAATATTTTCATTTTCTAGTGAATTCGCCTCAAATTGCCTTTGTAATTTTTTAACTCAAGAAACAAAGAAATGATGTGTGTATTTCGCTGCATGTTACCTAGTAGTGCGATGTTTGAAGGTACCATATCTGCCTAATCTGTGCCTTATGGTATACCTACCAAAGAATATCTCGACAAGGGTAAGTAGCTGCTATAAAAATACCTATTTCTCTCATTTGGCTAATGACGCGACCGGGTTATTTTTTGGAGGCGGCTATTCAGCGTGATTGCCTGTATAATCAGAGAGCTTGTTGATAACTCTTTCTAATCTCGGCGTAGTTGAAACTGGCCGGTAATACAGAAAATTAAATTTTTGCCCACGCTACATAGAATGGACATGGCTTGTTCAGGTAAGTACTATATGGACATTTATTTTTATAACAGACTTAGATTTGACCTACGAACCTAATGATGAATGTATAATGATATAAGCTGTAGTTATATCTTAAATCATAATCCATTCCTCATTAGTTTCGTAGGTCAAATCTACTATACCTAGTGATTCAAGAGTCCAAAATAATAATTTAGGTAAATAGGTAGGTATACGGTAGCTGATATTATGAAGATGCCTTGAAGACAAACTATACGTAACTATCACTTCACCACTCCACCTCTTCACGAATTCTAGTCTTTTAAATAGGTACTTATATATAATAACAAAGGCTATTCCACATTATTCTCAGCGGAGAGATTAACTTGTACATTTTTATTAAAAACACTTCGACAATAGTAACGGATTGAGATAATTCGTGATATAAAAAGGGTGACTGGTTAGGAAAGTCATTCACTAAAAGCGAACAGCCCGGGTTGGTACGAACAGCTGACACCAGGCACAAACCCACTATGACGATCAGGCAATTCATCATTATGGTAAGTATTTCATTGCTAAAGGTTTTATTTGGTATTGTCCGCGCGCTAGTGGTAGTCAGTTCGTCAGGTGTCTATGAAATTAGCTCACAGTGTTATTAGAATGACGTCTTAGTACTAAAGCCATGCAGTATAGGCAGTCTAGTAAATCGTATACGTCTAGATCATAATTTACTTAACTATGATATAGGTATAACTTGTTTTCTCAAGCTTGTGGGTTGCTACCATAGAGATTTAATTAGAAGACACGTTCTTAGTAGATATCTCTATGAAACAACGCGTGGTCATTTTCCCGGGATGCGTGGCATCTATCTACCGGTAAATAGCTGAACTACTCGCTTCGTTTTATGTCGATGTTAGTACTCGGCCGCCACTCGGCCGAGTTGCTTAGACCCAGTCCCCTTAGTAATTGGTCCATGGTTGCTACTGACAGCGAATCTTTAGCAATTTAAAATAGATACGTCCAGGTAGGTATCTTGGGTGTCAAATTCTGATATAAGACTATCCCAGCACCTGTTCGCTGTGCGGTTGGTTTGGAACATTCTGCCCTTCTCTGGTACCGGCTCCAACTTGAAGGTGCCGCGGTGTCTCCGACGCATCTTTACCACTTTTCCCCTGTAAAATAGAAAAGGGCGTATACATATAAAAAGCCTGTGTTGACTGTCCTGCCATGTTCTCTCCCTGTCATTTCCTATTTGCGACCATATTTGTCCGTATTTTTGTACAATATACCGCTGTCTTTGCCATGTAACCAAGCCTACATAATCGTCCTATAAAATTTTATTATTATTTATTGTTGACAATACCGCGTCAAACTGCAGTAGGAGAGTAATGTTTACTATTTACTTTTGTACCTAATAGGTATATTCAATATTCTTCCTCATTAGCGTATAACCTGTAGCGATGCTGTTACAGGATGCAACAAGTTAGTTATCTAGACAACGAATTGGTGACCGAAGGGAACGTTTGTTATTTAAAGACACTCCAACACTGAATAAGTGGCCGATGCTAAATATAGCCTGTATAAAGCGGCGCACAGGACACGACTGTGAGGTCTGTCCTAATAGGAGCCCATGGACTCGTACTGAGTGGACGAAATCACTAGGTACTTATCTCAAACCTAAACAATCCTATACTGAAATTGTTATATCTAAAGTCTGTTTCAATCAGAAAAAAAAACTTTGTAAACAAACCATCACTCAACACAAAATCGTCGATTTCACACTTATTTCGTTTTCACTACATTAGATTCTGATGTGGGAATCTTCGGAAATACTGTCGCCTTCATATTACACTCGTTTTAGATTGTAATTTCAACTAAAACATGTAAAAATCATCGAATTTATAAAATTTTAATTAGTTTGTTGTTTTTTTTTTCGAATGCTTTAGTGACGTGCTGATGTATACGACATTGAATGAATGAAACACAGATTCAAAAAAGTAAAAAGGCAAAGGAATTCTAGGCCATTATGCCAATATGCCCACTGCATTTTCAGGTTGTTTTAAAAACAGAAATTAAGATAATTCATTTAATTTTTATTTCTTACCGATTTGTTTCTACTTTTATATACAACGAGTGCAATTTGCAGTTTTAACTATATTTTAATCTCAATTTTATTTTACTTAAATGTTTTTTGACTGTATATTGAGTTTTTAACTTTAAATAAATATTTATTATTATGTTTCTCTATTTTGACCACTCGGGCTAAACCTGGACCTTTGGAAGGCTTGCATGAGGACATGGGTCCATCACGTAGAGGCCCATAGAGATAAATTAGATGTTATTAGGTCATCATCATCATTTCAGCCAAAAGACGTCCACTGTTGGACATAGGCCTCCCCCAAGGTTTTCCACAACGACCGGTCCTGTGCCACTTGCATCCAGCGGTTTCCCGCGACCTTCACTAGGTCGTCGGTCCACCTTGTCGGGAGCCTACCCACGCTGCGTCTTCCGGTACGTGGTTGCCACTCAAGAACCTTTCTGCCCCATCGGTCATCAGTTCTCCGAGCTATGTGCCCCGCCCACTGCCACTTCAGCCTACTAATTCGCAGTGCTATATCGGTGACCTTGGTTTGTCTACGTATCTCCTCATTTCTGATTCGATCTCGTAGAGAAACTCCGAGCATAGCACTCTCCATAGCTCTCTGAGTGACCTTGAGCCTTCTTATGAGGCCTAGAGTCAGTGTTATTAGGATTTTTTTTAAATAATTTTGGGCCATAAAACTTGGGCATATTGCGCGCTCCTTTGTACTTATGGGCCCGCCCATAAGATCCGTAAGTGCAAGGGAGCGCGTAATATTCCCTACTCCAGCAACGTTTTCGGGCCTCGTGTGCCACGAGCGTAGTTATAATCATAGTAAAAATTACCTCTTTTGTTTATTATTTTGTTGATTATTGTCCAGCCCGTATTTATCTCGACTGTCGGCATGATACCTACTGATGATTCTAATAAATTAGTTCTTTTGTTTGTTGTAATTATGTACACACTATATTTTAATGCATAACAATAGTTAAAAGCTAAGAAAAGCCCTATACTAATATTAAATTTATAATAAGTTTTATTATGCATAGGTTATTGATTTCATTTCATAACTATATTTCTATAAGTTGACGTAAAGAAGCTGATACCTTCTAATCAAGTTTATTCCATCGAATGAAAATAATCCATTCACTCATTCGTTCATATTCGTTATAGTATACAATAGGCACATCACTAAAACTATTTAAGCGCTTTGACGTTTCTTTGTTTACAAAGTTTTTTTTTCTGATTGAAACAGACTTTAGTAGGCACGACTTCATGAAATTAAGTATTAAGGATAATAATACATTATCACGCCCGTTTTTCCAGACGTGGCAGGCAATGGTGAACCAGTCGTTCACCTGTCAATAAGTTTAAAACTATAATTAAAACTAAACTCTGTCAAAAGGCATACTACAAAATCTCGGATTACTTGGAAGATAAATCAGCTTGGGACTGATCGCTACAGTGTCATGTCAAAATGTAGCGAGTCTTGCCTTGCTTATTTCGGAGGGCAGCACACTGGAGCTATTGTTTACCAAAATATATTGTATTAAAATAAGTAAATGGCGATATAAAAAAAAACAATGTAAAAAAGGCAAGCCCGCTGAGTTTCTTGCCGGATCTTCTCAGTCGAGGTCGCGTTTCCGATCAGGCGGTAGAATTTAAGTAAAAAAAATTATAATGACAATTTGTAAGTGCCCCCGTAGGCCTAAACAAAATAAACGCTTTGACTTTGACTTGACCGTTCACGCGTGTAGCCGCTTAATTTGTACATTGTACGTACCTACTATCTATCTATTGTAACACTATTGTTAGGAAATAATATTAATCATGATGACCAATTGACAAAAACATTTTAAGCACTTTTACGCTGCATTCACATTACAAAGACGACAACGTTTTTTCCATACATTTTTGACATATAATGGTCATTGTCGTCTTTTATAATGTAAATGACTACAGCGTTCAATCCTCAGAAGAATTCGTGATCCTAGTAGAAGTAGAGGTATCAATCATCAATAGGTAAATAATCACGCAATAGGAATACCGCGTATGTATGTATGTATATACCTCTCTACACAATCTCTACCAATACCTTCAGCTTCCAGAATAAAGTCCCAGTATGAAGAACAAATATAACGATTGAACATACCTACATAACCAATATAACAAAATTGAACTTACCTTTTTACTAATACAAAAAAAGTTATGTCACCCAACATAGGAAACCCTTCTCGACCAATTTCTTTCGTATACGTTCACTGTTCCGAAAGTTTCTAAACTCGTGGTCATTAGCCTACATTCACTGTTGCTTATTAAACGTGAAAAATAATAAGGAGGTGGTCATCACAACACAACAGCAACTAGATTCAGTGCTGAATATCGTTAATTTGAGCGGAGTGTGCAAAGCGCGACCCACCCACGGGCCAAAGTGGCGACCGCAGAGTTTAACAATCACAGACCGTATCAATTGGTGTAGGTAATTCTACTTATTTCACTGTGGGGCGAATCATATTCTGGATATGACGGAGTGGTGATATGTGAATTTGGTAAGAAACTCCGCCATGTAGGTTTTCAATAAAATTTGGCGAAACTGTTAAAACCTTATAATATAATGACATATATCTAGTCTTTATCTTTGTGAAAGTTGTATTAAAATCCATTCAGCCGATTCTGCGTAAATTGAGACAGGATTTTTTTTAGGGTTCTTCAAATGGAATGTTTACAGGTCTCTAAAAGATCGGCGCCGCGTCTGCTCATGTCCTGGGCGGCGGCTTTTACTTACCACCAGGTGTACCTACCGTCTGCCAGTGTGCTATCCTTAGCTATAAAAAAATTAAAAAAAAAAATTTTATACAATACAAAAATACCTAATAGGTAAAAATTCTGGATTCGAAGATTATCCCACTGTCTTAAAACGGTAGCTTAAAAGATCTTATAGTTTAATATTCGTATAAATTGTTGTTGACCTCTGGGATCGCAATGCAGGGGCCGGGAACTCTACTAAATGACTGCCAATCAGAGCGCGGATCGGTCGCCTCATCAACAGAATGAGCTGAGCAATGTGACGCGATGCCAGGTCACTTACGTCACATGGCAAACTCTTGTTATGGATCATAGACCAAAACCCAAATAGACTTACGTCCACTACTGTACTTATGAGAATGCAGTGCATAAATCGCATGCAATGCAATCGTCATAAGTTGGCAGGGTGTCAGGGAAGACGGAGAATTTTGATTGGTTCTTTCGAAATTAAAATGAGTCGATCAAAATATCAGGTGCGGTTTATAGGTACCTAATCATAATACCTATGCAGTGGTAAAGCACAACCTAGCAAGGGTGTTCGGCTATGAGCCGTTTAGCTAGACTTATTGGTCTGTGTTAGGGTCACCGCAGACTTGCTACTTTTTGCATCGGCGATCGGCGATTTAGTCGCTTTTAGCATCGGAGCAGTCGCTGCGTCCGACCGCAGAGAGTCGCCAAAGCGTGATGCAGTCGCAAAATCGCCGATTGTGGATGCAAAAAGTAGCAAGTCTGCGGTGGCACTTATGGTAGGACATAATGCGCACTGTAGCGTTTGAATGAAACGACTATGTTATTGTGATATCACCCAATAACTAACCTATAGGGAATTAGTTCGTAGTACCTATAGGACAAAAGTGCAATGGATGGTTCTTGTATTTTTTTAGTTAGTGACTGTCATTTTAGGAGCACGATCTAGTCTTACTGGCAACCTAATCATATTTATATTAGAGGCATAAGACCGACACCTACGTAAGTTGACATTCTTCCTTATCCTGACTTCCTTAGTCTTAGTATCACGTACCTTAATGACTTGATTACTTGTATGTACTACGCTTTGTATCTAGGTACCTAGGATCTATTACTCATTAGTGCTAAATTGTCTCTCAATGTCACTCATTGTAAGCAGGTTCAGGATTGATGATAAAATACCTTTTTTATTGTTTTAAAAGACGCGGCCGGGAGTTACCATGGACAGAGTTGTGTTGAAGAAAAAAGGGGAGGCCTTTGCCCAGGAGTGGGACAGCCCTAATAAAAATAGGCTAATAAAAAAAAATAAAAAAAATGTTTTTACGAAAAATGTAAGTCCCAATTCCGATGGTCTGAGACTTACAAAGAAATAATTGATGGTATCAGGCGTAACTTTATCTTAATCCAAAAAATAAGTTAAATTAGATTTGTCTGCGGAGAATTGCTAATTGTTAGGGTCCATGACTCATGCCGACTCCGTGGTGGGTGCTCGGGGGCTCAAGCACCCATGAGAGCCAAGTAGTGGGTGCTGAGCACCCATGAGCCCAGACATTTAAAATTGATCAGTAATCGGTTTTGAGCATTATTTCTGAAACCTCACCCGCTCGCACGTTTCAATTGATTTATTTAGATTCAAATTAAAACGCTGGATTTTAAGTACCTAAGAATATTTTCAAGGTTTTTGGGATGCCAAGTTAGTTAGAAAAATTACATCCAAATTTTTTTATTCAAAATATTTCCTGAGCGTTTGAGGTGTGCTTTTGGATTTTCCATTTTTTTTTTTATCCACTTATTTTCCCTACCTCTAATAAATGCATCACCTTTTTGTCCTACTGCTTGTCAGTTCTTTTCATCATGAGCACCCACGGGATTGTTTAAAAGCCGGCGCCCCTGGACTCATGACAGACATACTCTCGACTGACAGGGAGTTCGGTCTTGTTGGCCTCTTCTATTATCGATCAATTCATTTGGCTTATAATTTTGGAGGTTGACAATTCCGAGGGTGAGTGGTGGGTCCCTCTCTATAATTGTTTAGGTACAAAGAAATGGTAACAGGCAGACGCTGTTGTAGTAATCTTATATCTTATCTTATATATATATATATAAAAATGAATCCCTATTTCATGTCATGACTTGACGCGAGAACGGCTGGACCAATTTAGATGTTTTTTTTTTAGATTATTCCATTAAGTTCAAGGAAGGTTCATACATTAAAAAAATTTGAAAACTTGCCCGGAAAGCGCTAAAAACCCATATTTTACGTATGATTCAAATTACTCTCAATAGATGGCGTAATGAACGCCGATGTCAGATGGCGGATGGCGACTATCAATTCCTGCAAATTTATTTCATGGGCAATTCATCACAAGAAATAGATCTGCGTTGTGCACATAACAGTGCTGGGCAAAGGTCTCTCCCCATCTTCTTCAATCCATCGCGGTCTTAGACTCTCTCATACCAACCATCTAGATGAGCGTCGAGGTCACCGCGCCACTGTTTTTTGGGTCTACGTCGGCGACGACGGTCGTGCTCTGGGACCGCACTCGGTGATTGCTTTGGCCTACCTTTGTGAGCTCATTCGGCTCAGGTGACCCGCCCAGGTCCACTTAAGTGTAGCTGTTTTCGCTCCTACATCCGCGATAAGGGTCATGGAATGCAGCTGGGTGTTCCGCACCCTATCAGTGTGTTTAACATCCAAAATGCTGCTCCATTGCTGTTTGGCAAACCTTCAGTTTGGACTTCTGAGCCTCGGTTAGTGACCATGTATGGGCGACGCACTGTGGGCTGAAAATCGACCTTCATAGTACTTTTAACTTTTTTTTATTTTCATCAGCTTCTAATGCCTTCAGCAGTCATGAATATATATAAAGAATATAATTTCATAGGAATGTATACAAAATATTTTTTTTTTTTTTTGTGTATGACTATACGTTGTTGGCCAGAGTACGGTAACAACTGCGGTTTTAAAAAATAAATAAATACGTTATATAGGTAAGAACGGGCGGGATACTTCATCATGTCTCATGGACCAGTAGCTCTTCGACCAATTTAGCTATTTTTAGGGTTTCGTACCCAAAGGGTACCAACGGGACTCTATTACTAAGCCGGTATCCGTAGCGTGTTAGCGCTACAACAACAAATACTAAAAATAAAATAAAATTTAAAAATAAATGGGGGGGGGACTCTATTACTAAGCCGACTTTGTCCGTCCGTCTGCCAGCGGGCTGTATCTCACGAACCGTAATAGGTAGTGAGTTTTTTCACAGAAAGTGTATTTCTGTTGCCGCTACAACAACAAATAATACTAAAAATAAAATAAAAATTCAAAACAAAGGAGGTCGCCATACAAGAAACTTGATATTTTTGACGTTTTTATTCTATGTTGGTACGGAACCCTTTATTTGTGACACGGGAAAGGAGTAGATCAGACGACGAACGGGGGAACGGGGGGGGAGGGTTTAGTTCTTTTTTGGCTAATATGTAAATACAACATTAATTCTGAGGCGGTACGAAGTTCGCCGGGACAGCTAGTTGCTTAATAAAAATAAACATCTTTGTTTCCTGTATATCTGCCTGCACTAATAGTAATTAAAAGTCTGAGAGAATTACAGTAATTAAAACCCATTGTCTGGATCCAACATAATTTTGCGGTGGCAACGACAAGAAGCGTGAAATAAAATGTTAACCATGTTAACGATAACGTGCATCTTTTGCATAACGTGGGCCACCGCAGACTTGCTACTTTTAGAATCGGTGACCGGCGATTTTGCGACTGTATCGATGCTGCGTCGCGTTTCTTCGAGCGCGAACGAGCGAGACGCAGCATCAAAATCGCCGATCGGCGATGCTAAAAGTAGCAAGTCTGCGGAGGCCCATTGATATAAATTATTTTAGCAGATATAGGTTTTCTTTTTTATAGGACTGCGGTGGCAAAAAAGCGTACGCCTGATGTTAAGCAGTTACCGTAGCCTACAGATGCTTACAATACCAAAGGCATTACTCGCACACTGCCGACCTGAAGGGGAGTGGGATGGAGGGAGGGGGAGGGGGGGGGTGTGCTTTCGGCTCTTTCACTCAGGGTTGCCAGACCAAAATTTCAAAATCCAGGAATTGAGATTTAAAAAAACCAGGAGACTGATCTGATAAATCAAGAGTTCAATAAAATTCTCTTGCTGTGTTCCATTCGACGTAATTTTTGTTATTTTCGTTCACAAAAACGGTTGAAAACGATAATAATGATCACTTTCAGTACAAGTTGGTTCTAGTGGAACGACATTTATGAACGAAAATAACAAAAATTACGTCGTCTGGAACGCAGCCTTATATGTACTTTTTTTAATACAAATGGCTATTCATTTTTGTTGGAAAATCAAAACAATTTTTATTTTTAGTATGTTTTTAGTTCTCAAGACTCCGGCAAAAGACAAACGACAGCTGCTATTACATGCAAAATTTAAGTGTATTTTAGAACATATCAAATATTATTAAGTGGGAGTAGGCATGCACAGCTTTCTAGGCTAGTTTTTATTATTTTTTATTTAAATACCTTATTTTCTTTTTTTACTCACACTGTGTTAATGCATGCCTGCTCACATAGCGTTACTGTTTGAAAATGTATACAATTATTCTTTTGAAAAGAGTAACCATTGAGTTTCTTGCCGGCTCTTCTCAATGGAAGCAACATTTCGAACCGGTGGTAACGCTAAAATATTGTTTATATTTGTTCGCAAAGTATCGGCACAGTGGTCAGGCAAACGGCGAAATTAAAACACAGAAATGCGGTATAAACGTCACAGGAATTCAACAATTCCTTGTGGCTTTTATTGAGTCCAAAAACACACGATGAATATGGAATTATAATTAGCTTACACAAAACAACACCTTGACGTCGCAATAGCCAAAGGAAGAAGGAATAGACAACGGAACTGTCATAGATCCATAATCTAATCCATAGACAAAGTATCGATTAATATCATGTAAGAAAATAATATACTATTCGATTTATTTCAACACTTCCCCTTATTATTTTCTTAACATGGACCTATCCATCAAGATACAATATAACACAATGCCCAATTAACATTCATATTACATTAACATGCACATACACATAACAGTAACAAACATTTTCATAACAACATGCCTATTATAATTTACATGCTGTCAAAAACAATCTTCAATATTTAGTAGCAGCCCTAAAGTGTCTTTACAGGTATTACATTCATTTGTTTAATAAACTGTGCATGTTTCACAGAACTCAATGGCTTAGTAAGTACATCCGCTACCATCTGATCAGTCGACAAATATTCTAACTTAGCGAACCCATTTTGTATCAAATCTTTCATATAATGGTATCTTAAATCTATGTGTTTAGTCCTCTTGTGACAGTATTCCCTAGCCTCTAGTAATTTATGTGCACTTTGGTTATCATTATACAAAACAATTTCCAACTTCTTATTCAAAATTTCCGACATAAAACTTTTTATGAAACATAAATCTTTACAAACATCACTAATAGCTAGGTATTCGGCCTCTGTACTCGAGAGAGCTACACATCTCTGTTTACGTGATTCCCAGTTAATAGTACTATTGCCTAACTTTATAACAAAGCCAGTATAAGATTTCCTATCTATTACATCGTTGGCCCAATCAGCATCTGCGTAAGCAATCAAATTTAAATTACAGTTCCTATAAAAACATAGTCCATAATTTAAGGTACCTGCTAAATAACGCAATATACGTTTAGCTGCAAGCCAATGTGACTTATCAAAACCATTAACAAACTGACTCAGTTGGCTACAAGCAAAAGTTATGTCTGGCCGCGTACATACAGATAAGTACATAAGACATCCTAGTAACTCTCTATATTTATAAACATCACCATCACTACAATTTTCTTGAGTCTTATTTAATTTATTATTTAACATCATAGGTGTAGACACGGCTTTACAATTTTCCATACCAAACTGTAATAATAATCTCTTAATATAATCTGACTGATCAAGTGTCAACACACCACGACGTCTGTCACGAGTTACATTCATACCTAAACATGTCTTTAATGTACCCAAATTCTTAATATTAAATTCACGTTCTAACAAGCTTATTAATTCATCTTTGGTCGTGGAACTGTTACTAAACAAATAAAAGTCATCAACATACAATGCTATAATAGTTAGAAACTTATTACATTTTCTGATATAAACACAAGGCTCAGACTTGCTCTGTGTAAAACCATTATTTGACAACAACTGATAAACTTTTATGTTCCACATCCTACTTGCTTGTTTTAAACCATATATACTTTTTAACAAAAGACATACTTTGCTATTATCAGTACAATAACCGTCAGGCTGCTCCATAAAAATTTGCTCATTTAAGTCACTATTTAAAAACGCTGTCTCTACGTCCAAATGATCTATATTCATGTCAAGTTCATTTGCTAACGCAAATAAAATTCTCATTGTACTGTGGCGCACGACCGGCGAGAAAGTGTCATTATAATCTACACCTTGCTTCTGTGAGAAGCCTCTAGCAACTAAACGCGCTCTATATTTATCCTTACCAATATTATCACGTTTTATTTTATATATCCATTTACATTTTACAATATTGTGATCTTTAGGTCTATCAACAAGTTTCCATACACAATTTTTAATTAGACTATCATACTCTTTCTGCATAGCAGTTTGCCATTCAACATTGCTAGATGAAGACACTGCTTCTTCATAAGTCATAGGCTCAGAATCGCCTTGAACAAATAAAGATAAGTCATAGTCATTAAACCTTACCGGTTGCCTTCCACGGGTGGAACGTACAGGTCGACCAGTGACGGTCACTGATTGCTCACGACTAGCCACTGTGTCTTCCCCTCGAGGTGACCACCCATCAGACTGCAATGATGCCTCATCACAAGCAGCAATGGGCACTGGACTCTCCAGGCTCGTCGCCTCATCGCCAGTAGCATACTCCGACTCAGGAGCTGAAACCACAGTAATATTATGATTAGATGAATTTCCATTATCCGAATTATTATTATCAATTGAAATGTCATCGTCATTTTCATTAAAAGAATCCATATTATTCATTACATTATTCTTACTAGACTGATTATTCACATACGACCTGCAGTCATATTCATAGAAATTATAATTATTAGATTTAAATTCATTATTGTCTTTCTTTAAAAATTCAGTCTCTAGAAAAGCTACATTCCTTGCTAAAAATACTTTATGGGGGGTCAAAGGGTCGACAAGTCTATATCCTTTTGTGGTGTCACTATAACCAACAAAGATACATCTCTTGGACTTAGCATCCAACTTATTACGTTTCTGTCCAGGTATTAGTGAATAGGCAACACAACCAAACACACGCAGGTGACCAAGTTCAATTTTAGAACCAGTCCATACCTCTTCAGGCATAGATCCTGCCACAGCAGCTGAGGGGCATCTATTCTTCAAATACACTGCGGTCATAACCGCCTCCCCCCAATACCGCTGGCAGAGACCTGACTCCTGCAGCATGCACCGTGCCTTTTCCATCAGAGTTCTATTAAGCCTCTCTGATACACCATTTTGTTGAGGGCAGTAGGGTACAGTCAACTGATGAACAATTCCCTCACTTTTCAAGTATGTCGCAAACTTATCATTGCAATACTCGCCCCCTCCATCAGACCTGAGACACTTTATAGGGAAGCCAGATTGTTTCTCAACAAGAGCTTTAAAATTAATAAAAACAGACATTACCTCAAATTTATTTCGTAAAGGATATCCCCAGCTCTTTCTACTGTAGTCGTTGGTGAACGTCAAAAGGTACCTCGCACTGCCCCAACTGCAGACAGACATAGGCCCACAAACATCAGTGTGTATGAGCTCCAATGGATGAGTAGCCCGCTTCGCCTCCGCAACAGGGAACGGTAATGCCACCTGCTTCCCCTCGAGACACGCGATGCACTCTTTAAGCCGGTGTTCACTGTCATCACAGACCTGAAACATAAGACTGTTTTTCCTCCGAAGAGCACACATACCACTAAAACCAAGATGCCCAAGTCTCTTGTGCCAAATGACATCTGGCACCGCTGCAACCATTGCACTCTGATCCCCCTGCACATCCGGTAGGGTGACTGAAGAGCGCTCCATCTGCAAAACCTTGTTACACGAGACGACATTGTTGAGTTTATAAATGCCATAAACATTGCTGGCATGTCCTTTGCTTTCCCCTATAATTTTACATGTATCATATAAGTGACACCCCTGCTTGTCAAACACCACAGTAAAACCATCTTTTACAAGTTTACTGACCGACAAAAGACTTGTGGATAAGTCTGGTACGAGCATTGTATCAACGGCAATAGTGTTGTTATTCAATAACAATTTTACACTCCCAATGCCGTTACTAGATAATTTATCGTTATTAGCTATGCACACCTCACTCTTATAAGGCTTAAAGTCCACCAAATATTTTTCATTGTTGGTCATATGAGTTGTACACCCGCTGTCTACAATCCAATCACTATGACTCACGTTCAACGCTGTTGCCGTAGTGATATACGTTTTGTTGTCCGAACTTTCACACTGTTTGTCCCTTTTAGATTTAAAACATTTTGACTTGATGTGTCCTGGCTTTTTACAGCAATAACATATTACTTCAATTTTCTTCGAAAAATAAGCCACGTTGTTATTGTTAGAATCACCATTATTCTTGTGAAGTTTCACTTGTTGTAAACGGGTCCGCACGCACTCAGCAGTGAGGTTGTTACTAATACACCTGATACACGCCGTTTCCAGACTTGATACAAACACACCATCAACCGACAGCCCCCTCAGAAGAATCGCGGCAACCTCCGCGTCTTCGACAAATTTGCCAATGTCTGTCAGTTGTTGCGTTGTACATCCACACCACCCCATACGACGTCTAGTGTGCGAATCATATTCCATCTTTTTGTTATACACGTGTCCGCCGCCATGACCTTCAAAAGTCGGCAGCCCCGGAACATAAGCCACACCGCCCATACTGGGATCGGGATTATTACCGCTATTCTGGTTTTCCGACATCGTGTCTTGAAGCTAGTTTGCCTATTGTGACCAGTTGTCATAGGTTTGTAGGTTTTCTTGATGGCCGATTGATAGCTGGGCCGTATAACCTGTTCGCAAAGTATCGGCACAGTGGTCAGGCAAACGGCGAAATTAAAACACAGAAATGCGGTATAAACGTCACAGGAATTCAACAATTCCTTGTGGCTTTTATTGAGTCCAAAAACACACGATGAATATGGAATTATAATTAGCTTACACAAAACAACACCTTGACGTCGCAATAGCCAAAGGAAGAAGGAAAAGGAATAGACAACGGAACTGTCATAGATCCATAATCTAATCCATAGACAAAGTATCGATTAATATCATGTAAGAAAATAATATACTATTCGATTTATTTCAACAATATTGACTATTTATAAATGCTCTAATGAGCTTACATGAATAAAAACCTTTTGACTTTGACTTTGACTTATAGTACCGCAAAAGTTTAGTCGCGAATCGTTGCGACTTGCGTCGACGTCCCTTCTCCCTTACGCATGCGCAATAAACAAAATCGGCGATCGTTAAAGGCTTATTGCAAAAACACCCCTAATAAACTGAGTTAGAGCATGATATAGAGTGTTTATTCCATAAACTTATTACTATTAAAAATTGGTAGTTCAGTCAGAAGACTCAGATACGTTCCTTTTTACGCATACTTGTGGTGTGTAGGTATGTATTTATTTCAAAACACAAATATCAGGAGATTTAATAATAAAATCAGTAGATCAGGAGAATATCAGACAAATCAGGAAATCTCCTGGAAAATCGGGAGATCTGGCAACCCTGCTCTCACTTATCGTACGAAACGCAGCTGTAATAGCTGCTTTACGCCGACCTTCTGTGAGAGGGCGGTACTACCCCGGTCGAGCCAGCCCGTTTATGAGCTGCAGTCAATTGGCTACAGCTTGGCTCTACCACCATGCAACCATGCACCATGCACCATGCACCATGCACCATGCATAGTACCTTCTAACATCGCAATCACTTTTAGTTACTCAGTGCATCACTACATACCAGAGTTGGGCAAAAATTAATTACAATTAATTAATTGCAATTTAATTTAATTGTCACAATTAACAATGAACTGTGATTTGTTTGTCAATCGCAAATTAATTGTAATTATTTTTTTCCCATCACAGCTACATACTTACACAGCAAAATTGACACAACTATTATCGAACTCGCAATTCGACAATTACATTATTCACCGGAAGATGAACCGTAGTGGCAATAGGTACCGACATGTTTTCAACATTATTTTCCGCGAGCGACTGAGTCGTAGTGTGTCCATGGACTCAGTCACGTGTCTCCCTTTCTTGGTTATATCTTTAGACACAGTTTACAAAACCGAATCGAGATCCATCTACATATTATTTTTCCATGTGAAAGTATCACTGTTAATTAAGTTTGTTACCAAGTGAACATAGAAATTCAACCTCATTATCAATCTAAGCAAAATATTCTTATATGGGTCACCATTCTAATTTGTTGACTGTACCTCTCAAAGAGTCGACTGTAGCCTAGGGGTGAACAGGTTGGGCTAGCAATCAAAAGGTCCCAGGTTCGATCCCCGGTGGGGCATGCACCAATGGATGAATTTTCATCTATGTGCATAATTTACAGTTCGCTGACGGTGAGGGAAAACATCGTGAGGAAACCTACCTATCTCTCGGGATTAGGTAATAGTCAGTTCCTGTATACACGGCGACAAGGTTCACCACCTGTCACGTTGGGTTCTGACTATCTGGTGAAACGTGGGCTTTGAGTTGGTTAATAGCTCCACAATGTGGTGGTGTATGGCCACTCAAGCTTCTGACTACCCCCGAATGGGGATAAAAGTCGTGACGTTACATTTTTTTTTTACCTCTCAAAGTTATTATAACTGCAAAAATACCCTGTCTATGGTAGGTACCACTAATTTTTCTATTATCAAAGCCTCTAAGTAATACCTATAATAACTATTCTGTACCAGGCGTTGTGCGTGCCTCTATGCTTGGCTTCATCGCCAACCTCGAGTGAGGAGACAGCCCGAGACTTCATAGAACACGTTTTGCGGATCCCTAATCCTGACAAGGTGCTGAACTCCGTGCTCGGAAGACTTGAACGAAACCGGCAGCAGGCGTTGATCCGGCAAAGAGCTTCCGATACTGACTGTGAGGAACCCTCAGACGTAAGTACTAATTCGTAGAGGAGATATGAAGTTTATACCTAGGATCACTTCAAGAAGTAGGAAGATCTCAATTAGGGCGAAGAATGTCGCAGGGAGGCGCACTGTGGGCTGAAAATCGAGCTTCATAGTACTAAATTTTTTTTTCTCATATTTTTTTTTTTTTGCTTTTGATATGCTTCTAATGCCTTCAGCAGTCATGAATATATATAGGAAATATAATTTCGTATGTCTCTAAATTATATTTAAAAAAAAAAAAAATTTTGTATGGCCCCAAAGTAATAAGTCCAAATATCTTCAAAACCGCTGTGTGAACCGTTATATCCTTACAAATGCGGCTGTTCTACAAATTATTTGTAATTTTTTGGCGTATTTTATATAACGGTAACAACTGCGGTTTTGAAGATATTTGGATTTATTATTTTAGAGCCATACAAAATTTTCATTTTTTATAAAAAAAAATTAGTATACCTATGAAATTATATTCTTTATATATATTCATGACTGCTGAAGGAAGCTTATGAAAAGCAAAAAATAAATAAATTAAAGTACTATGAAACTCGATTTTCAGCCCACAGTGAGGCGCCACGTTGGCGTATGGGCGTTGTAATGACATCGACAAAAGTGAAGTGACGGATAATGACAAGCCAGTCCAATCAACCGACCATTGCCATTGAGCTGCTATAGTGATCGACCCTCTGACTGGTCGGCCGACCGGCTGATCGGCCTCTGATTGGTCGGTCAGAATCAACCAACCAATCCGAGGGTCTATCACTATAGCAAAACGCCACAGTGGCGCCACTATGGCTAAGCGACTTGCGGGGCCATGGTGAGCGGATTTTTTTTTGCCCTCATTCGAGCCGTACCTATGTTTTCCCCACAGACCTTGCCAGAGTACACTGAGTCTCTTCAAGGGTCACGAGAGAGGGAATTGCGACAATTGGGTTCTCAGGTATGTACATCTTTTTTTAGGATTCCGTATCCAAAAGGTGCCAACGGAACCGGAACGGAAATAAAATTTAAAAATGAAAAAACTGCCCTGCCAAAAAACGAACTAAAAAGTATAAAACAAGTGCAGTGTCATTGCAGTCGGGGGACCGTTCTGTGGAACACTTTTTAATTTTAGAGGTCCCCGAATGCAATGACACTGCACTTGTATTATACTTTGTAGATCGTTTTTTGGCAGGGCAGTCGTTTTTAAATTATTTATTTTTATTTTATGCAATTTGTAGCCAAAAATTAAATGTTTGTTTTGCACCTACACCTACACCCTACCTATTTGAAATTATGCCAATAAATAATATATTTTTGAAATGTGCTCATCGAGGCCTTCAATTTGATACCCATAGGTATTGTAATAATATAAGATTATTTTTTTCACATTTGAAAATGGAGCCATAATGCCATCATCTTGTTGTATTTTTTTTTTTCAAAAATAATATACTCAGTAAATAAATAAATATACCCAGTAAGTAAATTTAAAAATAAAGAGGGTCCCCCATACAAGAAACTTGATATTTTTGACGTGTTTATTCTACGGTGGTACGGAACCCTTTATGTGCGAGTCCAACATGCACGTCTTGTTTATTTAGACTCGTCTCATCTTTAGATCATCTCCATAATGGCCGGCGCACAGTGAGGACGGCATGGCATGGCATTTTATTTTTTATCAATTGAATTTAATACTTATCCAATCGAAATAAGGTATATATTTCAATGCTCGGTGATCGACCTCGGAGGATCGCGGAGCATTTTCCCGGTGCACCCGCTGGAGCACCTTATGTCGATTGGATAAGTATTAAATTTGATTGATAAAAATTAAAATGCCATGCCATGCCGTGCTCACTGTGCGCCGGCCATATGGCAATGTCTACAGTCTACATAATATCAACGAATGTAAGTAAAACAGGAAATAACAGCAACTGAGTTAAGGGTACATCGCAATGTACCAAAGTATGTCGAGTTATGAAAAGAAATGAATGTTATGTGAATAGAAGTTGATACGATTGTTTCACTGACCTTCCATCTATTTCGTAAACGTTGTTACGTACATAATTAGTGTATATGTTAGGTATATGCTGATATATACTATAAATATAATAGGCAAGTAAGTTTATGTAAATAGTTAAAGAATAATTAATTGTTTGAATTAATAATAGCTACAACAGGTAGGCGATTTAATTTTCCATATTTTTTTTACAACTGTGTTATTTATTTTCGACATGAATTCTTATATCGGCCGCATTCCCCCTCAATGTAAGCAACTTTTGGTTTAATCAAAGCAATTAGTTATGGCATAATAAACTTGCGGAATACACTTGCCTACTAGCGCTTATAAATTTAACTGACCGTGGACTTTACGCCGAGATTTTTTTATATGAATAACTCACGTTTAACTTGTATGGGTAAATATGACCTCCAATCTAAACTTTAATATTGTTTTTAACCGAGGCCTACCACCTATTGACTAAGTTCTTAATTGAAGTAATTTTATTTAGGTGTAAATATACCGTCAGAATAGAAAATCTTACTACACAAGCCAGTACTAGTTGTGGTACTAGTCAGTTTCCATTAAGTAGGTTGGTAGGTACTTGTCATTTATTTTTCGGACGGATATATCTGGTACGAACCGTCCAGAAATAATAATAAAAAACAAAAATATTTGTAGGTAATTCTACAAATACAACACTGGGAACAATACACTGGAAACAAACAGACTCAACCAGAATATGGGTTCCATATCCAAAATAGGAACCAATTCTAGGAAACGTTTTAGTTTCAAAATGTCTATCTTACCCATAAAGCTTGTGATACACGACGACACTTGACGCTAATACACTCATGGTGCGTTCCATTCACTGTTAATTTTGTTATTTTCGATCACAAATCTCGTTCCACTCGCACCAACTTATACTGAAAGTGATCATTATTAACGTTTTTAACAGTTTTTGTGGACGAAAATAACAAAATTAACAGTGAATGGAACGCACCATCAGTGTATACATGGAGTGTCTGCGTGTGTACACCACCGCGACACCTCGAGACAGTTGTAGTGGCGGTGTCGCTACACTGAGATACATTTAGTGTCGAATGTAGATTGTCGCCGTGAATCCCGAGCATTAGAGTACTTACTTTAGATAATTAGGTATAAGAGATTCGGTCTTTAGATACATATGCCGCAGCCATTTTATTCAAAGACTATGACTATTTGGGATTCTTTATTTTTGTTACAAAGATAATTATGTACTTACTTTAAATCTTGAGAAAAAATATTCTAGTGCCTCTCCTATATGAGTGTGGGGATCATTTTACCTTTATTATTTTTTTTATTGCAGAAACATTACCCAATCTGCCACCTCGAGAGGAAGATCAAGAAACTGAACACAAACGAGTACGAATACCGTCCGGCCTATTACGAGGAGGTTCGGTGCACGATGTCCTCCAACGAAGACATCGGCGTTACCAATGAGGTTACTGTCTCCAAATTTATTTCCTGGGACTGTCTGACCTAATATAGATCTATGGTCTGACCCAAAAAAATACAAACAATCCTCCAACTATATATCCTACTTAATTATGCCTGCCACATACATACGAATCGGAATTCCGTTTCTGAATATCGAATCGGGATTCCGTAAGCTTATCACACACCTTATCATTCCGGACGCATAGGGGCCATCCATTAATTACGTCACACGTAAAGGGGGGGAGGGGGTCAACGAAATGTGACAAGGGGGTGGGAGGGTTCCTAAGTTTTGTGACGTCACATTTAAAAATCTAATATATCTAATTATTAAAACCGAAATTGGAATTTTTAACGATTTTTTTTAAAATATTCTGAAAATTATAAAAAAATATGTGACGTCACACAGGGAGGGGGGGGGGTCTCGCAAATGTGACCAGCTGTGACAAGGGGGGAGGGGTCTAAAAATCATGAAATTCGTGTGACGTAATTAATGGATGGCCCCATAGGCTACCAGTCGGAATTCCGAAACGGAAAATTTTGAACTGAAAAATTCCGTACGTATGTGATACGTCCATACATTTGGATGGATTTAGTGGTTTTGAACGGAATTTCGAATCGGGATTCCGAACGCAGAGTCTGTATCACAAAAGAAGTCCGGCAAACGCGGCGCCACATTCATACGACCTTTATTATTGTTTTACACTCGCCAAAAATTCAACGGATGAATCCCATTTTACTGTTTCAGTAATTTATTTAAATAGATATATTTTACAACAGAAAAATGAAATGAGATTAGATCCACTTGTTGCCGTGGGACTTTCGTGAAACGGACTAGGGGATACCGCAGACATGCTACTTTTAGCATCGGCGATCGGCGATTTAGTCGCTTTTCAGAAGCTCGATGCAGCGACTGAACGCTACATCCCGCACACTTAAAAACGCCGAACGCAGCGACTGAGTCGCTTTTCGGAAGCTCGATGCAGCGACTGAACGCTACACCCCGCACACTTGCGGATGCCGGTCGCAGCGATATTTAATGTTGACTACAGGCTACCGGATCAGCATCGGAGCAGTCGCTGCGTCCGATCGCAGGAAGTCGCAAAATCGCGATGCAGCATCGATGCAGTCGCAAAATCGCCGATGCTAAATGCAATGCAATGCAAGTCTGCGGAAGCCCTAAGTAGGATATTGACGTAGAATATGACGTCTACAACAGTTGCTGTAGATGTGTTTTATTGCTGTTTTGATAGTTTGAAATATTATCGTTTCAGATCAAAGGTTCATGTTTCAGATATGCTCGAGCTTGGGGTTCGCCTGTGTGCAGTGGAACAAAACAATACATTTAACTAGAAGACGATATACTAGGTAGGTGTTTTATCTATCACACCGATTCCCGCCGCATACATTTGCATATGTTGCCTGCACGTGCATATACCTACCTAGGTACCTAACCAACTCAAATTTGGAACCGACTAGCGCAGTGGTTCGAGCGTAGGCCGTTCGGCTCACTGCATCGTGTGGTAGCGGGTTCGATTCCCGCCAGAGGCAAATTTCGGAAACGGCCTTTTCGTTAATTATCCTGGTCTGGGTGTCACTGGGATCGCCCCCCAATTCATTGCATGATACCCTACAAATTTTGCTTAGTTTGGGACCATGCAGGTGGTGCGTAAGTCTGGCGATATTTATTTTTTAAAATTTGTACCTAGAGTAGCACAAGCTTATCTGGGGTGGAGGCCAAATATTGCCCACGATTCGATCGCACCCTGTAGGTATACCTAGGCAGTACAACACCCATACCTTATAAAAGAGATTTATTATAGTGGCCCCCTTGCCCACCGTGAGGTATAAAAAGAGGCACACTATACCTGGCAACCCCTTACGAGGCGTCAGGGACCATCTACGGTAGGTCCTGCCGCCAGAGCATCCACTCTAGTACTCAACGTGTGAGTTGCACCGTGATTGCTCACTACCCTTTATCCAGAATGGTACCGGAGCCGTGAGTCGCTCACCACCCGCACTCCATGGAATGCTAACGGTTCAATCCCAGCTGTACAGTAGGCTAGGCAGTACAGTATGCACTTATTAACCCGCCAAGCCAACTAGGCACCTGTCAGCGGGGAAGCATTCACCCGAGTGCCTAGTTGACTTGGTGGCCTAGGTAGTACGTAACTGGTAAAAAAAATTTCAGTGACTGCTGGGAGACCAGGACTTTAGTCATACCAGCTGGCTGCGAGTGCATGTGGCCAGTGCATAGACTTGGAGACATGAAGCTTCACGTTTAAGAGGAATCAGAGCTGGAGTTTTAAATGACATGTTATATTAGGTACTTAGTTAGATTTTAATGTAAAAATTATGGTAAAATGTACGTAGGTACAACATTTTAACAACATACCCAATCTGCGCATAGACATACTTATACCTAATGTAAATTAAATATGATAAGTAAGTAGGAATATTATTATATTATTATTGTTCTAGTCGAATTATTATCTATTTATTAATTATAATCTTTGAAAATTGTATCTTTTAATTTGAAAATTAAATAATGTTAATGTTTACCTACTCGTTAAATCATTTCAGTTCCATAAAGGTGGGAGTTGGTTGCGGGCTTCAGACGGCCGACGGCAGACTGCACACGTCCCGCCCGCAACCAACTCCCACCTTTAAAATGAAACTTGGAATCGTACATTAAAAAAAAGAAAACCATTCACTAATTTCCTGAAAAAATACACGCTTTTGTTTTCAGATAGGTTGTCCATACGGTCCCTTTTTATTCCGTAAGTATGTACCTACCCACCCTTGTACCTATTTATCAAATTCGATGAATGTTTTCGCTTATTATACTGACTGCCAGCTGATGATACTTTCGTTGATTTGGATGTTTTTATTATTTTTATAGTAGGTAGGTACCTATCCTGAGTCCTATGAACCTAAAAATCAACAAGTTACAAATAAAACAAAAAAATATCCACTTTTTTCGTACTTTTTCAAGCCTGCACAGCGCCACGACGCGCGACGTCATCGTTGTCATCACACAGGTTTATATCCACTCGTTGTTGCCACTTCTGAGGGCCTACTCTGTTTCAAACGAAAACGAAATTTCGGACGAAATTCGCGTATTTCCTACTCCGTTTCTCATTGATTCCGACATTTCTTACGAACGAAAATTGTTTGACGTCTTCGTCGTCGTCGAATCTAAACTTCAAACAATTTTCGTTCGAAAGAAATGTCGGAATCAATGAGAAACGTAGTAGGAAAGACGCGAATTTCGTCCGAAATTTCGTTTTCGTTTGAAACAGAGTAGGCCCTCACGCGCCAATTCCTATATGCGCGTCGAGGAGGCTGCGCGAGCGTCGCCTTGCGCTTCTCAGCTCAGTCCACTGTGACCGCTGCCCAAGATAGGCTGTATGTTCGCGTCTTTCGCTCACTCAGCTAGCCGCTCTACATTTTCCGAGAGAAACAAAACAAAACAGTGAGTTAGTTTTTTCACCGTTACTATCCGTTGCGAGCCAACGATTTTGGTGGTGGGTACCCAACGTTATATAAATAAGCCTATGGTATACTACTACATATATTATTATAGTACTATATTATTTTGGTGTGGGGAATTTGTAAGTCACTTCTCGACAAGGCTGATTAAAATAATTTATTCTCAGTTCTCAAGGGTGTTACGAGGTAATAATTTATTTGTTAACTAGGTCCGGTTAGTCTCCAATTAATTCAGTACCTTTGTATTGTAATGAGAAAGGTAAAATAATTATACACTAGGATAACTATTGCAAGCAGGTTAGTATACATAGGTAAGTACAATAGTAAATAAAATATTATACAGTGTTTCAAAAGTGATATATGAATATTAAAATATATTAAAATTTTACATTAATTATTTAAATTTATTATTTAAACTTAACACATTATTTCCTTATTTTTTTCGACAATTTAAAAAAAAATATGGATAACGCAAAAGCTATGTAACATTTTCACAAACTGTTTTATGAATGTCAGTGGTTGCTACACCTTAATGCAGTTTACACTGGATTCTAGGCAATTTGATGTATTCTAAAACCGCAACACGAATGTTCTTACTAATACCTATTCGAAGGCCCATAACTTAGAAACTATTATAGTTACGTATTAGTCTATCTTCGCTAACCATCTACATATTATCAGCTACCGTATATGAAGTGTAATCATTATTTCGTATATTTGAAATAATCTGTAGAATGCACCATAATATGCCAATTAAAATAAATTAACTAAACACATAAAAGGAGCATAAATAATTAAGAATTCTATATACAAAACGATATCGTAATCATATGCTTATTCACAAACCAGGTGCAAAGATTAATTAAACAAAAAATGTGTACCAACAAAGCCGCGTTAGTACCTGAAACTGTAGACTCATCGTCGTGATGTATTTCCCTGTTAATAATAAAGCGGATATCGGTAATTTGAGATGAAATGTCGGACGTGTCTCGTGTCGATGTCGGTATGACGTGATTCCGATGTGCGCCCTTTACTGTTTTTGTGGTTTGCGTTGCGACTTTTAAATCTATGTAACAACATAATAAGGCTGTGCGAAACACTCCTATTGCGAATATCTACCTACATACGCAGATGCAATGCTCCGGATGGGAATTCTTATCGGCACATTTTTTTCCATAGTGCACAATCCTTTTAGACACAATCCTTGCTACCTAAATTGCCTCAGATTTTAGGGTCGTATGTAGGCCGTTTAGGCAACAGGTTTTTTATCACACTACCTTAAAATCAGAGGCAATTTAGGGTGTAAGGATTGCGTCTAAAAGGATTGAGCACTATGCAAAAAACACGTGCCAACAAGGGTACCCAACCCGTGGATTGCATCTTTTTTTGCATCGTGCACAATCCTTTAAGACACACTCCTTATTCCCGAAATTGCCTCCGATTTAAGGGTCGTGTGTAAATAGGACTTAACATACATAATGTCGATGTCAGTGAAAGTCATAAATAATAAGTATACTGACAGAAATCGTTCGCGCATAAAACTTAAGCGCCTACACACGACCTTAAAATCAGAGGCAAATTAGGGAGCAAGAATTGTGTCTAAAAGGATTGTGCACTACGCAAAAGCCGACAAGGATTCCCAACCGGAGCATTGCATCTCTCTCTAAGTAGGGTATTCACGTATTTATTAAGTCTCTAAACATACCAAGGTTTGGTAACCCTACTTAGAGAGAGATGCAATGCTCCGGTTGGGAATCTTTGTCACTTCGTTTTTTTAAATAGTGCACAATCCTTTTAGACACAATCCTTACTCCCTAAATCAAAAGTGATTTGTACCTAATACAATCGATCATAACTTTCTATGTTGGACTTATTTATACCTAGATATACCTCCATAAATAACTAATCATAACCTAATCATTAATGTTTGTACCATATATCTATATGGTACCACAGAATAGATAAGGAGTACAGAAGTTGCACTCCTTTGATCTTGAAGAAAGCCGACATTTTAAATTATTATTATTACCTAAACTTGCCGCGCCCGACCGCGCGCAATCTAAATTGTGCCTTGACGCAACGCGTTAGCGTATGTAATTCGCCGTCCCGCTGCCGCACGCTGCTGCACGCTACTTAACCTTCAATCGGTAGGGTTGTCACAATTAATAAAAATAAAATAGTACCAACATTTTTGTATTTAAATGTTAATTAAAACTATACATTTTAAAAAATTACAGTTGTTGCACTTTAATGTAATGCCTTCGATATTTTTTGTCTTTAAAATAGCGGTTATTAAATTTAATGGCAGCATAAATGCGAAATCTTACAAATAATTTAAAAATGTAGTCTGAAGGGAAGCATGGACATGGAGTGGTGAAATTAATATGTTTTAGTAAATTAATTAGCGCATATAACAGCACGCAATAGCATGGGAACAATACGCAATAGCATAGCATGGATGCATAGTAGAATATCAAGCAACAGCAAGTGCAAGTCGCTCATTGAGTTATGACCGTTAACCTTGAATTTATAGTTCTCTCACTCGCTTTTTCCGCCGGTGGCCGAGTGCTCATAAAACGCTACGGCAACTAGTATCTACTTATATCGACTTAGGTAAGTGTCTAATACGAATATAGGTACGTAGAAAAACTGGCAACACGATGGATCTCGTCAACAATGAAAGGAATTAAGGTAGGTAGGTATTCCGTAATCGATGCTAGTAGCTATAACGTGGTATACCTAACCGTAAAAAACTGTCATTTCATTCTGTTCCAAATTACATATTTTCGCTTCAATTCCACTATTCGATCCTACCTCTTGTAAATAACGACTACTGCACTGAACTATGAGCTTCTTTTTATATCTAAATAACAAAATAAAACTTCAATTAGCTTCAATTACCTTTCACAATCAGCTGGCAAAGAAAAAAAAGTCAATTTGCAGTTACTATAACTATTTAGACAGCCATATACGCCACAGTTCGTCTTGCTCGTCATTTTTAATTTTAAAATAATAATTCCAACGCGAGCGACCAACCAAAAGCGCGCGAAACGTTATAGCGCGTGTTCACGCCAGGAGCGCGGCGGCCATATTGAATTGCGTACAGACTTTGTACGCGAACCGATCGGAGCTAGTTCGACCGAAACCACAGAGTGACTGAGGCCTGATGGTACAAACATTAATGATTAGGGGCCATCCATTAATTATGTCCCACAAATTTCATGATTTTTAGACCCCTCCCCCCCTTGTCAAAGCTGGTCACATTTGCAAGACTCACCCTCACATAATTTTTATAATTTTCAAAATTTTTCGTCAAATTTCGGTTTAATACTTGGATATATTAGATTTTTAAAGGGGCGTCACAAAACTTAGGACCCCTCCTACCCCCTTGTCACATTTCGTCGAACCCCTTTACGTTTGACGTAATTAATGGTTGGCCCCTTAGGTATAATGCTCTTTGATGGTAGGTACATCAGAATACTACCGAAACATACCTATCCGTTAACGAGCATGACTTAAGGCGCCAAGTACCAACCAGGTACCTACGTACAGAGGTTGTGGTCAGAATGGTTGAGGTGTAACCATTAGAAGGAAGTGTCGAGGGACTCGCTCCACACAACCACACCGAAATTACACTCATAGAGCCACCACTAAACTAGCAAAGAACGATCCAAATAATTGCGCGTTATTACAACACCAATTTACACTTTGTATTTCTCATTGATTCGACGCGTCAATAATATGCAGAAAAGTACTATTGTCCGTTTGCCTCAGTCGCATGCCGCGCGAGGCAAATGGCGAAGCAATTAACCTACACTCTAGACAGAGAAGGGTACCTGTACCTACCATTACCTATGCCAAACTAGGCGAGGCAAATGACAGCGCTCAGGTGAGGCAGGACGCGCATTTGCCTCACGCGAGGCAAGTCAAACTTCGAGAGGCAATTTTCCTCGCGCGGCATGTGAGACATCTGGACCGTGGCTATTGACTAGAGATCCTTAAAAAGTATGGATAAGAATTAGACTATATCGCCATTGATGTAAGATTGGTTAAGTCTATGCTATATCCAGAGGAATTTCAATGGGTGCATCTAAATGTGGCGATCAGCGCGCTCGAGTTTTGATCTCTGATGCGCGGGGGCGTCGCTCGCCACATTTAGATGCAACCATTTAAATTCCTCTGGATATAGTCTTATTCTTATCGATACTTTTTAGGGATCCCTAATCAATGGTGGCGTCTTCATCAGGCGCATGCCTCGCGCGAGCACTCACTTTTGACGTCGGAACGCATAGACGTAATGTCATAATATGAGTGCTCGGGTGAGGCATGCGCGCGATATGGACACATCTATTGAATAGTACGTACCTATTTATTATTCACTTAACTGAATTTCGAGTTAGAAAGGAACAAGTTGAAGGCAACACGATTTTCCTACAGATATTGCATTGCTAAATAATCTGTATGTGGGTAATCAGTATCTAACCACACAACCTGCTTTAAGGTCATACTCAGTACCTTCGAACTGGTTTCCAGACAGTCGTTCAGACCATAGGTAGTGTATTGGTATTTACTTACTTACTTACCTTACATAATAATGAGGAAAATTCTTAACTGGTTTTACGACAAAGTAGGTAAGTACTTAAGTAGTTGACTGTTATAGGTAATTGAAAGCCTAAACATGCGTGAATCCATGCGATGCCTCGCATGGAGGCATGCGAGGCATCTGGAAGCACCAAATGATGGACATACATGATAAATGTCGCCAAGGCTTAGGGGGCGTCCATAAATTACGTGAGTTGATTTTTGAGATTTTTCGACCCCCCTCCTCTCTTGGTGAGATTTCGTGAGATTTTGCTCGACCCCCTCCCTCCCCCTCTTATCTCACGTGAGATTTTTCAAAAGCAATTTTCTAGAGGAGAAACATATTTAACCCAGTTTTCTTGCAATTTTATACTGTTTCTTGCGGTAAAAAATGCCTCACGTAATTTATGGACGCCCCCTACCGGTCTATACATTTTGTAGTGCTTCCCTCGAACAGCGCTCATAATTTCAAGGAAGTTAGTGTTTGAAACCACAAAAGAAAATATTTACTCTACTTATAGGACATTACTCGCTTGAGCTTATTTTGTTAAGTAAATTCTAGTGAAATATAACATCAATAATTTTCCAAAATAGGGTTTATGAAAAACAGAACTCAATGAGCTAGTACCTATTCGTAATACTTACCTCGATGTAGAACATAACCGGAACTCTCATTATTATTGACTTCCGTAATTAAGAGAACTCACCTTATGTTGGAATTTAAATAACTAATTAGATAAACTAAAGCATAACACGGAACAAAATTGAAGGAATACTTAATAAAAATAAAAAACCAAGCGATGGAAGAATGTAGTACTCGTATGTACTGTCCCTATCTACATTAGGACTTATGAAATGGAAAAGGCTTTCCAGGTACACCTAGATACTTATCCGATTTCCAGGTTCCACTAATTTTGTATGTCTCTACCACGAATGTATAATTAAGGATTTATCACTTGTGTTTTTGGTTAAGAAGAAATTCAACTTTATTCTGCTGCCTTAAAGTCCATCCTAAAAAATTATACCTTGACAATTCTTAGTCAGAAAAACGATTTATCGTGACTATTGTTTTATCATATAAACAATAGTCACGATATATACTAAATTAATTTATTTGCTTGATTTAAAAACTACCAATCACTACCCAACGATAATATTATTTTGGCATGGCAACTCGAAATGAGAGGGACACGGTCCCAACTAGGGCCCTCTCGCTCGGCTCGTTTTTTGTGCAGTAATGAACAGTCCAGTATGTATTTACGTTCGTGGTCTCTACCTAGCGAAAAAACAGCACCTCCTTTTAAGTTATTGATCTCCTGACTATCTCTGTGATACACGTTCTTAAAGAGAATTCATTTTTATTAATGTACAAGAACTAACTTAACTTGTATTCAAAAGACTAGAAAAAAACATGGCATAAAAAAACATTGTGGGTATCTGTAGAGCACAAAGAAATTGTAATAGAAAACCGACCAAGTGCGTGTCGGACTCGCACATAGAGGGTTCCGTACCAACCACCGTATAAATTTTATTTAATTTTTAGTATATGAAATAATTCATTCTGTGACAATGTTAGTTTAAACATATGCGACTAGATGGTGCTATTGTCGCTTAAAAGTAAATTTATTGGTAAAAAAATGTAGTTTTAAAATATTTTTTTAAACAATTTATGTACAAGCTATTATAATCATCACTAATGGTTAAAATAATTACTTTTTCTTTATATATTCATTTATCAAAAAAGTCTAAGCAACAAGGGTATTATTAGTGTTTATTTTGTGTGTTTTAGTCGATGGAGAGCCATCGCTAATGCCTTGGCAGATCCAACAGATTATTAAAAAGTTGCTAGGAATGGTTTTTTTTATTTAAATTTTATTTATGCATTAGTTTTTTTTTAATACAGGAAGTTGTTTTTTTTTTAGTTTCAGCAATATTTAGACTTTTTTGATGAGTGTGGTTTAATTTATGAGTTATAAATAAAAACGTCAAAAATATTGAGTTTATTGTATGGGGATCCCCTTAATTTTTATACTTTTTTTAAAATCCATATTTGTTGTTGTAGCGGCAACAGAAATGCACATTCTGTGAAAATTTCAAGTCTCTAGCTATTACGGTTCGTGTGATACAGTCCGCTGACAGTCAGACGGACGGACGGACAGACAGACAAACGGACAGCGTAGGCTTAGTAATAGAGTCCGGTTGGCAGCCTTTGGGTACGGAACCCTAAAAACGGTCTAGAACATAATATTTATAAGACTAGCTAATTCCAGGTCATTGTATCATGATTCGACTACAATTCTCTCGTGGACCATTATCGTAAGCGGTGTAATGATTAATTCTACGCTCCTGACTTTACCAGTAGGTAAATATTTTTTCAGCTGAATAAATACTTGAGTTAAAACTTTCATAAATCACTTCCTAGAATACAACCTATTAGCCACTGCTTCACTTTGTTTAAATCTTTTACCCATTGATGTATTATTTTAGCACCTCCTAACATTGCAATCACTAACTTTGACCTTTAATCGTATTCACTAACTTGACAGTTCAAAGAGAAATAATGTTACCATGCTAAAACTAATAGTGTTGGGCTAGTGAACGATCTTGCGTAAAGAACGAATGATAAAAGTGGTTTAATTAAATAAAACTTCGAAACTTCATATGTAATGTATGTGTGTATGTGGAATATAAGAATTATTACATAGGTATTAATAAAAGTTATTTGCTTTTATTATTTTCTTGTAATAGAAACGAATTAAAAATAAATACCTACCTATCGTGTAATTTTACCTTTTTTTAATAAAAAGATTTCATACAAAGAAGACGTTACACTACATTTTTAATAGTGTATACAGTGTTTTTAAGATGAGCTATTAAATTTAATAAAATGTTTGTATATAAATACATTATTTAAGTTTATTCTTTTGTCAAAAACTGGTCACGCTTCAGCTGTCAAGTTAGTGAATGCGATTAAAAGTCGAAGTATATCTAGATTTGTGCTTGACCACTTTAATGTTATCGCATTCGCAATTTGTCAAAACAAGTATACATTTTAGGGCCAAAAAGTGAAGGCCTTCTAGCCTTTCTAACTTTCGTCTTAAGACGATCTCAACTTTGAAATGCATTTATTAATACGAGCACTCAACTGTGTTACATAAAATAATTTTAGCCCTTTCAACGTTTCACTCCTGGGCACCTCTCTCAATGCGAGGGGGATTCAGGCCATAATCCACCACGCTGGCCCAGTGCGGGTTGGTGGATTTCACATTTCTTTCGAATATTTGTTAGATTTAAGAGCGACTGTAGCCTAAGGGTGAACAGGTTGGGCTACCAATCAGAAGGTCCCAGGTTCAATCCCCGGTGGGGCATGCACCAATGGATGAATCTATGTGCATAATTTACAGTTCGCTGCCGGTGAGGGAAAACATCGTGAGGAAACCTACCTATCCCTCGGGATTAGGTAATAGTCAGTTCCTGTATACACGGCGTCAAGGTTCACCACCTGTCACGTTGGGTTCTGTCTATCTGGTGAAACGTGGGCTTTCAGTTGGTTAATACCTCCACAATGTGGTGGTGTATGGCCACTCAAGCCTCTGACTACCCCCGAATGGGGATAAAAGTCGTGACGTTACATTTTTACATTACATTTACATTTAAGACATGCAGGTTTCCTCACGATGTTTTCCTTCACCGGAAGCAAGTAATAACCATATTAATGATATGATTCTCACATCGATTTCGAAAAATCCTCAGATGCCGGGGTTTGAACCTTGTACATTAAGCTCGCAAGACGCTTGCTTAACTAATCGGCCATCACTGCTCGCTGTCTGCCTGTGTTACACGACCACGAGCCCGTTGGCGTGGTTGGTGTAGATTCCGCCTTTCACCCTGCAGGTCGTAGGTTCGATCCCTACCCGGGACATGCATTTGGGTGCATGAACATGACTGTATGTCCCGCGTCTGGGTGTATTATGTATACTTATTAAGTATGTATTTACAAACAAAAAGTGGTATAGGTATGTAGTAATATCAGTTATCTGGTTTCCATAGTACAAGCTCTGCTTAGTTTGGGATCAGGTAGCCGTGTGTAAAGAACGTCCCATGATTAGTGATGGGATGTTCTCGAGAACATTCTCACCCTCGGAAACTTACGGAAACTTACTCGTGAGAATTTTCGAGAATTTATCTTCTGAAGCATGTAAAACTTGGCATAAACCTCATTAAATATGCAAGTATGGTGGTTTTAATTGTTTTTAACATTGAAAGTTAGGATAACGTCACCCAAAATAAAATAATCTCACGAGTAAGTTTCCGAGGGTGAGAATGTTCTCGAGAACATCCCATCACTATCCATGATATTATTATATTATAACTAAGTATAAAACGTACGTTCTATTACGGGTTCATTCAACAGAGGCAATCAGGAAATTCAATGTCAATGACATCACATCGATGACGACCATCTTTATAATATTATTATTGGTGTTTGCAATCTATACAACACTAACATAAATGGTTCTTTACATATAGTGAACGTTTGACGCTACATGCTAATAGAGTTATGTATGCGATAGCTTTTGAGTGGGTGGACATATATACTTACTAGCTAGTGCCCGCGACTTCGTCTGCGTAGAATCTGCACTTTGAGTAGCTTATTTTTTACTTTATACTTTCATACATCTCCATACTAATTAAATAAATAAAAAAATCTGTCAATTGAGTTTGTATGGAAGACTAATCATTTGATTGGTCTTCCAAACAAACTTTCAACCCCTATTACACCCCCATCATGTTTTATTTTTGCAACAAAAAGTACCCTATGTTATTCCCCAAGATCCTGCCTATCTCTATAGCAAAATTCATTAACATTGGTTTAGTGGTGAAAACGTAAAAGATAGAGAGAGTTGCTTTCGCATTTATAATAATTATTACGTATAGAATAGTATATGTAGATCTGTGTTCAAAGTATCAATCTTTATAAACTTTAAATCACTAGCTAAGTTTTTATAAGACTATAGTTAATATTAGTATGTTATCTACCGTGTCATTACTAAGTATAAAGGTAGAGTATAGGTATAAGGGGGTAGAGGTACTTGCCTCTAAACACTAGCCATATAATATGTTACTAGTACCTATTATTTACATTATACATATTTATCTAGCTAGTAGATATATGCTGAGCCAAGGTTAGACAATTTACATTGCGGTGTGATTTCTGAGTCCAACTGGACCATGAGTGAGCATATAGGTACACACTGGTCGAACTTGCAACGAAGGTGAGGCAACGATAAAAAAATTACACCACTATTCACGTCACCTTGGATGTGGCGCAATTGCTTTTAAGCTATTCGCTGATGTCTGACAATGAGGGCTACCACACTTATTTCTAACAACATAAACTTTATGGTTTAATAATTACAGTCGCAAATGGTGCCAAGTTATTGCTGCGAAAAGTAGAATGTTTTATATAACTTATGTAGTGAAATGAATAACTGTTGCTAGTAGAGCTGGCTTTTGAACAGTTCACATATAAGGGCCTCCGCAGACATGCTACTTTTAGCATCGGCGATCGGCGATTTTGATGCTGCGTCTCGCTCGTTCGCGCTCGAAGAAACGCGACGCAGCATCGATACGTCACAAAATCGCCGGTCGCCGATGCTAAAAGTAGCAAGTCTGCGGAGGCCCTAAATGAACCCCGTTATGTAAAATTAAAACGTGTCAAGATCAAAGAGATAGGTAGGTAACTGCCCTAGTGGCATTACGACCCTAAATTGACCCTAAATTGACCTCAGAATGAGGATTTTTTTTGGTCGCCGACCTTAATTGCTACCTAGGTGAATCTACAAAAAAATGGTACTTGAACATTTGTCCCTGCCAATAATTATGATTTTTCAACATTTAATATGCTTTGTTTTAGAAATTGATTTATAAACGAATAATTATGTAAATAAAGGTAATATAGACAAACATGAATGTCATAAATCTTAAAGCGGTCAAGTAGACTGAATAATTATCTAAAATACCACATTGTTTTCCAAGCCAGTTTCGACAAATACCATTCACTCTTAACATTCAATATAACCGTGAAGGATGTTTAGTTCTGAAGCTAAAATATTTGTTTACCAACAAGTTATCTATGACGACATAAATTGGTATGCCTCCGTTTAGAAATAGATGTGTCCATGTGGCGCGCATGCCTCACCCGAGCACTCATAATATGACATTACGTCTATGCGTTCCGACGTCAAAAGTGAGTGCTCGCGCGAGGCATGCGCCTGATGAAGACGCCGCCATGACGAACCCACTAACAGACTACCAATTTAGTAATATAATAAAATAGCTTACTGTTATTTCATATGCGAATCTTATTTCCTACGGATATATACAGAGCACTTGCTGAACCGTGAAAGAAAACATCGCGAGGAAACCTGCACGTTTATAAAAAAACGTGTGAAATTCGCCAACCCGCGCGGCCACGTTGGAATATTGGACGAATTTGGCCCTATTACTGAGATCGAACATACCCGTGGTAAAAAGTAGGTGCATTACAGTGAACCTAGGCGCTACCTCCCTTTGGGGTATACAGGCATTATAGTGTCGGTACCCCGCTGTTATTTCTTGTTTATTTGTGCCATAAATTATGTATATTATGTTTCATCAATGCATAATGATTTACCTTTTCACTGGAATTTCGTACAAAGAGTTTTCGATTTGATTTACCTAAATTGACAGACAGTGATTTATTGAATTACTAGCTGTGCCCGCGACTCCGTCCGCGTCCAGTCGGTGAAGCCTTTAAATATAATTCTGCCTATCACCTAATCTGTATTACGTCCGTCTGAATCTGTCCGTAGCTGTCTTTCTGTACCAATCTATCTGTACCAGTGAGGTGGTAGAGGAAAGCCAAATAGAATGCAGCCTATATTCGGACTGGCTCGACCGGGGTAGACAGGGAGCGTCCATAAATTACGTGAGGCGATTTTGGTGATGTTTCGCCCCCTCCACTCTTGGTTAGATGTCGTGATATTCGCCTAGCCCCCCTCTCCCCCGCGTGAGATTTGGCTCTACCCCCCCCCCCCCCCCAATGTGCTTAAATGAAAATAAAAAACGGCCAAGTGCGTGTCGGACTCGCACATAAAGTGTTCCGTACCATCGTAGAATAAAAACGTCAAGAATATGAAGTCTTTTAAATTTTGTTTTATTTTTACTATTTGTTGTTGTAGCGGCAACAGCGGCAACACATTCTGTGAAAATTTTAACTCTTTACCTATTACGGGTCGTGAGATACAGCCTGCTGACAGACGGACATACGGACGGACAGACGGACAGTGTAGGCTTAGTAATAGGGTCCCGTTGGCACCCTTTGGGTAAGGAACCCAGAACCATGAATTGAAGCTTTTTATTTTTAATAAATGTAAAATAAATAAAAATGTGATTGAAGATTTCCTAACCGACCCTTTTTCTTTGCGGTCCAGTGTATAAACTACGGTAACTGCTTAACATCAGGCGGGCCGTGCGCTTGTTTGCCGCCTTAGTTGTGTAAATAAAGTATGTCTGAATCAGTCAAGTATTTACTCTGCAGTTTCACGACTGAACGGTTAAATCCGGAGGTCAATATCTAAGTTTCTACTTGATACCCACCACATTAGTAATTCAAAGTTAGCTGGTCCTCCAGACTCACGGTTTAGGCAGGCCATTACCCAGCAGCATTAGGCCTGAGAATTTAAAGTTTGCAGTTCTATGTCTAATTTTCTACTTGATACCCATAGATTTAGGAGCTAGAGATGGAGTGCATAGAACACGAAAGTGTGGCCACCAAAGCAAATACAAAACAAAAAAGCGAATACAATTTCGCCTTATAACTACACAACTTTACACGCACACAGATGTATGTGCCCCTATTGCCGCTCCTAGTTGTCACGCACACATATAATGCTACCCGGCTTCACATCGTTTGTTGCCAAGACTACATCTGCCTACTTCTATTAATCTGTGTTGATACCCATATTGTTAATTCAAAGATAGTAGGTCATGCAGACTTATGGTCCAAATAGTGTAGGATCACGCACATCGTAGGGCTCCGCTCCAAATATAAGCCTACACAACAATATCACATCTCTGAACTTAGTAAATTTCAATATCTAAGTAGTTTTCAAATTTCATTAATCAATACTTACATAAAACAACAATACATAATAGAAAATACATATAAACGTCCGAGCCCCACGGTCCAAGAGTTTCCACCCCAAACGGTAGAAATATGAAGTCCCGACTTAGGACTTCATATTTCCGCCGCTTGCGTGTTTCAGCATCAGTGGCTGCCGCGCCCGCTGCCCCCGAACTCCCCAGAAGGTGTGAGGGAGCCAGTGTGTCCACACATGTGGCGTCCCACACCATACACCTCCCATTCTTCCAGAGGATCAATGTCATCCCGTCAGGTCTCTTGCCATCATCGCGTGCGATACCGTTCGGCTCAAGAAGATCTGGCACGTTGATGGAGGCAAGGGCCCGGCGAATGATATCGTTCAGGGTAGAATGGCGCGACAGACGTCCGGCCCTGCGTTGGCAAGAAAGTCCGTGGTGGCCCAGTCGGTCAACTACGGTTCCACAGGGACAGCAATGTGGATGTGTCGTGGGAATACCTAGTCGCAGACTGGTGGCCAGGGAAAAAGTGACATAGTTTTTGAATGTTTTGTGGTAATACTAGTTTCGAGAAAAAAAACATCCTAGATGTTAAGTTGGAATATCGGTAATATCCTTGCCAAATTTCATTAAAATCTGTTCAGTAGTTTCTGAGTTGTGCGTGTTCAAACAAACAGACAACAATTTCAAAAATGACCTTTATGCACTCTGTTGGTCAATCTAAGTCGCCCACACTATTTTTTTTTCTAAATATTTCGAATGTACAGACGCGACGTTTTTACATCCTTATTATATGTATAGATAGATATAGATAGATAAAGTTGACCTTTTGTAATATAATAAAGTATTTTCTTTGTATATATTTTAGTTTTGTAATGTATGTATTTAAATAAATTATAGAACAGGTAATCAAAGCTCTATTGCTTAACATTTTTTTTTATAGAATCCGTGTTTCATAAATTAGGTAACTCACGTAATCTTTCGGCATTTAAGCTACAATGTTGCAGATGTCTCGATGTCCCTATGCATATAACATAAAATTACACCCTTGTCTTACGAAACATAATGTTACAATCATGATGTTTTTTCGGTAAACCAATGGTAACTGATGATTATTAGCTACGTCCAGAAGTGTCACATGCCGCGCGAGGAAAATTTTCCTCGCCAAGTTTGACTTGCCTCACTTGAGGCAAATGCGCGCCCTGCCTCACCTGAGCACTCACATTTGCCTCGCCTAGTTTGGCAGTCGTGAGACAGAACGATGTCAAACGTGTCAAACTGATTGATCGGGTATACCTTTCCCTGTCTAGAGTGTCAGTTGCCTCGCCATTTGCCTCGCGCGGCATGCGACTGAGGCAAACGTCGTGCTTCGCGAGGCATGTGGGTGAGCAGCCTCGCGCGGCATGTGACACTTCTGGACGTAGCTAATGAAATGTAAACTGTAACTGAAATGGTAGGTGAATGGGAAATTCGATTTCAGCTCCTCGCTCAGCAATGTCTTGATGGCCACCTATTCTCTGTTAACGATTACCTACCTACAGATAAAGAATTACTTATATATAGGTAAGTATACAACCTTTGAATAAGTATACCTATGTAAAACATTTATTTGAACTCAGGTTATATGAACCGAACTTATAATTTTTTTTTCCAATTCCAAGACATATGGAGACACGTGACTGACAATATAGTATGCCCTACTAAACCGAGTCCGTGGACACAATAAGACTCTGTCGTGAATAGGTACGCATTAGATTGTCGAATTGCGAGTGCACAAATGTGTGAATTTCGCTGCTTGCAGTGCTACACTGAGCACTGGTGATTGCAATATTAGGTACATACAGGTATTTATAATTATGTTCTTATAAAAAAATACAAAGTTCGTCAAAACTTGTCTAGTAGGTAGCTCGCATTAATCAACCGAATGTCCCAATGTGCATAGTAATGACGGTTATGAAACGACTATCAAAATGATATTAAGTATTCTTGTCTATGTAGTCCACGGAAATGGGACAATAAGGGCCACTGGAACGGTATCGTTGTGCATCTAGTGGAACTAACGAGAGTGAACCGCTAACTTTGAATTGCACCAATTTTTCTATAATTTTATATAGAAACTTGACAAAACGACGCTTAAGTACCTATACCGAAGGGGGCGTAAAAAGTCAGCAGTCGTTAAGCCTTGTCAGGGCCTTTGGGCGGCTTGAACAACTCTGACACCAGATGGATCACTATTATCCATACGATAAGAAGAACAAGTCAAAATATCAGAAAAAGTTACTTATTAGAAATGCCACAATTCAAAGCTAGGATTTTTAAGGTAATTTAAGAGGAGGGTTCGAAATTTGGTTGATTTTCTATTCTACTTTTTCTTTAAGTAAGTATGTGGACTAGGAATCTTATATTTAGATGTATGATTTTTGACTATATTATCTTGAGTATCTTTAAATCCAAATCACGATTTGATGAAATTTTCTCGATAAAAAAAATTTATGAAATGAGCTCTAATTATTTACAATTTTCCTTGCTACCACGATGTTTTTACGATTTAGATCACGAAATTATTTCTAAAACATAGCAAATAATGATATCTAAACTACCCTTCAACCATATTTTAATTCATGAAGTAGTTTTTTTTTAATTCAAGAAAATGTGGTTTGGCGCTTACGTTGTTTATTTCCGAGCGCGCGCACAATATCGCCATCTCACATTTTAAGTACTTGAACTAACCATGTCTCTCTCTAACTTTGTATTGTCAGTGTCCGCTCGGACTTGTTCGACGTCGGACCTGTGAAGGATTTTTTAAAAAATATTACGAAAAAATATTACGGTCGTGCCACATTACAGGTACAGTACAGTATTTACAGTCCGCCGACGCCTATGATAAATAAATAAATATCCTTGGAAATTCTTTTACACATGACTACCTGATCCCAAACTAAGCAGAGCTTGTACTATGGAAACCAGATAACTGATATTACTACATATACTACTTTTTGTTTGTAAATACAAACTAAATATACACTTAATTACACCTAGACTCGGGACATGCGGACATGTTCATGCACACAAATGCATGTCCTGGGCAGGAATCGAACCTACGACCTGCACTGCAGCGTGATTTTCGTTTGCTTTTCCTTGTCTTGTGTAATTTCTTTTCATCTCTTGTCATTTTGTGTCATCTCTTGTCATTTTGTGTCATCTCTTGTCATTTCATAGTTATTCGTGTCATTTCTGTAAAAACTCCCTATTTCGCTTACTGTTATATACTTGCAGCATGGTCTTGGGCCGACAGTGGGAATACATTGCTTGTCAAAACAATGGAGTCGCTTTATTGCGTTTGTTGTAGGTATGGATGGGCAAGTAATAAATATATCATACATCAATAAATTATCGTAAAAAATAACATTACAGATATGGATAGGAAAATGTTTGTCCGTCCTATTCAATCTATTATATTATAAACGAAAGTAACTCTGTCTGTTACCTTTTCACGGCTAAACCGCTGAACCAATGTTGATGAATTTTGGTATGGAGATAGACTGGGTCTTGGCGGAGAACATAGGCTACTTTTTAGGGTTCCAAAGGGTGCTAACGGGACCCTATTACTAGGCCTACGCTGTCCGTCTGTCTGTCTGTCCGTCTGTCAGCGCGGGCTGTATCTCACGAACCGTAACAGGTAGAGAGTTGAAATTTTCACTGAATGTGTATTTCTGTTGCCGGTGCAGAACAAATACTAAAAATATAATAACATTTAAAAATAAATATCAAGTCTCAAACTTGATATTTTTGATGTGTTTATTCTACGGTGGTACGGAACCCTTTATGTGCGAGTCCGACGCCTTCAGATCTTATGAATGTTTTCTTGAAATAAATAATTATAGTGTATTTTAAGTAATTAACTGGCCAACCCTCAGGTCCTACCTACCATGTTAGGATCTTTTTCGTTTTAGCGGGTGTAAACCGTGATTTAACGAGTTAATGTGATAATTTTTGTATTTAAATTATTCAATTCAATGTATTTGTTTCAGACATAGTCCAATATTGATTATTAAAATTATTATAATTTCACAATAAATATAAAACAATAAATAAAAGTAAAATTAAATTTAAAAAAATAAAAAAATATTTTTTATTTTTCATGTTTTATCATTAAAATACAATATAATATAACATAAATTAAAATAAAATACAATAAAATAAAAACCTACCCCTAATTAAACAAATACCGTCCGCGTGGGATACTGGCTGCATGTCCTCCCTGTATTCAAGCTGTTCCTGTTGTCAAGCGAATTTTTTGAGCAAGGAAAGAGCCAGCCCTCTTGTCACCTGTGGCGGTAACCAGTCTAAGGGTGATTTTGATAGATAAAAAAATAAAGATAAAAAGATAAACAATAAATAAATGCATGGTTAAATCAATAAAATTAATAAAAACTGAAAATTAAATTAAAAAATAAATTAAATATGGTAAAAATAAATATTATGACACCGCTGATGACTTCATGATCGGCATCGAAGTTAAGTACCAAAGTATTCCTTTGCCTACGAAACATGAAAAAGATACTCATATCCGGCAGTCAGTCACTGACACAGAGTATGTACATTTTTACCCGACTACGGTGGGCGGAGGGTTATGATTTTGACCGATATGTATGTATGTTCATCTGCTCCCGTATAACGTCCAAACTATTTTTATCATAATAATTTGACTAATGAGATATCGTTGGACGCGTCTGGATCGTCCGCTGGTTATAGGCTATTATACGATCGAAATATTGTTATACGTATCTATCAGCATATTGTAGGTATCGTTTGTCTTCTTTTGACTTACTTTGTCTTCAGCAATAAAAACAACATAGAAATTAAATTATTTTTTTCAAATACACTCGACATAAAAATCCCATATAAAACGAAAAAAATATATTTGAATATTTTCATCCATTTCATCTATTTTAAAAGGTGCACTGGGACATATTATTTTAATTGTACGAATTAAACAATATTGTTCCTTCAAAAAATAACTATACTATAGTCTACTCCATAGCTGTTCTGTCCTAGCTAAGCGAGAGGGATATATCCTTCGGCAGCTCACGCGACGCTAGCCACACCCCGAAACTAAAATTCATTTTTTTCTTGTATCGTCTTAAGTAGGTACAGTAGGGGAATGAAAAGGTTAACTACCTTAAAGTCGTCTTTTGCTTGCACGAGTGCAAGAAACAGAAATGCCAACATACTTATGATTGTCATCATGTTACGTGTGTAGTATGTGACGTTGACAGGTACTGGTAATAACAGTAGTTCTAATTTATGGTTTTAATAAACATGAACAAAGATAATATGTTACCTACCACAGACATGGAGAGGCTAGACAACGCAAACCGTCCGACCAAGCGTGCAAAGAAGTATGCGCGTTTGCGCAAACTTGACGCGCATTTTACTTTTGTTTTCTCATTCCTCTGTCACAGAATCGATTTTATAATCGATTTACTCGTCATTCTGTTAGCTCACTGACGCTTAGCGATTGAAAGGACTCTGTTTACGTTGAGCAAATCACTAAATAGCTGGGGGTGAGGTCATCGCAAGGTGGCACGCTTAGTTTCATACTATCTAATGAACTCGCGTTGTCTAGCCTCTCCATGTCAGTGTTACCTAAAATCGAGCCTACTATCGAACAAAGTTTATGCTTAAGCGGCGTTCTTACGAAGTGAGTTTAGTTGGTCGAATTCATTTTATTAGGACTTGTCGGAAAATTAAAGAAAACTACGAATATCGAATGACATTATTTTAATAACGGATATAACCACCAATGGCATCAATCACACATTGTAACCTAGTTCTCATGGAACCCACAAGGCGAGAGCATAGGTCCGTCCCGCTCGCGCTAGTATCTTCCCAAATGGTTCGGCAGTGGTCTTCTATAGCTTGTGTTGCAATCTATATCCCCCCATTGAGTAATGCGATTTATTAGGGCGAAATAATTGGTTGACACAAAACCGTTTTCTTCATATTGCTGTCTCATGTCAGTTTTTTGAGCAGCATTCAGAATATAACAGCGACCAAAATTGTGCTGACGATGATCTATGAGTTCGCCTTCTTCACCATGTCTTCTGATCCCGAATCTTACACTATTCCTTGTTATATTGAGACGACGGGATATCTCACTGATATTGTATCCAGCGTCATGATCGGCAATGATTGCTGCTCTTTCTTCAACACTTAAAGGTCTCGGCATTATAAAATAGCAGAAATAGATTAAATGGTGTTTAATTTTTTTTTTTTTAATTGCGCAATGATGCCGTTGACAGACACTGGGAATAACAATAGTTTTAATAAACATAAAAACCAAAGAGGATAATTATAATTACCTACTACGTATATCAAAAATATTAATGGTAGGTCAAACCATTAGACAAGTGAAAAAAAACAAACAACTTTGTTCTGAGTAAATTTAAACTTTGTTGTCGAATAGTTCATAAATTATATTATTGTCTTTATATAATTATATATTGTCGAATAGTTAGAACATCATTTTCTATGCAACTGTCTGTTTTATGACTTAGTTTTAAAACGTAATATATGCAACGCGTTAAATGAATCAATTTGAATTGAATTTGATTTGATAATGATAAAATTGATAAGTAAGTTGTTACAAAATATGAAATAGCAGCAAAAATAATAAATGAAATATAAAAAGAAAAACTTAAAACTAAAAGTGCCTTTAGAGTATCTATGACTAATTAATTTCCCCAAATCAGTAAGTCTTTGAATTTATCGTAGTGTAAAGCCCTAGTTAGACTAGGTTCGCGTGCGGTAGGTATTTATACTGCCGCACTAAATCTAGCGTAATACCTAAAGTCTAAATTCAAATATTTTGCCTAATAAGGCACTTTACATTGTAATAAAAAATAAGCCTTAAATTTACAAAAGGTTATGATGGCATTACAAATCACTTTTGTTCCCAGAAATGCTTTGCAAAACTTTTCTAAATTGGCTAGAAATCTGCATAAATTTGGCGGTAATGATAAAAGATAAACCTGATGAACATTTATTATATGCTCAAAAGAAATAAAACAACTAAGACGGTTCAAAAACGCTTGACCATCAACAGTCGCGTTGGGCAATGACCCTCGTAGGCGACTTACGGCAACCTCCAAATTGCCTGATAGTGTCTTAAAAATAAAAATAAACTATGATCACGCACGGTACCGCTACGTTACATCATAATACCATCGATGTACACAGAAACTAGATTTTGGTCGACCACGGTAGAAATAATTACGACGCCTATACAATACGAGGCAAAAAAAAAAACTTATATAGGGAATGATTTATAATACCTATAGCAACAGAGGTCCAAGCTCAAGGTTTGCCAATGCCAACGAGCAATGGAGCGCATTATCCTCAATGTGAAGCGAACTGATCGAGTGAGAAATAGGTACCACCTTGCGCTCTACAACATGTTAAAAAAACCCTGTCCGACCCGAAAACGTATTGTTGGGTATCGAGATTAGATTCTATTTTTGTAAAAATTTGCAATTTTTTTTCATATAATTTTTTTTTTCATGTTTTTTTTTTTTTCATTTTTTTTAGCATAGTTTGTGTCCCACTGCTGGGCTAAGGCCTCCCATATTTTTTTGGAAAACAATTACCCCGATTAGATAAAAAAAAAATCATAAAATGACGTCATCACATACTTTGTGGTCAGAGGTGCCGCCACACGATCTAACATAATTACTTCCGGTAACGGTGTTGTCATATTTTTAAAATTAGCTACATAAGGTGGGAAAAAGGCAAAAAAAATTGGCACTTTAAATGTTCATTAATATGTTTACTATCATGAATGTTTTTTTTTTATTTTTTTATTTGGTCATGTGATTGGGGAACCTAATTACCGGTTTCGGCTCGGACAGGGTTTTCTTAACATGTTGTATAACTCAGCTAGCAGACGTGGGAGAAAAGCATCTTTAGGTCATGCGCTTGTTTGTCACATAAAAAATACTAGTACAAACGGTCATCATAGCAAATATAGTTTTGTTAATGATAAAATATTACCTTATAAGTAGCTCCACCGGATATACAAAGCAAAATATTAGGTAAAATATCGTCATCGTTAAGAGAATATACCTAAATGGATGTACAACCTATTGACGTCCGCATATATGTATACCTACTATGGTAAAATTTCTACATATGCGTGTAGGCGACTCTAGCTACCTATACGGAAGAAATGAAGATAATGATTATGTATTTTTTAAAGCACCAAAAAATATGTATTTTCTTTTACAGAAATGGCCTCCGTAAGAGATTTCTACAAGGGAAGAAACGTGCTGGTGACTGGTGGTACCGGGTTCATGGGCAAAGTGCTCATAGAGAAGCTGCTATACTCCGTACCCGAAATTGGTAATATCTACATTCTCATGAGACCAAAGAGAGGGAAATCAGTCGGGCAAAGGATGGAGGATATCCAACGATTGCCGGTAAAGAGAATTCTATAACCATACTAGAAATTATCTCTTGAAAGTTGCGCCTATATCCTACTAATCCCACTAATATTATAAATGTGTAAGTTTAGATGGATGGATGGATGTATGGATGTTTGTTACTCTTTTACGCAAATATTACTGAACGGATTTAGATGAAATTTGTAACACAGATAGTTTATAACCTGGATTAACACATAGGATACTTTTTATCCCGATAGTATGTTCCAGTGGGACAAATTATGCGCGGACGAAGTCGCGGGCAAAAGCTAGTAACAGATAAAATAACAAGTAGTAGGTAGAATGTTTTGGGTATGTGACAAAACGAGTGATGAATATGAATGTGGAAGGAAACAAAGCGAGAGGAAGACCCAAGACGAGATGGATGGTTTTTTTTAAGTACCTATATATTTAGGATGGATTGTATAAAGAGTGTTAATGAGGTTGGAGTGGATGTAAGTATGACAGCAAAGCGCAATGAATGCAAGAATAAGACATAGGTACTAGACCAACCCCAGATAATGGAAAAGGTAAGGTCATGGTAAGGTAGATAATGAAGACTCGAACTTATCTCGAGACTCGAGCATACCTGGACTAAGCATACTTAGGTACAGGCACAGGTAGGTACCTAGACTTAAACCCAAGTATTGATTGATTGATCATCAGTGATTGGTGTCTCATGATGTGATGTGATAATGAAGATATGGTAACCGGTCTCGGCGAATGCAAAACCTTAGATCAATCGTTGAATTAAACATACAGTAACATAAATATATATATATATATATATATAGGTATTATAATACGATGTGCATAACATCCAAAGTCAATAATCAAAAGTATCTGGGGTCAAGTTTAGTTTCCTTATTGCAAAAAGTCGGCTGCAACATGATTTACGACTGTCAGTGAATAAAATATTTTAGCTGTCGTAATGTAGCCATTTATTAGCTACTAGCTGTGCCCGCGACTCCGTCCGCGTCCAGTCGGTGAAGCCCTTAAATATAATTTTGTCTATCGTCTAATCTGTATTACGACAGTCTGCATCAGTCTGAGTTCGTCTGTCCGTGGCTGGCTATCTGTACCAGTCTATACCAGTAAGGTGGTAGAGTCTGACCAGTAAGGTGGAGATCGGCATTCAAGTAGCTAATTTACCTTCGTTTCGTATGATGAGGGAGAGAGCCGGAAGCGCAACCCAGCCACCTCCCCGTCCCCTCCCACTAACCCCACTCCCCTTCAGGTTGGAAACGTGCTACCGATGCCTTTGGTTGCAAGCATCTATAGGGTACGGTAACTGCTTAACAACAGGTGGGCCGTACGCTTGCCTGGCGCCTTAGTTGTATAACAAAAGTTTGGCTTTATTTGTCTGTGTGTATCAGTTTAGCTGTAAGTATCTGTCTGTCTGAATCGGTCTGTCTGTAATCTATCGGTAGGTGAGTATCTCTGTCTGTACCAGTCTATCTGTATCCGTTTATCTATATCTGTAGTTACTCACAGTATCACGACTGAGCGGTTGGACTCCAGAGCTCAATGTTTAAGTTTGTACTTGATACCCATGTTCCTTATTTAAAATGAGTGAGTGCTCTAGACTCACGGCTTAGGTAAGAGTCACTTCGCAACATCGTGCTTAAAAAGTTAGAGTCCGGAGTTTATCGTCTAAGTCAATAGTCAAAGCGTTTATTTTGTTTAGGCCTAGGAGGGCACTTACAAGTATTCATTTTACATGTTTTCCTTAAATTCTAGCGCCGGATCGGAAACGCGACCTCGCCTGAGAAGTTTCTACTTGATACCCACATTGCTAATTCAAAGTTAGCAGGTCCTCCAGATTTATGTTTTAAGCAGGCAGTTACCCAGCAGCATCATTCCTGAGGGGTTGGAGTTCAGAGTTCAATGTCTATGTTTCTAGTACTACTTAATTCAGAATCAGCAGGTCCTCTAGACTTACTTCTTAGGTAGGTAGCTTCCCTACGGCATTAGTACTGTGGAGATGAATTCCAGAGTTAACGTCTAAGATTCCGCGTGATACAAATACCCGCTTTATGTTTTTTATTCGTAATTAGGAATAAAAAAACTGAATTTCTTGAAGCAAGGAAGATATTAAATTTTGACATGTGGTGCAAGGCAGGTATTGTCTGATTTTAAGTATAGCGACATCTAGTTAAGAAAAACGAAACTTAAGATGGTAGAACGCAGCAATAAAATATTTATTATTATTATTAAAATTAAGATTATGTATTCCAAATAGTGTCGGATCACACACAACGTAGGGCTCCGTAGGGCTCCGCTCTAAATAGACGTATTTCAATAACTAAAACTTATTGTTGGCTAGAATTTCCGTGTGGTCATAAAAATTTACAATCTAATATTTTATAAAAAAATATCCTAGATGTTAAGTTGGACTATTAGTCATATCCATGCCAAATTTCATTGAAATCAATCCACTGGATTCGAAGTTGTGCGTGTTCGAACATTTAGGTAGTTTTTGAATGTTTTGTGGCAACCCTAAACTATACCGAAAAAAAAAATATGCTAGATGTTAAGTTAGACTATTAGTCATATCCATGCCAAATTTCATTAAAATTAATCCGGTGGATTCAAAGTTGTGCTCTTTCAAACATTTAGAATTTTTAAGTAGTTTTTTGAATTTTCTGTGGCAACCCTAAACATTTTCGAAAAAAAAAGTATCCTAGATGTTAAGTTAGACTATTAGTCATATCCATGCTAAATTTCATTGAAATCCATCCGGTGGATTCGAAGTTGTGCTCTTTCGAAAATCTGAGCAAACATACAAACATACAAACATACCCACAGACAAAAATTCTAAAAATGATAAAAATGAATTCTGCTGGTCAATCTAAGTCCCCCCCACTATTTTTTTTCCAAATATTTCGAATGTACAGACGCGACCAATTTTACATTCTTATTATATGTATAGATATAGATATTCCTTAGCCTTGCAACATTGAACAACTTTTTGTCCGCGACGTCGCGTCGTCCGCGCAGAGATTAGAACAATATCATACCTACCTAGGTAAGTACTTTTAAAATGCTAGGTACCATCTGTACTTAACGCCCACAATGACTTCTATTATGAAAAAGCGGTGTTGCCAAATGACCGTCTCGCGTTTCCCCCAAACTTAACCCCAAATCCCCCAATAATTCAGGTTATGAAGAAAAAGAACCCTAGCAATACCAATGTAGGTATGATGTAGGTATCATAATAAATCCAATTTGTGTGATGCACTAACAAACACACTTTTGCAATAAAATTAATGAGGTACGTAGGTATGTTAAAAGTAAAAACTTGACTTAGCACCTAACGCCAAAACATATTTCATAACAAACGACCGCAACCTCCAAAATTCTAGACTTTGAGTGAGGACAACAAATAATTATTTGCACTTTGTCCATCTAGTACATATTTTATCACCTGTGTGATTTGATTCCGAGGTGATCCAGGCGACTTATTATTCCACTTTGTTCACCCAGGTGATATCACCCAAGTGCAGACAGTGGAATTCTCAGCCATTTTCACCCGCTCTCTCAAAAAAAAATATTCTACCTTTCAGTTGTTCAGCCGTTTGAGAAACGAACGCCCAAACGCACTACAAAAACTGAAACCTCTACAAGGCGACGTGTTGTTCGATGATTTGGGTTTATCCAGCGTTGAAATAGATTGCCTATCGAAAGAGGTGACGGCGGTGTTCCACTTCGCAGCCACGTTGAGGCTGGAGGCTCCCTTGAGAGACAATGTGAACATGAACACCTGCGGCACAGCTCGAGCTCTGAACATAGCTAGGAGGCTTAAGAACTTGGTCATATTCGTACACCTTTCAACGGCTTTCTGTTATCCTGATTACGAAGTTTTGGGGGAGAAGGTAAGGAAATACGTTAACCTATTTTTTTTTTCAAAACGACTAATCTAGGCCTACTCTATTGTTATATGACGCGTTAAAATGTAACCCAAAATGTGGGCACACAGTCTATATGCAATTAAATTCTAGGAAAGTGATAGATTCGCAACAAGGTAGGTATACCTATTTGGGCAGTATTTATTTAGTTACTAGGTACTGAAAGTGTTGATGACCATTTATGGGTGTTTTTCAGTTGCACGCTCCCCCTGTGAAACCGGAGTACGTGATGAAGCTAATTGAGTGGCTTGATGACAAGCAACTGGGGCTGTTGACGCCATCATTACTCGGCCCTCATCCCAACTGCTACACATTCTCCAAGCGGCTCGCTGAGGCGATCGTCGAGGAGGCATACAAAGATCTGCCTATTGTTATTGCTCGTCCTAGCATCGGTAAACATAAAATAATAAGATTTTTTTATCGATTTCTCCTATCAATATTATGAAGTTTAAACTCCCGTGATTTAAGCTATTATTCATCTTACGACCCGGCTCGTATTCAAATCATCGAACAAAATATAAGTAGGTATGTATATGCTTCAATCATAGAACCTTTAGAGATCGTTGGGTATACGAGGTACATACCTACCTATACTATACGACCAAGCCATTTTTAGGATAATAGGTACCCACACTACATCTAAACAGTAATATTTTGTTCAGTATATTGGGAATCGCTTTCATTATTTTATTTCCAGTATGCCCCACGCATCTGGAGCCTGTGCCCGGTTGGGTGGACAATCTGAACGGGCCCATAGGGCTGATGTTGGGGGCTGGCAAGGGCGCCATTCGGACCATGCTGGTCGACGGGACTCTCACGGCGCAAGTGATTCCAGTTGACACTGCCATTAACGCGATCATCTCTATTGGCATGCTGGAGGGAACCAGGAGGGAGAAGTTAGTTTTTATTTAGCTGGGACTGTCCCACTCTTGGGCAATGGCAATGTCCTTTTTAAGGTCAACGCTCACCTAACGCCTCGACCAGCACCGCCTCGCCGCTCGGCGTCCACTCGTTGTCGCCGGGTGGTTCGCGGGCGGACGCTGCTTTTATACCATAAACGTCACGTGATCGACCAGTGGACCGCGCGGGGTCAACGAGTGAACGCCGCGCAGTCAGCGCGTGGTCCACTTATTTCCGGTTCAGCTAGTGGATGCTGAGCGGCGAGGCGGTGCTGGTCGGGTGCGGAGGCGTTAGATGAGCGTTGACCTTTATACTTAAAGCCGCCTACACTCTCGGCGCGAAAGCCCGATAACCCATTGTTCACGCGGCGAGAACAATAGGTTATCGGTCTTTCTCGCCGTAAGTCTGTAGGCAGCATAAGGAGTACCTACCTATATCTTTCCTTCCTATTAATGTAAAATTAATGATAAGACCAAATGCTTTTCGAATCCGCTACGTATAGCTAAGTGCTTATGCTTATACAAATATCATTCTCGTGTTTTGGAATATGTCGTCATAATTTTAGGTAAGGATGAGAAACCTGGCCATGGTTGAAAAGCCGTGTTAAAAATTGTTTGCTTTTCAGGCAAGAAATGATACCAGTGTACAACGTGAACATCGGCCATCAGAAGGCGACGAGTTGGGGTGACGTCCTGACTGTGGGCAAAGAATACGCGCGCGAGAACCCTTTGGCGTGGCCGCTGTGGTACCCTAACGGCGACTTCACCACCAATTCAATACTGCACGAGTACCGACGCATATTCTACCATCTAGTCCCAGCTTATCTGATCGATTTCCTGATGTTTATCTTGGGGCAGAAGCGATTGTAAGTACACGAGCATTTGGTTAGGTTATGACCAAGCGGACTCATCGATAGACTTGCCATAAATGACGTGAGGAAATTTTGGTGATATTTCGACCACCCCCTCTCCCCCTTGGTGAGATGTCGTGAGATTTGGCTCGACCCTCTCCCTCACCCCTAATAATAAATAAATATCCTGGGACATTCTTCTACACACGGCTACCTGATCCCAAACTAAGCAAAGCTTGTACCCACTATGGAAACCAGAAAGATAACTGATATTACTACATATACCTACCTACTTCTTTTTGTTTGTAAATATATACTTAATATACATAATTACACCCAGACTCGGGACATGCAGACATGTTCATGCACACAAATGCATGTTCCGGGTAGGAATCGAACCTACGACCTGCAGCGTGAAAAGCAGAATCGTAACCAACCACGCCAAAACGGGCCCGTCAATCTCATTTATTCCGAGCAGTCCGATTAGTAGTTCGATTCTAATCTCACGTGAGATTTTTCAAAAGCCATATTTTAGTGAAGATACATGTTTTACTTAATTTAACCCCAGTTTTCTCGCAATTTTACACTATTTCTTGCGGAAAAAACAGTAACCGACAAGACATTTACATCTTCAATACTAATTTACCTACATTGCCTTCCAGCATGATAAGAATCCAAGAAAGAATCAGTCAAGGTTTGGAAGTGTTGCAATACTTCACGATGCGACCTTGGTCGTTCCCATGTCCGAACTACGATAGTATCCACGGCCAACTGAATGACGATGAGAAGGTTATTTTCAACACTGACATCACGAACGCAGATAGGGACAAGTACCTGAAAAATTGCTTGGAAGGCGGGAGAGTGTACTGCCTGAAAGAGGACCCCGCTAAGATACCAATCAATAGAACTTACCATAACTTGTGAGTATAAAAAACTAAGCAAATATTATAAGAGCTAATAATCCTAAACCAATTAATACCTATGTTTACCAACTAGTACCCCTGTTGCTTCTACTTCACCTGGCGTATTTGCACAAATATTTGCGTAATTCGGTCAAAACAAAACAAACCTACCCTCATGCGTATTAAGGATCATATTTATATGGCATGATAACGCAAATATTTGTGCAAATTCGCCATGTAAGTGCCAACATATCACTTATCTGATGTCCAGTCTAGTCTGGAAATTTTTATATAGGTAGGTATAACAACGGTGGCATATTTTTACCGGTTTCTTGCGACGCGACATCGATTTCTATACAAATTTTAACAAATTTTAATCGCTGTCGCATCGCGGTCTCCTTACCAGTGCAACCCCTGCCTTAGTGCCTACATTAAGTTTTAAATCCTCGGCCTAGTACCTATACCTGTGCGTACAATGAGAGGAAGGGTTATTGTAAATTCGCCACAACGAAAATTCGCCACAAGTCTTATCTGACTCGCGAAATATTGCCACACCTTTTAAAAAGTACTGTCAGCACACAAAGTAATAGTGTTTAAACAGTATTATTTATTTGTGATCAGGAATCTTTATTCTAGTACATGTAACGAGCGAGTGTATTTGCACCAGAGCCGCTTACCAAAAAAACTGCCAATTGTTAAGTGGCCGGCGCGAATGGTCTTCTATATGTATCTACATGTGGCGATATGTCTATCAATTTTAGATAACAATTAATTAAGTTAGTAAATTCTTTTCAGCCTCTACTTCCTGGATTGGATATGCAAGATCATGTTCTGGCTGCTATTGCTTTCGTTCATGGCGTCCTGGTTCGAGCCCGTCAGAACAGTATTCTCCTACGCGGAACCGGTTGTCAAACACTTGCCATTTTTAGGGTCAGCCGTTTCCAAGGGTGAACTACCTAACTAGTGCGTAATCTATACAAATACATTAAATTGAAGTATATGTTTGTAATGTTGTGATAAATAACTACACTTCTAATAGCTTGCTAGAAATATTTTTTATAAGTATCAATTTTATAATACCGGGTATGCAAGGGTTATATAATAAGTTAGAATTACTATAACATAAGTATCGACATCATAACTTACATTAGGTTATTTAATAAGGGCCAGCAATGCTTTAAATACAATACAATTTATAATGATTTTTATTCCTTATTATTTTTGAAGCTAACAATATAAATATTATTAATGCTTTAAAGTAAATGGTTTATAAATAACTCTCATAGGAAATAAGGATAAACAGCTTTATAATTTTCTTTTCACAATTATAATGTAACGTACAAGTATGCTCAGCAATAAAATGCAATAATAATGATATGATTTCAATACCTAATAATAAAATTATTTTTTTAGCAAATAAAGACATTTTTCATTACACAACTTGATGACCATTATTTATGTTTATGCAAAATACATTCGCAAAAGCAAATTGTGCTTACACTAAACATAATTAAAACATATATAATTGACTGTATAAAGACACAAATTATTTATAAACAAAACTTACGACGTAAATAATAACGTCAGTAAATAATTATGACACTTACAACATGCTAACAAAATATCCAAATTCATACGGGCGATACGTGCGGGCCATTACTGAGTTGCGTTGACGATTTCGACGAACTCTGGCTTGAGGCTGGCACCTCCGACGAGGAATCCGTCGATGTCGGCGCACGCGGCCAGCTCCTTGGCGTTGCTGGCGGTCACCGAGCCGCCGTACTGGATGCGGACCGCGCCGGCCACATCGGCCGACACGTTGCTCGACAACCAGTTGCGCAGAGACGCGTGGACGTCTTGTGCCTAACATAACAAAAACACTGGCTTAGGCCCGCCACATACATACGGAATTCCGTTTCGAAATATCGAATCGGGATTCCGAACGCAGTAAATCCATCCAAATGTATGGACGTTTCGCGTTCGGAAACCCCGATTCGATATTTCGAAACGAAATTCCGTTTGTATGTGGCGGGCCTTAGGGCCATGATTCAGAATTGTCAGATAACTTTTAGTGATACCATAAACATTTTTTGTGATACTGGCAAAAGTGAGCTGACTGATAACGACAGGCCAATCCAATCAAGTGACATCTACTGAACTGAAAGTATTCCCTCATCAATGCTGCGTTCCATTCACCGTAATTTTTGTTATTATCGTCCACAAAAACTGTTAAAAACGATAATAATGATCACTTTCAGTACAAGTTGGTGCGAGTGGAACGAGATTTGTGAACGAAAATAACAAAATTAACAGTGAATGGAACGCACCACATATCCTTCTTTGTCATTGATCAAATCAGCTATGTTGAAATGTTGATTCTATTGACAAAAACCCAGTTGATCCTTGGTTCCAAAAAGATAGGGATTAGGGAATCAAGTATGTAACTGAAGTTTTTCAGGTGGGATTATTTGAATGGGATAAAATAAATATTTAGGTACATTACAATATCACAAGCAATTGATTCATAAATATCAGAAGTTATCTTTGAGATAACAGCAAAGCATTTTAAGCATTGATTGACACGGTATAGGGCAATACATTGATAACTGTGATTAGGTATCATAGATATAATACGCTTTTTAAATCATAACTCAAATTATGATAATGGTCCGTAATGCACTTTAGATTTATTATTATGAAAAGGGTACTCTTTTATTACCTGTTGTGGTGAGGCAGTCTTGCCGGTACCGATGGCCCACACTGGCTCATAAGCGAGCACAACATTGGCCCAGTTGTTTCCAATGGCAGGCACCAAAGCTTTGGTTTGCCTGAAGACCACCTCCTCGGTTTTACCCGCCTCCCTCTCTTCAAGAGTTTCACCAATACAAGCGATTACCTTCAGACCAGACTCAAGAGCATGGGCAACCTAAAAAAATTTCGAACATCATTGATGTGTCATTCTGTGCAAACAACAATGCATTTTTGGTGGTTGTATGTACCTTCTCAGCAACTAGGTCGTCTTTTTCTTGGAAAATTGTTCTCCTTTCAGAGTGACCCAGAATGACCCAGCCGACGCCAACGTCTTTGATCATGGCTGGGGAAATCTCACCTGGGAAAAAAGTAAGGTATTTACACAGAAAAAGTAGGTATAAAGAAATCAATATAATGTGGTCTTACTGACCCACTCCTACCAACAGAGCTAGAGAATGAGATGTACTGTCATCTAACTGTATTTTCCTATAGCTCCATCTCTGTTGACTGATTGTAATTTGAGTGCAAAATTAAAATCATACCAGTGAAAGCACCCTTGGGCACCTTCCAGCAGTTCTGGGCAGCAACTGCAATTGTGTTGGGAATAATGCTCTGCACATATGACAGATAGATAGCGGGGACTCCGATCACAACCTGAATGGAACAAAATAGTAAAATATTAATATCGCCAGACTTACACACTCACTGTATGGTCCAAAACTAAGCAACACTTCTACTATGGCTACTGTAGGTACTGGGTTCGCGCCAGTGACAGCCATACCAGCGCAGATTACGAAGGCCATGACCGAAATTTGCCTCTGGCAGGAATAGAACCCTCAACCAACTGATGCAGAGATCTGAGAGGCCTATGTCTGAACCACTGCCCCAAGCAGTCATCAAATAAATTAATACATATTTGAAATTTATAACTACATTTTATATTTATAAAAGTACAGTAAGTATTTTGACACTTTTAATATGTATTTGTTAGTTAAGTATACTAATTAATTATACAGTTTACCAAAGTTGTGTACCTCAACATTAGGATCCAAGGGACCTTTCTTCAGGTTATTCACAATATCGGTGACCTGCTTCTTGTCACCATTCATCTTCCAGTTGCCTCCAACAACAAATTTGCGGCCCATTTTATTGGAGATTTAGTCTAGAAATAAAAGTCTTACTTATCAATTATACTCAATGGCGGCGTCTTCATCAGGCGCATGCCTCGCGCGAGCACTCACTTTTGACGTCGGAACGCATAGACGTAATGTCATAATATGAGTGCTCGGGTGAGGCATGCGCGCCATATGGACACATCTAATGACTGATTACTATCAATGACTGCTAAGTAGATTATCAAAGTTATATTTTCAGTGATTTTAATACACTAATCAATGCTTTATTTTATCATCATCATAGAAGGTATTAGAGTATCAGTATGAAAATATTTAAAATCTTGTGTATACCTACACAAGATGTCATTTAAAATAATGTTTCAGGACAGTTTAACCTGTCTCATATTAAAGAGTAAAATCCTGATGATTGACTGACTCATTAAAGCCAAGCATAAACTACTGTATGGGCCATTCTTCTTCTGACCGTTTTAAGTGTACCTTCAGTATCAACATTTTTTTTACACCAAAGGTCAGTGTAAAACGGTCAGACGAAGAATGAGCCAAATGAATAACGTAGGCAAGCAAAAAGAAGTGATTTTAAAAAAATATATCTTGATAAAGTGTGAATACAATTCATATAACTTTGTGCTTTTTGGTATATGTATCTTATTTGGGACCAGCTAAAGACAAACTGTTACAGTATAATACTAGCATCATTCAATTATTTTTTACATAAAAGATAATTTTCTAGCTTCAGTTTCTTGGGCAATTAAATAATTAAATAAGTTAGCACTGATAGGTATTATATAATACCTATGTACCTAATGTATGTTTACAATTCAGACTAATGTGATGATAGCAGACATGACATTGAGATGTGACCCTTTGACCGTTTCAACAAGATCCTGCAGCAAATAGATTGTACATACCTATTACAATATACATACTTTTATAGTTTATATTATTTAATTTTGATGACTATACGTATTTTAACTACCTAAATGAGCACCTAGATTATTTTCAGATAATACCTATTTGGGTTACAAAGAAAATTTAATAAAATAAAATAGAACGTAAGAAGTGTCAATGAATACAAGTAGGTTTTTCTTAATACAAATTCTGAGATTAATCAATAGGTGTAACTTTGAACTATTAATAGGATACCTAACTACAATACCTTGATCATTAGATTTTTTTTTTTCACTTACAGACTATCTTTTTATGCTCTCTCTCGTGACTGTATTACATCTTTACAAAACGTGTGGAGCTTAGAATATCGTATCGAAAGCAATTTATAATAATATTAATGAATTTACGGGAAAAATCTTAGGAGAAAATATTTTTTGTTGAAATGATAATGTTAGGTCTAAAACACACTACAAACTATTGATTTTCCTAGAACAAGTAATTATTGTATTTGTTGCAATAAACAGACCCTTACCTGCTTTCAAAACTCTGAAATTCTAATAAATTTAAAAACACTATGCAACGTACTGGAACCGGCGTGCTGCAATCTTCAGAAATGTGTTTTCATTAAAAGAAATATAATGCGCACACTGCTATTGGTACTTTAGAAAAAAAGCAACCAATAGAAGTTTTAGAATTGTCTATACCAACATTATTATCCAATCACAAACTAATATTTTTGCAGTCTAGTAATATACGTCAAAGACAACAATCCCATTGCTATGACCTTTGTGACATTGAAAATGAATGAAATTGATTAAAGACACCACTTTAGTTACTGATGATAGGGTTTGAGGCATACGGTACGTATAAATTATTAAGCCTATAGCTAGTTAGATATATGGCAATATGTGGTTATTAATTGTTTATTAATGTGGGTTATGCTTATGAGACATAAAATAAATGTTGAAAAATAATAATTGCTTGATCATTGACACTGGCTAAATGCAAATAGCAAAAGCCAGAGAGAGGACTAAAAAACTTATCATCATGACATGTGTCATGTAAACGTGTCTGTGTGTCATGTGTCATGCTGTGTGTATCACTAGTGATGTCATTACTCTCGCAAAAATAAAACTGTATTCATCATATATTTTTAGGTCTTTTCAAACAAAAATAAAATATTATGTCGCTAACCGTGAATTTAAAATGTTTGGTTTACTTTAAAATGTTTGTTGGAATTTTACTTTACTTTTGAAAAACTATCAAATAACCTCAGAATTATTTTAATATGGGGTAGAAGGTAATAGTTATTTTCATCACACCCATTCGAAAAACGTCAATTGCCTTTCAAGGCTAGCGGGAGCAACATTATATTTTGCTCCCACGGGAGTTTTTGTTTCTCCTTCCTGATTGGTCAGCGTTCGTGTTTCAGAATTGAATGTGAAAAATAAAACGAAGGCTTAATGTATGAAGAAGTTACTGGTCAGTTAGGATTACGCGGCAACCAAAGAGTAACTAAACTAAACCAAAAAGTAACTAAACCGAGACAAAAGAAATTAAAAGAAAAATGTACATGACAGTGCGCGTTGCCATTACATGGGTGTGATGAAGAAACATTTGTATAGTGTCGAGTGAGGAGCCGCGCGCCGGCAGGCCCGACTCCTCACTGTGCCGACCGCACTGGTGCGCCGCGCCCCAGCCCAAACACAAGTGTTTTTCCACCAATCAGGAAGGAGAAACAAAAACTCCCATGGCAGAAGCAAAATTCAATTTTGCTCCCGCTAGCCTTGAAAGGAAATTGACGTTTTTCGAATGGGTGTGATGAAAAAATATTTTTCCTTTCTTACTTTCCATGTAGGAGAGGCAAGCTTAAGATTATTTTTTAAGATTTGAGAATACATCATCGTTATAGCAGTAAACATATTCACGCATATAAGTGTACCAAATATCAGCTATGTAATCCTAATAGATGCCTTATAAACTGACTGTGTCATACGTACGGATTATGATGAATCTGTAAAAGTTCCTAAAGTACAATGCGATTATAATAGGACGGGCTCTCCGTTAACTCCACTTATATAAAGTACTGTAATTAAGAGTGAAGTCAGCCGAGTCATTTCCAGTTGTGACGTCACTACATGCGCTAAGCCTGTACTATTCTAATTTTAAGCGCATAGTATGACATGGATTTGAATAGAGATCCTCTCATCATAGACATGAGAATTATTATCAGGAATGCCCGCGATGTTTGCATACATACCAAATATTGAGATTCACATACACAGTTCATAATAATTTTAAGCAGAAAGAAAAACAATTAGTGTCGATTTTTAAGAAAATCGGTGTTGTGGAATCGGTCTACATCACTACCACCATGACTGCCACCAGGGTTGCCAGATGTACGATTTAAGTCGTATTCATACAATTTTTTTGCTGTTTTTAACATGTACGATCCAAAGATGATAATCGTACGTATTCCTACGACTTTTTCACATTTCGTAAAAACCGATATAGAATTAACCAAAATCGCTATTTCTACTTCAATAGTAAGGGATTTCCCTTGACCCGTTAGAAATAAAACCCGACCAATTTACGAAACACTTCATAAAGACAGCTAAATTAAATATGCCGAAACTTTGAACGGCAAAACAACATTTAACACGGTATGGATTTTGTGTACATTTATCTCCAACACAAGAAATGCTGTGTAAGATGAATAGTAAAACTCTTTACGGACATAAGTAGATACACACTACTTATCTCCGTAAAGAGTTTTACTATTTATTATGCTGATTTCATTACAATAAAAGTATATTATAAAATACATAAAGTTGTTAGAATCGTACTATTTTTTTTTTGTGTGAGCCTTCTTAGGGAATACGACTTTTTATTTACCCACCGTACGATCTCCCCATTCACGACGTCTGGCAACCCTGACTGCCACTCACTGGCACGTAAAGATGTGATAAACGGCTTTATATTAAAAGCACGTTGTTACGCTTGTGCTTGTTTTTAAAAGTCGTTGTAAAAGTGCTTTTCTGCTTTTTAAAATTAAACAAAAATTCGTCCGTCAATAAACGGACAACAAAAGCAAAATGCTAACTAAACATAAGTTCAAGCAAAAAGCCAAAAACTTACGCTCTGAAAAATTGATAGTGAGTCTTATGTGCATGGAAATATGGTTTTTAATCTAATTATAATGTATTATAAATTATTGCTTTTTATGGGTAAAGAAATAAGGTTAAATTTAATTAAATGTTGATTTGAACTGTATTGTCATACAAATAAGGTTACTTTTTGTAATTTTTTGGATTTTCTTTCTCTTTCTTGCCGTCATTGCTTAAAAGCAACACGCTTAAATTTGTAAGCGCGCTTAGGCGCTTACTTAAAAAAGCGAGCTTTTCAAACGGCTTTTCGTTTTAGCACCCACTTCTACTGGCACGCACTGCCCTGCCTGCCCGCCCACTACTGCCAAATACCTACCTTTACTTACCAACTTAGCTTGCCCGGAATCTGGGGATACCGCTAAGTAACCTTGTTTAAGTATTTTATGAAGTCTCTTGGTGTACTTTAGTAAATTACAATACATCTAAAATAAAAAACATGGATCGGAAGACACATTGGCAGGTACGTCTACAGATATTTTAATGGTTAAAAAATTGTAAACAAGCATGCTTACAAAATCCTATCTATTCTTTATATGATTTTAGATAAATTCAATTACTTAAATATTATTAAGTCTGAAATATTAAACGAATTAATTGCCAATTGCATGAAAACAAATATAATATACCTACAGAATGGTTCGCATCAAATACCCAACACGTAAGCGGCCGGCGACTTATCTACTTGCAACGTTGCATTCGACATGCCTATCTAACTTTCCTAATGACATTTCAGATATTGCTGCTTCTATTATTACTAGTACAAATAACATTACAAGCGAAGAAACAGAAAACATCTGTGATAACAGACATAAATGATATCAAAGAGTATAAAAAGCTGTTGAGAACAAAAACTAATGTATTGGTGTTGTATGTAAATGAACCAAAGGCTTCCCAGTCAATAATAGATGTGTTCAAAGACACGGCAGATGCAGTGAAGGGGCAGGCGACATTAGTGATTATAGATTGTAAGAATAGGTAAGATACTCATCATAATTAGGCCTGTTGTGAACCTTTACTTACCTGTTTTGAGCCTTTGTTTAGTAGAACTGCACCCCAAGTTTCAGTTTTATCAAAAGCTAACTTTAAACATTGTAATCCTCATATCTCATTAATTAAAACAAATTACTGATTCAATTGTTCCATACTAGCCTTGCATTGCAATGCAATGGAATTGAATTCCAATTTAACCCTAATAATTTATATTGGTTTGGTTTCAGTGAAGGCAAGAAGCTATGTAAAAAGTTGAAAATAAATTCCGATAAGGCTTACTATCTGAAACATTATAAAGATGGTGATTTCCATAAAGATTACGATAGAAGTGACACAGTCAGCTCTATGTCCAATTTTCTCCGAGATCCTACCGGTGATCTCCCATGGGATGAAGATCCTACTGCCACTGATATATTCCACCTGCAGGACGGAGAGGTAAGAGATATTTCAAACACCCTTTTTGTATTGGTGGTTGAGCTAAGCTGTATGATTGCAGCTGATATAATATGTGCCGGTTAGATCGGGATACCACACTCTAACAAAATATTGGTGTAAATTAACTCACAAAAGTAAAAAAAGTTAAGTAAATGTAGTGGTAACTAGCTCATATGAGTGAGAAAGCCAGAAGTCCACCCTAGTTACTCAGCATGCACCGCATACATATTCTCCGATAAGCAAAGAATATTCAGAAGCAGTGGTGTACTGTTTCACATCCACATTTTACTAATAGTAGTACTTATATCAGCACTATGCAATAAAAGGCGAATTTATTTCATCATACATTATATGAAAAATTGAATGTGAAGCCTGATGTATGTAACAACCATATTATTATGATTTATGTCCTTTAACTGGCACAGCTAATATTAATAACCATGATGAATTTGCTTAGCTATGGCTATGGCCAGTGTGGCCTTATCAGCGTTGCGAATGTGTTATCAATTCAATTATGGAAATTGAGTATGATAAAATTGCTGTTTCATATTATTATTATTTTGCGGTATTTGTTGTGTTTATTTACTTTTGCTCTGCCTCTGTTTAGGATATTTTGCATCCATACCCATAACTGCAGTAAACCTCAATCATAGATATAAAAATGAGACTCAAATATAAATACATATTATGTGATTCAATTAATTACCTTGATTTCTATAATATTACATGTTTTAATTGCCATAAATAACAATTATTATATGATTTAAGTAAGATGCTGAGCCTTTTATCTTCTGTTTAATAAAACCTTTAATTTATTTTATGCATAAGTTCAAGTTACCCCCTTCGCACACGTCGTCGTAGCGTAAGCGTATCGTATTTCGCGCGTACGACGTGAGCAATACGAGCACGCATATTTTCTAATAAGTCTGCAGACGAAGCGGTATGGCAGCTAAGCGTATGAGACTACGCTGTTAGAAAATGTACATGCTCGTATTGCTCTTGTCCTACGCGCGTAAACGACACGCTTACGCTACGACGCTGTTAAGGGGGTTAGAGTTGCAACGCAGGCTGTTAAGAAGGCGTATGTGTACATGTACAAACAGTTTGTAAACACATTTTATATGTCATTGTAGGCCCTCAACAAGTTTCTGAAGAAAAGTGCAGCTGCATATAAGAAATCCTTGATCATGTTCTATGCACCTTGGTGCGGTTACTGCAAGACTATGAAACCCGATTATGTGGCGGCAGCTGCCGATTTGAAGGTAATTCATCTAACTTCGCTTATCTCTTTCTAACTCCATAGCAATAAAAGAAATGAGAATATTTATTGATTTCTAGGGCGAGTCGCTGCTAGCTGCGATTGATGTATCCAAACCAGGAAACTCAAAAATAAGGCAAATGTACAATATAACTGGATTCCCAACATTATTGTACTATGAGTAAGTATTTGTGCAGTAAACGAGTTTTAAAGAAAATATTGAAAGTCATTCTATTTACGACCGCTTGGCCGCTCGGCTCACTGCTTCTAGTGGTAGCAGCTTTGATTCCCGCCTGAGGCATATTTCGGAAACGACATTTTCGTTATTTGCCCCGGTCTGGGTGTCACTGGGATCGCCCCAGTCCATTGTACAGTATCCTTAGTATACGCGTTGCTTAGTTTGGAACCATGCCTTTGGTTGGTGTGTAAGTCTGGCGATATATATATTTATTTATATCCACATTTTAAATATGTCATTTATGTTTATTCTAGAAAAGGTCAGTTTCGCTTGACTTACAACGGCGACAATAAAAAGCAAGCTATAATTGACTTTATGAGGGATCCGACGGCCGCTATGCAGCAGAAGAAGAAAGAAGTAGTCGACGAGAGTTGGCCAGAGGATTCGGACGTGGTCCATTTGACCGGTCAGTGCCTATGTTTGTACGCAATTATGGTATCGAATCAATGTAAACACTAGTTTATGTATTCTGCTTCATTCCCGTCCATCTGTTTGAGCTGATATTTTATTACAATAAGTTTTAGGTTTTGAATTGACGTATATATAGATTGGTCAATTGTTTTAGGCACAGAGTAAAGACTAAAGAAAGAGGTGCCCTTATTAGATATTTGTATGAAACAAAACGTGGTCATTGTTTTTTCATTTTCATTTTACTATTTACCGGTAAATAGTTGAACTACTCGCTTCGTTTTATGTCGATGTTAGTACTAGGCCGACCACTCGGCCGACTTGCTTAGGGCCAGTTCCCTTAGTAAATGGTCCATGGTTTTAGGTCAACATTAAGCCCAGCCGTACATCATGAAGTCGAGAAACTTTCAGATAGAAATTTTATGAACAACCTAATGCAGTCCACGTAAGGTACTATCAGAAAGCCGGATCGGTTGGGTGCCTTATCTGGCCCGCATAAGATCGTCCATAAAATTTATATCAGAAAGTTTCTGATGATGTGCAACACTGAAACAAACCTTATTAACTGAAACTGGCACATTTTTGTAATCTATTATTCTTCTGTCACGTATGACACATCTTTGAAAACAATTTACCTTCAATTTTGTAATAAAAACGGCTCAAGCCAAGCTCAAAATAATGTAAAATAATTTTTGGATGTTTTGTTAACTAAATATGGTCGTACCTAAAACGTAAAGAATGCGCTTCTGTCAGCTTTTTATTCGGAATTGGTTTAAAGGTATTGCAGTATCTTTTTATTTCGAAATTTCGAAAACATTGTATAAACAGTCCAATATATTACTCAAGATATATATTGCTATATTAAGGCCTGTATTAATAAATAAATCCCAAAGTTGAGATCGATCTTAAGATGCAGTTTTGACGTTTAATGTATAGAACATCTGTCAAAAACAGCATCTCAAGTTTGATCTCAATCTTGAGATTGATTTATTAATACGAGTCTAAGACTGTATGCATGAAGTTAGGTATTTACGTTCGACTAGGGTCAGTAATATTCTGTAACTGTTGTCTTGATCAGTTAATAGGAATACTCAAAATCCCTTATAGGTATACCATAAGTGCTGTGCCGCGCCTTGGATATGCGCGGGGAGGTGGGAGGGTGGGACGGCGAGAGCGATGAGCCCCCCCGTCTCGCAGCTCGCGTACCTAAGGCGCGGTACGGCTCCTGCGGTATACCTATAGCACATAATGTTAAGGATACACGACAACACTAGACACTCAATGTATTTCAGTGTAGCCTTAGCATTATACCATACTCCACTTTGATAATCCATGTAGGGTCTATGGTACATTACTTGTATAATAATAACTACGTATAATTATTATTTTACGTATTTGCCTGTTTTCAGCGGATAACTTCGATAGTCTATTGTCAAAAGCCGAGCATGCTCTAGTCGTGTTCTACGCGCCATGGTGTGGTCATTGTAAACGGATCAAACCAGAGTTCGAGAAGGCCGCTACGAGGATAAAGTCTGAAAAAGTAAGTTTTTATGTTATTAAGGTGCCTAATAAGTGTACGGCGTACCATGTTAGCAGTTACCAAAGCCAATAGATACTTATAATACCAAAAGCATTGCTCGCAAGTTGCTGACCTGAAGGGGAGAGGGATAGAGGGAGGAAAAGGAGAGGGGGGGTTTGCGTTTCCGGCTCTCTCAATCATCGTATGAAACGCAGCTGTAATAGCTACTTTACGCCGATCTTCTGTTAGAGGGTGGTACTACCCCGGTCGAGCCAGCCCATATATGAGCTGCATTCAATTGGCTACAGCTTATCTCTACCACTAATTAAGTACATTGAATGGCCTTGGAAAAAGTTCTTATGTTTATTATCTTCCGTCTGCACTCGGTTAGTAACTTAGTACTAATCTGATGACGCGGACACCAGTGATGGAAGTGTACTGACCATTGGAAAACCTATTTGGTAAAATGCATGTTTTTTTCTAGATAAACGGCATACTAGCTGCGGTGGACGCGACGGCGCAGCCTGATTTGGGGTCTCGTTTCGGTGTGAAAGGCTACCCAACCTTGAAATACTTCAACAAGGGCGAATATAAGTACGACGCCGGCCATGCTCGGCAGGAGGAACAAATTGTTAGCTTCATTAAGGTGAGCCGTTGTTATTATATTTTATTTAACTGCCAATTTTGTAGTATTTACTATAGTTCTCGCGTTATGAACTGAGTCGTTGGGCCATAAATCATATCCCTATGTCTATCTCGCTTGCACTTACGGGCCTTATGGAGCCGCTTAGTGAAGGGCGTAAAAATGAAAGAAATATATCGATGAGTAACGGTTATTATCGTACGTTGTTCATAAACTTTAACGAGTTAACAAAGTTCTGATATTAAACTTTATAGTAAAAATAATAAATATTATCTTAATTATTTTTTTTTGGATTTGGTTTCCTTACGATGTTTTCCCTCACCGTAAGCGAACTGTAAATTATGCACATAGATGAAAATTCATCCATTGGTGCATGCCCCACCGGGGATCGAACCTGGGACCTTCTGATTGGTAGCCCAACGTGTTCGCCCCTAGGCTACAGTCGCTTAAACACATCTATACAAAAAAAAAACGCGCACTGCAATTGCATTTGGTAACGACCAATCAGGAGCGTACATATCGTTAGTGACTCATCGATACCACGTGAGCAGGTAGCCGTTTATCGATAACGGTCCCGGCGCGCTGCACATTCCTATCTCTATTGACATTTATGGCCCCACGACTCAGTTCATAACGCGAGAACTATAGTCAGCGTTTCCGTTCTTCCTGCAGAGGGCACAAATTGCCTGGCTATGATTGTTAGGCCATGTCAGCAACTTTAAGGTGACCTAAATGCTCCGACGCCAGAGTTGACTACTGACTCATACGAGCGAACGAACTAATAAAGGCTTTAGCGAAAGGCGGTAGCATACTGCATATTATTCAGCGTGCGCGCTTGAAATTATTATCAATATTTATTTTACATTTTTTTTCTTGAAATAATCTTACGCATTTTAGAAAAACTGAGTTCACTGAAGTATTTGTATGTTTGTTGGGATTACACACTTTTTTTGTAAAAATATCTCCTTTAGAAACTGAATGACGTTGATTCATTCTATCGACGGAAACGTCAACACGGGTGTTTTTTAGGAAACTACGATTTTTTTCCATCGTGCCAAATTTATTTAATCGTTAATCGGTGTGTAGTATGTAGTGAACACAGGGTTAGCACAGTCGGATAAAGTATTTTGTGAACATTTATAACACATAAAAATAAAGTCAATTAACCATTTTCAAAGGTCTAGTTTTAAATATTAGTGAGGACGAATCGTCAAATTTGAAGCATATTTAGTCTTAAAATAAAATATACTTCGTAAGTGTCGATATCGAGGTGACTATTTTGTTATTGCACTAATTTCAAGTCGAAGACAAGCGCTCTGTTTATTTGATTATTTATAATCTAAGGTCATGATCACCACACGTCACGGGTGTGTAAAGCGATCCCCCCTTTCTCCATTTCGAGCAGTTTTTATGCGTATTTGGCCTACTCGATTTCTTTTAAGAACGTAGTTTAAGGACGACACATTTCATATGATCAAATTGTGTTTGTATAAGTTTATATTCTGTCTATTGTTCGGAAGACTTGATCCAATCGGACTTAGACTTAAATGCGATCACCCATTGCCCTGATCCAAGTAGTAAGTATACACGTAGTGATGTTTCACTCTAAAAATGCGCGCTGCTAAACGTGATTACATATTTATATAGTAAAGGTGAAGGGCCATAACACGCCGGGTAGCTATAGCGACGTCGCCAGCCACCGTAGCCAACTAATTTATATTTAAATGTATGGCAGGTAATACACCTGGCGACGTATTGGCGACGTCGCCTTGGCTACCCGGTGTGTTATAGCCAAATAGTAAAATATCCCTGTTCTTTAAGTAAAGCGTTGCAATAGATATTTATTTTCACACATTTAAGGGCTGGCTTGACGGTTGCAATCCAGCGTCCCAATAGAGGTGACCTTGGTGGGAACCTTGTTTCCATCCGTGGATTTGTGTTTAATTTGGATTACATCTGCTGTCTACATGGATGGCAACAAGCAAGGTCACCCCTGTTGGAACGCTGGATTGAAACCATCAAACCTCCCTATTAAACAGTCACGTTTAGTACAGGGGCGTGCATTTTTAGGGTGAAACTCTACAATGTCAAGTTGGCTTACATGGGTTTAATGATGTGTAACAGAGTGCATTTTAAATCATGGGTATCCTTTTAAACGGTGATTCTACACATGATTCAGAATAATTAAGGATTATTAATCAACAAATCAATTGATAAAAATGTATTGCCCAGGTAAGGTATAACCATAGAGTAAAGACTTAAGAAAGAGGTGCCCTTATTAGATTTCTCTATTAAACAACGCGTGGTAATTAGCACGGGGTGGTGGGGGTTAAGAAATGCGTGGCATCTATCTACCGGGAAATAGCTGAACTACTCGCTTCGTTTTATTTCGATGTCAGTACGTAGTTAAATTTTTTGCACTAGATGTCTTTAAGTGTATGATCATGAAAAATTACGTACAAAGGGACGCCATCTAGTGTCGAATATAATTATATTTGGGATGCGAACGTTGGCAAGACGTCTGCACAGGACGAACGCCAACAGCACACTGACTTAAGCCACGCCTACTGTGATTACGTTACCGGCCTAGTTGTGCGATGTTTAAGCAACGCGGCTTAGCTGCTTAGACCCAGTCCTTTAGTATTAGGTTCATGGGTATAACCGGTAACTGGTTTGCTTATTTGTTTACTCAGGCAATATTTTTTTATCAATCGATTTTTTATTTATTTTCCCAAAATATTCTGAATCATGTGTAGAGTCATAGTTTAAAAGGATGCCCATGAATTCAAATTCATCCTGTAGTTATGTTTGCATAGGACCCGCAAGAGCCACCCCCGCCCCCGCCGCCCGAGAAGCCCTGGGCCGAGGAGGAGTCGCCCGTGCGCCACCTCGACACCACGACCTTCAGAAACACACTTCGCAAGATCAAACACGCCGTCGTTATGTTCTACGCACCATGTACGTAATTCTACTATGTAACAGGTTACCGAGATTGGCTTGGAATGAGACTAAAAGAAGCCGCAGAGCCGGCACACCACTTGTCCATGGATCCGAACGTGTGCGTGCCCGAAAATAAAATAGAGTAGCGTCAATAGCGAAACTTCGTTTTGAATGTTTTTTGTTTGCTAAGTTCCATTTTAGAGAAAGAGAATTCTACGTTTGACTTAGAACAGACCAATCATAATTTAGTCTTCCCCGATACGCCGGCAACTTTCGACAATCATTATAAAAAAAATTATCGTATCCGGACTCGGACGTTATGTATCGCTCAGTTTTGCCCAAGCAATGAGTTCATGGGTTATGGGCTAAGGGCGGCCTGACAGCGTGGCAAATGACAGCCGATCACATACTGATTTAGCTAGACGCCTTGCTCGACTGCTTACTGCTAGACCAGTAGTAGTCCGATTTAAGGTTGGCACTCATCTATCAACTCGGCACCCGACCAGCACCGCCTCGTCGGTCGGCGTCCACTAACTGAACCGGAAACAAGTGGACCACGCGGCGTTCACTCGTTGACTACGCGCGGTCCACTGGTTGATCACGTTACTTTTATGGTGTAAAAGCAGCGTCCGCCCGCGGACCGCGCGTGGTCAACAAGAGGACGCCGAGCGGCGAGGCGGTGCTGGTCGGGTGCCGAGTTGATAGGTGAGTGCCAACCGTTACAATTCAAAATGACACTGGAATTATTATCCAGGGTGCGGCCACTGCAAAAGTACAAAACCGGAGTTTGTAAGGGCCGCGGAGAAGTTTGCCGACGAGTTGATGGTCGCGTTCGGAGCGGTGGACTGCACCGCCGACCAGGAGCTGTGCGGGAACTATGACGTCAGAGGCTACCCCACCATCAAGTACTTCAGCTACTTCGACAAACAGGTCAAAGATTACACCGGCGGGAGAAAGGTGAGACTCATTATTGTACCTACATTATGTTACTACAATACACTGTATTGTATATTATGAAAAAAATAATGAAGGGGTAGTCAAGAGGCTTGAGTGGCCATACACCACCACATTGTGGGGGTATTAAGCCAACTCGAAGCCCACGTTCCAGCAGATAGTAGGTATTGTATAGTATGATATAGCTGAAAATAACGGCGAATGCGGTTGTGATTAGCACTCACACTAAAACACTAAAACGTAGCGTTTTTTCTGACTAATGTTCCATCTATTAACTCCACGAAGCGATATAATAAATTGATACAGGTTCGAGTTCACAATTTTAAATGGACCTAATGACAATTATGTTTAAATAAAAACTTAAATTATTATTATTATTATAATCAATACGGTTCCTCACTAAGTGGGGACATAAAATAATATTACGCGTCACAAAAAACGATGCGTGTATTGATGACTGGATATTTTTATTGTACACAGGAAGGAGACTTTGTCTCATTCATTCACAGTCAGATTGGCAGTCACGAGACGTTGCAAAAAGCTGCAAAGACCACCCAAGAAGCCGGTTTCGGCGGCAACGTGGTGCTCTCTACAGACGATGACTTTGAGCAAATAATCGCCTCGTCCACGCCTACGTTCGCCATGTTCTATGCCACGTGTGAGTATTGCGTTTTAATTATTTTTATTAGTCACGTTTAAAATAATATTATATTCCATAAAATATAGTACTGTCATTAACACATTTTCATTCCCTTGAACTTCAATCGTTCAAAACGAGTTTTAACTTTTTTGTAATAACACCGTTTATGTTCTCTGGGCTACTTGGTCTGAAAATAAAATATTGACCATAGACGAGAGTTCGATAAAACATAGCTATCAAAATCTCGCCTCTCCAGTCATTGCCCTTCCGAAACTATGCCAACACATCCTTATTTCGATTATTATATGATTATGTCAAAAGGAAGTAAACAGAAGTTATAAAATTAAATTAGCGTATGATTATTTCGTTGACGGCTAGGTCGAAGCTTGCGCGTGCGACACCTTGGCCGTGGCCACGCATAGCACGCTCTGTGGACTGTCACGCGATGCGCAAGCCTAGTTTACATTAGTCATGTAGGCGACCAAGTCGAGTAGCGAGCGATAAAAAGCAGGCGAACTCGACCAATGTAAACGAAAGGGCAAGTATACTGGGCCGAGTACTGAGCGATTCGAGTTGTCTCGCGCGGAGCGTAGTTGCTCGGCCGAGTTCCCCCACCACCTATTTTACTCGACTCGGCCTGCCTACTCGCCCTGTGTAAACCGTCGACTCAATCCGAAAGCGAGTTGAATGTTACATAGACCAACTGGGCCCAGTACTGTTACCAGGAGTTACTTGGCCCAGTTACTTTACCAATGTAAATTGTGGAAGACGAGTCGAGTGATGCTCGAGTTACTGGGCTCAGTTTGCTAGGCCGAGCTGCTGGCGTAATGTAAACCTAGCTTTTTAAAGTTGTTTAAAAAAGTTAAATCGCAGTCTAGTAGCCCCTATTCAAGTTAATGAAAAGTGTTTGTACAACTTAAAGTTAAAATGATTATGGGTATTTATTTTACGGACTGTAAAGCTAGCTTTAGGCCTGTCACAACACTCACAAGCTACGCGACTGTCTTGCGATCCATAAGTCGCCTACTGATACACTACAGTACTACTATAACTTCATAGAGTAACATATCAATTGGCGATCTTTGGGTCGCCTCTCAGTTGGACCTAGTCCTAAATTATTACTAAATTAATAAGTGGTGTAAAAATATAATGTCATCAGGGTGTGGACACTGCGTAACAGCGAAGCCTGCCTTCAGCCGTTTGGCCACCAAGTTGAAGGAAGAGAAATCCCCGGTGAAGGCCATAGCCGTGGAAGCCGCCGAGAACCCTAAAGTGGCCGACATCGCCGGCATACAGACACTACCCACGTTCAAAATATTCGCCAACGGGAAGTTCCTCGCTGACTATGAGGGCGACAGGTCCACTGAAGACATGCACACATTCTGCGCCAAACATGCAAAGGTGAAGGACGAATTGTGATCCTAGCGAACATCGCCCATCACTAATCACTCTATTTTATATTGATTCAGGCACATAAGGTTATAATCGCAGAACGACATGAATAACTATCGCTAAAAGTCTAATTCTCAAATGGTCCAACTTTTAATTTTACAGATAAGGTTTACTACAAAATCTAATAAGGGCTAACACATCCCTAAAACACTACGACTATGAATTTAAGTTATCAGAGTCAGGTCGTATTCGATATTATCTTAGTACTTTGTCTACGTATACGGCCTTAAGTTGGACCTTTTGTAATTGAACCATTAGCAAATGTCCCAATGAGGGTCACGATAAACTTTGGTATCGTACGTTTATATAATATGATCTTGTGCGTCTGAACTCCCGTAATCTTTTGATAACGGGATATCCATATCGTAATTTTGCATTCTTAAAACATCACTTAATTTAATTAAAACATTAAAATTATCGTATTATTTTAGTACTAATTGTATAGATATTAGATGAAATATATTCGTAAATCAATCATCGATGTAAAAAGTGCTTTGTGGCGTCACAACGTCATGATCACATTGGAATAGCTTGGGAAGGTTTAGTGTAATGTATAATTCAATAATAGTGTTGATGCAATAATAGTTACTGCCGCTTTAGACTAATTGTTAGAATTAAGGGCTAATATCCACACGTAAAGCCCCTAGCTAGCTAGACATATCCTACAGATAAGAATCTATTTTTCACGAAAGAATAATATTCATTCATCTGTAGATAAAATTCAAATACATACAATGTATTTAAAGAGCGAGGAGCGCGTTAAGCTACGTTCGGCTCGGTTTTACCTTGGATGGGTGACTGAATTATATCATCGAACCTCCTCCGTGCTTCGGAGCGCACTTTAAGCTGGTCGTCCGGTGTGTCAATGTCAATCTAACATCTTTGATATTAGTTACGGGTAGTCAGAAGCCTGAAAAATCCTTATCCTAATCCTTAAGAGGCTATGCACACGGAGCAACTTTAGTTGCCGAAACTAGCAACTTAGTTGCCGAAACTATCAACATTTTAATAGTTTTTTAGCAGTTGCAGCAAACAATTGCCAGTTGCAGCAACAGTTGCCGCGATAGCCGCAACTGTTTCGAAATTGCTTCGCAATTGTTTTATATGAAAACAGCTAGTTGAGAGTTGCCAGTAGCCGCAAAAGTTGCCCGTGTGAATAGCCCCTAAGTTGCCGATAGTCTCACTAGTTGGGTCGTCCTTTAAGTTGACGATAGCCTCACTAGTTGGGTCGTCCTTTAAGTTGGCAATAGTCTCACTAGTTCCGTCTTCCCTTAAGTTGCCGATAGTCTCACTAGTTGGGTCTTGGAGGGCAGATAGCAGTCGCTCCGTGTATTATTATCCAAATCATGGTAGACTGGACGCCGGCTCGATCCATTGGAATAAAGCTAGGAAGAAGAGTGTGTATTTAAAGATACTCAATTACTGCGACTTGTAGCTCATGTGGTCTATCTCGTCTTTTAAACAATGAGAATCAATACTAGGTCAACAAATCAACTTATAAACAACACTAGTTAAAACTAAGCTTTCTTATCAATATAGTTTTGAAATCATTGAAATCGGTCCATCTGTTGCGATTTTTCCGTTCATTACAAAGCACGCGTGGCTCAAATGACGTCACAATAACCGCGCACGAACTTTCGCTAGTAATTTGGTCACCGCTTCGTCAATTTTTGTTGTAGACCAAAAATTTTTGCACTGTATGTTATGGATTTCTTAGCTCTATAAATCTGCATTCTCAATTATAGTCTGATTTTTAATTAGACGAAGTGGGCTGACAGGTTCTTATGTCAGTTTTCAATATAAATAGAACAAATAAGGTTCAAATTCGAACTTTTCAGCTGTCAGTTGGCTTCGTCTAATTAAAAATCAGACTATAGGTAAATTCGTTACGGAAACCCATTAGGCGACTTTTTTAGTCAATGTTAACGTAATAAAACTCACAAAACTTCACAAAAAAGTAGATTGTATTTAGTGCTCTGGCGGTCAAGACTGACATCCTTTTGTTCGCGGCTAATATAATAAAGGCAGCCCCACTTATGTATGTATACTATGTATATAATTTTCATTTAGCTCTCTAGTCTAATGATTACTTAACTTCTGAGCTTCCATAGTATAGTGTTGCTATTAGCATAGGTTTAAAATATATCATAATATATTGTAATTATTATTATGTATGATGTCATGTAAAACTTTGTATATTGATATTGTTATTATTAGTTGTAGAGCCGCCTATGTTTAGGATCGACGAAAATCAAGTCTAATTAAAAGCGTAGATTGGCATTGTATTGTCTTATATTAATCTCATTGAATGAATCTTTAATTTGTTTACACAGTATCACAATTTTTCATCGTATTTATCGACTAATCGCGTATATTAGTCATTAAATTTTATATCTAGAATTTTACCTTGTAAAGAGTACGTACTGATTATTTTGTTTAAATTTTCAGACTTAGTTAATATTTGGATTTACATCGTTGTGGATATTTGAGATTATTTTATTGGTGAGGAATCCTTTATACTTATGTTCTCAATACGTAATTATCAGCGCTTTATATGTTTATCTCATATCAACATTCAACTACTATGATCTAGAGGTACTAAGTCAAATAACCGCCATACGCCATAAGTAGGAAGAACGCGGGCAGGTAAGAATGAATAATTAGAATTACTGAGTCAAGAGCGGCGATAGCGAGCAATGAAATGGCCAGCGTAGCGACGGGTGGCGTCTGCTCTAGTACGTAGTACATAGTAGCTCAATGCAGATCAATTCCACTTATAATAATAGTTTTATGTATAGATAGAATGCTGCAAGTAGAAGTATGAAAGAACCCTTACTTTACGTATACCCATTATGTATATTATATTATGTTATATACGTTTATGTAATGTGTATAGTCGGGCTTCCAAACTTTTAACTACAGCATGTAGTTTATATTATTTAAAATTATAATTGTATGTACGTAATTAATTAGTCCACTAGCTTGTTAAAAACTACCTATTATGATGCATTTATTCCTATACTATAGTTTTAAATCCAAATGTCTTGTGCATTTACAGACTTGAAAATGTAATTAAAATAGTGAATCGGATGAAAATAAGTATGGTTTCAGAGAAGATACTGTAGGCATCTTTGAAGAACACTTTACATTTTTTTATACCTCACTGAAAGTGCCGTTTTTATTGTCTTCTTAACTTATTACAGATGTAGCCGGCTCTTAAATATCTTAATAAGCGTTACTAATCTAAAATGTTTAGTTTAATGTGTTAGTTTAACGCTAATGAATGTTGCATCGTGCTAAATAAAATTTTAATTTCTTACTTATTGTTTTTGATTTAAAGTCATAATTTACAATCATCCTTACCCCGCTCGCGTAGTCTTCGGGGTTAAAAATGGCCTTTATTAACCGATAACTGCATCCTGAGCCCCCGAACACGGCTGAGTGAAAAGTTGCAACCGAAGCGTAGCCTCTGAACGCGGCCCTGGTCACTAATTTGCCATACAAGTATATTACGCAAAGAGAATTATATTACGTGGACGCCAGCGCCTAGCGTAAGTCATGGTTGAGCTAAAGTTACACTAGGCTAGTTTTACGTCACACACGGGTCCCGTAAGACCCACAAGTGGTTAGCAACAAGCTACTGACTTATTAGGTTTACTCGCTTAACATGGTTGAGCACATTCCAGTTGTGTTGTAAAAAGAACGATCCACTTATTCCACTTACGAATCTATGATAAGTAGGTTTGAATGGAATGATCATATAAGGCAATGATATTGTTTAGTTTTTCCTATTGAGGTACGGAACCCTAAAAAGTTAGCAAACAAAAGTTATTCACCTGTAGCCGTTCGAGCCTGTAGCTATCCGCTATAGTTTCTTCCGAAGGATTGAAGGAATCCTTAGGTTTTTGCGGAGGTGCTAGGTACAACAGTAGGTACTTACAGTACCTACCTATCACTTGCCTGTAATAAAACAATAGGGCCGCAGGCTTTTAACTAAAATTATAAATATAGTGCTCAGCTGATTTTTTTATTGTTTTCTGAAGTGTTCTTATTACATAACCGTAACATTAAACAAAACTCGTTATTTAGATCTTTGGTACAACATTCCATTTGGCTCATTGCGTGAAATACTTCGGTCTCCGCTAATACCACATACGGTTGGCCGGATAGCACTGAATCTAAGGGATTGTAGTACTGATGGTAGCAGAAGTAAGATATTGTGAAGCCAAGCGCGGATCCTGCGAGGACATCCTCCCAATGGTGGTGGTAGTCACAGCAGCGGCTTATGGCCACGGCGGCCGCCACGGCCAGGGGCGCGAGGCACGCCACCACTCTCCAGCCGTCTCCTCGTGACCGGGACAGCACCCCCAGCTTCCCGCACATCAACATACTCACGAACCCCAAGGAACAGAACGAGAAACTGCTGTGCCCGCTCGGGAAAGACATTCTGCCGTCGCTCACATCTCCCTCGTCGCCGGTGCAATGCAGCTCCGGCGTCATCTTTCCGTTCGGAAAACAACGGTAGAAAAAGTCCGGTCGAGGTCTTCCAACCATTAGTTTAATGGTCTCTGTAACGACGGCATTTATCGCTAACGCCAGCGTCCATGATAGTACCGCATGAGTCGCGTCGACGTAGTTTTTGGTGAATACGAGGGGAACTGAGATGAGCAGCAGAGGAACGAAGATTATCAAGATTACCAAACCCCACACCGGCACGTAGGAGTCCTGACTGGGACGGCGGTAATCGTTCAACAACTGCGCTTCGGTGATGTACTGGACGTGCGGTCGCACGGTCAGGTGCATGATACACATGGCTCCCAGTAGTACAACTCTCAATAGTATTTCTGACAATAAACTGTGTATTAAATTTTCAACTCCTCGCCACATAACTCTAGAGAATGGCTTGTGGGATCCATTTGTTTACACTGTTGATTTGATTGATTGCTGTACAAATAAAATGTAGAGATCAATTATGTAGGTATGTAGAGAGCAAAACATTGACTGCTGAGATATAAAAAATATTGTTGATAAATGATACAAATGTACAAAGTACTCTGTGATAAATGACGTGTTGTGATAGCGTAATAATGACATGGACAAAATCTAAAAAGTTTAATGAACTACTCGGCATAGACCTTTTTTCAGTGTGCTCAATCAAATCGCACGCTTGCAGAGTCATGCATTTTTTGTAACCAGCATTTGCTACTTATTTCAATGCCATAAAAATTGGTCCGGATTCGTTCAGTGTTTTGTAGTTTACGGCCACGATATTAGCTTGTACCTATATGTACCTATAGGTTTTTTATCTATTACCATAAAGGTTTCTTGCTTGATCTTGCAGATATACTATCAGATAAAACTTACCGGAGTTCCGGGTCGTAATTCCCTTATTTGTAATAGGCACATCGGAGGTCCTAGTCTAATTCTATTGGCTATTCGAGTGAGTAGCGCGGCTGTTGTAGGAACCTGTCCAGGCTCTTTACAGCGTTTCCTCATTTCCTGGCTGCGGGCGCGGAAGTGCAGCGGCCGACACTTTCTACTCAACCTACCTATAACATCTGCGTAAGCAACCTGTTCCGCAGATAAGTTACGCACCAACGTTAACCTAAAAAGATTAATTGTTCTGTATGCACATAATACATAAATCTCACCAATGTACCGTATCCCAAACGAAGTATCTCCTGCAACCATTGAGAGTAGGAACCTATATAAAGGGCTTGGGACAATCCCAGCTAAACCATAAAATTTTCTAGAGTTACCCACATGGGAATTGAACCCGAGACCACCAAATACAGAAGGTAAGTCAAACGATATATTGCATATGTATAAGTTTTACAGAAAGTTACGATGGACTTACACTGGCTTTCCAAATCACTTTTGTTCCTAGAAATGCTTTTTGCAGATTATAAAATTTCTATAAATTTGGCGGTTGAAGTTTTAAGTTCCTTAAACACGCTACCATCTGCTGCATATCTAGCATTACTACCTACATACCTTTGCAATATAAATAAAGGTCACACGTGTTGTGGGCACAGGGCATCATTGCGCAACAGCTGCACCGGATACTTCCTCTCTAAAAATAAAAGTGAACGTACCTACTCACGTAATCGCAAACATATAATTATATTTGTTATGAACGCAAACGTGAAATCGCCTTTGATGATTCGCAAAAATGATCCTCTAATGACCGTTATAAGATGCGGCAATAAGTGCGAGAATCGCTTGTATAGCCAGGTCGTGCACCTTATTGTGCGGTTTTTGTGCCACTACATGTCAGTTCAATGACAATGAACCGCATTTGACTGTCGGAAACAATGCACGGTGTGCACTGGGCCAAAGGTATTCCAACCATATCCAAAGTTCACGACATATTATGTTCCTATTGTCTTTTGGAATGAAAAGCTACCGATTGGCGGCTTACATAAGCCGACAACAGATGGTGTAGTTAGATAGGGAGTTATGTTGATTTCTCTGATTCCGACATTGGTCAATTTAGAAGCTGGCAACGTTCCCAAGCATGTGTACCTACGTAAGTGGAAACGAGCTGGCCACATAATATGACGTTATAAGTAAAAGTACAGTGGCTTCGACTATTCAATAAGATAGCTATCTATAAGGAAATGTTATCTATACTGACTCTTAAAGGTAATTCAGATGACAATGACTGACTTGATAAAGGACCCTGATCCTCATAATCAGCAGACCACTTTTCCTGATCAGAACATCAACTCCTTCTTCCCATTTATTTTATTTCCTTTCTAGCTTTTGCCTGCGACTTCGTCCGCGCATAATTAAAAAAAAATAAAAGTAGGCTATGTGCTATTCTAGACTATAATCTATCTCTGTGCCAAATTTCATCCAGATCCGTTCAGCCGTTCTGGCGTGATTGCGTAACAAACATCCATCCATCCATCTAAACTTTCACATTTATAATATTAGTGGGATTCATACGAGCTCCAGAATAATTAAGTTTTTTCTCGGGACTCGTCGAAGATCGACTCGGCGTCATGGTTGGATACAACTGTCGATCCTGGTGTAGAGAGACGACCTTTAAAAGTAGGTGCTCTATGGCCATAAAAGTTTGCGTCTTCATTACATAACCGACTTTACATGTGGTATTTCGGTACGGTATGAAGCATTCACACGATCGTTTTGTTCGTAATCATTATTGCATATTTTTACGATATTCATTCACAATGCGGTCAGGCGGTCAACCTGTTAGAGAGCTTTGTAGAATAAACCGCAGACAAATCTAATAGATTATAAAAGCAACCCGCACCCGACCTAAGGGCTTAGTTAACTACAAAAATATGTAAATGAAATGATACAGTGTGTCGTAACTAAGCGATCTGATGAACCGAAACTAAAAGAGGATTGTGAAATGAAATGATGAGACAGTCGAAAATGCTTGCTATAAAAAAATAAAGAATTTAGAAAATTTCATAGACATCATTTAATTCAGGTCATGACCCATAAACCTTGCTAACACCCTTAACTATGGTGTCATATATCCATCGATCAAGAAAAGTATTTCTATGATCGAAGCCTATATCCGGCAGCGGCGATAACAATAGGTACATGTCTGTCACAACAGTACTTATCTGACCTAACCCTAATCAAACCTACTGGCTATGATACCTTGATAAGAAAATCACACAAGCATTTGGATTGGTATCGTATCACCACATAGGTAGGTACTTACCTCAGCGTATCACAAAAGCAAACACGAGTAGGTAGGTAGGTACCTTATACGTTACTAGGTACTATTTTTTTGTGATGCTAACTAAATTTATGTAGACTTGTTTTTATAACACGAAAACCACAGAAATTAAATTTCATAAGGAATAAAACTTTCATTTATGCTATTTAGTAGGAATGGAGATAGTAAAGTAGCTCGATGCTTAGAAATTGTGAAATTACGACACTGAATAAACTCACTATGATTAATACACCGGTGATTGCTCGAGAATTTGGTTCCGCTATGTTTTAATTAAACCGGTCAATTCTTCTGTATTGCGAAAGAGATACAGAAAGCATTCCAAATATTAAATAAGGATTGCCTGCGTTTATATGAGACGAGCGGAACGCCCGAGATATAATGTCAAAAAATTTTTGCTCGAGTGCGCCGCGCGCCTCTTTTGGACGCACCCATTTCTTACCAAAAACAGTTCATGAAATCTCCACAACATGAAAACTCTTATCCGACTCTGACATACAATCGGAATAGTGCGACTGTCTGTCCTTCTTAAGCGGCGTCCATAAATTTCTTGAGGTGATTTTTTAGAATCTTCGACCCCCTCCCTCCTCCTCTAATGTCACGTGAGATTTTTCAAAAGCTATATTCTAGAAGAGAAACATGTTTTACTTAATTTAACCCAGTTTTCTTGCAATTTTACACTGTTACTTGCGCTATAAAAAAAATTACGTGAGATTTGCCTCTCCCCCACGTGAGATTTGGTGAAATTTTGCTCGCCACCCTACCCCCCTAAATGCCTCACGTAATTTATGGACGCACCCCTACTTACATTTGCGAAAAAATCGTTACTAAACCAGCGAGCTCAACAAAACGAAAGTAACATGCAAAGTTATAGGTAGGTATTAGTCATGATAATAATACCTTAAAGAAGGCTTTGAGATAATTTATTCACTAAGTAAGTAGGTACTTACTTACACATTATTATTTTCTCACAGTCGCGGGCAAACACAATAGGCGGTCCGACTTCCTATACCTGAGTGTTTTATGCAACAGTATGCAAAGTGAATTAACTCAGATTGATGACTAAAACAGTAACCGATAAATGCACATATTTGATTGTTATATAATCCGGCCATAACGCGAGTCTGTATTTACATATCACTAGACATTTTCTTGGCTACTTGTTGCATCATGAATGCGTCAGCACAGAAAGCTAACCGGTAGCTTGTGTTTAACGTGACAATCACCAAATGACCGATAAACCATTGGTGGAAGAGCCAAGCTGTAGCAAATTGACTGCAGCTCATATATGTGCTGGCTTGGCCGGGGTAATACCCTCTCACAGAAGATCGGCGTTAAGTAACTACAGCTGCGTTTCGTACGATGAGTGAAAGAGACGGAAGCCCACCTCTCTTCCCTCCCCCTTCCCCACTCCCCTTCAGGTCGGCCACGTGCGAACGATGTTTTTGGTATTGCAATAATCTATAAGCAACGGTAACTGCTTGACATTAGGCAGCCCGTACGCTTGTTTGCTACCTTCCGGCCACCACTAGCGCGCTGCGCTGCGTCGTCGCAACGGACAACGCATTGTATGCCACACCTGCGTTGCGACGACGCACGACGTCGCAACGCAAAAAGGCGACACCACGCCGTCGTAGACGTCATTTCGTATATGCATGTCTCCCTCTAGCAGCGGAACGCTGTGCGTCATCGCACCGACAGTTCAGCGCATCACCCTCCCCCGCTTCGTCTCTGCGTTGAAACATTGCATGCGACGACGCAACGCATAAATGTGGCATGCCACTATAAAATATATGTAAAACGACGCAGCGACGATGCAACGATGACGCAGCGACGATGCAACGATGACGCAGCGACGACGCAACGCAACGCGGTAATGAAGCTTCGCTCTTAGTCCTACCAAAATACTACAAGACCATGTAAAGAGTAGCAAAGGCGCAGGCATGATTGGTTTCTACGAAACTCATTCCAGGAAAACTTCCTGAAATGACGAGTACCTAAGTATGAATGTAGAAGTGGGTCATAGCTGCTACCTACCACTTCATAATTATTTATATAACATTATAACTAACTTACCAGTATGCATATAGGTAGGTTCCAACCTAACAATATTATCAGTTAACAAAAACTATATTTGATTCTCAAGCAATGCTGTAACAATTATTCACAGGAAAGATAAAGTGTCTATTATGTATGAGACAATATGTAAAAACGAATAGACAGACCGTCTTTATGACTAGCGTGAATATGGCCACGGGCCAGGGACACTAAACAAACAGTGGCCATGGTCCACTAGGGGCCAGCTATTAATTACGTCACACCAATTTCATGATTTTTAGACTCATCCCCCCCTTGTCACAGCTGGTCACATTTGCGAGACTCCCCCCCTCCCTGTGTGACGTCACATATCTTGTTACAATTTTCTGACATTTTCAAAATTTTTCGTTAACACTTCAGATTTCGGTTTTAATAATTAGGTTTATTAGATTTTTAAATGTGACGTCACTTAACTTAGGACCCTTCCCCCCTTGTCACACCATGTCACATATTTTCAACCCCCTCCCCCCCTTTACGTGTGGCGTAATTTATGGATGGCCAAGAAAGAGGGAGACCCGTGTCCAAAATCTTTTGTCCTACTGAACGGATGGACACAGTACGAATCAGTCGCTCGCCAAAAACAATGTTCAAGACATGTCGGTTTTGCCAATATAGCTCATCTTCTGGTGAATTATGCCTTTTTTTAATAGGACTGCGGTGGCAAAAAAGTGTACGACCCGCCTGATATTAAGGAGTTACCGTAGCCCAGGGGTCACCAATTAGTTTCGCTCGGGGTCCGAGCGCGGTCGGCACAACATTTTTAAGAAAAAAATATTTATTAAACAAATGTAATTACGGAAATAACAAAGGTATTTTTTTATATATCAATGAGAAAAATGACATTTTTTGTTGCGGACTATCTGTCTGAAGTTTGGAGTAAGCGCGGCAATACACGGACTGCTTGTAGCAGTTCATCTCGACCGCTAGAAGCGGTCGCTGCACGGCGAGTAGCAGTTTCAATACAAAATTTCCATTTACCATACACGAACTGCTTGTAGCGGTCCGCGCGCCTGCGCGTTGCATTCTATATAATACCGGTGTGGCCAGCTGATGACCATGTGAATTTCCCACCAATTTTATTCGAACTCCCCCGAAAATTCACTTTTAGAAAAAAAACCTCCTAAATAGTTTTTACTAATTTTAAAGGAGTCAAATTTAGGGGGTAAATAAGTGGGATGGGATTTTTAGGGGCGTTATATTTTTAGGGGTAACTCAATCTAAACAATCATATTTAGTTGCCCTAACATAGGGATTCCCAAAGTGGTCGATATTGGTTACATATCGACATAAACGAAAACTGATTTTGGGGGTCGACGACGTCTAAAAATCGACCCCTATTAATTAACACAAGTTCTTATTTGAAACTTTCAAGATACCGTATAAGTTGTAACTATTACGTATACCAACTTGTTATAAGAATGACTGAATCACACAGTTTTTTTGTTGAGTTCATTTAGGAAAAGGGGCGTCTTGCCAAAATAGTTTGGGAATCTCTGCCCTAGCGGCTTAGCGACATCTAGTACGGTTCCTCGTTACTAAGAATGCGGACTTGAATAAAAGCAAATCACCATAGTGTTAACCATAAACATAGGACGATTATATTTCATGATTACAACTACAACCATACAAATTATATGCTAAATGAAACAGGTAAAATAAAATGGAATATAAAAATATTTGTTTATAAATATGTAGTTGAACTTATATAAAAATTAAGAGAGTATTTTTGATTTTGTATTTCTCCTAAATGAGCAAAACCAATTAATTTATTTTTTCAAAAATCGTATCTTTGGAGGGATTTCGAAAAAAGTTGGGAACAATTCACATGGTCATCTGGCAACATTGGGGATTTGATCTGAAGCGACCACGGATGTATAATGAAGGATTGATGACTTGAGTTTTTGGTTAAGAAGAAATTAAGAAATTCAACTTTATTCTCCTGCCTTAAGGTCTATTATGACAATTCTTAGACAGATAAACGAACCGAGCGAGAGGCCCCAGTTGGGACCGTGTCCCTCTCACTCCTAGTTGCCATGCCAAAATAATATTATCGTTGGGTAGTGATTGGTAGTTTTTAAATCAACCAAATAAATTAATTTATTATTTATCGTGTCGTGACTATTGTTTCGTCGAAACATGTTGGATTCATAATGATCATTTTTAATTTGTAGTCATATATTTTTTATAGCAAGTAATATTGAATATTATTTATATTTTGTAAAAGATCGGTTTTTTTTTATCTTTAGATGGTAACATTGGTAATAATGCTCAGCTAGGGTGGCCATAAAACCACATGACTTTGTCATCCGTTTGCCGCAGTGGTTTGACCGTAGGCCGCTGGGCTCATTGCACCGATTGGTTGAGGGTTCGATTCCCGTCGGGGAAAATTTTGGAAATAGCCTTTTCGCAATTTGCTCTGGTCTGGGATAGCTTCCAGTCCATTGGACGGTATTTATAGTAGGTACAAGCGTTGCTTAGTTTTGGACCTAATAGTTGATGTATTGTCTGGAGATATTTATTTATTTATCCATTGTTTGAAATGTTTATTTTACTTGTAGAGTGGCTACCAACGCGAAGATGAAACATAGTAATAAGGTTCTTTCTTTTATATCTTCGACAGGCATAGAGAAACCTCCGTTAGAGTTATAAAATATCAATCATGTGCGTTACTCATGTACCTATATAATACAATAAGTACGTTAAAATTTTATTATTGCGTGGACACCCTAGTAGAGGGACACTGTACCACTATGGGCCCCTCTCACTGTGCTCGTTTTTTGTGCTGCAGTAAGCTGTCCAGTATTCATTTACGTTCGTGGAAACGACCTGTCAGAGAGCGGCGTATTTACAAATTATAATGTCAGCGCTCCATAAAGTTATGATCGGTTACAGGTTGGAGTAAGCCAACAAGTCAACACAGAATAAGTAGGTACATTCACTTGTCAGCCATATTACTCCATCACAAGGTCGACGGAGCCCCGTGCATTTAGGGTCACCAGTAACTTAACACGTAACCCACGTCGTAACCTTCGAACCTAACCCTAACCTAACGGGATCTAGGATCAAGTATACGGCAGTCAGGATATGGGATGCGGGAAATGGATTCGGGATTAGCCATACGGGATGCGGGAAACGGAATCCGAGATACGGGTTCCGGGATCCGGGATAAGGTATACGAGATCTGAGATCAGAGATACGGGGTCCGGGATACGGGAGTCGGGATACGGGATCCAGGAGCCTGAAAACGAGTTACGGTATCCGGGAACCATGATACGGGATTTCCGGAATACGGGATCAGGAAGACGGGATCCGGGAAATGGGGTCCGGGATCCGGGATCCCTTCTTTTAAATTGAAATTCTACGCGGACGAAGTCGCGGGCAAAAGCCATAAGTTATATTTTGGAAATACGCATCGACCGCTCGCCGACTGCTTGAGCAGTCCGTGTATGGTAAATGGCAATTTTGTACTGAAACTGCTGTTCGCCGTGCAGCGTCTGCTTCAAGCGGTCGAGATGGGCAGCTACAAGCAGTCGCGTGTATCGCAGCACTAAAATTGGTGTAAGCTATTGACATTAAATCGCCCGGCCGTTTTCGAATTGACGTCAACAAAGATAATGCGGGGGATACATTTTTATTAAATTACGTACTCTGTAGTGCCAGTTGCTGTGTTCTCGTGGTCCGCACAAAATGGGTCGGCGGTCCGGATGCGGACCACGGTCCGCCATTTGGTAACTCCTGCCGTAGCCTATGGATGCTTGCAATACCAAAGGCATTGCTCGCACATTGCCGACCTGAAGGGAAGTGGAATGGAGGGAGGGGAAAGGAGAGTTTGGGCTTTCAGCTCTCTCACTCATCGTACGAAACGTAGCTATATATCGCTGCTTTACGCCGATCTTCTGTGAGAGGGTGGTACTACCCCGGCCCCGGTCGAGCCAGTCCGTGTATGAGCTGCAGTCAATTGGCTACAGCTTGGCTCTACCACCTTAAAACCTACCTACCTATACCTCTACCTGCCTTCTTATGTATACCTAATGCGAGTGTGACAGGTGTGTCAATTTCGCTGTACTGGACCGCTGAGCACAAGTTTAGTGATTGCCATGTTAGAAGGTACCTGCTAAAATAATAAATCAATGAATCAATTGATCACTTCCAGACACTTCTGATATGATAGAATATTAATAGATAAAGGGAAGATACGTACCTTCAATCCTATATCTAAATATACGTATATCCTCCAATACCTAAACAAGGAGACCTCGTGTGACCTACGAACTTCGGTAATGAAGGCTAGATCCTGTCTGATTAGCGTGGCGTGGCAATCTACGAATGTCCCCGTATTCGGTAAACAAGAATGGCGCCGAGTCGCTAAGCCATTAGCCACGTCCAGATGTCTCACATGCCGCGCGAGGCAAATTGCCTCACGAAGTTTGACTTGCCTCGCGCGAGGCAAATGCGCGTCCTGCCTCACCTGAGCGCTGTCATTTGCCTCGCCTAGTTTGGCATAGTCATGAGACAGAACGATGTCAAACGTGTCAAACTGATTGCTCGGGTATACCCTTCTCTGTCTAGAGTGTAGGTTGCCTCGCCGTTTGCCTTGCGCGGCATGCGACTGAGGCAAACGTTGTGCTTCGCGAGGCATGTGCATGTTGTAGACACTCCTACTGAATTGTTTTATATGGGTTTAAAACGTTCATCTGGACGTGGCTAGTTATATCTGTTGCCGTAATGTTTTAAATATCAATAAATCCGTGAGTTTTAACGCTACTTTTTTGAAGAACCCTATTCATGGTTACAGAGTTACATAATCGATCGAACACACCGGCTCGTCGGACTATCGTAATATCATAATTGTTATATTACATGGTTATAGTGACCGTGTTAAAAATAAAAGTAACTTGGGTATATGCACTAAATATTTCCGTATCGAATCTGATACCTCTATTAACCTATATTATTTTCTTGCGTGATGTTAAATACATACATAGGTAGTTAGTTTATCCACTTTGTTGATCCACCTGCCAACTTTTAACTGTTTTCGTTTTGTTATTAGAATTGTGAAAATAATAAAATTTACAATAAGAAAAATGAATATCGTATGGGTACTTACTACATATAATACAAAACGTTTTATCCATTAAATCCAAATTATACCTACCTCAATTGAGACTTCATGAATGGGACGAATAAAATCATCTGATGCAATCTTGATTCTTTATTTGGTATTCGTAACCAATAACCATATAACAAATGAATTTTTAACGCGCTACTACCTACCCACCTCTACTTACTTGCTTTTATTTATTTCCTGTCACTTGCTTGAAATTAATATTAAAGTGCGCTGTTTAATTGCTGCAAAATATGAATGAATTATACAACATAGTACTTATTCGAGCTAGCCAAAAGTTTTTTTATGCTTTTTATAAACTACATGCTTAGCGCACTATTAGGTTTAAAAGTTATAACGACTGTTATAAAAATAAATCACCTGTACAGTCAGTGCAGAGTAGTTCTAATTCGAGCAACATTTGGGTTACGATGCGCAGAAAAAAATGCATGCATAGGTATGTCGGCATTATCCTCACAATTTTAATTAAGTATTTACTTAAATTTGAATATTATATCGTTTTATTATGTAGTTTATTTTGAGTTGACGGAGTAGGGGTTGTGCACATTCACTGTCATATAAAAGGCTCACGCGGCGCCGCCAGCTCATAAGAGTTGTTACGTTCGTTCCACCGGCATCTGGAGTTGCGCAGGCGCGACTTGAGCAGCACCTTCTCTCCCGCGCACCATGGCTTCCCGTTTAGCCGTGAGTAATCATCACTTGAGAAAGCGAATTACTTCCGGATTTCTTTGAAGATCTGGCGATACAGAGATGACTTCTCTACATTGAACCGCCAGCGATATCCTCGATTATGATTATTTTAATTACGGCTCCATTTGAGTGACATGGTTATTAGTTATGTATAGTGTATCTATGTCTTAAATTAATAATATTCCAGTTGGTAAAGGCAGCCCCTAAAATTGTTAATCAAGGCCCAATTTCTCTTTTCTTATATTTCATAAACAACATACAAAATTCACATCTACGATAGGTAGTCAAGTTCAAACATTAGAGAGTTTAATTATAACGGGCAGCTCGCTTGCGTAATGCAATGAGCGAAATGCGAGCGCTATCTCTACATTAGACAAGTATACTTGAGTCATACTCGAGTATACGGTGAGCTGACCACTTTCAATTTCATACACAACACGTCCGCTGATCAGGGCCCAGCGGGGATAAACAGATTCGTTTGATAGGACGACTTTATGAACTAAACGAACATTACTGTTATTATTTCAGCTGAGCTGCTTTCTACTGGCTTGCGTTGGCGTCTGCTTGGCGACTTTTGGACATGAACAGTTAGTATTATCATGATCCTAGAAATCCATCAATTTACTTCATCCCTAATACTTACCTACGTTGTTGCGTGGTGGTACCACCGACTTTATTAGTTACGCTACACGCCGTACTTGGGACCGCAAAAAATACAGTGGATGCAGTAATTTGGTTGAGATTTCTATAACGATTCTCACGCTTCTTCATTGCGGTAAATTGTGAAAATCGAGCTATTGTGTTTTAATGATAGATATAACCTTACCCCGAGTTTTCACTGTATCACTTTTAACCTGCTGCCGTTGCGAGATATTATTTCCCTCGTTCTATTGTTTGTATCTGTCATTGCGAACAAATTTAGTTACCAAACGAGATAGTGGTTGTGACTTTTGTTTCTTTCTTTTGCAGTGTTCATATTCGAGTTCATATACCTGAGGAGCATCATTCCTCGAAAGAGGTGGTAATTCACGAGGAGCACAGCCACGGCGGCGGGGGCGACGGCGGCGGCCACGGGGGTGGATATGGAGGAGGCCACGGAGGTGGCGGCGGCATCGCAGGTCACTTACATGGAGGATTTGCCGATTACCTGAAAGGTGGCGGCCATGGCGGCGGCCATGGCGGCGGTCATGGTGGCGGATATGGAGGCGGCCACGGCGGAGGGTTTGGTGGCGGCCATGGCGGCGGATTTGGTGGTGGCCACGATATCGGCGGTGGTCACGGAGGATACGACTTGGGAGGCGGACACGGAGGACTTGACTTGGGAGGCGGACACGGCGGTGGCCACGGTGGACTAGAGTTGGGAGGCGGACACGGCGGTGGACACGGTGGACTAGAGTTGGGAGGTGGACACGATGGCGGTCATGGTGGCGGACACGGAGGACTAGAACTCGGTGGTGGACATGGCGGCGGACTCGATCTAGGTGGTGGAGGTGGCCACGGAGGGATCGATTTAGGAGGACACGGCGGTGGCCATGATTTTGGTGGCGGCGGCCATGATTTCGGTGGCGGCGGCCATGGAGGCTATGACCTTGGAGGTGGACACGGCGGAGGTCTCGATCTAGGTGGCGGCCACGGTGGTGGATTAGGAGGAGGCCACGGTGGTGGATTTGGAGGAGGCCACGGTGGTGGATTTGGAGGAGGCCATGGTGGTGGATTAGGAGGAGGCCACGGTGGTGGATTTGGAGGAGGCCACGGTGGTGGATTTGGAGGAGGCCACGGCGGTGGATTCGGAGGCGGCCATGGAGGTGGTTTCGAAGTCAGCCACAGTGGTGGATTCGGAGGAGGTCATGGTGGAGGTTTTGGAGGAGGCCACGATAGTGATCATGGACACGGTGGAGGACTAGAAGGTGGATTTGGTGGCGACCACGGCGGCGGCCACGACGATCACGGCCACGGTGGTGGTATCGGCGGTGGATTCGGTGGTGGACATGGTGGATTCGGCGGCGGCAGTGGCGGAGGCCTTGGTGGTTACGGAGGCGGAAGCGGCGGCGGTCACGACTTGAGCGGAGGGTTCGTAGCCATTGGAGGCGGTCACGGCGACGGTCTGTCTGGAGGCCACGACAGTTACAGCGTAGGACACGATAGTGGGTCGTCTGGACTCGGCAGCTTCGGAGGTGGACACGACAGCTATAGTATCGGACACGGCGGCGGCGGCGACGGTGGCAGCCATGACAGCTACTCTGGATTGGGAAGCCTCGCTTCATTCGGCGGCGGTGGTCATAGTCATGGTGGTGACAGCTACAGCTTAGGAGGAGGTGGAGGACACGGAGGAGGGTTCGGAGGAGGGGACAGCTACAGCGTCGGCTTCGGCGGACATGGCGGTGACGACCACGGAAGCAGCGGTGGCCTTGGTGACCTCGGTGGCCACGGGGGCTTCGGGGGTGACAGCTATACGAACGCTATCGGCGCCGGCCACGGTGGCGGGCCATACCAAAGGAAGTGAACACCGTCGTAGTATTAGAAACCAACTAAGTCAGTCGTCGTGTGGTGGGTGGATATAGGTCGTATATCCAGTGCTTTAAAGTACAAGTTTGTTTTGTAAATAGATTTTAGACTAAGTTATTTGTTATTATGTTAAGTAAACCATTATTTAATTCCTAAATGTGTTTTTATTTTGAAATTCATTCACCTTCAATAAGATAACTGTTCGTAATGTAGATAATATTTAAGGTAAGGAGCTTTATCTTCCAGGGGGTGCCAAATACCAAATGCCGAGTTATTTAGAAAGTCCCCATAACCATTAAATTTTCCATGTCGATTCACTGAAAACCACTTGAAAATAGGGTTCCATACATTAGCTACCGTTTTATGAGAATGACAAAAATATAGACAGCGGTTAAAAGTAACAAACTGCTATGTTCTCAAAAGCAGAAATAACTGCACAAGAATAATAATTATACTAATGGCACTATTACATAAGTGCAATAACAGTATTATAATAAGTAGGTATCTGTAGGATCAATAGCATTTAACTGGAAGTGAAACGCGTATAATGATGTAACAAGCGAGTTCAACTCCGTGTTTGTCGCTCGGAGCTTTGTCTCGCACTAATTGAGCCATACTTAAAATAGGCTTACAAGTGACGAATAGCCTTACCTATTGAGGATCATTACGTCAGAGCCCGGATACTTTATAAACATTGGAGCCTTCTGAGCTCAAATACATATTCTGAAATATTTATAGACAGTGTGGCGCATAATAAATATGGCCTGTTTTTTTCAACCTATTTTAAGTCGTGCTCCTGAGCAAAGGCATGTCCTTAAGTTTTCTCAAATTACAGTTCTGTGCTACTTCGGGCCACGAGTCTCCCGCAAAGTAGGTATGTTAAAAATAATCAAGTTAATCAAGGATATTCTGTTATTTTAATTAGGACAATATATCCCTGTAAAATGGTGGTATGCTTATACATCATAATACTAAAGTGGAAACTAAAAGTGCAATGTGCTATAGGTCAACGTTCAGGATATAAAAAGAGACAATTTCACTTTAAGTTACGTAAACGTCATATATGATACAGACGATGCAATAATAATATCTATGGTACAGACAGACCGAGTAGTGCTTAAGATTTCACATAGATAGATTGAGAATGAAAAGTTCTACCATGAGTTTTATGACCGTAAAATATTCGCATAGCAAATATTGTTATTATAGTTGGTGCAATATTAAATTGGCGACTCAAAAAATTTACGCAGCCGCTAGCGACTATCAACTTCTATAGTTTGATTTTTAATTAGACGAAGTAAACTGATAGAGGCTAATGTCACTTTTCGATATAAATAGAACAAATAAGGTTCAAATTCATAGAACAGTGACAGTTTCAGCTGTCAGTTTACTTCGTCTAATTAAAAATCAGACTATAGTGAACGTTAGACTCTTGGTAGAGCTACTGATAACTATAGTTTCCGTAATAGGTTCAACGCAGTATCTAAGACCTATACTGTAGGTAGTAGCAGTTGAACTAAACCCAAATTATCCAGAAATAGATAATAATTAATAGTATTTCTATCGCACAGGTAAACTTTTGACAAAGTCCCTACTTATAAACTTTCATCTCCTATAAGTAGGTACATACATATACCTACATAAATATAATTTAAAAAAATCACTGAATTATTATTATTTATTTGTGAATAATAGTTTTAAAAACGATTGGGATCCGCGCTAACTTTAACCCCCTTGTGATTGAATTAAAATAACATCGTTTTTTTATCCCTTCCTATTCGGCTCTACGTTGTTGAGTTAGCTAGTCAAAGATTTCACTGTCTATAATATTCGTATTGATAGAATAACGTATAATATAATTCAAAATAAATAAAAATAATAACAGGTGGAACACCGATCAACTGAAGGGTTCCAGTAGGTAGTATTATGTGATATGAAGAGTGGACTTGTCCGTATTATGTAACAACAAGGTGGTCCGGCGGGGCCCTTCACTGGGGAACTTCCGCGAGTGTTGAGCTTCCAACTGCCTCGGTCGAGGTAGCTTTTACTTACTTTTATTTGGAAACAAGGAGGGTTTTCACACGGGTTTTCAATACAATTTAATTAATATTATTATGATTAGTTCGGTAAGTATACCTATATTTTTTTGTATCACCGTATTTATGCAGTAATATTTCAAAAAAGTGTGTTCAATATTTATATTGCAATTCATTAATCAGACATTAACGGTACACGGGTACTTAATAATTTATCCGAAATATACAATCTTGCTAATTTATTATGAATAGGAACAATAATAAACGCGCCTATGTATATTTAAATAGCAACGATTACTTTCGAACTAGTAGCAAGCCGTTACTACTAACTACTCCACAGGCGTTATTTAACTCTCCGCTCACATGAAAATCGGCTGACTGTCGCATCGTTAAACCATAGTAATGGCACTATATAGGTATTAAATCCTGAAAAAAGGGGCTGGAAATTATCCGTACCTATAAAATAATAAAAGCATGCTTAGTTTATATTCTTTTTATTTTATACTTTACTCCTTCCACTGATTCGTATAAAATGCATGAATATTGTCGTTCGTACTCTACTTTTATAGCTAATAATCGAACGATTATAGCAGCTATATACAGTTCTATAAATTAATAATTTAGAGATAGATTTGCAACTGATATACACACGTGGCATTCGATGCAACATATACCCCATCCCGCACTCATACTGAATTACTTACACTATAGTTTTATAATGTTCAAATTTTATCACCATATTTGAGTTTTCCCGCCGCACTCGACGAGTCGCCGCTGTTCTTATGGGCCTCTTGCCTGGAGTGTGCCGGCACGGAGTGTATAGCTATCACTTTGTACCTGCGTTTAGGTTCTTTACGTACACTTACTTCATCTGAAATTGTTTCCTTCGAGGAGTTCTTTGGTTTCGTTTCGTAGTCGGTAGGTTCAGTAACTATAGACTCGGACTCCTGTATGCTATAATATTCGGAGGGAGGAGTGCTCATGTTGGCTGCAGGGGAGGTGGTAGGCAGAGGTGTCGGCGCCTCGGCGTATTGGAAGTTGTCATTAGAAGCCTCACCCAGCGGAAGCTGCTCGTTATGTAAAGCTTTCACGGCCATCAGAGAGTAGTACGGATGTACCGGCGACGACTCTTTTATCGTGTAGGCTGTAGAGGACACCGTATCGAGCAACCTCGGCTGACCGTAATTGTACTCCTCTGCGGCTGACGGCTCTTCCCCAGTGATAGAGGTCGCCGAAACGCCCGCATCTCCGATATGGTCCACTGTAGTCTGATGGTCTAATCCCCCAAAACTTATATTCTGTGTCGAAATGGATTTCTTTTTACCTTTCTTAACTTGATAATTTACACCAGGACTCTCAGAACTGTAAATATTTGACGATGATGCGTAAGAATCTATTTCATAGGTGTTCGGGTAGCTATAGAGATCTTTGGTGTAATTTGGTAGCTCAAGGTTTCCAGTTCCATGGGCCGTGTACTGCTTGGGTTTGTAGTCGTGCACGATGGTGGAGGACACCCCGTAGGGCGCGGATAATCTAGCCTGCTGTACTCGGTCGTCGGATGCTGATTTGCCGTCTTCGAAATACAGTGCCGGCACTACATTGCGGGACTTAACGCGTGGACCTTTGTTTTTTAAGTTGAACGCAGGTACAGGTCTGTAGGTCGGCAGGTCCTCTAAGCCATCATCAGCCGTCGGCGCGAAGACCGTAGGAATCACAGGTTTTGGTAAAGTCCGGAACTTGCTGTAAGGGTTATAAATATTTTCGTAATAATTATAATCGATTGCCTGCGGTGCTTTCGTCGGTTTTAAATATTGATGTGCATATTTGCTTTTGTGTCCGTTCGTGTTTCCGAAGCGCACGGCCTGAATTCCGTGAGTGAGCCGGGATGGATAATTTAAATGGCTTTTGGCAATTTCTACGTCGGAGGGAATTTCTCCATGATCGTGGAATATATGGTCATGTGTTACTTCTCGAGGATTGTAAGCGGTGTATTCTAAATTTGATGGAGTCCCCATGGAACCGACCGCCGTGAATCCTGTGAGAGCGTCCGAGGACAACGCCAACAAAGTCTGTGCGTTTTTCATGGGAATAAAATGACGAGGCGGCGCGAACGCGGCCATATTGCTGGCGGGATTGATCCCCACGACTCGGGTCGCTTTGGATCCGTCGTCAAACACTATCTTGTGAATGTGCTCCTCGCTATAAGTGTGAATGTGTTCTGTGTCGCCATCGATAATTTTCTCGACTCGTTGCGGCTTCTTTATTTTTCTTATAGTTCCCGATCCATCGAGGTCCGAGTAGAACTGTTCGTGGAACGTCGACACCGGATGCTCCCCTTCGACTTGTGGTTTACCTCGGAGCAGGACTCGTTTCGATTTGCCTTTTCTCGGGGCTTTTTTTTTCATCGGCTCCTCTAATTTGACATACTTGACTCTCTTGGGACGGCTGGCTGGCGTAGCCGCGGCCGCGATCGGTGCAGCGAAGGCGGTGGGCACGTACGAGCCGTCGGAAGAGTCTTGTTCATCTTCCTCATCATCCCAGTGCGCGGGAGAAGGTCCGTAGTAGCCGCGGGCGCGGTACAGCGGCAGCACCTTGGAAGCCGCTGACGTGATGGCGGGCAGTCTAGAGGGTGGCTCGTCGTACACTTCCACCGAGTTATAGGGGTTCACCACTTTCGCCACGGTCGGCAACGCAACGTTGGTCGGCACTGCCACCGCACCTTCAGCGCTGGGCATGAAAGCCGGTGCATATTGAGGCGGCGCTGGATGGTTGGTTATGTATATCTTCTTGTGATGATGAATGTGCTTCACCTTTTGTGGTAGGTGTATTCGGATCTTTTTCCTGTAACAAAAATATATGCCGGTTTTCTATCGTTAATTAATCGATATCATGCAAGTCACCGTAGAGTTTTTCTGCCAATCGGCTTTCCGTTTAGTGACAACGTTATAGCGTGACGCGGTAGCGATTAGACGTGTCTACAACATGCACATACCGCGCGAGGCTACTCACACACATGCCTCGCGAAGCACGACGTTTGCCTCAGTCGCATGCCGCGCGAGGCAAATGGCGAGGCAACTGACAGTCTAGACAGAGAAGGGTATACCCGAGCAATCAGTTTGACACGTTTGACATCGTTCTGTCGCATGACGACAAACTAGGCGACGCAAATGTGCGCGCATTTGCCTCACGTGAGGCAAGTCAAAATTCGCGAGGCAATTTTGCCTCGCGCGGCATGTGACACATCTGGACGTAGCTATTGGCTTTCGCTATCGCCAGTAGCACCGCGTCTGCCGGCGCATCCGTCACACCCGACTCGACATACGACTCACACTTATGACTGTGGTCGTTTATTTGTAATATGCGACCACGAGGATCGACTTGCACTTTCTAAGTCAAGGCACTTATTACAGCCGACCAGTATTGGTTCAACGTTCAAGCAATTAGCGCTGAGCGGTGAAACATAACAATTTGTAACAATCGCCGGTACGATGACATTGACAATGATTATATTAAATCGCGTGGCTTGCTATGAACTAACTTTCGCTGATTAAAATTGGTCAATTTCTTCAAACAACTTTGTTATTCATGTACGGTCTCCTAAACCTCAATGGTAACATTTCCGAAAAAGCTGAGCTCTCTTTATTATTGACATCCGAAATTAAAATAGCTCCGTTTAAATTTGAATTGTTACCGTAGACGTTCAGGAGACCGTACCTCCATAAAAATAATCTCACATGCTTTGATATTTTTTATGAATTATTATGACAAAAAGAGTATTTTTAAAAGGCACGCTAGCAATTCAAGAAATAGGATATGATAGGTTAGTATCAATTGCACGCAAGATAGAGGTGCAATAGAGCAGGGGTACTTACTTAGGTGCCTCTGGCGCGGTCTGGACAGAAGCAACAACTACCAGAAGAGCGAACTGTAACAAAGAAGACTACATTGAGAGATATTTCATCCATAACATATTTATCGCAGGGGATACATATTACTTATTTATGATACCAACTCATTTGACCTACGGAAGTTGTTTTAGTAGAGTTATGACACTTCCCATACATACCTATATTAATTTCATATTTTAATATCAAGGATTCAAGAGGATGGTACAGCCAAAATAAAGAGTCAGAATATTGTTTAGTTATCATTTAGTTTATTTATATGATAGCCACGTGTGTAAAAATATTGGTATGGTACCTACTATGTAGAGTTCAACAAGTATTTTGGTACTCTTTCAGAACTGTATCTACTAGTACCAACATTACAACATTTGGTCAATAAGATATATATGATAAGTATAATATTGGTTCCAATAGTTCATATATTTGGTACATGAGAATTTTTTATTACAAATTTGAATGTACTATTTGAATTAACCTAGGTTCGGAGTTCATTGCGTTAAATGTAGGTACATTTGGGTAAGTATGTGCTTACTTGTGATATCAGACAATTTAATTATTTAAAAAGATGATAAAAATAAGCAAGTATTCCGCGTATGGAATACTTGTATTTGCAATACTTATTTATACATGCATGACAAAGCTACAGTAGAACCAACTTGATACGATTTCCTACAATGCTAAGAAAAATATATTCAAGGCTCTAGAAATATACACTATTCCAAATAATTGTTTCCAAAATCCTCCTCGCTACTTAAAGTGAAATGGAAAATGTGAATAGGCTCGCCTTTTACTGCAAATGGCCCCCCGAGTCTCAATAATAATTAAACACTGCGAAACCACTCGTCCCTAATATTATCTTTGTGATTTATTCATTATAGGATAATCATACATTCTTAGCAGTTGGCATGTTGTAGGCCAGAGGACTGCTAACAGATGGCCGACGAAATGACCGACAAGCATTTGTGAATTATAATAAAGAATCCCCGGAAATAATATTGGTTTAAATTTAGCTAGCAGAGCTGGGGGTTTGGATTTCAGACCATCAGCGAGAAGTGAGTGTACGCCTATGCACCCTTTTGGGAAGGAATTTATCAATCCTAAAAATATGCCTTTGAAAATAATCCATGAGCTCCTCAGAATGAACCAAAATCGTACTAAGACGGTTCCACTTTTATATCCTTCCAGCACAATTTCACATCACTAAATGTATCACAATATACACTGTCACACAACCTTTTATCTCCTAATTTATAACGGTATAATAAGGTACCGACCAATTTCAACCAGTCCATGGTCGCTTGTTGTGACTCCAAGATGAGGTAAAGAACGAAAACTGTATTTTTTAATTTTTGCACAAGTGGAAACCGCACTAGCCTTCAAGCTCATATGATAATGGTGCGCGGTGCATCTGGTTATTTATAACATTCATTTTCACGCCTGAAAGAGTCCTGAAAGGTGAGTGTGTGCGTATTGCGATGCGTTCATATTGCAGCGCGCGCTCCACACAGCGGCATGTGACAACCACACTACAAAACGCTCATCGTCATCACCCGTTGCTTCATCACCAACTTCAATCTGGGGTCATTAGGGGGTTTTCTGTCATTCACCCCGAACTCACTTATTTGTTTATTATACCAAATATAACAAACAACCTAATGGCTGCGTCTACATCAGGCACATGCCGCGCCCGAGCACTCAGTTTTGACGTCGGAACGCATAGAGATACTAATGTCAAAACATGATTACTCGGACGAGGCATGCGAGGCATATGGACGCCCCGAATAGTGAATTTATTCCACACATCCAATGTTTAGATCATACATAACTTATAGCGGTTAATGTAATGCCTATGCTTAGTCTGTTTATTAGGTTCATACGTCACTGAACAGTAAATACCTATTACAATATTATAGGTAATCAGTTTGTATTTGGAACGTGATGTATCATAGCATAGGTGCAGCTAACATGCAACGTTTTGATTCACTAATAACGATGCAACTGCACGAGAGCTTATAGTGGCATCAAAAAGTAAGTTTTAAAACTAAAACCCGACTACTGAAAAATCGCGTTCTAAAAAGTATGAAACAAGAAAATATTCGCATCTAGAGGATAGCCGTGGTCCGTTTAGGCCCTTTAGGTCAAAAAGGCATATGACCACGAACCACGGCTATCCTCTAGATGAGAATATTTTCTTGTTTCATACTTTTTTGTGCGCGTATTTTCAGTAGTCGGGTTTTAGTTTTAAAACTTACTTTTTATTTAATTATTTTGGAGTTATAGGTAACAATATATATATTTTTGAAATGTGCTCATCAAGTTCTTTCATTTGATACCCCACACGGTTTCATTAAAAAATGGTTTTTTTTTAGTTCATGATGCAATTTTATGTGACGTCACATAGCCTATAACCAACGCGCCATTAAGCCGCTTCTAATGATACCTCATTTGTCAAATTACGACAAGTAGTTTGGAAGTTAGGCAGGATCAGATGCACATACATACATACATACCGGTCAAAATCATAACGCTCCGCCGTAGTCGGGTAAAAACTACCTATACATATTAACTAGGTTTTACATAACCGTTATTAACCTTATTTATAACGGCTTAGTAAAACCTAGGCAATATGTATAGTTTTTGATGCCACTATAAGCTCACGTGCAGTTACATACACAATCGTGCAATACACTTAAAACACAACTTAAATAAAAACAAACAAAAAACAACAACAAATAAAGTTGAGCGCTCTCTGAAAATGTGGGGCTTTGTGCATATGTTACCACTTCGTATTTCGAAGGCCTCGATTCCGCTAACTTTTAATGTCTGGAAAACCATTGGTAATATAAATTACGATTTATAATGTTAGTGACCAGTGGTTTGCCAATAATAAATAGTTAATAGACTGGAACAGACTCAAACTTTTTTTATTGCCTAGGATGGCACACTGGAAGACTGTCCACTTGATGGTAAGTGGAAACCTCCGCCCATGACATCAAACTACACACAATATTTTCATATCATACAGTATCCGTTTAGTTCCCTCTTAAGGTAAGGATACACGACTTACTAGACACTTATACACCCACCCCCAAATTAATAGAAAGTTATGATCGACTTGCAGTAGAATTACAAAGCACATTTGTTCCTAAAAATGCATTTCAAACCCATTGTAAACTGGCTTAAATCTCTATGAATTTGAAGGTCAGTGTATACATCGAGTGTCTACGTGTGTCCACACCACGACACCTTGTTGCAGTTGTAGTGGCGGTGTCGATACACTAAGTATCTAGTTTCAAGTGTCGTCGTGTATCCTTAGCTTTAAAATATGTAGTGCGTTTCCGTGTGAATGATGGGTATCGTTATTATAAAAAGATCGCTCCGATATGAGAAAATAAGTGGCATGGCTTATTTTATCAACGTCGGAAGAGATCATAATTAGATATATCGTCCTACCGGTTGGCGATTGAGGTTTCTAACACAATAATTTGTACATTATAATAAGGTAAAGTATTAATTTCTAGTAGCTTGTACCTACTGTAAGTACCCAGCTTAATGATATTTTTTTCTGATCTATCTATCATCGTTTTTGGGCGATAGTTTTTCGTGAGTTTTCTTGAGAGAAGACCGCAAAACGGCAAGCATAGTGTAGGACTCCTCATGACTAGATGCGAGTGACAATATAGGTACGCAAGATAGCTGGCTACGACTGGAGGACGGAAGACCAGGCTAAGTGGCGTACGTTGAGAGACGCCTATGTCAAGCAATGGAATGATACAGGCTGATGATAATTATGATTTTGCGATAAATTTAAAATCCTATATGACAAATAAATGCCATATTCTTACTCACTATAATAAAGTCAATGTGGGATTTATCCAGTAACAATGTAGATCAATGCAGCATTGCGTGCGCGCGCGTCCGACACGCAACCGATCCGCATCCGCGTTGTAATAGCGCCGCGTAAACTAAACGTTTAATTTCGAGGAAAACATACACATCAGTCACTTATCCATTTTGATTAATCCATTACAATGAATGTTTAACACAAAAGAGCTTAGTAATTTTATATTGACTAGGTATTTATTATTAAATAATAGTAATAATATAATATCCTGGGACATTTTTACACACGGCTACCTGATCCCAAACTAAGCAGAGCTTGACTATGGAAACCAGATAACTGATATTAAATACATCCTTAATATACATACACACCCAGACTCCGGACATACAGACATGTTCATGCACACAAATGCATGTCCCGGGTAGGAATCGAACCTACGACCTGCAGCGTGAAAGGCGCCTCCGCGCCAACGACGCTAACGGGCCCGTCAAAATAACTAAGTAGTAAGAGTATAACTTATTATTTCTACTCACAATATTACAAGCACCTAAAATCAATAAGGAGCGATTTCTGTATGGTTAATTTGTATCAAATATTATCGAAACATTTCGAGATACCGAAATAAGGTATTCAACAATGCGTCGTTGAACTCTTTTATAGGAAAAACTTTTCAATTGACTTTACCGTTATTGTTTTTTTTTTTTGTATGTATGTGCGGTGTGTAAAACTTATAGATACTTTACCTACCTATGTTTATGTCTAAACAATGATAATATTTTTTTTTAGATTACCTGACATCTCAATTTAATGCAATAGGTATTCTGAAATTTCTGATCAATATTGATTTGTTCTTGATACTATCTATGACTTGTTAGCATTACATTATGTATATATTCTGTCTAAATAAATTTAATACGAAAATATAAAGCACAATATTCATTATAATTACGTCTTGGGTAAACTAAAAAGGGCCAGTCATGAGTACCCACCGATGCTTGAAGCCAAGCGGTGTCCCGGCGATTACACTCGCGTAGATAGGGGAGCGATTACGGTGCATTAGTGGCATTACCCGCAGCGGCTATCTGTGACCGTGGGCTGTGCGCCTGCGCCGCGGCCAGAGGCACCAAGCACATATTAAGGACGATTTCATCAACATACTGACGGACTGTTCGAGTAAACGACTGTTATCAGTACAACAAACAATCAGTTACTGCTCCTACGGTCTGGTTAGTGTGTTGATGAACACGGCCCTTAGACGAAGTGCGCACACTACGTTCATCTTGTCTGCTAACATTTTAACCATTGGAAAACCACTGGGCCCTAAGTCGCTTAGCCGTTGAACTGCCACTGTTGCATTTTGCTCTGATTTATCGATTGATTCTGAGCGACCAATCAGAGGGTCCATCACTATAGCAAAACGCAACAATGGAAGTTCAGTAGCTAAGCGACTTAGGGCCCTCGTGTCCAATACTATCTTTGTGAATTATTCATTGTAAATCGTAAATTCTCGGCGGTCAACATATTGTCAGCCATCTGTAAGCAGTCGTCTGCCGGCAATATGTCGAAGGCCGTGGCCGCACCTATTGCCGATTGCTACGCGACAGCGGTTTCTATACAATTTTTTTACTTATAGGATGCGGCCACCGCCATATGTTTATAGGGGTTTGATAGGTGTCGCATCGCGGTCGTCTTTCTAGTGCGGCCCCGGCTTTACACCAAGAATTTACGATTTACAATGATGAATTTTCGAAGTTAATATTAGAGACCAGTGCGGTTTTCCAATGGTTAAATGTTAGCTTAGGGCCCTGGAGTGAGTTCGCTTTGGCTGTTGATGAAAATTGAGCAATACCTCAACATTAACCGCCAAATTTATAGAGTTTTTTTTTCAGTTTACCATAGCTTTACAAAGCATTTCTAGTAAAAAAAAGTGATTTGTAAGTCCATCATAACTTTTTATAAATTTAGTGGTAAGTCTAATCCTGTCCATTGGTCAAGCTCTGTTGAATTGTAGCATTGTCTCAAGCTTTTACGGCCAACCAGCGTCTATCAGTTCTATCCGGGCGCGCTAAGCGCGGCAATACACGGACTGCTTGTAGCAGTTCATCTCGACCGCTAGAAGCGGTCGCTGCACGGCGAGTAGCAGTTTCAATACAAAATTTCCATTTACCATACACGAACTGCTTGTAGCGGTCCGCGCGCCTGCGCGTTGCATTCTATATAATACCGGTGTGGCCAGCTGATGACCATGTGAATTTCCCACCAATTTTATTCGAACTCCCCCGAAAAATTCACTTTTAGAAAAAAAACCTCCTAAATAGTTTTTACTAATTTTAAAGGAGTCAAATTTAGGGGGTAAATAAGTGGGATGGGATTTTTTAGGAGCGTTATATTTTTAGGGGTAACCCAATCTAAACAATCATATTTAGTTGCCCTAGCGTAGGGATTCCCAAAGTGGTCGATATTGGTTACATATCGACATAAACGAAAACTGATTTTGGGGGTCGACGACGTCTAAAAATCGACCCCTATTAATTAACACAAGTTCTTATTTGAAACTTTCAAGATACCGTATAAGTTGTAACTATTACGTATACCAACTTGTTATAAGAATGACTGAATCACACAGTATTTTTGTTGAGTTAATTTAGGAAAAGGGGCGTCTTGCCAAAATAGTTTGGGAATCTCTGCCCTAGCGGCTTACCGACATCTAGTACGGTTCCTCGTTACTAAGAATGCGGACTTGAATAAAAGCAAATCACCATAGTGTTAACCATAAACATAGTACGATTATATTTCATGATTACAACTACAACCATGGTTACCGACGTTACCGTTGACTTTGACCGCTATTCATTCGGTTGCAACATGGATTCTGACTAGGGCGTGCAGTTTCATAGATTTTCAATTTCGGAATTGGCCTACGAAATTGGGCTCGTCAGTTTCGAAATTACGGAATTCCGAAATTGAAACGACATTTTGGTAAATCGATTATAAATTGCAATTTTACTGTAAAATCTGAAATATTTAGTATACATTAGTGTTTGACGGCTAGTTTCATTAAAAAAACAATAGATAATGTCGTTTTCGAATCATTTTACGACTTAAAATAGCTTTCAGCTGCAGCTTCAACTAGCGCTATATTTTATTCTGTAGCTCGACCCCTATCGTGATGATATGTTTAGTGAAAACTTCGTGATAATCGGTTGAGCCATTTTCTTGTAAAACGAACATAATGAAAAAATATATGTTACAAATGAGAGTCAAATAAAGAAGAACGTTTAGAAACAATACTTAGTAGCATAATTTAATAGCAATACTTAGTAGCAGAAAACCATCCTAGAAGAAAATATAGGAGGAAAGCGATGATGAGGAAGACGCAAGACCAGGAATAAATTAGCTACATGAGCCAGATTTGTTTTAAGGTTGATATCATATCGTATCAGGAGGTGAAAGATACTGCCCTAGACTGGAAATGATGGAAATAGCTTCATCAGCTACAATGACAAGGGCCTTCGGGTACTTAAATAGAAGAAGAAGATAAAATAAGCAAAGTCTCCACATTGCTGGTCGGTCTCATCGGCGTAGTTAGATCTATATTTTTAAGCGAAAGACCTCTGCAAGCTGGACCATCGACCGTTAGAAACCAAAGCAAAGTCAGAGATGTCACCAAACGAGTAACCTGCCTCAAATTGAATGAAGGAACTTGTCTTGTTAAGCAAAATCAGGGATCTTGGTGCAAATCGCTACTCTAGTGGAGACTCGAGACTATTGAAAAATAAATGTCCACTTAGGGGACTTCAAGTGCTGTGAAAAGATGACGTTAAGAAGGCCGCACGATCGAACTGGAAAGGTCCTGTTAGACAGATAAATGGAGGATACTGAAGGAAGTCTATGCGAAATGGTTAAAGGAGAATTAGTATATTTTTTCGAAAGGACAATAAAAAAAGCCTGTGCCGTCGATCTATTCCATAAATTTCTAGCCTTCACCTTCATGATCAGGTCCTCTGTACGTGCCTCTGCCGGACCTTACCTCATGATTAGCAAATAGGATCTTCTACTATTGATCAAATTCGGATTAATAAGAAACAGGTTCAGGAGAGACATACCTACATACCCTCGCATACATAATAATAACCCTCGCTCTATAGCTATTTCGTGCCTCTATGATAATGTTTAGACGTTTTCTTGGCTTTGGTTTCATAGACTCTAGTTTTATGCATCATGTTTAGGCTCAATAAGTTAAAACTGAGAGAAAGTCCAAGCTGACGCAAGCCTTTGATTTGAAAGACTTGATGAAACTTGTCGAATTTTGTCCCGCCTTGATAAACCCCTCCAGGAAATATGAACAGTTTTGGGAATATAAGTAAGTAGTATCTCTCTCACATAATGTTTTTGTACTTTTATTCCCAAAATTTAGGTCGCGGAATATTATTCTACAGGCATTTTAATAGTTCTATAATGTACTAGTTCCAATATAAAGACTCTAGGATAGCGCACGAAGTGCAAAAATGATTCATTCAAGAATTACGGCGGCTGTTAAGCAACTAAATTTAATTTCGGATTCCGAAACTGAATGGCCGAAATTCCGAAATTGAAAACTATGCAAAAATGGTCCGAAATTTCAAAATTATGAAATTTCGGAATTTCGGAATGCACCCCCTAATTCTGACGAAGAAACATTACTTCTTTTGCTATTATTGCGCAAGCGAAGGCGTAGAAAACGTCGTAGTATGTGGGTGAATACCATATTACAATACCTTTACCAATTACCTTTTGAGGTACGGACCCCTAAAAACTAAATCTTAATCGGTCCACCCGTTCAATTTTGTTCCTACATCGAAAATGTGATAAATGTTTAACACTGAAAACATGACATGTAACAAATTATATGCTAAATGAAACAGGTAAAATAAAATGGAATATAAAAATATTTGTTTATAAATATGTAGTTGAACTTATATAAAAATTAAGAGAGTATTTTTGATTTTGTATTTCTCCTAAATGAGCGAAACCATTTTTATTTTTTTTCAAAAAACGAATCTTTAGAGGGATTTCGAAAAAAGTTGGGAAAATTCACATGGTCATCTGGCAACATTGGGGATTTGATCTGAAGCGACCACGGATGTATAATGAAGGATTGATGACTTGAGTTGTTGGTTAAGAAGAAATTAAGAAATTCAACTTTATTCTCCTGCTTTAAGGTCCATTATGACAATTCTTAGACAGATAAACGAACCGAGCGAGAGGCCCCAGTTGGGACCGTGTCCCTCTCACTCCTAGTTGCCATGCCAAAATAATATTATCGTTGGGTAGTGATTGGTAGTTTTTAAATCAACCAAATAAATTATTTTTTTATTTATCGTGTCGTGACTATTGTTTCGTCGAAACATGTTGGATTCATAATGATTATTTTTAATTTGTAGTCATATATTTTTTATAGCAAGTAATATTGAATATTATTTATATTTTGTAAAAGATCGGTTTTTTTTATCTTTAGATGGTAACATTGGTAATAATGCTCAGCTAGGGTAAAACCACATGACTTTGTCATCCGTTTGCCGCAGTGGTTTGACCGTAGGCCGCTGGGCTCATTGCACCGATTGGTTGAGGGTTCGATTCCCGTCGGGGAAAATTTTGGAAATAGCCTTTTCGTAATTTGCTCTGGTCTGGGATAGCTTCCAGTCCATTGGACGGTATTTATAGTAGGTACAAGCGTTGCTTAGTTTGGGACCTAATAGTTGATGTATTGTCTGGAGATATTTATTAATTTATCCATTGTTTGAAGTGTTTATTTTACTTGTAGAGTGGCTACCAACGCGAAGATGAAACATAGTAATAAGGTACTTTCTTTTATATCTTCGACAGGCATAGATAAACCTCCGTTAGAGTTATAAAATATCAATCATGTGCGTTACTCATGTACCTATATAATACAATAAGTACGTTAAAATTGTATTATTGCGTGGACACCCTAGTAGAGGGACACTGTACCACTATGGGCCCCTCTCACTCGGCTCGTTTTTTGTGCTGCAGTAAGCTGTCCAGTATTCATTTACGTTCGTGGAAACGACCTGTCAGAGAGCGGCGTATTTACAAATTATAATGTGAGCGCTCCATAAAGTTATGATCGGTTACAGGTTGGAGTAAGCCAACAAGTCAACACAGAATAAGTAGGTACATTCACTTGTCAGCCATATTACTCCATCACAAGGTCGACGGAGCCCCGTGCATTTAGGGTCACCAGTAACTTAACACGTAACCCACGTCGTAACCTTCGAACCTAACCCTAACCTAACGGGATCTAGGATCAAGTATACGGCAGTCAGGATATGGGATGCGGGAAATGGATTCGGGATTAGCCATACGGGATGCGGGAAACGGAATCCGAGATACGGGTTCCGGGATCCGGGATAAGGTATACAAGATCTGAGATCAGAGATACGGGGTCCGGGATACGGGAGTCGGGATACGGGATCCAGGAGCCTGAAAACGAGTTAAGGTATCCGGGAACCATGATACGGGATTTCCGGAATACGGGATCAGGAAGACGGGATCCGAGAAATGGGGTCCGGGATCCGGGATCCATTCTTTGTAATTGAAATTCTACGCGAACGAAGTCGCGGGCAAAAGCCATAAGTTATATTTTGGAAATACGCATCGACCGCTCGCCGACTGCTTGAGCAGTCCGTGTATGGTAAATGGCAATTTTGTACTGAAACTGCTGTTCGCCGTGCAGCGTCTGCTTCTAGCGGTCGAGATGGGCAGCTACAAGCAGTCGCGTGTATCGCAGCGCTAAGTGTTCTTTATCTCAATGCTCAGTGGAAGGCATTGCGTGTGAGACATGCGACTCGTTACATAACTGTTAGATGCAGTTACACCGCCGGTGAAATGGACGGGAACGCTTGATAACGTATAATTTGTCTGTTACTATTGTCTGACCGGCTTGTTATTAGCGTTTAAGGACGTAAACATCTTTATACAGATGGTTTCGAAGCTCAAATAGGTGGAGATGATAGCCGCGGGACCGACCGACCTTTTTACCTGTGGTGTTAATGGGAGATTAGCTTTATTTCTGGTCGGTTTTAAACAGGCCTGGGTGCTTATGTATTATAAATGGATAATGGATAGAGAACTTCGTATATTTCTGTCTTTTTTCGTAACCGAAAAATAATGTAGGACTAGTGTTTTTTTAATAATTTTTTTCTTTATTAGAAAACTACAAACTGTACTTTCCATTATTTCTACACAATATACCTAGAGGACCAGTTACCGTAACTTAAATAGTATTTAAGCAAGTAAGTAACCGAACGTGAATATTAAGCAGAGTACTAACGACGACTTATAACATGCCGGTAAAATGAAATAGTTTTTCTTTTAACTGTTGTGTAAACTCCCGCTTTCAACTTTCTAGCGAGGCTAGCTGCGTCCATCAAGCCACATCAAGTAGGTAATGTTGCAACCCAATAAAACATTAATTTGTCTTCCTTCCTCCAATGACGCAATACATTTCTGTATGATAAGCACATACATTTGAATTAATTATTATAGTTTTATGAAAAATATCTATATGGTGCATTTTTCTCCCACATATACGTTACCTACACGGACTTATAATATAACATTGAAACAAGCAGAATACCTCCCTACTAAAAAAGTGTTATACTGAGATCTCGGAGCATCACCTCTCGGCCGATTCCCACAGTAAATGGGGCCCGCTATTAAAATGTTACGAGGCAGTAACCAGGGTAATTGTGACCAATTTCTGAACGTTTTTATTACCCATGCAACTATCAAATTGTTATCTGGGCCAGTTAGGACGGTGCCATGGTTCACTGCCGCCACTTTACTAAACATAAAAAGGGCTCGTCGTTTAATGCCTCCGACAAAGGTACCTGCAACATTTACAACGTGGCTAAATAAACAAATTATTTTTTTATTACCTTCTTGTCATTTGAAAATTTGTCACCGACCAATTGAATCTCCTGTTCTTGAATATATTTTTTTCCAAATTAATATCAACTAGCTAATGCCAGTGGCTTCGCCCGCGTGGATATCGGTGTTTTTCTACTATATTATGCATGTATTATACATATAAACCTTCCTCTTGAATCACTCTATTAAATAGAACCGCATCAAAATCCGTTGCCTTGTTTTAAAGATCTAAGCATACATAGGGACAGACAGCGGAAAGCGACTTTGTTTTATACTGTGTAGTGATTTGTGATGTAAGTAAGCACATTTTTTGTCCATAGGTATTATTATGAATATACCCACTCAGTAAAATCCTTTTTAAAATGTAAATTACTTATTTGTAAAAATAGTTAAACAATTTAACACACAGAGCATAGTAAAAAGATCCCTTATAATAAAATTTCGGAACTCCTACAGGCCTGAACAAAGTAAATTTTCGGTGTATTAATAAATCACTTTCGCGATAGTATTTCCCGATCGCGGGCGCATTTTCATTAGTTTCACCGGCGCGCGCCGCGAGCGTAAGATCAGGAAATACGTGCTGCGCGCACGCAACTATCCGATCGCTAAACTGAACGCGCGACCACTGCACACACATCATTTTATTGTCTGTTCGACAAGGTATTTCAGATGAGATGAAATGGCGGAGATTCTCCCAAGCGCCCTGAAATTTCTCACGCGAGGAACATCTGAAACAGTATCTTTTTTACATAAAAAAGTACCTACTTAATATACTTTTTATGAGAAATGTTGTATGATAAAAGAAATTCATTACATAGGTAATAGTCAACTCGAGATTCCAATACCTACCTATTAATGGTCTCAATCAAATTTCTTTAAAACGTGGAAGTAATAAGGGTAATTAGACACAACGTAATAAATGCTGCTTAATTAAATTTTACTGCGTCTATTCCGTTTATAACTGTTAATTGTATCGTAGGTAAGCGCAATAAAATCACCGCGTAAATCCGCGTACAATGGAGACACCCCTTTAGAATGTCCGAAGTTGCTGATAATTATTACCTATCGACATAAGTCAGCGAATGGTTACTGATCATCAACATGTACACGCCTCGCAAAAAAAACCTGCAATTATTAATCCACGTAAGTTTGTACTGAAAACAAAGTAAAAGGAAGGTAAAGGAAGTGAAAATATTTATTTCGCAAAGTTATACTTCTATAAGGAGATTGCAGCGCGGGTGTACGCCGCCTCAAATGACCAGCAATGGCGGGCTGGCCTTTATTTCGCGCAGCGTATTAAAGTATATTATCTACAGCGTGGAAATGCAGCCAGCCTGCTGGGCACTTTGGGCATCGACGACGACAATGAGTCCCTTTTGTATAATATAAGTATAATGATAGTGTTTATTTTTAAATTAGTATTTAGGTTAGTGTCTGTAAATATTATTTGTAGAGATATGATTAGCATTAATAAATCTAATAGATAATAATATTTAATAACAAAACCATTGTACCTAACACATTCCACCTTAGAAACAAACAGTCGTTAAGAAAAACGTATCCATAATCGTACACGTGGATATCGGAGTTCATTCACTGGGTCGTGCATTCCCCGAGCCATCGCTACGGTGGCCAGCCGTACTGTTTTTCTTAGGGCAACTTATTTTTCAGGAATGAATCACATGCTATTTACATTAAATTAATTTGACATTGCGATCATTTCCAAGAATTAAAATAAATGTAAAGAAAAATCAAGAAGTCTACAAAACTCATTTAGGGCCTCCGCAGACTTGCTACTTTCAGCATCGACGATCGGCGATTTTGATGCTGCATCTCGCTCGTTCGCGCTCGAAGAAACGCGACGCAGCATCGATACGTCACAAAATCGCCGGTCGCCGATGCTAAAAGTAGCAAGTCTGCGGAGGCCCTTAGATTGTAAAAGCGCCTACATACGGCTCTAAAATCAGAGGCAATATCGGGAGCAAGGATGTTCTACAAAGTATGGAGTACTATGCAACAAAAAAGATGCAATACACGGATTGGGTATCCTTGTGGGCACGTTTTTATTTGCATAGTGCTCAATCCTTTGTAGAACATAATTTACTCCCTAAATCGGCCCTGTAGCAGGTGTGTCAGTAGCCGGCTTAATAAGGCAGAACGTAGATCCACATGGGACATTACTGTTTTTATATACCCAATTTATTGCGGCATTACAGTGGTTAATAATTATGAAAGATTTAAATACTGTTAAATCTATTTAGAGTTATAATGTACTTAAAAAGATTTAAACAGAGTCCTATTGTTTTGAAATAGGTACTTCAGCAAACTCTCCACACCTCATTGAACTCGTGTTACTTTGATAACCTTACGTACTATAATTTTTTCATTTATTTAACATATAGTGGTTACAATAATTCGGTTCCGTAGCATTGATAAAACCACTAAGGTTTCTAATTGATTGTGTATCTCGAATTTTCACAATGTATACTTGGCAACACTACCTTTAACGGTCCAGGGCCCTTATTACGGGAGGCAATATTCAAAGATAAAAAGGAAAAAAATCTTCGATAAGAGTGCCCTACGCCGTCCAGAGAGGCATCAATCTGAGACCATGCTAAAGCCCACCGGTATACTCTCCGGCATTTCTTATTCCTTTTCTGATTATTAGGCCACATTAAAATGTCAGTCAGCGGATCTAAAACTTTTATTACGATACCTGCGAGCTATTGTTTTAGTAACTTAGTAATTCTTGTGGATAAATGTTAGTGTTTTAACAGTGTACTGGCTGTTCAAAACTAAGAATCAAAATAATGAGTACCCATGCATAAAAAAAACCGTGTTGTAGTCACCCACCTCACCTAAAGTAAGAAATACTATCCGAGCACTCCTATACAATATTTTTTATAAATAATTATCCTCTCCCTAGCCATCCTTACAGTTACAAATGTCGTGATACTTTTTCAAGCCACAATCCCTATTTATTATAAAGAAACCGAGAATCCGATTTATAATACTTTATCTCTATGTAATTATCAAACATTGGGAACCGCTTCATTTAAGAAGTGGACTCCTTAAGATTTATTATGTATAAGGAAGAAGGCTCGGGTTTATTAGAAAGTCGGCTTATCTGAACATTTTTTTGTGTTACGGTAAATCGGGTCGTTTCCTCGGGCGGGCCGTTCCGGGCGCGGTGCGTGCGACCGGCGCGGCCTGCGCGAGCGCATCCCGGGCCGCCGCGCCCGCCGCCCTACGCCCGCGCGCCGTGCCTACGTGACGCATGCGCGCCCGTCCACCTCTTGCTACTTATCTATCAGTTACGACAACTTAACGGCATACCATACCATTAATATATGTGCATTAAAAGTACTAAGTATACTCTTCCAATAATATTATAACTCAATAAAGTATCCATAACCCATCTTATATCGTTAGCTAGCAAAGTTAGTTAGCAAAAACCAAGGGAATTTGAAATACCCACCGAATAGCCGCCATCTGCCCGCGCAACGTAGAAGCTTTGCAAAGTGAATGTTGTTGTTTGCTGAAGTTGCAGTACTGATGAAAGTAAGATCCGATTTATTGCAATACTCGTTCACCAGCCTAGGTGGAGCTATTTCAATCTGCCAAATAGTGTTTGCCAGCAGCCTCATCTTGGCCTCATCACATCAGCCTCTTTCAGTTACTACTGGAATAGATATGCCTAGGTATCTGATGGCATCCGATCCTTGACATACCTAGATGCCATCTTTATTTGCGCATGTAAATGCTTAATTCATTAAGCAAGTTATTTAAACAAATTTTCCTAATATTCCATGGACATTATGCCATTTTACGTCATTAAAAATGAGTATTGCAATCACAAATAGAATATTACCATTGGGCAACGACTTCTTGTACGTTTAGGCCTAGGCCGCACCGCGGTTATATCCGCGCTGTTAAAACCGCGTTAAATCTGTGTCCTATGGAATCATATTATGAACCTATCCGCACTTGCGGTTCATATGATTCCATAGGAAGCGGTTTTAACAGCGCGGATATAACCGCTGTGCGGCCTAGGCTTTACATTACGTACGTTTTATTAGTACCTATATCTACTAAGTGCATAGGTACATCGCGAGTATTGGGTAACAGTGATTTAACTACGAGTTATTATTTAAACCTAATTAAACATCGCACTGCACCGCATTTCCATCCAAAACATACCGTAAGGGCATTGATATAAGAGAAATATGAATTTCTATATGAATATTAAGTTCTTTTCATTCTGTAAGTATACATGTTAGAATACCGCAATGTACACCACTGCCTACACTTTCTGGGAATTTGTATTTTATATTTACATAGAATACAGCTTCAGATTGATTATAACCATAGACAGAGTACCGAAGGACCTCTTTAGTTTACATTTTCGTAACCTACAGATATACATAGAATATTTTTTCAACACTTTTCGAACAAAATAAAAATAACAACAGCCTCTTAAAAATGTACGTCCATCAGAGTAGTCATTATCCGCTACGAGTAACGGACGCATGACATTACCATTCGTTCTTAGAACTGAGTATCAATCGAGTGGCTCTTAAAGATAATATTGCTTTAATATCCTCTTTACAGCAGTCATACGGATGGGCGGAGGCGAGGTGGGTGGCGCAGTAACATCACCCAACCCTTCCCGCGCTCCTACGAACCTTTTCTTTATTATCATGTCCCATCTCTTTTAAGCATTTAAATTAATTAAAACTCCGGCCTCTAGCTGCGACTGATGGCAGTCATTTGTTGAATGGCAGTGAAGTTTTTATTGCTTTATTTATAAGCAGGCATGTCTCTTGTAACGGTACTATAGGTTCGGGTTATATTTCCTGATTTCATGGGTTTTGGAGAGGGCAACAAAATAGCAAGTATTACAGGGTGTACAGACATAGAGTCTATAACTTATATTTTATGCATAATTTCAGCTCAATTTTTTTTTCCTAGAATTCATAATGTTGTTTTGTAAGTTTATTGAATTCAAATCATAATAATCATGTCACCGTACTACGAGTGTCATTACCTATTCATGTCCCTTGTTTATGCTAATTCTGAGCCACCTCTAAGCTTGCTATTTATCATCTAAAGAAGTCATACCCACTTGATATTTATAGACCTTTTTAAATTCACCCTGTATATCGCGTGTGTCCAGTATTTAATACTACGATAAGAAACTAGGAAAAAATAAGATTAAATAGGACGATCTGGGACGATTTCGCAACTGTTCTTATTGCGATTACAACCGCTGTACAGTTTGTACCTAGTATCAGTGTCACACCTAGTAAGTAGATATGTACCCCTGCATATATAACCTATGTACATATATGTATGTATATATATATAACGAAAGTGTCTACACCCGCTGTTTACACCGTTACATAATTGGAACGCGTTGTGTGCACGTCACTTCTATTATAAATACATCGTAACATCCGATGCACTTGGGAGCGGTGATCACTTTTAGATATTATCTAAATGTATCAAATTGCTGGTTCGGCTTGAACATGTTAAACCGGTTGTACACCTATGAACCCAGTGGAAGCATTCGTTTCGTGGTTTTAGCCAAATGTAAAAAACATAGAGTTGCGTCGGGTTCATATTAAAATTCCGTTTGCGACACGATCAAATGCAAGATAGATATAATATTATGTTTGGGAAGATACGTTCAAACTTATTATATATTTAAAATATATTATAGATCTTTATACCTATTCTTGTAATTATAAAAATTATATTCATAATATTAACATATTATGTGAAATTTAGCATTGAAGTATTGAATATAGCTTCCACAGTTCCAAGTTCAGGGATGAAAATGAGACAATTTTTCCGTGTTTTGGCAGAACTTATAACAATATAGGTTTAATAAAATGTATGTAACCCATATAATAATACATTTTCGATACACGAATGCGGCTAAATTTGTATAGACTACACGATTATATTGCAGTAGATAGGTACGTTTCATTTCTCACAGAAGACAAAATATGGAAAGAATTGAAGGTGCACAATTAGCAATTTACTAATTATTATTTCATTATTATTTACGCGAGGACATTCTTAGTACTTAGTAGGTATTTATTTATTTTATGAGACTATACTGGCTTTTCATGGCTTCTCTACTATTTATAAACCTTCTGAAGTAAATTTTGTATAAGATAGTAAAAACCGTATTAATTATCCGTTGTAGTTTAGAAGAACTAGTGAGCAAACAGACGAGGATATGACTATGTTTTGTACTATTTACAAATAAAGGAAAGCTCAATAAATAGTAAGCTAAATAGTGTTATAAATAAGTAACAGAAACGTTAATTAATAGCCATTAAATTCCTCTGTGTTCATTTATCTACAACATATGTGCGTGTACAAATAACTTCTGTAAAATAAAACTTATGTAAACCCTCGTTCGTGTGGGTAACTGCCCAATTTAAATGAAAACAGAGATTGTAACGCATTGTTGCTTCAAATATGTATTTTTAATCTATTACGTGGTGTGCTGTGTAGGCATGTAAAATTATATGAACTTACATGTAACAAAACGTTAGGTTTACATTGTCGTAACGTAACAATCACTGTTACACTTAAAAAAAACCGGCCAAATGCGTGTCGGACTCGCACATAAAGGGTTCCGTACCAACGTAGAATGAAAACGTCAAAAATATCAAGTTTTTTGTACGGGGACCCTTTATTTTTAAATTTTATTTTCTTTTTGGTTTTTGTTGTCGTATAGCGGCAACAGAAATATACATTCTGTAAAAATTGAAAGTCTCTACCTATTACGGTTCGTGAGATACAGCCCGCTGACAGACGGACAGACAGACGGACAGCGTAGGCTTAGTAATAGGGTCCCGTTGGCACCCCTTGGTTACGGAACCCTAATATGTACAATTTGCACCTGTTTATGAACAAATGTGCACACAAAATGGATTTGCGTTACTTTTTGTTCCACACATAGAAGAAGTCCGCCTGAAAACTACTCTTGGCAATAATTATACTCACCTAACTTCGCTTCTAGTTCTTCCAGTACTTCTAGGATATCCTGAACAGAATAACTCTTTGAAAACAGGAAATTACAGGATGCTTGTTTTACTGTTTGCCGGACAATGAAATCTATGATCACATTTGTCCAACAAAAATCGCCTCACCTATTATATTTTAGTAACTACCATCGTTTTTTACTAAATTCTTTAACATCTCAACACTTGTCTAAACTGAATTCACAAGCACTATAAACTGTTAACTGCCTTCGAGACTTTTAAAATAGGTGTTAAATTAAGAGAAACTATTTAAGTGATGTTAGGAAATATAGATATTTCCTCAGTTGACCTTCTGAATGGACATAGGAAATTCTCTGTTTCAAGTCGAGTACTTCAGACGTCACGGACCAGTGGCCGGATGCCGGTCGCAGGCTCGATATCACCATTCATGTTTGTTAAGTGAATTGTTCTGTTCAATGTCGGGTCATTCGCTGGACGGCTGATGAAGAAGTGTTGAAATTCGTTTAGTATTTAAAATAAAGTCATGAAAACTCGATGGAAACCCATTTTGTGGAAACATTTGGAAGAACTTTGGTGAAATGTGAGTAGGAATGTATTACATTAGGGATAAAAATATTTTTTTTTATTTATATGGTACTAGGCCCGCTTCACACTAACAGGGGTGGGAACCCCTGTTAGTCCTGTAAGCCAGGATCAACAATGAGATTAGATGGTATGCTGAGGATTGGTAGCAAAACTTTTTATTATTCATAAAACCCAATCGTGTTAGCGCCCTATCGCACGAGGCAACCATGGTTGCGCCACGAGCGGGTGATTCGATAGGCGACACCGTATTGGTTGCACTACCAAGCGGACACCAGGTGCGATACCCTCCATACAGCTCTATACATTTTGTTGGTGGAGCGACTGGTTGCGCTTCCACTGGTGTCCTAGTGCGATAGGGTGCTTTCAATAATTGCTTTGCTCAGGCTAGCATGCGTAGCCCATGCGTGCATTGATCTAAAATAATTTCGCCCTACGAGAGCGTTATTGTATTTTTAATTGCGATAGGCGTAAATGGCGTTCTAGAACCATAATCGCGATATTATATCGCTGTTATAATCTCATCAGCTTCCCTCTCATTGGAATGATAGTAAAAGTGAGAGCCTTCCGGCTGCGCACTTGCGCGCATCGCGATTGGCTAATACAGGTCATACGCGCACGCGCCTTCTCCACACTCTACATTACTATTTTTCTATTACTCCTTTTATTTTCAATTGCGATTACGTTATATGCATGCAGCCGTGTATGATTTACGTTTTAGTAAATACTTCCTGGCGGTTCTGTTTTTCTCTTAACGTAATCTGGTCGTCGAGTGAATAACTTTTAATAAAAGGATTGTAATTAGGGGTACTTACTACCATAAAACATAATAAAATACAAGACCTTTTGAGGCTTTGTTATACGAAAATATCGACAGTACATGGTATTGTAGGTACATGGTTTGATATGAGAAAATTGAAATCGAATAGATGTGTCCATATGGCGCGCATGCCTCACCCGAGCACTCATATTATGACATTACGTCTATGCGTTCCGACGTCAAAAGTGAGTGCACGCGCGAGGCATGCGCCTGATGAAGACGCCGCCATTGGGATCACCTCTGCTTCTACCAGTGGAATAATTTTAATGTTAAATATCAACCGTCTACAGTTTGGCACGTAAGGTAATAATAACTCTCTTCAATCTTAAGCCATGGGGAAGTCACGCTACAGACGGATCCAATTATCGGGCGCTGACATTTCCATGTAATTTAAGACATTGCGCTCTTTTCACTTCTTACACTGCTTGCTCAATAGACGTGTCTACAACATGCACATGCCGCCCGAGGCTGCTCACCCACATGCCTCGCGAAGCACGACGTTTGCCTCAGTCGCATGCCGCGCGAGGCAAATGGCGAGGCAACTGACACTCTAGACAGGGAAAGGTATACCCGATCAATCAGTTTGACACGTTTGACATCGTTCTGTCTCACGACTGCCAAACTAGGCGAGGCAAATGTGAGTGCTCAGGTGAGGCAGGGCGCGCATTTGCCTCACGTAAGGCAAGTCAAACTTGGCGAGGAAAATTTTCCTCGCGCGGCATATCACACTTCTGGACGTAGCTATTCCATTCCTCATGAATACCTACCTCCGTCCGCGCATTTGTTTAATGGGTTCTTTATGTTTCACAGAATAAGAATCAAATTATTAATCAAAAATAGTTTTCTGTGATAGGATAGAACCTCCCCGCGCGCTCATCTCTACAGATAGTCGATATCCGAAGTTTTCTTCTCATCGCAATCAAATTTCCACTCTACGGCAACAATGCAGGCCATATTTTCACTCTAATGATAGAGTTCTAAAGATATCTCAGCGAAATGTAGTGCGTTCAAATATAAACTTTGCATTCACGTTTTCGGGTTCAAAATCGATTGCAACAGTGCACTTTTATTGAAATACCATGAAATTGCGAATATTGAATTCTATGTGAAAGGTGTAAGTTCGAAAATCGTTATGGAGGCTGAATGCGGGTATTGGTCCGGAGTAGCAGAGAGGCAGTGTCGCGAAACGCAAGCACGTTGCGATATAAAAGGAAGTTTTGTTTAAATTTCTTTATCACACACCAACTGCCTGCACCCGCGCTCGGTCACTCACCGCTCTATCTCATACTATGTCTGCCCGTATTTTGGTGAGTACAAAAACATAATAAATCATATTCACTCATACGCAAGATGACGCAGTGCGCTGTGTCACTAATAACTGAAGATTTCAGCATCTCGAATGCTGATTACTAATTACACGCTTCTCGACAGTTTCCTGAATTGGTTTTGGCTAATTTAACTTGTGACAAATTACTTTATAATATTTAATTAAATACTTTAATTTCTATCAATACTCTGAAATACCCACTAACACAGCTCTACATTTCAAATTTATGAATTTTAATCACTGCTTAACAAAATCTTTTCAATCTATTTGTCAACAGGAAAAGATAACTATTTCTAATAGAGACAACTGATTGCCTTAATCATGTTTCACAATTTATATTTTTTCAGTATAGGCCTGGGTTTCATAGAATTCAGTAATATATTCGAACTAATAACCAATCTCTCATTTAACTTATGAGTTCAACAAAGTTCTGTAATGCTTTCCTTACTTTTAGACTGGTTACAGCCTATTTTTAAAATTATCGCACTTTTATCTGATTATATAAGCTAGTGAAGGAGTTATTTCATTATTAGTTGTTTTGACACAACTATAGCTGGTCGGTTAGAAAGTAGTCTCGAATGTCCCGTTATAGGTTTTGTTTTTATTAGATCGTTTGGTGATTATTCCAGTGTAATATTAGGTCTATATCTATACAAATTGCACACTCAAAAACCAATAATCTTTATAGCGATCTTGTGCTGCTGTTTGCGAATGTTGTACTGCAATTACTGTATTTTTCTGTGTACATATGGCTATTGCGATGTGATTGTCTACCTAGGTTAAAAAGATACGTAGCACAGTACTGTAAACTGAGGACTTTTGGCCCAAGACCACGCACTACGCATCTACGTATAGGCATTGGCCAAGGAGACTACATTGTGGATAGGCGAATAAAAGTCATTTTTTGGCCCAAGACTATCTCTATCTGTCTGCAAGGTGCAATCGAAATTGTGAACAATATTGAAAACAAAGACTCTACATATGATTCAGAATATTTTGTGAATATTAATCAACAAATCAACTGATAAAAAATAATTGCCCAAATAAGGTACTACAGTACTTATTATACAGTACATATTTGCTTACCCGAACAATATTTTTTATCTATTGATTTGTTAATCGTCAATGTTGTAATATACCTATGTGTTACCACTGATGTACCTACAATAAGTGTTATCCATCTACCTATCTTTGTTATATTCCCAAAATATTCTGAATCATATGTAGAGTCTTTGTTTGAAATATTGCCCACGATTTCCTATCCTATCTTTATTTTAATAATTAATGGCAGTTTTTCATTATTCCTTGTTTTTAATTCCAGTTGGCGTTGGTGTGCGTGGCGGAGCTGACGGCGCTGATCGCGGCGGGCGGCGGTGGCGGCGGCCACAAGAAGGTCATCATCCACGTGCCACTGTTCGTGAAGCATCACCACCACAAGCACACCATTGTTAAACACGTACACCACAAGAGCGGTGGAGGCGGCGATGATCATTACGAAGTCCTGGGTTACACGTATGGGGAGCCGAAAGCGGCGCCACACTTCGGCGGTGGTAAGTACTGAAAATATGAGTATTCGATATAACTTCACCAAGTCGACTAATTTTCGCTCAGTTTTTGATGGACGAAGTTCTATTGCGGCCGTAGAAGGTATCAGATTGCTTTCATATTTAAGCATAGCCTCCTTCTTGATAATAAGACAAACACCATTAATAAGGATTGTTCGTATAAGAACAGATTCTAAAGTTCAGAAATGGTACAGTTGCATACACCATTCTTTAAAGGTCCCAAAGTAAGCATCGCTTGGGGTATAGTACTATAGTGGTCTTAAAACACCTAGAATATATATAGGGCAGATAACGGAAAGCATTTGACAACTTGCGTGAATGGTGTCCGTTTCCAACCGATGTAATAAGCTAATTGGCCTACGCTTAGACCTCTAGACCTCTAGAAGATGTCAGGTCAGGTTTATCAAATTCTAAAATCGGAGTTCTACATTTAAATCTGACCAAAAAAATAATGGTATTGATAAAAATATGCAGCGATAAAAGTTATCTTCTAGCATCTGCAAATTATATTCACACCCCTAAAAGGCTTTAAGATATAATGAAACTTTATAGATAGGGAGCTGTTCTCGTAAGTCTGGAACACTACGTAGACCTACTTTGGAAGCCATAAAATTAATAAAAATCACAACATGTCCTTCCCACTACATTTCATTAGAACTTGTTGAGCATTTAACAGGGTTTTTGACTTACTGTCACGATTACTGATTCCGAAGGTACGGTGGTTCCCCAGAGGGATTATTCCAAACCCGGTATGAAAGCAATAAATCCGTTTCGTTGAGCTGCGAATTTTGAATTTTGTCACATTTCGGTAGTAAATAATTAGTGTTATAATCACGAACGAACGAAACAATTTTTACCTATCCATTATTTCTACTATAGTATACATAAAAAATTTCTCCTTTTATATAATCCTAGTACTTTTTCAAACCTTCATTCTGTATACTTATGGAATATCTTGTCATTCCAGGTCACGGTTGGGGCGCGGCGGACGAGGGTCACGACGGTGGCTACGGGGACTCGCCTGTCAGCTTCGAAGGCGGTGACCACGGCAGCTACGCGCTTTCAGGAGCCGGAGAGGAATACGGCTCCGAGCATGGGTACTGAGCACCAGAACCCTGACCTCACTAAGCAGACCTGAATACTCTACTGTTAGTCTTAGAGCTTTATACTAGCGACAGCGAACACAAACAAATATGTTCGCCGTTATCTTAAGATTGTCCACTCAGTGGCAATTTAGTGATCATACTGTGCCTATCAATAGTAGTTTGTTCACTTAGCTTGTACAGGTTTATATTATTGACTAAATACAATTTGTGGTAATCAATAATTTTCAGTACAAACTATAATAAACCACGTCGAGTTTGCCGCGAGATTTACGCCTCCCCATATTTATAATTCGTTGTGAAAGAAGTCCCTTGGACTTATTTTGTAAATAGTTTAAACGTACGAATGTATGCACATGCGTTGTATGATTGCGCGTGTATGAATTAGTTATAGGAATTGTGACTTTATCCTGGTTTAAGCGGGATTTGTTATTCATTTTATAATAATTGTATAATAAATTTAAGTGTTAAGTTTTCAGTCGTGTTTTATTTCTCCTTTAAAATATCCCTAAGTATGCAGAAAATGCACTTATTGTAATTTATGCGTGCGTAATGCGCGTACGATGATAAAAATGTCGTCACTACGTATGTACCTGTCTAATGATAAATGTAAATAAAAATCTGTTCGAATCGCCACGAGCTTCGCTCATAGCAAAAAAACAAACGCCGACAGGCAACCGCCAACTTTCTAACGGGGCACATCTTTGTTCGTTTTGTGATTTTCCGCGTCGGGTTCGCAGACGTAACTAACCTAACGAAAGTCACAATTTTTTGCTTCCTACATTAAATTAGTTCCGGTACCTTAGATACAAGTGCTCAGATATTCTTCCATTGCATTCTTGCAATTGCGACACACGGAACTTAGATATAAGTATGTATGGTGTTTATTTCTTATTTTCATGAAGCATTCATTCCATTACATAATGCGTTGCGATATCCAGCGAGCTATGCAATGTGTGCTTTCAATATATAGCGGAAATTAAGTCGTACAAATGGATTATAATGAATGGATAGACAAGTTCCTTTGTTATCTGGGTCCGACCTTAATTTTAGTAACAGACGGACAGGTTATTAAATGCGATTACCTCACAAAAGGATATAATTGGATGACATAATCACAAAAATTCACAACAAACAGCTGTTCATGCTTTATACGTAGATGAATAGTTTATATATTTCCCTTTCCTTTTCGTATGGATAAGTGGTGCGTGGAGGGCTATGGTGACCTTTCCAACGATAGTAAATCAATTGGTCAGACAGTCCTCTTGTAGAGGATCTGAAATGATGCCAGGTGGCCGAAACCAGACAATGTTCCTACCAGCTAAAGACTTGAAGCCAATTCTTTCAAATATTTAAAACCTGAATTATCTTAGATAGGGAAAATTTCCCCACTCAAATATGCGTGAACTCAGTTTGAGCAGCTGTTAAAACTAAATATACCTAACTCCAAAATATGCTTCAACATGCATATCGATGAAAGTGAATCAAAGCGATGATATACCTAGCTTAAGGATAAAACTATTTCATTTGCATTATTAAAATAGTTTAATAAATCAAGTAAACATAATAATTATGCTTTGTTTAAATCATTTTAACGATTTCAACTTTACGGGCCGTAAATCTCACCGAACATGTGGTTAAGTAGATAAGTAAAACAACGATATTTTGATAGTTACGAAAACTATTAAAATATCTATGTTTTATTTATCTTTTTAACTTTGTGTAGTGTTAGGTCCTCATACTATCTGGCGTATTTAGTACACGTCAAGTTTATCTAGACTTACAATAATAGACTCGATTATGTAGATTAGCCCTCGATAGATTAGTCATTACTTATTCTTGAGTAAATTCTAAGCAAAAATTATATCTCAAAATCACATTTTGACAGATTTTTCATAGACTTACCTATAACTCTACCGTCGTCACAGAGTCAGGGGGGTTACTCCGAAATACGTCGCTGACGGATCGTCCGAAGTACGGATTCGATTTACGATCAAAACAATGTCAAATCGTAGAGAAAAACGAAAGAAGAAATGTCAAATCACGACAATCCGTCAGCCGAAACGTTAGGTTCGTACTTCGGAGTAGGCCAGCAGTTCTTTCTCCAATATTAGTAATACTTACGTCAAGTTATCCGCGCTACGAATCTTAAATAGAACAGTAAAGCCCGCCACATACATACGGAATTGCGATTCGAAACATCGAATCGGGGATTCCGAACGCAGTAAATCCATCCAAATGTATGGACGTATCGCGTTCGGAAACCCCGATTCGATATTTCGAAACGGGATTCCGATTCGGAATTCCGTATGTATGTGGCGGGCTTAAATGAGGTCTCATGAATACTCATTAGTTATCTTAGTTATTGTGCTGCATTCAACAAGATTTTTTACTACTAACAGTGTTGGGCAATAGGCATTACGGGACTTATTTGAGATACAGATACAGGGCAGAGGAACACTACGTCTGACACGATGTGTGTTGTTAAGTTTTGTTATTGATCAATACGTATTGATTTGGTGTGTCCCGACGCCTCGCCTGAGCACTTATGTTATGACATTATGTCTATGCGTTCCGACGTCAATACTGAATGCTCGGGCATGGCATGCGCCTGATGACTCAATCATTGAAATGGTTTTCCTCTTAATTTCTTTGGCTACAGTTTTCCGTTTCTCAACGAAGCCGTGAGAAGAGAAGCAATGTTAGATAGGCATCAACACGTAATTTACTATTACACATTATACATCATTTTTCACGTAACTGAACAAAAATATTTTTAGGTAATGTAGGTAATATTATGTGAACATGAGTTAAGGCACCCACCGCATTAACATTCAGGAGAGGAAGCTAGAGCACATCTGAAGGGCTTGACAAGTGGCTAACGTCTACGAGCTTCGTTCAAATCGCTACGCTTCATATATGGAAATGACATAATTCACGTGATCTACATAGCAACTTGTTGTTGATCTACATAGCGAGGTTTACATTTCCATACATTGTGAAGTATTGTCTATTCTATTCGATTAGCGTTCATGCCACTTGGCTAGCCCCTCTTTCCGGTAGTGAGTAAACAAAACACAACACTACGATAGACGTTTATTGATCACTACAATATTTAAGTCGCAGATGTGTCCGTTTATCTTCTTCCTATTTGTGTTCATTAGTATTGGGTAGATATTTCGAGTCTCCGGGATTGTATGTATGTAAAATAATGAAGATTTTTTTCTAGTTTCAATAGTTTAGAAAAAAATGAATAGTCTTGGAATCATTGCTATTACCCGTGTGAAAAGTAGTCGCTAGTGGATATACTGTTTCAATGTACATTAAATGCGGTTAAATACGCTATCTATAAAGACCTAATTTAGTGATTAGCCTGCTATGGCAGTGCTATAAATTCCTATATCATGCACCGCTTAAATTAACCAACACAAGTATAAAAAAATATTTTCTGTTCATTCGTAAATTAAAAAGCTCAATATAGCGGTAAGTATCCACTATTTTAATTACATGTTGAAATAAAATCCAAATTTAAAAATCCTATTAATTAATACTTACTTATACCTATTTATAACATTAATAGCTACGTCCAGATGTGTCACATGCCGCGCGAGGCAAATTGCCTCACGAAGTTTGACTTGCCTCGCGCTAGGCAAATGCGCGTCCTGCCTCACCTGAGCGCTGTCATTTGCCTCGCCTAGTTTGGCATAGTCATCAGACAGAACGATGTCAAACGTGTCAAACTGATTGCTCGGCTATACCTTTCTCTGCCTAGTGTCAGTTGCCTCGCCATTTGCCTCGCGCGGCATGCGACTGAGGCAAACGTCGTGCTTCGCGAGGCATGTGGGTGAGCAGCCTCGCGCGGCATGTGTATGTTGTAGACACGTCTAATGACAAAAAAAAATCTATTTAGAAGTAACTGAATGATTTCGTAATGTTGCACAACTGAATATTGATTTTTCTTATAAAATTATTTCATTGCAGTTACATTGACACCACGTTGTTATATTTTTTTTAACAACTTGCGCAATTCCGGATCTAGGGCGCAGCGAATCGGTCGGCGCTCGCTGTCGTTTACTATTTGGGGTGTAGTAAATTACAGAGTAAGTAGTTCGATGACATAAGCGCTTTCAATAGCCACTGAAATTATTACGTGTCACAACTATCCAATAGGAAAAATAATCAGTTTGTACGTAAATAACTTTTAATAAATGCCAACAGCCCACACTTTTAATTGTACCCGTTTTACATTCGCACTATCATTAACATAATTTATTGCCTGTGACTACATCAGACGCATGTCGCAGACGGGCATGTTATGACAATGTGACCATTCGTTCCGACATCAATACTCTGTCAGCACCCATGCGGCATGCGCCTGATGTAGACACATCCATTGAGCTAACTATACTTTGTACTTACAACAATAACAACCTCATATTTAAATAAGTAACACATATTAACAAACTTAAATAATTTACTTACGCTATAGATTATTTGGTACATAATATTATCAGTTAATTTAATATACAATAGTCTGTACGTTTCCAGTTTTGGAGGATTCCTGTATGCCAGCTTCTCTGGCGAATGTGACAGGTGTTTCCTCGGAGAGTGAGCTCTCTTCGTTCGAACCGAATGGCGATAAATCACCGCCTGTGCCCGAGAATGAGTTTGTGTCACCATCAAACCCTGTATGTTCCTGGTAGGTGGTGGGGTATTCTTCGGACGGCTGGACGCTTGGCAAGCCTCCATTTAGAGCTGAGGAGGCATATGGGTCGCTCTGTAAAGACCCAGGGAAGCTGTCTACGCCAGATACTGATGTCGGTCCAGGGGCAAACGGATCGTGCGCTTGAACTGTGCTCTGGGGACCCAGCTCTGAGAATGGATCGTGTGTGGCTGGCTGTGGCGCAGCAGAGCGAAGATAATTAAAAGTAGCCGGGAACGTTTGATGCAGTGCATTAACTGCAGTGAAAACATCATCATCGCCATCCTCGGCGTCCTCTGTCACCTCGTAGCCGTGTGAACCTGCGTTAGGCAACGCGCCAGGCAGCGAATCGTACACTTTAACTTGTTTGACTGTATGCGTTACTCCGTGAACTTTGGGTGCCTGGGGACCTCCATAGCCGGTGTTCGAGGTACCGACGCCGAACGAAGGTCCTGCAGGTGAAAATGAAGAGCCGAAGTCGTCTTCGAATGATGGGACGGGGATTGGACTGTAACTGACGGGCGGGACTACGGGTGCGTCGTGATGGTGACCATAGCCGTGGTGCTCGTGACCGTGGTGGCCGTGATGACCATGGTGACCATGGTGACCAGAGTGGCCGGAGTGGCCAGAATGCCCGGAGTGTCCGTGCTTAGTGTGATGGTGTTTATGATGTCCATGGTGTCCATGGTGACCGTGGCCACTACCCTTTGACACAGTTTGAGTTTTCGTGTGTATCTTCTTGTGATGATGATTATAGTGATGGCCGTGCGGTATCTGCGGCTTGTGGTGATGATGGTGATGATGATGATGCTCTTTCTTCGGTTTGTGATGGTGGTGATGGATCGTTATGACCTTCTTGTGGTGGTCGTGATGGATGAACTCCGGGATATGTATTTTCACGTGATTACTGTAAAACAAAGTTAATATTAGGTAACTGTATTATTTAGCATGTAATATTTCTAGTATGAATAAGCACGATTTTGAAAATATGAAGTTAAGAAACCTGAGAACCTGAGTCACAGTTTTAATAATACAGAAAGAAACATTCGCAGTTTTAGTAGAATTGAGTTAGTGTAAATACTTTGAGGCTGTAGTTTTATAATTACGCATCAAACAATAATTAGTTACCTAGATCATTTGCACAGAACATGAATAAAACTGTCGCTAAGCTTAACAAGCCAACGTGTTAATCAAGAAAGAATCGGAGCCTGAACCCTGCCGCTAACATATGAGACCTTCAAAAATATAAATAGGTACATTATTTAAACATCACAGGTACACCCACGACATAAACACTGGTGTCGAATATATAAGCAGCAGCTTTAAGCACTATGAGGTTCCTTACTGATGTTTTCCGCCGCCTCCGGTCTCGCCGCCTTCGAGGCACAGCGCCACCAGCACCGCCAAATACTTGGCCAGATCCATGACCAGAACAGCCGCAGGCTACAGAACGACAACTGTCCACAGCTCGCGGGAACCAAGTCAACAACTAACAACCGGCACACCAAACCCACGATCACATTTTGCTTTACATCACAGCCTATTTTACTTTCTTTTCCTCAGATTCTTGGTTTTATTTTAGATCAATAGAGCGACGAGCATCACAAGGCCGGACACCGCACCGCCGCCACGCCGCACCAGATTGGACGGTGCAACATCGCGAGATGACCATTTATCCAATTTCACTTAAATAAACCCGTAATATCAACAAAAAGACAACGACAGCGGAGCACGCCAGCGGTAGACCTAGCAGACGTCGCCGACGGGACGAATGTCGCTCTAATTTCCATCGATGCAGAGTTCGTTTCGCGGACGAGGAAATGTGGTGCTTGATACTATTTTTGTGGCAACTGTGTGTAATAACTATTTCACTACCGTTCCGAACAACGGGCCCGACCTGCGCGGGGTGGATGCCGTAACCGGCAAATTGCACGCCAGCGTTCTCAATCAGCTGTTTGATTTCAGCACAATATAATAACCAGGGGGCTTACCACGAACTCTTATTGCGATTCAATTACAGGATCGTTTTAACGTTTCAGCGACATTTTGTGCAATGACGTACCTTATTGTCATGACAATAAGAAACGTCATTGTCACGTCATTAAAACGTTCCTATAATTGAATCGCGATAAGAGGTCGTGGTAAACCCCCAGGTTTTAATAAATATGAGTTACATTCACATAAGTTGATATTGTTAAACTGGCGTTAACCATGAGTATTTTTTTTTTCATTTGACGAATAGGCTCCTTGATGAGCTGAGATATTGGTGCTAGTTATGTTGGTACACAACTAAACTAAACTGAATGTATAACAATTTTTCTCATGATCGTAGCGTATGCGTATGACAGCGTCTATTTTATATGGATCAAACTATAGTTGTAATTTTTATCCAGCAAGCATTATCGAGCTCAAAAAGACAAAAAGTCAAAATATCTTAGAATTGATTCTAACACTGTCGAACGAAGGATGTTTAGAGTAATAAATAAAACATGTAGGCGTTAAATCGTGCTCGTAAATATATCTCGATATATGTAGCCATTAAAATATAATTATCCATTCCGTTTGAATTTATTGATTTCTTCGGGGTAACATTTTTGGAAGGAAGTTTTTATTTTTGTTTTTACACGTTTCCTGTAAGTTTATGTAAATTAATAAATTGAAACTGTAAGTTTATGTAAATTAATCAATTGAAATTTAAGTAGATAGTTCAATTTAATTCATAGATCAGTATTAATGTATAGACTAGCTTGTAAAGTCGGTAGGACAAGTGTACCTAAAGGCATCATTACAATTGTAATAATCTTGAGACAGAAGAAATTTCTTCCTTCTGCTAATCATACTTCTTACAAGAAAACCTCACTTTATTAGAAGCTTAAAAAGCAAATAAGTAGGTAGATACTACCACTACAAAATAAAATAAAATTATAAATATGAACCACCTTTATTTCAGAAGAACATGCAATAGTTACCTAACAAATTAAAATACTTAACGCTAAAATAAAATACATTAATAAATATTTACCCTTCAAGAGCCTTAAGTAAACGGTGGAAAGATCAGTCTTTCTTACTTACGTTATTTTATTATTATTTTGTACAATTTATAGGTATGTACCCTATTCTCTTATTTGTATGTACTACATAAGTAGGTACAATCTAAAATATACTTAATTAGAAAATTAATAAAATTATTAATAAATTAAAACATTCATCCACTTTTGGAAACATAAGGAAATAATAAGTTGATGTACCTACACAGTTTTTTCTGGTTTCTTTAGCTTTCCAGAATGTACTTTGTAGCTGTACCTGTAAAAAATTAACATGCGTTGGGTATAATATTCATACCGACTAAAGCATTTAGGTCAGAAATAAACCAAATACCTATCCTCAATTGAAACCCTTTTGCTATTGAACAGATCTTCGTACTAATAAGTATAACGGACGCAACTAAGGGCCTAAAACGATCTTGGACTATTGGACTTGGACTTGGACACTAAATTAGTACAAAAAAGTGTCATAATTCAAAGTTCGAACCCCGAACGAACAGAATATTTGACGACCGCATGGCACAGTGATTCGAACGTAGGCCGCTCGGCTAACTGCATCGGGTGATTGCGGGTTCGATTCCCGCCAAAGGCAAGTTTTGGAAACGGCCTTGCCATAATTTGGCCTAATCTAGGTGTCACTGGGTCGCCCCCACTCCATTGTACGGTAACCTTACAAGCTATGCTTAGTTTGGAACTATGCAGTAAGTGTGTTAGTCTGGCGATATTTATTATCTATACATCTATATCTATATATCTATACAAATAAATAAAATTGGAGTGTCTGTTTGTAAAGTCGAAATAACAGCTTTTCACTAAATGCATATGAAATTACATATGGTACTTATACCAAAAATGCAATTAGATTTTTTTGTGTCTGTTTGTATGTTTGTTCCGGGTAATCTCCGAAACGGCTAGACAGATTTTGATGGGACTTTCACTGACAGATAGCTGATGTTATAAGGAGTAATATAGGCTATTTTAATTTTCAAAAAATAATAAGGGTTCCGCGGGAAACATATAAAACCGCGAGAAATTTTACGCGGGATGAATGCGCTTACTATTTTTCTAAAATTTACGCGTACGAGTCGCGGGCAAAGCTAGTTACTTTTATTGCTTTTGTACCGGGTTTGTAAAAGCAACCCCGGATCCTTTTCACAGTATATATGTATATATGCTCACCTAAATGTTTCGTCTATAAAGCGGAATGCCATGACGATTGGGCAATCCCGGGATCTCGCGGGCCGGCACATCAGGTATATTCAACGGGACATCAGGTAGGAACTCCGGGATTCCAATCCCGGGGACCGGTTGGCTGTGCTGGCCGAGCGGGGGCTCGTCGTGCAAGTGCAAGTGGTGAAAATGCTCGTGTTCCTCGGGTGCCGGTGCCGAGTGCTCGATGTGGTGATGATGATGAACGGTCCTGAAGACCGTGTGAGTGTGCTTCATTTTCTTCACCTTGTACGGTACGTGGATCACCACCTTTTTGTTGCGTCTGACAAAGTAGTAAACAAATTAAATAATAAAAGGAAAAAGGGGAGAATTTTCCCTGCAGTGGGAAAGAACGGTCTATAGAAATGAAATTAATGAAAAGCTGAAATAGCAGTACATTTCAGTAAGCATCTATTAGGTACAGTAAAAAAATGAGTAGGTTTCTTTTGATTTTTATCTCAAACAAGAGTTATCTTGGAAAACAAACCGTATTTACGTATCCATTCTGTAATTACGGTAAGAGAAAAGGTAAGACAATTTATGTACCTATAAAGTGTATTATTAATATTATTTATAGCATCAATACGTGCGTCAACATGAGCCGAGCAGTGCAACCGAGTAGTTTTTACAGGCACGGCTGCTCGTGACTTGCAGCTGCGGCGAATGATAACAATGGTTTCGTACAACGCAATTCAAGTAACAATGTCGTTACTCTTTACGCATGTCATTAGGCCTCTGTTTCCGTCACAGGCCGGCAATTTCGGGAGCATCCTACTTCGATGCGCGTGAGTGCAGCACCATCGTTTCCTGTCATTCCGTTTTATTTATCACTCAGCTGAGAAAAGCTTGGGTTCTTATAAACAAAGAATTCATAATAGGTAGGTTCAGCTGACATCGATCGGCTAACCAGTAGATGTCTTACCTACTCATTAATTCGCAATGCCATCTTTTCAGTCTGCAACTGACTGCAACTGCAACTGAGGTGCGCGGCCGCGGGGTAAAGGTAGGAGTTCGATGCAAGCGGCAGACGACAGACGTCAGACGATCTCATACAAATTGTGGCGATGACATGTGCCGCGACGGCAGACGGCATGACAATTTCTATGAGATCGACTGACGTCGAACTCGACGACAACGAATTCCTACCTTAAGGAATGCTCAATGAACCGGACCTAGTCCGGACAAAGTCACAACAAATTTTTTGAAGAATAAATTTCCTTCCTCGCAAGTGTTATAAAAATCACAAGATTCTCAAACAATGATCAATAAAAAGGAAATAGGAAAGGAATAGGAAGCTATGTTGAATGAAGTAATTAAAAAGCTCTTACCCTTCTGTAGTTGTAATAAATGTGGTCAGCAAAGCGATAAGGCAAATGAAAAGCTGAAAATCAAGATGAAAATTGATATTACAATGAGATATTACTAATTCACTGGGATCCCCCACAGTACCCATAGTAAAATCGTTAGTTTGAGACCATACAATTGGTCTGGCGATGTTTAATATTATTATATTAATATATTTATTAATGAATCTATTAGTAGAGTCTGGAATTACTTCGAAGGATCGCTGTCACTATAGAACATTCGAAGCACTTTTTCTTTAAAGGGCGTTATAAAAATTACGTACCGTGCTTCTAATTATTTCAGAAAGTACCTACCATATTATTAGTGTAATCATAATAATTTCCTTATAAATCAATACCTGATACCGAATAATTATTTAATCGTATGAGGCTTAATCGTGGGAACAATAAAAGAAATCAGACACCTAATAGCCAATAACGGGTACAAGCAGATCTTGTCATTATTAATTGTAAACAACAACGCAAATTAATAAACGTTCACAGCGATGGCAGAAAAACTCACCGCGGTTCGGCAATCCATAATCGATGTCTATTGTTGTATAACAATGTCTCAGTGGAAAGCACAGCGGGCGAATGTGTTAATATCGCAAAAAGCTCGGATCTCTCCGCGCGTGCGAAACTAAATCAGGCGGGCCACGACGACGCGTGCGACGGATCGGTTGCGAAAAATTCGCACTTTCCCACCGCGATGCGCACAGGCCTAACAACACACTAACAATGACTGCCGATGCACCTATCAATACTTTATATATGCCATACATTAATTCAACTTGACGACTTCGATCCGTCTTGAAGAGGTGCATCGTTGTATGGCCGACTCTCGACGTTTGTCTAGGAAAATCCAACCCCTCCTGCGTTGCCTATGCGTATGCCTACTTAATACATTTGCATGCATAGTTTACAATGGAGTTATGTATTAAAGTCAGTTGAACACACCGGAGATGAACTTTTCGGCCGAATACTCGTACGCAACCTGCTTAACTTTGACGCGCCATACAAAAAATGACTTTAACAATTAATTATCCTTTCAGTATTCGGCCGTTTAATATTTAAGTAGGTATTAATTAATCAATGAAAAATTAACATAAGATAGAATTTTATCTAGCAGCCCTAGAAGTTACAAAAAAATAATGACCCAGTTAGGTAAGTGACCGCTTGACCCGACTTTGTTTTAGAATATTCAATCGACAATTTCCGAACCGTTGCCAATAATCCGTGGTTCTATTACCCTTACTATTTCACGCTACGTAACCGAGCATTTCAGTCAATTATACAATTATGGCGACCAAAACCATAACATCAATATATAATATTTTTTAAATTCCGAGACCATTCGATTCTTTATATCGGTTAGGTAGGTACTATCGTAACCCGATTACTGTATGGGTACCTATGCATCCGTAATATCAAGTGGAGAATGTAAGCATCTTCTTGAATTGATGCGTCCGTGGCTCACATCACGGGCAAAATATAATTGCAATTAATTAATTACTAATTGTATGTGGTGTCACAATTAACAATTAATTTTGATTTGTACGCGATTGCAAACAAATCTTGCCCAACTCTGGCTTACATGCCTCGCCCGAGCACTCATGTTATGACATTATGTCTATGTGTTCCGACATCCAAACTCAGTGCTTGGGTGCGGCATGCGCCTGATGTAGACGCACCCAATTATTAAGATAACCACACTACTATCATCTTGTTACGTTTTCATATTTCAGCTTATAGATGGGGAGCCGTAGAAGGGTTTTTTGGATTTACTCCAGCGCGTCAGATTAAGATAAGGGAGATACCTTATATATTGATAAGAACCTCCAACCAGTATGAGCCCTTAATATTGGTTTGTACGCTCAGGGGAACCAAAAACAAAAAGACTATCTTAAAATACTCGAACTCGTCAGATTAAGATAAGGGAGATTCATTACTAGCTAAGAAGTGTCAAAAGTGTCAATTTTGCTAATTTGATCGTCAGTCTAAGAAATGGGAGCATCTGTAAGTTTCACCGAACACCCCCTCTGAAACTTTGACGCGCTCGAGTATATTTTTTTTCAGTTCATCATGTTGGAGCATGAATGAAGTCGGTTTAAAAATATCAATATCTGACACGCTTGAGTATTTCCATGTCATTGCTTTTTTTACAATTTTGAAATTATCATGTAGACGCTTTCCCCACCGCTGAAAGTGGAAACATCTAGATTCTAGAACAATGTAGTCTACCTATCATCGAATCTACCGAACCTAATAGGTTTGGGCGACGCTGGAGTAAATCCACAGTTTGCATCATGGGCTCCTGATCCATAAGTCCATAAGGTATTTATTACGAAATTTAGGGCGCCCTGCGGCAAGGTGGAGTGACCTGCGGACAGTTGCCGTCTGCTAGTGAGCCATCCTTGGATATAAAAAAAAAAAATTGGATGCCGGACGACCTGCTGGCTGGCTGGACACAAAGATCTGATGACAGAGCTCAGTTGCGTGAAATGGAGAGGCCTATGTCCAGCAGTGGACAGCAATGAGCTGTTGATGATGATGTATGAATGCGTTCCTATTAATTTTATACAAAACCTTACACAACTTATACAAAAACTTTTTTATCTTTGGCGGAGATGATTAGCAAGATAATCCTAATCATGTCCATGACAATACGAGCGAGTGCTATTGAAAACTCGGACGGCTCATTAAGCGCTAGTGAAACTGACGAGAGCTGAGCAAATTGTTCGTTGCATTGTCAACAGAGGCACTTGCCTGATACAGCGATACCAACTTTTTCTCGTGTTGTTTCTATTTCATTCATCTTTTTAAAGTGATAGTGTTGTTGTATAGGTAGGTATGCACGAATGGGAATAATGGGTTGGGCTAATCTACCCTTGCAAAGTCCAAAAGATGCAATTAATTGTTTGCGCTCATCTTAGTACCCTTATCACCGAAAAGGTTAAACTAGGCTTAACAATCGTTAAAAATTGATGACTGCTACCTAAAAACTGAAGATTGAAGACTAACTGACTAAAGACTGAAAACTGCTAAAATAAGCTAGAATAGTTCGGGAAATCTGAGAAAAACATTCGAAAGAAAAGCTATAAGATTATCGCTCGGTAGTAGATGCGACGTAACTACTTATAAGGAAACGACAAAAGTCGGTAACATTGCGATTACTTACTGGAGAGTTCATATTATTTGCTTGCATCGGACCACGCAAACAATAAGTAATACTTCCTCCGATGTGTATAGTAATCAAATAAGAGGCATAACGGAGCACGAGTCCATTTCCAATGAATTGCATGCATTTGAACGATTTACGTAAGTAAATAAACTGTCGGTTGAAATTCTGTACAAGGTCCAGAGCGATAGTAGATATGGTAACTCCTAACAGTATCTAAACCTAAAATAGTTACAATGTCCTCTGGACCCCTCGAGGGGATTGTTGCAACAAGTGTTTGAGATGAGGGCGATGGTACTTAACTCCTAACATTGCATAGTTGACTCATTGAGTGCGTCTAAATGTGGCGAGCAGCGCGCCTGAGTTATCAGTTTTGACGTCACATAGACATAATGTCATAAAATGATTGCTTGTGCGCGCCGCTTGCCTCTTTGATTCAACCAACACTTCGCGTATTGTAAAAAAAATCCTACAGTCTGTGGTGCGTACTGATACATAGATATACTGGATTCATAATGTAAAAAAAAACATTTTAATAACTTACCCGTATCTTTACTAAATTAGTTTCTGATGTCCATGGTTGGCACTTTTTTACCCAATTTACCCTGACACGTCCTGTATTGTGGCTGTAATAAAATTAGGCTTGCGTATTTTATAACAGATCTCTAGGTACCTACTCTAGCGTTATTGCATAAATACCTGTGAATCTTGAAAATGTTTCCAAAGAGCGTATCGTAGTTCCCAATCTTCAAAGAAAAGTGTGGGTTTATTCCAAGTGACATGATGTCGACCGATTTGGTAGAAATGCATCATCGGCGGATTGAGTTGGGGCGCCTCCTTCGCTCGACGAGAAATTATTTGATTTACGTAAGTGTAAAGCACGGGCGCCTTGTGCACCCAACATATTAACGACATCACCGAAATAACGATAGAATGCATCCAGTATCTACAGGGTGGCGAGATGTTCTCTCCGTTGAGTGCGTAGTCTTGTATGGACATGACGATGCACGCGGCGGCCGCGGCCGTCAGCCCGCAGGGGACCTCCAGAACGAAGCAGCATATATTAGAGAACACAGCTTTCAGATTTATAGAATTGTGGCAATGGCACTTGACGGCTTTCATCACACTTTTATGAAACTTTTCTCTGTGGTGCCGAATGAACGCCTTATCCGACGCATTGTAGTATCCTACTTTGACGTGAACCTATAAATACAGATTTAGGTAGGTAGTGTACTATTGTTTTAATCGTGAATCTACCCACATAATGCTTTGGTACAATATTTTAAAATGTATACATATACTACCTGTGAAAATTCGTAATACAATGTCGGCCCCGTCAAATATTGCGCATTCCCGTGCCGATCCAAGAATTTATGTAACAGCCGACAACCGACGAGACTATAGATGGAGTTCGTACATCCTATTAGATTACACAATACGTGTTCGATCAATCCTTCACCGAAGCTATCGCTATAGTACGTCTCCACGACGTAAGTATCGGCGGCGTAGTCTAACAGCGATGAGAACTCCAACACATCCTCATCGTTCATGTTCACCAACGAAAACCAATTCAACATGGTTGTTATAACCAGCAAGCGATGCTTGTTCTCTACTCTCTCGAAGATGCGACGAAGGCAAACCTCGAAACCTTTTCTTAAATACTTGTACGCTGCTATTTTACTGTTACTTTTGTCAATACTATTCGCGAAAAAATCTAAAAGACGTGTAACGAACGGCAGAAGCTTCTGCTTGTCGATAATCCAGTTTGAACTCTTCAGCAATTCATAAAGCACTCTCATACGGTGCCGGGCTGACTTGACGTCGTTAAACAGTACGCAGTGAATGTCGGTAAGCATTATGTTAAAGAGGGTAGTCTCGCCCCTGTGGAAGTACAAAAGAACTTCTAGAATTTGTCCGACGAAACTTTCAAAAGGCCACAGAGAGACCTCAGTAAAGAATGTTAGAGTTATTTTAATAGTTTTTTCACTGCATTCCGGTAACAAGATGTCCATAGTTTTTTGGAAGGCGCGTTCTGCTTTATGAAACTGGCGTTTACCGCACCAATACCAATATCGAGACGTCAGTCTATTTAGTTTCAACCGCATGCCGAAATAATACACTAACGTCAACGAGCACTGTAGTAGATCCTCGAAGTTGGAGCTCTGCAAGTCTTGGCGACTCGTATTCTTCAGAATAAAGGTCAAATCCTTGATAGCGGTTTTCTTTTGTGGGTGGAAAGTAGCATTAAGGCTCGTTGGCAAATAGGCTACACGAAGCCTATTTATTTTCTCTTGCAAGTCCATGGCAGATCCAAATTTGTGTTTATTTGATGATGAAAACATATTACTGAGACACAGAGTGCTTTGTTTACTATAGGAAATTGCTGAACTTTGTCCCTTTGTCGCTCAATCAATGTTTGACTCGGTATGATTATGGGTATGATTGTCAATCACTTTGACGCCAATCCGTTCTAAAAATAGTTTGTATTTCACACAAAGCATTTCTTTTTGGTCGAAGCTTTTTGCATAGGTATAGGTTTTAGAGCGCGGCTCCACTGGTGCGCTGCGCTGCGTCGTCGCAACGGGTCAAAAGGTCGACGGGCGAGAGACGAAGCGGGGGAAGGTGATGCGCCAGTACAAAATCTTGCGACGACGCAACGCAACGCGCTAATGGAACCCGGCCCTTAGATGAGAGAAAAATCAATTTTACCTATCCCTGTTAGGCTAAGCCCGCACTGCGAATAAAATCCGCACGATTTTTTTATCGCAGTGCTGTAAGACATGGAATCATATGAATGTATACGCACTGGCGATTTAAAATTCGCGCAATTTGATAAGTTGCGGTGCTAATATAATCCGCGCGGATTTTATTCGCAGTGCGGGCATAGCCTAAGGAGGAGGAAAATTTTGGCCAGGATAGAGTCGCTGTGGACATTTTACAACTGTGAAAGCTACACCCAAAAGTATTGGCGTTAGTGTAAACGAGATGCATCGAGTATCTTTTGACTGGCTCAGCGTATCGGTATTTAGTTCTACCGACATAATTTTTTTGGTGCCATATAAAATTAATTGCAGTTCGCATTACAATAACGAGAATTTTCAACATCGATATTTGATTCTGTGCTGAGAAAGACAATCAAAAGTTGTTCGATTTCCTTTAATTCGTATTTTTGTGTAGTTGTTAGGTACTGCTGCTGTCCCTTACGGGTGTACGCAAAAAATGCATTTCTATGGCATGTGTGTTTCCATGTGTGTTTTCCAAAACATGCTACCGACATAGACATAGATTAATTTTGGTTTCCGTGAGCGAGCGCGCGCGTGAAACTTCCATAAGTCTATGGACTTGGAACAGAATAAATAACAGATACCTACTTGAAATCTTGTTGTCGGATAGAGCTAGATATTGGATATAGCCATCAGAGCATGAACGCAAAGCGTAATATAGTCTCGTTTTGAGCGATTCTATGATAGTGTGGTTCGAGTAATATCGAGAACACAATGAAAGTGTTTGCGTAATGTTACTTCCCGCACCTTTTGGAACGGGCTCAGCAGCGCGTTCTTGCAAAAAGAGGAGTCGTGTGCCCGCGCTCCGCCGCCGGCCACCGGCGCCGCCTGCCATACAAATACTCCGCCGTATACACCTACATTTTATGATTACGACACTGTTGGTACAATTAACTAGGTACTGATATTGTTACGTATTATTACAATCTCGTGACTATTCATTAATAAATCGAATGGAAGTTTGTTTTAAGTTTTTTTTTCTATTTCATTGGAACAAAATAAAAAGCATGATTATAGTTATGTTATTTATTTAGAATGAACACACACTGCTCTTATACTATCAGTCTTCCTTGCTTAGAACAAAAATCTCAATGTGATTTGACAAAATATTTTCGCTCTAAAGCCTAAAGTCATAAATAAATGAAATAAATTACATATTAAAAATCGAATCATTGGTAGGATTCCTAACAGACAATTATAATTTATGTGACGACTCTACTGTTTATTGTTTTGGGGGGCATCCGCCGCGGGGAGCTGTTGCGGCACGGTATACGAAGGTTGGCTGTAGGTTTGTGCCATGTAAGGGCCGGGACCGACTTGTTCCTGGAGCTTCTCGGCTTCTTCGGGCGCGACGGGGCACATGCACGGAACTAGTTGGACGTGCTGGAGGGAGACGGGGGTGAGGCTGGCCCCGGCGGGGACGCTGATGGGAATGGGGGCCAGGTTCTGCTGCACCGGCACCTCGGGCTGCTGGTACTGGGGCGCCATCTGGTACACCTTACGAGGCTCGTATGGCGTGTAGGTGTACTGATACCGGTAGCCCGGCGACATGTTCGGTGGCAGAGGCTGCACCCAGGTCTTCTGAGGTGAAGTCTGACTGCTGCGGAATAAATAAAATTTGTATTATCGGTCGAGAAAATACTCTCGCAAGCTTTGCGCTTACACATTACCCCATAACATCACTACAACCTGTATAGATAATTGTACCCGCAGTAAGAAAAAATCCTACTCTCTATGACCAAGGAAACAACACAAAAAACGAAGCATTTCCTAACAACAGCATTCTGTCTAATATAAAGACGGAAGAATAGTTTCTTCATTTGGTATCTGATCGGAGCCTAGTTGGTAAAAACGCCCGATAGATCAGCTCAGTCGGAGCTTGGCACCATAGGTGACCGAATTATAACATCAGACCTCCTCTATGCTTCTGAGGGCACATTAAGCTGCCGGTCCCGAATGTTATTCTAACCTTTGACAGTCGTTACGAGCAGTCAGAAGCCAGAATAGTCCCACTAGTTGGCTCTACACGGAGCGATACTGCCCTGTATCGCTTCGTGAATCTAAATATCTGTAATCAGCTAGATCAGGGTAGACTGAAAGCCATCCCCAACTAATGGGATAAAACTATGGGATAGGCTAGGCAGAAAACGAGGTACCTGATACTGGTAGTGATGATATGGTAATGTAACGTAAGGTAGATACGCTTTAGTTACAGCTTATATTTATTTTGCGAAGATGATTCCGAAATTCGATTCATGACTGACGTTCGAATGTAATAGATAGGCGTCGTTCAGACAGTAATGTATACAAGTGCGTAGACGTTACAAATCTAGTATAGAAAACTGTTTTTAGAAACAAAAACCGAGGAACAACCGCTAAGGCCAGCGTATGCAGTGCCCTCCCCATAAAAAAACTGTAAATGTGTTGACAACAATGTTCGTGTATAAGGAAAGTTTGGACGATACGCGACGATAATGTATTCTATACACCTAAAGAACGTTCCATTTGGAATAGCTTTCAATTAGCTTTTAAATTTCGCGTTTGCAAAGAAAATAATCATCGCCAGTAAATTCGCAAAGGCAAAAAAAAACTTACGATGTGTCCGAGCCCCATTTCAGGAAAAATGCATCGGAGGACGCCACCAGCGCCAGACTCAGGATCAAGTTCGTCTGAAAATACACCTATAATTAGATTTCTATAAAAATTAAGCCAAAACATATTTTACTCGATACTATCAAAACTTACAAGGTAGGATGATTCCTACCTTGATAACCATATTGATTAAACATACCCTCTTTTGGTTACGCATGTTATCATGTGTAACCAAAAGTTGATTAACAATTATTAATAGCAATAAAACAAGTAACCCAAGACGGCAAACAGTCTCGTAACAAGCAAAAACAAGAGAACAAAAAACGACTTCACATAAAAAGTTAGAATAGATACAGGTACTACTTTTAATCTGCACCAAGTCAGAGGCTAGTAATGTACCATAGTTAGTTACTAATGTTTTAAAGTTAGCGTGATGACTTAGATGGAGTGGACCAGTTAGTATGACCGCTGATGGGAATATTTAAATTATAGTTACAGGTACCTACTCCATCAGACTTCTAACCATTAGATAACATGAGGAAATTGCAGTCTATTGTGTAACACACTGGCTGATAAAAATCACTACACCGCCTGCTACTACAGGACCGGACTTGAATGGATTTTCAAATTCTAAAACCTCCGCATTATAAGGTCTATGTAGTTGTAGTCAATAGATGTATTGTTCTAACTTTAATTCTTAGGTTATCCGCAGTCCTATTACTATCATTAAATTGCGAAGAGCAGTGTGGCTAATAGCGACGCTATGCAACATTGCCAATGCAATTCATTTTTCTGATTTTATAGCAGATTTCTTAGCAATTCCGCTAAAGTTCTATAAAATAGTCCCACATCAGAAAATCAGAAAATTTTATTGCTTTAGCAGAATTGCTACAATGTTGCATAGCGTCGCTATTAGCCTCGCAGATTGTAGTCGCTCTGTGTAATTCAGTTAGCTATCGGCCAAAATTGGGCCTTGCTTCCGAAACAGCTACATTAAGTACATAAAATAATGCCAATAGGTAGTAGCAATATACAAGGTACTGTTGGAAAGTAATACCTAATATTTAATAAGTATAGTTATTCAATAACCTTACTCAATAATTGTATCGTTAGCCAAGCAAACTGTATAATAAGCATGAATCAAAACACGAAAATAGCGCAGCAGAATGTCGCAATGCAAAAAACGCAAGCGGGGAATGAATAACTAAAAAAATCATATAATTTATCAATATCAAAATTAAAAAGTCAATTATTGAACATCCTATAACAAACATTTACATAATATTTATAACGCACAAGGCTCAAATGCCCGTCTCAGCGTGGAGCCCACTGGGCGTAACTAATTCTACAAGCACCTAAGATTAATGATTCCGTGTTATAAAATGTTAACTACTTAATTATTCATTCTTTAATTACAGTTTTAAATAGGGAACACGAATGTCAATCACAATTATTTACTGTTATAATATAAATAGTAGGTACTTACCTAACTACCTATTGTATAATTAAAATCCATTGATTAATTTTAAATGTAAACCTAGTTCCTCAATTTGGTACCTACCGATAATTACCTGCTTTCTTAGGTAGGGCTATGAATTATCACGGTTCTTCAGTAGGTAATCACAGATGCCGTCCCGTGATTTGCCAGACAGGAACATTAAAAAGTGATTTGTGCTGGTCCGTGAATAATCATAAAATGGACCGCGGGACCCAAACTCATAAATATTTAATTTATTCCCATCTTAGCTCACGAAATGGGTCATTGACTTAATGCTTATTTTCCCTTGCCTACATTACAAGCTATTGGTAGATCATGAGGTAGATTAAGTGCCTACATTCATGTAAGTCCTTCAAATTTTTCAATTTGTGATCAAGTCATAGTTGTGATTATAATTCTGGTAAGCACTAGGTACGTTTTAACCAATTAAATTTAGGCGACTAACAAATGGTTGCACCCGCTTTCTCGATGATTCATTAGGTCGAAAGCTCAAATTTTCACTTTCATTAATTAGCGACATGAATTATTTTAGGATGGGCCCAGTGATCACATTCAAATATTGCTGCAGATGCTACTCAATAGCGAGCAGATAGCTGCTGTCGATTTATCGTGATATCTCCATCACAATAATTGAATATACCGGCGGCGATCACAACAAAGGTGTTAACAAAACGATGATGAGAGATTACACAACGGGATGACTTGCACCGCGCTCGCCGTCCCAACAGCTAACCATTCACCCTTGTTATTGCCGCCATTTAAATTGAAATTTTATTCAACAATAGATAATCATTAAGCACGACTAATGTAAACATGAAAAAGTGATAAGTTCATTTAAACATTTCCGATCATTTATTTATTGTTACGTTCCCACGCCTAAAACACTCGCGTTATTTTTATAATCCTATAAATAAGAAGGCGTAGATTCACTACGGATTCTATTGAGATAAATAAAAAAATATCCCTAAAATTAAAAAATGTAGGAATTTAAGTATATTAAATTCATAGCCGCACTTCAAACGCATTTTAAAACAATATACGCAAACATAAAATAATCTAGACAAATGTGACTCACCATTCTTTTTGCGTCTGGATACATCTCACTGGTAAGGGTTCGCTTACTAAACCAAACTGAGACAACGTTCAGTCCCTCCGAGACTGACCTCAGGACTAGAGCTCGAAGACGAACGCGGGATTAAGGAGCCTTTACACAATAAATATTCTTTATTTTGGGAACGAAGATGCGTGCACCCACTCCGGACGCGGAATGACCGATCCCTGGGGACCAGTCGTTTTTTATATACGGTTTCAGAAACATTCCGTACTTAAAAGCCGGTCCCCGACCTCAACTTGAGGTATAATAATAATCTTATTAACTTATCTACACTTCTATCTTTACTTAGAACGTACCGTTATATTAGTCTGATTTAAAAAGGAGTTTCTTAGATACTGGCCACTTAAGTTAATTTCACACTTTTTTCCCGGAGCGGCTTAAGTGTTTTGACATGGATTTTTTTGGATTGAAGGTGTATCGATTCGGAGAACGGGTTAGTGGCGCTCGCGGTCTAGTGCATCGATAAAGGCGAGGGAAGGATGCGGTTGACACTCGTGTCGAATTGGCGGGACGTGTTCATTATCGGGGGCTCTCGACCTAGCTACGGAGCTCGCCTACCCGACGGGGCTCAATCACTTGAGCCGCTGCATCCACCGTGAAATTTTAAAAGTTTAAGTCAACACAGCGACAACAAAATACCACAAAAACTTCTACCTAAAAGGTTTAGTTGAATTATTTAACAACCTGTGGGAAGCTATAGAATGAATTGAATAACTGTTGCTTCATAGGTTCTGAACATCAGTTCAGAACCGGGTTCTGTTCAGCAAAACAGAACTGTACTCTGCGGAGTACAGGGGGTCTAATAGCAACACTGAAATATTGCAGCAATTCTGCAAAAGCAATAGGTACATTTTTCCGACTCTCCTGCAAAACTCGCTAAATGTCCGAGAAACGTTCACGAATGGCATAAAATGTGTGACTATTTTTACAGAAGTTTAGCGGTATTGCTAAGGATTCCCTAGAAAATCTGAATTGCATTGGCAATGTTGCATAGCATAGTTCCGTTTTACTAGGCAATAAGATCTCGAGTCATGTAGGTACCAAACATGGAATTAATAAGTTACAGTCAAGTTCCATTACCTACCTATCCTAAGTTGCCAGAATGGGTAACGCAGGCATAAGAACCAACTAGATTTAGTTAAAAGCCTTGGGTATACCCACTTAAGTACATATTTTTGAGATAAGACAAGACCTAACATATCCAAGTTATAGGTAGGTACTTAGGTAGTGTTCAAGTTTTAAGCGATGTTATTCTATAAAGTAACCAACAAGACTTAGAGAAAATTTAAACATTTAAGACCCTATCAATTTCACCAAACTAAATTGCAAAAATTAAAATAAATCAAATAGGTAAGGTAGATATTTGTACTCAGTTCAAAATATAGGTTTTGTTCGATGAACAACATTTACGCAGGTAATATCATTAGGATACATTTAAACCATTTAGTAATAGATAATAAAATATTTGGGCTGAATTTGAAGAAAAACGTTTATTTAGGTACTTAAGGGAAATGAATGAAACGTTATTAACCAAAACAACAACTTATATCTACTCATCATCAAAATTAAATCTTCTCATGCCATCAAACCGGAAGCCATATGCAGCCGCATTCTTTACGTCTACCAGCGCTGGGTTGCGGTACTTGTAGAAACTACCGTGCCCGTGCGCAGCGCGCGACGACCCGTTGGGTATGCCGTGCGCTTGCCGCGGGTAAAACGCCTCAAACTTCCCGTCAGATGGCAGCACATCCTTAAGTCCGTCGTCTTCTGGGTCGTATGGTCGCCCGAGAGATGGCGCCACTATTACCAAAAGTAAAATCGCACACAACGCTAGCTGCATCTGTAACCATACCGAATATTACACCAGTCGCACTATACGAACGCCCAATCACCATCCAATAAACATAAATAAATCTACGTACTATTGTAAGTTACCGATGCTAATAATTCACCAGTGGGTTGTTTGATCAGGAGCCGGTTACGTAATACCGCAGACGAACGGGCGGAACGGAATCGAAACGTAGTAAATGAATCTGGATACGCTTGTTAACAGTGGGCGGGCAGTCGATCACCTTGACGCCGAGGTTCATGCAAATCTAGAAGTGTGACAGGCCCGAGGTGACGCGCGCGGTTCCGCAACACAATACTTTCCCTTCGCGTGCTGCTTACGCAGTCCTAACGGCGTTGTTGCCGGCTGCCTACTCACTGGTAGACATGCCGACTGCAGTCTCATTCATATACAACCATACGCAACGTTATTAGAACACATGTTTTATGCGAGCTATTAAGTTGAATACCTACGCATTATATTTCAAGTCATATTGGCCGTGTATAATAACAGCAATTTGTTCAGTTTAATAAAAAAGACAATTAATCCCACATGTCATCTTTAATGAAAATAAATTCCCTTAAAAACTTATTTTAACTACAGACAAAAGACATTAGGATACTAAAGTATTTCACAAATGGGCACTATTTAAGTTCTAGGTACAAGGTTTTAGAAGGTATGTATGTTAGCAATTTAACATTAACGTTATGAATTTAATGTCTTTTAAGGAATTAATTAATACCTACTATTAAACCCTCCAAAACGTTACAAATATTTTATATCTTGCAGTACAATATCAGTAACAATTTCAAAGTTGCAAACTAGTTTCAGTGTCAGATATTCTTGATATTATTAGGTCCGATCAATGTCGCGAGCAGGTTCTACTACATTTGCCACTGTTTATATTTTGCTGACGAAGTACTTATGTTAATGTGACGAATTATCATTCAGCAATCTTTTAAATCAATAATATTAGAATTAAAATACCTTCAATATTTATGACAAATATAGCTGCAAAATAAAATATAATGCAGTTTTTTTTTGCAACGAACGAGTTTATGCGCATAGAGAAAAAATATCACAGCGTTATAAATTACTTATTAAAATTAAAATAATTACAAAAATTATATCAAAAATTGTATCTCAGAGCGCGCTTAGCCTTTTAGAAATTTATTGAGTGTTTATTGCGCAGATACCTAATAACATCATAATTATTAGCCCTGATTTCCATTTGTATCTGGCACTGAATTACATTGCATCGATATGAAAACAAATATAACACACCCAAATTATTTATAAATATTTTTAAGCATGTAGGTATATTAAGTAACATACTTCGTTTTAGTTAAATATCAATGCAACCTTGGTAAACATGGTATACAGGGTGGTGACGACATCATGACAATAACTGAAACCACATACTGGGTATCACATTAGTAGTACGCGCATAAAATATTATTTAATTATATTCAAAGGTATTGCCACGGGATTGCTTTTTTATTTTGACTATTTTAACTTTACGCCTACAAAGGTACCGCTAAAACCACCGACACAGAAGCGATGTTGCCCTGCTTGTACTTACAGGTCAGTCTATAAGGTGTGTCTGAGACGTTTATAAAGAGTGTTGTGTTTCGTTCAGACTATTTCCGATTATTTTTTTTTTGATAATTTTAAATTTTGTACCTTGATGTAAACCTAATTTTATAATTTTAATGTGTTGTGATTGACTAGCAGGGATCGTGTTGTGACTAGTCCGTCCTCAGCGTTGCCTAATGGCATACATATAAGGCATCATCGAGGCTTGTGCGGTTAATTATTGTCGTTATGTCGTCACCACTTTTGAGAATTATACTGACAAAAAATTTGATTATAAGCCAATATTTTAAATTATATTTGCGCGAACTTGTGTATACTGTTTTTTTTTTTACTTTGTGTAAAACTGTGATGCAGTTACATGCGACATGGTCTGCCTACAAACCTAAGACCCCGCACTTAATATTAGGTAAATTTACAAACACACTATCGTAATCCTATGCATCTGTCTACATTAAAATAATATACAATTGAAAAAATACATCCTGTACTTACTTTTAACGTTAATGATAATCAGTAATCAAGATAGCTTTTACATAGATAGGTACCTACCGTGAATTTAGATCAATTTGTTCCTTGGATCTTTTTGTTCAATAGGACCGTCATGGATATATTATTATAATAAAATTCCGATACAAATCAAATCAACTTCAATTTCTTATTGGTGTGCAATAAAGAGTTCATATATCTTTGTATCTAAACCACGGCCAACGAGAAGCCATACGAAATGGTAATGATGTTCAAATTTAGATCGGTCACCGCCGCGTACGCCAACATTAGGGCGGTCATTTTAAAAAAGTCTGTGTCAGGAAGCGTGAATTAAAAATAAATGAAGGCGAAATGTTAAAAACAACAAATGTTGTAAAACAGTCCGTTAATTTTCGTATCGCTTCCCGTGTAATTGTATATTTGAGAACATCAACAGATATTCTGAAGAGGATACATAGGTTAGAATAGAAAAACCCGGGAGGGAAAAACCAATAATTGACAATGTAACTTTTTTGCACTGAAACAATTAATGATAAATAAGATTTTTATTGGATGATTTAAAGTAATACTGAATGTAGTTTGAATTATGTTAGGTGGATAAGTATACGATATATTTAATGCTATTACAAACAATCGTGGTAAAATGGTGCAAGCAAAAGCCATAGTAAAATGGACTATGAACAACAAGGATATGCTACTATTTTAAACCTCAAATTTATAGAAAGTTATGATGGACTTACACTGGCATTACAAATCACTTTTGTTCCTAGAAATGCTTCGTAAAATCATTGTAAACTGGCTTACAATCACTATAAATTGGGGTAATTGTTTCTGCTATAGCAAACCATGAGTAGATATTGTACACAACATGATTGTACTAACGGTGCAATAGGCTTACTAAATAAATGATGACCGCTTATATTCTTCACAAAAATAATGCTATTGCGATACGTTGCGTAAGCGTAATTAAGTTTTTGGCTTAGGCACATGTTGGGTTTACTTGAAACTTGACAAGTTTTGTATAAAAAACACGACTACCTTGCTAAAAAACGAACTAAAAAGTAATAAACAAGTTATATTATTAAATTGTCATTGCAGTCGGGAGGCCGTTCTGTGGAACACTTTTCAATTTAAGAGGTCGCCTGACCGCATGATAATTTAATAATACAACTTGTTTATTACTTGTTAGTTCATTTTTGGCAGGGCAGTCGTGTTTTTATTTTATTTAATTATTCATTTTATTTTATATATTTTTTGTGACAAGTTTTATTTTAATCGTTTGCAGCCAAAAATTAAATGTTTGTTTCGCATATACACCCTACCTATATGTCAAATAACGCCAATAAATTATGGTTTTGGAATGTGCTCATCAAGGCCTTTAATTTGATATCCATATTGTAATAATTAAACATAAACTACTATCTAAACATACAAACTTTCACTTTTATAATACATATTAGTAGGATATTTTCACAAGTACGGATGAGCGTGGATGATATTTTTTTTTTGTGACACTGAATTTTGCACTCAATCTTATTTTTTTGCCTAAAGGTTGTCATGTGATCTTATACAAACTCTTGTCAAGTATACGTTTCTAGCCACCTTTATATACGCCACTTTTGTTTCAATAGACGTGTCTACAACATGCACATGCCGCGCGAGGCTGCTCACCCACATGCCTCGCGAAGCACGACGTTTGCCTCAGTCGCATGCCGCGCGAGGCAACTGACACACTAGACAGGGAAAGGTATACCCGATCAATCAGTTTGAAACGTTTGACATCGTTCTGTCTCACGACTGCCAAACTAGGCGAAGCAAATGTGAGTGCTCAGGTGAGGCAGGGCGCGCATTTGCCTCACGTGAGGCAAGTCAAACTTGGCGAGCAAAATTTTCCTCGCGCGGCATGTGATACTTCTGGACGTACCTATTGATATTTATTTAGCACGTAGCTCCATATTTTCTACATGACAGCTATATTTCGTAATATAAATCTTATTTACTGCATGATAACTAAATACTTGTCTGTTTTCTTATGAGTAATACTAATGTACTTCGTGTTATATGATTTGTTGTGTATTCCTAGTAAAAATATATTTATTTAGGTTGCCACGCATCATGTCGCTCTCTCTTACTTAATGCATTGGAGAGATGAGTTAAAATCTCGCGTTTTGTCTCGTCACAGCCGGCTGTGCTAGCAGTACAGGTTCGATCCTGAGAGTCCAGTCCTAGCAGAAGCATTTAGCTGGACTATTAGTGATGCTTAAATCACTGCTAGTCATCTTTTAGAAAACATAAAATACTCATAGCAATGAAATTGAAATCCATTCAACGGGAATATTGACAATTGTAAAATGTATATAAAATTGTGGCCCTTTATTTATGTAGTATCTTAATTATCCATGTGGCTATGATGGGGCGAAACTGATCTATGTGGACCGTAAGACATGTCATCAATGCCCAAATTTGTTAAGCTTGTGATCTGTATTTTTTACCCGACTGCCCCAGATGGAGGGTTATGTTTTTATTTAATTGATCCAGGATGACGTGTAATGCGCGGGAGTGTGCGTGGCCAACTGCCCAATATCTGTGTGTGAAACGTGGATGCACATGTGTGAAAAATGTGCATCCACGATGTTATTTCGATAAGTGTCAATGCTTTAATGCATAGAATAAGTTGCAACCATAGAGTAAAGACTAAAAGAGGTGCCCTTATTAGATTTCCCTATGAAACAACGCGTGGACATTTTGCGCAGGTGAAGGCACGGGTGAAGGGGTGTAGATAACGCCTACTTTGAAATTTGAATCGACCGGTAAATAGCGGAACTACTGGGTTCGTTTTATGTCGATGTTAGTACGTAGTTTTACTTTTTCACACTAGATGTCACTAAGTGTAGGTTCATATAAAAAACGTACCGAGCGTCGCCATCTAGTGTCGAATAGAATTATATTTGGGATGCGAACGTTGGCAAGACGTCTGCACAGGACGAACGCCAACAGCACACTGACTTAAGCCACGCCTACTGTGATGACGTCACCGGCCGAGCTGTGCGATGTAATAGCCACCCGGCCGAGGGGCTTAGACCCTGTCCTCTATTATATATCGTCTATGGTTGCAACTATAATAAGTACCTAATAATAAAAATATTTTTCCTGTTCTTTTAATTAAGACTAGCAGATGCGCGCTACGAGACTTTTGTCACGAATGATGTCGCACCGAGTCTCTTTATTTTTGAATACATAGGAGAATAAGCCATAATCAATTCATCTCACGTTATGTCTTGTCACACCCGGCTGTGCTAGGCTTATGAGTCTAATAGCGACACTGCAACATTGCAGCAATTCTGCAAAAGCAATTAATTTGTCCGTCCCTCCAGCTGAATCCGTTAAATCTCCGTGAAATGGTCACGAATGGCGTAAAATGTGCGACTATTTTACAGAAATTTTGCGGAATTGCTAAGGATTCCTCAGAAAATCAGACAAATGAATTGCATTGACAATGTTGCATGGCGTCGCTATTAGCTCCCCTATGCTCAATATAGCATACAAATAATCACGTACTTCTTTAAATTTCCGGCACTGACAAAAATGTCTACCTATGTATATTTCGAAGTCTTGACTGAAAACATCAATGCATCACAGTACGCTGTTATTATCTGATTTTGACATGCGCGACATCGTTTCCTATTATCCTAACTTGCGACTCATCTCACCTAACATATGATAATTTATAAATAATAATTCAATTCTAGTCAAACAGTACAGTTGTTATAATAATCTTTATACTATTCGCTGTGTTGCATCACCGATTCAAAAACAGGAATTAAACATTTGAAAATTAAGAAAATTTACATATTAATTTGTAAAGACGGTTAGTCGATAGTGGGCGCCATACTTATCAATATTTTTGTTAACATCTTAGAGTAAGCGTTATTGCAATTAAAGTGTATTATGTATTTTCAACAAATTGTCGAACTTGACTTTTTGAAAGAAATCTATGCAAAAATATTGCTACTTAATGTTGCAATTTCGCTATTATTTTATTGATTGAAAAGTACCTATAGTACTCTATACTCCGATTAACAAAATAAATATGCTTATGATACCTAATTCAAGTTCACACATGCAAGAAAATTTTCGAATTATTAATGCACCAACATGAAAATTATAACAAAATATGTAAAAACATAAATTAACATATAACTTTATAGTAAATTCAAGTAATATGCTTATTGTCTGCCAAAGCATCATATTAGAGGTTAAAGCAACTAGAAGGATTTTTTTGCAAAAAGCAAATAAGTAATGAGTTAGAAATAAATACGAATAACATAGACATCACCGAATTATTGCACGTTCACGTTAGCGCCCCGCGAACTATCAATTAAACTTACATCTAAGGTTGCAGTCGTGGTAACAATTCCTTCAATTAACTTTTGATACAACGGTACACTAGTCAGTAGGAAGTAATAATAATAACTAGGAATTATCAAAAGAAGAACTTCGCTATTGAACTTTTTGTCAATAAAACAAAAAAAGTGTTATGCAAGACCGGCGCAGGTTCTGTTTACGTTGATATTTCGTTGAGCCTTGGATTTGGCATTGCCCGATTGTTAGTCTATTTTTAATGAAGGCACTTCTGATAAATATGTATGTATTTACCATTAAAATCATTCTAAATATTGTCTACACAATGGTGGTATGATAATGTGATAAATCGGAATACATTCTATATCGACACCACTTCAAATAGAATTGGGCCGCCTTGTATTATTAAAAATATGTATATTCACGAACGGCCGTATTCACAAACCTTACAGGAGGTCTCACAGTGCACGCGAATACATAGCCCACTGAGAAATGTCATTTTTTCTATGGAGTTGTTCCCTTAATTAGACAAGTATTGTTTGCGAATACGGCCATAAGCCGTTGGTATTTCAGGACGCTCTACACTGATCCAATTATCTTGATAAACTCAATCAAAAATATTATCTACACCATGGATCTTAGAATTTTTACTACACCCATACCTACTCGTTATTAGGTCATACATACATTAAAATAAATGGAATCATTACACAGGGTTACTAGTTATTAGATGTATTACTTGCAAGCTGACCCCTCGTTTTGTTCTACGAAATCCAATAGTAGCCAAATTTGTGATGAGTGAAAATTATGGAAATTTCATGCCCGACTGTATGCAATGTAATAATAAATTGAAATTAAATTAATACATTTAACCTTTCGCTTTTTGGGTCTTTTGGATATTACAGATTTATTATTTCTCGAAAAGCACTGGATTTCGTAGAATAGAAAAGAGTGTCAGGTTAATTGGATGTTAGCTCCTCTAACATACGCTGGAAGGATCACGACGGAATACTAGTAACCCTGTATAAGTGACCAGATTTAAATAGAATTGTTGCTTTTATTACGCTTATTACTTCCTATAATTAGACATTGTTCAGTACGTTGCTGCGTTGTAATCAAATATCAAGAATCTTTCGCGCAAGAGCTAAGCGATAACGACCTGATTTGTATAATTTGTTCCCGTAGCCGTTTCTGTACACTTATAATAAACTCCACATTTACATAACAAAAATATTAAACAAAATTATAATAATTAATTACAATGCAATAAATACAAACCTAAACCAATAGAAGGATTACATCTTTATTTATAATAAAATCTTCTATATTATACTTAACGGAATCAATGACGAATGACAAAGTTGTTAGTTACAAAAAATACCTCAACTTTACATGCAGAATTATTTGCGACGATCATATTAATAGGGTATTTGGGATCGTGCTTTCCTTTCAAAAAAGTGAATATTGCCAACAGGTTTCTTTTTTCTTTTTTTTACATAAAAATCCGTAAAAAAATTACAATATCTTGAATTCATGAAACATGCATTCTCATGTAAATTCCCAATAGATGATGATTGGTTCTGTTTCAAAACGTAATAACTGCGATAGTTACAAAACATCAACACGGAGTTATGTTAAAAATCAAACAATCTCGGAAAACAATAACGATCAAATCTTCTAAATTATGATATATTTTGTGATTTGAACTTTTATCATAGCACGAAAACTAATACCACTTATTACAATATAAGAGATCTTATACGACCTTAATAAAATAATATCTTATCGGTACACGTAAGCATTTAGTACGACATTTAGACTTCCAATGAGAGCACCTCCAGAATAAATAATGTATTTGTGTTGTGTAGAAAGAAAGGATGGCGCTTCTTCAAAAATGAGGCAGTCGGCATATGACACGTATCTCAGATTATAGAGTTAAATAATAATATTAAATTGTTACCATTGGTATCGATGTCTAGGGGGTTTTGCCCAGAGAAGTTCGTTATTTATTGTGAAAATGTTTGTAATATTTGTGATTTTCAGTAGCTACTGCTTTTATCAATGGTCTCACTACTCTTACTTACTCTAAAATCCGAGATAAGCACTTTTGTGTCGGGACTAGGTTTATTTTTATTTGGAATTTGAATTTTCTACCCGAGTACACAACTTGAATTATTTTAGATAATTTATTTAATGGTTATGATTACTCGTAGAAATTAACAGTATCCATTATTTAAACATTTTATAATTTATGCGAAGTAATATGAATTTAGGTAATAACTTCTACCCATAACATCGTAAAGTGGGGCAGTGTTAATATTATAATGATGCGTATATATGCGTTAATATTCATAACGAGCCCAATATGGGTCTACCCAACGCCCTGGTCTAATACCAAACCGCTCCACCATCAGACCCTGGTATAGTGTGACCAAAATACTACAAATACTCTTTATCGACATTCATAGTCAATAAAGTAATGAGATACATACGAGCCAAGTCAGATTATATTGTATACAATAATTTGAAAGATCCACGAACAATAAGTTTTGTGCGCCTGTTTAGATGTATGCAATTAGAAATCTGAATGTATGTATAAAAACGCTTAGCCGTTATTCTAATCCTAAGTTTTAAGCAGATGCTATAAATACTATAAATAATGAAAGTTAAACCACATTATGTGAAAACTCGTCAATAGACCGACAAAACCAATTTGTGATTATATTTGTAACAAGTAAAATAATAAATGCAGATGTTTGGTTTCCAAAGTGCTCACACATCTTACGAATTAAATGTTATTATTAGTCGCAGCATTTATTAGGTGTAATAGTCACAATCGCATTAATCAATTAAATCATAAAGTAACCTTACAGTTGCCCAAAACACCAAATTCACATAACTGACGATATAATAAAAATAATCAATAATATTGCTTGATGAAAATTATTCAGTACATACTACATAATCATAAAATGACTCCTTAAAATATTTATAATATATTATATCGAGACCTGTGTGTGAATGACGTCAAAATTGGGCGATACCACCGATCCACGCAATTACCTTTATACAAAGAAATCATACACTGTATAGATAACTTTCCAATTTCGTCTTAGGCGAGGGTTGAGTGAACGGCGAGAACCAGAGTATGGAGAACCGGCCGAAAACGGATTGTATGCTCTTCCATCGCGACTTCCGCACCCATCGCGCCTGCTCTTTCTTCAACTGTTCTATGCCCTACAATGAAAAGAAACTCAATTATTGTATGTGTATTAAACATTTGTTTTTCAAGTTACAAAACGTATTGAGAAAAAAATACCTTTTATGAGACGGGCGCAAAGTAAGGGCCACCGCAGACATGCTCCTTTTAGCATCGGCGCTCGGCGATGCTAAAAGTAGAATGTCTGTGGTGGCCTTATGAACTCGTCAACTAAGTATTATTAAGTAAATAAAATTATAGTAGGTATTTAGTAATACAAATTAAAAATAAAACATAACATAATTATATGCTTGCGAATCTGAGTTAATGTGTGACATAGGGGGTGTAACATAGAGGGTGTGTAAGGTGTGGTGATGTGTGGGTTTGAAGTTATAGTAGAAGCTGTTGGCATAACTCATGAAAGTCTTACAGTTTCATCGTTCCATATGGCATGTAACTGGGTGCCGAGCATGACCGCGGTGAAGATCGCGAAGAGCAGGGCCTCAGCTATAAGGAACAGCAGGAGCACCACGGTGGCGGGCGGCGAGTACGTGCTGCAGTCGCGCCACTCGTGCCGGATGCACGTCACGAACTGGTTTATGGTCAGCCCCACCGACTGGACCGACATCGCAGCTATGTAGAACTGAAAACGAAAACGCAACTAGAAAGTTCTAGAAGCTGTTCCATTTTTTTTTTTATAATACAGGGTGAATTTTTCAAGTTCATGTATATGTTCATGTGTGCCAATTCCAGGATTATAGTGAATAGGAAAAAATATGATCAAAGGAGTTTCAGCGCCAATTTTGATGGAAACTAAAAATGTATCGTTATAAATAAAACTTACTGTGAACAAGACAAAGTATTTCTGGTTGTTTTCGCCGACGCAATTGTTGACCCATGGGCAGTGATGATCCATCTTTCTGATGCAGCGCTGGCACACCGAGCAGTGGTGCGCGCGCTCCGGCTTGATGCTACAGCATTTGGTACATTTAAATATCACTTGACCTTCACGAAAACTCATTTGTTTGATCATCTCTTTAGTTGCATTTCCTTTGGGGACTGCACCCTAAAACATAGAATGATTCCTTAGATTCTGCAACATTCTCTGTCCCAATAATATAATATCATAATAGAGAGCAGAAATACTTACAGGATCAGTGAACATTGTCCGAAGGTGTGATGCAAAAGCGAGGAATGTGAAGCTTTGGAATACGAAGATATTGATATAACTGTAGAATGGGTATGTGGACATACTGGGCAGTAACATCACCATCATCACCACAAACTCTGCATACAGCATCAACAACCATGTTAGCACGGCACATATGATTCCACATATGTCCTGGAAACACAATTAAGTTTATTTATTCAATAGACAAATCAATACAATTAATTTGATTTCGATTAACAAAATTAAAATAAGTGTATCTGCTACCTTAAAGTACAATCACAATCAGCAGCGAAAATTTGACACAGTGCTAATAATGCATGCTATTTATCAAAATCTCACATAAAAATGTTGTCAATATTAAATCAAAATCTTAAAAGTAGCTAGTAATGTAAGGTTTTCACATTCCTAGCGGTTCATTATGATGCGAAAACATAGTACGACTATAAGTGGGCCTGCTATGTCTTACCAGAGTGGGATATAACAATAGGCACATGTACTGTACAGGTACTGTGTACACTAAGGCCATGTAATTTTGTTAGCAACACATATTTTCCCCAGCTACTTAAACTGTCTGTGTATCTTACACACATATCACCATTACCAAATAATTTTAAGTTCATACCTTAATGCACCAAGCTTTACCGCCACAACACCTGTTATGCATGTCACAGTCAGGCCGAGTGAGAACCAAACATTCTGGATCTATCTGGTACTGACTTTCCATGTCATCTTCATCAGAACTATCGTAGAATTCACGTATCATTGAGTGCTTCTATTAATCTGAAATGTATTATCATAATACTATTATCCCCAAATTTTGTATATTCCATAAATTGTAGAGAGCTATGGTATTCACTCTCAGACAAAACAAATGTTAGATGCAGCACTAAGAACTAGTGAGTGAAGCCAAAAATAGGAATTACAAATATCAGCATCATTCATTAATAAATAGTGAGCAGAGGTGGACGGTCCTATAAGATAAGATTCAAATCCCACTTCGATTGAGGCATATTGCTGGATGGGCCCACATTACAAACAAACATCTATTATAATAATGCTTTCATTGACCTTTTGTAATCGCGTTGCATTAAGAACATAATGAACTAGGTAAACAAATTATTATTTACAAACACTGCATAAAGCAGTAGGCACATTATTAATGCAATAAAAGTAAACTCGCTAAGCAATGTTTACATTTATAATTTTCATATAAGTAGGTAAATAATAATATCACAGCACCAAAAAAAACAAACTAAAAATCTAAAACTATACAAACAATAATAATATGTACAACAGACATCAGATCACAATGAGAACATTTATTTACATTCGCAGGAATCAAACCAAGAATAGCTAGAGTTAAACTCAATTACATGGGACACACAGTAAATTAGGCATGATTATTGAGACTGAACTCTTCCAATACCCCTGTGATAGTCGGACAAACACACCAACATGCAGAGCTTGTACATATAGTATGAGATCACCCCAGTCCATAATGCACATGCAGTACCTTACAATCCCAGTAACACCCAGACCAGGGCCAATTAGGAATAGATCATTCCCAACATCTGTGTCATAATCTAACGCTCAACTTTGGCTGTTTGTGGATTGACCAGCTTTTGGTTCATTTTGTGTATTATATGCTTCAGAATGTTCCCAGTGCAATTGTCAGATAAGGATAGAGTGTAAAATAGGTTTTAAGAACTAGATAAAGCAATGATCTCAAAAACAATGGTTCAGAATTGTTGGTGCTATATTGGGGGATCCGGAAGGATTACCAACTTGACCAATAATTGGATCACAATCTTATGGTATAGAAGTTTCTGTAATGCAGTTTTACCTCACGCATTCTTGTAAAAGTAATTATTTCTGCATAGATAACGAACATGTTAGGTTATTCACTTACCACACAGAAATTTAAGGACTTCTTTCCACACAAATCACTCAATAAATCTTATACCACGTTCCAGTTGGTATTTTTCTTATATGTGATGCAGGCAACGTGAAAATCTATGAGATCTGAAGGGCGACCCTCGCAATTCTTCAAGTTCAGACGAGTGACAGGCGATCAATATGTACAGCATCTGACCAATAGCTATGTGATCTAAAATTACGCCACCATTAAATCATAGCAACGAAGTCTTTATTATCAAATGATACTAAAATCAAATTTCTATTGTCAATCGAGCGAATGTACACCGATTTGCAAGCGCCTTTGCTTTGCACCAAACTGAACGTAGTCAGGGTCAGGATAACAGTTCTATAACTATCTGTACTCTCATAATGTGAATTGATTTTCTATTATTACAAGTAACAGTAATGTTATTTGTTTGAAATAATCCAATAGAATCTATCACTGGATCAGAAATATCGAATTATTTAAAATCAATACAACGAAAACACTCATTCGTATTCGTCCACACTTCCACCCACAGACAATAACATTTTTATTTTACTTGCATTGCATTCGTCGCAAATCGCAGAGTAGGTATTTTATAGATGGAGCAATGATATTCTTTGGTTGGGCAGGCTCTAGCTAAAGTAGCTAGGGTACAGATTTTTTTGGAATCAATGGTCTTTGTTGATTATTGATCACGATCGCGGATTATTTCAGTTTTAAGAAAACCAGTACCTATTTTATTGGTTTTGTGCAAGGATCTTATAATAGAAGGATAGACAAGTTGAGTTTTTGGTTAAGAAGAAATTCAACTGTATTCTGCTGCCAGGGTCTATTAAACCTAGACAATTCTTAGACAGAAAAACGAGCCAAGCGAGAGGCCCTAGTTGGAACCGTGTCCCTCTCATTTCGAGTTGCCATGCCAAAATAATATTATGTTAATATGATAAAACAATAGTCACGATAAATAATAAATTTATTTATTTGCTTGATTTAAAACTAACAATCACTACCCAACGATAATATTATTTTGGCATGGCAACTCGAAATGAGAGGGACACGGTCCCAACTGGGGCCTCTCGCTCGGCTCGTTTTTTGTGCAGTAGTGAACAGTCCAGTATGTATTTACGTTCGTGGTTTTGTGTAACCGGCCGAACCGGGTTTACATCACTACTTGGCCACAGATTAGATAGAGCGAATGTCTATAGGCCATAAATCTCAATGCTCATTATTGATGGATTTTTGGCGGGAAGTGGAAAAGTGATCTTGTCATTTTTGTTTTAATTTCCAAAACTTGTGTTTCTTTGTATTATAATGTGTAATGTTGGTGGAATTAATTAACCATTATGTTCATAAATGTGCGTAAAGTCTATTAATTTGTCACGTCAGTAAAGTATCCGCCACTTTACTGGTAGGGTTTGGGGGGTATTTTAGGCCTAGCCAAACTTAGATAAAGAATCTCTATGTAGCCAAAGGTGTGCTTGACGCTTGACGCAGCAAGCAAATTATATTAGGTATATTTTACTTGACACTGGCATATGGGAAAAGCGACGCCATAACGAAGAAAAAAATAAAGCTCATTGTTTATATCGGAGTATTTTTCTATGGTCTAGATTAGTGATGTACCGAGTCGGCTATTTTTGATACTCGAGTATTCTGGTACTCGTTAAAAAAAGAATCAAGTCAGTACTCGAGTCGGAGGACTCGGACAGGTACTCGAATACTTAATAGGACCCGAGTACTTATGTATTATGTTTTTTTTTGTTATAGCGTCGCTTTTGGCATATGCCAGTGTCAAGTAAAATATATATTTCAAGTTTTTAGCTGCGATCCAATTTACGTTAAATTTCCACACCTCCTATTTTGTTTTTGAGACATTTCAAAACTTTGTAAAGAGTTACGCCTTTACCAACAAAACAAAACACTGCACTTCAAGTCTAATAAACGTTCTAAATCGGACTACATCTAAATTTCGCAAGATCGCAAACACACAGTCCTATATCACAATAAAATTATTCAAAATCAACAATTGAGTCAGTAAATATTATTGCTATTTTGCCCGGCGCCGGCGTCCGGCTACTAGCAAGCCGACTGAAGGCTGCTTCATACGTGTTGCTTTGCTTATCGTGGCGCGTGCGGCGTGTATAACTACATAAAGGTAAAAATAGATTCGAATACCATAAAGTACTCGGGAACCTGTATTCGAGTACCATGTACTCGAATCCTATAATCTGAGTACTCGAGTATTCAAGTCCTCGAGTCACCCTGGACTCGGTACATCTCTAGTCTAGATTATCCATTGAGATTATCCATCCTTACTTCGCATAAATTATCAAATATCATGGTTTATTTATAACAAGAAGATTTTTATTGTTCTTCACATATAGTATGCACGTAGTGATAAATTGTATTATGCTCTTTGATAGTCTGTTTCAACCCATGTTCATTGTTCATCCCCATAAAACAATCCTCACATCCAGTACCTACATAGTGTGTGATCCAGTAAGAATTAATTTTTCCGTTTTCCTTTGGTTATTCATGTGTTTTCCTTGCTTCGTAGCTTCGTTATGTCGATAAGCAAACAATGCAAATGAAAGTAACATCAGTGTGGAATCATTTTGTACCTATTATAACTTCAAACTTAGAATAATCACGACTTCAAAGTTATAAGTCTGTTACTTAATTCATTCCCATTGTATTTTAGTGAAATTTTGTTCAGCGATTTACTTAATTATCATTTACTTGCATAGGTGACTAATATGAGAATCGCAGGACTCTAGATTGTAATATTAAAAGGTAACAGGCATGAGGAAGGAAAATCATGTACTAACAAAGGTTGGATATACCTGTCTAGAGTATTACATGCTCTTTGTGAAGCTTTAACACTATATACTTATGTCTCTCGGTTATACATTTTGTCCATGAAGTGAGCAGGATGCAGCCTCTAATTTCTGTTGGTAAGATTCCATTTATTATTCTATCCATGATTCAGTATTCTAAGAGATAACATAACATTGTATGTATGTATATTATTGTGTAGGAGGCAATCTCTGGATCTCAAGTGGTAAGAGTTAGGTACATAGTGTACTTACAAAAAAAGGTAACCTGATTTATATGCATGTAATCAAATTTTTTAAGTAAAATTTGCTATACTCATGATTATCTCATGTTTAACTTTTATGTAATACTCTTCCTTTTTATGTATAACCCCTTTGCTGATGACTATCATCATTATGATCATCTTTAGCCCATTATCTTAACCCCTTGTATACTTGAATATGAGAATCCAAATCCATTGTCTCATCCAGATGGATGATACAATTGATGTGCCGTTGAGTCTGTAATTGCTGCTTAGAAGGGTTTAATGTAACCTATAAGTGTACACCTACAACATGTATATTATGTAGGACCATTTACTTAAAGGTACTGAAATAAACACTTGCTAGAAATTGTGTCAACAATAATTTGATACTCCCCATGTAATGCATTGATATAACATGTCACAGCATTAATTACAATATCCCTGCATTGTGTAGATGTTGACTCACTGTAATGTGACTGATTTTAACCTTTAACTACCGATGTGAGTCTCGGGATGCTTGTTTTAGTGGAAATACCTACAATATCATAATACTTCCCTAATATATCTTATGGGGTCCAATTATGTTCTCATATTAATGAATCCATTTAAATATCAACTTAAAAAAGAATACGCCAGATAGTTAAAGACTAAACAAAACAAGCCAAACAAAACAATTTTTTTGGCTAAGGCCAATTCATTGGCTTTAGTCAATATTGCTGATGAATCCGCTGGCACATTTGCTATTTTTATTTACCACATTAAATTTCCGATTAACAGGAATAAAATTGATTTGTTAATTTATTTTTAAATATAAAAAGTTGTTTTCACAAATACTATGTAAAACCTATATAAAAAAATGCTAGATCTTGCTAACTATTTTGATAGATTTGGACATTAGTCACTCAATTAAATAATGTTTAATAAAAATCTAAAATTGCGATAGAAATGTGATTGTCTGGCTGTACCATACTGTACATATTTAAAACCTATCCTTTGTGAATATTGATGTCACATTTATCAGACTAGGTAGGTGGGTGTTTTGTTTCAAAGTATTATCTCGTTTACATTGAGATAACTGCTCTGCATGTGAAGAGGGTTAATTAATAACATTTTAATTTGTGTTATGGTTTAAACTGGACATGTTAAAATAATGGTGGAGCTGCCCCTTCACTGTTTAAATTGTAATTATGTTTCTCTTATCAGTGTCATTGAAAATGAAGTTCCCAGGCTTATCAATTTTTTTATTCAGTATATCTTGGAGCCGCTTCCAGTGTGGAGGGATTGTGTGCTGTGTTAACTATGTCACTGGATTTAAAGCAGATTAATGGTGACAATATTTTATATAGTGGTAAACCATTTGCAGATCATGAGTCGCGTCACAACTCCAATCGGGTGGAAAATGACAACAGTGGGCCTGATGAGCCCGCGACCACAGAGAATACGCCCCTCATCCGCCGCTTCCCATCCGACCTCAGCGGCTGGAATCCTGCTACTACAGTAACTGTAACCTTTCTGGTGATTTTATTAATAGCAGGAGCAATTATTGGGATTTATCTTCTAATACTGCAGAGCAAAGCCGGTTCGTACATATTGTGTTGTTTCTTTGTTATAATTAAATTGATATTTCTTTGTCATTATGGAGAGTACCTAGTTAATGTCATTAATCTTCTATACTAATAAGAAAGTAGATGTTTGTTTCGTTTTCACGACTAAACCTCTAAACCAATTAGGATGAACTTTGGTATAGAGATAGGCAGGACCTTGGAGCAGAACATAGGCTACTTTTTGTTGCGAAAATAAAACTTGAAGGGGGTGAAATAGGGGATGAAAAAATTGCCTACTCGAAGTACAAATTCTTCATAGGCGAAGTCGCGACCACCAGCTAGTAACTGATAAATATACATATTCTTATCAATGACAGTATCTAAATCATATCAAATAATATATTATATTAGAATAAAGCGACTCATTCTCATGTCTATCGGATCAGGTTTTTATGTAAGTGGGTACCTAATTGGATGCGTCTACAAGAGGCAAACAGCGCGCCCGAGCAATCAGTTTTTACCTCTGAACAAGTAATGTAATGACGGGGCTTGCGTACACACCCATTATATTTTTTATCCATTTCTAACATAGCAATGTGTTATGTGCAATAAAGAGTATATCTATATATCTAATTTGTAACCAATACTATTATTATTATATTTCAGATAACATCCTGCCACCAGTGGAGATACCATTTCAGCTTGTCAGCAGATCACAATGGGATCGCAGCAATGTATCACAACTGGCTCTAAAGTCGTCTCGATATAGTCAAAAACAAAAGCAAGTGATAGTGTTGCAAACAGGCACAGACCAGTGCTCCAGTACGGATACATGCACTATACTATTGCAGGCAATGCAGGTAAGCAGGCAAATTCGTTATTGTTTATTAATTTATAAGCCTTTATTGCTAGCTGGCACCATCAACCTCATACCCCGTAGACGCCTAGTATAGGGCGAACGATTTCATATACCACACTAGGAGTCCACGCCCTCTGGTGTTTGGCCCAGGTACTTTTTCTCGCTATCTGGTTTGGCCAGTAACGAGCGATCTTGGTCAGGGTGTGTGTTCAGTACTCCGCACCGGCGCACTGGTCTGGCTGTCACTGGTATCGCCCCAAGTCCATTGTATGGTACCCATAGCAGCGCGCTTAGTTTGGGACCATACAGTTGGCGTGATAGTCTGGCGAAAGTTTATAAAATTCCGTTGTAATTGCTTGCACAAGAATTAATAAAAAAAATGCTTGATTCGGAAATTGAAAAGTCAAAGACCTGTGAATAGTCTATTGCACCCATCTTTACAAAAATATCCGGTTTTATAAATATGTAGTACAATAAATAATAAAATGTTAAACTGATATATTGTACTTTCCCACTGATAACATTGTTATTAAGACTGACTTGTGGCCATGGACTGTGGTTATAATAATGACGTAATACAGTGTAGGCAAATGAAAAATTAATAAGTACATATTAGGTGCTGATTGTATTGTACACAAACGAAACTTAACTGAGTGTATTTCTGTCATTTTTAACTACCGTAATAATAAATATCGCCAGACAAACACCCGAACTGTGTGGTCCCAAACTAAGCAAAGATTGTACTATGGGTACCGTACAATGGACTGGGGGCGATCCCAGCGACACCTAAGCCAGGGCAAATTACGAAATAGTCCTTTCCGAAATTGCCTCTAGCGGGAATCAAACCTGCAACCACTCGATGCAGAGAGTCGAGCGGCCTACGCTCGAACCACTGCGCCAAGCGGTCGACAAAATGTTTGGAATAATAAAATTATGATGTTTTTTTGTTGCAGTCCAATGCTACAGACGGTGTACTGCCATATAACTTCTTAATATCGTCGAATGGACAAACCTACGAAGCTCTAGGGTGGCATAGATCACCTATTCTCAACTATACTCAGTCCTCGCCAGAGTCACTAGTCTTAGCTTTTATTGGTAGGTATTTAATTTAAATTGGTAGGTATTTAATTTGTACAATCGCCCATAACCAGATAATCCAACGTAAGGTGGACTCTCTTAATTACGGGTGTCAATAATAAAACGAGCTCAGCTTATGTTGGAAATGTTGCCTTAGACGTGCGGGCGCGCCTGTTTGTACTAGTCATGGCTTACAAAGTAATTTACTTATTTATTAGTCTCTATAATTTAACGGTATTTTTCTCGCACCTTCTGTTATCTCCCACGCAGTCGAAGGGCTTGTTGCAGAATCGTCAAATAACTTTTATCCACCAAATACATTTGACATTTTGACAGTTTTTCCATAGAATATCTGTCAAGGCGCCATATTCATTTGGTGGATTAAAGCTTCCGACGATTCTAAAACTGGCCCATACTTGAACAGATTTTCTAAATGTTCATTCATTATTTGTATCAACTTTTCAGGTAACTTTGCACAAGTTCCGCCGAGTCGGTTGCAAATGGAACAGGCGAAGAATTTCTTTGCCGAGTCAGTGAGTCAACAATATTTAGACCCTTCGTATAGTATCATAGGAAAAGCCATGAACGGTACACCTCAATATCTTTTCCAAAGTCTCAGAGAATTTCCACAGTGGAATAGCAAACTTTCTGATTTATAAAGTGATAATAAAAGTGAGAATAATGTGACATGGTAATACTATGCCACAGAGTAAAAACTAAAGAAAGAGGTGCCCTTATTAGATATATGTATGAAAAAAAACGTGGTCATTGTTTTTTCATTTTCATTATTCTATCTACCGGTAGTACTAGGCCGACCACTCGGACGAGTTGCTAAGGGCCAGTCCCCTTAGTAATTGGTCCATGGGCTATGCACACAGGCAACTTTTGCGGCAACTCGCAACTAGCTGTTTTCATATAAAACAATTGTGGCAATCGCAGCAACTGTTGCTGCAACTGCCAAAAAACTATTAAAAAGTTGATAGTTTCGGCAACTAAAGTTGCTCCGTGTGCATAGCCTCTAAAGGTCGTTTTAAGATGTTTTCTTTGTGATGTTGTAAAGAGTGAGAAGATACATTTTGACTATGAACTATAAAACTTATTAAATAAATAATTACCGCTAAATTTATAAAGACTTTTACAATGGTTATACCAAGCATTTCTAGGAACAAAGCGGTGTGTAGTGCCAATGTTAGGCGCCGACATGTCGGCAGGTTGGTGTCTGCGGCTTTAGCGCTTTACACACCGAAGCGCCCCCCTTCAAAATAAACCGCCGACATGTGTCGGCGGGAGGCTGCAGTGTGTAGTGCGTTAGGTCCATCATAACTTTTTAGACATTTGGCGGTCAATGTATTTTAAGAACCTACTTACAAAATATTTCATTCATGTATTAGTTAATCTAACTATTGAAATCGTAAGTTTCCTCACCGGTTAATGAATTACGACGTATATCGTCTAATCAGTATTGATGAGTTATCCAGTTTATAAATAGCATGCAAATGCAATCTTATAAATTGTATGGTCGTCGTATTATTAAGTGCATCGGCAATTTAAAATTCGTGTTTAATACGAATCTTTAATCAAACATAACATTTCCAACGGTGATTTGTAGTATTTTATTGACGTTAATTGCTATAATTTTAAACGAAAACGTTAACGCAATATTTATTTATATGGCGTGTTTAGCAACAACGACACGTATTATAATATTTGCATTATAAGCCTAGATTTAAAATTTTAATTCTCTAACCCCACATTTATAGAAAGGTATGATGGACCTACATTGGCATTACAAATCACTTTTGTGCCTAGAATGACCAAGACTGCATAAGTAAGCTTAGGCACTGTAATGTTGCACCAGCGAAATGATATTTATTTCATTTAAGTATTTTTATAGATAGGTATGTATGTATGTATTATTATTATAATAGTAAGCCGATTTACTTGTTTAATTTTTAGGTATTATAAGTACTGTTAGGTATTCTGTGGTATTACATAATTAGGCTATTAATGCAAAGTTTGGGAAGCTTGTAATTTTCCGTACCGAGCAATTAAAAGAGATATATTATCAATCGTTGGTCAGTAATGCCGGCTGTACACGCTCGTCGAAACACCACGAGACAGGCCGAGTACGAGTGTGTACATGGTGCCCTCGTCGCGTCGCGTCTCGCAGCCCTCGTTCGTTCTCGGTAGCGTGTCGGTTTTTGCGCTCGAGTCAAAGGGTTCTTTCTAGGTCTATAGCATTGGGCATCCGGAGTTCAATTGATACAACGAGTGTGTACATGTCTACATGCCTGTGACAAGCGTGTAGGTACAGCTGACATAAGCGTTTATTTGTTACACATCGAGTGATGAACATTCGATCATAAGTTGATTCGATCTTTTGAATTTTCGAGCAAACGGCATTCGATTTAACGTTGGCCCCTTGACGTTCAGTCCTAGTATGGACTTAGCTTACTCATTATATGGGACGTGTAAATGAAATGAAGCTTCCTAACATGACAAAGGCTAATGATCTTACTCATTAAAATTAGATGTATATACTTAGACGTTTATTATATTAATGAGATACTTATTTCCATTAAATTTTCATAGATTTTTGAAAATGTATTGTTAATTTTATATTGTTTGTTAGTAAAGTAGTAAACATTAACCAAAGAAAACAATAGTACATGCAATGTACTAATGGTTACATTTAGTTTAAATTTGTCCTTATAATATGTATTTTTCCCTTTCACCTGTCACAATATTTATATTACCGTCATTGTATTATATTTCATGTCTTGCCATTACAGCCTGTTTCCATTAACTTATTCGTGACGAATTTTGTGTCGGTCGGACGGAGCTTGATCGGTTTTCAATGGAACTCTATCGTGATACGGTAAAACATAGTGCTGTGCTACATGTGAACAGTGAAAACGAACTTTATAATAACGGATGAAAATGGGAATATAATTAATTTAGGCTGAATGCATATGTTATACTATCGCTTAATAATAGTAGTGGCCTTCTTTTCATTAGTATTGACTCCGCACAAGCAGTCGCGTCAACACTGCACGAGTAACAACTCGGTCGCTCAAGTCAGGGTAGACGTGCATCAGAGTTGGGCAAAATTTTATTGCGATTAATTAATTTCAAATTGCAGGTTATGTCACAATTAACAATTAATTATGATTTGTTCGCGATTGACAAACAAATCAAAATTAATTGTTAATTGTGACAACACATGCAATTTGCAATTAATTAATCGCAATTAAATTTTGCCCAACTCTGACGTGCATGCAACAAATTGAGCAATGGTAACCCATGTATTGTCAGCCTTAAATAAGAAAAAATACTTTTATATAGGTAATTTTATCGTTTTATTCTTAAGCCAAAACTATGTATTATCATAATATATACACAAATACTTAATTATATGTTATTTGTTGCTCACATGAAATATATCTACCATAAAGTAATGTTTATAATGTTTTATTATTATGTATTAAAATATCCCGCAACACTGATATCTATGTAGACATAGTTTTATTGAATACCATACAATAGTACAGAAAACAAACGCATGATTAAGTTGAAACGTAGCCAACATATAATATAATAATAGCAAGGCTAGAGTCGTGTTTTATCTGCCACAGTCAATAACTTAAAACTACTATTTATTGATCAAAGTAGGTCATCGAGCAGATCGAAGACTGGCGATAATTATTCATTATTTTATACAATGTCTTGAAAGTACAGCAACCGCACCTATAGGTAAATTTTGAACTGCGATATTTAATTTTAACAATATATTTTCCAACTTTAAATCACCAGATATCAGCATCAGCATACAAGAAGAAATACAATACAATATCAAATGGGGGAACAATATAAGTGCTGAAAAAATATTCCTAATTTCTTCGAGAGTTATAATCGCGATAAAGATAGCTCTATACAATATAATATAGAGTAACTAACAATAATTCCACTGTCTAAAACCTACGTGTGTAGTCATAGGCAATTCTACACCGCAGTATCCGTCGCCAAATAAAGTTTAAATTCATAATATCAGGCAGGTAATCTGCTGCCTACCAAACAACCCACATTATTAATTAAAACCTACGGTAAAATATATTTACTCTACCTAAATCACAATATTTGTCATTGCTATTTTAAACAATTAATTATAAAATATTGATGCGTGCAATGTTTGTGATAAGTATAGTAGGTGCAATCAGAACGAGATGAAAAAGTTGTTTCAACGAAACTTCTTAAGCTTTTCCCGATTTCTTTGGAATCGGCACTAGTGCTAATTCTGTTGGCTAAAATTACGACTAAGTGTATGTATGACAGAAATAAAAGCATTTTCCTGTTTATACATATTTTTATACAGTTTTTTTAAAATTGTATTCAGTCTTCATATTCATTTTATTGTACCAACTGTGTTTGGTCCCAATAAATTTTATTTTATTTATTCTTATGACGACCATGAGAAGGCTGTTGCTATCAATACAGTTTAGTCAAGTTTAGGGTTGTGCCTTAGAATCAGCACCATTAACTGTTCTTTTGTTTCACGGAGCGTCAGATAATTATTGTAAAGCAACACATCAGATACCTAATCTTCGAAAATACGCTGCGAGCTATCAAACATTAAAACCATACCTTTTATAATTTCGTGGAATCCAATAACTGTTACTTCTAGTTAACTATTCAATTTGTAGAATACATAAAAGTTATATAATCTCGTTTTATTGATTTACCTATGACAAAACTTAATTAAATACCTGCTTAGGTAGGTAGGTATACACATCGTCATTGACTACAGCGGAAGTTAACTATAGGAAGTTATTACTTTGTATTGTATAATAATCTACATGTTAATCGATTTCTAGTTTTCTGAAGCTGCCCTGTAGGACAATCTCTCCATTAACGGTGTCCGTTTTGTTGTTCCTAGACGATATGATGCTTCTGGTGCTAAGGATTTCCATGACATCTAGGTCTATTAGTTTACTTCTCTGTTCCCTGAGGAGCTCAGAGGTGTAGTTTACCATGTCTTCGAATTTCAAGGCGCCTCCGTACGAGGTGGGGAGGCACGCGGGGTCTATGTGTTGATGAAGGTGTTTCAGATTAAGATGGATCTGTAAAATAAAATAAAAAATATAGTCCTCAGCAGACTGGATCAGTAAACTCATCCGCTATTATTTATTGTGTTCTAGAGGCAATCTGTTTGAATCCGAATAGTTTACACAAGTCTGATGGTTTAGAACCATTTGAGAATTGCAAAATATATTATTTGTAAGTATTACTAGGCTTGTTTGATATACATTAGTAATTCGTGTGACCATTTGGTATCGCGAGACTTGTCTCCCTGGCTATTAATGCGTAAGTTGAAGTAAGTACCTATCTGTGGTATAAAAATATATCTTGAGCTCTACTTGTATCAGGCTCTATTTTTAAATACTCGTAAGAGCTATTTAGAATAACTCCTTTTAAGTCAACGTTTACGTACTATTCTTGAATCAAGGTAAACTGCGAAATATTCATTAGCCATTTGTACCTACTAGTAATTGCGTATTTAACCTGATTTTATTTATATCGAGGATACTTAATTAAAGTTATTTAAATATGTACTTTATATTGGCCCAGAGGTTAGTGGAATACACATTGGGCCATACTAAGCCAACACGAGCTCATGCCAATGCAGCAATGGCGTGACACGTCCACATCCGTCCGACTCAACTGAGCCAACGGACTGAGGCCAATGTGTGGTGTATGCGGTATTACGGACCTCGGATTTTTTATTAAGTACGCAATGATGATGCCAATTCAACCGTTTTCGGTTAAGGCGACTGCTTTAACTCCTATCCTGACGAAGGTGTGCTCTCGTGTGGCTGACGTAACCGATCTTCTTATTGAAGATCCGCCCGCACGAGGGGGACATGAGCACACTGCTTATGTAATTATACCTAAGTTTGTTTGTAATTATAAGTACGCAATATGTAATAACGATCAATGTTAATTACTGTTACACTCCCACGTCAACGAGTCTCCTTATGTAATTGTTATCACTCCTCAGAGGAGGTACAATGGCTCCCGAAATACAAGTATTTTTTACTTAGTTCAGGAGTCAGCTGTTCATCTCTTCTGCTATCTGTTGTACAATTCATGAATTTCATAAGTCTTACTCCCTGATACATTGTTATGTGATTTTGTGCAATAAATACATATTATTATTATTATATTATATATTGGAGTAAGCTGTATACTTAATTATTTTTCAAATGTAGTGCAATGTCCCGGTTTCCAAAACATGGCCGACCTCTCAAAACTTCTCCGTTTCGGTAATTGATATGTAGACACGTTACATTACTTACGTTGAGTCTAGAAGCCATTTTTGGAGTGACTCTGGTGAGAGCAAAGTCAACAATGTACTTGAGAGCACTGGGCACGTTTATTATATGAAACTCCCTGTGTCGCATCGGCAACGATTGCTGAAATAAAATGGCATCTATTACATACTTGCTTAGGTACAATGTCTTAAAATATTTTTTTAATCATAGCCGATGGTAAAAAACACTAGAAAGTTATTGAAATGAGGGAGAAAATATTTATAGAGTTCTACAAGTTAAGTGCCCAGGTAGACGTAACTATAATGTTATAAATGTCTACTTATGGAAGTGCGATATATAAGTATAATAAAATAATAGGTATATGTTCGTACTTCTCCCCATTTCAAGAGCCTGGCGAAGTCTGTTGGGTTCCAGGTGGTGACGTGTGCGCCGGTCACCCCGTGCCCGTCGCCCACGTGCACGTAGCCACACATCTGGTCCACAGCGTCCTCCAACAAGCTCTCGTACACCACAAGGTGGGCCCGGCACATATCCCAACAGTTGAACTTGTGCGCGTTAAATCTACCTAAAATACATAAAACACCTAATTAGCCTTTACAAATAAACGAACGCAAAGCATGAATGAACCACAGTTCATTACAAACTAAGTACTTAATGCATAACATTGGTAGGTACAATTATTTACTGCTTATATAACAATTTGGGTGAAAAGGTCTAGTTGAACTTCGCAGTCTAGTTACTCGCAAGTAGCGCATGATGACACAAATTCGCATTGCATTAGAGTATGTAGAACTATGTTACGACATACTTAACAAAAATCTCCTTACTCATATTGTACACGATGACCCGACGACCCTTGCTGTCTCGAATAGGTGAAACCGTTATGTACCTTAAAATTAGGAAAACATTATGAAATTCTGACAACATGGAATTATATCACAGAGACATGACATAAGTGTATTTGCAACGCGAGAACTCGACGACTGTAAGTAGAGTTCAAGGCTTCTAGTGGTACACTATACGTACTTGGGAGCTGTTGAGCATGACATGATCGAGCCATTGTGGCTCTTATGCGCATAACTGGAATGATGCTGCGTTACATAACGCGGCCGCTATCTTATGGAACCATGTTAGTAGGTTGGCATTGTCCAAATTCAAACAACAATTTCTCTAAAGTGCCTGCCTATAAATTGTGTTACAAAAATGCCTACTTACTCGGCTCTAGATAATAATCTCGTACCGGCAATGTGTACCGGTAGTTAACGTAATACGACTTGACGTTAATTGGCACAATTTTGGAAAACTATGAAATCATTGCGTACCCGTTATTCAGAATTTCTCTAACTCTTGCTTCGTCGCAGTCGAGTTGCGTGAACACTTCTGGGTAATACTTCCTGAGGTTTAAATATTTCAGTAGCGTCTGCTGAGCCATGGGTACGCTGAATTTTTTGTGACGCAAGAATCGAAGAATGAATGAATCATCTGAAACAAATTTAGCGTAGGTTAGTATACCCGCACTGCGTTGCATGCTATAACGTTCCCGTGGCGCCCTTCCAAAGGCCAAAGATGGTACACGATTGGTCCACGTGCCCCAGTTATATATCCTGCTTGGGAGGCATTAGGGTTATATAGGTGTTTTCCACCGTAAAAAAGTTAGCATACCTGCTTGATATAGATATAAAATGAGCTAGTTAATTATAGTATCTTGATAGAACGAAATACTCAAAACTTGATGATGTTTAATTTCTGGCTACAAATATTAAGTAATTTCTAGACTTCGGAGATAATATGCGTGAAATATTCGACATATTTGGTCGATGTGTAACCAATATGGCTATTGCGGTCGTTATGATAATTATTCACAAAGGCAGGCGTAATAGTTTGATACGCAATATCGCCTCTCTCTAGAGAAGTTCATGGTCTCTTAAAGTTTCACCTGAGAAACGGCAATTAGCAATCTAAGCTTTTTTCAAAATTACTATACGTTCTGTGCTCAGTTCCCTAGAGTTACCTTGTCTAACGTTCTTAATGTCGTTGTTCTTTTGTATCCACTCCTTCATCAGGGCGAGCGCTTGCTCCCTCGTGGCGGAACTCTCGCGCAGCTCCTTCGCGGCTTCTGCTGTCGCGTTCTTGATGGTTCGCCCCAAGCAGCCCCCATCTTTCTCTATCTTCTCGCTGGAGACGTTCCATGTCGTTGTGACAGTCAGCAATACACTTGCGGTTGTCATCTTCTCATAAAATAATCTATGAACAAGGGAAATTCAGTTGGTTTTCATCACGGATATATTTCTGTTTTTTCGTTTGCCATTAAATCCTAACAAAAAATAGGACCTTCAATTCAAATAAAAAAAGGAACAATGAACAAAATTAACGCTCTTATAATTTCTTAGGTAGATTTATTAGAAATTAAATCGCAAACAATTTAACCTTTAACTTCTAACAATAAAGTTCTGGTCGAGTCCGGTAGGGTAAAATCAACGAATTCTGTGATCGAAGGGTAAAACATTTGGAAAGCTACCGGTAGGTATAATACCTAATTATGTTCTGGAGCATCGCTCGTGGCATGAATGAGCGTAGGTGAATGTCATTCATTTGATAGAATAACGTAACAATAGGTGTCGTAACGGATTGCTCTATTATTCTTCTATATCACGGCACGGCCGTAAAATACAGTTATGGATAAGGTAAATTACCTATCAAAATGGGCCGGTGTCGCAGCACGGATAGGTGTTATTTTGTTATGCCTTTCTAGTTTATGCAATTCCAATGGTGATGTCTCAAGTTATGGGACAAATATTTTTAGTTTTATTTATTGCTATGATCGTAGTGTGCACATCTTGCATTTATACCAATCATGCAAATTAACTCTAGATTGATCCCTATTATAGATACACGTTTTTACTTAGGATAGATGACCCAGTGAGGAACAGGAACACTGAATAGGTCCTCGTATAATTAAATTTTCAGAATCATAATCCTGGTCCATAAAACCTCGCACTTTTTTCAGAACCGTAAAAATAACTTAAAAGTAAGGTGCCTACTTATTTAAAATAAATGGTAAAAGTATACATTATCAATAACGTGCAGTATTAGTGGTAAATTATACATGTAGGTAATGTTTCGTACGTTTATACTTGGAGTAGTGTTGTGATGGTTGTTGCACGTGGAACGGAGCCTTGATCAAGTCAAAGTCTCTGAGGAAATTCGATATTGACGTCGAGTACACAATATTATCGATTTTTCATTCAATGATACCTTTCAATATGTTGTTTATTTGTGCACGTATAACCTACTCAGTAGGTTATACGTGCACAAATAAAGTAGTAGGTCCTACTCTATTAAGTGAAACTTGGCATGATGCCTAAATCCAATGAAAGAATTCTCTCTCACGTAGTTAACAGACAAAACTCCACGTAAACAAATGCGCATACAAGGCATGTTATTAGTTATTGTAAAGTATAAATGCATTTCTATAGAAAGTATAGACACAGAATCCTTTTTTATATTATTTCAGGAATAATAACATAATAAGTACCTATAATATATCTCTGTGGATAGGTATGAACAAAATTCACTTAAAACAATATTAACATCCCTGGAAAATGGCAGAATTTCGGCATATCTACGTTACTACGGTCATGAAGATAGAAAACACAGCAAAAAGGAGGCAGCGTAGTGACCAAATATCCTGCTTACAACAACATGGATAATAAAATTGATTGATTGTTTAACACATCGAAGGATAAGACATCGTTTCAATCAATCCTGTTAAAGGTACGCTAGTTGATGGTAGATACCTACTGTAGTTATTTCGGTTGCTATTGTTCGTATTATAGCGTCGAAGTATATTCAGTCCCTTTCATCAAATACGATAGGTACCTAAAATAACAAACCATTATTTATGTCCCGTGCCTACGACAATTTGTCAATCAGTTGTTTCTAAAAAAATATTTCACAATATACCGATCCTAACTCCATCCTCTCTGTTCTAGTCCAAGGATATCAAGTACGCCACACGGCGTACCTACGGCGTTCTAAGAAAATAAAATACCCTTGAAAAACCAAGCGTAAGATAATAATTATTGCATGTTTTTATTCCACGGCTGGCTAAGGTCTTCCCCGTTATACTCCACGCGCCTCTATTTAACGCCGCTTTCATCTATCCCTCCAGATAACAGTCGTGGTCATCACGCCATCTTTTCCTGGATCGAACACGAAGTGCTGCCTTTTTACTGCATTAGTAAGTTACTTTAAATATATTATGTATGCGTTGATGACATTTCCAAAACTCACTATTCTATATTCGTCGGTGAATTATGCATATACGCTTTGTTTATGAGGCATTTAAAGCCTATTTTTAGGATAGGTCGTTTTAAACAGGTTTTCGACGTGCATTATTAAGGTTTACCGCGAGTTCTTTGGGTAAATATTCAACAACCTTGCCTACGATTTTAATCGTGGTTTCACTCCAATCTTCTGGCGTCCCGAACGCTCGCTTGTGGATGGCCAATTTTCCAAATTCAGTCATAACGTTTCCATTGCATCGTTCCAGCTTCCCGATCACTGAGGCGGCCTCTTTGTAAGCTGAAGGGTGAATTCTTTTTATTTCACTTACATTAAACGCACAGAGTATTTGTCGAAGCGCTATTAAGTCGTAATATGTGTAATCCTCTGGTTCTTTCTCAGCGAAGTCCTCCCGAACTCGGTTGGCAATGGCCGAAAGTTGGCTTTCATCCAAATTATAGTTCAGCCCAAAATTCTGTATGACATCAATATCACTTAAAGTTATATTATTATAATCTTCTGGCGTTACAGCAACAGTGACCCAATGGAGCAGCATGAGCACTTGATCGGGAATATTTACGATGCCGTCATAGAATATTTTTACTGATTTCCATAAGAATACCGCGTTAGAGATAGGTAATTGTTCTTTACCGAGATGCGACAAACACAGAACTATGTCTTCAGTTGGTATTGATTGCAATTCTTCCAGTGAAAGCTTATGTTCTATGGGAAATTCTATTATTTCGTCACACGTGAGGGTGGACACTATAATGATCTTTGTTAATAAAAATAAAATTAACATCGTCATTATAATCCCCTGGAATCCGTTGGTGGATCGAACGGAATCACTCAAATTATTTTGATGTTCTTCCAATTTTTATTGCTCCTTTTTCGCGTTGTGTCGTCTGGTAAAATCTAAAGGCAGGCTACGACGACGCTCACGACGCGGACGGTCAGGAGTGGTCTTTATTGCAGGTTGCGGGCTCATAACATATTAATGTTTCAATTGCCGTGTACTAATGGATTTGTATCAAGCATTTATCGTGACCTTATAGGTTCACTATGGTTCTAGCATGACTAAATAAAATACAGGTTATTCTCGTTCGCCCACCTGCATACCTATTTTTGACCCTTGATAATAAATTGAATGGATACATTCCAGGAAAATCCCTACGTTTCGTTAACTTCCGGCGGGTATTTTTGGTACTATACTTACGAATTAAGACCTAATTAGAATATAGTATTAATCGAAGCTGATGCCTACTACGTATAACCACATAAAATTTAATAAGTCAATAAAATATATTTGGTGTTTAGAATATTAAAGCGACGACCTCATCCGCTCTTGAATTGGTCAACATGTGTTCTCACCAAATATTATTTATTGTCTATAAAATTCTACAAGGTACCTACGTATTCCACAAATATGAGGAAGATATACTTAATTTTTTAACAAGTGGGTAAGTAGCTTTACTTAACCACTCCTATAGGTACCTGGAATAGGGTCAAAAGTTATTATTATACAGTTTTAATTTTAGTACATACAACTACTTTATAACATTTCCTCGCCAAAATCTTTACTCTTTATTACGTTGTTCACTAACCTTGCTCTCGGACACAAACCCTGCTAGTTGTCGGTACCTATAAATGTCGCCGCCAAATAATTCAATCAGCCATTCCACTTATTGGCTAGCCTGTTCATTAAACTGGCGGCGCGGCGTGCGGCGGCGCGTTTAGTTAAATGCCTAGGTCGTGCGTGGAATGGGTTGAGTTAGCTCAACGTCAAACGAGTTGGCTAGATGAAAGTTGCCTTTTTTGGGTTTTTTTCAACCATTTTACTAGGAAATGATGATTACGACAAACAAACAAACAAATTATAAACATAATTTATACAGAAATAATTATGAGTTGAGTGTGTGTCGATACTAACCTGGTTTAAATGTTGTGGAAAAGAATAATATTGTTACAATATACCTAGATGGATAGTAGGAAACTATCCGGCGGCGGCCGGGCCGGATACCAATAAAAGTGGCCGGATAGGCCGGATTCCGAACAGTGGCCGGATCAATCTTCTCTTGGCATTTATTACCTACAGCTTGTTCTCAAAACCCATAGGTACGATCCTTTATCCCGAGGCGGATTAAGCCAAATGAAATAAAATTAAACCAATATATTTTATGGTTACCTACGTGGTCATTTAGAGCTCCTAGGCAATGCTAATATTGGGGCACCTCTCGCCTCACCTTAGGCACTAACTTTTTTGCACAAGTCGAACTGTCAAGTCAGTATGACCGTCCACTGCTACGTGGTACCGCTCGGTTGCAATGCAATTCTGGACTGGGTGACTTAACAAAATGTAATATTTTTTTTCCTTACCAGCCACGGTTCCCTAGGCGGCACTGGGCCGATTGGTTCTATGGCTAATAATCCACCCCTGTTTTTAACTCCTGATACGTAAGTAAGTATAGGAATACGTATACGTAATAACGTACTACCATGGGCGTACCCAGGGTCATGTATCATTTAATTATCCATAACTACTCGTATATTATGATTAAAATCATTGTGATACTTAGGCACCTTCATACAAACAATTAAACTTTTACACAATATCGATAAACGATTATAAATCGCAATAAATTATCGCCAGCGACGCGTGAACAAGCGTTAATAATAAATTTATTACGAAGGAAGTGCGACTAAAGGCGCGATAAAATATTAGTTAACCATAGAGATAGTACAAACTAAGTAAGCTAATAAATAGCAGATACTTATGCCAAAGGTAATATTAATAAGAATAGAGATAAAATAAATAGGATTTACGATTCACCATCATTGTCAGTCACACAAATTCTTTTGTCAGTCAGGGTACTTCCTAAGCGGGAGATAGAGAAAATGGAGAGTGATTTAGTCAATTTAGTTTTTATTTCCAACATTTTTAATTATAATAAATGTGTGACGTTTGTAGGTACAAGGGCAGGGGCAAAGATTTGTGGTACCTAAGTATCTTTGTGCCAAAGGCTTTCTGTATCATAAAATAACTTAGCAACAACAAGAATCAAGATGAAAGAAATTAAAACCAAGTTCAATGTCGCAAGCCTCAATAAACCGCTTGTTATTGACTGGCTTAAGGTTACATAGTTCTCATCCCGCGATTCACAAGCACGCCTAGAAACCGGCGCGGGCGCCGGAGTCGTTGATTCATGCATGTTACAGTCACGCTAGTAGACCCCGTTTCGAATTATGTAAGAACCATAAATGTATTTTCGTAATGTGCATATATGTGCCTAAATTGCAACATTTGGGCCACTAATTTGTTTTTAGCATAATTACTTAGAACCAGGAAGGAGGTAGGGTTGGCAGATTTCTCTTGTGTGTAAAGTTGAATCAGCAGGGCTTTTATGTAACTTTTTTGTCTATGTTTTAATTGATTTTGTTCATCCCGTGTTGATTTTTCAATGACTTTATTATAAGTTTATTTACTTTCAACTAGAAATTAATGTAAGTAATATTTTAATAAAAGAAGAGTCTGGATTTCGCTCATCCAGATTTCAATCGGCAAAGCAACACGGGATATACGTAAACAATTGAAACAGTTACGTAGGTAATATAGATGGGGAGCCGTAGAAGGATTTTCTGGATTTACTCAAGCGCGTCAGATTAAGATAAGGGATATAGCTTACATATTGATAAGAACCTCCAATCAGTATGAGCCCTTAATATTGGTGGGTTCGCTCAGGGGAACCAAAAAAAAAATACCATCTTAAAATACTCGAACTCGTCAGATTAAGATAAGGGGGATTCATTACGAGCTAAGAAGTGTCAAAAGTACAGAAAAGTACAAAGCGTACAGCCCGCCAGATTTTAAATAGTTACCGTAGCCTATAGATGCTTACAAAATCTGGCGCGCTCGAGTAATTTTTTTTTTTTCAGTTTATCATTTTGGAGCATGAAAAGTATCAATATCTGACTCGTTTGAGTATTTCCATGTCATTGCTTTTTATTAAAAAAAAATGAAATTGTCATGTAGACGCTTCCCCCACCGCTGAAAGTGGAAACATCTAAAATAATGTATTCTTCCTATCATCTCATCTACCGAATCTACTAGGTTTGGACGACGCTCGAGTAAATCCACGAAGTGCACGCTGGGCTCCCCATCCAATAGGCCTACAGATTTAACTTAGTTGCCGGCCTTGGAGCAAACAAGTAGTAGGTAGGCTTTAAGCGCAATACACACTGAAAACGCCGACATGTCGGCTTGATTTCTGTGGTTTTAGCGCTTTACGCATCGAAGCAACACCCTTTCAAAATAAGCCGTCGACACAACCCGCCGACATGTGTCTCTGGGACGGCGACTTCGGTGTGTATTGGCGCTTTAAATATTATAAACCAAAGTCGTAAACCGCTTCTGTTTGCTTGTCCGCATAGGTACTCCTTTTTTAAATACGCAGCGGATTTTAAAGTTTTCACTACGTATCATATTGAGAATGTCTTCCGGTTAAATTTAAAAATAGGTAGGTTGTATAGAAAAGCCGTGCGAAGCCGGGGCGAGCAGCTACTAATAAGCAGGAAGTTGCTACGTCAGCGACGTAAGTACCCGGACTAACCTGCCGTGAAGGGCGACACAATTAAAAAAGTCTTGGTGTTATAGGTACGTCGATGTGCTGCTTGGCTCAATGAATCGTGTTCAATTTAAGAGGTTTTACCAACAGTCTTTTAGTAATTTGGGTTTGATATAACATGTATTATAGGTACTATACCTAGAATTATTGATTTTATTAGTCTGGCTGTGATTATGATACCCATTGTAAGAACTCATTGTTTGGGACCATAGTGGCATTAGTGTTTGTCTGAAACCTTATTAAATTAAACAAGTAGTACCTACAATTCATTGATATAATTCCCCCAGTGGGTGAATTAAAATAACAATTCGCTAGACAGATTAAAGCTAATTTAAAAAAACCGGACAAGAGCGAGTAGGACTCGCGCCCTAAGGGTTCCGTACAAATTGGGACCCCCCATACAAACTTCCACCCCTTATTTTACCCCCTTAGGGGTGGAATTTTCCAAAATCATTCCTATGCTATTCTTGTACGCTGTAAAAGGTACCTACTGTTTGAATTTCATGTTTGTAACACCAGCAGTTTAGGCTGTGCACGTCCTGACAAACGGACAGACAGACAACAATGTGATGTGATTCTATATGGGTTTCGTTTTTTCCTTTTGAGGTACGGAACCAGAAAAATAGAGTAGGTACCTACTGAAATACAGAGGTACCTCTAAATCGAGATACAGATAAGAACTTAATAAGATTAAAAGCACGCACGGTATGGAAATATTGATGATATAGGCTGGTATGCGATTTTTTCATGTATACGCTTCCTCCACCGCTGAAAGTGGAAACATCTAGAACAATGTAGTCTTCCTATCATCTCATCTACCGAATATACTAGGTTTGGGCGGCGCTCTTTCAAATCTACGAATTGCACGCTGGGCTCCCGGTCCAGTAACTATACTACAGTACACTTTTGACACTTCTTAGCTAGTAATGAATCCCCCTTATCTTAATTTGACGAGTTCGAGTATTTTAAGATGGTCTATTTTTTTTTTTGGTTCCCCTGAGCGAACCCACCAATATTAAGGGCTCATAATTTTTTGAGGTTCTTTTCAATATGTAAGCTATCTCCCTTATCTTAATCTGTCGCGCTCGTTTAAATCCAGAAAGTCCTTCTACGGCTCCCCATCCATACCTTATGTATTTTTTTCGAATAAGAAATATTTTTTGTTACTTAAGCAGGCACAGCTATGTACCTATATTTTTTATTCAAGTAGAATAAGTAAGACGCTGTAATTACTAATACGACTATAATTCATAATATAATTTATTTGTTAGTAATTGGAGTACCTGAGTAGCGAGTACCTCTAGGTACCTGTAAGTAGCGTGCCTATATGGAATACACGAATATTTGACGCATATTCTATATAGGTATAATAATTTAATTAAACATTTGAATATGTTAATGTGTTATAGGCAGGATGGTACCTACTATATTACAGTTAATATTTTTGTAGATGCGATACGTTGAAACAACTTAAAATTAATCAACTAATATTTAAATTTAAAAATACGCTTTATCCACGTCATACCTACCTATTTAAGTGACGCAATTTAATTTAATAAATATCATGAATGGATTGCTAGGTATCTACTACCTAATAATTAGTTTATATTTTATGTATGATAAGTACTTATGAATGAATGTTTAAGGTACTACTTACTGTTAGACATTTTGAAATTATAGATATTTTTAAAATTACAAATGTCAATTAGGTAAGTAATCTAAATTGTTTACTTAGGCGAAATATATCAAACACTTAATAATAAGTAATATTTAAAAAGTTACTCACATAATGTTTGGGCGCAAAAAAAAAGGATTAGCAACGTGCCGCTGCCGCACTGGACTCCGCGACGCACGAACGCGTAATGTCCCACCCTCTACTCTACGAGCCGCGGCGCAGCGCCCGCGTCTTCTACAATACACGCACTGTGCAATAGATAATGCACTCGTAGGCGCGGTAGGCAGTACCTACCTCCATACAAGCAGGGACGGATTTCACTATAGTCCAAGTAGGCCCGGGCCTAGGGCGCCAGAACTTGGCGAAACTCGCAAAAAAAACGGTATGCATCAGTACCTAAAGATTTTATAATTTAGAGACATTCCTTATTTATTTAAGTTTAATTCTTAAGAATAAAGCACGAAAAATTGAATGATAATGTTTATCATTTAATTTTTTTAGCTTTACAAAGTTTAGGGAGGCGGCAATCTTGCATAGGCCTGGCATCCAGTATCAAACCCGCCCCTGCACACAAGAAGACATCTTTGTAATTTATTACTACTGTATTTTTAACGCTATTAATTTATATTATACGCCGATTTGAACATAAAGATCACTTTTTCTTTTTACACGACTGCCCAAAAAAAAAAGAGTGTTATGTGTTTAGGGTTCATGTATGTATGTATGTTTGTATGTGAGATTCTTTATTCCACCATAACTTATAAATGCCTGAACGGATTTTGATGTATGGGGTATCGTTAGAATCCTTACATCATTCCGGGTAACACTGGGTATATTATTTTTGAAAAAAATCAATATGGCGGCATTATGGCTCAACTTTAATATGTGAAAAAATATATTTTTTCTTCCATTATTACAATATGGGCATCAAATTGAAGGCCTTGATGAGCACAGTCCAAAACTGTAGAATTTATAGGCATAATTTAGGTAGGGTATAGGTAGGGTGTACATGCAAAACAAATATATCATTTTTGGCTGCTGTCACTAAAATGCATAAAATAAAAATAAACAATTTAAAAAATTAAAAACACGACTGCCCTGCCAAAAAACGAACTAAAAAGTATAAAACAAGTGCAGTGTCATTGCAGTCGGGGGCCCTCTTAGATTAAATATGTTCCACAGAACGATCCCCCGACTGCAATGACACTGCACTTGTTTTATACTTTTTAGTTCGTTTTTTGGCAGGGCAGTCGTGTTTTTAATTTTTTAAATTGTTTATTTTAATTAGGTTATAAGCAGTGATAGCCGATTGGTTAAGCACCCGTCTTGCGGGCTAAAGGTCCAGGGTTCAAACCCCGGTTCGGACCTCTGGAATTTCGAAATCTACCTATGTGCGAATTATAACTTTTATAATATTATGATTATCACTTACTCACGGTGAAGGAAAACATCGTGAGGAAACCTGCATGTCTTAGAAAGCCTAACAAATTTTCGAAAGGTATGTGAAATCCACCAACCCGCACTGGGCCAGCGTGGTGGAATGTGGCCTGAATCCCACTCGCATTGATGGGAGGCCCGTGCCCAGGAGTGGTACGTTAAAGTTCTAATACCTACCTATTATTATTAAAATTAGGTAGTAGTTAGTAGCTGGTAAGTTTTGAATGAGGTATTTTGAGAAGTAATCTACTTCGTAATTACTACCTAGGTACCTTAGTTGGTAGGTACTTCAACGAACTATGCATTTATCATCTTCTTTTGTTAACCATACCTAGGTACTCTTTAATACGTAGGCGTAGGTATAGATTTTTAGCGAAAATGTCTTCTACTTTTGATACAATTCCAAACCGCCTTAAAAAGGAGGAAGTTCTCACTCCAACCCGCAGCTACCGTACTTAAGTACATATGTACCTATTTTATTTTAATACGCATTTTAATCTTGGCTCGTTTATCGCTCATGTATTGTCATGATTGTCCATTTATTTACATGACATTCGTATTATGTTAAGTATGAATAATTAGGACTTCGTATATGTTATTACCATGGACCAATTACTGTTCTTACCTATGGGTAGGTAAGTATGTCATTATTTAGACATGCTTGCCTGTTGGTAAATAGTTCATTCAGGCACCTCTACCAAACTTTATATGAATTAGGTAAGGAAGTATTAACACTAACTCATATCTATTATGTGATAAGGTGAACAATAGTGAGTAGGTTGACGATAACGATTAGATATTTTACTAATAGGTAGCTTTGTTTGCTTTGTTTTGTGTTGAAGCACAGTGGTAGCCGATTGGTTAAGCACACGTCTTGCGGGCTTAAGGTCCTGGGTTCAAACCCTGGCTAACACCTCTGGATTTTTCGAAATCGATGTATGAATCATAACTTTAATATGATTATCACTTGCTTACGGTGAAGGAAAACATCGTGAGGAAACCTGCATGTCTTTAGACATGTGAAATCGTGGTGGATTATGGCCTGAATCCCCCTCGCATTGAGGGAAGGCCCGTGCCCAGCAGTGTGACGTTAAAAGGGCATTTTTTTATTTTATTTAGGTAGCTTTGTTACCCCACTTGTCACCTTGATAAATCCTCTGTAAAGCAATAATAACGCTTATTTTATTATTAAGGTGAATAAATACAACTCGGTTACAAAACCGAAGAAGACCTCCACAGTAACGACGATTGTCGCAAAGTATGATCATAAATCATCATGAAATAATACGAGAAGATAACTTACCACATTAAGCTTAAATGCATACTTAAATGCGTACATAATAATACAGCCAAGCTAAACACCGGGTCAAAATAATTGGCAAAACATAGAATTGACTGGTTATTTAAAGCTTGTTGTTAACTTAGTCACTTAGGGGCCATCCATTAATTACGTCACACGAATTTCATGATTTTTAGACCCCTCTCCCCTTGTCACATTTGCGAGACTCCCCCTACCTGTGGGATGTCACTTTTTATTTTCAATATTCAGAAATTTTCATTTTTTTTCGGTTACAGTTCAAATTTCGGTTTTAATACTTGGATATATTACATTATTAAATGTGACTTCACTTAACTTAGGACCCCTCCCCCCTTGTCACACAATGTCACATTTCATCGATCCCCTCCTCCCCCCCTTTACGTGTGACGTAATTTATGGATGGCCGCTTACCAAAAAATACGATTGCTTATCTATCAGCCTTCCGTGAATAAAATTAGAATAAGCGGTAGTTAAACAGGTAGTTAGAGGTGTGGTGTAAATAAAATAAAATATCTTCATCCTTAGTCCTAATTATAGTTCTGTAGGTAAGGTAAACACATAGCACAATAGTCTTATGTTACCTACATTACTATGAAGTTAACTTTGGTATCTAATGATAATCCTTGGACGGGGGTGAATCACCCTTCTGTAGTCTGCGCCCTGGTGCTCACTGCCAGGCCAGCCGCTGGGGCGTCACATTAGAAGATGGCGCTTCGTAGTTCAGCAGCGAGGGCGAACCGCTGGGTTTAGTGGGTAGACTGGACAGTTGTCCAGGGTCCCACATATCCGTCTGGGTTCCCCCGTGCCCAGACGGAATGCTTGACCACATTATCCAGCGAAAAAAAAAAGGTACCTAATTAGGGCTAATTACGCCATCTATAAATTACGCCACACGTAAAGGGGGGAGGGGGTCGACGAAATGTGACATTGTGTGACAAGGGGGTGGGAGGGGTCCTACGTTTTGTGACGTCACATTTAAAAATCTAATTTAGCTAAGTATTAAAACCGAAATTAGATTTTTTTACGAAAGATTTTGATTTTTTCTGAACATTGTAAAAAATATGTGACGTCACACAGGGAGGGGGGGAGTCTCGCAAATGTGACCAGCTGTGACAAGGTGGGAGGGAGGGGTATAAAAATCATGAAATTCGTGTGACGTAATTAATGGATGGCCCCTTATAATAAGTGAAAATTAGTGAAGAAGTTTAGTTATCTCAAGTAACGACCAACAACTCTACTTAAATATTAATTTTTGATTTCGAAACGCCAGGAATAAAACCGGAATATTGAATAGGCCGATGGGTACATCTTGCGTTTTCTAGGTCTACTTTCATTTTGGTTTACCTTGAATCTAAATGGCGAACACGAGATCTATCACAGCAGTGTTGTCAATAATTTAGTGTTAGGTCTTTATGTAGTCTACTTTTATAAAGACTATTTCAAAACTTGTCAATTGGTGCGTTCAGATGCCTCGTTTGCCTCGCCCGAGCACTCATGTTATGACATTATGTCTATGCGTTCCGACGTCAAAACTGAGTGCTCGAGTGCGGCATGCGCCTGATATAGACGCGGCTATTGGCGGCGTCTTCATCAGGCGCATGCCTCGCGCGAGCACTCAGTTTTGACGTCGGAACGCATAGACGTAATGTCATAATATGAGTGCTCGGGTGAGGCATGCGCGCCATATGGACACATCTATTGGCATCTAGAAGAAGCGAGCGGCTCCCCCGAGCAACCAATTTTGACGTCGAAACACATGGCCATAATGTCATAACTGATGGCTCGGGCGCAGCAGCTCGGGGCATGTAGACGCACCCAGTGGCTGCGTCAACATCAGCCGTGCCCAACCACTCACTTTAGACTTCAGAACGAATAGACATAATTTCATAACAAGAAACCGCGGGCGGCATACGCCTGATGTAGACGTACACATTCAATAACACGCATAATTTATGGATTATTTCCAATTTTTTTTATGGCAATGGGGTCTAATAATCGGTAGAAAGTGAGTGAACTGTCGACTCATTCAGGGAATACAGGTGTGATCGTTTTTTTATGCCTTTAAGTACACCTCTGAGCCGCTTTACCACTGTTTAGGCCTAGTCAACGAGACGGCTATTATGAAGGCCCACCTAGTTAGTGAGTCAGCACCATCTGTGAAGATGGTTGATACTGTTTATTATACCAATTACCAATGTTGTACTTACCTTTCATCACCGTTTCTTCCATCCTAACTCCGTAGGAATAGATCGATTTCTTTTCCTTCTTTATAAATGCGCAGTAGGTAATTCCTGCATCTGCTTTTAGGTCAAATCCACTAATGTTCCATCATTTTGGATCTGGCATTGTTGCAAACGCGTTTCTTTCAAGCTGACTCTTGATAATACTCAGACGATATAATGTTCATATACGTAGGTACCTAACAACTAGTAACTTAGTAAGTAGTATTCTTAATCAGTTATTAGGTACTCTTGATGAACGTAAAGATGTTTTTTTGTGGTTTATTGATCATGATCTTAAGCATAGACAATAGAAATAATATCTAAAGCTTTACTAAGACGGCTCGCAAGCAAGACCTTGTGTTGGTAGAGGTAAATAAATGGCTAATAATGGCTACTACGTGAAGGAAGTGTTTTTCTTGGAATAAAAGATAAAATAATCATGACCCGCCAGATAAAACGCCAATTATATTTATAATTTTTGAGATCTGTGCGAGTTACCCTTCAACTCTTGGAAAGTTACTGAACATAAACACGTATGACAAACTGATTTTCCTACTAAAATCCGTAGATTTGTACATTAGTCCCATTTAATTAAGAGCTGCGTTTCATTATAAGTGCTAATGCTGTGCTTAAAAATCTTAAAATAAAACGTAAAAATATATTATTTCCCTTTAGGTAGTTTATTTTATAAAAATCCTTTGTTCATACACATTACCTTTCCTACACAATTAAATTGTAAAAAGTGAATACTAGACAAAATCCGAAGTAGGTATACATTAACGTTAAAGAAATTGTGTTATGCTTATAATGACTGTATGCTTGAGATTTGCACTGTGTAATAATTCAGTTGAATAATGTGTTTACATAATGGATGGACTAGTTGCCATGTTTATTACTCCTTACTATCTATGAGAGAGTATGAAAATCGCCTTGGATATTAAAAAAAGTTTTTGAAAAATATATAAATATTAAATACAAACCCTCAGGTTAGAGAAATAAACGAACGGAGGAATAATTTGGCAGATAGATCCCATCGAATAGATTCGGTTCTGGATGATTCCAGACAAGTCTAGCAAAGTGGGCTACTTGAGTAATGTTAAATCGATGTTTGAACAACCTTGTATGTCCACTTACGAAAATGTTCGTTCCTCTTTAGTTTTATTCGTTGATCTGCAGATTACTGATTACCCTAGCGTCTCTGCAAATTATCGAATGTTGCCATTTCTCACCCTCTAACAGATTTCCATAATCAATCAATGAAAACACCAACTATGCATTAAACATAGCATAGAAATCATAAATAAACCTTAATTTATAAAATGGCCCCCACGCATTGAGGGGAGGCCCGTGCCCAGGAGTGGGGCGTTAAAATGGCTGATATTACAATTTAGTCAAATTTAAATTTACGTAAAATATGTATTTTCACATTATATCTAGTATTGATGAGTGGTTTAAATAATAGCTGTCGCTACCATGAAATAAATAAATAAAAATGTTTATGTTATAAGACCAAAAATTTTATCAATATGTTGATTTAAAAACTGTACAATCATAATAAATATGTTTTATCTTTGTATTCCCTATGATATTCAACATTTATGAATTAAAATACGTCACAACGTTGATATTCTATGTCAACAATAATAAAATTAATTAAGGTAGGTACCTTTTACATTTGATAGTATTCTGTACACCTATAATATTAAAATGAAGTAATTAATTACATTTATTTACACTGAATGTGAGTTAAAATATGTATGAAGCAAAACAACCTCAGTGAGTTAGGATAGTTGTAGTGGTAAACAGTGGTTTCTGACTTCTCATAGGATACAGCCCCTATACCATCACCTATATCACCATATCTATGGCAGAAATTCATTTAAGGTCTGCAATTGAGTTGCAATAACAGGCGATGGTAACGTACAAGGGGCAGGCGCGAGTATAATGTGTATTTACTTATTTACAAAATTATTTCATATTTCTAATCTGATTATTGTTGATATCTTTTCATCTTTCTCTCTATTTTCTTTCTCTTTTTCTCATCTTGTTCGGTATCCTGGGGTGCTTCTTGGAAGAACCATGGTCCGAGCACGTTAGTCCACAGCAGCCAGAAAGCTCGCAATGGCAGGAGAAGCAGCATCAACCAGAAATAATTGGACACAGCAGCGAGAACATGCGTTATTGATGACAGTATGATGATGTCTTTGACGTGCCTGAAAAAAGAACATTTGTTTCAATTACCAACTAGAAAATGTTATTTATATTGGCACACAACATTGGTTGTACAATTATCAGTATGCATTTCAAATGGATGAACCTCATGGCCAGGACCATTGGAGACATTAAAATTCACATGCAGTTCTGGCTTGGTCATTGTAAATGGATGGATGAAGATTGGAGTGTATGGCTATTTAGGTTATCTTAGATAATTATTACTAGCCAGCATTTTCTTATAATAATTATATTGTAAAACAATAATTTTAAGAGGTTTTAATTTTCAGTACAGTTTGGTTCTATTATCATTATTGTAATCAAAATAAAAAAATAAGTACATACTGTCTATGATAGTAATAATACAGTCGCTAGTGCCAACAAAGCAGTATAACAAAATAATAATGATCAATAATATATTCTTTGAATATAATTATGCTATAAGATTCTTCGCGTAGCATTCAAAATATAGGTATTAGATAAATACTCACTCTCCCATGCCGCCTTCCATGTTCAGATCTAGGCCGGGATCAATAAGTTGGCTGTTGTCTGAATAAGTTGGTCGACTTATATACCTCATCATTTGGTAACACCCCATGTATATTGACATGACTATAATATTCAGGAACTGAAATAATTTAAAATACATTTATATAATTGCACAGTAACTTACATGGAACATTAGTTGATGGAAAAACAGTAAGACCGAACCTAAGGAATAATGAAATATATTTTTTATCACTAAAAAATAAATTAGATTAGATTTTTTTTTAAATCTGATCTTTTCACTATGAAATGCAAGAGATGCACATCCCAGGTGCACAGAGTGTGGGCTAATAGCATTTTGGCCATGGTTGCGAACAGACTTGACTGCTCTACTAACACAAGTAAAACATATTTTTAACAATTAATTATCAAATTTAAACAATCAATCTATTTCTATGGTTTCCAATGTTGTATTTTGACACATTCCTGAAGTAAATTAGTGTCAAAATCACGAAATGAGCTGCATGAAACATTTATCATGCAACCCTATTATAAACCTCTCAATTGGTTTCATATAGGCTTTGTTTCATGATTTAGACATTATATTCTTCATAAATGAGTCGAAATTCAACATTCGAAGCTCAAATGAAACAGATTGATGGTTTCATAAAAAGGCCAGGTAACTTAAATACCTACATTTAATTGTAATACTGCTGAGTAGTAGTCGCAAGGTTGAAGACAAGGAAATACCAATTCAACTTACAATGATCCATCCTGTTAGGTTCTCATAGTAAAATATTCCAGTGATAAGCCCATAGAAGCAACATGCCCCGAGCGACATGTTGCGGTAGAAATTTACAGTTGCCGTGTTCTCCACCAAGATCTGTTTTGCACCTTTCGTAGGGGCTTTGCCCTTGGGAGCCTGTAGGCACATTATTTATAATCGTTTTAACCTAACTAGCAGTCTAAAAATAGAACAGTAATCTGTTGGTCTGAGACAGTAATAAAAAATTGTGGAATATTCAAAATTATATCATAATAAATTTAACCAGATTGTAACCACCATTGTTTTTGCGGTACACAATATACGCCGAGTAGTTCTACTTGTAGGTATGTAATTTTTTTCAGATAAAACATCTGTATCATCCTGATTTTGATGATGTACATTTTATGAAATAGATTAAGATAGGTTTTATGAATTAAACGTAACTTACCGGAGCCATTGTAATAGAGGAGCGCTTCGGGATAAAATTATACTTCCAGCTGTAGTCAGCACTGCTCCTTCACCACTAATAATTAATTAATTATGTATGTATCCGTGAAAAACAGAAGGATTTTCTTCCATTTGGCAAATCGATCATAGAGAAATTAGACTCTTTACTTGACAAGTCGATTGTACGTGGATGACATTTATGACGTGCGTCCTAAATTAGAGATGCGTCCAAATTGAATAAGCTGCTAAATTAACAGTGAGTCAACACCTGTTAAATAAATTCTAAGAAAGGTGTTAAATATAGCAGTCACAAGTACCTATATTTACGTGTTACGTTATCTAGGTAATGATTGCTGTGAGTAAATTTTCAATTGTTTGTGTAGAGTTGTTTACATTTTAAAAAGAAAAACTCAAAAAGTACTCTAAAATGGATATTTAACTGCAAAAAAGTTAAACATGGAACTTTTTTACGATAGCGTTACCGTAAAATATTTGGAATGAATTAATTATGTTCACAATCTGTATATTTTTAAATTTACCAGTTGCTAAAACTAGCTGTTGATTTTAAGTGTTAATTATTTTTAGCACTAGCATTTACCAGTGTTATTTTTTTAAATGATTAAGCGCATCTCTATCCTAAATGTCATGATATTTTTTTTATTCAAACCATCGATTTAAACTACTTGCTTTGGGTCACGGGTTTTAGGGAAAGGTAACTGCCATAAATATAAGAAGTTCGTCTTGGATCTCGTAAGGCAGGCCCACTCACAAAAGAAGGAAGCAAGCGGTGGCAATGTCTATCTCTCTTTTAAGTCACTAAGGCCCGCCACATACATACGGAATTTCCGTGCAGAATTCCCTTTCGAAAAATCGAATCGGGGTTTCCGAACGCGATACGTCCATACATTTGAATGGATTTACTGCGTTCGGAATCCCCGATTCAATATTTCGAAACGCAATTCCGTACGAAATTTTCCGTATGTACCTATGTGGCGGGCTTAACAGCTACCACTTAGTTAACACGTCAGCGTATAGTTTTCTGATAAGTTTTCAAGCCGCAATTCGCGGCATTTCAAACACAAAAACTTAAAAGCATTAGCCCTACAGTTTGTGCCAAGGTATAAGAAACTGAATTCATGTGGTAGGAGTTATTAGGTAATTCCTATCAAAACAAAATAGTCCGATAGCACAGAATAGCCTGAGACTCGTAAACACGTGAGGTACTTTTTATAGCTAATTTAAGTACTCAATAGTAGGTACCTATCAAAGAATTTGTAAAAAAGAGTTTAAAGAGTTGTAGGTAAACTTAATTAGCAACAAAAATCTAAGTAGGTAGATATCTACTCAAATTGCGAATATTGTGCGTGATTCTCATATTTTAGGGGGCGTCCATAAATTACGTGAGGCATTTATGGGGGGAGGGGGTCGAGCAAAATCTCACCAAATCTCACGTGGGGGGAAGGGGGGGTCTCGGCAAATCTCACGTAATTTTTTTTACTGCAAGAAAAACTTAAGTTTTTTTTTTTACTAAACTTAACTTTAACATTTTTTTTTGTTAAATTAAGTATAATATGATTCTCCTCCAGAATATAGCTTTTGAAAAATCTCACGTGAGATTAGAGGGGGAGGGAGGGGGTCGAGCAAAATCTCACGAAATCTCACCAAGGGGGGAGGGGGGTCGAAAAATCTCAAAAATCACTTCACGTAATTTATGGACGCCCCCTTACAGCTGCAAACATTTCTTACATACCTACCTATAATAGGTGATACCTATATGTAAGAAATGTTTCAGCAGGCCTCTGCTTAATACCTACATAAGATATACTACCTACTTAGCTATATTACGAAATACATATGTATAATACCTACACTTGCTAAGGTGACTGCGCAATTTTACGCGCTCACTGCCGGAGGTCACTTTCTTTGTTATATAAATAGTTATACGTTACACATAATTATTATTCCAAGTTCAATAGGTATAACTTTGCGCTTGAGTGGATATGGATGTGTAGGTATGTATTAATTTATACACACACACGGTATAAGTACGTAGGTACCTATTATTATATTTTACGTAGAATCCCAATTACCTACTAATATACCTACCAATCGGGCTTATAATTTAGATTAACCCGTGGAATGATCCAAAAAAAAAAGTCAGTACATTTTCTATTGAACTTATGCACATGCGTATGTGCACGCATCATCGAGGGGTTAAAATAGAAAACGAATAAATTGAAAAAGCCGTACCACTGCTAGACGGCACACTTAAATATCCAATGGCTGCGGGTTTGATTCCCGTTAGGTCTAATTCTGGAATAGTCTTACCCTCTTATTCATAGAAAGTTGTGATCGACTTGTAGTGGAATTACAAATCACATTTGTTCCTAAAAATGCTTTTCAAAACCATTGCAAACTGGCCAAAATCTCTATGAATAAGGGGGTTAGTTTTCTGAATGTAGATACAGCCCCCACATATTTATATAAGTAGGTATGGAAATCGTTTCGGCGGTTTAGGACATTCGGTACTACTTTACTTACTTAGCTTGGCGGAGTGGATCGAGCGTAGGCCGCTCGGCTCACTGTAGCGGGTGGTTGCGGTTCGATTCCCGCCAGGGGCAAATTTGAAAAACGACCTTTTCGTGATTTGCCTTATCACTGGGAACGCCCCCAATCCGTTGTACGGTAGCCATAGTACAAACTTTGGGGGGCTTAGGCGCCACACATTCTCACCACTGTTACTCCTGTAAGCCAGGATCGACAATGGTGTCCAACGATGACGTCAAGGTTTGACCCTCGACGAGTCCCGGGGAAAAGCTAAGTTGTCTTGGAACCCGCACGAATTTAATCAGAAGAAAGGATAGGAGGAGTTGGAAGAAGATTATCCACTTCCCTCCATAACAAAGCGGGAGACAATAATAACAGCATAGGCAAATAAACAACACACAAACAAACAAACTTTGGGACCATACAGAGGTGTGTTTGTCTGGTGATATTTTATTTTCTTAGTTCTGTGTGTGCTTCACCTATCGGTTATGCTTGATGGACATTTGGCGGTTTCCAGAATCAGTCTGACGAGGTAAGCCGGGAACCGGAGGAGGTTGCTCTTATTGTACCACTTGTGGCCTACGCACATTATTGTGCGCCTCACTCAAGTATGAAAACCATTAAAATCTAGCCCAGTCGGTATACTTAGTAACTACCTACTTGCATAAATAATGTAATTATAAATACCATGTAATTAATAAGTTGGCACATAGGTACTAGTCATTTTTATTTACGGATGTTACGGATGTTCAAATTCACCCTGTATACTAACCAATTTGAAATCATGGGCATCCTTTTAAACGGTGATTCTACACATGGTTCAGAATACTTAGGGAATATTAATCAACAAATTAATTTATAAAAAAATATTGCCTAGGTAAGGAATTGCTTATTTGCTTACTCGAGCAATATTTTATCATCAATAGAATTATTTATTTATTTTCCCAAAATATTCTGAACCATGTGTAGAGTCATAGGTAGTTTAAAAGGATGCCCATGATTTCAAATTCACCCTGTAGACCAGTTATTTCCCTATCTCTTTGGGTATACAAACCTTGAACTAGAACTATGATTGATAGTTAACCCGTACGTGGTGCAGTTACAGTGGCCGCCGGGGGTGTCTGAGCGTCTCACTCACCCGCTCTAGCAGCTCCAGGACTAGGTACCTACTTACTTCATAAATCCTTCGTTGGTTCATGATTTTTACCCGACTACGGCGGAGGGTTATGATTTTGACCGGTATGTATGTATGTATGTATGTATGTATGTATGTATGTATGTTTGTATGTATGTATGTATGTATGTATGTATGTATGTATGTATGTATGTATGTGCGTCTGTTCCCACCTAACTTCCAAACTACTTGTCGTAATTTGACAAATGAGGTATCGTTAGAAGCGGCTTAATGGCGCGCTGGTTATAGGCTATGTGACGTCACATAAAATTGCATATGGCGCCCTCTAGAGGACATAATGTCATGAACAAAAAAAAAATCATTTTTTAATAAAACCGTGTGGGGTATCAAATGAAAGAGCTTGATGAGCACATTTCAAAAATATATATATTGTTACCTATAACTCCAAAATAATTAAATAAAAAGTAAGTTTAAAAACTAAAACCCGACTACTGAAAAATCGCGCTCTAAAAAGTATGAAACAAGAAAATATTCTCATCTAGAGGATAGCCGTGGTCCGTGTTCATATGCCATTTGGCCCTAAAGGACCTACACGGACCACGGCTATCCTCTAGATGAGAATATTTTCTTGTTTCATACTTTTTAGAGCGCGATTTTTCAGTAGTCGGGTTTTAGTTTTTAAACTTACTTTTTTAACACTACTACGGATATATGTCAAAATTCGAAGCCCGAACGAAACGGATTATTGCTTTCGTAGTTCGTAATAGGAGCCCAGGGAAATCCTCATGGATTTTCCCAAGTTACGATATCTTCTAAGATTTCTTCCCCATCAGCCAATAAAAAGACACCTACCGAGCAATACATCTTTGTTTTTTGGCTAGTTACCCAGATTAATATAAGGGAGGATACCTTACATATTGATAAGAACCTCCCACCAGTATGAGCCCTTAATATAGGGGGCAGGGGGTACGTTCAGGGGAATTAAAAAAAAATACATGCTAGAGCATGAAAAATATCAATATTGACACGCTTGAGAATTTCCATGTCAATAGCTACGTCCAGAAGTGTCACATGCCGCGCGAGGCTGCTCACCCACATGCCTCGCGAAGCACGACGTTTGCCTCAGTCGCATGCCGCGCGAGGCAAATGGCGAGGCAACTGACACTCTAGACAGGGAAAGGTATACCCGATCAATCAGTTTGACACGTTTGACATCGTTCTGTCTCACGACTGCCAAACTAGGCGAGGCAAATGTGAGTGCTCAGGTGAGGCAGGGCGCGCATTTGCCTCAAGTGAGGCAAGTCAAACTTGGCGAGGAAAATTTTCCTCGCGCGGCATGTGACACTTCTGGACGTAGCTATTGGTTTTTTTTTTACAATTTTGAAATTAATATTATGTAGACGCTTCCCCCACCGCTGAAAGTGGAAACATATAGGACTATTTATTCTTACTATCATCAAATCTACCAAATCTAATAGGTTTCCGCGACGCTCTAGTAAATACACAGTTACAGTCACACGCATCATGGGCTCCCCACCGTGTCGTGTCGATCTCGGCAGGGCGCCTTATAGAATCTTTCCGTAAACTACATTTCTCAGCAGCAACGCTAAAGTGCAGCTTTACTGATTAAAGTATGGACTTAGTATAGTGACATTCGATCACCTACTCGATCGCTATTTGAATACGTTCAAAACTCATACTACTATTCTACCAAGCCAACTAAGCATTCGGGTGAATGCGGCTTCCCCGCCGACGGGTGCCTAGTTGGCTTGGTAAGTAGTAAATTACATCACATTCTTTTGTTTTGATTGGCTAATTTTCAATTCAAATTAACGTACTAGTCCGCCAAGCCAACTAGGCACCTTTCGGCGGGAAACCGCATTCACCCGAGTGCCTAGTTGGCTTGGGGGAGTAGTAAGTAGTCGAAATAGCATTTCGATGTAGGAACTCCCCCGCAGAACAAAACTCACCTACCTACTATAATAACATCATATTAGGTTTATCTCTTTAAAACAACAGTGGCTTTGTTTATATACCTACTCGACTATTGTAGTCTTTCGATGATTATCGCGGCGACCTCCTTGCGTGAAGCTATTTTTCGAGAATGAATAGATATCTACAGCTGCTAGTGTGTGAAGGAGAATTGTATGAGAATTTCAACAATGCGTTTTGGGCTTCACATACAAGATAGTGATAATTAATCACATTTTTAAATGTGCATTGTGTAGTTAAGCAGGTGAATTCATACGAGACTCATGTTGTCTTGGTTGTTACTTCCTTTTCGTTGTAGGTTAGGTTATAGGGTATATCCACGAACCTATGGTACCTATATAAAATCAGTGGATACCTATATCATATGCCATATCGGCACTAAAAATCTAGCCAATCAGGATCGTTTAATTATTTGCAGACACACAGCTTTGTAATTCACTTGGTGCGTCTATATCAGGCGCATGCCGTGCTCGTGTATGTGTGTGTGTAAGTGCTCGCGTGAGGCATTTGAAGCATCTGGACGCACCAATGCACTAAGGCCTAACATCCTTACAACCATGATTTCAACATTGATACATCCGTGAGATATCACTTTTGTCATCTCTCTCTAAAGTCGTATTAATAATCCAGTGGAGTAAAATGACAGCTGTTTATGTCAAACGTAAAATTAATTTCATCCGTTCATCATGAATAATGTTGTTTTTATTAATCTGGTTCAAATGATTTCAATTGTATTTACTAAAGAATAACAAATCATGATCACTCATAAAAAATAGATTCAATTAAAATATAAATTCACATTTATACCTGTCATTTTACTCCACTGAATTATAAATACGACTTTAGTAGTTTTCAAGGGCAAAATCTAGGTTGAAACATCCGTAACAGATGACAAAATTAGAGAATCACACCCCAGCTCCGTAAGATGCTTTCTGTAAATAAGAATCTTCAAATAAGTTACTTACTTAAATGTAAGTATATAGGTTTAGCGTAAAGCTAAGTTTAGATTAACAACAAATCTTTCAGAAGTTGACTACCGGCAGGCAATTCGCGAAAGCTCACTTTAGTAGGAGGACTTTCTTGCAGAAGTTATCGTTGTCGATGGCTGAAGTCAACTTTTGCAAGTTTTGTGGCTAATCTAAGGTTAGCTTGAGGATCAGTTAGTGTGTAAATGTTGGATGCTCGACTTTTATGTCGCCTGACTTAAATTAACTGTATGGCCTAAACTAAGCTAGGCTTGTAGGTACTATGGGTACCGTACAATCGACAGAGGGCGATCTGAGTGACACCCATCAGACCAAGCCAAATAAAAAAAAGGCCATTTACGAAATTTACTCCTAGCGGGAATCAAACCCGCAACCATCCCATGGAGTGAGCAGATCGGCATACGCTCGTACTACTACGCCTAGCTGTCGTCATCTCAATCTCTCATTAATTCGAATTCGAAATTCGAGTGCAACTCGTATAGTTAGACTCTGGTTTGTCAGCGCCGGTAGGCTCTACATTTCATAAAAGTTCGATATTGTCGCATAATCGAATGTGTCAAAGGAAAACCAAATCTACTAAAAACAAAACAATAATATTATTTATTTCATTGGTTCCGCAAAATTATCTACTAGAGACTTAAAAAAAGAAACTTAAAAATAGGTTACCTCCTAATAAACAACAAAACATAGCATCAGTGGGTAGTACAGACCTGTACAGACAGACATCACCTTGTGTCAAAATATATATACTTGCACTGATTAATACAGTTACGACAACATTATACACGTTCTATTCAGACTCATTCACGGTAATTAGAACTTATAAACAGATACTGTTAAGCTTTCCATAAATAGAGTTAAATTTGTGTGCTTCACCGTACAAAGAAACAATCGCATCGCTGGCTCAATGTTCGCATCGCAAGAATATAATTTGTAGATAATGAAACAGTTATTACCAGAGGTGAGCCATGATGTGATCGATCCTTTGCCGGCAACAGACGCCTTTGCAACTCGTTTGCAGTCTTCACTTATGGCATACATCGCTTTTCCCAAGCGTACGGTCAAATCCGAACATCGGACAATTGACGATTTTTAAATTTAAGTCTTATGGTTTCATAATAAATTATTTGGGGAATTGCCATGACTGCTGCGTCTGCTGCGCCTGTTTTGGCGACGCTGGTTGCGGGGCGGGTTTCACGCTTAGTGATTTTTGGCTTGCTGCTGTATTGTTGTCGCTTCTGTCCCAGCCATGAGACTCGTGCACGTGCTCGTGGTGGTCCGGTGACGGGAACCATTCCGATATCCACACGGGCCTCCATATTTTCTTCACACCTGGTACCCAGATGTCCTTCCAAGCTGGTACCCAGATCTGTTTCCAGGCTTCTTTCCATTCTAACTTCTTGTCAGGCACCCAGATGAGTTTCTTGGAAGGCTTCCAAATTTGTTGCCAAGCCTCCTTCCAGACTAACTTCTTATCGTCGATCCATATTTGCTTCTTCTCCGTTTTCCAGATCTGTTTCCATTCGTCCTTCCAGACTAATTTCTTGTCAGGAATCCAAATTTGCTTTTTAGCTGGTTTCCAGTACTTTTTCCAAATTGGTTTCCAAACGAGTTTCTTTTTCCATAAATCATGTGAAGTGTATTCCCAACCTTCATGGTCTTTACCCAAAAATTTCTCACCTGGAATACCGACTTTAACCCACTCTGGAATCCAGACTTTCTTCCATGCTGGAACTTGAATTTCCTTCCAGCCGGGTACTACGATATCTTTGTGGACAGGAACTGTAATTTTCTTCCAATCCGGAACCTTTACCTCCTTCCAAGCTGGCACTTTAATGGGCTTCCATTCAGGCTTGTAAATCTTTTTCCAGTCTGGTACCTTAATTTCCTTCCAAACAGGAACTTTTGTAGGTACCCACACGGGTTTCCATATCTTTTTCCAAGAAGGTTTCCATATTTGTTTCTTGGAGGGCTTCCATATCTTTTTCCATCCAGGCTTCCAGATAAGTTTCTTCTTCCAATAGCCAGGATCATGATGGTCGTGGTGATCGTGATGGTCCTCGTGGTGGTGCTCGTCTACATGATGATCGTCGTGGATGTCGTCGTGAACGTGGGGTTCGTCGTGGTCATGGTAGTCATGGTGCTCGTCGTGATGACTGATTTCTTCATGGTGGTCGTCGTGAGGATGCAAGTCGTCATGATCTTGGAACGGGTTGACTAGGTCTGACGGTGGCGCTGGGTAGTCATAGCCGACGCGCTTCTGCGCTGTGCTCTCGCTTTCAGACTTCTGTTCCACTAGTTGCTGTGTTTGTTGATTTTGAGGTATTAACGCCTTTCCCGAAATCAGAGCGATTTGTGCAATTACCCCTAGGGTAACCTGTAACAAATTAAAACATTAAAATCAAAGTAGTGCAGGTAGGTATTTTAACAAGCGCACAGCAGGATAATTGATAATCGGCAAAGATTAATATCGCATAGCTTATAAAAGACAAAGTATAGCATTCATCTCAACGCAAAAAACAATAAAAATCTACAGTAATGGAACAACAAAGATAGTTACTTTGTAATCAGACATGCACCTAATAGGCTACCATCATTAACACAATGTTTTCACAGATCCTTGTTTAGAATTTATTATTATAATAAAAGCGTTCTACAAAATGTTACATAAGACCATTTACAAGAATAACAAAAGGAAAGTGAGAATTGTCTGGACGGCTGGGGTCCACAGGCAGTCTAAATCGAAGCCTGAGGCATCTAACTAACCGCTTGAAGCTATCACTTCAACATTAGTGTGTACAACAATGTGTAGAACCTCAATTTACAACGTCAACTCACGAGAGTGCGTATGTAAAACCAGCGTGCCATCATCGTCTTCATAAAAAACAGTAGGTATTAAATAACTGCATCGCATTATCTTTAATGTAATACAGAGCGGCGAACGTATGGGAAACCCGAGCACACATTTAAAACCCGGACAGTCTGTCAGTTACGTAAGAAAACGATGTTTTTGGAACACTTAAGAGTGTCGCCTGCATGAACTGGTTACTGGGTTATTCATTATTTATTTAGCTATAAATAAATCTATAATGGTATGGAATTAGGAGTCATCTATTTAATCCCGAATACGATTAAACTTTATAGAAGTACGCTGTTGTAATTCCGTTTGAAAGAGGCTATTTATTAGCCACGTCCAGATGTCTCACAAGCCGCGCGAGGCAACTTGCCTCACGAAGTTTGATTTGCCTCGCGCGAGGCAAATGCGCGTCATACCTCACCTGAGCGCTGTCATTTGACTCGCCTAGTTTGGCATAGTCATGAGACAGAACGATTTCAGACGTGTCAAACTGATTGCTCGGGTATACCCTTCTCTGTCTAGAGTGTAGGTTGCCTCGCCGTTTGCCTCGCGCGGCATGCGACTGAGGCAAACGTTGTGCTTCGCGAGGCATGTGGGTGAGCAGCCTCGCGCGGCATGTGCATGTTGTAGACACGCCTATTTAGATGTACCAATACTAAGTACCTATATTAAAATGTGTAATCCACTGAATGTCAAAAAATAGATTTGACGTGAACAAAATATTACATAGAGACATTTCCTAGTGAAAGTGTACGTACATGTATACATCTGCCACATTAGCGTAGTTCACACATGGGGCTAATATAATAACACAACAGTCGGCCGAGATTATGCAACAGTTACACAAGCGATCGGGGCGCGGCGTCACCGACGACCGCTGACAATGCCGATCCATTTCCCCGGCACAATATACGGCCCTATCCATTAGCTACGTCCAGAAGTGTCACATGCCGCGCGAGGCTGCTCACCCACATGCCTCGCGAAGCACGACGTTTGCCTCAGTCGCATGCCGCGCGAGGCAAATGGCGAGGCAACTTACACTCTAGACAGGGAAAGGTATACCCGATCAATCAGTTTGACACGTTTGACATCGTTCTGTCTCACGACTGCCAAACTAGGCGAGGCAAATGTGAGTGCTCAGGTGAGGCAGGGCGCGCATTTGCCTCAAGTGAGGCAAGTCAAACTTGGCGAGGAAAATTTTCCTCGCGCGGCATGTGACACTTCTGGACGTAGCTATTTAGGTACGCGCCAAAAGAGTCACCAGCCCAAAAAAAGACAGGTATGTAATTCGTTTTGAGATAATACATAGTCTTCTACAGAAGTGATTACCACGATACCACGCATTTGTGCCTTTAATGGAGCGAGAGTTATTAACTTTAGCGTTTCAAAAGTGCGAAATAATACTTGTAATATCTCAAGAACTAAGCAAAAACTTAAGAAGCTGTTTCTTGAATATTAGTGACTGCTACTCCTAAATTCTGTTTTTGGGCCATTTGATGTATTCTAAGATCACAAACATTCAACTCAGAAAATATGATAGTTACGTAGGTATAATGTGTATTCACTTACTAGCTACCGCATACAGGGTGGTGACGACATTACGACAATAAATTTAAACATGATCCCTACTAGTCAATCACAATACTTTAAAATTGTCAAATTAGATTTACATCAAAATTTTAAAATCCAAATTTTCGCAAAAATTAAATGCGCAAATAATCTAAACGTAACACTACACCCTTTATAATTATCTACTGACCTGTAGGTACAAGGGTGACAAAATCGCTTCGGTGTCGGTGTATTTGGCGGTGCATTTGCAAGTCATGCCGTGGCTATGCCTTTGAATATATTTTGATATTTTTTTTTATGTACGAACTACTCACGTGATACCCAGTATGTGGTTTCAGTTAGTGTCGTTATGTCGTCACCACTCTGTATGTAGGTAACTAAATTATCATTTCGGACTTTTGAAACACCCTGTATAAGTAATCTCGAACGTAACAAACACAGGTTTTTTGGGTTCCAAACTACAAAATACAGAATCAACGACATATCCGTTTCCGTGTCTGAGCATTTATGTGCTTGTATAAGTACCTAACAGTTGGTGAATATAATACGATTACATTATGTACCGGATCACTCTCACTTGAGCGCGAGGTCTTCTTGTAATCACCGAAAGGAGGCAAGTCGTGACCCGACTAACGTTCACAAAACGGAAGACATTACGCAATCCGGTCGAGTTCATCGCCACTTCTAGAGAGATTCGCCACTTACAGGTATTAAACAACAATGACGGGAACTCGCATCAATAATTGAAACCTTCCGAGCCAATAAAAAGAAACAGATCTATTGTAGTGATATGACGTCGGGGTAAATTCATCAATTAGATTTCACATTCTCAAAAATAACACTCATCACATCTCAATTTGTAAACACATAATGAGATAAGAAGGCAATTAAATTTTATGAGTGCATTTAAATTTGCCAAGTAGGATACCTAATTAGTGTCCTACTTTTTTATAAAATATGAATTAGTAAGCAATACGATCACGTTTATATGGTTAAACAGCGAAGTTAAACACTCTTTAAGAACCTATGGCTAACCCCTACATAACGCAAAGGGGTTTTATAAAGTTTCATCCCCTTGTCTGCCCATCTGTCTGTGGTGGTAGTTCTCAAACGGGTGGACCGATTTCAACGCAGTTTTTTTAGTTCAATAGCTGGTATTCCTGTGATGAGTTTTAGTTAGATTTTATGGAAATCAGTTCAGTTATTGTGCAGATAAACTTATCGGGGATTTCAGATATTTAAACATAAGTTATAAAAAAAAAACAATTAAAGTGCTAATGTGTAGCACAGTAATTATGTGCTTGTCAATTACCACTTTGCTGTTGTAGGTACTGCATACAACGTAAAGAAGAGAAATGTAAATTTGTCTTAGCGTAGCTGTCAATATTTACAATGAGCTGCTTGTTCGTAAACTATTTATTTATGTACCACCGCCATGCGGAATGAATTGCATTTTGTTTTGAATGTTGACGGGCATACAATATAACTTTATTTTTATTGGCATCTATTGGCTAGTAAAAGTAATTACACTAAATGATTACCAGTCGAATAATTCGTTTCATGTTTATTTTTTCTGAATTGATTGAACCGTTTAAAACGATTCATCAAAAGAATTAATTGATCACGAAATTTTTACACTTTTTGTGGTTCCCTGATAGCACTCCTTACCGTCAGCCAATAATAAAACTAACACTTTGTTAAAGCTTATAAACAAAACAAATTTGATAAAATGAAATCCTGAACGTTTGAAATATTTTGAATCACTGACCACTTTGCTCCAGATCCCTCGCATGTTGGGGCGGGGTATGGCCGTTCCACTAGCTAAGACGCCGGAACTCTTTTTACTCTATTAGCTTACCTTGAGTATGACTTTATATATGAATGAGCCCACCCCATCGAGCGGCCGGTGGGGCGCGGTCGCGCGCACTTTCGCCGGCAACCCCGCACCGCCGGCGCTGGCGCCGCCGCTGGGCCGACCATCGCCCACCGGGACGCGTGGGATGCTCCGTGGATCCACCATGCAAATTCTTCAAAAAGCCGTCAAAAACATCTCTTCTTCAGACAATTCACTTAGAGCTTTTGTTTAGGTATTCCGATATAGGCTTCATAATCTTCTAAATATATAAGAATCAAAGTCCTGACTGACTGACAGACAACGCACAGCCTAAACCATTGGTCGTAGAGACTTGAAATTTGGAGGGTGTATTCGTCTTGGTGGGTAGAGGTGTACTAAGAAAGTATTTTTTTAAATTCAACCCCTAAGGGCGTTAAATAGGGGAAGAAAGTTTGTATGAAGGTTCGATATTTAATACTTCGCGGACGAAGTCGCGGGCAAAAGCTAGTACAAGAATAAAGTTAATACCTATGCTCTTAATTCTATAGCACTTATACGTAGGAGATATAAGATAAAAATAATAAGTCAATATCGCCAGAAACATCTACCGACGTAAACACTCTGTATGGTCCCAAACTGAGTAACGCACGCACTATGCGTAATAATGAGTCCATTATTACGCTACGCATACAATCCAGTCAGATTTGTTACCAAAATATGGCTCTGACGGGAACTGAACCCACAACCACCCAATCCTGTGGGCCAAACGATCGTCTTGAGATAAAATGCAATGACAGACCAGTCTTAGATACCTATATACCTGCCCCTTTGTGACTTCGTTGCAAACATAAATTGAATCGCTACCCTAATATACCTTATACCTATCTATGACCGTGGCATTTTAGATCTGCAATTAAGTTCGAAATGGATTCCGAAAGTTCGATTCCGTAAGTTCTAAGAACGGCACATTTCCGTTACGTTACAAATAACATTTGTTAAAAATACAACAGTAAATATAATCTATACTTCTATACTAATATATAAAGAGGGAAATGCTGACTGACTGACTGACTGACTGACTGACTGACTGACTCATCAACGCCGAGCCGAAACTACTGAAGTTAGAGACATGAAATTTGGATAGTAGATATATTTTGTGTCGTAGACAAGCAATAAGAAGCGATTTTGGAAAATTCAACCCCTAAGGGGGTTAAATAGGGGATGAAAGTTTGTATGCAAGTTCGTCATTTTTCAAGTTAGAATTATGAAAATTTGTGTTGGGGTGTCTTTTTAAAAATAAAAAATATGGTTTTCGGCGTTTTTGAATATTCAACCCCTAAGGTGGTAAAATAGGGGATGAAAGTTAGTTGGGAAGTTTGTATAGATGTTCGTCATTTTTGAAGTTAGAATTATGAAAATTGGTGTAAAGGTTCCTTTTTAAAAATAAAAAACTTGAATTGCTGCGTTTTTGAAAATTCAACCCCTAAGGGGGTAAAATAGGGGACGAAAGTTTGTATGGAAGTTCGTCATTTCCGAGGTTAGCATAATGAAAATTTGTGGATAGGTTTCTTTTTACGTATTAAAAATAATAATTTCATCTTTTTTGAAAATATAAACCCTAAGGGGTTAAAATAGGGGGTGAAAGTTTGTATGGAAGTTCGTCATTTTTTGAACTTGGAATTATAAAAATTGATGATTAGGTGACTTTTAAAAGATAAACAATATTAATTTCAGGGTTTTTGAAAATAAATCCCCTAAGGGGGTATAATAGGGGATGAAAGTTCGTATGGAAGTTCGTCATTTTTGTAGTTAGAATTAAGAAATTTGGTGATTAATTGTCTTTTATAAAAATAATAATAATAGAGTTTTTGAAAATTATACGGGGTATGGGATACGGGATACGCGATATGGGATACGGGATTTTGTATATGAGATACGTGATACGGGATACGGGATACGGGTTACGGGATATGGGATGCGGGATGCGGCATACGGGATGTGGGATGCGTGATACGGGATACGGATACGGGATACGGGATACGGAATGTGGGATGCTTGATACGGGATACGGATACGGATACGGGATACAGGATACGGGATACAGGATACGGGATACGGAATGTGGGATGCGTGATACGGGATACGGGATACGGATACGGGATACGGGATGCGTGATACGGGATACGGATACGGATACGGGATACGTGATACGCGATATGGGATGTGGGTTGCGTGATACGGGATACGGATACGGATACGGAATACGGGATTTGGGTTTCAGCAAACGGAAACGGAATTTTTAAATTTATATTCTGCGCGGACGAAGTCGCGGGCAAAAGCTAGTTAAAAATAAAGCCATCAAAGTGAGATGATGATTTTGGTTGAATTAACATATAAGCTTTGACCAGCCAGTCGATTACCATCAGTATAGCTGAACGTTTACAATTATGATCCAGTTGAATAAATAAACTCGCACATTGCGAAAACAGCCACCGATGTGCGGTAATGATCCGCTATAGGGGAATTATGAAATACCTTTGAGTATCATGTTTCAATTCACCACTGTATTTTATTAACCTATCGACCAAACATGTTGGTGCCTCATTAAAATAAGCGATTGCCGCGGACTTGTTTGTTCATTGGTAGCATAGTACTCACCCTAATTGCGATAGTACCTACCTATGAAGTGCTTCCAAAATGAAACCACGTGATTATTACAGGACCACAGTAGGAATCACTGTGAACATTAATTATCAACGTATTTTTATTTACTTACTTTTTTAATAGCCTGTTAACTGTCCCACTGCTGGGCAAAGGCCTCCCTTCTCTCCTCCATAACTCCCTATCCTGCACCATTTGCTGCTACGTTCTACCCGCAAAGTTTTCCATATCGCCTCCCTACTCTACCTTCGTCCGCCTCGAACTCACCTACTTAGGTACCTACAATATAAAAAATCGCGCTCTAAAAAGTATGAAACAAGAAAATATTCTCATTTAGAGGATAGCCGTGGTCCGTGTAGGTCCTTTAGGGCCAAATGGCATATGAACACGGACCACGGCTATCCTCTAAATGAGAATATTTTCTTGTTTCATACTTTTTAGAGCGCGATTTTTCAGTAGTCGGGTTTTAGTTTTTAAACTTACTTTTTATTTAATTATTTTGGAGTTATATGTAACAATATATATATTTTTGAAATGTGCTCATCAAGCTCTTTCATTTGATACCCCACACGATTTTATTAAAAAATGTATTTTTTTAAATTCATGACATTATGTCCTCTAGAGGGCGCCATATGCAATTTTATGTGACGTCACATAGCCTATAACCAGCGCGCCATTAAGCCGCTTCTAACGATACCTCATTTGTCAATTTACGACAAGTAGTTTGGAAGTTAGGTGGGAACAGACGCACATACATACATACATACATACATACATACATACATACATACATACTTACATACATACATACATACATACATACATACATACATACCGGTCAAAATCATAACCCTCCGCCGTAGTCGGGTAATAAATAAGATAATTAGGTATGATAGGTTAGGTAATATATCAAATTAAACATCGAATTATTAAAATTTAAATATTTACTCTGATTCTTCAATGAAAACTCTGCTTACTTTTGTCAAGTCAACTCTAGCAGACGCTATAATAAAGCGAACTTAATAACTCAGTTGAGAAATTTACTTTGAACCAAATTATGACTGCTCTGTCGTGTTATTTAGATAAATTTTATTTCGATATTTATCTTTAATATTTTAGTTTTATTTAGATAAATAAAACTAGAGAGTAGTCATAATTTGGTAACGTAGATACGTAATTAGCTTATCTCTACTAGGTATTGGATAGGCCTAATAGATGACGAGAAAAAGAAGCTAAAGTACCCACGTATGTCAACCATATACTCTATATGCCGGAACTTATATCTACATGAGACCATACCATTGGTTCATAACATAATTATGTACCTACAAAATTCTGAAGCGTCATCAGTAATTATTTATTTCTTAAATCTGCAATTGAACAATAGCTCTACTATGAGAAGTTCTCTAGAGTCGCTAGTTATAGCGAGCGTACATGGTAGAGCTTAGTAGAGAGATTTCATCTCTAGCTCAATGCGCATGCATGTATTGTATGGCGTCGATTCCAATCGGCCCACGCATTGTTCACCTGCCGCTACTGCTATCCTCAATCCATTATATTATGCCGTATTAAGATAAGTAATTATTACACAATCATTGACATTTCCGTTAAACATATAGCTTTTAAATTAACTGGGTGAAGCGGACGTTGATTGTCATTCAAATGCAAAAGTAAACGATATGAGTCTAATAATCTTGTTGCGTTTGACAACAGTTTCATACAAATCATATTTAAATATATTCTACAACTACCTATCTGGTTAATTTGTGATCTGTTTATAACATAAAAATCGACATATCAGATTAACACAAGTCAATATGTTGAGTATCTTAGAATTCTTGATATTTGGAGGATGAAGTGTTCTAGGAGACATCTATACATGCAGCCATCTAATGGATCTAAATGGACGGTGGGGCACAAACCAGAGTGCTTATGGGTTTTTGTGATCATAGTATGTACTTACCTAAAGTTAAAAAATCTAGTAATTTAAAAACTGGTTTAAGTACTTTTATATTCCAGAATAACCATTTCTAATAAAAATAATTTGATCCTCGTACCAGCACAAATACAACTCCCTCGCAACTCAAAGTTTCTGGCTTGAAGGTAAACACGATGTCGAGTTTCACACAACTTAAGTATACCCATTGTATTAGCTTCTACAATGCCATTAGCTAATGCCATCGCATCGGTTCAAACCAGAAAAAGAGACAGAAATTATCTCAAAACGAGACTAATAAAATTTAAATGTACGTCATGGGATCAACTGTGGAAAGGCCTATGTCCAACAATGGACTTTTTCAGCTGAAAAGATGATACTAACCACTAATTGCATATTTTTGTCATAATAAAGAGAGGTGTTTTGTTAAGACCTTGTATATAACTTAAAACCTTGGTATGGAAATAATACTAATGTACCTATATTATTACTCCATTTGAGATTACGGCTCCATTCTCTATATTCTGCTCTTTATACGTCCCAATACGATAAGCAATCCTGCGATTGCTATCTATCGACAGGTGGACGGATCGAGATAGACAGGCAATTCAAACAGCCTTTTGTTTTTGGTGCTGTTAGTAGGTAGTATTACTAATCTCAAATACAGGCCACTATACTTTGTGCCGCACTTCCCTCCTTCCTACCCATTTTATCGCGCCCGAGTACTCGATCGCAACTCAAATTGGAGACCTGCTTAAAATTTACGCACCATACAAACAAAATAACAGATACTGACGTCTCAAACTGCTAGAAGGAATCTATTAGCTACGTCCAGAAGTGTCACATGCCGCGCGAGGCTGCTCACCCACATGCCTCGCGAAGCACGACGTTTGCCTCAGTCGCATGCCGCGCGAGGCAAATGGCGAGGCAACTGACACTCTAGACAGGGAAAGGTATACCCGATCAATCAGTTTGACACGTTTGACATCGTTCTGTCTCACGACTGCCAAACTAGGCGACGCAAATGTGAGTGCTCAGGTGAGGCAGGGCGCGCATTTGCCTCACGTGAGGCAAGTCAAACACCGCGAGGAAAATTTTCCTCGCGCGGCATGTGACACTTCTGAACGTAGCTATTGAGTTTACGCTGTGTGAGAAAAATAAATCAAACGATGTCAATCGTTTGATTTATTTTTCTTCTGACTAAAGCGCGCGCGCGAAAACATTCAGAAATATATGGAACAAATTATTACAGGCCTATCATAAGTACGTTAGCCTCCTCCGAACTTTGTCTACAGGTGAGAATTTACTTCGCGGTGAAAGGTGAATAACCTTGTATCATGTGTCATTCGATGTTAAAGTTCTAAAAAATCACGCACGTGCACCTGGGTGCGCATTGTGCACCTGGGTGCACAAAGTTGAACAAAAATTCGCCTCGAAATCACCTGGCGAATTAGATCACCCAGGTATACAAAGTGGAAATAATTCACTAATAAAGTCCTTTGTTCATCTCGCAATCAAATCACCCAGAATACCCTCAGAGGCTGATAGTGTGACATTTTCAGATACCTATTCCCTAAGGTGTTGTTCGATGCGCTGTGTCCGGCTGCCACGTTCATTCCACCTTCGCCACTTTAATCCCCATATGGTCGAGGAATATTGCAAGGAGTATGTACCTAGGTTCTTTAATTCTTTGAAAATGGTACGATTCTAACCTGCCACTACAAGGATAAATTTAACTCTGACATAGCTTTTTTCTTAACTGGTTTTATTTCTTGGCCACTAGTGGCAAGAAATGCTTGACTAGTGCTCGACAAAAACGCAAAAAGTCGGCGCAAAAAAGTTAGTGTAGATACTGCTAGTTGGACGCATAGGCGTAGATAGTAGATACGATTCCCTCTCTTCAGGACTCTGGTGAAGGTTTAAGGTCGGTCACGGTTGGTCACTCGTTGACCACTCGAGCTTCACTAGTTGATCACGTGTCGTTTATGGTGACATCGCAGCGTCCGCCCGCGGACCACCTGTCGACAACGAGTGTACGTCGAGCGACGAGGCGGTGCGGTGCTGGGTCGGGTGAGAAATCGTTAGATGAGCGTTGACCTTTAATGTCATTGACAGCCAACATCGGGGCTAAAAAGGCCACATAGCAATTCTGAAAAAGTAATATTTTTTTCTGATTCCGCAAAATTTCCGTAAAATGTATGACATTTGTCGCCATTTGTGACAACATCACGAAAATTTCGCGGAATTGCTAATGATTTTGTTAGAAAACAGAACTGCTTTTGCAGAATTGCTATGTGGCCTTTTTAGCCTCGCAGTATTCACTCTCCATATGCTTTAATTTTATTATGTAAAAAACTTAGGATACCTAAGCAATTAGTTAATTTCCAGAATCATGCAATTTTACGTACAATAACATTTCAACACTGTATTTTCACGTAATAATAACGGATTTTGTTGGCTACCTACTACAGGAGGTGCATCGGCCGCGGGCGTTCAATTCGGAATATTCAGGTAATAGGCGGGATATCGACCGCCTGTCATGCCAGTCCGACAAACACGACTAGTCTTACGGATTTTATAATTGTTACCAAATAAAAAAAAAATAGGTACCTACTATTTTTTATTTATTTATTAGGATGGCTGTTTTTTTATTTTCCTGGTTGCACAATAATATCTGTAAATACTTATTTACCCACTTACCTAATTCATCCTATTTTCTATTTTTTTAATTTGTGTTTCAATTTTGAATTTCCGGACACTTCTAACTTGGACCATAGGTACTTTTCAGGTAAGTAAATGTAATGTAAAATGTAAGGACGCAAGAGGTTCAAGCTGATTGTATCTATGCCTTACATAGTTAATTACTATTGTATAACTAACAGTTACTGTTTTACGTACCTAACTATTGTTTCATAGAATTAATTTCAGTCGTATCACGTGTCGTCTGTTGTATGTCCGCTTTAAAATTGTGTAACAAATTCAACAAACAAATTCCCATTTCCGTCCCTAGCAGGTAATCAAGTGACTATGCCAGAGCCCGGAAATGTAATAGAGTTTCCTGAAAATTAATTTCCTGGCGCATTGAATTTCTGCAGGCAGCAGTCAACATGCAATATCGAGAGAACAGAGATCAAAGGACTGAAAATTCACGTCAGCACGTATTTTCTGCTAAGAAATATTTTCTGTGGGTATTATCAGTACTTCAGGTAGGTACATTAGTGTCGGACAACAGGTACCTATAGAAGCAAAAAAATAAGCTCGCTAGTAAGCAAGCTCGTTAGTCGACTGGGACCGCCGCCATAATTAAACATATTAACAATATTGCACTAACTTTAGCCGCAAAAAAAAGTTACATAGAATAAATCCACGATCACGGTCCCAGTTGGGTCGACTAAAGACCCTATACACTTATAATTATAACACACGATAATAATATAAATAAAACATTTTTCAACGTCGTATAAAACAATTACTTGCAATATGGGAAACCCAAAGTTCTTGAACTCAATAAAAGTAAATATATTTTGGATGTTACCAAGATTATGAATTCTTATAACTAGTTATATAATTTGGTAATACCTACCTACCTCTACTTACGTATATAGATGCGATATCTATCCATCGCGGTGTAACCAACAAAATTGTGAGATTATGCAAAATATACCTAAGCAACAGAAGTTTCTCTAGCGCATGTACGCATATAGGTGAGCCTGCTAGACATAGGTAGGTAAGGTGTGAATCAATGCAAACTGCCAAACGCCACAATTTATGTAACTTCCAGTAACCTACCTATCCGTGCAATTCGAAAATAAATTCGCGTTTATAATATTGCATGCATACGTAATTACATCTTCGCCTTTTTGGTAAACTATTTACTCTTTTTATTTATTTTATGCTTAATCGTCGTTAATATGACATACAGGTTTTTTTAGGGTTCCGTACCCAAAGGGTGCCAACGGGACCCTATTACTAAGCCTACGCTGTCCGTCTGTTGGTCTGTCAGCGGGCTGTATCTTAAAAACTGTAATAGGTAGAGACCTGAAATTTGCACAGAATGTTTATTTCTGTCTCCGCTACAACAAAAAAAAAACAAAAATTTAAAAATAAAGAGGGTCCCCATACAAGAAACTTGATATTTTTGACGTTTTTATTATTCTATGGTGGTACGGAACCTTTTATGTGCGAGTCCGACACGCACTTGGCCGGTATTTTTATTGGAATGTTCGCCCAAAAAAAATTAAGCGTAGTCTGTCTCCAGTGACGGCAGCAAAGAATTTGTAAAAAAAATATTGGCGGCAGTGTCAAGTAGTCAACCAAAGAAATTGGCATGAGTCGAGCCGACTAGTATCAGGAAGTGTTCGATGTACAGGAAACAAGGCGGGAGGAACGCGGCCTAAGAACACGGAACTTGCGGAAGAGGGTCCCAGCGGAACGGGTCGAATGACTTTCTCAGCGAGTCCACGGCCCACCTTATTGCCTTTAGCGCAGTTTAGCGAACTGTTGCGCAATGCCGGATAACCAAGCAATGTAGTGCGTGTTTGTTAGGACCGGTCATCTCTGTTTTGTCATTCGCGACTGTCAAGGTTTTGTTTGTTGCATCTGTTTTGTTTGGTGGGCTGACGGATGCATAATTTAACTGATATGTAGTTTCACCAACTGGACCCGCGTGGGGCGAAAACATCGGTACGAGTTTGTAAATAGCTCTTCGCGGACCCGCCCGCTTGGAGATCAAGGATGAAAACTACCTGTTATCCCAGAGCATACTTAACATTGTTAAACATGTTTAAATCCTTATTGCATAATGCAGTCAAACATACAATAGGTCCCCCAACAATCTAGCAAGTAGAGATAACTTCCTAAACCTCCAACAAACAATAGACTGTTTTGATTGTATCGTACGTATAGGTACCTCCTACCTTTTGATTAAGTTGTATGCATGTCTAATGTGCTGGGAAATGTGCGATATACCTGGACCAAAAACATACATCGACCGTGAATAATAAAGCTTTATTTTATCAACTACTGAATTCATTACTTACCTAAGTCAATTCTTATTCTTACTGGGTCGTTCAGTTTTTAACGATCCTTGCCGTGAACGTGCCCAATGAAACCTATTATTATTTATTTATTGTGACTAAAGATGCTTACTAATACTTCCTTTTTCCATAATTTAGCAAATAAGCGGTGAAATCGAAGCATTGCATGAGCAATAACCGCTATCTACAGATGTTGCGACAGATCATTGTTGAATGAATCCTCAATGCTTAGGGTTGTCTATAAATGGAAACTTAATAGGTACCTAAAGTAATATGCGGAGTAGGTTAAATTGTAATGTACCTATTGTGTGTGCACACACTTATTATACCAAATTCTTTAACACACAATAAGCAGGTAGGTTACATTAAAATGTATGCCAGCAAGTTGCTTATTTAAATAAATTGCAAAGTCAAAAGCAACGGACTGAAATACCATAAATAACTGATTAACCGGTATCCGCATCTGTAGTCCATACTTCTTCGTCTTATATTATTGTCCCTGGAAACCGTGCGTAGACAACCCTACCCATGAGTGGAGCTATTGGCCGGTCACGTCTACGTTTGTGCCGCATTTGTGCCGTATCACTCGTCCTATCATTGCAAAGCACTGTCAAACGAGTGTCATTGAACACGTCAACCGGCGATTATGTACAATTTATATAACAGCGGCGTGTCACTCTGACACACTTGACATGCGTGCACCTGTAATGACACACTTTTCAACGATTGAGACATGACCCTACACACGTTTACGGGGATTGGGGACAGGCATATTAAGTCAACAGTAAAACTAGGTCCCTATTCATTAGTACTCGCTACCTTCATCATTGGCTTACTACATTTAGGACGATTGAAAAGGCTCATTGTTTATTTTTTAACTTCTTTCCATTTTTGTGGTATACCCTAATTTATGGTGTACCTACATACCAAATTTTTGGTGTTCGTAAACATACAAGTAGATAGTTCTAAGTCCAAGTTCCTAGAAAGACACCACATCACAATGGTAAAAAAAGTAAGTTTAAAAACTAAAACCCGACTACTGAAAAATCGCGCTCTAAAAAGTATGAAACAAGAAAATATTCTCATCTAGAGGATAGCCGTGGTCCGTGTAGGTCCTTTAGGGCCAAATGGCATATGAACACGGACCACGGCTATCCTCTAGATGAGAATATTTTCTTGTTTCATACTTTTTAGAGCGCGATTTTTCAGTAGTCGGGTTTTAGTTTTTAAACTTACTTTTTATTTAATTATTTTGGAGTTATAGGTAACAATATATATATTTTTGAAATGTGCTCATCAAGCTCTTTCATTTGATACCCCACACGGTTTTATTAAAAAATGTTTTTTTTTTTGTTCATGACATTATGTCCTCTAGAGGGCGCCATATGCAATTTTATGTGACGTCACATAGCCTATAACCAGCGCGCCATTAAGCCGCTTCTAACGATATCTCATTTGTCAAATTACGACAAGTAGTTTGGAAGTTAGGTGGGAACAGACGCACATACATACATACATACATACATACATACATACATACATACATACATACATACATACATACATACATACATACATACCGGTCAAAATCATAACCCTCCGCCGTAGTCGGGTAAAAATATCACCAGCTAACACACTATCTTTATGGTCCTAAACTAACGCATGTAGAATGGCAGTGGACTGGGGTGATCACAGTGACACACAGACCATGGCAAATAACGAAAAGGCCGTTTCCGAAATTTGCCTCTGGCGGGAATCGAACCCGCAAGCACTTGACGCAGTGCGCCGAGCGGTCTACGCTCGTATCACTGCGCCAAACGGTCGTCTAATACATCATCCGAAGTATTCCGAAATCTCATCATTTTCTCAAATACTTTAAGGTAGTACCTACTAAATTCATACCCAATTTTCCAAACGATGGTGATATTAAAATAAACAAAGTTGATAATGTCTTAGGAACCTAAACAAAACAAACAAAACTTCTACGGCATACGTAGGTAGAAAAAGTAAAAGTTGCTTAAAATATGAGAATAATTTAATATCTATAGGCAATTAAACTTAATAAATGTAACTAAAATTGGTCACGATAGTTGTTGTTCTGCAAAGAATCCGAGTGTTTACTTGGGTTATATAATCGTTTCCCGCGAGGAACCGGTCTGAAAATAACTGATCACCGCGCGCATGGTAACAACGAGAGCACAGAAAGCTCGCCCTCTGGCCATGGCATATGCATAACTGCATTCGTTGTAATTAGATACGGATACTGCGACCACAACTACTATCTAATAAGTAGGTACAGGAATTCATCAGTATAATTTATAAGTACCTACCTATTAACCTAGGTATTATACAGGGTGGTGACGACATTACGACAATAAATTTAAACACGATCCCTACTAATCAATCACAATACTTTAAAATTGTGAAATTAGGTATACATCAAAATTTTTAAATTGAAATTTTCAAACAAATTAAATGCGGAAATAATATATACGTAACACTTCATCCTTTATAATCGCCTACTGACCTCATCGACTGACCTGTAGGTATAAGGGCTTCGGTGCAATCGCTTCGGTGTCGGTGCATTTGTAGGCGTAAAGTTATAATGGTAGAATTAAAAAAGCCATCCCGTGGCCCATACCATTGAATATATTTTGATATTTTTTTATGTACGAATTACTCACGTGATACCCAGTATGTGGTTTCGGTTATTGTCGTTATGACATCACCACTCTGTATATGCTTCGTGAAAAAACCCGGGACCTCCTAACAAACCATTACCTACACCTAACACAATTTAGGTACCTACCACTAAAGTAAATTAGACCCATCTAAAAGTATTTCTATCTTGATCATACGTTAAGATCATGAGAAGGATGGCAATGCAGTTAGTTTAGTCAAGTTTAGTTGTGTACCAACATAATCAGCATCAATGTCTGTCCCAAACGCCCGTGTCACAGAATCCCGTGTGCCCAAGTGCTCGAACACTCAGTTTTGACGTCCGTCGGTACACATCATCATTATGTCAAAACTGAGTGCTCGGGCGCGGCATCTGCCTGATGTAGACGCGACCAATGGCTAAACGACTTAGGGCCGAACTTTAAATTGTCGAACGTATGGGTAATTTGGATATTTAATGTACTGCTAAAAGAACACTGAGAAAAAAATTTACGACAACAAAATGGTTTTTGTAATTTCTATAGTGTTTTCAATATTTTTTACTAAACGTTTTGTATTTACAGCAAATGTTTTATGTAATGTCTCACATTTATAAAACATTTGCTGTAAATACAAAACGTTTAGTAAAACATACTAAAAAGACTTAGGAACTACAAAAACCATTTTGTTATCGTAAATGTACTTCTCAGTGTACAACTGTCTACATACTTAGGTACATATCAACCTATCTTCAGTAGGTACATAAAATATGTATGGACTATCCGGGCGGGTTTCCAAACTGAGGTAACAGAATCTGTGGTAACAGTAGTGACAGTACCTACCGGTAGGTAAGTACCTATAATTCAATTCAAGTTCAGCACGTGCTCACTAGGCCCTTCGCTGGGTTTTAATTAGCCTTGCTTGAAATATTGCAGTAATAATATTTAACGTATGGATAAGTAATGAGTACGTATGTAGGTACTTACGTAACGAAATATTATCTAATACATACATACAACCTGCTTCACGCACTTACGTACGTTTATTATGCGATACTTATAGGTACCTACTACGTAAATGGTGTCCTTACGTGGCTACTATGCTAGGTACTATAGTCATCAAGGGACACATTATAAGACAAATTAAAGTAGTCCACTCTAAACACTTGGTAGTGGAGCCCAGCATTCGCTCTCGCCGATAACGGATAGTGATTAATCAAGAAAGAAAGTAAAATCAGTGACGTAATAGCATCTAGACATCATAATAGTAAAACAATAAATAAAGATAGCATGTACTGGTTGATAAACTGCACTGGTCTTCCATTGGCACTATTTGGCGAACAGGCGGATAGGTACCTACCTACTAAGGCACCTACTTACTATATACCTACCTTACCTGTAACCTGTAAGTAAAGAAAGTTTACCAATGGCAATAATTATTGATAGGGTAAAACCCCCAATTATTGGCACCTTGCACCAATTATTGTCCACACATATTTCTATGGGATTTCTTAGTTCAGCGGATAGAATAACTAGGTAGGTGTGAAAAACTGTGAAATTTATGACTCTTAACAAAAAAACACTAAACAATTATAGAGAGGGACCCACCACTCACCCTCGGAATTGTACTATTTCCATGTTTAGTTTTCTTATTTTTTAAAGATAACTTCAAAAGTGCCAATAATTGGGGGGTGCCAATATTGGGTGCCGTTACCCTATATCGATATTTTTTGCCCAAGCCTCGTTCCTGTTCTAGCCACCAAAAGGCTTGTACTCAGGGCCGTAAAACTAACTTTGATAAAAGACTTCTGACACCTCTCACTCATGCTGCGTTCCATTCACCGTAATTTTTGTTATTTTCGTCCACAAAAAGTGTTAAAAACGATAATAATGATCACTTTCAGTACAAGTTGGTGCGAGTGGAACGTGATTTGTGGACAAAAATAACGAAAATAACAAAATTAACAGTGAATGGAACGCACCATCAGTAAGCGCACTGTCAGCTGATTTTTTTAGGTTATGTTATTCGGTTCGAAGAAAGTTTTGTGTTTTAAATATATATAGTAAATGTATTATTTCTAACGATCTATGTATTATGTAATGTACATAATAAAAAATTAAACAAATGGCTAACAAAGGAGTAGCGATTGCAGAGCTCTTTGCTAAGGCTGTTGCCTCTACTAAAGGTTTTGATCAGAATCTTCGAAAGGTAAACATTGTTTAGATTAAATTTATCGCTTATCATACACAAAAGCATGACCACATGATCCTATTTTGAACGTGGTACGATACATTAAACTTTACAGCACATCTGTTCAAAAATGCGGCAATAACTTTGAGTTATCTTTACTTACAAAAAAACCATCGTACATTTTACCTTAGTTTCTGCCAAAACAAAATCTTATGACTGAAAACACTGTAATTATCGAGATTGATTCATATACTTAGCAGGCTAGCTTCATTTACGCTCTGGGTGGCGAGGCTCACTCCTATACTCAACGAAATCATGCCAACCCTACATATTATTCAAGACGACCAAACTGTGGACTTGACTGTATCAAACCACCTATTATAATTACAATTAGGACGTCGTCAGACAACTTTTATCCACCGAATAAATTCGAAGTTTTGACAGATATTTTATGGAGAAAATGTCAAAACTTCAAAATTTATTTGGCAGATAAAAGTGAGCTGACAGTCTGGAACAGGCCTCTAGTTAAATATTTCTACTATATGTTTCAGCTGAAAGTGATATCGTGTGGAAATGGAAAATTGGTGACCGAATTCCAAGTTGGTCCTGAGCATTTGAATCAGAGAGGAACCCTGCACGGTGGATTTATTGCACATCTGGTGGATGCAATCTCTACTTATGCACTCACAACCAATGAAAAAATTGAGACCAGAGGAGTATCAATAGATCTTAGTGTGAGGTGTGACTTTTTTTGATGCACCTACCTACCTACCTGATAGATTAAAACTTTCTGGAGGCTCTAAAGTTATTTGCGAGCATGGCACCCTTTAGCTCCCTTCTCCTCATCCAACGCCCATGCGCACTTAATATTTGCTATTGCTCCGCAACTCATTCATTACTTCACAGCCTCCATAAAGTTTATTTATTTATTTCATAAGCATATGGTATACAAAACATACAAACATAGCCCTTCTGTTCTAGTCATGACTTATGAGCTCTTGATTGTTACTGAAGATCTCCAAGGTTTCCAGATTTCTCTGCTAACCTATGGGGTGTAGTTGGCACACAGGTCTATGCATTAAAGCAAAGATTATCAATTGTGTCTTGTCTGTTACCAACATTTAATTAGTTAATAATATTTTTCTGAGCTAATTTTGTGTAATACTAACAGTCCATAATCTTATTACAGCTACATGAGTGCTGCCAGGGAAGGTGACAATATTGAAGTTGAAGCTGTCACAATTAAGACTGGCAAGAAAATAGCTTTCCTCGAAGTAGAGGTACGGAATAAAGATAAAAATCTAGTCTTGGCCACCGGTAGACACACTAAATACATAGGAGTTTAAATCATTGCTGATTAGATGTGTACCTTGAAAGACAGTCCTGTCTACAATACCTTTAGGGTAGTTTTCGCTTGACAATACTTATTTTGCTTGCCACTGCCCTGAATGAGCAGGGTGCATAAGTTGAACCTATATGATACATGCTCCTTACTAGGAAAGTCCTATGAAATCAAAGATTGGTAGATAATCAACCAATCAGTTATAAACTAAAATGTATATAACTATGTTCATAAGTAGAATTTACTTAGATGATTTACAATGAAATAAAAAAATATTCTAGTCCATGGCGTTTTATCTTTCTGAGATTATGTTTAAATAAAACGAAATTTCACATTTAATATTTTACTGAACACTACATGATTATTGATGATTACACAACATTGAGAGATTGTCAATTAATTTACCTGTACATACTGTGTATGTGCCATCATTCGGATGCTCTATCTATAATGTGGACAGCCTCCTCAGGATGGATTATGCTCATATTACCACCAAATTCACAAAAAAAAAACATTTCATTCTCGGTTTTACTATCTTCTTTTGTTTTCTTATCTCTACTATTGGTTAGTTATATCAGACATAATTGTTATTATAAGTTTGCATCAGTTTATATGGAATAGTAATGCAATTTGAATACTACAATTCATCTATATAATATAGACATAATAGGTAGATGCATATTCAACAAATCATGCAAATTATTTATGTAAAGTAAGAAATATAACATTTAAGCAGATCAATAAATTTATCATTAATAATGAATCTGCCGTATTGTAGTAGTTGTTATATCTAATTGCATTAAAATGTGACTATTGGATTTTTCATAGATCCATGTAAGTATAATAGTTCAATATCAGTACAGTAAATATACTTAAATACTAATAGGTTTATTGTTCTTAACAATGTAAACAAATTAAATAAAAGCTCATGTCAAAGCCTAAAGCATTCAATGCTAACAAGTCACTTAATTTTAATATATTATCAACAAAAATGCATTCATTAGATATAAAAATCATGTTTTCATAAAATAAATCAAGTGTGCGTTTAAACATATACGTGAAAAGGAAGTATGCAAAAATACATACATACACAAACATAGGTATCATTATGGTGTAATAAATAATGCTGAAAGCTGATCAAGGTTACATCTACTGTTTTAACGACATTTTAAGACTAGATTATGTAAGTAGGTATGGTTTCTAAACGACAAGCAAATTTTAGTCATCAGTTACAATAATAAGGTAAGTATTAATAATTAAACGTGCTTGATGAATACTGTAGGTATATATATGATTTGTATAAAGATAAGATATGGAATAGTAAAAGTACAAAGTATAAAAATAATAGGTATTATACGTTTACATACGTAAGTAAAACAATCTTAATTAGTTGGACCGCAAGTAGGATTTTAAGTATCAAAGTAAATTAAGTCATATTTAGGTAGAAACTTCATAAAATATGGTTTAAATATTGTACAGTACATCTAAAAATATTTGCGTACGACAATGGCTGCGTCTACATTAGGCGCATGCCGCGCCCGAGGACTCAAATTTGACGTCGGATCGCATAAATATAATGTCATAACAATACATGAGTGCTCGAGCGAGGCATCTGGACGCACCATAGGTATGTACTTGTGTTTATTCTACTTTGCATTTAAGCTCGAGATATTCAATTCGTTTTTTCAACGATTCAATAGTTTCTAATAAATCGTGTTGCGAGTTCTCGAGGTGGTTCAAACGTTGATCTTCGTGCTTCGTGTCCGCGCCAGTGTCCCTGCGCGCGCGACGCTTCTCTCGTTGGATGCTGTTGTCTTCGCCGCAGCTTTCGCAGTCTGCCCAGAAGCGTAGATCCATGGAGGGTAAATCTTCGCAAGAGATGAGTCCATCTTGTACTTCCGGCAACAGGAACACGTTTTCCCCAACAGTGTCGATGTTGTCGCCGTTATCGCACAAAATACGAGCTAAGCTGGTCTCTTTGATCTGTCGCAGTTGCTCTGGCTTGAATGTCGTTGGATTTTCGTACCAAAATCTGTCTCCATCTCGCAGTCGTTTAAACTGCTCCACTAATAGGCATCTGAATAGTGGTCCAACTTTTCCTCCTTCTACTTGATTTTCTAGTATACCACCGACCCAAACGTCAATATTATGCACCGAACCATAAAGCTCCTTTAATTTTTGACGCACACCAACGTCGGTAATTTCTCCAGCCAAATCATCGAAATCATTTACCTCGGACATGTTGCAAAATTGACGCCATTTAGTGTAAGGTGGGATTGCATGGTCGCGACTTCTTTGAATGTTCATTGCTGCCAAATCCAAAGCTACAGCATGGGCGCTATAGAAAAGCTGTTCGGTCAATTCAGAGTTGAGGTTTTGCGTCGGTGTCTTTAATTTGGCGGGTGTGGTGAACATTCCCCTCAGCAAAGGATCTACACCACCCTCGTCAACTAACCGCCACGGTGAGAAAAAGGCGTTACGAAGCAAAAGATGACCTTCAGGAATAGTTTCAAAATTTTGATCATACCGATGCAAGATAGGATTAATCATGGAATGTCCGAATCTTAAAGCGGCCGTGGCAAAAACGTTGGAAATTGATGGATTAAGATTTGAGTCGTATTCCTTGTATTTCCCTAATTGATTATAACCCTCGGGTCCAAGGACAATCGGCAACCAATGCTCGTAGGTTATGTATTGTATTTGGGCACCTATTATTTTCCTTGTCTCCTGAAAGACTCTGTCGCCATCCCAGATTGGATTGATAGATTTTAATTGAACAGCAACTCTGTTGTGCTCCCTCATCCAGATCGTGTGCATGGCCGCTAATCCCATTTGCTCATTCGCTCTGATATCACCGGCCACAAAGCATTTTCGATTACTCTCATCCAAATTAAGTCGGCAGTCCATTGCATTCAAACCGACCGTTGGGAGCAGCGGTTTTTTACCAGACAATGTTATTCCTACTCGTAGAAGACCATTTTCATTAGTCAAATCACGTAAGTCTTCTGCTACAGATTTTTCGAATCCATATACTTGAGATGCGTCTATAAATGATGTGAGTTGATTGATTTGCTCCCGAGGTTGTAAGGTTCCAAAAAGAACGGAAGTCACGCCGGAACCGCACACTGCGCTCGTCCTTATAAAATCAATGCAGCGTCGATTGGTTATTCTAGGGTCATTAGAAGGTACATCCATAGGAAAACAGGGAGCGGCATAATCACAAGTTTTTTTACAATCCACACCATCCCACGTTTGCGAGCTTACCGACGGGAGAGCATGGTCTAAATCGTGATCCAGCCATTGACCCCATTGCATAGCCATATGACTTATTTGAACATCTGCAGATATATCAGTCGTTGATATAATAGAAGTAGAAACTTTTCGAGCACTCGGTAATGTGAACCCGTTGTATTTCACACCCTTGTTCCATCCGACAGGTTGACTGAAGCCGTTTTCATAAATAGGAAAAAGAATTCTTCTAAACCCACTCAACGATGTTCCCCAAGTAGGATGTGCAAAATTATTACATGTTCCGTCATAACTACGATACTTACTATGAAAACATATGTCCGAGCAGTCATCTTTGTCTCTATGAGCGACGCAACCAGATAAACGTGCAATTACTTCGAGGTGCTCATTTGTCAGTATGTTTTGATAATTAAAAGGTTCGACTGAAGTTACTTTATGTCCACTCTGTACGAATTCTTTTACTTTATCGAGGGTCCTTTCGTATATTTCAGCAGCACGAGCTACTTCTCTTGCCGGGGCATTTGGAAATCGTGTAATTCTATACAGATCGTGTATATTTACTTTTGTGCTTTTATTAGAGAATAGTTCGGCCATAGTTCTGTCAATCGCTTGATCGACATCCCTCGTGGCTTCCGTTAAAGCGATATTAACGTATTCATCTCCAGGTAGTATACGATCTTTCACGGTCAGAAATGCAGAGGCTGTATCTCGCCCGTACTCATTGTAAACGGAACATTCATATCTGCCGGTATCTCTCACTGTCAAGTTATTGATTACTAAACTACCAATGACGGTAACAAAATATTTTTCGCTGGCCTCCACGTAAGATCCGTCCTTCCTCCATTCCACTGAACCTGGGGGTTCAGCTTCGGCTTCGCAAGGCAGTTGAACTGACGTCTCTTTGAAACCGTCTGTATCTTCAGGTTTTACTATAATACGGGGCAATATTATTTCATTCTCTTCAACTTTTAAATAAGCAGATATTTCAATTTGTCCTTCAGGATTTTCCGCCCTACAATGATATATACCATCATCTTCAGTTGAAACGGATACGATCGTCAAATTTTGGTTCTCGTTGCTCAAAATTACGAGATCGGATTCGGGTAAGATCAATGTGTTTCTAAACCAGTTAATAAGAGGTTTAGGCACGCCTTTGCTGGTACACAACAGTTCAACCCTGTCTCCGACTTTGGCAGTTTTATTGTTCGGCACGATGATAAAGGCAGGTGGAACTAAAACAATACAGAAAAAAATAAACTAACGTTATTGCAATTGAAAGTTTAAATAAACAATATGCTATCATAAATGCTATCAATCTCTCGAGGCCAGCCACAGAAAACATGGAATATTTGCTATTCTGATTGTCCAAAAAAATAGAAAAACATATGTTTCGTACAATATTTAAAGCTTACCTAGTACTTCGACAGGGACAGATGCAGAGACTTTTCCATGAACATTTTCGGCTTGGCAACCGTACTGGCCGGCATCGGATTCTTGAACATTTTCTATAACTATAGACCCATTAGAGCGTAGAGAAATCCGTTCATTTAATAAAATCTTTTGATCATTGAAAAACCATACAATATGTGGCTTAGGATGGCCGTCGGCGAGACAATCGAGGGTAATATATTCTTGACCTATCTTCACAATTTGTCGTTGTGGCAACAGAGTAAACACCGGAGGCACTGTAATAAAATAAAATAAACATTAAATAACGAGATTAATATTAATTTCGACTAAGTACGTCTGTTGGTCAAGCAATTACCCTTTTGGTCGTTGCTGTGTACCGTCATTCTGGCCTGTCTGTTGTTCAAGTAATTACCGTTATCAGCTGGGTCGCTGTATACAGTCATTCTGGCCTGCTTAGAGTGGACCTCGCCGACAGAATTTTTAGCCATGCATTCGAAATATGCACCGTCGGAGTCATTAGTGGTGTGGACCATGAGTGTTCCGTTATCCATGATTTCGTACTGAGTTCCGTCTATAGATATTTCGTTAGAATCGCGTAGCCACACTACTTCGGGTAGCGGATCACCAGTGGCGACGCAACTAAACACTGCGGCCTCTCCGAATTTTATTGTGACATCTTGGGGTTCCTTTTCGAATTCCGGAGGGTCTGAAAATTATTGATACATTAATTATTTGGAGACACAAACATACTTGGTTAACAGTATTAATTTAATATTACTTACGGCACTGGAAGTGACGTTCTTCCATTATAGAAAGGGGCATTCCAGTAACTTTAGGGGGTTGATAGCAGGTAGCATCGATGTACATCTGGTGGTGCTCCGACATCATGCGCACCAGCCATAGCATGGAGCAATCGCAAACCAAAGCGTTGCTGTCCAATCGCAACTTGCTCAGTCGAGGCATGCCGGAGAATGAACCCACTGGGATAGTCTTTAAGCGGTTGTTATGCAAGTACCTGAAAAGTAAAAGTTATATGTTAATAAAATGCAACTAATTTTGTTCTTTTACTTTGCAATTGAATAAGGAACCTTAATACTTACAGTCTCTCCAAACGAGGCATGTTCGTGAATGTTTGTGGCTCAATATGATGGATTTCATTTACATGCAAATATCTGAAAAAAATATATTTGAACTATTATAAAAAATATATTTAGAATGACAATCTTTCAAGTTTGTACAAAACGAGTTAACTATAAATGATAATTTTAGTATTGTCTGGATCTATTGTTATCGTAGTATGGGAAGACCTACACGATATAGGTAAGGGCCACCGCAGACATGTTACTTTTTGCATCGGCGATCGGCGATTTTGCGACTGCATCGCGTTTTGGCGACTTTCTGCGTTCGATGGCAGTATCAAAATCGCGCGATTCTGCGACTGGTCGCTGCATTTAGCTTCTAAAAAGCGACCAAATCGTCGATCGCCGATGCTAAAAGTAGCGTGTTTGCGGTGGCCCTAAGAATTGATCACGGAATGGTCAGTCAGTTTCAATTGATTTAGCATATCTAATAATAGTCCACGATCAATGTTTTCATAAGAGATTCATTGCTTTTGTGTTCTGAACTAGACAAAATAGAATAGTAGTTAATTAACTTAGTAAAATAAATGTTTTCAGTCAGCTCCAAACTGGACTGATGGTATGTATCTTGGAACAATACGTCGATGCTTAGAGCTCGCTAGTGTAGGTAGAAAACCGCAAAGCTGAAGTGGGATTGGGCCGGTCAAGTGTCACGAATGGATCCGCAAAGGTGGGCAAATCGCACTAATGCCTGCAGGGCTATTACGTAACTCAGTTGACAACTGGCGTCGGTTGTACACCAAACTTTGATGGAAAAGTAAAATGACATAACATTGGTATTAGGTATTTCGGTAATTGGATATCAAGGTACAGTGAGTTTAGGTTATATTAGGTTAGCCCTGCAAGAAATACGTAATACCCATGTTATGTCATTCTAATTTACCATCAAAGTTCGGTGAACAACCGAAGCCAGTTGTCTACTGAGATATGTAATAGCCCTGCTGGTCGCCCAAAGATGGTCACCGACGACGTCAAGGCAGACCGCGGCGAAGAAGGTTTGAACACATTTGCGGATAAAACGTGGCAACTATAAGCCTAGAATAGGGAGCTATGGAGATATAAAGGGGAGGCCTTTGTGCAGCAGTGGGACTTTTAATAGGCTATTAAAAAGACAACTTAATAACGAGAGCTAACTCCATTATTTAGTCGCGCATCCGAGAAATATTATTCAGCTATCACTAGGCTGCAGATGGCTGCACAGTGCGATATCAAACGCCAAGACTTCAATTAAACTCCTTATTGGAATCCTTATCTATTTGTAACGCATACAAATCCTAGTATTAGTACCAATTCTAGGAATCAAGTGCGATCTATATAGGTAGCAAAAACTAACATCATAGATGAATATACTTACTAAACTGTTTAGCTGCGTAAGTAGTAGGTACTTAGTAAGTATTCCGAAAGCTCAAGCTTAATTTGCAATCATTGTAAATGTATATCATAACTACTAGATAAAACAGAGAGATCGTTAGAGAACCCTGAACTATTATAGGTACTTATCGCGGTTATTTATTAAATACTGTTATCATTTTAACGTAATGTTAATTTATCCATACAGTAGTTCTACCTGCCAATTTGCAATACCGGGAACAATTCCAATAATGAATGCTGTAAGCTTGTTAATTACAATAATGTTGAATATTATGCAGCTTAACGAATAATTGTGCTAATTTTGTTCTCTATAAATTATAATTAAACATAATAAAGATTATAAATATTTACACACAATAAATTAAATAAAAAACTAAAGATAAATATATAATTAACTTAATTTGAAATATTCGAAAACAAAGGTATCCTGCATCTATAAGGTATTTTACAAATGACATCTTCTTTTGCCGGGAAAAAAGGCAATATGTAATTTTCTAAACTTATGTTTCTAAGGGCCTGTTTCAGAATCGTCGTATAACTTTTGTCCATCAAATAAATATAGCGTTTGACAGATAATTCATGGGAAAATTGTATATGTGTAATGTTGGCGGAATATTTACCATTACATGTTCATAAATGTGCGTGTATGCAATTCGAACAAAACTGGTAAAACATGATTTTCGGGATCCCCAAGAAGTTTAGTAATTATTCAGTATAGTATCCGCCACTTTACTGATAGGGTTTGGGAGGGGCGTCCATAAATTACGTGAGGCGACTCTGGTAAATTTGCGACCCCCCCCCCCTCCCCCCTTGGTGAGATGTCGTGAAATTTGGCTCGACCCCCTCCCACCCACTCTAATCTCGCATGAGATTTTTCAATTGCCATATTCTAGTAGAGAAACATGTTTTACTTATTAACCCAGTTTGTTTGCAATTTAATGCTAAATGCCTAACGTAATTTATGGACGACCCTTTATGACTAGCCAGAGGCCTTTAAAAAAAACTTGAATATATTATATATTCTACTTGACACTGGTTAGATTCGAAAAGCGAAGCCATAACGAAAAGAAAATAGGTAATGCAGTTGTTACCTCGATGTATAATAAAATCAATAGTAAGTAATCGCCCTAGTAAGTACTCCTAATCGAGTAGCGACGTAAATCAATCATATTAATGTAGATTTTCAATTGCATAAATTATAGTTCATGAACGCTTCGAATTGAGAACAATTTAGCGTTGGAGTTAATTTAAAAATCGTATGCCTACTCCTCATATAAATGGGCAACAACACTTGCACGACCCCTTTCCCTCATTAAAAATTGGTGTTTCACGATGCTGTCAGTACATAGACTTTTCATACAAGATAATGGACGATAGAGGAAGAGCACAGTTATATGAAATGTCAAATATGAACTATATAAATATTAAATAATAGGTACATTTGTATGTACAGAGATATCCACTATATTCAACACCCGCCTTATAAATAACTTGTCTAAAATTTTGTTCGACTGACTATCCATTTATTGCCTCACTTGCCGTTCGCATGATTTCAATGTATATGTACAATACTATTATTAAGCAAGCAAGTGAAGTATATAATATAATAGTTCACGGAGCTTCATCACATTCAAAATGTGTACTTTAGTATTATTGCTCTGATTGTAATAGGTACATTCTTACAAATAGGTATGCGAAGGTACCAGAGATAGGTACATACAATTTACATAATGAATTTAATCGATATCGATAATACCCGTAGCATCGAATTTAATTATGTACTTCAAATGAAACGTTCAGAAAATTCATATTTTCCAGTCCATTCAGGGCTCCGGATTAATTACATTTTATTTGATGTACCTACTGTTCCAACGTATTTGCATTTATTTAATTAAAAGTGAAATATTATTGACAGATATTCCCGGATTTATCTGTAAATTATTATTATTTTTTATGCATAGACTGAAATACAGGATTATTCACATTTGATATGGGTACCTACTCAAAATAAAATAATAAGTCAGTAAATAACTACATCTTCCAGATACGGTAGTAGATATATTATTTTATTTATCTTTTACATCACGCAAACCATGACCTCATCTTATCGTCATAATGGAGTTCATTCAATATTATTTACTTGTAGTTATGCCCGTTTCCTTTGTTTTTTTGCGGTACAATTAAATACTTCGGTTAATATCAGAATATTGTGAATATATATTTTTTTAACCTGAACTTAACGTGAAGTAGGTACCCAAAATCACAAACATAATAATACCACAGTCCCCAACTGACGGTTGCACGGTGTATGACATACCGCGATGGTAGTGATAAGCAATTTCCGACTAATTCGGACCCAACTTGAAATTCTGTGATACCTACGCATACAAACATAGTACACTGTAAGACGTATTATTTGGAGAAAAAAACATATAAGATCTAAATCAAATCGGTAGGGCCCGCGGCAAAACTTATTTTCTTTTCAAGACTTCTTTGTTGGGAGCGTTTCCTACAGATATTTATACCTAAAGGAGTAATGCGAACATTCTTACACTTGCACTATGCAATGCTAGAAGATTCATGCCAGTAAGCGGAGGGTTCCTATCTACTTATCGATCTACTAACATTTCTCGAGACTTTTTATTTTTATTGAACCGTCTTAACCTCTGGCTGAGCAAGTTTCTTACTAGTTCCAGTCTTTATGTAAATTGCATAACATTACTAGAGTGAGGACCTATTCTATAATCCGCCACCTCCTTAATTTTTACTACTTAATTTAATTGTAATATAGCTATTACAATAACATTTTGCAGAATGTCCGTAATTCGTCCTTAGTCCATAACTCCTCAGTGATGGGTGTACTAACTGGTGCTATGTATAAAACAGTATTATCTACTTGAGTCATGTGTCTTCATAACCATGTATTTAGTTGAATATTTTGTCAGCACCATTCAATACTCAATATTGCAATCTTATCCATTCCAATAAAGTAAAAATGTAGTGTTGCAAAACTTTCAGGAAATAACATTTTGATACTGACGACGCATCAAAGTTACAATACAACTTCACCCCTTGCACAGTTATTTTTACTTTGAATTCTAATATTATTTAGGTTGAGACCGAATTCCAGATCGTGCAAATACACAAGTCCCTATTATCTTATCTCTTTGCAAGAGTTGGGACTCCACTTATCTACATGCCACATACCTGATACTGAGGATCCACCTATGCGATATACGGGAAAAAAATATAAACAAGTGCTTGCATTTTTATTATAGCTCTATAGTCACCAATAGAATCGCAGTTTGTTTATAATACTAGTTACTACCTACTACTAATAGCTAAGAAATAAGTGTGCGAATTACTAAGGTTATGACTTATTATGACTGTCGGGACAAAAGACATCATCGCATGTTAAAATAATTAGGGCATTACAGTAGGTACATTTATACGATGTCTACATGTCTTCCGTCGAACTTGGCGCAAATTCAAATTCCGTATTTTATGATTGTTGTAGGAAAATATATTTTAGGAACTGGATTCAATACCAAACTATCCATCCAATTAATCTTAAATTTCACAGACGGTCAAATAGTTATCGTCGATTAATTTGATTTCAAAAGATAAAATATTATTGCATCTATTATATAATATAATATTACCACTTGATACCTTACATTTTATTAGGTAGGTAGGTACCTAATACGGATTGACTGAATACAGTTGCAAGTCTGCTATAATTTGTGGTATAATTTCAGTGCATAATGAAGCACTGAACTCATCCCAGCAGTAGATTCATTATAAAACAGGTCATGATAAGTACATTTGGTACGTCAGTTTTATCTCTGCAAAATTTTTTGAGATTTATGACTGAGTTGCAGGAAAGAAATCAGTTAGTCAGGACGGTAAGTAGTGCAAATCGACTTACAGCTGTTCCAAATGCGCTAGGTCCTGGAAGACGTCGGGGTCGAGGTACTGAATGCGGTTGCGGTACAGGTACAGGTACTTGAGGCGGCGCAAGCCGTGGAAGGCCCCGGAGCGCAGCGCCAGGAGCCGGTTGTCGTTGAGCAGCAGCGAGCGCAGCGCGTGCAGGTGGCCGAGCGCGCCGCGCTCAACCTCGTGGATCTTGTTGAAGCGGACATCTCTGCACAGACCAGTCGACAAGTTAAATTACATCTAGTAGTCCGCGTCCCAATTATGTAGTTAATCAAAATGCAATATCAAACAATTCTGTTGAATCACTTTCAGGCTATGCAACTGATTACGAAAGTACGCATATACGTTTCCGCTAATGAATAGTTATCATATTTATTTCCACTTTGCAGTTAGGGGGCGTCCATAAATTACGTGAGGCATTTAGGGGGGGAGAGGGTCGAGCCAAATCTCACGTGGGGGAGGGAGGGGGTCGAAAAATCTCAAAAATCACCTCACGTAATTTATGAACGCCCCCTTAGCGATAAGCTTTCGAAAATGCTTTTACTTTTTACGTAACTAAAAAACTAAATACTTAAACAGGTTGGCTTTATCTCGCTCCAGAATTTTAACAGGCGTTACAAGACATGTGCGTTAAACAAATTTATTTTATAACATTCCAGCGGGCGATAAAGAACAAGAACGACAGGAGAAAAGCCTTTCATGGAAGTGTGAATGGCGACTTATTTGATCCATCTGCGCTCTATATAATTTGCACATACTAAAGTTCCTAATGTAACTATATCATAATACACATTACAATATACCAACAAAATATCGAATAGCTTAATAGACCAACATTCCATCCCTTTGCCGCAAAGGTTAGGCAGTAGAATGACAAACATGTATCAAATAGCGCAGGTATTTAGGTGCCAGACGATACACGGCGACGGATTTGACTTTGTATTTCAAAACGAAATAATCGCAGAGGCAGCTGCATATTTTTCGTTTCATGAATTGAAAATTATGCAAAACCTGTTTCGTAGAACGATGCTTTTGTTGTTTGTTTGATAAACACCTACTACAAAACTCTTCTAAAATGTGGTTACCTATTATTAAATCACTGTTACGTCATGTCGTCATCTACCTAAGGGGGCGTCCATAAATTACGTGAGCAGATTTTTGAGAATTTTCGACCCCCCTCCCCCCTTGGTGAGATTTTGCTCGACCCCCTCCCTCCCCCTCTAATCTCACGTGATACTTTTCAAAAGCTATATTCTAGAGGAGAAACATGTTTTACTTAATTTAACCCAGTTTTCTTGAAATTTTACACTGTTTCTTACGGTAAAAAAAATACGTGAGATTTGCCGAAACCCCCCTCTCCCCCACGTGAGATTTGGTGATATTTTGCTCGACCCCCTCCCCCCATAAATGCCTCACGTAATTTATGGACGCCCCCTAACTGCTATCAAAATGTTAAGGTAGGTAATAATACGCGTACCTATTTGTGATGATGTTAACACATTTGCGTTGTAAGGTTTTGCATGTTTAAGCAAGGACGCATCTGGCTGGTGACATTGGCAAAATTGTTCGTCTATCCATTACTTTGAATATTGATAATGGGCAGTTTGCTAACGGTAAGCCGCACAGGTGCGTTTGGTTTAGGTAAACGCCTTCGTAAGGCTTCAATCATTAATATTGAATACATTACTACACTGAACAGCAAAGAAAACGGGTCGGTTAGAAAATTCAATATCTTCAAAAGTACCTGACCTAGCTTTATGAAATAAAGACTAAATTAAAGAATACTTAAATGAAAATAAAAAACCGGCCAAGTGCGTGTCGGACTCGCACATAAAGGGTCCGTACCACCGTAGAATAAAAACGACAAAATAATCGTCTTTATTTTTTTATTTTTTTTTATTTTTATTATTTGTTGTTGTAGCGGCAACGGATATATACATTCTGTGAAAATTTCTAGCTATTACGGTTCGTGAGATACAGCCCGCTGAGAGAAAGGCAGACGGACGGACGGACAGCGTAGGCTTAGTAATAGGGTTCCGTTGGCACCTTTTGGGTAAGACTTTAAAAAAATTAATTGATGCTTTTTATTTTTAATAAATGTAAAATAAATAAAAATGTGATTGAAGATATTATTGAACATTTTCTAACCGCATATAAAATTTTCAATAATATCTTCAATCACATTTTTATATGTGTGTTATGTGCGAGTCCGACACGCACTTGAACCCATCAAGAACCCTTTGATTTAAAATTTCCAAAGAAATATTTTCAGAAAGTGGAGCAGTGCCGTGATTTTACCTTCCACTCTTCTGCTTATATTTTACTTTCCATCGCACTTGTTGTAAGTCGTCTTACATAAAAGCTCTTTGAAGGCAAGCTGCACAACAGCAAATGTTTCGCTTCACAGCGAGCTGCGCAAATTGAAAGCAAATACTTCAACCCGCTCGGATTTTTTAGTCTTCATCCTGAATTCTTTCAAGCATGTCTCGAGCGCTTTCTTTTTAAAATATCGATATTTCAACATCGATGCAGAGCAACTATCTATGCTGTGGTACAGAGTAGGTATAGGTGTTTGCTTTTTAATAATTATTTTATATATTCAAGTGCAGACAACCCCTTATTTATATTCTTGGTGGGCGAATGTTAATTGCATCTTATTAACTAAAGTACATCTATTGAGTATTTTTAATACCCATCTTAAGTGAAGGCACATCATATCATCAATCATATCAGCTCACGTACTAACTCATATCATATCAACGACACTTGTGCCTTATACTTATTCAAGGAGTGGTGTGTATAGCACACTATGCATTACGCGAATTTATCTTCTAAATATTTAATTCACGAGTAAGTCTTACTACCTAGCATTAATTTTACAGAAAGAATATGTCACAAACTATTAATGATTTTATTAAACACAGAAATACAATACAACTTCCTATATAACGCTTTTAAAATGTTTTTCAATGCGGTGGCGTGCATCGCAGTGTAAACACAATACAATATTCATCGTATTCTCAATAATGCTTTCAAAACAACTTCTTTTTTCCATTTTTCCAAGTCAATAATTCTTTCAAGTGGCAGAGCCAGCCCACTCGTCAGATATTGTTTCAGTCAGACTTTATTCCATTTCTAATATGTATTATTTAGTATGGTATAGCCATGGACAGTGGATATAGCACATACTATGTCGACGACATAGTATATCTACGACATACTTTGTGAACCGCTCTTTTTTTTAGGTTAATTGGACCTACTTATATATTAGTACTACCATCATTTTATCTAAGTATCAAAAAATAACTTATGATAGGTATACTTAAGTCATGACCATGACATAAAAATCTTATACCTATACCTAACATAACCGACATGCTTAATCATTTAGCACGCTGCTAAATATAACAGATTGGCCAGTTGGTTAGTCGGTCGCTGCTGTCGTCCCGAATGTAGGTAACATTGATAAGTGCAAAACTGCATCCATATTACAAGTTGCATGAGGATGCATAAGGGCCAACGGATACGTTGTCGTGAGATATACACGATAACAGTGAGTTGCAAAATGTTCCACTTCGAATAAACTTTCGAGTTCAAAAGGTAGAGCTTTGAATCGAAAAGCATCTGCAACTGTTCTTAGCGCTGTTGAATGTAAAACATATTGAGTGCGCGGCGCACTGCTCAGAAAGTTCAAGACTGCGAACTCAAAGTCTTGCAAGGTTTAGCTGAAATTTTAATTGTTTTATCAACTCTTTTGTGTAACGATGGAAGAAAATGTACTTGCGTATGGCAAATTCAAAGTTTTGCAAGATTTTGCTCGAAGTTTTAATAAAAACAATAGTTTTTAATTATTTGAAAACATACAACCATCAGTTTATTTCAGAAGCCCTAGCAAATTTAGGTACTCGGGATTCAGAAACCTGGAAAAGTGGAAAGGTACTCGAGTTTAAGACTCGCCATGCAACATACTTACATATGTTAATGGTAGGTACTAGTTTATAGGATATCCCCTTAATTTATAAAAAGTTATGATAACTTACACTTACATTACACATAAGTTTTGTTCCTACAAGTGCTTTGTAAAACCATTGTGAACTGGCTAAAAATCTCTATAAATTTTGTCGTAAATGTATACCTAGCTGTTGCTTGTGAGTGCTCCGTGCAAAACTGTTATCGTCCCAGTCGTTGACATGCTTAAAACTATTGCGTCACTAATAAGTAAGTAAGCTTATAAGCAACACTGTAAACAGTGGTTAAAGTATTGTCAATCTTACGAAAAATATCACGGGCATGAACATCAATTGGTTCGCGATTTTTTAAAATTTTCTTTTTACCGTACTACTTTTTTATCTTATAAATTTATAACATAAACTTGCCCTTAAAATTAACATAAAATCCTTGTTTCTATGATTTAAAAGTGACCTAGCTTCTTTAATTCTATTTTTTCAACTGTTACAACCTTCGCCAACAATATAACATAAGTATCAACTTAAAATTAACACAGTTTAATGAAGTTGTTACCCAACATGTTTTTGGTCCATGTCGCTTCGCTACGTTACTTAAACCTATAGACCGAACCATTATGGTGTTTACGTGATATGGAAACTACAATTAATATACAGAGATAATACGCAGAATAAAATTAAGGCTAGTTTCAGATTTTAAAAAATCGTAACTTCAAAAGAGGGAGCAATTAAACGAGGATTACAAAGAGGAGCTATAAGCAAAGCAATAGCTGGACGTTGATCCGGCTCGTCCACACTGTCCAGCAGAATATCTCCTCGTATTCGCTCAGTTCAAAGGGGTATTAACTGGGATACGGGAGCGCGATTGCAACTCACAAAGGCGCGGTCTATAGGCCAATATGTCCAGATGAATGCGTATAAACGTTGGACATTATCCGTGCACGGTGCACTCAGCAGCTAGTTCATATTTCAGATTACCGATAGGTATCTATATATATAAAAATGAATCCCTATTTCATGTCATTACTTGACGCGAGAACGGCTGGACCAATTTAGATGTTTTTTTTTTTTATTATTCCGTGAAGTTCTAGGAAGGTTCATACATTAAAAAAACTTGGAAAAATTGCCCGGAAAGCGTTAAAAACCCATGTTTTACGTATGATTCAAATTACTTTCAATAGATGGCGTAATGAACGCCGGTGTCAGATGGCGAATGGCGACTATAAATTCCTGCAATTCATCACAAGAAATATATCTGCGTTGTGCACATAACAGTGCTGGGCAAAGGTCTCTCCCCATCTTCTTCCATCCATCGCGGTCTTAGGCTCTCTCATACCACCCGTCTAGATGAGCGTCGAGGTCACCGCGCCACTGTTTTTTGGGTCTACGTCGGCGACGACGGTCGTGCTCTGGGACCGCACTCGGTGATTGCTTTGGCCTACCTTTCTGAGCTCATTCGGCTCAGGTGACCCGCCCAGGTCCACTTAAGTGTAGCTATTTTCGCTCCTACATCCGCGATAAGGGTCATGGAACGCAGCTGGGTGTTCCGCACCCTATCAGTGTGTTTAACACCCAAAATGCTGCTCCATTGCTGTTTGGCAAACCTTCAGTTTGGACTTCTGAGCCTCGGTTAGTGACCATGTCTGGGCGCCGCACTGTGAGCTGAAAATCGAGCTTCATAGTACTTTAAATTTTTGCTTTTTTTTTTTGCTTTTCTTAAGCTTCTAATGCCTTCAGAAGTCATGAATATATATAAAGAATATAATTTCATAGGTATACTAAATAAATAAAATAAAAAATGAAAATTTTGTATGGCTCCAAAGTAATAAATCCAAATATGTATCTTCAAACCCGCTGTGTTAACCGTTATATCCTTACAGATGGCTGTTCTACAAATTATTTGTAATTTTTGGTGTATGTTATATAACGGTAACAACTGCGGTTTTTTTATTAAATATTTTATTCTAAAATTTGTACTTACATGCGGACCAATGGGTTTATAAACTTGAAATTTTGCAGATAAGTGTCTGTATTTCAGAGAAACAAATTTTCAAATTTTAGTTCAAACTTTTTTTATATAACGTATTTATTTTAAAAAAAACCGCAGTTGTTACCGTTATATAAAATACCTGCCAAAAAATTACAAATAATCGGTAGAACAGCCATCTGTAAGGATATAACGGTTAACACAGCAGTTTTGAAGTTATTTGGATTTATTACTTTTGGGCCATACAAAATTTTAATATTTTTAAATGTAATTTAGTAGACCTACGAAATTATATTCCTTATATATGACTGCTGAAGGCATTAGAAGCTTATCAAAAGCAAAAAAAAAAAAAAAATTGTGAAATAAAATTAAAGTACTATGAAGCTCGATTTGCAGCCCACAGTGGCACCGTAGGTAAGAACGGGCGGGATACACATGTCAATGTGTCAGTGGAAGGTTGCCCTTCATGATGTCTCCCATGGACCAGTAGCTCTTCGACCAATTTAGCTATTTTTAGGGTTTCGTACCCAAAGGGTACCAACGGGACTCTATTACTAAGCCGGTATCCGTAGCGTGTTAGCGCTACAACAACAAATACTAAAAATAAAATAAAATTTAAAAATAAAGGGGGTGGGACTCTATTACTAAGCCTACTCTGTCCGTCCGTCTGACAGCGGGCTGTATCTCACGAACCGTAATAGGTAGTGAGTTGAAATTTTCACAGAAAGTGTATTTCTGTTGCCGCTACAACAGCAAATTATACTAAAAATAAAATAAAAATTCAAAACAAAGGGGGTCCCCATACAAGAAACTTGATATTTTTGACGTTTTTATTCTATGGTGGTACGGAACCCTTTATTTGCGACACGGGAAAGGAGTAGATCAGACGACGAACGGGGGAACGGGGTGGAAGGTTTAGTTCTTTTTTGGCTAATAAGTAAATACAACATTAATTCTGAGGCGGCACGAAGTTCGCCGGGACAGCTAGTAGGTATATAGTTGCTTAATGGTGCTTATTATGTTGGCTACAAATTATGACTACACTCAATTTGATACATCTAAAACTATTTTTGTCGCGCTCATAGGATACGATCATGAGAAGGATGGCAATACAGTTAGTTTAGTCGACTTTAGTTGTGGACTAACATAATCAGCACCAATATATTTTCCCCGTGAAGCTTTAAAATAAATTGTTAGTAATCATCAAACAGAATATCTAAACGGTGATAATAATATTGTCATTTCAATTCAGCAACGCAAACTTCCGACGTTCGTCAGTGCTGCTCATGGCAATGGCCGCACCGGTGACTGTCGGTGACGTAATGTACTGATTTAATCCGTAGATAAATTATGTATGTCAATAGCAACGCTATTTTTGATAGCATTGTAGGAGAGCATTGAGATGGGACAAAGACTGGGCGCGCCGCGGACGCACCTCGGTCATGGTCCATGGAGCCAGCACTTTGCCAAGGACCACTACGTGAAGCGGATATCTTAGCAATCATAAAAAAACTCAAATGTTACTTTATGTTGTTGTTTATTCTAATTTTAAAGGGACTAGGCCTAGACTCAACCACTAGTAGAAAGTCCTGGGCTCCAAGTCTACTAACAATTAACCATTGCGAAACCACTGGTTTCCAATATCATATTCGTGAAATCTCTAGGTACTTTTCTTTTCTCTCTACTTACCACGATCGCCAGGTATCCAATAAAAATGCCGATGCTTGACCCTTAATGAGTCCTGGGGAAAAGCTAAATAGTCTTAAGATCAAAAGAAAGAATTAGGGGAAGTTAGAAGATTATCCACTTCCCTCCATTGCAAACGGACCGGAGCCAATAGGTGTCCCTTAAACGAGTTTATCTGGCAATCTTCATTATTTTTATCTGGCTTCGTTTTCCGACTGGCATTTAGATAGCTGCGGTCCGCACACGGTAAGATTATTAACCAAGTATTGATACTTACTTGCAACAATGTTAATTAGTATAACCTATTTCGTCAAAAGCTCTAAGATTCATGTCTGTGCTAAGATCCTTCTAGACATCTATCTAACTTGAATATTATTTCGTTAACCTCCACGAAGACATGATTATTTGGTTAGGTAAATTGAAATATAAGATGCAGACGAGAATTTAATAATACCTTCTCCAAGTTATCTAAATCCTTATTGTTTGTGAGCACAAACGCAGCAAAATTACTTTCACAAGCTGTACTTGAGCGAAGATGAAGTTCACAATAATAAACATAATAAGTTTAAAAACTAAAACCCGACTACTGAAAAATTGCGCTCTAAAAAGTATGAAACAAGAAAATATTCTCATCTAGAGGATAGCCGTGGTCCGTGTAGGTCCTTTAGGGCCAAATGGCATATGAACACGGACCACGGCTATCCTCTAGATGAGAATATTTTCTTGTTTCATACTTTTTAGAGCGCAATTTTTCAGTAGTCGGGTTTTAGTTTTTAAACTTACTTTTTATTTAATTATTTTGGAGTTACAGGTAACAATATATATATTTTTGAAATGTGCTCATCAAGCTCTTTCATTTGATACCCCACACGGTTTCATTAAAAAATGTTTTTTTTTTTAGTTCATGACATTATGTCCTCTAGAGGGCACCATATGCAATTTGATGTGACGTCACATAGCCTATAACCAGCGCGCCATTAAGCCGCTTCTAACGATACCTCATTCGTCAAATTACGTCAAGTCGTTTGGAAGTTAGGTGGGAACAGATGCACATACATACATACATACATACATACATACATACATACATACATACATACCGGTCAAAATCATAACCCTCCGCCGTAGTCGGGTAAAAATTGAAAGAAGTAACCTTACAAGCTCGTACTATGGTGCCCACATATAAAGCGGAGAGGAAAATTACAAGGTGTATCCACTTGTTAATATCGCCCCGTTAATTTGTTCTCGATTTGTTTTAAAAATTGTATGTCCGTGTTGTTTGTACAACATTCACGTTTTAGATAAAAATGTTTCCATATGATATGTTTGTTCTATCCAAATATCACACATCAGCGCTATTTTAAAAAAGTATGTATATTGAGGTCATTGAAATGTAATAATAAATTTGCCCTAACTCAGTGACAATCAGCAATTCAGTAGATAAAAATATTAATGTAGATGTCGTCGATAGAGAGCGCGTGTTATTTGTGTCGATTCAGCTTTGTGATTCACTGAGGCCAAACATCCCGACAACCATGTGATATCACTTTTGTCAACTCTCTCTAAGTCTGATTTTTAATTAGACGAAGTAAACTGAGAGGTACTAATATCACTTTTCGATATAAATAGAACAAATAAGGTTCAAATTCATAGAACAGTGACATTTTTAGCTGTCAGTTTGCTTCGTGTAATTGGAAATCAGACTATAGTTGTTTTCAAGGGCGTAGTTGAAGAATTTTTTAGAAAATCACATCCCTGGGTGACAAGTCGCTTATAATCGCTATAATGGCGCACAATATGATGAAAGTTGTTGAATTATGATGGCTTTCGAAGTCTCCTGTCTATCAATAGCAACAGCAAATTGATATTGCCCACCACTTTTAACTGTCGTAAAGTTCGTAGTCTCCTTGCTACTGAACTGCCACTTTGACATTCTGACCGACCAATCAGAGAACAGAATAAGGGCCTTATTCTCTTCTCTGATTGGTGATTTAACCACACAATAGCAAGTAGCATTCTAGATCAGACTACGGATTTTTGACACGATGTCAATAGTAGTTTTCCATTTTGGGAACTACTATTGGACAGATGGCATTAAAATGGCCGTCGTCAAGTGACTTGGCCCCAGGACAGTGTGTAAAATATGATTGCATTTAAGTGCAAGTATAGTGAGTTGGGATACTTGATACTTTATCTTATCTAATCTATATTTTACAGCTGCCGTGAAACAATATAAATTATACCTACTTATAATATACCGACAAGTTATTTAAAAAATCTTTCAGAAAAAGGTACCTGGTACTATACCCCTAGAATGCCAGCTGGAAATGTTCGTAAAACAAACAATCCGAGAAAATCGGGATTGTATATTTTGTTATAACTAACATTAATGAAAATGTTAAACACTGATGACTGATATTTACAACGTAACACATGCCTTTTGGATTAGATATTTTGTTAAAATATTTTAACAAACAATAATTCTCCTGAGTTCGCCTTGTGAGCATGTCTTGATGTACCTAACAGAAACAGTACTCAGTGCGTCAATTATTATGAATTAGTTAAATAATCTGATTATTACTTTGACAATCATTTGGATGTCGCAAACTTGGTCGCACATGAACTTACGTTGATCCAATAGGATACTGTCATCATATTATCAACTGTCATTTTTTATGTCGGTCGGTAATGTTTTGTTTATTATGGCTGATCATGATTGTTATTATTTGATATCTGCCTGAATTACCTACCTAGTAGGTTAAACTAACGAAGATTTCTGAATAATTCTACTTCCTCCTTTGGGGAAGAAGTTAATCCGGGGAAAGAAAACAGATGTGTCTTCTGTTTCTTTATTGGATTGGTGTTCAACAAATTGATTGGTTGAAGCATTTCAGGAATTTCACAATACCGGGAACCTTCAAACCTTCTACCTCCACCATAATCACCAATGCATTAAAGGACAAATTAATGCGAAATGCAAAAAGCGGATCACTAAATAATTCCCAACAACAAAATATCAATGAAAACCAGGCCATTATTAAAAGAACATTCTCGTTTTCACATTTCACATTCACAGAGCTTCCAAACCGTCCTGGACCCGTCACAGAAATGTTAATCCAGACAATGAATTCTGATTCATGTTCCTTTGTTTGGCTGCTGTGCATTGTATTATTACAATTTTTAGATGTACCTATGTATCGATAATTAATTAGGTACCGTAGATGCGGCATTTGGAGGATTTGTTGTTACGGCTTTGATAAATCCATTCAGGCATAGTATGTCACAATTATTTGCCGAATATTATTTGGATTTAAGACAATTGATTCCTATAAAGTAAGTAAGTTACTATAACGTCTTGTAAGATAGAATGACCTGAGACAATAGGTAACTATTGATAAGTATTCTGTAGGATTGTAGCGATGATGGTTATGATGTTGCATCGAGATACCTACGTTCTGTAAGACCTATGCAAACGGCTCTTACGTATACTTGCATAATCATTATCTCCCCAGATGCTGGCCACCGCTTATAGATAATGACAACAATGACATCACCCTGGCTCTTCGCTGATGCCTGATAAGGCGCTATAACATGTTGATTTAGTTATTTCACTTTTACGACTGGGATAGGTATGTATGTACATAGGCATGTAGTATTTTTTTGGGCCCTTTCACGTTAATTAAAGGGCTGTTATTTTCAATATTTCTTTAAGTCACGTTATTCCAATTTCAATTAGTTTTGGGTATGTTTTATGGCGCTTATTGTATGTTTCTTCTCTGTGAGTGGTTACAGAGGAGGGTAAAGGAGAACCTACCTGGGTAAAATACTATAATAAAACGCGGGCTAAGAGCATCTTTATTTTTTTTTTTTCAGAAAAAATAATGTAAATGTAAAATGTAACGTCACGACTTTTATCCCCATTCGGGGGTAGTCAGAGGCTTGAGTGGCCATACACCACCACATTGTGGAGGTATTAACCAACTCAAAGCCCACGTTTCACCAGATAGTCAGAACCCAACGTGAAAAAATAATACATACTTATAAGTAAGTAATTAGTTATTATCATTATTTTTAGATATTAAATAAGTAGATACTCAAAGAGAATAAGTAGGTTTAACCAAAGTTCCTAATATTAATGAAAAAGTTAACAAATGAAGTGTTAACAACTAGGTAAGGTCCGCGTGGAAGGCCGTTCCCGAGATAAACTTACTTGGGGTTTTTTCATCTAAACGTTAACTACAGCTTAAACCAGCTCTGATAAGATATTTATAGGATGCCTATTCCTATTATTTATTATAGTGTAGATCAAAATAAGTATTTTCCTTCATCTTGTTAACAAAATGGTTTTAAAAGTTTCATTAAACTGTTTTAACTTTGCCGCCGCTTTTGAAGTTTAAAAGAAATACTTGAATTACCTATGTACCTATAGGTAATGTTTGGTTGGATATCCGGTTTGCTGCTACTCATCACAAAAAACTCGTAGGTAGGTACTACACCTAACTGCTTCATAAACCTTGAAAATGCCCTCGTAGTGGTATGCTATGGCTATGAGTACAACGTTCGTGAGCATACCAAAAAATCTACAGTTTTACAATCCTTATACTGTGGCACACCGAGCATAACAAAACAATGGCTTTGTTAGTAGGTACCTTAGGAGAGGTGAATAATACCATGTAATGTAAACCTTAAGCAAATGTCCTGCCCTACTAAGAGACAGTCATGCGTCTACATTCCGGTCTATTCAAAATGGACAACTGTTTAATGTAGGCGTGTGTTTGAACAAATGCATTAATTTGCTTTGAGTATAAGTGTACCAAAATACAGTAGATTTAGGACGCAGCATGTAAGTATTGGAAGTTTCGCAAAGCGGTTTCTTGTAAATTAGGTTGGTAGCTTTTAACGCCAGCACTGGATAAAACAGATGCTTTCGCAACAATAACATTTCGCGTACGCGCTCGTGTCCGCAGCTGTGAATATCACACTTATTTATAAAGCCCTAGTAACAGGAACAAAAGGTTATAAATAAACGGGCTATGCAAAACTTGATAAACTTGCTAAAGGTTATAAACTTACAAAGTTTTGGTGTCGGCCGGCGTCTTCGGAATCGTCAACAGGTCTTGGTGCAAACAAGCTACTTTGCCGCGGAAGCATTGACATTTCGGGGGGCAGTTCTTCCCGAAGGAGAATGCGACAAAGTTGAATAGAAGTAAAAACTTAAAAAAGTATATGGGTCTCATGGTGTTGAAAGTTTTCGTAGAATTGGGGCGAGTCGCGCGCGCCGCTGCTGTGATAACTGCGAGCGGCAGTGGGCGAGTGCCGACTGGCGGGCTCGGTCGGGGCGAGCCGCTACTCCTGCCTGGCAGGCGGCGCCGCGGCGCGAGGCGGGCGAGGAACAACGCGGCTCGAGGCGCGCCGCGCGCCCTGCGCTATCGCTGACCAAACGCCACCCCGGCTCCGGATTAGTCCCGATTTTAGGTCTATAGCCGGCCTAACCAATTGCCACCATTTGCCATGGTGGCAATTGGTTGCCACTTGCCACCATGTTAATCTGCTCGGAAGCAATATCACTACATATTATAAAACAAAGTCCTCCGCCGCGTCTGTCTGTCTGTCTGTTCGCGATAAACTCAAAAACTACTGCACCGATTTTTATGCCGTTTTCACCAATGGATAGAGTGGTTCTCGAGGAAGGTTTTAGTATATAATTTGTCAAGTTTTTGTATACACTGGCTAAAATATAATGATATTTGTTGGATATGTCGGAAAAAAAATTGCCGTCTGGGAGCTTTCAACGAAAACGCTGCCCAAACCCTTTGAGATATAACAAAATGATGTATGGTGGAATTATGTATCCTATATAGGTCTACAGAAAAGTCCGCGATGACATATGTCTATCTCTTAAGGACAACATACTATATCCATTTTAATACTTAAAAAAACGGGCAATTATAAAGCGGTAATTGGAAAGCTATTTACACAAATACGGTATTAATCCTTATCATTTTAAATAAGTTAGAGGCTTTAAGCATTTCATGGACATTATTTTACTCTTTTACACCATATAATTTAAACGAATATCTTAGGAGTAATCGTAAAAAAATCGGGTTGCGGGAACGGGATCAAAATTTCATGATTACTTTTGGTCGCGATAACCGAGCTCCACGCGGGCGAAGCCGCGGGCAACAGCTAGTTCAAAATAAAATAAAAAATAAAATAAAATATTGGGAACAAAACATAGGTAAAAAAAATATCGTTGGCTGGTTGCAGAAGTTTTTTAAAAACTGTGTTGCAATGCCAACACCCACCCCACCTCTCTAGATGCAAATAATGTTCCAACATTTATATAGGAACTGTAGTAGGTACTAACTTACTTAATTAGAATAAGAATTTAATAAAAATGAGAGTAAGTTAAAAAATTAAGATTATTAAACAAAGAGATAATAAAAATTACAAAAATACTAAAAATATTAAAAATCTTGCTCATTTATGAGTGTAATGAGGGTGTGTGTTTGTGTGGGTGTAAGTGTGATGTGAGGTGAGTGTGGTGTGGAGTGTAAATGTGTGTATGGTAATGATAAGAAAGAGTTAAAAGCCAATTGAGACATTTTAATTTACATATTTTTAATGGGAGAGGATAAATGGTCAATGTTTTATTTATTTTGTTGTAAATTGTACAACTTAGGTAGTAAAAATGACGGCTCGCAGCGGCAGTTCGACGTGGTTCAATTTGACATATCCTATTTGCACGGCGTGTAGTGAGATTAGGGTAAAAGGGGAGCTGAGAGTGTTTCCGTTGAATTGTAGCTATGATAAAGAGCTGTGTAACTGTTAAGACTTCGCAAAGCGAATACAGTGAACTTGTAGGAAATCGAATTGGTTTGAAAGTCACAACTTTCAGAACTGCTCGTTGTGCTCTTTCCACTCTTAGCATCTGGGTTTGGATGGCGCCACCCCACGAACAAATGCAATAGGAAAGAATTGACTGTGCAAGTGCGTAATATATCATTTTGAGGCACGAAAGATCGGCACTGTTTCTTAAACTCTTGAATATAAATATCAGCTTCCTAACTCTGGAGACTGTACAATCAATATGGGGTTTCCATGACAGGGTGCTGTCTAGCCAGATGCCGAGATATTTTAATTAGGGGTACGCTCTAAATGTGGTCACTGACAAGAGTTAGTGTTATGGCATGTATGTGCACGAAGGTTGAAGGTAGAGGGAGGAATATCTTGGGTACGGTTGGCAAATTCAATAAATTTGGTTTTAGAAAAAAATAAAGTGAGTAGATTTTTTTAAAGCCAATTTAAAACCGTAGTTAAAGCAGCCTTAGCAAACATATAAGTATCATTCCAATTTTGACCTGTGATAAGAAGGACTGTATCATCTGCGTACATTATAGTTTTACACATTGGTATCGGAAAAATCGGTTCATTAATATAGATAAGAAAAAGGGTAGGTCCGAGGACACTACCTTGGGGCACTCCAAAACTGATCTTTTCTTCTTTACTAATATAATCATTAATTTTTACAACTTGACGGCGTCCAGAAAGGTCGTCTTTAAACATTTTAAGAGCATACACCCCTAATTCCTATGCCTGCAAGTTTTTCGAGTAAGATAGGGACAGAGACAGTATCGAAAGCTTTGGTCAAATCAAGAAATATAACAATGGTATTTAATTTACGATCTAGATTTTTAACAATTGATGTTGTGAGTTCAAGTACAGCGTCATCGGTTGATCTATAGCTATGGCTTCTAAAACCATAGGTACTGTTGTTCAGATAGAATATTATACTTGTTTAAAAATTTAATTAGTCTAGTATTAAGTATTTTTTAAGAATTAAATACATATTACTTACTTAGATGATAGTTATTACCTTGACGGGTTATGCCCGCCAGTAGACATACACAACCATCTACTTCTCTCTGGCTTGCCTTAGTTGGTTGTCCAGAGAAGGGTCGTTAGAGCTATGCTCCAGGAGTTAAAGGACATAAAGCGCCGCGAATAACTTCGGAGAAAGCACAGTACACCTTTCTACACGCCTAAACCACCCACAGTACCAGTGTTTCCCCTTGCCGTTTAGACCTAGACATACGATGACAGCACTTACCTGCAACAGCTGGGTTCAAGTTTTAGTACCTATGGTTTATTATAGTTACTTATAACAAAATACAATATAAAAAAATCTGTCTGTTCCGGCTAATCGCCAAAACAGCTGGACCGATTTAGACGGAACTTTCACTGGCAGATATATAGCTGAGGTTATAAGGAGTAACTTAGGCTACTTTTATCCATTATAACTTTCTATTAATCTGGGGATATAGGTATTTTCAATAGGTCAGATTAGGCTTTAATGAGGCCAAAAATGCCGTAGGGCACCTACGTTGGCGTGGGCGTTGTAGTGACACCTTAGCGGTCAAGACAAGCCAGTTCAACCAAGCGACATCTAGTGAGCCCCTCTTTAGAGAAAACAGAATATTTTTAGTCCGACATGTATCTTATGACGAACGTTGTTGTTTTCCTTATTTCAGTATGTTAGAGACGCAAAACAAAGATAGCGCGCTAATTCCAATAATAGAAGTAGGTAACTATTAAATAAGGACAGCTCAGATTTATTTCTAAGAATAAATCAATGTGGTAGGCTTTTAGAAATTATTTGTAATGATCATTATGATCGGATCCAGTGGATTTCGGCCATGGCGACTGCTTCAACTCCCACGTCTCGCATGTGGCTTATGTAGCCAATCTTCTTTGAAAAGATCCTCGCACATTTCGGGAATGTGAGCACTCCATTGTCATAATTATAATTGATTACCGCAGGTGGTCGGGCTATGTCTGTATGTGCTGGCCCACGCGGTCTTTATTTCAAAGCTACACTACCTACAATAGATGTCCTCTAAAGTTGACATCAAAATGTTGAACTATATTTTAGTAACTAAAGTTGAAGCCACCGAAATGGTCGTGCATCTATCTTGTTATGTGATGTACTATCTAGTTCTAGTTTATAAATGAAACCAATAGCTTGTTGTAGGTTTCGACCACCTCACTAGAGGTCGCTCTAATCGTTCGGTAGTGTAGCGTTACCTACTACTTTATACCTACTAGAAAGTTTTCTCGGACAAAATCCTGGGTTCACAAAAATAACAGCGGTTCGTTACCTTGTAATACTAATTTATTTAGTACGCGTCCAACTGAAGCCTGTTCATATACACTCCTTTGCAAAAAAAACGGGCACCTTAGGAAATTTACATTCTAAGGTTGATTTGAGTTAATTAAATGAAATTTAATTGTTTGACGTAGTCTGTATATTTATAATCGTGTAAATTAATACGTGCCAAGTGAAATCTGGAATTTTTTTAAAATTTCGATGAATTCTTTAAAATCGATGTACACGGCCAAACAATAAGAAGTGGTCGGCAATAAAGACAAAATTTTTTTTAATTTGTTAAATTAAATAAAGTTACAAATGTAAAAACCTAATAGCGAGTGTGACCTCCACGTGCCAAAATCACATCTTGAATCCTTCTGGGCATGCTTTCCACGATGTTTTTAATAACGTTTTGAGGAATACGTTCCCACTCTTCTGCAATGACTCTTTTTATCTCCCTGATGTTTTGTGGAGCAGGTTGCACTGATCTTACCCGTCTCTTTAAAACATCCCAGACATGCTCAATTGGATTGAGGTCAGGACTTCGAGCTGGCCAATCTAAACGACGGATCCCAACTTCTTGCATGTACCTACGCTTCCACGTCGCCAGAACGGTGCGGGCGAGCATTGTCGTCCATAAAAATGGAATCTTCCCCAAGTGCAGTCAATGTGGGTTGTGCATATGGAATTAGGACTTCCATTATGTACCGGTATGCATTTAATGTTCCATTTTCTATGAAAACTAACTCCGTACGCTCCGTTGAATTAATTGCTGCCCAAAACATTACGGAGCCGCCGCCATAAGGAGTGATTTCTTCGAAACACACTTCCGCATAGCGTTCCCGTGGTCTTCGCAGCACTCGCCGGCGTCTGTCCTCTCCACACAAAGAGATTCTAGCTTCATCAGAAAACAATACTTTACTCCAGTCCTCCAGAGTCCATGAAACACAGTTTCGAGCAAACTGTAATCGAGCAACACGGTGCTCACGGAGTAATTTAGGGCCCCGAGCCGGGCGGTAACTCCTGATATTGGCAGCCAAAAGCCTCCTCCTGACCGTCCACAAGCTAACTTCTACTCCTCTTACTTCTTCAAGGCTCTTCTTCAGGTCCACACTTGACGCCTTACGATTCCGCAACGCCTGACTCACCAAAAAGCGGTCATCTCTTGGTTCTGTGCATCGTTTTCTTCCCGAACCGGGTCTTCTTTTGGCCGAACCGGTCTCTTGATATCGTTGCCAAGTCCTCTGGACAGTTGAACGACTCACATTTAGCCGCTGAGACACGTAAGTTTGCGAACAACCTTCTTCAAGTAGGGCTATAATTTTACCGGCCCTTATCGCTTTATCACTCATATCAAAAGAGGTATTTAATGTAAAAAGAAAGATAAAATTGTTTAATTTGCAGAATATATCCAAAAAGTTTTAAAATTTTAGCAACGAGTAAAAAAATCGTTTCAGCAATTCGCGCCATTAGTAAAGCAATTGTACAATAATCCACAATAATCAATATTTTTCTTTTGTTCATCATGCCAGGATGCCAGAATCATGCCAGGATGCTTCAAATAACATGCCAATACATCGTCAAATTAATAAAACCTCTTTCTTGTTCTTCTTCATTTAAGTTGAGAAAAAAATCTAAAGTGCCCGTTTTTTTTGCAAAAGAGTTTATATACTTATTACCTATTTACACACGCTAAAGTACTGTAGTAAATGTTTATATTGTGAGGAAACCTGCATGTCTGACCTGAATCTACCCAGTTCTAAAAGGTGCAAAGTTCACCCAGGGTTCAGCGTGATGGACTATAAAATGGATCCCCTTAGACATAAAAGGGGGCTTGTTCCTAATATTGAGACGTTGTTCCGTCATCTAACGATTTCCTACAAGAGGCAGATGTATCTAACTATTTTGGCAATAAACTAATCAACATACTAATTTATTTAATTAATTGCCTACCTACATAGATATCCCCTTTGAAAAACAGCTGCCATCTGTATTTAATTGTGTTGTCATTATTTATAAGTATTTAATAAAACTCAATTATCCATAAAATCAGTTATGTATTTCAAACTCAAGTCAAAGACAATGACCATGACAGCTAACTACAAATAGTGAAGCGACACCCAACTAGTGATGCCTAACTATACCAACATCCCCCCTTTTCTAATTAAGAAGTAACTTAAAAATAAAATTAAAATTAACTTATCCAGTGTCTGAAGAACAACACTGAATATATTCACCATCTGAATCATTCGAATCAGATTCTGACTCATACACAACATAATCATTAAACTTGTCAGGTTTCTTAATCTTACGACCAAATCGTGATACATTATTTTCTATTTGATCGGTGTTAGGACTATTATGTTCTATTGAATAATGATTATAGTTTAACTCTTCCCTAGCAGCCTGAGTGGTAGTATTTTCTTCTATCAAATCTTGCTCACTAGTAACCCGAGTGGTAGTATTTTCTACTATCAAATCTTGCTTCTTGGAAAAACATAAATCTGGGGGCTCATAAGAATCATCCTCTAAATTGCTTAAATCACTATCAGGTTTAGTACTAATCCTACCGTTTAAGCTACATTCAGATTTTGAAGACATTAAATATTTTCGGTTTCTTCTAAAAGTATTTCCCATTTCATCCCCCACAATATAAGATCTAGACTCAACACATTTTCCAATTATTCTACCTTTTATCCAGTTTGAATCTAACGTCTTTTTAAAATAAACATTTTGTGTTACATTTAATTCTGGTAATGATTTAGAACTTTTATCATAATATTTTTTTACACCCTGTATATGATCATAATATTTTTTATCACAACCTGTAACCTTAGGCTTTAACATTTTTTTAGATAATGGTAATAATGAATTTAGATTTCTGGAATACAACAACTGTGCTGGAGACGGCATATATGGTTTTGGTGTATTCCGGTAGTTCAGTAACCCAAGATGTGGATCTGAACCATCTTCTTTACATTTTTTCATAATGTTTTTAAATATTTTTACACCACTCTCAATCTGGCCGTTAGATTGTGAATGTTTTGGGCTTGTTTTAACATGGCAGAATTTATAACTATCAGCAAATACTTGAAACTTTTCAGATGTAAACTGGGTACCTGAATCAGTAATCACATGGGCTGGAATGCCATGTCTTGCAAAGACTGATTTACAATTTAGAATGACACAATCACTTGATAAGTTATCCAGTTTACAAGCCTCTATAAATTTTGAATAGTAATCCATAATTACAAGATAATCTTTGTTATCGAGAGTACAAATATCAATGCCAACCTTATGCCAGGGAATTTTCTCAATAAGGTGATTGATCAGTGGTTCTTTCTGTACATTTGGTCTGTATTTTGCACAAGACTCACAATTATCAACATATGTTTCTAAATCTTTATTGATGTCTGGCCAAAAAACACATGTTCTTGCTCGAATTTTGCAAGTACTTATGCCAACGTGTCCCTGATGAATTATCTTTGTCATTTCAGCCCTTAACAATTTTGGGACAACAATTAAATTTCCTTTTAAGACAATATTATCCAAAACTGTAAGCTCATCTCTAAACGTCCAAAAAATCTTACACTCATCATTCAAATCTTTAATGTTCTTTGGCCAACCATTTCTTATGTATCGTATAATTTTACATAAAGTCAAGTCTTGTCTAGTAGCACTTTGTATTCTTAAAAGCTGGCCATTCGAGACAGGTAAAAAATCACGAGATAATTTTACATGGCATATTATATTCTTTTTTAAGTCTTCCATATTAGATTCTACACGGTCAGAACAACAGCTCCGAGACAATGTATCTGCAATATACATAAAACGTCCAGGTTTGTATTTAACATCTAGGTTATAGCCTTGTACCGCAAGCATCATTCGCTGTAGTCTAGCTGGAACTTTATGTAGAGGTTTTTTAAACAAAGTTTCCAAAGGTTTGTGGTCTGTTTCCACATGAACTTTACGCCCATAAGTATATTGATGCATTTTATTACACCCATAAACTATAGCAAGCATTTCCTTTTCTAATTGACAATAATTTTGTTCAGTTGTTGTAAGAGCTCGAGATCCAAATGCAATTGGTTTACCTTTCTGCAATACAACAGCTCCCATAGCTGTGGACGAACTATCTACTGACAGTACTATATTTTCATTAGTATCAAAATATGCTAAACAAGGGCTACTACACAAGGCCTTTTTTAATGAATTAAACGCACTTTCTTGGTTCCTATCCCATAAAAATACTGTGTCTTTTTTCAAGAGCACACGCAATGGTTCGCTTAACTTTGAATAATTTAAAATGAATCTTGACAAGTAGTTACACATACCAAGAAACCTTTCGAGATCTTTCTTGCATTTGGGTTGTTCCATTTCCATTATTGCCTGCACTTTATTCGGATCAGGAGACACACCATTTGATGTGAACAACTGTCCCACAAAAAGTAATTCCTTTACAAATAGCTTACATTTGTCTTGATTAAATTTTATTCCATTTTTTACTGCAATTACCATAACTTTCTTTAGCCTCTCATTTAATTCTTCTACAGATTCAGCCCAGATACACAGGTCATCCATATAAGGAATAACTCCTTCTACATTTTCAAACATCTGAGCGATTACTCTACTGAATTCTTCTGGTGCCGAACTGATCCCAAATGGTAATCTTCGAAATTTGTATCTACCAAATGGAGTTATGAATGTACAAAGATCCGAGCTCTCATCATCTAAATTTAACATCCAGAATCCATTAGAGGCATCTAACAGGGCAAACACTTTAGCATTTTGCATTTTACTTTTAATCTCATCTATTGTTGGCAATTGATATTTTGGTTGAATAACATATTTATTTAATGTTCTCGGATCTATGCATATTCGCAGCTTACCATTTGGTTTCCTTACTAAAACTAAATTATTTACCCATCTTGTTGGTTTATCAATTTTTTCTATAACACCCATTGTCTCCATTTTTGTTAATTCTTCACGTAGTTCTGGCAATAGTGAAAATGGAACTCGCCTTGCAGCCTGTACTACTGGTACTGCATCCTCAGTCAATTGTATTTTGGTTGTACCCGGGATACACCCAAGACCCCCATCGAACAGGTTGCTGAAATCATTTTTTAAATTTTTAATTAATATAGAGATATTTTCATTTTTACAACTTACTTTTAGAACATTAACTAGATCTGTATTGGCCGAAACAAAATCAAATTGTAAACATGTTTGACATCCAAGTAAAGTAGGAACATTACCTTCTATTACAACAAATTTTATGTTATATTTACTTTTATTTGGATGTAAAATATCTAAATGGCATATACCACGCACTGGGACTCTTTTCCCATCCAGTTGTACTACCTTATGATTAGATTTTAGAATCTCAGAGTCTTTAACACCAATTTGTTTACATAATTCACTACCTATAACATTGCATGCTGCTCCGGTGTCCATTTTCATGACAATTCCCTTATTATTTATTGTAAATTCCTGTAATATTTCATTACCTGCCGATACACTCCCAATAAAGAAATCCTGTCCCTCTTCTTGCAAATCTTCTTGAGGAGCCTCTTCTTCAAGAATATTAACTTGCCTTTTATTTACCCTTGAACTCCGACACATTTTACTAAAGTGGTTAGATTTATCACACTTGTAGCATTTCTGTCCAAATGCTGGACATTTGTTGACGGCATGTGTGGATGCCCCGCAATTCTTGCAATTTCTAATAAGTTTAGGTTTTTCATTACGCCCAGTGTTATAGTATACCGCTGCTTCGTCTAGTTTCTCATTATTTTGTTGTACTTCCTGGACGTAATTTTTTGATGCTTCAGCGCATAATAGGTATTTCATCACGTAGTTGACTGTCAATTTCTCGTCATCTTCGGCGATCAATTTTGCTTTTAGGTTATTGTACCTTATGTCTAGGCCGGCTATTAATTTAGTGACGGTTAAGCTCTCCCGGAGCTCTCCAAACTCGCAACTCTTGGCCAAGTTGATTACTTTTTGAAAGTACTCTTCCAATCGAATGTCTTTTTGGTTGAGAGTGAAGAACTCATTTCGCAGCATGAGCAGACTCTTCTTTGGCGCCACATACGCTTTAAACAGTTCTATGACTGCAGTTAAGGATTCATCACCCTTAAGATTGAATGTGTTGTATATTTCAATACCTTTTTCCCCGATGAAATTCAATAGGATGGAAATCCGGCGCTTTTCTGACGCAGTTTCTAAGCCATTGGCCATGATATATATTTCTAACCTTTGTATCCATTTCTCGAAGTTTTCTTTTAGGTTTCCTTCAAAACGCATTTCTGGTAACGAGGGCAGAGCCCCTGCTGACACCATATTTAATTGTGTTGTCATTATTTATAAGTATTTAATAAAACTCAATTATCCATAAAATCAGTTATGTATTTCAAACTCAAGTCAAAGACAATGACCATGACAGCTAACTACAAATAGTGAAGCGACACCCAACTAGTGATGCCTAACTATACCAACAATCTGCTATCCTCGAAACCATTTCCGTTAATTAATTCGTTATCAAATCGCTTCAAGATGTGCGCCTATTAACTGCGGCTAAACCTCGGTTCACATAGGCTTCAGAACGGATATTATCGAGAGAGCAATAGCACCCTTCCTACTGCTATCGGCAGGATACAACTTGGCATGACCCCGATGAAATAAATAGGCGCCTTACAAAGAATATTATTGAGTTTTACTTCCTAGTAAATTCGCATTTTTGTTTATCGTCATACTGTGTGTGTTAAATAATTAACTTAATGTTATCGAACTATAGCATTTATTATCACTAATGAATACATACCTACCAACAGGAAGAGATAGGTATTATAAAGGTACTTGTCGTTGTAGCTCAATCGTAGACCATTTTTGAACTGCTCGACATTTAATGATGTAGGTAGGTATTATAGGTAGACTGTAGAAATAAACATAAGAAAAATATAAAAAACGCTCCCGCTGTGCGACACGATATGACACAAATAAGCAGCAACAAAAGTCGCAAAGTTAATGTCGCTGCTTACGAGCATCTACGTATTGAAATTATCTTTCTAAAATAGTTAAATGTTATACTGAGGCTTTAGTTGCGGTTTGTGTCACAGCGCATCGCTTTGCAGTATTTTTGTGTAGATACATACTTTAATGATGTCAGAATAATACACTGAAATCCTTACATTTGTGACCACTGAAAGCTCAGTTGTGTTGTCGGTACATGTGGCGAGCTATCACCGTCTAACTATAACATACATACTTATGTTTAAATATTGACACGATAATTGAAAACCACAATTACTATGAATGAATAAGATTACAAAAAGTAACCATGGAAATTACAAGTCGTTTTCACCTTAATACTCTCTACGTCTCTAATAAAATATAAACATACATAGTACCAGAAATACTTATACATACTTAACGTTACAATAATTACGATTAATTTGTATATAGCTACTAACTTACAACAATATAAGTTGAGTATGAATAATTAGGTATGTCATATTAATTATAATTATTACCTAACGGTATAAATTGGACTTTATCCTACACGAAGACAATAAAGAAAACGCGATAGTATTCGAAAGTTCACCGACATTATAAAGCATCCCTGACCCGGTATATATCTTGAGCTGTAATATCATAGGTAATGTAGATGTAATGTTAGATGTAAATTGACGACCTTAATATTTATTTTCTTTCTTTACTGTCTCCGTTTAAAAGTTATACAAAGAATATTATATTATGTCCAATAACTGTGATGTTAACTCTTTCTTTCTTTACTGTCTCCTTTTAAACGTTACATACAATTAATATTATTTATGTCCAATAACAGACATGCACAGTTCCCAAATTACAGTTACCGCACGACAATTAGACGCTGACAGAGTAAGCTCTCCTAACCGCTCTACGTAGCGGTGGGACACGCGCCTGCTCGACGACATCACCAGCGACTCGATGATGGAGAATGTCGCTTTGCACTGAAACAGGCTCGCGAGGGTGATCGGACAGTGCAGCCGCGCGAACGCGGGCACGGCGGCCCCGGCGCACGGTGACGGCGGCCGGCGGCTGCGCGGGCGGCCCGGGAATTACTACGTCATTTCCTAATCTATTATTTCTTATTCTTAACTCCTTACGTCTGTTACTAATGGCAGTGATGGTCAGCAGTTGTCGGGAGGGACGTGTGTCAACCTTACCCCAATAATCGAAATTAAATCTTACCACAACATTTGAGAACTCATTTTATTTTATTCTTTATCTTGGTTTATAAACTAGGAGCGGTTTTCGACCGGAGGTCCGGCTGCGTCGCTCTAACATTCCTTACTCTTAGCGTAACCGTGTCGGTTACGATAACTAGTTCTCTACGATTACCGGTATGATATTTATAATGCAGTAATTTCAGAGTTACGGACTTATGATTAATTTACCCTAACAATAATGATATCGAAGTGAAGAGATATCAAGACGGAACAAAAAGCACTGGTATATAAATGATACGGCTACCTAATGACCGACTAAATTCGACCATCTACTACTATGAAGCCACGATGCGAAACCCTTTCTTTTTATATTACACGTATTAGATGATCACGCACTTCCTCGACGGCACTACGCGAATAAATCGCGAGATGATGTGTGAAACTGGAATGTACTTTTTTGTAATTTATTATTACATCAAATATTAACATTAAGCCTGTTTCAGTGACTTCTCCGCAAAATCCCTAAATCCAATTTTATTTAAAAGTAAGGATTGAATTCTAAGTGTAGAATAAACGGAATGTATAAACTCGAAACCATTCATCCAAGTATTTCAGAACCATTCCAATAATAAAGTCACAAAGACGTGTAAACGATAAGACTGCACTGAAAACTGCACTCCGACTGCCGAGACCGAGAGAGCGACAGACGCCCGCAGCGGGACGCAGTGCGGGTCGCGTGGAGTCATGGACTATGCATACACACCTCATATTAATGAACAAGTAATCATAGATTTTATAATTAAATCTCATACACTATAAATTTTGAGTACATTCTTTTCTAAACCTTAACAATTACAATATCAAAACTTTATGGACTATGAATTATTAATAACATGAAAAAACAGTCTTCCAGGCTTCTCGATTATCAAAAATTTGTAAATTGTAAATTTATATTTGTATAAGTAAACCAATAATGTACAAGAATCTCAAAACAGTCTAAACACATCCGCTCTTTCGCTCGAGTACAAGAGCTGGGTTCGTGTCAATTAATGCATAATACTTTCCAATTATCTAATAAACATCAGCCAATTTTTGGTATCAATTACTCTTAGCCTTAAAAATTGTAGCATAAACTATTTCAAAACATGGGAGCTTTATTCGTCGTCAAATATTTAGGAGGAATGTGAACTAATATGAAAAATACAACATATTAAAGATATAATACGACGTTACGTAAAAAAAGTCAATAGGCGTGTCTCAATATAAGATGATGAATTATATTATCATTCGTAGCCCTGTTAATAACCCTGTCGAAATATTATGGACTTAAACTGATGGCGTCAAACAACAGCCGACGAGACCGGTGTTTGACGCGGTGCATGTGACATGAGCAATGGCTCATGTGGGACGTTTGAGCGCTCGTTTAGCGGCTAAAATGTACGTTTGTCGCGCACCTTCACCGATACGAGAACACGCCGGCTTCATCAAGATATCATAACTATAGATCCCAGTTCCATACATAGCGTAATGACGCGATTCGAGTGACAATATTTATGAACTATTACAATAATAGATACGCTAGTTACTTTATGTGGGTAAAACGTTTATATCTAATCCGGTAAGTACCTAATGAAACGTATTACTTACCCGACATAATTCATTAATTCACAAAATTCAATAACAAATTATAAAATATTATAAGCACATAAAGCATTGAAACATTACACATACAATTACTAGATTTTATAATTATAGAACTGAATATTTATCTATGACAACAAAATGTTCACGACACGACATCGAGCGAACTATAATTACTTCATAATAATGAAAATAAAAGCACAATAATTATAATCGGGACGCATTGGCGTCTTCCTCAACTGAAAATAACGGGAAAGACAAATGGATTTACACGCTTATAATTTACAGAATCTATGATGAGTCTGACTCTTAAGTGTATAATTCAACTTGTTAAATATTGGTTTCATATTATACTGAGCTTCGTTGTTGAATCAGTTCTTTTACTTGTCTTTCTCATCTTTCTCTGGCTTATCTTCGGGTTCCTTTTCCAGTTCTTTTTCTTTCTCATCACCCTGTGAAATACAACAAGTAATTATTAGTAGGGACTCTATAATGGACTATTATTAGTAGGTGTGGTGATATGGGCAAAGTGTCACAACGGTCCCGAGCGCTCACAGACCAAAAGGCAAGACGAATAAGAGAATGCTATCGTCAAAAGTTGGCCGTATCATTAGAGAAGACGGCGAATTTTGATTGGTCTGTTCCAGGTTAAGCTTTGCGCCGCCATTAACCACAAAGCGCGAATGGTCCTTGTGACGTCACAGCAACCGGGCCTGCCCGGTCAGTGAACTTTAGTCATAACTTCAACAATTTTTGTCGTAGAACAAAAATATTTGCACTGTATGTTATGGATTTGTTAGCTCTATAAATCTGCATTCTCAACTAAATTTCTTACGGATCCCCATTAGTATGTGTAAACGCCTCACCTTGCCCTTCTCCGGCTCTTCGGGGAGCGGTTGCTTCTCAGCGGGGCCGGTGCCCTCTTTCGACTCCTTGACCTCCTTGGCCGGTTTGGGGGGGTGCGCGTTAGGCTCGAGCGTGGTGCAAATATCGTCCCAGTCTTGGAAGACGCGCTCCTTGATGCGCGACACCAACCCCACCAGGTTGGGGAACGACTCGTTCATCGCGTCTCGCAACGGGTGCTCCACTTCTTTGTCGATGAAGTGCAGTTGTGCGAGATTCGCGAACGCCACCACGTCCAGCTGTAGTTTAATCAATTTTAATACTTTACGTATACATAGTATTTATAATATAACGTTACAAATATTAACTTTATAAAAATCTGTCTTAAAAATGGATGAGCTCTGTACTGGTACTAGCGCTGACGGGTAATTTTCTTATAAGGTAGCACTAGCATACAATATTACTAAAACCAGCATAGCCCAGTGGCTTCATATGGACATAAATTTTATCAGTGAGCCTTATATAAAATCCATGAGCAAGTTATGAAAATAAAATATGAATTAAACTGTTTGAGCCGTCAACAACCGCTCTCTATACAAAAGCTACATCAATTTCTCCGGAGATAATAAATATTAATCGATCTAACATATAAGTGCTTACAAGAGTAGGTTCATCGCCGAAGAAGAACGGCCTGTCGGAGAGCAGGTCAGAGAGCACGCGAAGATCGTTCTTGCCGAACTCGATGATCTCCTCCTGGCTGTGCACGCCGATGCCGTGGGCCTTGGCCTTCTTCATGCCCTGTAATGTTATACCACTATGCTATTATACACTTGTAATTATTGAGGATATTTAAAAACATGTTGACAAAGTAAGAATATTTCTTGCCAGTTCCTTTAAGTAGGTAATTAACACTCAAAATATTTTAATCCGAATATAATGATGATCGCACTATTTACACACTATGGCCATAAGGGGTCCAGCTGCATAAAATAAACATGATTTCACGAAGAAAAGCAATGAAGCTCATTGGGTATAATCTGACCAAACACAAATCAAAATGATTTTAAATAAATATTATTTATAGTATCCCTTTACACTATATTTGATTATTTATCCAAAATGAATTGGGGGAAATGTTGACGAAGAATGGTTTATTTTTCTAGTAATGCCCTTTAATTCATTATCTTAAATTTTATGGAAGAGCCCTTTGTTCAGTAGTGAGGTTACAGTTTAGGTTCACAATAATAATTAAAACGCCTATTCCTAATCAGTAAATGAGACACAATGGAGTTTTTAAGTTACTTTACATCACTTATTCGGGGTTTATTCAGAGCGGATTTCTTAATCAGTCGGTAGTACCCACTATAAGTATATAACGAAGAGAATTTATATGGCGGGGTTGTAGTTACCACTTACCTTGCGTGCCGAAGTAAGTTTGTAACAGAAGTTGAGTATTGGATTCGGCAAGCGAGTGTTGAGCGCGTTCTGCAGATTGACATGATATCCCTTGATGACGCTGTCGGGGTACTTGGCGCGCCACCAGAGCAGCACCCAGGACAGGTGATTCTCAATCATAGAGATCATAGCGTGTGCCACAACCCGCTGGTCCGGTGTCAGCACTACATGTAACAAATAGGTCAGGTAATGTTACGGCTGTACCTCCGAAAAGCACATGCGCAATGTCCTAGATCTATCTAGGATACTAGGACTCCAATTCGCCCGGATAAGTATTGCAGGCCTGACATGATACCAAAAATAAACGAACTAGAGATATGCACAAGGGATGACTGACAAAATGTAATGTAGTAGGTATCGTGCAGTATCGTAGAAGACAGGTAACAGAGATATATCAGAGAGTGAGAGGTATATCAGAGAATTGGGAAATAAATTCGCTGTGAATAATGTAGTATCACATAAATAACGTAACAAGCAAGTACACTCGAGTTATTTAAAATTATGATCTGAATTACAGCAGATTAAAAAAGTAAGATCACAAATTGAATAGTGTTTCATGATAATATTTTTATAAAAAACATGAAATAACTAACACTGTAATATTACAATAATACGCTGCAATCATGTTGAATGTCAACGAGGGCTTGTAGTTAGCGTGTAATCACAAGGCACAGTACTCGACTCACCCGCATCAAGATCCTTATTGTATTTCTCGGAGAGTTCCTTGATGATAAGTGTGCTGTCAGCAATCTCTTCACCATTCAACTCCACGAATGGTAGCTGCCCCTTTTTGGACCGAAACTTAGCCCTGTGGTCCACGTTCTGTAACAGTAATTAAAATGCTGAGCATCGATACTCATGCGAAACTATTTTGTGTTTAGTAGTAATGACCGTTTTATAAATATTTTACTGTCGCAAGTGGCAATCACGGACCAATTTCGATTAAAGAAAAAAGAACATAACGCCTACTCTTAAAAACGGTTTCCTGCCCTAAAAAAGGTCTGGAGGATGATGACTATGTATGATTGGAATTTATAAATCAATACTACGCACAGCAGTACAGTAGCGATTGTTCCGTTATAAATAAAGTAGCAATCCACAAGATATCTAGCTTCCCATCGAATTCATGGTACTTGAGTTACGACTAGTGTCTTATTTTTTTTTGTTTACGGTGACTTTGATACAGTTCCTACTGGTCGCTTCATTAATGTTTGATGTGACGGTCCCGTAGACGTGGAGTACTACCAAAATACCTTTACCATCTATTACGAAGCGTAGGTCATCTGTGAGTTTATAAAAAAAAAAAAAACTATTTTATCATATAGGACTTCGCAGGTCGTTTAATCTTCTCAAGATTACTCCAATAGGAACCTACATTCCCACAAATCATCTGAATCAATCTAAAAATATAAAGGTATTGTTGTCATTAATTTTATTTTGAGTTGGTCAGTTTTCACAGTTCAATTCCCCGAAATATCACCACGTGGCGGCGACAACAGGTTGTAGGGTTTGATGTAGAGAAAGAGAGCGGTTAATGTGTCTTAAGCATCTGTGTGCGGGAGTGGGTCGGGACACGGGGCGCGAGGGGGACGCGCGTCGCGGCCGGGGCGCGGGCGGCGGGGCTGCACCGGCTTGGTTTATCTGACACGGTATCCATGGCGACGGGCTCCAGACGAGCGCAAGCTCGCTCAGCGGGGAGAGCAGCTGTATTGATTTCGACTGGCAAGGTTCAGCGGCCGGCACCGGGCCCGGCCCGCCCCCGCCTCCCCTGGACTCGTCGCTTGCGAGCCCCGGACGCAATTTATCAATCACAGAAGTAGGTATGACTGCCTATCTAGAATTAGGTACCAACTTAGTGTTATAAATCTAGATCGGATCAACTGCCCAATAAAGAGGAACTTTTAACAAAAATCTTTAAGAAAAAGCCGGTCAAGTTCGATTCGGATTCGAACGATGCGCATGGGGGCAACTCTCGCATTAAAAATAAATATCGAAATCTGTCAAAATACCATATATTTGGTAGTTGTTGTAATTATCCTCGAAGATAATATTAGACATCAGTAGTTTCGCAATAGACAATTGTTAAGAGACTCGAGGCCCAGATTCTGCGCATTCCAGCATAAGTATCTAATAATAGTCATGTTATCTTTGAGTATCCAACATGGACTTGCTAGCTAGTATTTTCTGTACTGAATGAGAGCAAAAAATGTCGCATGTTGGCGCCACGTTGGCATGGGCGTCGTAGTGACACCATTGAAGTGACAGACAAAAGAAAGCTATTGTAGTTCAGACATTGAGCTGAAAACGTGGTAAACACATCGTTTACACTTTACATGAACACTCGTGCAGGGGCGCCGCGCCGGCTTTTAGACAATCCCGGGGTGCTCATGCCTATTTGATGACTGGTTTAAAAAAACTGGCAAGCATTGTTACATAGAGAGTTTATTATACTTATATTTATTTAATTGCTCCCATAACATCTAGTTTGATCTAGCCAAGAGTGCGAACATGACTTAAAAAAAAACCATGATATACCTATGTAATTTCCACAGTGAATAGGAGTGCTGATTACAAAAATGACATACATTCAAATCCAAGACAGCAGACTTTTTTTATCAACATGGCTGTAATTTTTTAGGTTTATGTAGGTTCCAATTGAAAATTGATGCCATTTTCGTAAAACGCGAAAACTCTCGGAGGTGATACACATGCCATTTTTTTAAAAATAAGTTGCTATGTTGTATTTTAAAATGGATGTTGTTTTTCTAAATCTTACTCAAACCTCTAAAATATATTACTTAAAATCCAGCTTTTTAATTGGAAGTTAGTTTGTTTAATCAAAATACATAAATCAATTGAAACGTGCAAGCGGGTGGAGATTTAGAAATTGTGCTCAAAACCGATTACTGATCAATTTTAATGTCTGGGGCCACCATGGGTGCTCTGCACCCACTAGTTAGCTTTCACGGGGGCTGGAGCCCCCAAGCACGGAGCCGGCGCCCTGCACTCGTGCATAAAAGCATTTCCATACACGTGTAGATACACTTACACACACACTACACATACACAATCGCCAATCTAAAGCCGGGGCCATACATTGGATGTATCTTCGCCAAGTTGTGGTCTTGGAGCAAACGCACCAATGTGTGTATGGGTCTTTGTGTGTGGCCCCGGGATTAAGGCCAAAGCCCAACTAGCTTTGGCACAGGGGTTACGCGCCAGTGGAAGCCAAATTTAGTCTAATTTATATGCAGTTAAAATTCGTTACTGTGGTATGATTTTTAACTTTTTATCGAGGAATACAGGTATGGTGGTGTAGGTTTTATTTTTATAATTATTTTTAATTCTAATTCTAATTATCACGTGACATGAAGTCACGTGATAATTAGGATTAGTATTATTATTATTAGTATTAACTGTATTTATATTATAACTACTTACCTATTTATTATTTTCTGTTAGTGTTCATGTCTGTGTCATGTGTTCGTAGTACGTACCTAATAGGTAAATAGGTACTACCTATTTATTTGTTTGTAACGTAGTACGCGGTAGTGCCTCCTTATTTTATTTTGCTTATTTTTATAATAATAAATAGAGGACTGCTTACGCAAACGATCATGAATGGTAAAATTAGTTTTTCGTATCGTAGGAAAATAACAGCTAAGTGGGAATCCAACAAAAATGTACCTACTTATTTATCCACATTTTAACAATAGGATATCATAATCGTACATACTATTATTAGACCGGGTGGTAGAGCCGTCCAAACAGTATGCTTATCAATGCGTGATGTGATAAATGTCGAATAGCTAACGGAAGCATTGACTTATTATATTAAATGAACGGAAGACAATTAGGTAGCATTTTTTTTCTGCACTGTTACTAGAAATCTCTGATAGTAATTATTTAATTAATACAGGTAGAGCGAGGGCGCGCTTTGGTCCCGGGCGGGCGGATGGCCCTTCGGTGCGGCGGCGGTGGCGGGCGCGCCCCGGGCCCCGGCCGCGGAGCCGCGGGGCACGGGGTTGGTCGATGGCCGGCGGCAGGTCTTGTCGGGCGGGGTCGCGCAGGCGCTCCTACTATTCAGGTCGAAGCCCTCGCGGTTGCCGACCCCTGCGTCTAGGCGCCTGCTCATGGAATATGTCATTTTCACCCAGAAATAGATCATTATACAATTACAGATGGATTTAATTATTTCAATGCTTAAAGATTGATAGTTTTTTTTTTCAGTTTGTTTTTGTCCTCATTGTATGAGTTCTTTGTATTTTTTTTACAAAACCCATTTCTTTGTTTGTACTATCAGCTACACAGATAAATTTTGTTTAACTTAAAATAAATATGTTTAAACCATACCGAAGCTCATGAGCAATCTCTCGTTACAGTTTGCTTCAGCTTATCGTTTCCACGCGAGGATGACTAATAAATTAGTTATTCATTGTTTTAAAAACGCCCTTTGTGTCTACGCCCTATGGGGTCCTAAAATATCATAAGTAAACAAGTTGCGATGCGTTATCGCTTATTATAAGCTTACACGGCCTCGTAGGTGGGTTACCTTGTATACGAGTATCTACAGATAGTAGACCGATCGCTTGTTCCCGTTATTAAACGTGCTAAGTATGTGGTAAATCCGTGCTATGTGGAAGATAGGCATTCATTGAATAACGGCTAATTTTCACAATGTATGTTACTGTTAAGTATCGTGTGCTATGTGTAAACAACGCAACATCACACAATTTGCTACCGTTACTTAAACGTAGTGTTCCACGAACGATCAAACCATTGTGTTGTTTCAGTGTTTCAGCTTATTAGTGGTTTGTGTAGATAACGCATGCCATACGCATTCCAGCTGCATGTAGCCTTAGTAAGCTTCAGGTGCCTAGGTATACCGTATAAGTGGTACAAGTATACTGTTAATTTAATCAATCAATATACTTACATTTTATTATAACTGTATGGAGATACTTTATGTGTTTACAAGGAGCATCTTATCGGTTTGAAAGTCATAACAATTAGTTATTTACGAGCTTTGTAAAGTAAAAGTAAAGGCAATACGCAAAGGACAGTCAGGAATGTGATAAGAGGCTTATCTTATTTGTGAAGATGTCTCAAGGAAATATTTTATAAATAACGGTGATTTCTATATAATTGTATTAGTAAATAAATACATAGGTATAAAAGAATGCCAAAGACTATGTAGGCACCTACATCCTACATATTATGCGTTATATTATTAAGTGTTACTTACAACTGGCTCTATGTAAAGCTCTTTGCTCTGGGCGGCTGTAAATACCTATAGTACGTTTTTTTATACTTGTCCTATTTGGTAAGCAAAGATAGCGTCCAGCGGGGCGATTGTGTAACTTTTTGTCAATGTTTCAATTGATTTCGTATATAATTGACACAGGATGAACGAAACCAATTGAAAAATTGACATTAAAGTTACGCAATCGCCCCGCTGGACGCCATCTTTGCTTACCAAATAGGACAAGTATAAAAAAACGTACTATACTTATCTTATTATAATATGTATAATGTATATGTGTAGCTATATTGAAAGAACAAGAAGGATGATTTACACACAGTTACTAGTCTCGCCACCAACAATATTATGGTTACGTTGGCATGCTTCAATATTTATTGTAAGCTAATAGACGAGTTGTACCCACATAAACCACCATGAATTATATTTAAATATTATGATCTATGAATTAATATCCGATGAGTCATTCGCTGGTCGTACGCAATACAATTGTGGTGTACAAACGTGGATGCGTAGGTACCTACTTTCGATGAATTCTAACCCAACGACGTCAATGTATGTACTAATATGTTGTTACTGTATAGAGCACGTACCACAGATTAATACCTACCTAAACGAATCGACTTACAGCTCTTACTATATACTACTATGTAGGTGCATCCCAACTGCAGTCAAGGTGATAGCGAAGTATAGGTACACAATGATCCTAAAATTGGTAATAATTAGATCCAGCTATTGGGACTGTTATATTTCACGTACATATTCATGTATACCCCTATACACACTAGTAGCACACGCACGGCTTAGGTACATATAAGCAAAATCCACCAACTGAGTTTTGAAGCGGCGTCTGATTAGTCGATTAACGCTTTGTGAGATGACGACTGAGCGCGCTGAAACAATCCTACCCAGGCTATAGATTGTTCTGAATACGAATAACAACCTATATGGTTGCGGTTAGGGTTATTGTTATACCCACTGACAAACCCTCCCCAGGCAGAACGACCTCACCCTCAAATTATTTATTATCAGAGGCCGCATTCAAAACTTAGTTGGTGGAGTTTGTGTATATGCGGCCGGGGTGGCTCGGCGGCAAGCAGTTTAGCCCGGAACTTGAGAAAGTGCAGTCGACATACCGTGGCCGCACGATTTCATAGCCGAGTGGCTAACTCGCTGTTGCGGTTTCTCGATCACATTGCAACACATGTATTACTGATGTGAACAAATACATTAGTCATCAGTCAACTGACTAACAGTACAGTACTAACGTCGTATCCTTATTTTGACTCACTTATGTGGACATGACGAAACGAATCCCTACTTATGCCTAATAAATAATAACTATGTCATAAGAAATCTGATCTCTAGTCTTATTTTTTTACTAATTAGGTTAAATATTTAGGTTAGGTTAACTTTATTTAAGGTGTCTGAAGATGGGCGTCATTGACGGGGGAGGCAAGCCCAGAAAACATTGGCGTGATTCCATAATATCTAGCCAGAAAAAAGTGGAGTTGTGGGGGCGACATTTGCCCAGCATTGTAACGATGTGGGTTGGTAAAAAAAAATATACACACGGGTTGCCCCACTGAACCTGAACGGACAAAAATATCTTCTTTAGAAAAAAAGTGTACTTTATCAATCAGTGATATATTGAACAGTGTTCTCTACCCTACCTAACAGATTCATAACATCTGAAGTACCTACCTACCAGGACAATAACCTAGTCTATAATAAAATTAATAGCTAGTACTTAATATGTCATTATTATGATATTTATTATTTATAATTGGTAGTAGGTACCTAAGGCACCGGAGTAAGTAATTCTTACTTTAGGTACCTTAAGTACTCCTTACATAACTCATAGTCTCAGTCCTGCCTATATTTCATATTGTAATGGTAATACACTTATACTATTGTTTAATTGCAATTTAGCATCCTAGATAAGACGATACAAATTAATATGTCTGACATGCCTACATAAATTAATTGGGTCATTGTGAAACCTACGGTACGTTCGCGTTCCTTACGGGGAAGGTGTTGCGATAATACTTAATGAAGGTCATACCTACTATAACGGTGCAGCTAGTATTAATATAGATATAGAGAACTCTCTGAGTGGAATACGAATCAACGACTTTGCAAAGCAGGCATTAAGCAACGCGCGCACTTCCGTCGCAACTCGCACAAATGTAGCTGGGTTGGACGGAGGGGCTGGCGGCTGGCGGCTGGCGCATGGCGCGCGCCCGTCCGACCCGCATTCCACCACCAAATACGTCGCACGGTACACGACTCTCAGTTGGAATAATAAACGCATTGTTGCCGATGCTTCAGCCAGGCGAAATCGATTACATACACATTAATACATTCAACTCTTCACGCGATTTTATATTCAGCACCGATTGAAGTGATTATAGGGACCTAGTAATTATTAGCTACCTAACTTTTCAGTGCTGGGAGAGGGTTACTTCCGTCTTCCACATCGAATGTATAGTTTAAACTGTTAGCTATCGATTCAATGATCGATAGTGTAAACTATAGATTCGATGTTGAAGACAAGGAACTCTCTCTCGTCTTCCATATCGGCCTTTAGTTTCCCCAGTATATTGTTGTTTTTTCCCAACAGTATGTCGTAGGCACTAGTTTATAAATAGTGCCTACGACATACTGTTGTGGGGGCAATAGCTCAGGCCAAGTCATTCCAAAAAAGCTAAATGTTACTACCGTGAATCATAAATATTGCTTACATTTTATCTAGTAATAAAAAAATCCTTTTCTAATAATTATTATTTTTATCAGATTAGTATAACTGAATATACTGGAAATACTTGAATGCAGTCAGAAAAATTTGCATACACATACCTAGAATATTCGCATGGCAAGTAACAAAGGTCATCATCACTACGCAAGTAGTTATCAATATTACAATCCGCAATTTATTCAAAAAGGGTATGTCATAGAAGGATCAATAAAACACATTTTACGAAACAGTCCACTTTTAGACAGCTGATGTTATTGCAATAATCGGCCTAGATTGTTTTGGTTGGTGTAGTGTGATTTAGAGATTTTGGACTTTCAAATAATAGAAATGATCCTGAACACTAAATTACCAAATCAAATAAGATATACGAATCGAAACACGAAATAAATTGGAGCAATTGCTGTTTCAAATCCCATTTTAGCACGACGCGGTGGCACGGGCTCCTTTTCTGTGCGAGGGGATTTGGATTACTGTTTTTGTTAAGCGAAATACTTACCGATGACTGACTTGATCCGTGCAAACTACAAACTACAAAAATGTGGTAATGAGACGTACGAGCCGTCTACGTCTCACCATATTATTTGCTACCAACCTAATGTTATTATTTTATTATTAGGTAGTGCCCTAGCTATAGACAGTAGGATATTTTAAGGTAGTACGTTCTATGCAACTTAATATCCTAATAGGTATTTGTAAGAAAAGGACTGAAATAAAATGCTTTCGACTTTTATTAGCTTTAATTAAATTCGAAGCCGATAATTATATTTGACAATAATGATATGGATGGGCTCTGGCCCTCTTTATACCTACCTCGCGTGACAAATAGCTTTAAGGGAAAATATTTGGCCGGCCTTTACGCCTGAGCGCCACAATCCCGAAGGCAATAAGTAGCACGCGAACTAATTCTCGCTTGATATTATTAAATTACATCAAGTGGACAATACATTAACAATATAGTGACATGAGCATCGACTTTTATCCAGGAAGTTAGGTTAGACAAGAGATGTTTTCAAGTCCATGACAGTTCATGCTTACACGTAACAGGAAAAATATGAATAAAAACAGTAATAAATGACATAGGAAACTTAATAAACATATTGCAAAATGTTTCCCAATGTGGCGCACCCTTCTGGGAGCAGTCTCATCCAAGGGAATTCACGCGTGTAGTGTCAATTATTTTAATCCGTTTTATCTTCATATATTTTATTCATTCATTCGTATTTTATATTAGATCATTAGGTCGACAATTAAGGTAATATTTTTTTTTTTACATATTATGTATTTGGAACGATAATACTGAATACTCTTATTCAATTGTCCCTATTCTTACTTAACACCCTGTATATTACTTCGGGCATAATAATATTGAATTATAACTGTTATTTATCTTTCATTATTTTTGTATTTCATAAGTATAAACATAGTTCCACAAATTGTTCTGCATAGTTCACATGCAATACGTGAAAATGTATTTCCTAAAACTCCAGTTTATAGGTAAATGATAATAATAGTAGATTTCCAAATAACCTATAGTCCGGTCAAGTTAGCTCGAAAAATAGGGGTACCCTTGCATAAATTCTAAAGAAGCTGAAAATTTACATGAACGTTAAGGATACCATTATAATGAAATTGTGAAAAGTCCCTATCGATCCCATGTGTGCAATTTTTTTTATTCAATGTCAAAGTTCGAAAAAATGATTTTCTTTTTAAGATAAAAATAGCTTGAACAAAATTGTAGATAGTGAAATTATCTACAAAACTTGTGCTTACACGTTTTACAATTACAATATTGTAAACATTTTTATTAAATAAATGTGTTTTATACTTGTAGAGAGCAACGATAGAAATTGTGTACTTATACATTTTGCACCAGTAGACGTTTTCTAATTTGCTCTTGCTGCGTCTGGAAACTTAACTTTCATTGGAAAATTAACTCGAATTGCGAAAAGTTGAAAGTGGGTATGTCACAAAGTTAAAACGCGCTTATGCGAACTAGGTAGGTATATCGGTTTATGTTTAGAAGAACGATTTAGGATTATGAAATCGATATTTAGGTATAACGTTTCTTTCTTATGTCTTTTGATCGAGGTATTAAAAATAAGCAGTCCTCAGCAGTATTAAACTACAGAATAAATTGTCTAAGCCCTATTTCGTCAGAGTTATCTAGTTTACCAGTTACTTTAAATTTCATTAGGCAGACTTATTCTGAGTTTATTAATCATATTAAAATCTGTTTACTATTGTTAAATTATTTTATACAGTCTGCAACTGCGACGTGACCTTAAGACGCGACAACAAACTGAATTCTTTGCACATTACTAGTCCCCTCCGAGACTGACATACAAACAAGCCTGTTTACTTGTATGTAAGTACCTAATTATAAATATTTTATTATATATTGAAGAATAAATAAAATGGTACCTACTTACCATTCTACATGATTGATACTATCAATAATGTAGTTGTATTTACGCATGAATATAAATGTCATCGTCAAATGAGAAAAACAATAATTTCAAAAACATAATTACATACCTACTTAAATACTTATAAAATAGGGGAAGTCCCACTTTTGACTAATGCTAAAGTAGGTATGTAACTAAAATTTTAGTAGTAGTTAATACTAGCTTTATGGTCAAATTATGTCATTGAATTGAATTAATAATTACTAGCGACGCTTAACACATAATTAAGGTCTTTACATGGGACAATTTTCCAAAGAATTGATTACTTTAATATACATAGTACCTACTTTGACACAAATTACCTACCTACTAGACTTCGGGGACTTCGTTACTTCAATGTATCTAACTACCTACTTACATTATTATTTATGTTATTGTATGTAAAATATATTCTATTAAATATATTTTTATTGATAAGTAGGTACCTACTTATAATAATTTAATTAATATTTTAGTAATTGTTTACCTAGTAAATTTGCGTAAAGTAATAGGTACTTAGCCAGTAGTCAGTTATGTGCTAGTTCAATTCACTGTGTGTATCGTGTTCGTGTATCTTACAAATTAATGACTCTCGAGCAGGGAGTATCTATTAAATTGTGGCTCATTGGAGCTTAAGAGGTCGATGACCGAGCCTCGTTGTGGTCTACGCTACACAGCTACGTACGCGGTACGACCCGTCTTATTTACTATATCATGTATGTCTACTATTCTGCTCGCACGATACATTACCAGGAAAGAGGGGGACACGTGATGGTCCAATACAGTTTGTCTTACTAAACGGAGTCCATGGACACAGTATGATTCAGTAGCTCGCGGAAACCGATGTTGAAAACATGTCGGCAGGTATCGCCATTACGGCTCATCTTCTAGTGAATAGTGCCTTCTTATGTAGATATTTAATAAGTTAATTTTAGAATTGTGAGTACGATAACAGATGTGTGGATTTCGCTGCATTTAGTAATGCGCTGAGCACAAGTTTGTGATCGCGTGGTTTGAAGGGACCATGTCCATACCTATCTACTAAAATAATACATCAATGATGACAATTATTTTTATCCATTGGTACTCTACTAAACAAGTAGGTAGGTAGGTAGGTACTTACTTAGTGGATCATAGTTAAGTGCAATTTATTTATAATCTATTTTCTTCGTTCTGAAGTAATCCCAATCCCATATAATATTATAAATGTGAAAGTTTAGATGGATGGATGGATGTATTTGTTACTCAATCACGCCAGAACGGCTGAACGGATCTGGATGAAATTTGCCACAGAGATAGATTATAGTCTGGAATAGCACTAGGCAACTTTTATTATGCGCGGACGAAGTCGCGGGCGTAAGCTAGTGAGAAATAATGTACAATTGATTATGGTGCTGATTATGTTGGTTGGTTTGGTACACAAGTAAACTTGATTAAACTAACTACCTAATATTGCCATCCTTCTCATGATCGTAACGTGTGATCACGACAGAAATACTTTTACATATGTCAAATTTAGTTTAGTCGTAATTTACCTATAGCCAACATAATAAGCACCCAGTCAACCCATCGCACAAGGCAACCACGGTTGCACCACCAGCGGGTAATTCGATAGCCGACACCGAATTGGTTGCGCTACCAAGCGGACACCAGGTGCGATACCCTCCATATAGCTGTATACATTTTGATGGTGGAGCGACTGGTTGCGCTACCACTGGTGACCTCGTGCGATCGGGCACTAATACCAGTAGCCCGATTCACGTAACCAAAACCGTAACGACATCTCAGCGATATAGTCGTTGATAGCCTTTTCGTAACAAGAAAAGGCTATCAACGACTATATCGCTGAAATGTCGTTACGGTTTTGGTTACGTGAATCGGGCCCCTAACCAATAGCAATAGAAACCAACCCTACAGTGGGCAATACGGTAGGTACTACACGATAATTAGGGATGTATGTGTTCACAAGGTTAATAATAAAGGGCAATGACCGCGAGCGGATACCGCACGTCCTACACCCTCCCTTTACTGAGCAGAGACTGCACAGCATATGGCCGCTAATAACAATTAAACAATTATTACATACCTACCAACTAGGTACTATCACAGATTATTTAAGAATTTTGGTTCGAGCGTTGGCCGCTCGGCTCACTGCATCTGGTGGGTGCAGGTTCGATTCCTGCCAGAGGCAAATTACGAAAAGGCCGTTTTCGTAATTTGTCTTGGTCTGGGTATAACGTGGATCACACCGAGTCTATTGTACCGTATTGTACGGTACCCATAGTACAAGCGTTGCTTAGTTTGGGACCGTACAGTTGGGGTGTAAGTCTGGCGATATAAAAAAACCGGCCAAGTGCGTGTCGGACTCACACATAAAGGGTTCCGTACCACCGCAGAATAAAAAGTCAACAATATCATGTTTCTTGTATGGGGGTCCCCCCTTTGTTTTTAAACTTTTTTTTATTTTTAGTATTTGTTGTTGTAGCGGCAACAGAAATATACACATTCTGTGAAAATGTCAAGTCTCTACCTATTACGGTGAGTGAGATATAGCCCGCTGACAGACAGACAGACGGACAGCGTAGGCTTAGTAATAGGGTCCCGTTGGCACCCTTTGGGTACGGAACCCTAAAAACTACGAACTGCCCGAGAAACATTTCCTTTTCCACATAGATAGGTACTGGCTGGCTGTGGTACATCACCTTTCTTGCGACTCAGTTGCAGACCTAAAATCCTCCCCGTCTGGTCTGTGTCCCTCTCAGTTGGTTATCAAAATTAGGACGTGTGTGTCTAGCTAGTTGACGGGAGGCGCGTAGGTAGGTAGGTATGTGCGGCGTGTGTCGTGGCCCGCCACATTGAGCCGAGACGCGATCGATTATCGAGATGCGATGTCAACATGCGTCGACGAACGCGTCGAACGCATGAATTTACACTTTCCTGACGAACGAATTAAACGATAAAAAAAAATAGGTATACCTACTTTCTGAAAATGTGTGCCCAAGTCATAAAATATTAAGGTACCTAGGTAAGGTAGGTACCTCTACTTTTGGGTAGCTGATTCTTTAACCCCTTGTTCGCGCTGACAAAAACATCTCACCGAAAAATGTTGTTCTCTTGTTTTTGATAAAAACATACAACAAAATAATAGGTAAGTAGGTAGGTATTTCGGTTTGAATGTTTGGTTAGTTCAAACGAGGGGTTATTGTTATAATGCTGGTGTGTGGGACTGTCGGTAGGTAGGTATCGTCCTAAAAAGCACTGTGCAGTCGCTCAAATGCCAAGTGTGGGAAGCACAAAATTACAGTTCGCGCTTCATTTTCACATGCTTCCAAATTTCAAATAAGTAGGTAGGTTCCATAGACGGTAGGATTTTTTTTGCGTAGGTGATAGGTGATTATGATCACATCGACAACTAGTAGCTCTAGTATAGGTCGTAGATATTCCTAGCCCATCAAGCATTCTCTGTACGCTTCGGTACAGCAGTCACAATGGTAGGCACCTAGGTAGCTACCTACCTAATTACCTACGTAATGAGCTTTGATAAACTTTTGACATCATTCGCGCAGCAATAGTTCGCCAAGGCAGTTTTTCGTACCTATAAAAATAATAATAGGTACTACCTACCTACTTAGATACTCCCTTCGAAGAAACTGATGTAAGTTTTGGATCTTTATGAGCCGTAGTTAATCATAATAATACCAAATGAACGCAAGCAAAATAAAATATAACAAAAGAATAAAGTAAAATAAAATGAACACTTACCTCGTATTTGATGCCTGCTAAGCGGAGCCATGTTTCAACTTTCAAGCAGTATGGTGAAGTCGACGGTAACAAAGGAGTTCGGGAGAATTGGTACAGATATACGATATCTTTTTCGAAATTGGCTTTATGAACTGTAGGCTTGGGTGGGACAGGTTCAACCTTTTTCTCTTCTGGTTTTTCTTCAGTTTTCTCAGGCGGTGCTTCTTCTTTAGTTTGGCCATTGTCTACCGGCGACGCGTCCTCCTTTGCTACCTTTTCCTTCTCAGGATTTTCCGGAACGTTATTTGTTACTTCGGTAGCCATTTTCAGTATAAAATATCTTCAAACAAGTGATTTCACTCACAATAAAAATACACAAGTAATAGAAATCGCGCTTCAGTTTTAGTCCGCGACAAGCAACACGCTCACCGCAGTGCAAATTGGCTGACTACTGCCTGCGCCTGCCTTTCCCCGCTGAGTGTTGCCAGATGACCATCTTACGATGCCCCCAAATTTGACGTGAAATCCCCCGAAATTCAGGTTCGAACCCAACATTGTAAATTTTTATTATACGTCATAATATAGGTTAATCTCGACATAGAATATTTATTTATCAACTAATTTTATTAAATTTTTGCTGAAACTTTTGATGTTATTATTATAATAATATTGGAGTTTTTCCACTGCTTTTTTATATTTTTTTATTTAAAATTTTATATATTTTTCATATACAGGATATTTGGCTCATGTACAGGTGAATTTTTTAAAGATGCGTGATTTCCGAATCCAAAACTTTATAAAATAGCTAAAAATGCTCAAACGACCCACCTCGTAGTCGACTTTCATGAAAACCTGCATCATAAGATTTTTGAAAAATAAATTAAATATCCTAGGTTGAAATTGATCCGATTAATTAAAAAAAAACACACCTGTATTATTGTACTAGCTCATAATGTCGCAAACTGAAGAGAAAGGAAATTCCTTAATACCAATTTACTTACATATTCTAACAACGATTGAATTTTAAAAATTACCTAACCTCAATCCTGGATCTAAGATTAATGCGCATACTACAAGCATTCCATTTTTGGACTACTAACTCAGTATTATTGCTTACGGCAGGGGTTCCCAAAGTGGTCGATATCGACCCTGGGGTCGATATTGGTTTCCCAAGAGTCGACATAAACGAAAACTGATTTTGGGGGTCGACGAGGTCTAAAATTCGACCCCTATTAATTAACACAAGTTCTTATTTGAAACTTTCAAGATACTGTATAAGTTATGTTACGTCTACCAACTTGTTATAAGAATGACTGAAACTCAGTTTTTTTTTTTTTTTTTTTTTTTCATAAATAATTCCCTACTTAGGTATTTTTAAGTATTCTATATCAATAGTAAAAAAAACTAGAAATAGGATTTTTAAGGTAATTTGGCTATGAGGGTATCAGCAGGGCTATTACGTATGTCAGTTGACAACTGGCTTCGGTTGTTCACCGAACTTTGATGGTAAATTAGAATGACTTATCATTGGTATTACGTATTCCTTGCAAGGCTAACCTAAACTAAACTCACTGTAACTTGATATCCATTCACCAAAATACGTAATACCAATGTTATGTTATTCTAATTTACCATCAAAGTTCGGTGTACAACCGACGCCAGTTGTCAACTGAGATACGTAATAGCCCTGCAGTTCATTTTGGAAAAGGGGTCTCTTGCCCAAAATAGTTTGGGAATCCCTGGCTTAAGGTCTTAAACTACTTAAAAGACTAACCCCAAAATTTATAGAAAATTATGTTGGACTTACACTGGCATTACCAATCACTTTTGTTCCTAGAAATGTTTTATAAACCTATTGTAAACTGACAAAAAATCTCTATAAATTTGTCGGTAGATTTGTATCAAAAATCTCCCAAATACTTTCAATCTAAATTTCAATTTCACAGATTAATTCCCTTAAAAGTTTTGTCCTCATAATGAAATCCTCCTAAATTTGGGGGAATTGTCCTCAATGTGGCATCACTCCGTCGCCTGGCACCGCTCCCGCCCCACAGACCCCGGTTGCGCTTTGCCGTCTCTCTCGCCCTCGCCCGTCCGTCGTCTGTGACCGCGCCCAGGGCCAGGCGGGAGTAAAAAGGACGCGTTACATCAAACCCCTCTGAGCGAACCCTGAGTGTCCCTGAGCATCAAACACGCGGTAGATTTTTTAATTGGTACCATGGTTCCTTGTGCAACTGGCAATAGCGTCGTCATAAGTGAGCCAAACTTCAAATTACGATCTTGAATCATCAACATGAGTGGCTAGAATTCGAGTTTCATCGATCTTATAATACAAATCAACAAGTTACGATATTACCTACTTTAACGGGTATTACACTAACTACCCGATATTCACTCTGTTGCACTTTCCCGATTTACAAGGGATCTAAAATATTGAGTGGTGAATGTGATTAGGTTTGCCAAACCTGCTGCTACTGCTAAAAACAGTTCCTATTACCTAGGTACCTAAGTTATTACTGTTCAATTGAGAAAAAGTGTCCAAAATACTAGTTTTTGATAACCAATCCCGTTATAAAATTAGGTACGTATACTTAGGCCTAGGCCGCACAGCGGTTATATCCGCGCTGTTAAAACCGCGTCCTATGGAATCATATGAACCGCAAGTGCGGATAGGTTCATATGATTCCATAGGACACAGATTTAACGCGGTTTTAACAACGCGGATATAACCGCGATGCGGCCTAGGCCTTACCTACCTGTGCAGGTAGGTACTACTTAGCTACCGGACTAGCTCTAGGTACCTACTATGGTTTAGTAGTAAATAAATGCCAACAATGAGGGCTGGTATCGGTATAGTATACCTAGCCCCGGCCCCGAGTGAGATGAGTACCTATGGATAACAGTAAAACCAATCTTAAAATAAATATGCATTAGGTATTTTATTGAAATATTTATTAATTAGAAGGTAGGCACATTGATTTACTGAAATACAATAAATAATACACAAGTTTACATTATGCAGTGTCTCAAAGGTCCAAAATGTAGTAGATACCGACTTACTTTAGGTAAATTACGTGAGGCATTTAGGGGGGAGGGGGTCGAGCAAAATCTCACCAAATCTCACGTGGGGGTGAGGGGGGTCTCGGCAAATCTCACGTAATTTTTTTTACCGCAAGAAACAGTGTAAAATTGCAAGTCAACTCGGTTAAATTAAGAGGAGGGTTCGAAATTTGGTTGATTTTCTATTCTACTTTTTCTTTAAGTAAGTATGTGGACTAGGAATCTTATATTTAGATGTATGATTTTTGACTATATTATCTTGAGTATCTTTAAATCCAAATCACGATTTGATGAAATTTTCTCGATAAAAAAAATTTATGAAATGAGCTCTAATTATTTACAATTTTCCTTGCTACCACGATGTTTTTACGATTTAGATCACGAAATTATATCTAAAACATAGCAAATAATGATATCTAAACTACCTTTCAACCATATTTTAATTCATGAAGTAGTTTTTTTTTAATTCAAGTAAATGTGGTTTGGCGCTTACGTTGTTTATTTCCGAGCGCGCGCACAATATCGCCATCTCACATTTTAAGTACTTGAACTAACCATGTCTCTCTCTAACTTTGTATTGTCAGTGCAGGGTTGCCAGATCTCCTGATTTTCCAGGAGATTTCCTGATTTGTCTGATATTCTCCTGATCTACTGATTTTATTATTAAATCTCCTGATATTTGTGTTTTGAAATAAATACATACCTACATACCACAAGTACGCGTAAAAAGGAACGTATCTGCGTCTTCTGACTGAACTACCAATTTTTAATAGTAATAAGTTTATGGAATAAACACTCTATATCATGCTCTAACTCAGTTTATTAGGGGTGTTTTTGCAATAAGCCTTTATCGATCGCCGATTCGTTAACATTGTTGTTTATTGCGCATGAGTAAGGGAGAAGGGACGTCGACGCAAGTCGCAACGCTTCGCGACTAAGCTTTTGCGGTACTATAATATTTGATATGTTCTAAAATACATTTAAATTTTGCATGTAATAGCAGCTGTCGTTTGTTTTTTGCCGGAGTCTTGAGAACTAAAAACATACTAAAAATAAAAATTGTTTCGATTTTCCAACAAAAATCAATAGCCATTTGTATTAAAAAAAAAGTACATATAAGGCTGCGTTCCAGATGACGTAATTTTTGTTATTTTCGTTCATAAATGTCGTTCCACTGGAACCAACTTGTACTGAAAGTGATCATTATTATCGTTTTTAAAAGTTTTTGTGAACTAAAATAACAAAAAATACGTCGAATGGACGGCAGCATGAGAATTTTATTGAACTCCTGATTTATCAGATCAGTCTCCTGGTTTTTTTAAATCTCATTTCCTGGTTTTTGTAATTTTGGTCTGGCAACCCTGTGTCAGTGTCCGATCGGACTTGTTCGACGTCGGACCTGTGAAGGATTTTTTAAAAAATATTACGAAAAAATATTACGGTCGTGCCACATTACAGGTACAGTACAGTATTTACAGTCCGCCGACGCCTATGATAAATAAATAAATATCCTTGGAAATTCTTTTACACATGACTACCTGATCCAAAACTAAGCAGAGCTTGTACTATGGAAACCAGATAACTGATATTACTACATATACTACTTTTTATTTGTAAATACAAACTAAATATACACTTAATTACACCTAGACTCGGGACATGCGGACATGTTCATGCACACAAATGCATGTCCTGGGCAGGAATCGAACCTACGACCTGCACTGCAGCGTGATTTTCGTTTGCTTTTCCTTGTCTTGTGTAATTTCTTTTCATCTCTTGTCATTTTGTGTCATCTCTTGTCATTTCATAGTTATTCGTGTCATTTCTGTAAAAACTCCCTATTTCGCTTACTGTTATATACTTGCAGCATGGTCTTGGGCCGACAGTGGGAATACATTGCTTGTCAAAACAATGGAGTCGCTTTATTGCGTTTGTTGTAGGTATGGATGGGCAAGTAATAAATATATCATACATCAATAAATTATCGTAAAAAATAACATTACAGATATGGATAGGAAAATGTTTGTCCGTCCTATTCAATCTATTATATTATAAACGAAAGTAACTCTGTCTGTTACCTTTTCACGGCTAAACCGCTGAACCAATGTTGATGAATTTTGGTATGGAGATAGACTGGGTCTTGGCGGAGAACATAGGCTACTTTTTAGGGTTCCAAAGGGTGCTAACGGGACCCTATTACTAGGCCTACGCTGTCCGTCTGTCTGTCTGTCCGTCTGTCAGCGCGGGCTGTATCTCACGAACCGTAACAGGTAGAGAGTTGAAATTTTCACTGAATGTGTATTTCTGTTGCCGGTGCAGAACAAATACTAAAAATATAATAACATTTAAAAATAAATATCAAGTCTCAAACTTGATATTTTTGATGTGTTTATTCTACGGTGGTACGGAACCCTTTATGTGCGAGTCCGACGCCTTCAGATCTTATGAATGTTTTCTTGAAATAAATATAGTGTATTTTAAGTAATTAACTGGCCAACCCTCAGGTCCTACCTACCATGTTAGGATCTTTTTCGTTCTAGCGGGTGTAAACCGTGATTTAACGAGTTAATGTGATAATTTTTGTATTTAAATTATTCAATTCAATGTATTTGTTTCAGACATAGTCCAATATTGATTATTAAAATTATTATAATTTCACAATAAATATAAAACAATAAATAAAGTAAAATTAAATTAAAAAAAATAAAAAAATATTTTTTATTTTTCATGTTTTATCATTAAAATACAATATAATATAACATAAATTAAAATAAAATACAATAAAATAAAAACCTACCCCTAATTAAACAAATACCGTCCGCGTGGGATACTGGCTGCATGTCCTCCCTGTATTCAAGCTGTTCCTGTTGTCAAGCGAATTTTTTGAGCAAGGAAAGAGCCAGCCCTCTTGTCACCTGTGGCGGTAACCAGTCTAAGGGTGATTTTGATAGATAAAAAAATAAAGATAAAAAGATAAACAATAAATAAATGCATGGTTAAATCAATAAAATTAATAAAAACTGAAAATTAAATTAAAAAATAAATTAAATATGGTAAAAATAAATATTATGACACCGCTGATGACTTCATGATCGGCATCGAAGTTAAGTACCAAAGTATTCCTTTGCCTACGAAACATGAAAAAGATACTCATATCCGGCAGTCAGTCACTGACACAGAGTATGTACATTTTTACCCGACTACGGTGGGCGGAGGGTTATGATTTTGACCGATATGTATGTATGTTCATCTGCTCCCGTATAACGTCCAAACTATTTTTATCATAATAATTTGACTAATGAGATATCGTTGGACGCGTCTGGATCGTCCGCTGGTTATAGGCTATTATACGATCGAAATATTGTTATACGTATCTATCAGCATATTGTAGGTATCGTTTGTCTTCTTTTGACTTACTTTGTCTTCAGCAATAAAAACAACATAGAAATTAAATTATTTTTTTCAAATACACTCGACATAAAAATCCCATATAAAACGAAAAAAATATATTTGAATATTTTCATCCATTTCATCTATTTTAAAAGGTGCACTGGGACATATTATTTTAATTGTACGAATTAAACAATATTGTTCCTTCAAAAAATAACTATACTATAGTCTACTCCATAGCTGTTCTGTCCTAGCTAAGCGAGAGGGATATATCCTTCGGCAGCTCACGCGACGCTAGCCACACCCCGAAACTAAAATGCATTTTTTTCTTGTATCGTCTTAAGTAAAACATGTTCCTCCTCTAGAATATAGCTCTCACGTGAGATTAAAGGGGAAGGGAGGGGGTCGAGCAAAATCTTACGAAATCTCACCAAGGGGGAGGGGGGGGGGGTCGAAAAATCTCAAAAATCCCTCACGTAATTTATGGACGCCCTCTAGGTACATGGGGTAGGTATGGATGGATGAGTGTTGGTATAGAATTTTCCCGACAATTTAAATGTATGCGATATGATAATATTTGAGACTTTCTTGAATATTGATGGTTGTTACTCTTATGCCGCTTGCACTATCTACCTAACTAGGAGGAAGAATCTCTTTGCTATTTAATGTTATCTAACATTGATACCTAGTTGTGACATATTTTAAAGGAGCGTATCTCAGAAAATATGAGTTACGTATAGTACCTATGCCTTCAGTCAGTAGGGATCATATACCTATAGATAAAACTAAGTCAGGCAACCATATATCAACCACGTATACCTACATAATTAAATTATTATTTCGGACTTTTGAGACCTATATAATATAATTATGTCCAAGTTCAGTTTACTTTGATCCAGTTTCTGAAATCCGTTGCATTCACTGCGGGTTAAGGCCGGGCCCCATTAGAACGTTGCGTTGCGTCGTCGTAAGATTTTGTACAGGAGCATCACCCTCCCCTGCTTCGTCTCTCGCCCGTCGACCCTTTGATCCGCAGCGCAACGCGCTAGTGGGGCCTCGCCCTTATTGATTGCGCAGGTTAGTATATGATACCTAGGTATCTACCTGCCTGACACACAAAATTAAAGGATAGTAAAATACATTAATTAAGACAACGACTAATTAACTCGCATTAAAAAAAATTGTATCACTGACAGACAACGCACAGCCTAAGCAGATGGAGCCTGATATTTTGTAGTTCCTTATACAGGATGAATTTGAAATCATGGGCATAGGGACAAAAATATGTTTGGTTCGAATGTTTCATCATAGTTATACATACTCAAACAGGTCCACCCGCGCCCGCGCCACTCCCCTCACCTACCTGCTCCGCGACGTTTTGTTTGTATAAATATATAGTTAGCTAGTATAGGTATTTATAGTGCCTAACTGGCACTGTCGTTTGAACTTTGAAGTGATACACGTCAGTTATGTGCAGATTTTTGAAGATTTTTGTTCTAATATTTGTTTTCATAATGCAAACATTAATAAAAGTGTTTAACTGATTGGATTTCAAAATCATGTAGTTTGTTTTAATACAAAAAACCAAATTTTCAGTGAATGATTAGTCATGTCAGAAAATTTAAGAGAATATTTCGAGAAAGTTCTCGAGCAGAACATTCTCCCTCGTGAGAATTTATCTTCTGAAGCTGTTTAACTTGGCATAAACCCCATTAAACATGCGAGTATGGTGGTTTTCATTGTTTTAAAGATTGAAAGTTAGGATAACGTCACCCAAAATATAAGATTCTCATAAATTTTCACGAAGGAGGATGTTCTCGGGAGCTTAACAGTAAAGTTTCCGAGGGTGAGAATGTTCTCGAGAACATCCCATCGCTATTCAGAATATTTAGAGAATATTAATCAACAAATCAATTGAAAATAAACATTTATTGCCCAGGTAAGGTATAACATTTAACTGGTTTGCTTATTTTCTTACTCGAGCAATATTTTTTTAACAATATTTTTTTTTATCCTAATTATTCTGAATCATGCGAGTCATAGTTTAAAAGGATGCCAATGATTTCAAATTTACCTGTATAACGTATGTGTGCACTAATAAATGATTTTTGAAAATTAATCCCAATGGATGAAAGTCTGCATGAAAGTTCGTCAGAAAAATGTAAATTGTTTTTTTATTAGGTTGTTTATAAATAAAAGTCAGCTGTATCAGCTTTTTTCGAAATTCCTCCCCTAAGGGAGTGAAATAGGGGATGAAGTTTGTATGGAAGTTCGTCCATTTTTATTATTATTAAATATTAAGTTAGCAGCATAGAAATCCACTACCGCTATATAGACTTACGCACAGTATTTGCAATTACAGTTTTAAGTAAATGTATACTATAAACGCATATTGAATAAGTTCCCCTTGAATGCAGCCATTACAAATTTTATTTTTGACGGGCAGTATTACATTACAGACTGTACCGAAGTCTCGAACGCATTAATGGTCTAAGACTTAAGAAAATAAATATAATAAACAAACGTTATTTCCTTACTTCACTGAATAAGCAGCGTGGTGATACAGGATTTCGAGCTATGAATACTCATTTTCTATTCAACTCTTTTGGACTACCTATTTATTTGGAAATAGAAATATAAAAATTACACATTTTAAATATAATAATAGTATAATTATTAAAAACAATATTACAACACATGCTTAGATTATTTATAAGATTAAATAGGTACATGACACAAAATCTTTTGGCAGTAAACACAAGATCGACCACATCACTTTAAACAAATCCCTTAACACTTTGATTTTACAAAATATTTAATCATACATAAGTATGTTTAAATTTAAAAGTATAATCATACAGACTAGGTCCAAGTCGAAAGAAATACATTATTGTTCATGTATTAGGTACTAGAACCTTTTTGAACGAGTTTGAACATCCAATAAAAACAACCAAATTTGATCATATTTAATCTATAGCCACAACATAATCACAACTCATTTCGTCTTATAATAAAATTATGAAACCGTATACAAAAATAATAAAACCTACCATCATTGCATTGCATCGCATCATTGAGGCCCCATTAGCGCGTTGCGTTGCGTCGTCGCAACATTTTGTACTGCTTCGTCCTGCCCCGCTTCGTCTTTCGCCCGTCGACCCTTTGATCCGTTGCGACGACACAACGCAACGCGCTAGTGGGGCCTCGCCCTTACTGAGAAAAACGCCTATTCGTATTTTTTGTAAGTTGATAAACACATTGTTTTATTAACAATTTAAAAAGAGAAGAAATAATTATGGTACCTCAGAACAGTACCTAGGTATTCCTAATAATGAAAATGAATTCTGCTACATTCTGTTATTAATAAGTAACAGATTCTGTAGATACTATATTAATTCATTCGTAATGTCTTCTACTTTTTTTGTTATGATTACCCTTTAACATATTATTGACGCAACACTTACTTTAGAATTACAACAAAAAAAGTGTAAAATAAATACGATTAAAATATCGTTACAAAGCCCTTACTTATATATTAACAATATGAATATTTATAATAATAATAATATAATATTAGCCCTTTTAACGTCCCACTCCTGGGCACGGGGCGCCCTTCAATGCGAGGGGGATAATATCTTGTAATATTTTTAGCATCTATAAAAATAGTGAACATTAATTTCTTCGGGCACACAGAACATATTCGTGTTCGTATAATAAATACCTATAGTAAGGTTTTACCTTTAATACATTAATATTGTGATTAAGTTTATTGCATTGAAATGTACCTATTATATTTAAAACTATTATTATTTTATAAATAAAAAGAACTGCACCAAGAAGATTAAAAATAAGGGGCAGTCAATTGCAGTTATTTAAAAGCACTCAATATTTACATATCACTGTATCATAATCATAATTATTATCAAGTCAACGCATCGACTTGCAGTTATGTATAATTAAATACGACTTGTACAAATACATAAAACTGTTTAGTTCAAAATACTTAAATGACTCTTTGTTAAGTCTATCATTATTGCTAAATAAATGTCAGCGTACACTTTTCTCTCTTTTAATTTCAAATTCTTGGCAAACTCTTTATCGAAATGAATAATGTTTTACATTTACATGTGCCGCATCTGAATTGACTTTATTCGAAATCTTCAACTAGAGTTTGAGGCAGTCAGTTTCTTATTCTTACAGCTAATTGAGTTGAGGGTATAATCAGTCATGAGATTTTTACAATATACAAGGTGTTATTTAAATAACTAAAAACCTCAGATACCCCAACTAATTTTTCTTCTAATAAATTGATAAGTATAAGCGGAATATATTAGTAATATTCGGTATTAACCTTGAACCTTTTTGACTCGGCATGATACAAATATTGTTTAAAAAAAAAATCCTTTATCTAAAAGTTCTATCGATTCTTCTCTCGATTCTTAACAAATTATTTTCAGGTTTTTTGTTATTTCAATAACACATTGTAATTTTAATATTAGGAAGCCTTTTTATGTACTTCGTATGTTGGTTACCTGATGGTATACTACAGCAGTACCGCTACTCGGAGCTGGAGCTCGAGCTGGACGGGGTGTAGCTGTAGTAGTCGCTCTGCTAGGCGGTGTTGATCTGTTCCACGTTCAAGTGCGTGATGAAGCGCAGTCGCATCTGCAACGCGGGCCGCAGCTTGCGAATCACACATTCCACTTCATTCTTCATTGTATCGCCGACAAACATGTATTTGATATGATAACTGAATCATTATTAAGGAAATTCCAAGTAAATAAAAATTAAAAAAAAATATATATCGCCATACTCACTGTATAGTCCCAAACTAAGCAACTAAGGGGCTATGCACTCGGAGCAACTTTATTTGCCGAAACTATCAACTGTTTAATGTTTTTTTGGCAGTTGCAGCCAATTGCTAGTTGCAGCAAGTTGCCGCGGTTGCCGCGATTGTTTTATATGAAAATAGCTAGTTGCGAGTTGCCAGTTACCACAAAAGATGCCCGTGTCCATAGCCCCTAACCTAACGATGCAGTAATCTGAGCGACCTACTCTCTCAAACACCTGCGCCGAGTGGTCGTCAATTTTATTGCCGAAATGCAACATTTTAATAAGCTTGCATGTTTAAATCCATAGCTAAGAAACCATCTCATTGAGATCAGATCTTCTTCTACTTCTTTTCGTATGGTTTGTGGCCAACCCGGTGCCAGAGTTGTTGAATCCGCCCCGAAGGCCTCTGACTGCTAACAAGGCTTAACCACTACTGCCTAGATGACAACAACCGGTACCGACTTTTTACGGGCCCTCCGAAGCAAACTCATTTTTTTTTGCACTGTATGTTATGGATTTTTTAGCTCTATAAATCTGAGATCTCAACTAAATTCGTTACGGAAACCCATTGGCTACAGCTTGGCTCTACCACAAATAATTAGTCTGGTATTAAAAAGGATACAGTAGATCGCATATCGGATCGATGTATTGCAGATGCGGCTGCGACTTGTCGATGTGCGCGAGCAGCTCGTAGAGCGTGATGGTGATGTCCATCACAGCGCGGGACAGGTCCGAGTTGAACCGCTGCAAGAACGGACCAACCAGGTGGCACAGGAACAACAGCTGGACCTCGGTGTGGATCTCCACAGACAACTTCTCTTTTACAAACCTATGAAAAGATGGCACTTTAAGGCTACACCACGCGCAAAGGTATACGAAATGGTAATAAAGTTCGTTCCTAATCGTGAAGATTTGTTATTAGCATTGGAATGCCTACTATACACAAACTAACGTAATTGGTCTGTAAATCTACCAAAAAGTAGTGTCTGTGTAAAAAACCGTAATGGTAATTAATAATAAATGAAAGCGAAAAGTTAAAAACTAACATGTAATTTTATAAAGTAAAATCTAGATTATTTTCGCATCGTTTCTCGTTGGCCATGGTTTAATAGATACAAGCAACTATATATTGATTAACACCGTATATTATTTAATCTGGCTACAGGAAAACATGTATAACTACAACACCGATTGTACCGAATATTTCTAAAGGCGTGTTTGCTTGTCGCTTCAGTTTTCCCATCCGACATTTTATACGTATACTTACTGAGGGACCTGCATTATTTGTCCAGCGCCGGCGTGGTACCACACAGCATGGGCCAACGCCAAAGTCAAGCTGTACTTGTTTTCGAGCATAGCGTCGTTTGTCGTGGCCAAGTTGAATAATTGGAAGGGCGTATGTGGGTACGGCCATTCCGTCATCTCATTGTTTGTCATCAGCTCTAGGATGCGGTCGTGTAGAACTGTCCAGTAGGGGTCCGGCAACGCGGCCATAGTGAGGCCGATTGCGTTGATCCAGAGCTGTATTTTAGTCGCCGGTATGACGACGAAGCCTTTGGTGACAACGTCTAGGAGGTTGTTGCCGACGAAGTTGGGCGCTAGCGGTAAAGACATCAGTTCAACACACGTCACATATAGCGAATGTGCCGACGGATTCGGATACTCGTTGAATCGCCAGTCAGTGTTCGGGAAGTGAGAGTTGCCTGTCATAGCTGATATTTCGTTAATTATAATTAAATAATTTTTTTTTAACATGCGGAAATGTTGGACTCTCCTTATACACAAATTATTCCAATTAATTATAATGATTCTAAAATGTAACTTCACAAATATCCTTCTTTTTAAACTGTTTCCCAATAGCATTGGAGTCAGTAAGAACATATATTCAATAAAGTAGAGCATCTTGTGACTGCACTAAAGGCTTAAATAGTTGGGTTACGGGTAACCTTAGAACAGTTGTCATAACTAGATGTTCGGATGTAATTCCACAAGACGTCGAATTTCGGTCCCAGCGTTACCAACTAAAATAGGCTACGACTTCCTCTAGAAAAAAAAAATGGTTTAAAAATATTTAAAAAGGATACTATCAACCATTCTGTTGACTAATCCAAGATAGTAGTTGAGGTCCGGCGTCCAGCCCGTGGCGTCTACTTCGGACTTGGTGAGGTAGGCTTGGAAAGCATCTGTGGTCGCCCAGCCGGCAGGTCGGACGTCCTTCAACGACCCCAACACAGCGTTGACCAATTTCCTCTTCAACAACGGTTTGTCTCGAAGCTTCGTCTCGTAATAGTGTAGAGTGTTATACAAGAATGTGACGGGACGATCTGTAATATGTCCATTTATGATATTAAGTACAAAATAAGAGCCTGCTGTGTATGATATCGTGTATAGTAATTCGCGTACTAACCGTGAAACTTGTACAGATATCCTAGATGCTCAAGGAGTTGTTCCAAATTCTTGCTGACCTGGGGTATCTCTAAATGTCTGTGCACAACTATGTCTAGCACTGGAATAAATCTGAGGCAGACGTTGCTCAAATATACTGGTATAGACCCTCCATACGCGTTGCTCGCTTCCTCGGGAGCGAACTTCTCAGGGTACTTTCTGTGAAATGCTAGATGTTTATCGTGCCTACGCAAACAAATGTATTATTAATATTAATTATAAAAAGAATATTAATATATATTGTACTACCAATATAATGAGAAACAATTACCAGTTGTTTTGTTTCCAGTGCTCGGGAGAGTTTTCCTTAACGAAATCTTGAGCTCTGTTCCTCAATTCGGAGCCCTTCAATAGCAATAACTGAATAATATAAAGGCACACTTGGCTTTCGTTTCCATCGGGGTTGGGGCGTAGTACCTTAAATTACAAGTGAAATTATGAAGTAATCTTTAGGGAGAACCTTAGTCCACCAGACAAAGTTAATATTTAGTTCTGTGAGCGAGAATATAAAGCAGTCACAGTCGGTTTTTAACCCGACTAAGGCGGAGGTTTATGATTTTGACCGGTAAGAATATGTTCATCTGTTCCCGCATAACTTCCAAACGGATTATTATAATTTGACAAATGAGATATCGTTGGAAGCGTCTTGATCGTCCGCTGGTTATAGGCTATGTGACGTCACATTAAATTGAATATGGTGCCCTCTAGAGGACATAATGTCACGTTTTTATTTTAATGAAGCTTATATAAATACAATACATGACTTACTAAACACAAGACGAGCTTATCGATGGTGACAATATTGTATTTCCATATGATGTCGTTGATGGCGTCGACGCACTTGTTGATGTGCGGCCCACCCGCAGGGTTGGTCACTTCGAACACGAGGTAGTCGCAGAACTTGCGCAGGTGGGCCGACAGTGCGCGGGCACCGATGCGCTCTAGAATTCTAAAAGTATGGACAACGCTGAAGAATGACTTCGCTACATAAAAGAAAATCACGTGCGCTCTGTCTCTTCCTGTTCCATCTAATCTAATCTCCTCATCTATTCTATAGACTTTTTAATATATTTCACCTGCTTCCGCCATGCCTTCTTGGGGTACATTGTGTTTGTAAAATATAACGTCACGACTTTTATCTCCATTCGGGGGTAGTCAGAGGCTTGAGTGGCCCTACACCACCACATTATGGAGGTATTAGGTCAACTCAAAGCCCACGTTTCACCAGATAGTCAGAACCCAACGTGACAGGTGGTGAACCTTGTCGCTGTGTATACAGGAATTGAACAATAACCTAATCTCGAGGGATAGGTAGGTTTCCTAACGATGTTTTCCCTCACCGTAAGCGAAAGGTAAATTATACACATAGATGAAAAATTCATTGTGTGTCTTTGTGTTAATTGTTTATACTTATGCACTAGTGCACTATTGTTACAAGTACTACCTTGAAGTAATGGTCAAAGCAGACTAATAGGGTCATACATTTAGTTATGATTGTAATATGTAAACTTACACCGTCTTTTGATCGCATCCTGTTGTAAATACAAATTAAATATTTCCGCAATCATCAAACAATAATTCCTCACTATGATTTACTAATGCAAAGCTAGGGAGTAGGGTAGAATGAAAAATATGCTTTAAATTGTACCAATGACACTACACTCACGATACCAGAGGACACCAGATAGGTTAGTGTAAATTAAAATTATATAAATTACCTACATACGATGTAAGATATAATATTAAAATACTGCATGAATAAGTCCTACATAAAAAACTCGAAAGAAACGTACAATTCACAACGTTAGTAATGCTTACTAATGTAGGTGACGAGTTAAAATACCTACATATTATTAAAGAATTAATGAAAAATAGCCAAACATACACTCACTTGAACGCGACAGGGTTGATCCTGTTGGTCTCGAAGATCATCTTCCAAAGCAGACAGAGGAAGAGCGGTGTGCCTGGCACCGAGAAGTGCGTAATAATGTCGTTATCGTTGGCCATCGACGTCCACTTGCGGTACTCCTCCTCAACCGATTTCTTCAGCACTTGCTTGTTCTCTTTGGGGGCTGGGTTCTGGAATTCCAAAGTATGCGTATAAAGACATACTACATGTTTAGTCACAACGAATGCAAAGAGAGGTAATAATAATAATAATAATATCCGGGGACATTTTTTTACACACGGCAACCTGATCCCAAACTAAGCAGAGCTTGTACTATGGAAACCAGATAACTGATATTACTACATATACTACTTTTTTATTTGTAAATACATACTTAATATACATATACACCCAGACTCCGGACATACAGACATGTTCATGCACACAAATGCATGTCACGGGTAGGAATCGAACCTACGACCTGCAGCGTGAAAGTCGCCTCCGCGCCAACCACGCTAACAAGCCCGTCACCAACGGGTCACGGGTACGGTGGTAAAGCTTCAGATGCCTCATTTGATTGAATTGGTTTCCGTAACGAATTTAGTTGAGAACGCAGATTTATAGAGCTAAAAAATCCATAACATACAGTGAAAAAATTTCTGGTCTACGACAAAAATTGACGATGTGGTGACCAAATTACTAGCGACGTTACCGCGCGGTTATTGTGACGTCATTTGGGGCACGCGCGCTTTGTAATGAACAGCAGCGCGGGCCGGCGCGGGTACAGCGCGCCTTCAATCCGACGGCCCGTGTGATATCACACGCACATGCCGCACATTATATAAAATGTGTTAAAAAATCGCAACGGATGGACCGATTTCGATGATTTCAAAACTATATATATATATATGTAACGTCGCGACTTTTGGGGGTAGTCAGAGGCTTGAGTTGAGCCATAAACGACCACATTGTGGAGGTATTAACCAACTCAAAGCCCACGTTTCACCAGATAGTCAGAACCCAACGTAAAACTATATTGATAACAAAGGTTCGTTTTAACTATAGTGTTGGTTATGAGTTGATTTGTTGACCTATATTGATTCTCATTGGTATCGGCACCGGATTTATGATGTACAGCAAGTATGGGAATCACTACCGTAAAATTGATATATTTGTCCCACTTCCATGTTGTTGACTGTTCTCATGAAATCACGGCTGTCTAAAAATATTTCTGTCCTGCTCATACATTACGATCTTGAGCAGGAAAGCAAACAGTCAAGTTTAGCTCGTGTACCAACAAAATCAGCACCAATATCATCTTATGGTATGTACCATCGAGATGATCGGATCCAGTATTCAAATTAAATCAATTATTTTTTGTTCATATCGGCCAACAAAGCACTTATGAAAAGTCAGAATCTATCACCGGTTCGGAATACTGCTTACATTGCTATATGGATTTGAAGACAGTCAACACAGTTTCCACAATCAAGTCAGTCTGTGAAGTTTCAACCTCACAACTTGCTTTGACAAAAATGTTCATAGCATCTGTCCAAGTTCTGAATGACTAATGATGACTGACTGAGGTGATGAACGACTTGGGAGACGGCTACAGTAGCTCAACACTCCGCAATGCATAATGGCTTATTGAAGAATCATCATGTTTGTTACGGGAAACTCTTTCTTAACACGTCATCATCAATATGAAACATAGTCACAAATTATCATAAAACTGTAATTTTTGTGCGTCTGTCTAAAATGTTTGTTGAATGATTATAATCGAACTTCTTGCTCAGCATTTTGTAAAACGCTAAAGAGACAGTTTCATTAAAAATATTGTTTGCTGCAGCATTTACCTAACATAGTTTTCGATATGTAAATAGGGTTATTTGTACAGTCAGAAACATAAGTCGCTGAACATTCTCTGTTTTTTAAATCGTTTGTACTCTTTTATTTTGCATCAAATCCATTAATTTCCTTCATCTTAACATAATTTAAACGTTAAGAAACACCAACGTTCGTAAAATCCCATCCCACTAATATGATAATTGTGAAAGTTTGGATGGATGGATGGATGGATGTTTGTTACTCAATCACGCCAGAGCGGCTGAACGGATCTGGATGAAATTTGGCACAGAGATAGATTATAGTCTGGAATAGCACATAGGCTACTTTTTTTAATTATGCCCGGGCTAAGTCGCGGGGAAAAGCTAGTAAAGAATATGTATTACCGATTTGAAAAATTGAGAATGTTCAGCGACTTATGTTGCTGACTGTACATGAATACGGCAAATACCTGTGCGAAAAACTCAACGAGCACCGGCGGGAAGCATTGTAGCGTGTGCTGAGACCACATGTGCGGCGTGTTTGTCATTATGGTGGTGAGCAACTCCTTCACCGCTGCACCGTCACTGCCTGTCAACAAACAGCCGTGTGCTGACTGACCGAGCTGCCTCGCGAGGCGATAAGTATTATGCCATTAAAATAAGAATAGGACCGACCTAGCGCCATGTGACGTCACAACTGGAACTTGTACCGGCTCTCGGCTAACTTCACTCATAAGTACAGTACTTGGTACCGTACTTTATGAGTGAAGTTAGCCGAGAGCCCATCCTATTCTTATTTTAATCGCATTGTATGTGCCTCGCCCGAGGCAGCAAGAGTGACCCATCACACATTTTATCAGTAGGCATGTTAGGTTACTTACCGGTGCCAGTCATGTAGATACCACGTGCTAAAGTGAGAACTAACACGCGATTCAGTTCCTCGCTTTCTGACGACACCAGGGATTTTGGTTCGGAGACTACTCGCGACATCTGCAGCTGGACACCGGAACTGCCCAAACTCGTGATCAGCCGAAGCGCTGTGCTTTCGAAGCTGAAATAATGAACAATCTTTTCAAGATACATAATAATTACCTAAATTAGATACCTTGGATAATGGGCTCTGGGTCGAGTGGAAAATGCATTATGGAATAGGATACTAAAACGTTAGCCATGTAAATTCAAGCGAATTATCTCTCGTAATTTAAATAATTTACCATAATTGCAGCTGCGTTTGATTTGCTTGCGGGTAAGCCGCTAAAGAGTGTATGTTTGATAGTAACGTCACCCTGTAATGCGGTTGAACGTGGTGGATCCGATACGAGAACATATCTAGTAGATTGTGCAATATACCCCACGCGTGGGACTTGAACACATTCGGCAACAATTGGTCTGGAAACATAAAAACACAACATTCCGTAGCAAACCCCACTTGGAAAGAGGAATCCAAAGGTATTTAATCACGACTTAAAATGACAAATCAATCAAATGACAAGTGCTCGGGCGAGCCATGCGAGTCATCTGGACGCCACAAATTATGTGCTTTATCTTTCAGAGTTAATTAAATAGACAAAAATGTAGCAGTTTTTCTGAATTCAAGCAATGCACACTTCCGAAGATGCAGGAAAACGCATGTTTTAAATATTTCACCAACTAGTTTGAACTACGTATATCTGATTAATTATTGGATTTAGGATAAAAAAGAAAATAACTTACGAATGAATCCTTTTATTCCCATTGATTCTATTTCTGTGTAAACTAGGAGCCGACTGTAAGTCTCCACCAAAGCCGGTGCCATCATGTTACTGCCCGGAATGTTACTTTTATTCTGAGCCAACTTAGCAACATGCGTCACTATTGAATGTATAAGAGACATTTTACAATGCAGTGTCAGACTGTCCAAGATACACATGGATAAAGGAACCGTTGGCAGTGGGGTTCCAGGGTTGCCGTTCGGCATTGCCTTCTGACTTCCAAACAATGTCTCTATAATGATCCCCATTGGCCTAGCATAGTACTCTTGGTTTGTTGAATATGCATTGCAAAGTAAAGCTATGCGAAAATCTGAACCTATCAATGTTGGTGTATTGTTAGAAGTCATCAGATGTTGAAGAAACCTGAAGAACAAAATAAATAGTTTAAAATGCTTGTCCGTATAATAAAAAATTGTAGATATCGCACCACTATGTTCTTAAGCGCACTAAATAACAAATAAACACATACTCATACTGTACTTTTAAATTTTGTGGCATAGTCATTGTTTTGTGTTCAGTTTCAGCTTTCTTCAATAAATGCATCCAAATACATACAACAGCCATTTGATGTGTACAATGGGCCTTCGTGCAGTCTGGCACTGGCAATGGTTCCTTTTCAGGATATAGAAGCTCATGTAGCTTTATAATCGGCAAAAAGTTGGATAAGGGGTTCCTCTGTATGCTTCCAGATATAAATTGCAACAACACCCACATCAAGTGATCTCTGCCTTTCTTCATGTCATGTCCAATTAGTTTATTGTGGAGACCCATAACAATGTTAGGAAATGAAGCAAATCCAATCAGTATCAAGTAAATAACTTGTGAAGACAAGTGGAGCCAACACCAATGAGAAGTTGACATCTCATCATCCTCATTCTCTTGTTCACTCCTTTCCATTGGTACAATCATCAATTCAACGAGCTGATCTTCTAAAGCTATACAGCGCTGTTTATGTTGTTTTTGTAAGCCGAGCATAGAGCACATCATGTCTCGAGAATACGGCTGCTGTAGAACATGTCTCAACAAAGCTATCTGAGGCTTTAATAGTTCTTCATCATATGGCAGATTGCCTTTTAAAGAAAATTTTAATGTCGTAGGGTCCAATCTCCAAGGATTTACCAGATGGTCAGCGTAGCCAGAAAATTCAACCACTGGCAACATCTGCGAGTGCCCTATTATGGATACCATTTGCGCACATGGCTTGAAGCTTTCCACAAAGCTAGTCAATAGTTTAGCCAGTTGCTAAAATAAGACAACATAGTTATGCACACATTTGTCAGACACATTATTGTATTTAATAGAGATGACTTACCCAATGTGGCCAATGGTTATTGTCGGGATAGTCCTTTTGTATTTCAGTAACAATAAAATATGCTGGGAGCAAAGAAGCATTGCGGTCAAAAATATATTCTATGACATTGTAGAGGGCTTTTAGTTGAGGCATTGTACTTGCATTCAATTTAACTGGCAATGTATGCGCTTTTTCTCTGCACCCCTGAAATAAATCGTGAATTAAATTGTTCAATTTCTTATAAGTGATTATGCTTGAGATTGTGTACATATAATTCAATAGAGTTATAATAACCATACCTTCATTATTTCTCTGACACCCTTATAGTCAACCCCACCAATTATTCGTCTGATCAAATTAAAACACTCTATCCAGTAATCAGCATTCTGATATACCAGTTTCTCATTGGTTAAAATGCAGTCACATAACATTCTGTAAATAAGAATACCATTTTTTTATTGCATACATGCATACATAGCATGATGAGATAAAACATTGATGGCAAAATCTGTGCTTTTAGGAAGCCATATTATTAAGTACACTCTTGATATAAAATATACCAGCAAAAAAGGTGTAATCCACTGACCCACTATTCTCAACTATTCTCCTGATACTGAGACCTTTGATATTGAAATTTGGCATTCCATCCATTTTACATCGCACACATCCAGTAACTAGGTGCAGCAAGTTAAGCTTCATAAAAATCAAACCTCTGGTTTTTTAACATTAGCAAAATCATTTTATCAACACTTCCTCAATCAGGGATGCAGTTGCTTTATACCTACTGTCCAAATTTCATATCTCTAACTTCAGTAGTTTCGGCTTGGTGTTGATGAATCAGCCAGTGAGTCAGTCAATCAGGATTTTCCTCTTTAAATATTAAGTATAGAAGTATAGGTGGCCCAATAACAATGTAAACTGACAGCTTTATAGGTACCCCTAACGGCCAAATACTCGTATGCAACTTAAATTTGAGAGCTGCTTAACTTTAATGCACATACAAAAAATGACAGATAATCTCAAACAGCTAAGTGAGACTTAAATATTTAAGTGGCCTTTGAGTATTCTGCCGTAAGTTTTTTAAAGGAATTGTTTCAATTTACAAAGGCTTGCTCAGGGTAATAGGTATAAGGGTAATATATATAGGAGTGAACACATACATGTGAGAAATTCAATAAAATAGGTAATATCAGACCTTGCTTGTAGTATATTGGTATTGACCAGATTTTCCAACAGCGTCAGTAATTGTTTCATTTTATATCGGTTGGTGAGGACGGCAGTCAGGGTGAGATACTGGCGTATAGATGACTCCTGCAGCTCCACGCTTAAGGTGGTTATGATACCACACAATTTCTTTTGATACATAGCCAGCCTTTCATTTTCTTGCTCGGGTTTATGGACCAGAAAGCAACTAAAAGCCTCTTCAACAGTTTCCACTCTCTAAAAAACGATTTTTTTACAATTAGGTAACTTAACTTCAGCCCAGCTGTTATAGGATGAAAATAGCCGGTAGGCTGCTGTAAGTTAAGCGTATTTGTGAAAAAAACAGAACATAAATGTAAGACTTACCAAGATCTCATTGACTACATTCGCCACTTGCGAATCGGCCATTTCTGTAGAATTATTCACATATAATTTGTATAACATAAAAAATTACTTAAATCATACAATAGCTTAAATCATGAACGTTATACCTAGCACTGTTTGTACCCAACTACTCGCCATAAAAATATTTCTACTTTCTACGAAGATGAAAACAGTAGTAATCGTACGATAGGAGATAGACTTGCAGAAACAATGAAAACTACCTACTATTTATTACGCGCTGCTCTATATTTTTTTTATAAAGAGAACAAATAACATTTCAGGAATTTGAAAAATAATTAAATGCGAAAGGCAATTAAGAAGAAAAATATTAAAATAATAATAGTGCAAATGTAAGAGTAGTGAAACACCATTCAAAATTGATTGAATTGAATGATTGCTCTTTGAGTGATTGATTGATAATGTTTGACCAGTGTTGCCAGTGCCCGATCGTCAAAAGTAACGCAAGGCTGCTGAAAAAGTAACGCATTGAGCAAAAAAGTAACGCATTCCCATAAAAAGTTTTCTTTTTAATCGTGTAATTTGTGATTCGTGAAATACAATATTTTAGCGCTACCACTGGCTCGTAATGTTGCTTCCCCTTTAATTTCTATATTTTGTTATGTTTTATATTAAGAACAATTTAAATGAATCACTGAAACAATAGCATCGGTTTGATTGAAGATTGAATTTTTGGAGAGTCTAAACTATAGCGGGTTAACAACATCCGTCGCATGACTTCTTTTGTGAAACGGACTCTACCACTTAGCTTGGCTGCATTCCGTTTCAGTTTTTTTGTTTAAAAATTTCTTTAATATTTTTAAAATTCGATATTCCATTTCGAAGTCACGAAAATTAACGCAATGAGTAGTGTTGCAAAAGACTCGAGTTCTTTTAGCCCTCTCAAAGAGGCTCGAGCTTTTCTATGGGGCTCGTCGAAGAAAAACGACTCCGAATATTTCAAGGCTAAAAAAGGACTCGAGTTTTAAATAAACCTCGAGCCCTTTTTGGGCTCGGAGTTCTTTTAGAGCTCTGTTGTTGTGAGTTTTATAAGTCTTCGCAAGTATAAGAAGGAGTCGCCTTATAGCTGACTATTCCTGGCTAGTCTATTGTATTCCTGACTATTCTTGACTTTTTTTACTATCCTGACTATTCTTGATTATTCTTGACTATTCTCGACTATTCTTGACTATTCTTGACTATTCTTGACTTTTTTTACTATCCTGACTATTCTTGATTATTCTTGACTATTCTCGACTATTCTTGACTATTCTTGACTACTCTTGAATATTCTTGACTATTATTGACTATTCTTAACTATTCTTGACTATCCTGACTATTCTTGACTATTCTTGACTATCCTGACTATTCTTGATTATTCTTGACTATTCTCGACTATTCTTGACTATTCTTGACTATTGTTGACTGTTTTTGAATATTTTTGCCGAGTTTTGACTTACCTTGACCATTATTGACTATTGTTGACTGATTTTGAATACTTTTGGCGAATTTTGACTGTTTTTAACCATTTTTGACTATTTTTGACTATTTTTGACTATTTTTGTCAATTTTTGACTATTTTTGACTATTGTTGACTATTTTCGACTATTTTTGATTATTGTTGACCATTTTTGACTATTTTTGACCATTGTTGACTATTTTTAGCTATTGTTGACTATTTTTGACCATTGTTGACTAATTTGGCCATTGTTGAATATTTTTTTGGCCATTGTTGACTAATTTGACCATTGTTGAATATTTTTAGCTATTGTTGACTATTTCTGACTATTTTTGGCCATAGTTGACTAATTTTGACTATTATTGACTATTTTTGACTATTTTCGACTATTTTTGACTATTTTTTAATACATTTGTCTATTTTTGACTGTTATTGTCAGTTTTTGACTATTTTTGTCAATTTTTGACTGTCTTATCAATTTTTGTCTATTTTTGTCTATTTTTGACCATTGTTGACTAAATTCGATTATTTTTGACTATATTTGAATATGTTTGTCTATTTTTGATAATTTTTAACTATTTTTAACTGTTTTGGACTGTTTTTGACTATATTTGACTATTTTTGATTATTTTTGACCATTGTTGACTATTTCAACTATTATTAGCTATTGTTGACATTTTTTTGTCTATTTTTGACAATTTTTGACCATTGTTGACTATATTTAGCTATTGTTTTTTTGAACATTGTTGACTATTTTTGACGTATTATGACCATTTTTGATGAATTTTGACTATTTTTGGCAATTTTTGACCATTGTTGACTATTTCGAATATTCTTGACCATCGTTGACTATTGTTGACTGTTTTGGAATATTACTACCGAATTTTGACGATTTTTGATGATTTCTGACTATTTTTGACCATTATTGTTTATTTTTGACCAAAATTCGTCAAAATTCGGGAAAAATATTCAAAAACAGTCAAAAATATTCAAAACAGTCAACAATGGTCAAGAATAGTCGAAATAGTCAACAATGGTCAAAAATCGCCAAAAAATAGTCAAAATTCATCAAAAATGGTCATAATACGTCAAAAATAGACAAACATATTCAAATATAGTCAAAAATAATCGAATTTAGTCAACAATGGTCAAAAATTGTCAAAAATTGATAAAACCGTCAAAAACAGTCAAAAACTGACAAAAACAGTCAAAAATTGTCAAAAATAGACAAATGTATTCAAAAATAGTCGAAAATAGTCAAAATAGTCAAAAATATTCAAAACAGTCAACAATGGTCAAGAATAGTCGAAATAGTCAACAATGGTCAAAAATAGTCAAAAATCGCCAAAAAATTGTCAAAATTCATAAAAAATTGTCAAAAATGGTCAAAAATAGTTAAGAATAGCTAAATATAGTCAACAATATATTTAATACAACAAACAAATAAAAAATTGACAAAAATGGTCAAAAATAGTCAACAATAGCTAAATATAGTCAACAATGGTCAAAAATAGTCAACAATAGCTAAATATAGTCAACAATGGTCAAAAATTGTTAAAAATAGACAAAAATTGTCAAAAATTGTCAAAATACGTCAAGAATAGTCAACAATGGTCAAAAATAGTCAAAAATTGTCAAAAATAGTCAAAAATGGTCAAAAATAATCAAAAATAATCAAAAATAGTCAAAAACAGTCAAAAATAGTCAAAAATAGTCAAAAATATTCAAAAATAGTCAAAAATAGTCAAAAATAGTCAAAAATAGTCAAAAATAGTCAAAGATAGTCAAAAATAGTCAGAAATAGTCATCAACGGTCAAAATAGTCAAGAATGGTCAATAGTGGTCAACAATAGTTAGAATAGTCGTGCATATTCAACTAAAGTCAAGAATGGTTACAAAGGGCTAATATCAAAAAGGGCTCCAAGCCTTTTGGGAAAGAGCTTCGAAATAAAGGCTTTATTTCCGAGAGCCTCCTCTTCGCCTCGAAGACTCGGGGCTGAATTAGTTCTTTAGCCTTCGAGGTTTCTTAAAAAGGCTCGAGCCCTAAAAATGAGGCTAAAGAACTCGAGTCTTTTGCAACACAAGCAATGAGTCATGTAACGCGGGGATAACGTAACAGGGCCAAAAGTAACGCTTTTGTAACGCACTGGCAACGCTGTGTTTGACTGTCATTTGACCAAGGAATTTATGCAAAAAATCGGTTTTAGTAAAACCAGTAAATGGCCGTTTTTCGATTACACGGCACGGCACCGGCGACGGCATGGCGGCAGCTTTTTCATTGGTCAGTGACCCGTTGTCATTGGTTACTGACCAATGAAAACCCCGTAAATAGCTATCACTGTGCCGTCGCCGGTGCCGTGCCGTGTAATCGAAAAACGGCCAATAACTGACCGAGTTTTATACCTACCTTGGTTTGTTATCAAACTGTGCGCTGTACAATAATCAAACAATAATCTCTTGGAAAAATTGTCTATGGAAAAAAAATATTTTTGATGGAGAAAAGCGATAATTTTAAACTTTCGGACCTGGCAACACTGAGTAGGTTTAGGAAAAAAAAGAGCCAAAAGGTAGCAATGAGAGTGCAATGTATTTTTCTTCATTTTTATTGAAAAAACATTTTTTTCGACAATTCTTTTTCATGTGAAGATATTTTATAAAATAATATTTCTTGGGTAATGGAGTCTCCGCCTTTCTCAACCCATTCAGAGGCGCATCCATTAAGTGAAGACAGTGGACTCCTTATTACAAGTGGTTCCTTCTCGAGTGATTCCGCCAGCGGATGGCATCACGTCGCATCCGAGGTGAGCGAATCATTGCAAAATGATTATTTTGGCCTGTTCATTAGAAATATGCTTTTTATAGGGTTTCTTTGTTATTACGAGTACACTATTATGATCATATCCTTACGATATGATTACAACTAGACGTCAGTGTGTGTGCTATGAATAACATAATGTACCTAACGTAAGTATGGTACATACGTAGGGTATATACTTACGTAGGTCTGTTATTGTTGTGTCCAAGCAATGTGTAATTTTGTACAATAAATACTTACAAGTATAGAATGTAAAGAGTGTTTTTTTCTGTTTTACCAATATAGTACCTACCTATTGCACTCGGTAAATAGCTGTTTAGTCTAGGACTGGTTATTGGTCCTGGGATCACCTTCATCCAGTCCATTGTATCGTGCACTTAGTGCACTATGGGTAATTGCCCATTACTGAGTTTCAGCCTATTTGATTGATGTATGTTCTCTGGTAATGAAGGCATTGGAGCCAACCGGGAATTCTTGGATCTGGCTGTTATAAAAAGAACCATTTCTGATCTGATGCCCTACTGGCAATACTTATTTTATATCTCAATACATTTTTTCTACTGTTCCACATGTTTACCTGTTATTAGCTCTTGCATATAGAATAGCGAATGTATACCTGTTTTATACCTAAGTAAATAATAAAAAAGACCAACAAATTTATAGAAATTTATGATGGACTTACACTTGCATTACATGGCAATCACTTTTGTTCCTAGAAATGCGTTGAAAAACCATTATAGATTAACTAAAAATCTCTATACATTTGGTGGAAAGTATTTATTTTTAAGACACCTAAAAGAATTTGCATAACCAGCTTTTGGCATATTATATGCTTTTGGCCTACAGGGGTGGGGGGAGAGACCAATCAATTATGGGCAAGCCTACTGCTGAATCCACCGCGCATAAGGTGGAATATGCCCAGCATAATGGCAATAAATAAATAGAGGAAAGGAAAGGCTTGGAATTGCTTAACCGAAAATCCTAATAATACTATATGTTATGTATGAAGATACAATGTCGTATCTTTTACTACCTATGACATCATATTTGGCAAGCCCCACTTGCTAACACTAGACCGACAAGGCATTACAGTTGGCCATGTCTATGGGCTATATTCGGTCACCTTGACTGATTATCACTTATTTTTTGCATGTACATACCAACTGCACTTACCAGGCATGTGAGGATTCTATAAAATAAAAATAAAATATCTGTTTAACATAGCAAATTTTTATGTAAGTGTTTGTTACAATTATTGATGCTCAATTAGCGAATGTTTTATACTTATTATATTGTTATTAGATTATTTAAAATAAATGGATACAGTATCATTGTGTGGGTTGGTTAAATTACTACTTTCCTTATTATAATTTACTTTACCTACTGGTAAAACATATAAGGAAAGTAGTAATTTTCCTTTCATTTCTCACTTAATCAGTATTTCAGACTGAAACAAACAATACTTCGTCTATTTTCCTGCATATTTTCTCTATGTAATTTCCTTCTGTGTGTTTAATGTTTGTGTTTTTGCGAATTTTGATTAAAAACTTCCTTTCGCCTGTAACTTTTTAAGCTATTATAACTTGTAATCTTTGAAATTCCCATCAAAATTTGTTCAATCGTATTTGCATGCTTTTAACCGAAAAAAACAATTCAGTACTGAATGAATTTATGAATAGTAAAAAATCAACAAAATGTATTTATGGATGTATATTTTCTAGCAAAGCATCGCGAAGGTTGTTTGACTGTTATTTTACCTATTGAATATGAAAGTCCATGTTAAATATTTAATATTGATAGTATTGATGTATTAACATAGTAAACCAGTAGGTCTACGATAGGTATACTAATCCCTTGCATTATTACATTTTTAAGGATGATGATAATAAACAGAATATTTAACTTCATTATGTTAATGTCATAGCAGCATATTGTAGTTGGCCATTTCATGAAATGGCACAGTTTCATAAAATAGCCAACTAAAACTAGCCATATAATTTAATTGTCATTGTTTGGCTATATCGTTAACTATCTTTTCCCCGCGACTTCGTCCGCGTAGAAATTAAATTAAAAAAAAATCGGATCTCTAATCCCGGATCCCGTATCTCGGATCCCGTTTCCCGTTTTTACCGGATCCCGGATCCCGTAGCCCGGATATCCCGGATCCTGTATCCCGGATATCCCAGATCCCAAAAAATATAGCCTATATTACTCAGGGATAATGTAGCATTCTAATGGTGTTTTTTTTTTTGAAATTGGTCTAGTCCTTTTTGAGTTTACTCTTTACAAACATCCAAACATACAAATCTTTTCTCTTTATATTATTAGTATAGAAGTATAGATATAGTGAAATCGAAATATTATAAAACTTGTTAAAACTGTTATTGTAAGTTAACAATTAAGTAGGTATAATATATTAAAAAGTTGTATTATTATAATAATTTAGAAAAAAATATTTATTAAATAAATCACATTTCTATTAAACGACATTATTTACTATTTTAAGATATGATGACGTCTTATGTTTGGGCACATCATGAAATTGCGAGCATAAGTTGGCTATTTCATGAAACTGTGCCATTTCATTAAATGGCCAACCAGATCATGATATCTCCAATTCTACGATCCTGATAGGTACAACATTAACAATAATAATAAAGTATTATTTATTTCTTTTTTAACAGTTGCAAGAAAGTGATTTTGATGAGAAATCTTTGTCATTCTGTGAATCAACAGAAACCTCAGAGCGCATGTGTGGTGATTTTTTTAATACTGTGAAGAAAGGACCTGGAAAAGTAATTCTTACTACGATAGAACCACCACCGGAATTTCAGGTATGCATTATTTTTAATAGCCTTTATACGGCCCACCCCTGGGCTAAGGCCTTCCCTTTACTTCTGCACGTCTCTTTTTTGGGCTATACCCTGCAACGATTTTCCCACAAAGGTGGACAAATCATCTCGCCATCTCTTCTTTGGCCATTATTAGAAAATAAACTACATTTTATTCACGACCAGCGTATTACAGTAATAAGTTTAATAAACAAAAAGTATTGGAAATAAGTGGCTGCATATACAATGTTATTAATTACGTATTATCACAAAATCATCATCATAATCCACCAACCCGCACTAGGCCAGCGTGGTGGATTATGGCCTGAATCCCCCTCGCATTGAGGGGAGGCCCGTGCCCAACAGTGGGACGTTGAAAGGGCTATATTATTATTTATTATATATTATTATATTATCACATAAGGTCAATGTTAGCTTGCTGAAAAAAATATGCAATGGGAGTCAGGTGGGTCTAAATGACCCTTATTAAAACTGTTTTGATAAGGAGCTTTTGAGAAGGTTAAGGATTTATCAAAGATATCTTAAAATCTATGTAATTATCCAATTTATAAATTACACCTTTCGATAGATATACTATGGAAGAACTGTTTAAATGTCTTTATACGTTTCAAAAGCAGAACATGATACAATAGTGAAAATATAACATTTTGGGTTTATGATAATTTTTTGCCTAGTTTAAAACACCAAGTATTTGGTGTTTTTTAACGTTTACCTACTTATTTCAAGTTTTATACCGACATATGTAATGTTGCATACTTAGTCGCTTCCACTACACGCCTTTGTCATAAATTTAACAAAATTCGGCGCCTTCGGCAAGGACAAACGTGTAATTTGCTCGTCTTTATAGTACATCATAACGAAGATAAAGAAAATAGGTAGATATACTGTATACTTGACTACCACTTAATACTCCGATTTTTTAACTTATGGTATCAAATATTTTACAACAAATAATAAATTATCTTACTACACTGAATGTTTTCATTTCCAGGATAACCCTATCCCAGTTAACATAGACCAATGTACGGCTGTGCTTGTGCCTCCGTCTGTTGTTTTTACCAATGATAGTATAAATAAATCTCAATCATCAAGCTTAGATATTTCAATGAACACGAGGCATGTCTCGCCCATCTACCCAAGAAAGTTAAAACCAGAATCTCTATATGAAAGGCGTCAATGTTTGAATCACAGGTTCGCAAGCCCGCGACTGCTCCATCTCAGTCCGTGCCGCGCCACCCGACCTTCTTCGAGAAACTCGCTAACCTCTCGCCTGTCTAGCAGTCACAATTCGCTGGTAACTCAATTTCAAGCTGACGATTCTAGCTTTATCACTCAGGCTATATCGCATGATACACTGTCCGCTAAAACATCTGATATAACGGATATGTACAATGTTCCGTTTGATAGCGATATTTACGCGGTTCCGATTGACATGGTTCGCCCTAACATGAGAAATAAAGGAAAGAAGGCACCCCGAAATAATAAAAAGCGTGGCAAAAGTGCACAACAAATTGCTATTGTCAATAGTTTTACTACTGAAAAAAATCACCGACCAAAGGAAATTGTTAGAAATAAAGATGCTAAAAGTAAAAGACTTAGCTTGCCGAGTTCGTCTTGTAAGAAAAGTACTAGTGATTCCGATACAGATTCACTTCACTTGACCTTACGTGAAATGAGGAAATATTTACATACACTCTATTCTAGTTCAAGTGATTCGGAATGTAGATCGACTATCAACAAAAAAAATAACGCCAATGTCGCGAATGTCGGCATTCACACGAAGCAAACTATTAAAGAAGCAAATACAGCTGTATTTTTAAAAGAGAGTAATGAAGTTTCTAGAACAATGGAGACAAATAATAATCACAGGAAAGCAAACAAGAATTCCTTTGGAATGAATGTTAAGAATAAGAAACATAAAGAGAACATTTCTAAGGACGCAATAGAAGTGGATAAAAATGAGAAGTCAAGCAAAAAGAATATTTCTAATCCAAATCAAAAAGTTAAGATGTCTCCTGTGAGAATTCTGTCAATAAATCTAAAGCAGAGTTTTTGCAATTTGTTTCGCTGGCGTCGTCAGCCGGTCGTAGAGAGCCCGGCTGACGTGGAGAGAGTGAGCACGGGCAGGGGGGAGTCGCCCCCCGCGGCGGTGCGGCGCGCGCTGCCGCCGCTGCCGCAGGCGCAGGCGCCGCAAGCCTCGCCCGCTGCGCGCAGGGCTGCCAACAATGAAGACACCGTCATGGACTTCGCTACTTCTATACAGAAAGTTAAAGACGTGAGTAAATTTTAATGTCTATAGTAAACTATATTTAACGTTAATTTTATAATGCAATTGGATGTTTGGATATCTTTGAATGCAGTACTTACAAGAGTTTTCGGCACTTCTGCACGTTTTCAGTTTGTTTGTTAGGGCATCTTGCAAAGCTAATGTTCCAATTTAAACATATTCTTCACATATTTTTATAGTAGGGTATATTTGAATTCAAAACTTTTGAAACATTAGGTATATCATCGTGACCAGAGATGGAGCTACAGTAAAAGACGATGAATACGTCGGTTAAATCTAGTGCAGTATGAAACAAAGTATTGCTTTATGTTAAACATGCGAATCTTACTCACCACATAACATTTATGCTAAAATTGTTTACAGTATGGCTGGTATTGGGGTCCGATATCAGTGGAAGCTGCTGAGAAGATTCTATCAAATGAGCCTGACGGCTCGTTTATAGTTCGTGATAGCAGTGATGACCATTACATATTTACATTAACCTTTAAGCTAAATGGTCTTAGACACGTGAGGATAGAGCATGATCAGGGTAAGTAATATTATTATAAGTTGGTCAAAAAGACTGATCTGGGCCATGGCAACTTAATCAGGGTAATGGGACATAATAATATCCTTAAGTTCATTATGATGGTATAAATACTAATTTAAATAAAATATTGTTACAGGTAACTTCTGCTTTGGTGGCTGTACTATGTTTAAGGCTCAAACTATAGTGGAATTTATAGAAAACGCCGTGGAAACATCACGCAGTGGACGTTATTTATTCTTTTTAAATTTGAGGCCTGTGCTTGGCCCAGTGCGAGTTCAACTATTGTATCCAGTGTCCAGGTTTAAACGCGTGCAAAGCCTACAACATATGTGCAGGTAAATATTCATCTATAATATATAATTCAAGGTCAGTTTAGTAAATAGTCTTCGAATAGTATTGCATTCTAGATAATAATCTTCATGTTAATGTAATATAATATCTTGGGAGACTACAACGCGGCTAAATTTAATTTTATATTGAATTAACACAACTAGATAATACGATAATTTTCCCGCACCTCACATAATAACCGATTATAAGTACAGGATAAAACAGTTGGTTATGAATAAGCAAGTAAAGCAAAGTACCTATGTATTGATATTTTGTTGTTTTGTTTCAGATTTGTGATTTTAAAGTATGTGCGGCGTGACCTCATTAGTAACCTGCCTTTACCTAGACGTCTCGTAGACTATCTGAATGCAACTCACTACTACTCTGAGCTTCTTGCTGAAATATAGACGCCATGCGAAGTAGGTTTGTTCTTATTCGCTACTCATGTCCATCACCAACACCAAACAAACATTTGTTTCTATTATTTATTATGTTGGAAGGGATACATACGAGAGATATTATATTGCTCGGCTTGCAACACGGCCACGGGCTATAGTCGAAGGTGGACGTGAAATGTCACGAGTTTTGTTAAAAATATCCCTCCCTATTATAAGTCGAGGGTGTATTTCTTTATGTTATTTTTATATATCACGACCCACGATGAATAAGTAACCTAAGGCCCGTATTAATAAAAGCATCTCAAAGCTGAGATCGATCTTAAGACGCAGTTTTGACGTTTAATGTATGGAACATCTGGCAAAAACAGCATCTCAAGTTCGATATCAATCTTGAGATCGATTTATTAATACGGGCCTAAAACATTTTTTTAATATTACCGTATTTGTATTAGGCTCATTCTCAGTCTGACCGTTTTATGCTGACCTTCGGTGTCAATAAAAATAGGTTGACACCGAAGGTCCACTTAAAATGGTCAGAATGGACAGACAGAGAATGAGCCATTAATTAACTATCTAATTGTTTTAATTCTTAGTTTATTGACAGATGATTATGATGAGTATGATTGCTAGAGTACACAATTTACTTTAACTACATAGACCGTAGCTTCAAATTAAATAGTTATATGCTCTTTTAAAGCTGCATACTATTAGATGGCTTAAAACGCGTAAGCGTCCCAACTAAAGAAATTTTACACTTTTTAAAATATATAGGGTAACGGCACCCAATATTGGCGGCACCCCCCCCCCCCAATTATTTGCACTTTTGAAGTTATCTTTAAAGAATAAGAAAACTAAACATGGAAATAGTGTTTTTTTGTTAAAAGTCATAAATTTCCCAGTTTTTCACACCTACCTACTATTCTATCCGCTGAGCTAAGAAATCCCATAGAAATATATATGGACAATAATTGGGTCCACCGGTGCCAATAATTGGGGGTTTTACCCTATCTATTGTATTACTTAAATTGTTGACCAAATGGCAACGTTTTCTCAAGAAATAAATGTCTTATGTTGCATGAATTAATCATGTAGGATTAACAATAATAATATACGTACAAAGATTATTGAACATTCTAAATATGTATTTTTGTGCCTGTAATTATGATTCTGGATTTAGACTATTGCATATATCTGGGTTTATACAAATAAACCCAGTGCACATGCACGATTATGTAAACGTGTTCGATCACGATAATGGCATCGATTGTGCAGGATAATAAACTATGGATGTTATTTGGCAAATATTTCGTCGGTGGTCTGAACGGGGTATTAGGATCTTAGGACGCTTTGCCTTTATGGTATACACTTAATCGGTAATTAATTAAATATCTGTCTGCTTCTGACTTATTAGGTAAATGTATTTGAGGTGCTTAAGGCAATATTTTAATAACACGAAAACGAGAACCGAATTTAGAATTTCAGTCATAACGTATGGATTTTATTAGACGGATGAAACATAATGACTAATAAGAATATCCATACCTACATTATTATATGTATATTTTTATAATTTAAGTAATTATTTCAAGGAAAGTATGTAATATTAACATTTACCTCTTTTACACTAAACTGTATAGGTACTACGATAATGGTGCTGATTATGTTAGTACACAACTAAACTTGACTAAACCAACTGTATTGCCATCCTTCTCATGATCGTAACGTATGATCGAGACAAACGTACTTTTAGAGGTGTCAAATTTTGTTTAGTCGCAATTTGTAGCCAACATAATAAGTACCATGTTCAGACTAAAGTCACTATAATGAAACCGACTAAGCTCTTCAGTCTAGTATAATCACTATTATTTCCGACATTCAGAAACGTCAAAACAATTTTCACGCTTTTTTGGTAAACTTTATTCTGATGTTCCACACCAAAATAGGTAAAACTTTATGGGTGCGTACACATGCTCCGAGACCCCGCGCCCGAGCCATCAGTGATTTTTTTTTTCATTTATTTCAGCTGACATAGGCCTATAGGTACATAGCTTACATACTAACATACATTATAATAGAACTTCAAACTAATTTGATGGTGTTGGTGACGGCAGCCTCCCCCGAAAGCGCCTGAACACCACACCTTTCGGCCAGTACTCTTCCTGCATGAAAGTAGATAGCTTTTCAGTGGAGACCAAGACCACAAACGCCTTGAAACAAGCGTTGTGATTCGAGCCCAACAGCTGTACTCTCAAAGAGACATTGCTCTTCATTCTGATGTACTCAGCAATGTCCCCCACTTCATGGTGTAGTGGAGGCGGGTCAGGTAGACTGGTGTGGTCGGCACTGCGTCACGCAACAGGAAGGTCGACCCTGTTGAGTGATGGTTATGGCATAATGTCTATGCGTCCAGACATCAAAACCATGAAGCTATATTAATTAGTCTATGATCAAAACTGATTGCTCGCGCGCGCCGCTCGCCTCTTCTAGACGCACCCGTTCATGCGTTCTTTAAATATTTACACCTCGTGACCGTTTAATCAATACCTGAAATAAAAGTGCAATTTGTTTGTTTTTATTTGAATTTATTATATTAAGGGCCTGTTTCAGAATCGTCAGATAACTCTTATCCACCAAATTAATATGGCATTTTGACAGATATTCTATGAAAAACTGTCAACGCCATATTTATTTGGTGGATAAAAGTTATCGAAGGGCCACCGCAGACATGCTATTGTTGCATCGGCGATCGGCGATTTTGCGACTGCATCCTGTTTTGGCGACTCTGCGGTCGGACTAAATCGCCGATGCAAAAAGTAGCATGTCCGCGGTGTCCCTTACGGAACTGATACAGGTCCTTAATATTGTTAATACAAATATAATGGTCTACTTTACTATAATGCAACATATTACAATGATTTGACGTAAAATGTTGCCTTATTTGTGTACCTAAGTATTGTAACCGTAGTTTAACTATTCAAATAAAAATCAACGAACCTATACGATTGATAATGATAATAATTATTATTATTTGACGTAAGTAATTTAAGCAATTAACTTGGTTGCCAGATTTTGTAAATTAATTATAATGTTTTCCTTTTTGTTTATATTAAGTTAATATTATGTTTATGGGTTAGTTTTGTAATTAAATTTTGTAATTTATGAGGATAATACGCCATGCGCTGCGTCAAACACGCAAATTTTCAAAAAGCAATGCATTTTTGCTTTAAAATTATTATAGCGCGTGTTACATGAGTTTGAGATTAAAAATTAAATTTATTAAATTGATTTGACGTATTCGTGTTTGTTAACATTTTACGTCTTAAACTTAAATTTCACATAAGATCAAATATAATATATTTTTTTGCATTCTTATGATCAGGCCTGTATTTAGGTGAGTAAGTAGGTACATAATTTAAAATATAATAATTTGATGTTTAATTTGTCCCATTGAAAATCATTTAATGTAGCCAAAGATTAAAAAATGTAGTTACATTTTATTACTGATTTATTATTTGATGTTACTATGCCTATTTATTTATGTTTAGTTAGATAAAACATAATTTGGAAGAGGTAAAAACTTTGCCGCAACTTATGCAGCATTTTGATTAATTAATCAGATGATAGCCGTCAAATAATATAATGTGTTGCCTTTTAATACCACCGTGACAACTAAGACATTGTAAGTTAAGATTAATATTAAGGTAGGTAATACAAAAAAGTAAACATATCACCAAATAATTGTTAAAAGTACTACCTTGCATATTTTAATATAAAATGCAACCAACGTAATTAATTGTATGCTATGTATCTCTTTTATTATGTTATACGAATTAAAGCATACTTACTTGGTTTTATTTCCGAAGATGTTTAAAGAAAATGTTAGAACCATAAACAATAGATAAACGGCACAATATTATAGCTAATTAGTTTCGTTCACGATGACGCGCGAATATTGCAAATTGGTCAATATGCCAGTGTCATAAGAGTCATTGCACGCGTCATCGCGAGATGAACTAACTGTACTTTGATTGCATAGATATCGTAGTTAACATCCACAGCTTAATTATTCGTAAGTATGTATATATCCGTGTTACTTAAGCAATCAATGTTGGAATATGATAGATACTATAAATATTAATATATATGTATTTTCAAATAAGTTTAAGTAGCCGAGTCTGATGCTGCATCGGGGATTGGGTCTATTCTTGATCAATTTCAAATAATTATTATTATAACATAAATCATGTTTCATCGACACCAACATTAATGACACCAACATTAATGACACCTATATTCACAATCAATATAATGAACACATTTGAACAGTATGTAATGTACATTTGCCAGACTTGGTCTAAACCGTATCTATCTACTAACAGCTTGTAAAGTTACCATAATGGCCGGCGCACAGTGAGTACGGCAGGGCATGGCATTTTAATTTTTATCAATCGAATTTAATACTTATCTAATCGAAATAAGGTAGGTATATATTTCGATGCTCGCTGATCGACCTCGGAGTATTTTCTCAGTGCACCCGCCGGAGCACCTTATTTCGATTGGATAAGTATTAAATTCGATTGATAAAAATTCAAATGCTATGCCCTGCCATACTCACTGTGCTTCGGCCATAAACTGCTCTAACTTTAATATTCTCGATTGATCAACTCATGCGGCATCAGGTTTACATGTAGGTATACGTTATACACGCTCCCAAAGTGACACTTTAAAACTTGGCCAATCAACAAACCCGAGCTCAGTCTTGCGTCGCCGACCAAAGCGTTGACAGCGCGGTTGACACATCAGACCTCTCCCACAAGAGGTCTGGGCATCTTTTGAAGGCTTCCTTCCCGTCATCAAAGAAAACTGAAGATAGGTTTAAAGGTCACTGAGGCGTACTCACATTAATGAACATGATAATTTGAACAATACCATTGTACTAATTTGCAGGAATTGATTTGTCTCCATTTCATTTGGAGCAGCATGGCTGCCAACTTATTCGAAGCACTATAATACGCACTCAAGTACAAATAGAATTCTTGCCAGTATAGCAAAATAATGATATAATACAATTATAACGAGTTATATTATGTACTGCAATGGCTTTTATAGATACTCAATTAAAATATACATTGTTATATTTGTTTCCTGTCTAACTAGCCTACATATTATTTAGAACTCTACATGATAGTAAGTAGGCACCGCCTCGTTACCATACTGTCAATACGGAGTCACTCATAGCGCTAAAACGCTCCGACTATAGCAGCAAGAGTAGCCACGGCAGTGGGTGTGAAGATGTGTAAGGTATTCAGGACTTACGATTTTGACATCATGCACAAACTTCCAATTAATAAAAGTAATGAAACAGTGGTGTAAGTTATGCTGTTATTCAAAATGTAAGTATAGGTTGCAATCGTTGCAAGCGGAAAACAGCAGACGTCAGTCGGTCTCATAGAAATTGAATTCCGTCTGCAGTCGCGGCACATGTCATCGCCACAATTTCGTCTGCTGTCTGCCGCGTTTAGCGAACTCCTACCATAATACGACAGTCGTTATACTTCAGGGCGCCGAGTCGCTTAGCCATTGAACTGCCACTGTAGCGTTTTGGTAATCTGACCGCCCTCTGATTAGTCGGTCAGCTGACAAAATCAGAGGGTCAGTCGGAATAGCAAAATGCTACAGTGACAGTTCAATGGCTAAGCGATTCGGTGCCCAGAAGTCTTGATAATACATGAAATACATCATTTGGTCCATGTCAATCCACTACGTGAGACATACAACTTGTATTTTACCGCCGGATTTAGTTCCGGATGTAAATTATACCAGATAGTGTTGTGGTTTTTTATTTTATTTATGCGTATTTCTCTAAAGTATTAGATTTTCTTTTTAAATCGCAAATCTGTCTATGTACTAACTATGTCGGTCTATCGAACGTATGCAGTTAATTTTTAAATTATCGCTCACCTCACTGATTACGTTATGCAAGTCCGGTAGAATACGAGAAAAATAACACTGCTTTTATAAAAAAAATACAGTTTTATTGTATGGGCAACAAAATCTTAGCGGCTGTGGCTAAACCGAATATTTTATAATATCTACCGCTGTAGTTATTAGTTATATTAATTATCGATATATTTATTTTGACACTGTAAAATATGTATTTAATGTATCACATAATGATGTATCAATTTTATGAAATATTGTCAAAATGTATCGAACATGACTGTTACTACAAGTACAAAACACCTAAAATAAATTTGTATAATATTTTGACGTCGTGAATAGTATCGCTTTTATACAGTAAACGGTATTTTTTGCTCTGATATTGAATATTAATATGATTAAGTAGATACCAACATAATTACATAGGTTGTTGCTAGTAAAATATATTCAAAAATAGTTATTCTAATAATATAATGTAGTTACCTATATTGTTTTAAACGTATGCGAGCAATAATTTGATAATTTGCGTTATCACTGTTGCATGTAATCACTCATATCACCGTCGAAATAGTTAACCGAAGAGCATGATCTTGTTAGAGCTGAATCGTATACTTATGTATTTTGCCTATATTAAAATATAACAATGTACCTTTATGATTGGTGACAAAAGTTTTATACGCATGTAAGTATATGTAACTGATCGATGTCTCATGCATGTTGGTACCGAATTACTAGTGTTATATTTAAACATGCGTAAATATCGAATATGTAGAAACTGTCGAACGAAACAAGTGATATATTATTATACTTATAAAAGGTATGCAATCGCAATTATGAGACAACTTGATCTTAAAACAGATTAGTGTGTTCCATCACTCATTCAACCGTAGTTAAGTAGGTAAAATGGACGATAAAAAGAAAAAAAAATAGAAAAATCTAATATGCTTAAAACTGTAATAATGATCCATCGTTCAATAATGTGGTAGGCTTTCAATGCTTAATAATGAACAGTATAAAGTATATCTCACGCATAACTATTTGACTGTATTTATCACCTACCTACTAAATATAAGTTTGTTGGACTGTCTGTAACTGAGTAATTATAGCAATGTAACTGTTCGAATGGCATTTTATTAACCAAAACAGTAATTACTAGATCCATAAATACATAGGTATTCCTAAGTGTTTTCAGAATAGAGTCACAATTTAATGAATTAGAAATACGTGTGTACTATTATTTCATTACAGCGTATTTACTACGCGATGACTGAATAGTGTAAACTTTCAACCATCTATTAATTCAATCATGATAATAAATAATTTGTGTATCTTAATCTGACTGACACTTTAAATATTTTACTTTCCTATACAATAAACAATATATTATCATGTGACGGTTAATGTAATAAATTAATTAATTATTGGTAGTTAATACATATTTTAATCATCACTTAACGCCGTAAGGCCACTTGCGTCCCATGTCCCACTAAGTTGGTTCGTATTAATAACACAACCGGTTATTTATTATTAATAATCCCCAATCAATCACTCCCGTTACATAAATGCAAGCGACAGTCACAATTTATACCATACCATTTCATAAAACCGTGGACTGTGAAAGGTAAAACTTCGAAATTTCACACAAGTGCATGGGACGTTTACATTTACAGGTATCTTGTAATCTAGGTATAAAAATGTGTCCAATACAAATGCTGATAAATATGATAAATGATTGATAACATATAACGTGAAGTACATACATTTATGATGAAATAAATTATTCAGCTCGGATAAACTCAAATATAAAATCAGCAAGTGTTCGGTACTATCTATGTACCTACCTGTAATGTAAAATGTAATGTAACGTCACGACTTTTATCCCCGTTCGGGGGTAGTCAGAGGCTTGAGTGGCCATACACCTCCTACCTACTTCTTAATATTGCAATCAATGGTTACGTATCATCAATACGCGTTTGCTTGTTCTTAACCAAAGTAGTATTATTTATATGATTTGAACGTTTTTTTTTAAATAATTATTACGTTCTTTGTTTATTTTAGTAAATTATTTTTTCCGTATGACTTTAATAATGATTGTGTATGTAATTTACGTTTGTTTACACATTATCCTAAATTCGTGTACTTGCGTGATAACTGATAACTTGGCTCGATGAGTTTATATTTTTATTTTAACGCACGGTTCATGTTTTCGTTAATTTTTTACATAATGCATATATTAGGTATAGCATGTATTGTACTATAGGTATTAAGAAGTGGTGCCTACGTATTCTTATGATAAAATTGGTCACATTTATATACCTTCATATCGATAAATAATATTTTAGTTACGTACCAACGCAACTTGCACCAAACGTGGCAAACACACTTGCGGATCTTAAATCTTAATGTTTAAATTTTATGATTTAAATTTATTTTTAAAACACGTATTATTGATTTTCTTAGTAATATATTATTAGGATATTATAATGTAATTCAATCCGTAGGAACTTATTTACTAACGTTGAAGTGTCTAGGTAGGTACTGTGTAGATTATGACGTTATAACGGTAAAAATATATATTACGGTTAATAGGTATATATCGCATGTAATGCACATAACGTGTAACAACTGAAATGTAAATTAATTAGTTCATTCTGTTTTATAAAAATGGAACTTAGTACCTAATAAATAGGTTTCGAATTAGTAAGGTGGTTTTATTTAAACTTTCATGTAAATATTTTCAGACATCGTTCCGTGGCACTTGAGTGTTTTACCAGTACCAGTACCCATACCTAAATATTTTTTTTGTGATGTTGTTATGGCCGACCTATTTAATTATTTTATAACAGGTGAAATAGAATAATGTCACCTATCTATAATATAATAGTTCTGTTAGATTTTAAACTTCTTCACGTTTCAAACAATTCCACTGTGTTTAGCTAGGTGCCGAGGCGAGTGATCCGCAAAATTGAGGATGGTCGAGTAAACGTGAAAAGTAGGCCTCGACAAATCTAGCAAAATTTCACGGCCAAATTCCACTCCGTAATAGTCATGATTATTATGGTATCTTTTTTCTTTGGTACCTACCTAATGGATCGAAAGTGACACTTGACAACTTAACAGAAACAATAGAAACCCGCACCTGATCAAGAATAAATAATGAATATCGGAAATTGGAATGAAGAATGGGTAGGCACGCCCACTGCGAGTCCGCCAATCGAGGGATGCAGTTCGAGGGATGATCGTACGCTCCGCCCACGCAGTGTCCCACCCACCTTTCCACGCCCTGCCCGGCCGCAGCAACCCCTAGTTGAGGAATATTATCGGGGAGGTCATAATCAAGTATAGTCTCGACAGATTGATGTGACTATCCATCGCACTGAAAGCTGAAGGCGGCAATCAGGTGAGTCAAAATCGTGTGTTCATATTGAATTTTATTCTACATTGACTGTTATTTATTAAGTGTGCTGTGCGCATAATTGTATGATGCATGCGTTACAGAAGAGGGTTCGAAATTTGGTTGATTTTCTATTCTACTTTTTCTTTAAGTAAGTATGTGGACTAGGAATCTTATATTTAGATGTATGATTTTTGACTATATTATCTTGAGTATCTTTAAATCCAAATCACGATTTGACGAAATTTTCTCGATAAAAAAAAAATATGAAATGAGCTCTAATTATTTACAATTTTCCTTGCTACCACGATGTTTTTACGATTTAGATCACGAAATTATTTCTAAAACATAGCAAATAATGATATCTAAACTACCCTTCAACCATATTTTAATTCATGAAGTAGTTTTTTTTTAATTCAAGAAAATGTGGTTTGGCGCTTACGTTGTTTATTTCCGAGCGCGCGCACAATATCGCCATCTCACATTTTAAGTACTTGAACTAATCATGTCTCTCTCTAACTTTGTATTGTCAGTGTCCAGTCGGACTTGTTCGACGTCGGACCTGTGAAGGATTTTTTAAAAAATATTACGAAAAAATATTACGGTCGTGCCACATTACAGGTACAGTACAGTATTTACAGTCCGCCGACGCCTATGATAAATAAATAAATATCCTTGGAAATTCTTTTACACATGACTACCTGATCCCAAACTAAGCAGACCTTGTACTATGGAAACCAGATAACTGATATTACTACATATACTACTTTTTGTTTGTAAATACAAACTAAATATACACTTAATTACACCTAGACTCGGGACATGCGGACATGTTCATGCACACAAATGCATGTCCTGGGCAGGAATCGAACCTACGACCTGCACTGCAGCGTGATTTTCGTTTGCTTTTCCTTGTCTTGTGTAATTTCTTTTCATCTCTTGTCATTTTGTGTCATCTCTTGTCATTTTGTGTCATCTCTTGTCATTTCATAGTTATTCGTGTCATTTCTGTAAAAACTCCCTATTTCGCTTACTGTTATATACTTGCAGCATGGTCTTGGGCCGACAGTGGGAATACATTGCTTGTCAAAACAATGGAGTCGCTTTATTGCGTTTGTTGTAGGTATGGATGGGCAAGTAATAAATATATCATACATCAATAAATTATCGTAAAAAATAACATTACAGATATGGATAGGAAAATGTTTGTCCGTCCTATTCAATCTATTATATTATAAACGAAAGTAACTCTGTCTGTTACCTTTTCACGGCTAAACCGCTGAACCAATGTTGATGAATTTTGGTATGGAGATAGACTGGGTCTTGGCGGAGAACATAGGCTACTTTTTAGGGTTCCAAAGGGTGCTAACGGGACCCTATTACTAGGCCTACGCTGTCCGTCTGTCTGTCTGTCCGTCTGTCAGCGCGGGCTGTATCTCACGAACCGTAACAGGTAGTTGAAATTTTCACTGAATGTGTATTTCTGTTGCCGGTGCAGAACAAATACTAAAAATATAATAACATTTAAAAATAAATATCAAGTCTCAAACTTGATATTTTTTGATGTGTTTATTCTACGGTGGTACGGAACCCTTTATGTGCGAGTCCGACGCCTTCAGATCTTATGAATGTTTTCTTGAAATAAATATAGTGTATTTTAAGTAATTAACTGGCCAACCCTCAGGTCCTACCTACCATGTTAGGATCTTTTTCGTTCTAGCGGGTGTAAACCGTGATTTAACGAGTTAATGTGATAATTGTTGTATTTTTTAAATTATTCAATTCAATGTTTTTGTTTCAGACATCGTCCAATATTGATTATTAAAATTATTATAATTTCACAATAAATATAAAACAATAAATAAAAGTAAAATTAAATTTAAAAAAAAATATATATTTATTTTTAAACCGACTTCAAAAAGGAGGAGGTTTCTCAATTCGACCGTATATATTTTTTTTTTATGTGTGTTCGCGGATAACTTCGTTGTTTATGAACCGATTTTGATGATTCTTTTTTTGTTGGTAAGGAGATATCCCAGCGGTGGTACCATGATAAGGAAACCAGGATCTGATGATGGCATCCCAGACAAATCGAGGGGAACCTTCGAAAATCGTAGGAGCGACTAGTGCGTTTGTAATTTTTTTCATTAAGTATTTTAAAGCACTACTATTTTATGAAGGTCTGGAGTCGATCTGATGATGGAGCCGAAAGACAGTCGAGGGAACTCCTCAACGATTTACAACAATTACCTGGTGTTTGGGCTTGATTAATTTGTATTGATGAGAGCTTTACACCTAGATGGGTTGTGACTGTCATTAAGGGTCTGATGATGGAGTCAAAAGACAGCCGAGAGAACTCCTCAACGATTTACAGCAATTACCTAGTGTTTGGGCTTGATTAATTTGTATTGGAGAGAACTTTACACCCATATGGGTTATAAGTGCCATTACAGGTCTAATGATGGAGACCATAGACAGTCGAGGGAATTTCTCAAAGATTTACAGCAGTTACCTTTTGTTGGGCTTACTTCATATGGTTCAAAATGCCAAAATGTTCATTGGTATGGCGCCACTAAAAATCGTGAAATAAAATTATTTTTATAAAAAAAAAACAAACCGACTTCAAAAAAACCTGGATCACTAAAAAGCCTCTAGGTAATAGAAATATTATTTCAGGCTTTTTAGTGATTTTTTTTAATTTTTCATGTTTTATCATTAAAATACAATATAATATAACATAAATTAAAATAAAATACAATAAAATAAAAACCTACCCCTAATTAAACAAATACCGTCCGCGTGGGATACTGGCTGCATGTCCTCCCTGTATTCAAGCTGTTCCTGTTGTCAAGCGAATTTTTTGAGCAAGGAAAGAGCCAGCCCTCTTGTCACCTGTGGCGGTAACCAGTCTAAGGGTGATTTTGATAGATAAAAAAATAAAGATAAAAAGATAAACAAAAAATAAATGCATGGTTAAATCAATAAAATTAATAAAAACTGAAAATTAAATTAAAACATAAATTAAATATGGTAAAAAAAAATATTATGACACCGCTGATGACTTCATGATCGGCATCGAAGTTAAGTACCAAAGTATTCCTTAGCCTACGAAACATGAAAAAGATACTCATATCCGGCAGTCAGTCACTGACACAGAGTATGTACATTTTTACCCGACTACGGTGGGCGGAGGGTTATGATTTTGACCGATATGTATGTATGTTCATCTGCTCCCGTATAACGTCCAAACTATTTTTATATCATAATAATTTGACTAATGAGATATCGTTGGACGCGTCTGGATCGTCCGCTGGTTATAGGCTATTATACGATCGAAATATTGTTATACGTATCTATCAGCATATTGTAGGTATCGTTTGTCTTCTTTTGACTTACTTTGTCTTCAGCAATAAAAACAACATAGAAATTAAATTATTTTTTTCAAATACACTCGACATAAAAATCCCATATAAAACGAAAAAATATATTTGAATATTTTCATCCATTTCATCTATTTTAAAAGGTGCACTGGGACATATTATTTTACTTGTACGTAATAAACAATATTGTTCCTTCAAAAAATAACTATACTATAGTCTACTCCATAGCTGTTCTGTCCTAGCTAAGCGAGAGGGATATATCCTTCGGCAGCTCACGCGACGCTAGCCACACCCCGAAACTAAAATTCATTTTTTTCTTGTATCGTCTTAATCTATGTCATTTCAGTAATAACTAAGGACTGCTTAATTTTATAATGGTTTCAAATGGTTCAAAACTTAAAATACTGTATGTCAGTTTCTTAAAATGTTCAATTTACCATATTGGCAGGACCCTAACTAATTGTATAATTAGCTTTCTTCGTATATCCATAGTATATAATATTATTCTCCTTTACTAGGTAAGATACGTAAAGGACACTCAGCATGCGTGAGAAAAAAAAATGACGCGCCGAAAATAGTTTAACTATCTACCATTGCGATTCTTTTTCTTATCGTATGGTCAGTGGCTGGTGTCAGAGTTGTTCAAACCGCCCGAAGGCCTCTGATATGGCTTAAACCTTAACCATTGCCGTGGGCATATTATATCCTACCTGCATGGGCTTTATCGAACTTGTGTGCTAGATAATGTTATGTATTGTTATTACTTATTTTGTTATTTCACCGTATCGGAAACTATTACTTAGTAGGTATAGTTAAATTGTAAGTTACCCTGTTACTGTATTATATTTTATTTCTGTTTTAATTAATAATATGTTGCTAGCTGGTAAATAAAGGCTTTAGCTATGCGTTATCATATAAAAAGGAAATTAATGTTACGTACCATCTGATAGGTAATACCCAAATATACAGGGTGGATTTCTAAAACGGGGCAGTAAGGGCAGGTACCTTAACCGTTATAGTTACAGGAAAACGTTCGTAAGAGACCATCCATAACTTTTTGAGATATTATGAACTGCATTTACAGATTTTGAAAAATGTACAGCCAGTGAAAAAGTTGTTTATTCAAAAAAAAAATTTTATACCTATCCATCCTATTTCATGTAGGGTTCAAAAGACTCTATGAGACCTTAAGGTATGAGTACTAGAAATGAGCAAATTAGTGCAAAATAGTACATTGTTATCCGAGGGGAAAAGTAACTTATTAATTGGTCCCGAGTACGCTCGGGCGCTAATAGTTCGAGGGACCTTTAATAAGTTACTTTAACCCGAGATAAACACTGTGCTTTTCATCGCGTATACAAGGAAAGTAATAATAAAATAATTTAGTAGCTAAAGAAAAAAATAGTGAACATTTACACATACAAACACATGTATACTGACGTAGATTGCGTATTTTGCTTTTTGATATTTTGACGCTATCACGTTGTTTTTTTTAGAGGCCAGTACTTTTTCAAACATTATAAAAGGTTTTAGTCTGTGATTATAGATTCGGAGCAGGAACGATTTGTGATTGATTTAGGGAAAAATGGTAAATATTTTGCCCAAATGTATGTTATTTTAAAGAAATAGTTGGAAGTAAATTATAATAAAGTCATTTAAAAAAAATATTCTTTAATTAATACTTAACTTTATGTTGTTTCAATTTTACATCGCGCTGTAATTGAGTGGATGTAAGAAGGTTGGAACTATTAAATTCTCTTTGGTTGGAACATAGTTCAATAGAAACACGTATTTTTTTATAATTTGACAGAATCTTTGACAGAACGGGCCCAATCGTTTTCTGGATATACGATTGAGCCCGTTCTGTCAACGATTTTGCCCGATCAGAAAAGTATCACCTTCTGTCGGCTCTTCAGGCACCTTTCGACCTACTTTCCGCGTACCAGTGATGAAAAATAGATTTAATATTTTTCAATTATTGTCAAAACACTGCATCCGTCAGTTGTGTGCTACTATGAGTAGAAATTAACATTGTGACATCACACGCGCTGTCGGCGTGTTTTCGGCATGAACGTAATACGTTAAAATTCCTTGGTTTTCGGTATTCGGTTCAATGGTTCAAACAATTATTTTTAATTTGATACAGCTTTTTAATTATGGCGAAAAAAAAAGAAACTAGTTTGTTATAGAACTTAAATATAATATTTCCATTTATGGCAACAAAAAAAAAACATTATAGGAAGTAAATTCTCCGTATAGACCAAGATCCCAGAGCTGTAAGACATAACTTATTTACAGAAAGATGAAACCTTAGGCTCTCAGTAGTGTCTCATGTGCTTTGAATACCTGCGTACTTGTGGGTACTTGCCCTGGGGCGCCTAGGCTGCTACCAAGTGAGACAGGTAACTAACAATAAGAGTTACTTAAGTTCAATTTGGATAGCTGATTTTTATATATATATATTGTAGAATATTACTCCGAAGTACTACCAACAGTATCAGACACCAGAACCAGAACTTTTATCAGACGCTTTAAAGTTCCACAAAAAATAAATGAGCTTGTATGAAGACCGCCTTTATTAACCGACTTCAAAAAAGGAGGAGGTTTCTCATTTTTAAATGTTATTTTATTTTTAGTATTTGTTGTTGTAGCGGCAACAGAAATACACATTCTGTGAAAATTTCAACTATCTACCTATTACGGTTCGTCTGTACGTCTGTCCGTCTATCAGCGGGCTATATCTCACGAACCGTACGCACGCTACGCACGAAATGGCGTCAATGATGATAATTTTGTTCGACAATGACGTCTGTGACGTCATTTCGTGCTTAGCCTCTCTCCGTGCACCGCGGTGGGTTTCCGCCATTATGTGCGGACGAATTCGCGGGCCAAAGCTATATTATAAATGTGAAAGTTTGGATGGATGGATGTTTGTTACTCAATCACGCCAGAACGGCTGAACGGATCTGGTTGAAATTTGGCACAGACATAGATTATAGTCTGGAATAGCACATAGGCTACTTTTTATCCCGGTAAAATGTATGGTTCCCGTGGGATAAGTTATGCGCGGACGAAGTCCCGGGCGGATGCAAGTTTGTCATAATTCTTATCATGTTCAAGTAAGTACTTACGGAATATCACTTTTTTATTAATCTATCGAAATCCCTTACCAAGGTGTCAGTTTTAATGTCGAATATGCCAGCCCTGGCCAGGCCATAGGGCAAAAGTCAGGGTGGACAAGGCGCGAGGCCCGCCGCCGGCACGCGCGCTGTTCGGGGTAATTACGGCTTTTAATAATTCCGACAATATGTTTGTCTGCAATGCGCGGAACTGGTTGACTATCAACCCTAAGTACGGGGGCAGTTTGCTGATCATGCAATTGTTATACAATCTGTTTGCGTTCGTTCTTATTGAGGGGCCGTGGCCATGTATTGTTTATAAGGTACATAGCTTTAAGTCCTTGCCTTGGTCACAAACTATTCAAACTGCAAAGTATTGTCACTCATGGCATTTGACTTTATTTGAGAAGTAAACAACTATGAGCAAGGAAAATGTATAGCACCACATGAAAAACAAATCGTCTGCCAAAAATGCATGGCATATTACTTGTTTTTCTTTTTCATGATGCCTAATAAAATACCAACTGTATGGTCCTAAAATGAGCAACGCTTATACTATGGCTACCGTACAATTGACTGGGGGCGATCCCAGTGACAACCAGACCCTGGGGCCTTACCACGACCTCTTATCGCGATTCAATTTTAAGAACGTGTTAACGTGTCAGCGACTTTTTGTGCAATGACATACCTTATTGTCATGACAATAAGAAACGTCATTGCACAAGAAGTCGCTGAAACGTTAAAACAATACTGCTATAAGAGGTGGTGGTTGGGCCCCAGTGCAAATTATAAAAAAGCAATTTCCGAAATTTGCCTCTGGCGGCGATCGAACCCGCAACCACCCGATGCAGTGAGCCGTGCGGTCTGCGCTCGAACCACAGCGCCAAGCGGTAATAGTTGAATTTAATTTCTACCTAGCTAGAACTCGATACACCGATGTAAGATATAAGGAGGCTAAGATAAATACGTATAGGTACTCAACAAGATAAGCTTATCTCGCGATAACTTTCCATATAGGTACCTGCTAGTTCACGTCAACGTCTTGTGCAAAATCTATATTCTGTATTTCTAATTTCAATCCTTTATCTATCTCTAAAACCACAGCAAATACCGATACTCAAATATTTAACACTCATTATATCTAGCACAGCATTGTTAAAACCTATGAGCACAGCAAAACTCAAAACTACTTAGGTGCCACGCATTGATAATTATTGTAGGTACCAAGGTCCGGTAATTTTCACCGCACATATGGTGTAATTGTGACCTGTACGTCACGCCACAATTATGGAAACATGTCAGTATTTTACCGATAGTTATTTTAATCGCTTATCCGAGGGGGGCACGCCCTGGCTGTAGGTATTCATACCCCCATAGCTACCTTGTGTGGAATTCACAGTTAGGTATTTTTACGCAGAGTTCAAATTTAAGCTATACAGTGTATTTACGTGGTATAACCTTCGTTTTAGGTATCTACCATAGACAGTTACCTACATAAATATGATCGTGGATCGTGGCGTTTTTTTTTTCTGCTGTCCAGATGTTCATGACGAACGCTTCGCCTGTTGCCTTGCTTAATTTGGTTTTAGTCTGCCGATATAAAAAGATTTCTCCCGAAATCTGTGAATAAAAAGACAAGTTAACGTAGGTGTCGGATATGTATCGGTTCTAAACTAACTCTACACGCTAACGAACGTTTGTTGTTTAGTATCCATACCTATAGTTAAATAAATGCGTAGGAAATCAAGTCGGGCGGTCCCCAACAGCTAACCGCGTGGGAATATAGCATACGTTTCTACTAAACGAGTATTGGGGCATGACGTTGAAGGCAAGTCATTTTGATTTTATCCACAGTTTGGGATAATTTGAGAGTGTACCTATTTACCTACCACAGAACATTATATTTATCCTACCTACAGTTAATTGCGTACCTAGATACAATATTTCATCTACATGGATCGGTTTACTAGCAACATATAGCAGCGTAGCCTGATAGCGTAGCCTGATAATTAATTACTCAGCCTAAAATACACTTACCTACCGAATTGGATAGATGTAATTGTTGAATCTATATAGACTCTAGCTCTAGATTCTAGAGGTTATCGAATCAAGCTACCTATCAAACCAACCTACTACTGGGGACATATCGCCAGACTCTTTTCAAGCTCGATATGATAAACTATGATGAATATATCTCACTATGTTCTATTCCAGGAAGGATCCACCTCATGTCTGTAGATATCGATAGTTCGATGACTCTAGAATATCGATACGTAATTATATTATAATTAGATAGTATATTAATCCATCTTTACCTCATAAATGTATAGGCTAGGCTAGGTAAACCACATTTATTATCATCGATGGTAGGTACTTACTACTTACATTCTTTCAAGCAAAGAATACAACCTACTCGTACATAATCCACGTGTCACCACTACTGCTCAGACGAGACGACGGTGCGGACGATATGATAATGTGATAAAGCTTCTATCAAAATCCCATTTATCTAGGCTGACAAGCGAAGAGTTACTTTTATATTTTACCGTGTGATGTCACACCGGGCCCTCTTATTTGAATAATCAATCGATTATTAATGCCCGCCGCCCGTGATGCGGCAATTCCTTTCAAACTTCACAATGTTCTTCTTACAAGGGTGCATATTGTGGTATATGGACAATTTGATTAAGTTATTGTATTAGAGAACCGTAACGGGTAGGTATCGATTGCCTACACAAATCCAAAATTAATAATACCTATAAATGAAACTTGCGGAATTTTTGACAAGTCATTCTGATAAGTAGGTGCTACGAAAAATATTGTTGGAGTAGGTACCAACCTCCCAATAGCTAGGTGCGTCGATCGTTAGTAACTCAAATGAAGGTGACGATTTTTTTCACACAAAATAATAAGACTCTTTCACTCGATAGGTATTCAATTAGAAGTATTTCGTTCGCATAAAAATTCTTCGGGTCATTGCGCAGTAGGTACCTATGACGTCACCGATTATTATGGCCTTTATGATAGGTAGTATTGATTGGTTGTAGACAAAACCATGGAGGCGGGCGGCGGCAAGCCGGAGACGCTATGCCGGGTGTGCGGGGACAAGGCTTCAGGGAAACATTATGGGGTTCCGTCATGCGACGGTTGCAGGGGCTTCTTCAAAAGGAGCATTAGACGGTAAAGGAGCTAATATTGTTTTAATTTACTTGTACGGCAAGTGGACAGCCTAGGCATCTTACTTGCTCCATATGTAATCGGAAATGAAATAATAATTCGTTGAACAATAAAATTGCGATTTACGAATGATAACGTGACTGATGCACCACACTTATCTTTATGGTTCGAGGAATCTTAGAAATGACCTTTAACAAAATATATAGGTACATAATAACAGTTATATGTACCTAGATGATTCCTTTTTGCTTGTGTCGCAAGTAGTGATGGGATGTTCTCGAGACCATTCTCACCCTCGGAAACTTACTTGTAAGATTTTTTGAGAATCTTATATTTTGGGTGACGTTATCCTAACTTTCAATCTTAAAAACAATTAAAACCACCATACTTGCATGTTTAATGAGGTTTATGCCAAGTTTAACCTGCTTCACAAGATAAATTTCTCGAAAATTCTCACGTATAAGTTTCCGAGGGTGAGAATGTTCTCGAGAACATCCCATCACTAGTCGCAAGTAGCATTAATACAGTATTTGATGTATTATGTTCAGGAATTTGGACTACGTATGTAAAGAAAACGGTCGATGTGTGGTCGACGTAACCAGACGGAACCAATGCCAAGCGTGCAGATTCTCAAAGTGTCTTCAGGTCAACATGAAGAAAGACGGTGAGGTCCTTCACATAGTATTACTAGCATAGTGATAGCTTTATGTACCTACTAGAGCAGACGCCGCATATCACTATCCTTGCGTAGGTATCGAGGAAGTCTCTTCACTGTCCTCAAAGTTACCAGTTAAATTGAAAATGGCAATCAATGCTATAATTACTGAACATAAACCCTTAAATAAAATGTTATGATGAACTTACACTGGCATTACAAATCACTTTTGTTCATAGAAAGAAATGCAATTGTAAACTGGCAAAAAATCTCTATAAATTTGGCGGTGAAAATAGAATATCGCAAACCATAAAACGGTATTTAGCGTTAATCAATAGTGAACATGGCCGCGCACTTGTATCAATAAAGTATTTATCCAGGGTGTCTCCTTCGCAGCATGTCTTTTCCATTAGGAAACATTTCAAGTATTTGCGGTAGACAAGTGTCAGTAAGTGGTGAGCGAGAAAAAATGTGGGGCTGGCCCGCGCTCTCTCCCTTTCCTGTCTGACACACTTGCGCAGGTTCTCATTCACACCAAAGGTTCACAACGAGTCAATCTGTACCTATTACAGTTTACACCCTCTATAGGTCTACTAACCTAGTGTTCAGATATTGATAAAAAGATTTCTAGTTTTACTTTAAGGTTATTATAGTTTCCTCCCATCCCGAATAACCCTTTCCTGGGGAATGCTTGTAGAATCGAATTAGTTCCATCAAATTTTTACAAGTTGTTGTAAACCGACCGAAATAATTATATATTTTTGGGTACATACAACAAGAAGTTACGGCAGTATAAATGTGGCAGATACCTACTTCAGAAAACATCCGTAAGGGCTGGGGTTCACGCTCAAAAGTCGTGTATAAAAGTGCGAAGTGTGGTGAAAAGTAAACACCGCCGAGAACAAGCCGTCATGTGCACCCGCCGTTCACACAGATATTTATTTACATGGCAAATTGATTGCGTCCCGTGCAACTGCGGTATGACAAACCTAACAACACTTTACACCCTAATGTAACAACAAATGTCTTGTTTATGAAACACTTAGGCACACGCTATCACTTCAAATTATCAGATTTAATATACCAACGACAAATGAAAATATAGTCAGCCACATAATTAACAAAGACATAATTTTTCGATCTTGGTTATTCATGCCTGTGTTAATCACTACCTTCATTCAAATTAATATGTACCTACTTACATAATTAAGCAAATACCTAGGTTTTTGATGATTGGTGAAGATTATTGATTTTTTTTTCAGCTGTTCAACATGAACGCGCGCCTCGGCCATCAGTGACTGCTCAACACCAATTGGCGCTACATAAACTCGGCTATAATTTCACGCGACAGCAACCTTACATCCCCAGCCCGAGTCCGCTGGCCTTATCCACCTTCCCTCCATTACACCCGTACGGCGGCCTCGTATCCGCCCGCCCTGACGTAAACGCACACAACTCGTTTTTAGAACGAGGACCGTTTCAGGATTTTCCAACGAGACTCTCGGAAACGATAGCGACGGATGTCCCGCAGTTGAATCCTCTACTGAACTCTCAAGTGAACCCGCTGAGCCCGTTCAGTCAGTTCAAGATTCCGCTGTTCTCTGCCTCGCTGCATTACCCTGTTCCGCACACTGGATATTTCCCTACTAACATTTTTTATCCCCCCGTTTTATCGTCGGCTGAATGTCCAACAACAGTAGAGAGTGAGTAGTATATTTTTTTATATATTTCAGTATTCTAATCTTAGTAGATACTTCAAAAAGTTATTGGTTTTGATTTTTTTATGTTACCCAGAAAAGCCAGACTCACAGTTATCAGACAAAATTAAAGAAGATGAAGTATCAAGTTCTGAAGAAGCCTTCAAGTCGGAGTGCTTCGCCGATGACACTAATACAAAAGGTAGGTAGTATTTATTTTAGCCACGTATATGAGGATACCTGGGATATAGGAATACCTATTAAGTTGGTTTAATGTGTAGACTTCGTAAACTTATTTTTACTTACCTATAATTTTTTACATTCTCACGATAGTCAGGTATTGCAAAATCAGTTCTGTAATATGCGAATGCATGACCCAAGCGCTCAGCAAATATTATAGCGATTTCGCATTTTTTAAAGTCTATGTACTCACCCAACTATTTTTAGATACAAGGCCTGCTCGTCTAAGTTCTCCAAACAATTTTGAACCACCAGTTCACATTGTATCAAGAAACGCTGAAAAACACGCACAAGCAATAGAAAAAGAATTAATTTACGTAGACTACATAAAAGAATGCCAGAAGGCTGTGCTGAACGCTGATTACTCGAAAAGATGCTTCGAGGAAACTAGGATACAACAAGAAGCAAAGTGGAAACATTCTTGTCAAGATATTTGGAAAATAGAAAAGGGAGTTTCCGAATCAGCGGTAAAAGTGCTAGTCGCTTCGATCAAATGGTTGCACAGCGTTAATTATTTCGTGCAAATGAAAAGAACAGAACAGACGAGTCTACTTTATAGTAGTTGGAAGGAGTTGTTCATACTTACAGCGGCGGAATATTCCTATTACTTCGACGAAGGTAACATACTATTGATTTTGATAAATCAGATCCATACTAGCTCCATTTGAGTGAATAACAAACATCTAATAAGTTACGTAAGATTAGACGATATATTTAATTTACAGATCGCGATACAAAATCAATGATAAATTCAAAACAACCGCATGTCAAAGATGAAGTGTTAAAGTTAACATATCTACTGAAGAGATTATCTCAGTGTAAGCTAGATAAATCTGAATACAACTGTCTGAAGTCTGCTTTATTGTACCGTACAGGTAATTTAGTTAAACAACAACGATGTTAGTGAATTCACATGGAAACGACGAATATTTTATTGACGTTTCATTTTACAGATTCTTCAGATTGTACACCGTTGACCCACTTACAGATGATGCAAGATGAAACTCTAATACTGCTACAAAAGCACTGCTCAGCAAAAGACTCGACCCGCTTCGGGCGGATCATGCTCAAGTTGGCTAATGTGTGTAGTTTGGCTAATCAAAGATTTTTAGAAAATCTGCTGTTCCCATATTCCACAACAGATGAAATAAACTCTACGTTGACACATATACTAACGTGTACTTCGATGTGATCAAATTAGACATATTGCAATAAACTTTTACTTGTAGTTGAGAAGTTGTAGGTAACCTACTTTTAAAGAAAAAACTACCCAAACTTATGACTTGTTTCTTTGGGGCGGAGCGAAACAGTTATTAGATACCTTTTAGGTACGGGAACTACAGCCTAACCACCGAAAACATTTTTCGTCTGAACAACAGTACAGTTGCTAGGTCCAGGAAAGTGGAATAAAATAGAAAGGATACGTAGGTTATAGGTATTCTCTTTGTGAAGATAGTCTTCCCGACTTTATAGCATAATAGGCAAGCCGCGGCATTAAAGCTAAATGTTCCCCGAGTAGAAATTTATTGTCATGTAAGAATGACCTTAATTTCTTTTCATGATGTCCTTATTGAATACTGAAATACTGTTTTAATAAGACTCCGTCAGACGAGCTAAAGTATTATCTTTAGAGCATTTTTATTATTTACATACCTACAGTACCTACTTACTTTTTTGTTGTTCAATTATTTTTATGAATTTACTAAAATAAATACTTATTGGTCTAGCTAGCTCGATGATACCCAAAGTGGTCTATATCGACCCCCAGGGGTCGACGACGACCTACAAGGGGTCCATGTCCAAACGGGGGTCCACGATAGTTGATCTCATTTAAGAAGGTCGCGATTTTAATTTTGAATTTCAATTAATTAAATAATTATAAAGTTTATTTTAAATGCAAAATGTTTTTTTTTTTTTATTAAATTATTCGCATCCCTGATTGTAGAATTTGAAAACAAACTTCTTTTCGCAACTTAATAATATTAGTACCTAGCGAATTAATACATCTCAAGTCCCATAACATTTGTGTAAGTGTAGCATAATCGGGTCTCAATAAACTTTGAACTTGTAGAAACTTGCACATGTACGTGCTAACTACGCGCGTACGCGAATTAACTTGATGAATTTTCAAAAATGCAATATTAGCTAAGCAGGGGGTCTAGCCAAAACCGAAAACCATGGCAAAGGGTCTATGAGACAAAAATGTTTGGGGACCTCTGGTCTAGCTAAATTAAGTAGTGGTTTGAGCGTACATCTTCGGCGTGATCTTAGGTTCGATTATTGTCAGGCCAATTTTAGAAATGTTATGGCTCATTCTCAGTCGGACCGTTTTATACTGACCTTCGGTGTCAATAAAAAAAGGTTGACACCGAAGGTCCACTTAAAATGGCCAGACTGAGAATGAGCCTTATTGTGTTCTCAAACTGTTCACTAAGTAGGTACCTACTTACCTACTTTTGACTTTGACTGTACAGCTATCTCAATTTAGTCCAGTGATGGATGCTAGTCGTTAGTATAAGCTTAGCTAAGTAAAAGTCGTTAAACATGACTGGGTATACTTACTAGATGACGAAAACCTCATCAATTACTTTACTTCTAAGATAGGTAATGTAAGTTGAAATCTGAATCATAGTAATTACTGATGTAGGTATACAGACCTAACCTCTACTATAATAAATTGCTGATATATTTGTACAGTTAGTTTTATTTCAGAGTAGATACCTACCTATGCTAACACTTTCCCATTAGGTATCTCATAGGTTCACGCTAGATAGATAGATTAAATAAAGATTTTATAAGAGACACACAATTAGGTACTAATCTGTTTATTTTAAATTTAAACAAATATAACGATTGTGTGTATATTTCTCCTAAAACCATTCACCACAGGTAGTATACACATATACAAAAACAGCCAATAGAAACATTCAAATAACAACACCCCTATCCCGAACAAGATAAAACCATTAATAATTGATGACACACTTACGCACAGTACAATAAGGACGTCTACAGCGAAATACCCGACAGCAAACCAGAGGTATAATAATATGAGTTTTTCATTGTAATTCACCGCAGCAACCAAGAGGATGATGTGCACTGCGCACATCAATATGCCTACTATCGCGTACAAGTGAACGATTACTTCCGCAGCGACTGGATGAACCCCATGCTTGACGAAAATGTATTCCTCCGCTCCATACATCAGTATAAGCAGTATACTCGGTATCTGTCCTAAACAGGCTATGATGATTGTCCCGACTTTTGGTGATACACAAAAGCAACATCTTCTTGATACCATACAATAATTATTTAAAACGCTTTGAACCATCGTTCTGGGTAAGAGCTCTCGAGATTACCTTCTTATATTTCCTTCCTTCCTTCTGCTCTATGTGTACGTAGTAAAGTTTATTTTAAATCTGTTTCATTAGATACCTATAGCATTTGAAGCATTGCTGTGTTTACAATTAAGATGATCACTTTTTGAGTTAAGTATAAGGTATACCTAATGACCTTTGGGTATACCGTAGGCACCTATGTATTAAGTATACCTATCAATTTCAACTTTTATCTTCACCTACAAGCAAGTATAACTGCACCATCGACGTAATACCATTGAACATGACTGTGGACTACAAACTTTATTTTCCATTCATTTAATCAAAAATAATCCTTATGTGACGGACTTAACGCCCACGATGCACGCATTATAAAAACCGGTCCGAGCCAGATACCTATAACTGCGCCTTCTTTCCCTTTCTAACAGTACAACCTTTCATCCCTTGTGTTGCCAGTTAATATTTATTCGATCACCTTAAACTTGGTACATTTTCAAGTTAAGAATAATAAACAATAAAGTCGATTAATGAAATACCTATGGTAAAGTATAAGAATATCCTAAGATTAAAATTTCAAATATAAATAAATATCTGGAAATAAGTACTTACCTTCTTTAATAATTCGCTTGTAATTGTCAGTTCCGTGATGTCTATAGGAATCGTAGCAGAAATAAAATTAAAAACTTGAAACACAGAACGTCAATTTGCGTGACACACGACATTTTCAGCTAATTTTAAATCTAGAGGATTGTGCTGAATTTTCTCATAAAAATGGGTAGAATATGCGTAATGGAAGGGTGTAAAAGCGAATATTATCCGAATTAAGGATTATCTTAACATAGGTAAGTGGGTAACTATGTTTTCCACGTTAAGTACATTTTAGATGTTCGGGTGACATAAATTTCGCTAGTAAAAAGGACTATAATATAAATCTTATTATGTGTCTGTGTTAACTGAGGAATATCGTCCACGGGAACTGTTTGCAGCGATAAAGTCGCGCTTTTCGTTGCCGCACGACTACATCGCTACTTTTTGAAGTCGCATTTGCAGCGCGCGACAGACCACACGCTGGTAAAACGCGACGCTCACGCCGCGTTGTCACGGCTCGCGGGGCTCGCACACGGCGTTCGCGTCGTTCACACGATCGAGGAACGCGCACTTCTAGGGCCAGATTAACCATTTCAGGCAATGTAATTCTCGGGGCCCCTTTCCTTTACCCTTTTGTTACTTTTTAATAGTACATTAGTGCCACGGTCTGTAATGAGTGTGTTGCTGGGCGCGTTGTTGATGGCCGAAAGCGCGGCGCAGCGCAGCTCCAGGCCTCCACAGCGCGGTCAGCATTGCAACCCTTGATGGAAAATATAAAATAAAGGCCGAGACCGATGGTTTGTCGATTGAAATTGTTTGCAATTGGGACGACTTTTGACTTTACACTTCCCGATTACTCCTAAGCAATAAAAAACAAAAAAACTATTTTGTCTTTTACAGATCCCAGGCGTGTAAATTGGTTACAACGAATACCTATTGGCTACAGAAAAATTACCCAAAATTCCGTCATATGCAGCAAGCATTTTAAGCCGACAGATTATGTCCCTAATTTAACACAACGAGTTTTAAAAGAAAATGCCCTGCCCTCACTGTTCCTTTTCGTTAGCACAAAGGACAGTGGGCAAAAATGGTCCAAATGTCCAACACTTCCGAGACCTACGTCACTCGATAGACCACTACATACTGAGTAACTTTTGCAAAGGCAGTTCAACAAAATAGGTTGTCAGTAAAAAATGAGTAGTTTAAAATAATATTTTAATTTTGTAATTTCACACTTAGTGTTATGTCTTATACATTTTTTTCGAAAGGCAAGAATATAAATTAACTTTCTAACATTAAATAAAATGATAAGTAAAAAAGTAAGGTAACGCATAGAAGGTACCTGCTTATTTATTTTATAGAAGCGCAACATCAGAAAATACGTAAGAATGCTGCTGTTGTTGTTGTTGTTCACTTTTCATCAGGTAACAAAAATAATAATAAAATATTTTTCACGGCATTTTTTGCTTTCTGACAGCTTATTTTATTTTTATTTAATGTTAGTAAGAGTATTTGTATTGTTGCCTTTCGAAAAAAATGTATAAACATAATAATAAGGGTGAAATCAAAAAAATATGTTTTTTAAACTACCCATATTTTTTTACTGACAGCTTATTTTGTTGATCTGTCTTTGTAAAAGTTACTCAGTATTTAGTGGTCTATCGGGTTACGTAGGTCTCGTCAGTGGTGTATATTTGGACCAAGTCCCATACAATTTTGCCCATTGTCCTTTAATTTTGTCTTATGGTCTAATTAGTTGGATATTCTTAGGGTACCGTACCTAATAAGGAAAAAAACTAAACCCTAATATGATCACTTTGTTGTCCTTCTGTCTGTCTCTATGTCCGTCTGTCACAACTTGCACAGCCCAAATCAAACATAATATGTTAACAGTAGTAGGTACCTTTTATAGCATAGAAAAAGAGTAAGTATAGGAAAGATAAGTATAGAAAAAACCATAGATATGGAGAGCCTAGACAACGTCCAAGCGTGTGAAGTGTCATGTTACTTTATATTACAAAGTGGCAAAATCTACGATCTTAAATACTATTTTGTAACTTCATTTAGGTTGCCAAGATACAGACAGGCACTCGTGTGGTTTGGCCACCGCAGACTTATTTATTGTACCTACTCATGTTCTTAAGAAAATAAACATCCCTTTCCTTATTTTATTATTTTCCTATCATAACAATCTCGGAACAAAAGCACGTTTTCACCAGGGGTGCTACCACGGTTTGCGAAACGCAACTTACGTTAACGAACGATATTCAATCCGAAATTTTGCTAATTTGCTACTCTTGTTCTTTTGCGGATGGGCCCACGAAGTACGGATCCATAGACAATTTTCGTGAACGAATGGGACGAGCAAAATAGTGTGGTTGCTTTTTGACGTCAACTTCGGTAAATTACGGTTTTTACTTTATCTTGAAATAATTAAACTAGGTAGCTTTATTTTTAAATTTTACGTATAGTATGTGGTAAATCAAGCATTACTTGTAATATTCATGCAGAAAATATTAATATATGGGTAAAAAATTATATTTTGAACAAAAAATACCACAGACAGTATAATTCTCTATAGTGTTTATGGTGTTCCCTTTTACGGACATTGTTAACCAACTAAATTGAAGAGTACTATTTCTTGCGAACGATTGGTAGTAACGTATGACAATCATAATTATCCGTATATTCACACTCTGTCAGTCAATGTTTATGTTGTGAGATTTTTCGTTTGAATTAATTGATGTTTTCTGAAGTTAGTTTCTCAAGTGTTGTATTAATAAATGATGTTTCCAAGTGCTTCTTACATACTTCGGAATCGTGATACACATTCCGTATAAAAGCTTCAAGCCATTTTGTCGGCATTTTGGGTCTCCAAAAGTTTGTCTTCCAAAACATGTAAGTAAACATTATAAATATACATAGTAATTAGTTATTTCACTAAATATATCTCATTTCCTTAATAATAACAATGCATATCTACATCTTTTCAGTTTAAAATGGCTACACAAACGGGTTATGGGGAATGTAGAAATCCGCCACGAAACCACGAGCCACTTAGAACCCCCGAGTCTACCACCGATGTGACAAGAATCCCGGACCTCCAGAAGTTGTGAGTATTTGTTAATGTTATTTTCAGTAATGCTATCATAAATATTTTAGTACATGATGGATTTGTATGAAATATCTTTCATAAGTCATTTCAGCCAAAGGCCGTCCACTGCTGGACATAGTAGGTACCCTTAAGCATAATCAGGGCAACTATTTAACTTAGTAAAAAGTGTCCATTTAGTTAAAATTATTTTTCTAAACCCGTTAAGTGTCCGAGGCATTTTTTGTTGAAGTATTTAAATTGGAATGTTGTTTTGCAGACTCACAACCTACACATACCAGAAGGAAAAGGCAATCAACTGCTGGCTGTGATGTCAGAAGCTTGATACAATTGGAAGAGGACCGTGCAGAGAGATAAACAGTCAGGAACACCGAGCTCGCAGGCATCAGGGGCTGCCCTATTACAGCTGCGTGGACTTCTTAGAGAATAGTAATTAAGATACTTAGAATTAGATGAGTTACATTCAGCAATTAAGTCCTGTCTATCATGGGAGATGGGTTTGTTGGACGCCTTACTATAGCCAGAGTGTCAGCCTTTAGTGAGGAAGTCATTCTTCAAATCTCATCAAATAATTCTACATCTTTGTTGTTAAAATATTTCTTCAACGATAATTGATTTCATTATAAAGATGAATTTTTATGTAAGAATTTAAATCTATTTTAAATTAAATCCATCAAATCTCATTTGATTACAATATGTCATGATTCTATTAGCTATTAAATTTGCTTTATTTTCAGACCAATCAACCAACGCCATCCACATCCAGTCAAACAAGCCAACCACTGAGCTTCCCACAGCCTCAGTTTGTTTCAAGATTTGCCTGAAGTCATGTAGTTTGCCGTATACAGCCAGGAAGCGTCTAGTCACTCCACACAGCATGTAGACTGTTATTGTTATTTACCATGACGTTTGTAGGTAGGGGTTAGAATAAATAAAACTATTATAATAAGGGTTTTTTTTTATTTTACCTTAAGGTACCGATTTCCCTAGCTATGCATAAATATTGTACCTAGTAATATGTAATGCTGAATAGAGAAAATAAAATCGTAGAAATTCCTACGTCAATGGATATAGGTACAAACTTCTATACATGCTTAGGGCAGTAATTACTGTTATTTACCATGAACTTTGTAGGTAGGGGTTAGAATAAATAAAACTATTATAATAAGGCATTTATTTTTATTTTACCTTAAAGTACAACTTTTTATAAGTTTGAAAGGTGTAGCTGTTGAAAAGAAACGGGGCAGGAAGCGCTTGGCATTTTTTTCACATCTCCTAAAACAAAGTAAAAATAAATTAAAGCAAATGAATTATACATAACTTATGTAAAACACAGCAGGCTATTATAATTTTACCTGCTGTTTCAGGACAGTAATGTAGTGCGAGCTGCCGAGCTGCCAAAAGACATCTCCATCGACCTTTCAATATGCCAAATGTGCGTTCTATGGTGGTGCGTGCACTCTTTTGGACAGAGTTGTATCTTCCCTCAGGAGAGTCTTCAACAGCATTATCTATAGGTATCATCATATGCTCCCTTTGAGCGTAACGAGAATCGCCTAAAATTTTAAAATAAATATTAATGTGAGTTACATTACATACATTATTATATTATATTTTTACACAAATAAATCAATTCAAACATGCCTAATAGATAAACTATTTCACTCTGGAGACCCTCCATGTGGGTTCTTATGTCACACTCTCTCCAAATATATGCATCATGTGTTGCTCCACAAAATGAAGCGTCCACATTAGTTATAAGTATAGCACCCACTGTCGCATATCTAGAAAAGAAAGTAATTCAATGTAATATACATAAATAGAAGGTAAGTATAGAGATTAATGGGAATCATATACAACAGTACCTAGATCTTACACCAACAACATTCATACAATAATTAATATTTGGTCTTATACTCAAAACTTGAGTATTAATTGAATGAAAATGTTTTCGATTAAAATATTTTTCCTCTTCCTGCGAAGGTGCAACAATAATTGCAATATGAGTGCAATCAATGCACCCAATCACACCCGGAAGCCCATATTTTTCATTAAATATGGAACATTATGATATCACATTTATTCAAAATACACTAAGCCAATATTAATAATAAAACTTAGATACATGTTAGCTAGGTACTCACCGCCGCTTAATGAGATGCCTTTCATTAATATTTTGCGGGAATTTTATGTATTTCCTTAGTATATGGAGTGCATTGAGGGCAGTCGTAACCTCCTGCAAACAACAAGACACAGTCTGTTGTGCCATGGGCCCGTCTAGGTTTTGTCCCACAGATCCTTGGTAACTGCCTCAGGCATAAAAATTCAAAGCCGTAAGGACCTGAAAAAAAGATGAGGATTATGAACAGAGAAATGCCAATATTTATTTAAGAAAACGATAAAAAATATACACCACCAAAATATATTGTGAGGTCGATTCCATAACACCTCCGAAGTGGAGGTAACAACGGCACTATTTCCTTACACAACTCCTCAAATTATTGCCGACTGAGTCTGTAATTTCCCACAAACTCTGAGTCAAGAATTTGGCTAACATTTAATTGATTCCGCAGGCGACGCCGACTTCTTCTACGCTCTAAACGTTCCTTACGTAGAGCAGCCTCGATTAAAACTAATTTTGCAGCCATTTTAATACAATTTTCTAATAAAATCAACACAAACGATAATCAAACGATAACACTTTTGGTTTCGTCGATTTTGAGGTTAATATCGCGAAAATCATCTGTCAAAATCAAATTTTCGTTCGGAACATTTACCAATTAGAGTAGGTTTAGAGAAACGATACGTCAAACAATTTGCGTTCGGAAGAAATTTCGGAACGGATGAGAACCGTGGTAGGAAACACGCGAAATATCGTCCGCAATATCGTTTTCGTTTGAAAGCGAGTAGCACCCCAGATGTCCATGGGGACGTTCTCAAAATTTCAAAATATTATGGTCACTCTTGTTGGCAAAGGAAACAACGTTCAGTATGGTATCTCGCTGTCGGCTTCACTTTTGCTGCCAAGTCCGCATTCCAGGTGTTAGAGACTTAAAACTTCCTTGAACTGCACAGACCAATGTTTTAGCTGGGTCAACACGAAAGTCAAAGAGATATTATACTAAAATAATCAGTCTTCAATAAGTCAAAGATAACTTTTTGGCTCCAAAGAGTTTGGCTCTCATTCTCATCTGAAACCTTCCTTCAATCAAATTACCTATGAAGGAAATATGTACATCTTTACGTAACTTAAAAGTAAAAATAAAATAGTAGTAGCACGTAGTCACAGTTGGTCTTAGTACTAGCTGTGCCCGCGGACCGCGACTTCATACCGCACCCTTCATACTCGCGACTACCCGTGGAATTTAATGGGTTTTTTTTTGCGCGGAGTCCTAATTCTTTTGTTTCTAAATTATTATAAATAAAAGTAGCCAAAGTTACTCCTTATAACATCAGCTATCTGTCAGTGAATGACACGTCAAAATCGGTCTAGCTGTTTTGGAGATTAGCCGAGAGAAACATCCAGACCAAACAAATTTAAGTACCTATCTACTACAAAATTTAAGAGTTGCGCCTACTTATAGCCTTTAAGCAAGAAAACATCGACTTCATATCAATTAGACACCTAGTATAGGGCGAAAGTTCTCAGATCTTTTGATCTAAACAATATGTTGCTAATATTTGGTTTTGATAAAATGTTCACGATTGTTTTTTTGAAATAAGATTATTATTGTTTTGAAAAGATGAGAATGTCCAGCAAAGTAGGCATGTCCTAACATGGTCCCAAGTTCCCAACCATAGAGATTTTAAACAGAAGAGATGTTCTTAGTAGATAAATTTAATATCTCTATGAAACAACGTTTGCGCAGGATGGCGCGGGTGGTGGGGGTTAAGAAATGGGAGGCAATTTTCAAGATACCGCCCTTTCCGATTATTTCTATCTACCGGTAAATAGCAGAACTACTCGCTTCGTTTTAGGTATGTCGATGTTAGTACGTAGTTTAATTTTTTGCACTATATGTCACTAAGTGTAGTAGTAGGATGATAAAAATTACGTACAAAGGGACGCCATCTAGTGTCAAATAGAATTATATTTGGGATGCGAACGTTGGCAAGACGTCTGCACAGGACGAACGCCAACAGCACACTTACGAAAATATTCAAGAATACAAAAAACATAACTGTCTTAATTTGTTGGGTTTTGTTTGGCGCATTTTTTTTTGACAGGTAGTACAGACAGCGTTAGGTATATGTCGCCGCCAACTGGTTTAATACTTCATTCAATTGGGCAGCTAGGCCGTTCATTAAACGCCGGCACTCAATACAATGGCTAAAGGACGCCTAGGCAAATTGTCGAATGCAACGTTTAATAAGGGGGCTGAACGTTGCTTAGCCGCTTGGGTAAATGACATTTGTGAATATTATTAGGGTGACCATGACTTCTATGACATAGTCGACGGAGCCCCGCTTCGCGGGGCTCCTATTTCTGCGTTCGGGGTCACCAGTAACCTAACACGAAGGAAATGACGGGGGTTAAGCTCGCTCGCTCCGCTCGCTCGCTAACCCCCATCATTTCCTTCGAACCTAACCCAGCCAAGTCGAGTGCCCCAAAGTCCCGAGCTCGCTTCGCTCGCTCACGCGTGCAATATGCAAGACATTTTAATTCTAAACATTGTTTTACTAAGGTATCCAGATGACGAAATGACATCTAGTAATCCTGCATAGGCGTCCGTATGCTTTTAGAATAATTCATGGTCACCTTAGCCTTTCGAACATTGTTGATAACCTCAATTGGTTTAAAATTCGGTTCAGTCTCATTATTCGTAAATAAATCCATGTTATGGTCTTGTTTAATATTAATAATTATCAATAGAACTTTTTAACACACTATAAAAACACTAAACACGGTAATTCGCAAAAAAAAAACAATACACATTTAATCAGCTGATGACAAATAGGGACGCCATATTTGTTAGATGACTACTGGCGCTGCAGTGGCGGAAAAAGGAATTAAATTTAAATGAACCGGCGACTTTTGTTTCAGCTTTCTCCAAAAGGCTTGCTTTCAACCAGCCAACTCGTTGGACGTTTAGCAATATGTGTCAATTCAACGAACGGCCTAGGCGTCTAATTGAGTGTCGACGTTTAATGAACGGGCTAGCCGCCCAATTGAATAGCGTATTAAACCAGTTGGCGGCGACATATATATTGGGACTATGAACCTAATGCTAAAGAAGGACTGGGTCTAAGCAACTCGGCTGCGTAGCTTAGACATCGCACAACACGGCCGCTGACATCATCACAGTAGGCGTGGCTTAAATTTAAGTCAGTGTCACTGATATTAAGTCAGTGTGACTATAATACCTACTTAAATTACTATGTTTGATTCATTCGAATTCATTCATTCATTTCATTTCTAGCCTGCACTGTCCCACTGCAGGGCAAAGGCCTGCCCTCCCTTTTTCCACTTGCTCCGGTCTATGGCTACCCGGGACCAATCCGTCAAGTAGGAGACCAGCTCATCCCGCCATCTTTGATAAATACAAAAAAAATATATTTTAAAAATTAATCCAAAAATCTACACATTTTTGGAATTTGGACCTGGTAACACTGGTGAAATATTTTCTTTTCTATGTCTATTTGTAGGAACCAAAGGGCTTGTACCCAGGGCCGTAAAAACTAAAAAAGGTAATGTTTGTTTTGTTGGTGGTGGTGGTCTGTTTGTAGTGATGTACCGAGTCCGCTATTTTTGGTACTCGAGTATTCTGGTACTCGTTAAAAAAAGAATCGAGTCAGTACTCGAGTCGGAGGACTCTGACAGGTACTCGAATACTTGTATGAGTATTCGAATACCTAATAGGACTTGTGTACTTTTTTATTATGGCGTCGTTTTCTCATATGCCAGTGTCAAGTAAAATATATATTTCAAGATTTTGGCTTCGTCAAGCACAGGAACACCTTTGACTAGGCCTAAAATATCAGTAAAGTGGCGGTGGTATACTTCACTGACAAATTAACACACTTCTTCTTTCTTCTTCAAAATAGACTAATGAGTTTGTAGTCATAAGGTCACGATTTGAGTACCCGACTTAGGATTCGAATACCATAAAATACCCGTATTCGAGTACTGAGTACTCGAATCCTATAATCTGAGTACTCGTATAATCTGAGTACTCGAGCACTTACTAAGTACTCAAGGCTGTACTCGGCACATCTCTAGCGTTGGTTCATGGTTGCATGATTCTCTTTGGTTGCATGCAAGCAAAGCAAACTCTTTGGTTGCAAGAGTAGATTGGCGGCAAGAAGAAAATGTGATAACTTTCTTGATTAAAATTCTAAATTAATTTAATTTGCTGACTTTCGTGCGTTATGTTATATTTTACAAATTCTATCATAAGTACAAATATTTTAAAGAGTGAGTAATATTGTTTTTATTTACTGAAAATGTCGATTCAAAGTAAGGACGAAACAGACACGGTAAGTACAAACGACATTAATATCTACGTGATTTATAAAGTTTAAGATTCGGTTATTACAATCATTTACCAACATTTATTATGGGATTTACTATTCATTTTATACCATAACCTATAACCTAAACGCCTGGTGGCGTTTAGGTTGATATATTATTTATATGTACCTAAGCAAGTTTTACTAACTTTGGCTGACTTATAACTTTTTTTTGTAGTCGGGTTTATTTATTGTAAGTATTTGTATTCTTTGGTGTAGTCACCTAGGTAAATATTTTTATAAGACTAGCAGGTATTTTAAATATGTAATAATTCAATACATCCGTTACAATTTTTGTTTATATTTCAAAGTAGGTACCTATATTATTATGTTTATTATACCACGTAAATTTTATTAAGATAGTCTTATTCATTGCAATATTAGAAAGGTAGGTATACGTATCTACATGCAATTCTTAGTACTTAGTTAAAAACCTTTACATTCAGTATTTAAATATTTTCAAGTTTCATTCCGTTCATTTTACTGCCTAGCTACATCAACACTTATCTAAATATATATAATCTTGACCTCTCAAGACACTTCTGAGTATCAATCAAGGTTGTCAATGTTGTACCTATTTATCTACAAAATTTTAGATAAAATCATGTTTTTTTTTTATCAACAACATGAGAAATAAACCATGTCTGCCAACTCAAATTTAAAAATTTCCAACAATTTATTTATTAATCTAATTAATTTGGTTAACTTTAAAAAAACAAGGTATCATCATCTTCCATGATCTATAATATTTAACTTGTTATTTTCGTTCACAAAAACTGTTAAAAACAATAATAATGATTACTTTCAGTACAAGTTGGTTCGAGTGGAACGACATTTATGAATGAAAATAATGAAATTAACAAAAATGACGGTGTCTGGAATGCTATTACTTGTTCTTTATGTAAAGTGTTGCAATAAATATCAGTCTATGAGGTCGGTAGACATTTATAAAGGGTGTTGTGTTGCGTTTAGACTATTTACGCATTGAATTTTTTAGAAAATTTGATATTTTGGACTTTAATGTAAACCTAATTTTATAATTTTAATGTGTTGTGATTGACTAGCAGGGGTCGTGTTTTAATTTATTGTCACTATGTCGTCATCACCCTGTATACATATTGAAACAAAAATCTTTATTAAAATAGAAGGCTCTAATTAAACCAAGTAAATCAGTAATTTGAATATATTATTCACAGCTATGCAATAAATAATAATCCTTTGTTGTTTAACAAAATTATCTTATCACTGATGATGATTTGTATTAGGATGAACAATATCTAGATTTCTAACTGTGAAGTGTTGAGGCATATCTTCTTTATTTGTATGATATATAACATTGTGTTTACTTCTACCTATTATGTTTTATAAAATTACTGCTAAGTAAATTGTTCATTTAGAATGAACTTTTAATAAATTTCTTTTAATAATTATCAAGTAAAATATGCACTTTCCTGTCTTGATGTAACTCAGTATCTTTTTATTGTATATTGATTCCAGTTTGTAACGAAAAAACCATGGTACAAATATGTAACAGTGGAACCACCAATGTTCCTTTACATGATGGCATACATGATCACAACTGTCATTGAACAGACATTCTATGTGTTCCAAGCATGCACTGTGAACCACGGCTACAGTGCTGAAATATGCTATAATATCAGTGATTATAAAGATATCAATAAGAAAGTACAGGTATGACATGGTTTTATTATGTACAAAGTAGGTATGGCTCTATTGATTCTAAAATTATGCTTTATCCTAGCATTTCCATATATTCCACATTTTTCCAGATTGCTTATACATAACACCGAAATGTTAGTTTTATAAACATCCATGCAAATTGAGTTTAACCATTTATTAACTCTGTTGAATTAGCTATTTATCAGTGAAACATTGAAAACCTAATTTATATTCTCTCAACATTATAAGCAAATAAATTGCTTGTAAAAAAAAAAAGTGAATGTATTCAATTTGAATTTTCTAATATTAGTGTTTTGTTTGGTGCAATCTGCAGATAACAGTATCAACATTCCATCAGTGGAATGGCATTGCCAGCCACATTGTGCCATTGCTGCTCGCTTTTTTCCTGGGCTCCTATAGTGACAAAAGAGGTCGTAAAATAATTCTACTCGGAGGCCTGGTTGGAAAGCTAATATTTTCTGCTATGATAACTTTGAATACCACAAGAGGTAATTTTTTATTGAACTTTCTATTTAGAAAGTTGTATTTATTGATAAGTACACTTTTGACTATTGATGCAATTTGTGTTGAAACCTGCTGAAAGTTAATAAGAATGAACCTTAGAAAACGATATAATAGACTATTCACATAGAAACTGGCGCAATATAATGTGTATAACTTATTTTTATTTCAGCTTGGCCTGTGGAATATATAATATATACAGCGGCATTCCCAAGTGCCCTGACTGGTGCTGATCTAGCCATATTTGCTGGTTGTTTTTCATACATAGCTGATGTTACTTCACTGAAAAACCGAACCTTGAGAGTGGGCATATTAGATGTAGTTTACTTGAGCACTATGCCTACTGGAGTAGCTTTAGGTAAGATTGGTACAAAGTGGATACTTCTTTTGCTTTTGTATCAATGGTTCCATATGTTTAGCTTATTCGCTGCTGTGTAATTTGGCATGGTTTTTTATCGGGAAATTGTAAGATTCCCGTGGGAATATCATAAACTCCTGGACGGATTCTAATTAAACTTTTCATAGTCATGGATTGTAGAGGTAAGACTATTATTCTGGTAGGTAATAGTAGAGCTCCCGAGATAAATAACGAAATTAGCGAAATCAGAGGCGCAGACAGCTTTATACCTACCTAATGATATTATTTAATAAAATACCCCTCCATGTCATTGCCTGTTTTGTGTTGCAAAGAATGTTTTCAAAACATATTTGATACTTCCAAGAATACTGTGTTGCCCTTTTCAACTTGAATGTTTTATGTTTACAGGAAATTTCTTGTGGAATAAGGTTGTGAATCGCTCCTTCACAGCAATGTTTGCTATCAACACGTGCCTTATGGTATTAGCGATTTTATATACAGTGATATTTCTCAAATGGCAAACAAGCCCTGATCAACTGACTTTAAAGCAAGCTGGCGTGAAAAATCCTATTACAGACTTCTTCGATATTAAAAATATACATCAAACCATGAAAACTTTAACCAAGAAGAGAACAAAGAATCGAAGATTATTTCTGTGGTTCCTGTTTATATCGATGGCTTTTTACACATTTCAAAGAGGTGAAAAATGCTTGTAATAGGTTCAATGCCGCTATTTGTTATAAGCGAAAGTGTTCGTATTAAATATAAAGAGTTCTTTGCGTAAGATGGTGCGTATCTGGCACAGTAAGTTTTGTAAATTTAGATAGTAAACCATTAATCGCCTTTTCTATAGCCTTACATAATTTTTCCATTAATTTCAGATGAGCGTCCAGTTATGTTCTTATACACAAGTAATGTGTTCAATTGGGATGAAACCACATTCAGTAATTTCAGAGTGTATCTAAGCACACTTTATGTATTTGCCATGCTGTTTGGTATACCACTCATGACTAAAGTATTACACTGGAGAGACACAGTTAGTATTTTTTGGATATCAGGGGCGCCGGCTTTTAAACAATCCCGTGGGTGCTTATGATGACTTGTTGATGCATCTTTTAAATGTAGGAAAAATAAGTAATAAAAGTATTTGGAAAATCCAAAAGTGCACACATCAAACCCTCATGTAATATATTTTGAATAAGTAATCATTTTTGGATTAATATTTCTAATGCTTAATTTGAATCCCAAAAAAGCTTGAAAATATACCTACTTACTTAAAATCCAGCTTTTAAATTGGAAGATACAATTGTTTTTAATCTAAATAAATCAATTTAAACGTGAGACCGGATGAGGTTTCAGACATATTGCTTAAAACCGATTGGGTGCTCTGGGTGCTCTGCACCCAGAGCACCCTTTCTCTCTATTTGGCTTTCATGGGTGCTGGAGCCCCCGAGCACCCACGGACTCGGCGCCCGTGTTGGATACATAGATGTTTTTCTATTATTTTTATAACCAAAAATATATCAGTTCAGAGCCATGCATGACAAAATATTTACAGGTGATCGTAATGTTGGGGGCAACGGCCCATATATGTGGACACTTAGTGTACGCTCATGCTGGCGCAGACAAGTGGTTCTATGTTGGTGCCACCGCAGCAGCATTTGGCCCTTGCGTGGCGCCTCTCATACGATCCATGACATCGAAGGTGCTACCCGCTGCCGAAAGAGGTATTAATAACAGGGTATTTGACTTAGCTACAGGCAAGTGACCTCACCGACATAAGTCGGCGCGTGTGCGATAGATAAAGAGCGCGACGCTAGTCTCTCCCCTTTTATAGTTTTTATAATACCATCACTATCACAGTCATCACCGTCGAGGTTGACTCACAAAAAGGTGAGGAGACGACCTGGATATTTGTGGGAAAGATGTAGCCAGAAATTGCTCTGAACAGAGTGGTGTGGAAGAGAAAAGGAGTAAGACAGCCCCAGGGTCTAAGAAAAAAATAGTACTTATCTCTGTACTAGTCCAATAACTTATAATAACTTTACCGAAAACGAACGTGCAGTGGCCCCCTACATATTTTTTAATATTATGCTTTTGTTTTCAGGTGTGGCGTATGCCTTTTTATCTGTGATGGAAAACGCCGTAGCTATGTTTGCATCCGTCATCTATTCGCAGCTATATAAAGCCACACTTGATACGGATTTCATTAATGCCATATTCTATCTCACAATTTCTACACAAGTTGTAGTGTTCCTATCAGCACTGTGAGTTAAAAGTTTCATTCATATTTGTTTTATTTTAGATATTTGTACACATTTTTGTACACTTTTTGTATGTCGGAACTTTAACACATACGTATTGAGACTGTCGATTTAAGCTTACTAATATGCTAACCATTTTAAACCCCTTTCCGTTTCAGCTCAATGGAGATTTTGTCTAAGGGTAAACCATTAGTACCAGTATTTGAAAAGGACGATGGAAGAATGTCGACGTCATAAGTTAGGAAATTAAACACTATTGTGTTTATTTATAAATATAATTCAAATGCAAACACTTTGAAGTTAAGGAGAGATAATATATTATTAATTTATACATTTCAATCTAAGATGAAAAACTGTTAATATGATCTTGCTTAACTCCATAAACATTTAGAGATATTCATGATATTAGAAAACTATTATTGAAATACAAATTCGACCCAAAAACATTAATCTTAATGCAATTAAAACATTCAAACATGAAATGGCCGCTCTTAATTCTCAATTGAATGAGATTTTGTATTAATTAGGTATGAAGTTCCAAGGAATGTTAGCTATTACTTTATCTTTGTTATTATGTTACGGTAATCAAGGTTCCAATTATAAACTATTTTATTGTTATGAAATTTGATTTGATTTTATAATTACATTCTTATCTACCCCCTTATTTTTTAGAGTTCCGTAGTGCTACGACGAATAACATCGTCCAGTCTATCAGTGTTCATTTTGATAGAAATTGAAACTATATCGAGAGTACATGGCACCCACCTATTCTTAGAAAGATACACTTTGAGATATAAAAATAATCCATATTAATAATACAGGAACATTATTAGAGTAAAAATTATACTATTGTATAGCTTTAAAATACTACACTTTAGATACTTACATAATATGAGACTGGCTTAAATGACATTTGAGCAATATTTAATTTTAAAAATATACTTTGCACATTAAATCTGTGTTATCCAAGTAGCCAGATATTGCTCAATCTCCACCCGAGCCTTCACTAGTTCGCTAGAATCCTTTTCACTGGGCGGGTACATGTTCGCGCAGTGTGCAGTGCCTGTAACACGATTAAAATATATTTACAGCTGGCGCCGCCCCGACGATGTGGAAAGAAGGTTAGCCTTTATTGCGTCAACTGAGCACTCAATTTTCAACATAATTACCATGAATGTATATGGCTGGGGCATCATTATCTTGAGTTTTAGTGATTCCTAATGCATGCCAAGGATCTACGGAACCGTGGACAAATACAACCCTGCTCACGGCTATTTCCAGAGCACCATAATTGCTGTTCGTCCAATCAGCAGCTGCATTCACAAAATCTGCATTATACCTGCAAAAAGATTATATAAAATACATAAAGAATGGTTTATAAGTTTTATACATTTCCCATTTAGTGTAACAGTAGCAGTGTGCTTACTTTTTACCATAAATATCTTCACACTGTTGAATAAAGAAATCGAGTGAGAACTGATTGCCAAATACTTCTACCTCCCCTGAGGATGTCTGGTAAAATCCAAACTCGGTGCACGTTTGATACATCCATTGACGACCTGTAAACCAAAACGACACCATGCATTACATAGAATCTTTGCACAGTAGCTTTATTTATATCTTCTGAATTAGAATAGCCAAGGCATACAACCAAACTTCTTTATACGCCAACACTAAACAAACGGATATGTAAATAACGAAATCCCATAGTGGCCATCCATAAATCACGTCAAACGTAAAGGGGTGGGGGGTGGGGGAGGGGGTCGACGAAATGTGACAAGGTGGGAGGGGTCCTAAGTTTTGTGACGTCACATTTAAAAATCTAATATATGTAAGTATTAAAACCGACATTTGATTTGTTCGAAAATTTCCGAAAATTTTAAAAATATGTGACGTCACTCTAGGGTGGATGGAGTCTCACAAATGTGACCAGCTGTGACAAGGGGGGGAGGGATAAAAAAACATGAATTTAGGTTTTTACTAAAAAAAAATATCTCCCCTGGAAGAAGTATGCCCTAGAGTTTAAAATACTCATCCACCTCCTTCAGAGCCCCAAGTCGTGTTCCTCAACTCTGTGATCATACTGTCGTAGCTGTAGTCCAGGCATGTCTGGTTTGATTTGTCCAAGATGATGGAATTAAAAGCTGCAAGCTTCTTATACGCTGGCTCGGAACCCGTAGCTGTTAACATGTCACATACCTAAAACAGAAGATTTCATAGATTAGCCATTTTATACATCGCGCACTAAATCTACTGTCTATGGTGAACCGAGCCGCGCCGCTGCCGGCCGATGATCCGAATAGTTAAATAAATATCGCCAGACTAAAGGGCACTCATCTATCAACTCGGCACCCGACCAGCACCGCCTCGTCGGTCGGCATCCACTAACCGAACCGGAAATAAGTGGACCACGCGCTGACCACGCAGCTTTCACTCGTTGACCATCCGCAGTCCACTGGGTGATCACGTGACGTTTATGGTGTAAAAGCAGCGTCCGCCCGCGGACCACCTGTCGACAACGAGTGGACGTCGTGGACGGGTGTCGAGTTGATAGATGAGTGCCAACCTTTACACACCAACTGTATGGTCCAAAACTAAGCAACGCTTGTACTATGGCTACCATACAATGGACATGAGGCGATCTCAATGGCACCTTAGACCAGCACTGGTAGCACAGCCAGCTGTGACAAGACAAAACGCGAGATAAATCGATAATGTCTCATTCTCTCGCAGGTATTATGTAAGAGAGCGACTCGTGTGACGACAAGTCTTGTCTTGGTGCGTACACTAAGACAAGACTTCTGTCGTGCATTAGCATACGTGCTAGCCCTTCAAGACAAATTAGGGAAATTTCCAAAATTTATCTCTAGCAGGAATCGAACCACTAAACCCTCGATGCAATGGGCCTACGCTCAAACCTCTTGATATGGTAGGTCAGTACCTATTATTAGAAATTAGCTTACAGTGTTGATGGTGAGATTCCTGTATCTGTTATCAGCACTAATTCTGTTATCTTCGTTGTATTGAACCACGTCAGCAAAGTCATCAGCAATTGAATTATAAAAGTTTTTAATATCATTCACTGAAGCCTTTGCAAAAGGTTTACATACTCTGAAATTAGACAATACAAGTGATCATATTGCTGTTAGGATGTTGGTATTATATTTCGAAAACATTATCAGTATACACAGATTATGTAGAAAAATTATACCTGAATTCCTTTTCAACAATATGCGGCTCATTTGTCATCATTGTGAGTATCTGGTTGTGTGCCATTTTTAATTCCTTTATACAATCTTCTCCACCAGTCTTTTCCCGCAGTGCATTGACAACAACTTGATAATATTCTATAAATTAATGAAAAAAATTTTACTATGTGATCTATAGGTATACCGCAAGTGCTGTGCCGCGGGTTGGGAATGCGCGGGGAAGTGGGAGGGTGGGACGGCGAGAGCGATGACGGGTGGGGGAGTGGGACGGCGAGAGCGATGAACATCCCCGTCTCGCCGATCGCGTACCTAAAGCGCGGTACGGCTCCTGCGGTATACCTATAACAAACCTAGAGTTTATCTAAAGGTCTCTAAAAAAATATTACCCATAAAATTAACTTTAGCCAATAGTGGACCACTTGAAGATACCGCTGCATATACTAGATGCGGATATTTGAGCCTCAGCCATGCAGCCAGTGAACCTGGGTATGATCCGCCAAATGCTATCCACCGAACTTCATTATTTAATCTGTACTTATCATTCATTGCACTTATGAAATTTGCTAAATCAGCCAGAGCTTGATATGATGATAGATATTGCAAATTTTTTACACTCAAATCCCTGTAAATAAATTAAAACAAAAGTATTACAAAACATTCATCTCGAAATTACAGAAGCATAATTATTTAGTACAAAACACTTTAAAGAAACTGAATCCCAAATATGAGTCTGTTTCCGCGGGGCTATTGCGTAACTTTTTCGTCACTGTTTCAATTGGTTCCGTCCATCCCCTGTTGCTTTTCCAATTGAAATTGATTGTGATCGGGATGAGTCTGAACTTCACTCATCCCGATTTCAATCAATTTCAATTGGAAAAGCAACACGGGATGAACGAAACCAACTGAAACATTAACGAAAAAGTTACGCAATCGCGCTGCAGGTGACAATATTCAGCCAAAGGATTCCAAAAAAACCTCCAAAATATTTCGCGAATGTCGCTTCTATAGGATTAAACATAGAAATGTGTACACATAATTACAATAATAAAATGTAATAAGTAGGTTGATTTGATTATTCATTTTCCGAATCACACATAAACTTAAATCATAATGGTATGAAATATTACTCATCCATGCACAAGTTATTGTTAATAACAATGGTTGTAGGTACTATATTATAACAGGCAAATGATTTCAGTTTCCATCCATTTGCCAATATACTTGTGCTATATTTAAATACTTATGAACATCTTACACTGTTGGATGACTTTCCCCATAGTAGCGATGCTCCAGATTAATACAAAGGGCTTTAAACTTTTTAGCATAATCAATCCAGGCGCCTTTGACCATCCATCTAGGGTCAGCGGGCCCTTCTCCACCTATCATTAGGAACACCGGACCCTGGTTCTTGAAATCATAGAAGCTATCGTTGACAAAGTAGCGCTGTAACAAACACATACATTCTTGGTACAACTTTTGTAATATAATTTATTCTTTTATATTAATTGCTTACTGTTAGCAAAGTAGGTAGGTTATATCAATAAACTACTTTTGATAAGAATGTTATGTTAATAAATAGCAGTGTTTGACTTATCTGTTGGAGTGTGTTAAACTTTGGCCTAGAAATGTTTTACATACTTAAGAGGGTACAAGTGGCTGATGATAGCTACGGTACTAATAAGGTGATGATGTTTGTACTATACTAAGACGGGTGGGGAGGCGTGGCACAGCGGTAGCGGTCAGACTATAATTAACGATTTTTATAGAACATTCTTTTTATTGAATGATTAAATATCCAAATCCAGAAAAAACATATTTTGTTATAGATTACACATTATATCGGTGAGCCGTTGTGGATAGAATTTAGGTTGAAAATAAGATGCTCTAGGCATAAGCTGTTGGCATAACTAATGGCCAGCGCACATAGAGCACGGCATGGCATGGCATATTAATTTTTATCAATCGAATTTAATACTTATCCAATCGAAATAAGGTGCTCCAGCGGGTGCACCGAGAAAACGCTCCGCGATGCTCCGAGGTTGATCACCGACCATAGAAATATATACCTTATTTCGATTGGATAAGTATTAAATTCGATTGATAAAAAATAAAATGCCATGCCATGCCGTGCTCTATGTGCGCCGGCCGTAACTCATTCTTTTAAGTACGTTTTCAGTCTTGTTGTAAGTTAGTTGCGATAACCATTTTTTTAATTTTATTCTGGCTTCTTTCAATTTAATTTCTTTTATGTCACATTTAGATGCTGATTTGTTATAGATATATGGCGCTGAAAAGTATGAAAAACTTTGAGCGAAAGAACTTTACTCTAGGCACTGGAACTCTGAAAATTCTTCTATTTGTTAAGAGATCAGTGTTATCAGTATTTAGAACTTTTTTGTGATGTAAGAGGACTATTGCAAGAATGTAAATCTGTCTGACTGTCAGAACTTGAGCATCAGAATAATTTTGCGTAATTAGTAATAATTCTTCGTCAATTTTGCGTAGTCACAGTTTTGAGCCTAAGTACAAAAGATAAAAACTGGTACCTGCTATTGATGTTAATATTTTTTTTAAAATTATGAATGTTTTAATAGGTGTTTAATAGGGAACAGGATGGTGATAAAGGGTAGTTCAAAGGTAATTACATTATTTATAAGTGAGATGATGAGAGCTAAACTACATAACATTTAGTAGAAAGTTTACAATATTCTTGTCAAGTCTCATTCATATTTTATAGGTATAGGACAAATACCTGGAGGTATTAATAACTCAATGCATAAAGCTAAATTACAAACTTTATTATTAAAGTTAACACAAAGGTAACTTATTGACAAACCTGCTTCCAAATCCTTAAATCTGATGGGCTCGAGTGATCCAACTTCTGTTTAAACCATTGTGCTGGTGGGAGTGCCTCGCCTAAATATCCTCCCGGCCCTCCCAAATTTCCACCTTTTCCGCGACCATTTCGAAATAGTTTACCGCCAAAGACTACGAAGCAACATTGTGATAACAACACTAATAAAATGAAACGCATTTTTATAAAATATTGAAGCCAAACAATTGTACGGCAACGGTGACGAAATAATAATTAATTTATATGTAACTCCTATTTCTGTGAGATAATTTTATCAGAATTGATGTTGTTTACAATCAATTCATCATTAAATTTTAACTTTAAGTAGGGAGCTGAGGGAGGGAGGGGGGTTGCAGTGTTGCTAACTATATTTTTTTAAACCACCAATCGTGGTAGTAGTAACTACTAAACAGATCTTTAAAAAATCGTTTTCTAAAAATAAACGTTATTTTATTGATCATAATAATAAAACAATTTTAAAAAGGGAACATATAATTGAAAGTACGTGTAAATTGCTGACAGACATGACGCCCACGGTCCTCTCAAATCAACAAAAACCTATTTTGTCTTTTACCGTGATTGTAAAATACCCTTAATGTTGACTATGTACCTGTGCTCAACGCATTTCACCTGCCTGAGCCCGGAATCGATCTGGTGAAATTAGAAAATAAACAATACCTCCTTTATTGATATTATACCGATATTGTATTTTTTTACTGAGTTGGCAACACTAGGGGGCGGGGGCGGGAGGAGGGGAAGGTTTAGGGATGTCCGGTATAATTTAGATCCGTTGATTTATAATCGATATATTATATCAAATTCATTTCATGTTACCTACGCAATGAAAAAAAAATCTATATTTTCGCGAAATTGAAGGCAGAAAATGCACATTTTGTCTGAACAACTCAGACAAAAAATATCATACCCATGAAAAAAAAACGAAAAGTTTAAACTTTGTACTAAAAAAATGAAAAAATATAATAGCTATTACTACCTTTTTTCATATTCTATTTCGTTTCCCACAACTGTAGGCGTACCTATCTTGGGCTTGTTGTGGTCACGTTTTACTCGGAAAGGTGTTTAAATCATGGCACCATCTTCGCCTCAGTCTGCCACGACAAGGGCGACCGTCTTCCGGCTATCGAACCTAATGATTTAATTACGTTACTATATGGTGCTTCACGGCCGGTCCAATCCCACTTAAGCTTTGCTGTTTTATTGCCCACATCAGTAATTCATGTTGAAATCGAGTAATAGAGTGGAGTTTCTGACGCAGTCCATCTGTTTAACACCTAATATGCAAAGAGAGAGAAAAACCTTATGTATAATTTTTATGCGCGCTAAATTAGTAATTTTGGCGAATAGTGGTTAGTTAGACTGCCACCTAGTTCATTGTTCGTTTCTATTTATTTATTGTTCGAAAAAAAAGGTAATGAGATAGTAAAAAGAATAATTGATTATTATTATTTATTATCAAATGAATTATTTCAAAATAAGAATCAATCGGATGTAATATTTTATTCTTATAATCGGATTAAACTAAATCAGCTCTACCATAGCTATCGGCGTTGCTGTCATCTGTCACAGATGACAGCTGGCTGACGTATGACATTGCAACGTTCCCCGTCGGTCGACCCGAAGTCAGCCAACATTCTATCCAACCCAATTTCCACTTGCGATCGATCGCGGACTTGGTCGGACTAGTGTGTGTGGTAGTTAGCGCTCGGCAGGTTCAAGAATGGCTCTTTTCAGGATCACATCGACCAAATTAATAGAAGTGCAGGTAATTATCTAAACATTATAAGTTTTTCATTGTACCATTACATTCATAACATCACCATCCTTTCATTGCTGTTCCGTACGTTTTTTATAACCTCTTTCACATTTTGGGTTCGAAGTTATGTAATGTGAATATAAACTATTTTGGGAATAAATGTATCCTGCTATGCCTTGTATGTACTAGAACCTTGTATCGGTAAATTGATGTAGGCATCGTTATTTCAAAAAGTATATTTCTACAGTAAATATATCGTGTACCTTATAATTACGCCCGGTGATTATCAGGCGTGCCGATTTACAGCGGGAAATCGTTTCGGAAGTATTTTTCCACAGTTCTGAATTGTAAAGAAACCTTTCGACGTTAGACACGAGAAAAAGCGAAATATTACTAGTAGGTACCTACTATAAAATTCAGATGATGAATAAAAATCTTGTTGGTTGGTGAATCACAGACTCACAGTGCATGCATGAGATGAGAGCATACATGTGGCCTTATTTTAAAGTTATTTAAATACCTACCTAGTATAAGGTTGAATCTAATGAGCTATATTACTTTATTTAAAACACTGGTACCTATGCCATGTGCAATTATTTGTAATTTAAGAATTCATTAATTCTTAAATTATAATTCTGTTCACATAGGTAGTGTAAATATACATGAGTAGGTAAATCAATGTGTATTTGATATTTTCAATATTTCAATTTATTTCCAATTCTGTTATCAAATTTCAGCTAAACTAAATTACATCCAACTAAATGTACCTCTGTCTTGGTCATACAGTATAACTATGAGTAGGATAGCAATACATTAATCAAGTTTATTTGAGTGCCAACAGAATCCGCACCATTTATCTATCTATAAAATACCACTAACTCCTTTATTCAGTCAAGTAACTAGTAATTAATGAAATTGGTACCTATTAACATTTTGTAAGTAATTTTAATTCACTATAACTTAATTTAGTTCCTGATAAATAATATCTTATTATAGTCATTAAATGCTACAAACTATGTAGGTATTACAAGCATAGTATTTATGAGATCAGTAGATAGTGGTGCTAATTATGTTGTTTCACAACTATACTTGACATAACTAACTGTATTGCCATCTTTCTCATGATTGTAAGGTATGAGTGAGACAGATACACTTTAAGATATGTCAAATTTAGTTAAGTCGAAATTTATAGTGAATATAATAAACAGTATTACCTCATAGGAGTCATAGGTACAAAAAATATTAAAGTACCTAGTACTTATGATGAATTTTATTTGGATTTGTTCCTATTAAAACTTATTACAACATACAGATTCATAATAATTTTCATAGAAATGGTTGATATATTCATAATTCTCAATTTTTTCAATAAATTATTAAAATGTATGCATTCCCTATATCTTTGCTTATACTTAGCTTAAGTATAACTATACTTAAAATATGGAAGCCAAAAAATATTTATAGATTAAAATGTTTATTTTGTACTTTGGTCTAAAAGTATAGGTATAGGACATATTTAAATGAATGTTTATTATAATTTATTTGCTTAATAGTATATTTATGATGTCTCTGTTAGGTAATGGTTTCAGTAACCAGAAGTATTAATTAAATACATATAAGTATAATGCTATTTAGAACATATATTTTTAGTATGAAATATGTCTTAGTACCTAAACAGTTGTAAACAATTAAGCTATTCCAAGATCCTCTATGTCACATTTTCCCACTATTTAATGGGCTTTATTAATTTATTTTACTACACAAGTCATGTCCAAACACTTGTTGCCAGCTTAGTTATGTAATAAGTAGGTATTTTTCAATGTCATATCTACATACAGTGATATATATCTGTTATCACTGTCTTATCAAAGTCATCCTTGTTAGGATTAAAACTCTCAATGTGCAATGATTGATCATTTATGAAGAGATCATGTGAGATTTGCCGCCTGTGAGTGGCACTGGCAATGGCCTTGGTCAATCTATGTCAGTGTCATGTACCTACGGTGGCGCTTGTTGGCGTGATAGATAACCGATGTCACTCACTTAGCGGCCCGCGCACATCCATCCCTGCCATCAAGTGGACAATCCACTACTCCCGATTTGGATGAATGTTTAATATTTACCACAAAACGCGAACTCGCACAATGAGCCTAATAAATGAGACAGCGCAGTAAGTACGTAGTCTGAGGAGACTAGATTTTATGAGTCGTGACGTAATCTTATACACTAAACAAAGTCAGGTGACGTGATATTCAAGACCGAGTTTATGTAACGTCGAAACAAAAAACTGTCACGCGGTCAGTTGGTGTGCGTCTATAGGAACTCCACGTACCCGCAATTCACCAACCATGCCGTTATCAGTAGGATAGGTACATATCACTATGTAACAGAAATCCTCTTCATGACATTCACGATGCGTCCTCTGTTACGCCCCAACTCTAAAGATAACCACGCGGGTCAATCGCGCGTCCGCATCGGGCACACGCCCAAATGTTCGCTAATATCAAAATATACTTATTGTTAAAGTTCGTCAATTTGTTTTTATGCAATACACCGAGTAAATACGTCATTATTAAATGTACATACTTACCTATAAGTGTTATTGAAGTAAACGCATCGATAGTATCGTGAATCTAAAAAAAACTAGTGAACGTTGGCGGTTCCGTGACGCACATATTCAAGGTCGCGTTCAGTTATGGCTTCCAATAGTAACTAAACACGCAATCATATATTTGAGTTAGGTGTTGCTTACCATGGTTATGTCGATGCTCTTTTGTAAATACTTATCCGGTGGTACCATTTTAAAAACAGCGGACTTACTATACAAAGACAGTACCTATTAAAAACAATATCGAATCATTCCAAACGTTTTGATAGCAGTGCTCGGCGCCCCTATAGCTAGCAGAATCGTGTAGCTTAACTTTACTGATAGTGTATGGAAAGATACCTATGATATCCAAATAGATTCTCACGAACTATTAAAACTTATACTACGCCCCTGAGCAGGATCCCTAAAGTTATTCATTGATCACACTAATTCAAAGTATGCGTATATTAAAATTCATTTGGTCCCCGAGGTACCTAATCTACTATTTATCGTGTGTTCTATAGAAGGCCAAAGTTAAATAATCTATAAATCTAAATGAGATGCTATAGTTCTGATTTTTGCCTTTACAACTAAGATTTACGTCACGTTTGATTTGGCTGTTATCAGATTATATTATCTGTTACCAAGTAATGATCTATGGCCTCTTGTAGGAATATTTTATGCATGTAAAGTAGGTACCTATTAGGTATGACACGTGCTCATCTTTACTTGTGTAAATTACTTGAAGTGTTCTTGAAGTTTGCTTGCATCAATTACCTTACAATCTATAGCGAAACTACTGGCGTCGTAAAACAGAATAATAAATACTTCCATACTCATCAAAGTCGGTGCCGTCGTCATGTACCTACTGAATTTATTTTCGTTCGTTTCTGTATGTATAATTTATTACGTAGGGACATTTAATCGATACGTACTGACATACTGTTCAAATAAATGTATTTTGTATTTATTTGATTTAAATTTTATACGTACTCTGCTGTTGCGATTGCAGCTACCTGCAGTGCGGTTACCTGCGGGTTCAATACCGTTTACTGCGGTCAACCGTAGGGCTGATCGCTAGCGTAGTAGGTATATTAAGTACACTTAAGCTTAGTATCGTTTAGATTAGCACCATAAAAATGCGTCTTTATCTAGAGTCTAGATAAAGACGCATTTTTATATTGCTAATCTAGAATGTTTCTATTTCTAGACCATAGAAACATTCTTATGTCCCTCAACTTGCTTATCCATGTTGAAGTTAGAAATAGATGTTAATCCATTTACATTTGATTATATTATATGTACTTACAACGTTGTATTTCAGAAGTATCTTTAAACCTAATGTGGTATCGGGAATTTGCTTTCCCAAAAAGGGATAAGGGCGTAAGTTTGTCTGTGATGAATGTATGTTAAAAAGGTCCAGTCACCAACATTGTAGCTACGTTAAATTTGCCTTATAAATTACTGTGAAATTTGTTAGTTTCTTTGAGGAAAAACATTTAACGAGAACTTAGCCTTTTACATAATTACTTGTTCGGCCTTATTTCCAGTGGCCTTTCCGCGCATGCGCCATGTCCTCGTTCGCGATAGATCATTACACGGCACTGGGGATGCCCACAATGGGAGGGGGGGGTAATCTTTTTCATGATCACTGGGGGAATTACCTACTGAAACCCTGTCTTAAGTATTCTTGTTTTTATATTTGTAATAAGTAATGTGCTGTATTTTCGTAAATCTGTGCACGGCAAAAAATGCAATTACCTACTAGCTATTTCTCAAATTATTTGTAATCAAACCTAACAAAGAAGCCTTGACTCAAGTCAAGCCATATCGACCGGCATTGAGTCTTTTATTGCGTATTTGAAAGAACTTATAGTTGTAACTGAGTTTAAAAAAAAATCTGGAAAGAATAAAAGAACTAAAGCAATATCACACCCGTTGAAGTCACCTCAGCCGAAGATAATAATAATTAATAATAGCTCTTCCTCTGCCTCAAAAATAGTTATAGTAGGTATCTTCCTATTAACATCATCGTCACATTGATATATGAATAAATTACCATACTTAGGAGTCTCTCAAGGTTTTCTACTGAATAACTCGTCGGCCGACTTAATATCAGATAGTATTTTGATATTCAATTTATAATAAAAATCTCTCATTATGACTGTGTGCGTACTGGAATAACCATTGCCTATCTTGCCGACTGAATAAAAGTATAGCCCCATTATTTATACACATTACGAAATCAAAAATGTATTCTTCGCTTTTAAAAATCTTATTTATAATATTTGTACCATACCGAATGTTCAGACGATCAAAGGCTGTATGTACAGTAGACAAGAATACTTCATAGGTAGATACAAATTCACAGAGATACAGGATATTTTTTTAAATATTTGATGTTATTTCATGGGTACATAAACGAGTACGTTTTTATGTGTGACGTGACTTCTAAGGCAATGTTCATTATAAAATACGGTACAAGTTCACCTTGAAAAGTTTTGTTTAAAAAAGTGTAGGTATCTAATTTAATAATCTTGTTAACTTACACGAATAATCGAGGCACACAAAGAGAATTGTCCTGCAAAATAAATATGATAATACTATTTTGGTTATTGGGTGACATTAGTAAAGTATCACTTCCTATAATAGGTAAAACAATTAGATAATGTCGTCAGAAATATTTTCAGTAGATAATAATATAGAATTCGTTTGTGGTTAGTTATGTTTATTCCTTGTAAAGTACAGGTATTTCTATTCTACAGGTATTGGCTTGGCTTATATTTATGTTCTCTGCTAGTTATACCAATTAATTATTTTCTCATTCCGTGCAGAAATCATGCCCAACAGCATCGATACTGCTCAGAGGCCTGAGCGCCGAGCCAACGAACCTGAAGACTGTTCTGCAAGAAAAAATCCCCAAAGAACAGGAAAAAGTCAAGGCATTCCGTAAGAAGCATGGCGCTACCAAAGTCGGCGATGTCACCGTAGATATGGTGAGTCAATTTCATTGGTCCGTTTTATTATGAAGTCCAGTATCCTATTAACACTTAAATATCCGTCATTGGAGTAATTCTGCAATAATAACACGGATTCGGATTCAAGTATACATAAGTTACATGTCGTGTTTTTTGAAAACATTAATCACGCCTCGAAAAGTCGAGTACCTGACATACATGTTTTGTAAAATCCGTGGTAATTATGCAGCCTGCTGACGTATTACATTGCGATTATACGAATATTCTGGTCATGTGGTTTTACCGTGTCTCGGATGTCTTATAAAGTGCGTCCAGGCGGGCGGCCAATGAACCGCTATAGTATAATGGGTCCTTGCGGGAGTCAAGATCACAAATTATAGCATTGGCAGTGACATTGTAGATGCCTACTTGCCTACGCTATATTTTATAAATGATAACTGACATGCAATATTCAGATTCGTGTCATCGATATTAAATCGATTTACATCGATTTTTTATGGATACTTAGTAGGTACTTACTATAATAAGGCCTATTACGAACTCTGACCATATTTCGTATGTTCAGAATTTTTTTATAAAAATAGTATTAATAATATTAATATACGTAATTTGATTCCTTCATAGATGTACACTGGTATGCGAGGCATCAAAGGTTTGATTTGCGAGACTTCTGTGCTGGACCCGGATGAGGGTATCCGATTCCGCGGCCTGTCTATTCCCGAATGCCAGCAGCAACTTCCGAAGGCTAAAGGTGGACAAGAGCCCCTGCCGGAAGGTCTCTTCTGGCTCCTGGCCACTGGCGAAGTCCCTACTCAAGCTCAAACCGAAGCTCTGTCTAAAGAATGGGCGCAGCGGTTAGTAGTTTCGTGTTTTCCTTATTGTCGTTTCAATATTTACTAAATGAGGTAGGTACCTATGCAAGCCACGTTAACAGGAACAGGAAAATAACATGAAAATATGTGTATTGTACTTGTGACGTACAGGAGCTGCATATTATTATCTATATTTTGGGGTAATTTGCAGTTTTGTCAGCTACTTAGTTATTAACCAACATCTTATTTTAGGTGAATTTAAAAGTATACCATGCATTGATTTACATCATACATCATACCTACTTAATTTACGAATAACGAATGGTGAAGTAAACTTGTAAACGGATAGTGTTAGTCGTTAATTTCATCGGAATGCTAATTTGACGGTGACGCCTGACGCCAGCGCCACATGACACGTTGTCCTCATTAGGAACGTTCCACAGTGGTTCCGCAGTGCTCGTTACGTCCATTCTTGCCGTCAATCTAGTCTTACTAACGACTTGCCATGTTTAGGCATAGCCACTGACATTGTGAACGAATGTTAAACAATTTCTTTTATTACAATTACGTAATAACACTTGACAAGTTTTCATGTTCTAGCTTACGAGTACCTATCGCCACAACTCCTAAAAGACACTTGCATTTTATCAGTACACACTATGGACCTAATATTTTATAGTCTAAATGTACACACTCTTTTAAATTACTATACAAGTTGTGACAAAAAATAAAGCAAGAGCGAAGTTTCTTCTACCGGGTCTTTCAAGTCGAGGTCGCGTCTCGTACCTCGACCCTATTGAAAAAAGCTAATTTATCTACTAGACCAAAACCTTCCTATCTCTGTTTAGTATTGAGGCTATTATCGTCTTCCGATATTTTTTTAGTATGCCAATAGTATCACGAGAGTACCTTTATTAGTTATCTTTTCTGAAGGAAATGGGCATTTTGGAATACCATAATTCAATTATGAAGACTTTAGAAAAAAATAAACAATAAGATCTCTTTTTTTTTTAAATACCATAAAATTTCTAAATGGAACCCTAATTAAATAATAGCTTACCACCCTACTGTTGTACTACGCGTACAACGTGCGGTATTTAGGCTGGGCAAAAATCCAACCAGACGATATTAGATTAGGTACCAGCGGCAGAAATAGAGCGGTGGTACATAGTCATTTGAAACTCTATTGCAATGCAGGTTTAGACTATCTGCATTTCGGAGTGAATTGACACAAGAAATATAAAAATGGTTCCAATTTCCAATTCTGTCCACTCTATTCCTTTTATCCTTATATCTAATAGAGAAAAAAAAGGAAGGCTTCCTTAAAAGGAATATCGTTGTGATTGAAACCTTATATATTTGAATACAGAGCTGAACTGCCATCACACGTGGTGACCATGCTGAACAATATGCCAAGCAAGCTCCACCCTATGTCACAACTGTCGGCCGCCGTGACTGCCCTCAACAGCGAGTCTCAATTCGTCAAGGCCTACTCCGAGGGTGTGCACAAATCCAAGTACTGGGAGGTGAGGTTATTCATCGTGTTATTTAACCTATGTACTTAATACATCGTTATCTGCGACTGTCATAGGATTACAGCGATAAAGCCGAAGATAGATAAAAGTAGAGCCACTCAACGCGTTTCGCGTAATACCTGCAAAATTGTTAAAGTTGTTAATTTAGACCTCACGAATATTTGCATTATTTATTACGCAACTACGTATTTGTTTATACAATAGTTTTAAGTATCACATCCCATTTATAGCTATGTTACCATCCTTGCTAAGAAAACTAGACATACGTGGTAATGGAAATAATAACAACTCCCTACCTTTCCATCATTATAGTACAGTAGAAATAATATCTTGCGTTACGGCACCGCTTTGAGTAAAGTATATTGAAAATCTTATGGAATGGAAAACATAAGGCGACCAATACGTTCTGAACTGATGCTGTGTGTTTCCGCGGCAGTACGTGTACGAGGACTCGATGAACCTGATCGCCAAGTTGCCGGTGATCGCCGCGACCATCTACCGCAACACGTACCGCGACGGCAAGGGCATCGGCGCCATCGACGAGAAGAAAGACTGGTCCGCCAACTACGCCACCATGCTCGGCTTCGAAGACCCCCAGTTCGTCGAGCTGATGCGTCTCTACCTCACTATCCACAGGTAAGCACATAACGGCAATGGAAATAGGATTAAATAAAGAGAATCGCATACGTAGCGTTTGTTTGCAAACAATTTAGCTTATAACCGTATCCAATAAAACTAGACTGTTATACAGTTACAACCCTAGCGCCAAAACGTGACTTGATTTGTCACATAAAAATTAAGTTTGAGGTTCTTTACTGTAGTACAGAGCAGGGTTGTTGCTGATGCATCTACTCACTACATTGAATCTTACGGTCAAACCTTGATGATTTTGAATTAGTTCATCACAATACCAGCACTCTATTTTGTCGTTTTTATATATTTATAAAATAAAGAAGTGTTAAACTGGTCTTAATGTAAAACAAAATACATACCTATTTGTGAAACAATTTGCATGAAATGTCGTTTCTTTCGTCAAAGAATAAAGATATTGTAAAATAACATTGTTTAATGGGTCTCAGACTAGGATAGTCATTTGAAGGTTATTCTCACTTTGGTGTTGAGTGAAATTTTAAATACATAATATGACTAAACTATACTCTGCTGCCAACCACTTCATTATAAACGTGATTAATGAGAATGTGGCTATTCATCATCCATCATAAATATCTGCATACAATAATTTACATTGTTATATTATCTAACCAGCAAAGCGAATGACAATGAATAATAAATTACAGAATTGGCGCGGTGCTGCTGCGAATTTACTTGCATGCTTGTTTACGTCGTTATTATGATAGTTTTGTTAGTTCAAGTGTTCCATGGGCTCTTGACTTGAAGCCTCGTGCGTAATTTGCTTAATAACATTTTATTTACTTCGAGCCTCATTTTACTTATTTCTTCAAAAAATTTGGCTCTCTTCCATGACCATGCTATTAGTATTCAAAGAAATTATGAATTACCTACCATTTTTTTATTATTAAGGTAAACAGTGCCACAATGGAAAGCTTATCATCTACGTTATTTCCATTATAATAATGTTATTTTCAAATTCCATTTTAACGCTATAACCATGTCTATTTGTTTGCATGTACTTGATAACTCCTCATAGTGATAACATTGCTTGGCGCTCGACTGAGTAAATTGTCTGAAAATATTATTTAAGTAAGCAATAGCAAATGAAAATGTCATGTTCATTTGAGTAGAATTCATTATCATTAGCATAGCCCAGTGACTAGTCGCAAACCACTTCCTCTCAGTGTGATTTTCAGTGTTATGCTCCACATGTGTCTAAATCAATAGCTTGGCGATATGTATTCTCTCACTGTTTTATTATGCACCCTCTAACTCTGACATTAATATTGTTTCCATTTCCTTCCTGACTGCCCTGGAAGGAGAGTTATGTTTTGTAATCTCTGCATTCATAGTTGTGTACGCATGTCACTAGAAATAAGTATTGTATTATGAGCTATCATTGAAGTATGATATTATTTAATACTCCCTCTTTCCACTGACACGTTTAACGCAAAAGTCATTGTAAACTCGACATTAGGTAGTTATATTGAATATAATCCAGAATCCGGTCATTGTGGCGAACCTTGGGGGAGGCCTATGTCCAGCAGTGGACGTCTTTCGGCTGAGATGATGATGATCATCGAATATAAATAAATACCACTTAAATGTGAAACCTTTTTGCAATTTTAAATAGGTAACTTAGCGACATTTTAGGTATCTATCAACTTGTCTTTATCATTTCAACGTAGAGGTGTAGATAAACAAAATGATAACGTGCGTCCGTCGGTCGCTGGTTTGAATATAAATTAACATAAATGATTGAACTTTGGTATTGGGGTTACATATTCCTTTATTAACGAAGGATTAGCAGCGACATTATACCAATATTATGTGTTAAGTATGTACTACGTAAGAACTATTTTATCACTACATGGTGTTAATAATGGCAAGCACGCTGCAACTATGAAAAGTCTTTAAAATCCATGATTACACATTTCATGCAAATTATTTATAGGTTGATTTTTAGACCATGAAATTTCTATTGAATTCTTGATTAAAAATCTATAATGGTTAATTCACCTATCTCAGTCGTTTACACCGCTCGGTTAATTGACGTAGACTATAGTACAATTATATTACCTACCCTATGATTTGTATGTTGTATATATTATGTTGTAAATGTTTGAAAATTTACAGTTATTGTTAAGACTCCAATGGACTAGCCCGTAAAATATGTGTGTATGCTATTTTGCCAAATGTAAAGCAAAATTTATTTACTTCTTCGCTGGGCAGGGGCACATTAACAAAGAAATACGCCCGCGCGTTTGTAATTCTTGCGTATATTTTAGAAAATGTGCCTAGTGCAGGAGTCAAGTTAGTAAGTAAGGAGGATAGGGTCTGTTTTATTTATCTTTGGCAAAATAATATACTCGCGTTTTATATGCGTATTACAGTCGGTTGGAGCCTTTAAACTTAGCCTATTTTTTTCTCATTGTGTAGTGACCACGAAGGCGGCAACGTGTCCGCTCACACCACACACTTGGTGGGCTCTGCCCTCAGCGACCCCTACCTGTCGTTCGCCGCGGGGCTCAACGGGCTCGCCGGACCACTTCACGGTCTCGCCAACCAAGAGGTATGTAACTTACAATATATGTAATTATATACAGGGTTATTGAAAAAACACTAATAACCTTGCATGACTGTATTACTGACATCATAAACAGCAACTTTTGTTCTATGACTTTTTACAAAACATAATACTTTTAACAAAATGTATGAAACAAGAAAATATTCTCATCTAGACGAAAGCCATGGTACGTGGTTGTATTCCACTTTGCCCTAAAGCATCTAAACAGACCACAGTTATCCTCTAGGTGAGCATATTTTCTTGTTTCATCCATTTTAGAGTGTGATTTTTTGTTAAATTTATTATTGTTTTTTAAAAAGTCATAGAACAAAAGTTGCTGTTTTTGGTGTCATTAATACAGTTCTGCAAGGTTGTTAATGTTTTTCCAATAACCCTGTATAGTTTATTTTTCCTTAACAATCTTGGATTGTTTAGAATATACTGTAATCCTAGTAAAAAGTATAGTAAAGTAATAAAGTAAATGTAAATAATGTGTAGGAAACATACTTCGTAACAAAGAAAAAAATATTATTGGCACAGTAATATTACACTATAAATGCAGCATTCAATCGACTGACTGCGAAAGCAACTATTACTATCCTAGTCCACTTACATACTGTGTAAGCAATAGATAATTGTAAATTAGTAATATTATTTCATACACAACAGCAACTTTACTGATTGGATTGGTTTATAAACGCTTGGCAAGGTCAGGCGGAGATGGGTTACCATTTAGTGGCATTTGAGCTGAGCGTCTCCATGCTTCGGAAGGCACGTAAAAAATTGGTCCCGGTTTTAGTCATCTAGGCAGCAGTCGTAAAGCCTTGTCAGAGGCCTTCAGGCGGCTTGAACAACTGTGACACTAGGTTGGCCACTAACCATACAATAAGAAGCAGACTGATTGGGCACAACTATACTAAACAAGTAAAAGTAAACAGTTTTACTGCAAATATCATTAACACAGTTTGATAAGACTACTTACACACGTATCATATAACTTGGCAACATGTTTTTTGCTATAGTATAACCAATATACTTATTCCTATAGGTTCTTATTTGGCTTGAGAACTTGCGCAAGGAAGTCGGTGAAAACTTCACTAAGGATCAACTCAAGGAGTTCATCTGGAAGACCCTCAAGTCCGGACAAGTTGTACCTGGATACGGCCACGCTGTTCTCAGGAAGACTGATCCCAGGTAAACATACGACTTATTTTTTTATAGGACTGCGGTGGTAAAAAAGCGAACGGCCCGCCTGATGTTAAGCAGTCACCGTAGCCTATAGATGCTTACAATACCAAAGGCATTGCTCGCACATTTTCGAACTGAACGGGAGTGGGATGCAGGGAGGGGGAGGGGGGATGGGCTTTCGACTCTCTCACTCATCGTACAGAATGCAGCTGTAATGGCTGCTTTATGCCGATCTTCTGTGAGAGGGTGGTACTACCCCGGTCGAGCCAGCCCGTTTATGAGCTGCAGTCAATTGGCTACAGCTTGATTCTACCTTCAAAATCACCTTTTCCTTTGACGAACATAATTTATTGCCCTTGGCTTTGCCTTTCAGAGTACAGAATAGGTCATCTTATACCTTGTGCTAACATTTGTAATTATTTTCTAAACAGGTACACTTGCCAGCGCGAGTTCGCCCTGAAACATCTACCCAACGACCCGCTTTTCAAACTCGTAGCCGCCGTTTACGAAGTCGTACCTCCTATTCTCACCGAGCTCGGCAAGGTCAAGAACCCCTGGCCCAATGTGGACTCGCATTCCGGTGTTCTTCTACGGGTAAGCTTACATGGATTATGATTATAAATAATAATGTTCAACTATACTGGGTGTAAGGGAAGCACTCCCGAAGCCGAAACGTTATTATTATACTATCTTAACAAAATCGAAAACCAGTAATCATTTGCTTTAAACTTGTTGTATTCGTGATTTGGTATTATGCAAACCTGTAAAGACAGCAACACAAAGCACACTTCACGACGACACTGACTGTGTGCGTCCGTTGACGCCTAGGGATTTTATTTCAATATTTCATTTATACATTGCGGACTTAAAAATATACAGGGTTATTATTGGTAAAACACTAACAACCTTGCAGTGGCGTATTACTGCCATCAAAAACAACAACTTTTGTTCTATGACTTATTACAAAACAAAAAATCCCACCCTAAAAATTTATGAAACAAGAAAATATGCTCATCTAGAGGATAGCCGTGGTCCGTTTAGGTACTTTAGGGGAAAGTGGAATACAACCACGTACCATGGCTTTCCTCTAGATGAGAAAAAAATATTTTTTCATACATTTTAGAAAGTGAGTTATGTTATATTTTTTTTTTGTTTTGTAAAAAGTCAGAACAAAAGTTGTTGTTTTTGATGTCAGTAATACGCCCCTGCAAGGTTGTTAGTGTTTTACCTATAACCCTGTATATAACAGATATAAATGTTTTTTTTTTCAATAACAGATTTATTGAACTTTCTAAGTTGGTGTTGCATGAAAAATGCAAAAATATCGCGTTTTTTTTCTGTTATCCCTTATCAATAATTCACCAGCACTATCACATGTTTTCGGGAGCGTTTCCTGTACACCCAGTATTACATTTAAATTCCTTGCTATATTATTCTTATTGGGAAAGATGCTTATGTAGTCCATAACGGTAACTTATTTGTGTGCAGTATTACGGGCTCAGGGAGATGAACTATTACACTGTGATGTTCGGCGTGTCCCGCGCGCTCGGCGTGCTGGCGCAGCTGATCTGGTCGCGCGCCCTCGGCTTCCCCATCGAGCGGCCCAAGTCCCTCAGCACCGAATCGCTCATCAAACAGCTCGGCAAGTAAACCCCGCTCGCAACCACCGCAAACAATACGTTCAGGGAGGCCCCGGGCCCAGCTCCCGCCCTCACGTGTCCTGAACGTATCACTCAGTTTGATTCACACGTTACACCAATAGTCAATTGTATTGTACTAAGTATCATCTCAAAATTAAATCATTTATTTATTTTCTGTAGTATTAAGAGTTAGTGAGCATTTTTAATTGCGTTATTTTATTATTATTGTTGACTATAATTTATAACTTTGTGTACTTATTTCTGTGATCTATATTGTTTTAATTATGTACATAATATAATGATATAACACAATCATAATAATTGTAACTTTTGGACCATGTTTGTATTATTTTTGGTACATTGTAGATGTAAAAGTAAAATTGACTAATGTGGTGGTGTGATTAAACTACAATCCTCACTTAGCTGCCGTAAACACGTCGCTGAGGCCATTTTGTGTAGGAGAAGTTCATAGAGAGTGCAGTTGTATTGTTAGTATCGAATTTGATGATCATTTTGTCGTAATATTTATAAATCGCATTGAAAATTGTAGTAAATTACAGATAACTCAGTATTGTTTCCTGTGTATTGTACTTAGCTTCAGGTTGTAGGTGAGTTGTAGGGAATAGATGCTGTAATTCGCGTGCGTGTAGTTATGGGTATACTTATGTATGGATAGACGTCGCTAACATGGGACGACGTCACACTTCGCTCTACTTTCCTATACATACTTTACAATACTTATTATATATAAGTATATTGTTCATTAAACAAAATAGGGTTATAGACCTATTTAATTTAGTTTCAAGTTACCAAAGTTTACGCATGTAATGTAGTTGATTAGGGGCTATTAGTTGTACAATCCACTTTTAGTCTATTAACATGTCAACACTACCGCAGCATTGATACAACGTAACTATGATTGCCATTGGGTGCATACGCTTGCCCCAAGCTGCCGCGCTAGAGCCGTCAGTTTGGACATAATGTCTATGCTATCTCGTCAGAACTGACTGCTCGGGCCGCTCGCCTCTTCTAGGCGCACCCAAGGCAATGGCCACCTCATTTGTATTGTGACTGAACAAGTATCGAGATGATCAGAACATGTTGGGGTAACGACTTTGGAGCGTAATGTGAATATTGTGATAATATTCATGTACATTATCTAACCAAACCGAGAGTAGACACTGAGGAAGAGGGGATCAATGTATGAGGAGGGCCTAAAAACAAACTTAATAGGTACTACGGGCTAAAATAAGGAAGCAATATGCATAATGAGTTGTGTAATATTACCACATGCATGTTGCGGCTCTGTGAGTATTGTTGATGTGATCACGATGCTATCAATGTCATCTTCTATTGTGAAGAATTGTATTTATTTAGATTTATTGGTACTTGGTATGGAGTTTGATTCACTGCATCATTATTATTAATATTTATATTAACGAAACGATCCAATAATTTGACAATATTAAAGTAAATCGGTATGATGTAGCAAAGTACTAATGTGTTTTATTTTTGTGTAAATATCCCATCCTATTTAGCTAGTATTAGCTCACTATGCATCAGTACTATAGGTATACCGCGGGAGCCGTACCGCGCCTTAGGTATGCGCGGGGAGGTGGGACGGCGAGAGCGATGACGGGTGGGGGAGTGAGACGGCGAGCCCCCCGTCTCGCGGCTCGCGTACCTAAGGCGCGGTACGGCTCCCGCGGTATACCTATAGTAAAAAGTAATGTTGCCATCAACACTAATTAAATTCATAACGTATCAACAATAACATAATGTCACGCCTATTCGGTATCCAGGGCATTTTGTTTATGCAGGTACAGGAATGTTTATTCCTGATATATTCTTTTCTAACCTTTATATATTCTGGAACCTAAAACAAGAACTTGCCTAATAAAAAAATATTTTTATAAAAAAAAAAAAACCGACTTCATAAAAACCTGATGCACTAAAAAGCCTGAAATAATATTTCTATTACCACCTCTGCCTACCCCTTCGGGAAAACCAGACGTGATGGTGTGTTATCGAGTATTTGGGGTCGGTGCCAATCTATCTTCTTACTTTTATAGTAGGTAGACTTGGCATACCAAGATTGGCACCGACTTCAAATACTCGATAACACACCATCACGTCTGGTTTTCCCGAAGGGGTAGGCAGAGGTGGTAATAGAAATATTATTTCAGGCTTTTTAGTGCATCAGGTTTTTATGAAGTCGGTTTTTTTTTTTTTATAAAAATAATTTTATTTCACGATTTTTAGTGGCGCCATACCAATGAACATTTTGGCATATTGAACCTTATGAAGTAAGCCCAACAAAAGGTAACTGCTGTAAATCGTTGAAGAATTCCCTCGACTGTCTATGGTCTCCATCATCAGACCTGTAATGGCACTTATAAACGATATGGGTACAAAGTTCTCATCAATAGAAATGAATTAAGTCCAAACACAAGGTAGCTACTGTAAAACGTTAAGGAGTTCCCTTGACTGTCCTACGTCTTCATCATCAGACCCCTAATGACAGTCACAACCCATCTAGGTGTAAAGTTCTCATCAATACAAATTAATCAAGCCCAAACACCAGGTAATTGCTGTAAATCGTTGAGGAGTTCCCTTGACTGTCCTACGTCTCCATCATCAGACCCCTAATGACAGTCACAACCCATCTAGGTGTAAAGTTCTCATCAATACAAATTAATCAAGCCCAACAAAAGGTAACTGCTGTAAATCGTTGAAGAATTCCCTCGACTGTCTATGGTCTCCATCATCAGACCTGTAATGGCACTTATAAACGATATGGGTGCAATTTTCTCATCAATAGAAATGAATTAAGTCCAAACACAAGGTAGCTACTGTACTTTTTAAAACGTCTCTCAAAAAATTTGTAATTGATAATTGTTTTTTAAACCGACTTCAAAAAAGGAGGAGGTTTCTCAATTCGACCGTATATTTTTTATAGTTTAAAAGAATACTTTGATTTTATAAAACCTAACTAAGTTAATTCATATTTACCTATTACTTAAGTACCTTAATATTATAAATACTATTGCATGCCTATTTAGGTAAATTGTGCTGTACCTACCATTACTTTTAACACCACAAATTATTGTATTACCACAATTAACGCAATAAAGTTATTTGAATTTTGAATTTGAATTTGAAAACATTGAGGAGTTCCCTTGACTGTCCTACGTCTTCATCATCAGACCTCTAATGACAGTCACAACCCATCTAGGTGTAAAGTTCTCATCAACACAAATTAATCAAGCCCAAACACAAGGTAGCTACTGTAAAACGTTGAGGAGTTCCCTTGACTGTCCTACGTCTTCATCATCAGACCCCTAATGACAGTCACAACCCATCTAGGTGTAAAGTTCTCATCAATACAAATTAATCAAGCCCAAACACCAGGTAATTGCTGTAAATCGTTGAGGAGTTCCCTCGACTGTCTTTCGGCTCCATCATCAGATCGACTCCAGACCTTCATAAAATAGTAGTGCTTTAAAATACTTAATGAAAAAAATTACAAACGCACTAGTCGCCCCTACGATTTTCGAAGGTTCCCCTCGATTTCTCTAGGATGCCATCATCAGATCCTGGTTTCCTTATCATGGTACCACCGCTGGAATATCTCCTTTCCAACAAAAAAAGATTCATCAAAATCGGTTCATAAACGACGAAGTTATCCGCGAACACACATAAAAAAAAAAATATATATATATATATATACCATATATACAGGGTGTCCCAAAACTTTGCCACATGGAGGGGAAGTACCTTAAATATTGTAGATAGAGAATTTTACTGAATAAAGACTTCATTTTTATTTTAAAAACAATACGAACTGCATTCAAAGATTTTTGAAAACTCGCTTGCCACTCTCGGGAATCTAACCGGCTAAAATCCGAAAAAATAACACCCTGTACTTTTATGGCATCAATCGATAGGATCAATCACAAGGATCAAATCACTCTAACAAACATGGGAAATTAAATGAAAGGAAAACCGTGATATCTTAACTTATAAGAATTCAAATAAGTGAAAATTAAAATAAGTAACAATTTTATGGGTTTCCTTTCATTTAATTTACTATGTTTCTTAAAGAGATTTTATCCTTATGATTGACCCTATCGATTGATGCTATAAAAGTACAGGTTGTTATTATTCGGATTTTAGCCGGTTCGATTCCCGAGTGTGGCAAGCGAATTTTCAAAATGAAAGGAAACCATAAAATCTTCACTTATTTTAATTGAACGAATAAAAAATGGTAAAATAACTAATTTGTTGCTCGAAATTTGCTCCATTTTTTTGTGGATACACTTTATCTTTGAATTCATGAATTTATAAGTTTAGATTTCATGGTTTTCCTTTCATTTAATTTACCATGTTTGTTAGAGAGATTTGGTTCTTATCATTGATCCTATCGATTGATGCCATAAAAGAACAGGGTGTTAATTTTTCGGATTTTACCCGGTTCGACTCCCGAGTGTGGCAAGCGAGTTTTCAAAAATCTTTGAATACAGTTCGTATTGTTTTTAAAATAAAAATGAAGTCTTCATTCAGTAAAATTCTCTATCTACCATATTTAAGGTACTTCCCCTCCATGTGGCAAAGTTTTAGGACACCTGTATATATGGTCGAATTGAGAAACCTCCTCCTTTTTTGAAGTCGGTTTAAAAATATAATATTTTTAACAGGTTCAGATGAAAAGCAACTACTTATCAGGATTAAAACGGGAAACTTAGCACTACTCATACACCACCATTATAATATATTGTATCTTGTACCTTATTTGTCGTGTTTGATGAGTAGATAGGTAATAATAAATAAAGCTATTTGATTAATATATTTAATTCCATTGTACCTAGCCTTCATTGACTATGCAAAACATACGGCAGCAATCACCATACGGCTGTTTTCAGGGCACTAGAACAGAAACACAGCACGCAAATAGCCGCATGCAAAGATTACTCTACGGTGTGGAGATTGAACATGTCCATGAATATGCCAAAGTATCTCTTTCCAGGTAAGGCAGGACAAAGAGCTAACACGCCAGATAGACAATGTCTGGGAGACCTTTTGGTCTATGAAAGAGCTGATGAAGGGGTACCTTTCAATAAAAGTAAAGCGAAAACTCATGGACATGTGCAATCTTCCATCTACACATTATGAATATGGAGCATAAACATGGTCTTTGACGAAACTTTAGAAGTCCAGATTCGCGGTATGCGAGCGGGCTATGGAGCGCAGTACCTATTATAGGTCTAACGCCAACTGACCGCGTAAGACATTACACACTGCGAACGCGAATTTTCTGTGCGGGCCAAAAAGTCGCCAAGCTTACAATTTAACTGGACTGGTCATCTGCGTAACACCTTTTAAGCCAACATCGCTACCGACTATATAAGTCCCACAAAATGTAAGACGACCACGCAGCAGGCCTCTGGGCCACATTAGGCCATCTCCTTCTGCGGAGATGGCCTGATGAACTGAACACCTTTGCGAGGGGTTGATCTTCACCCACGACAGGCAGGAGTGGAAGTAGGCCTTTGCCCAACAGTGGGAGATAAATAAATATCGCCAGACTTACACACCAATTGTATGGTCCCAAACTAAGAAACGCTTGTATTATGGCTACCATACAATGGACTGGGGGGGGGATCCCAGTGACACTGACTCAGGCAAATTACGACGAATAGGTCTGGGGTGCTACTCGCTTTCAAACGAAAACGATATTGCGGACGATATTTCGCGTGTTTCCTACCACGGTTCTCATCCGTTCCGAAATTTCTTCCGAACGCAAATTGTTTGACGGATCGTTTCTCTAAACCTACTCTAATTGGTAAATGTTCCGAACGAAAATTTGATTTTGACAGATGATTTTCGCGATATTAACCTCAAAATCGACGAAACCAAAAGTGTTATCGTTTGATTATCGTTTGTGTTGATTTTATTAGAAAATTGTATTAAAATGGCTGCAAGATTAGTTTTAATCGAGGCTGCTCTACGTAAGGAACGTTTAGAGCGTAGAAGAAGTCGGCCTCGCCTGCGGAATCAATTAAATGTTAGCCAAATTTTTGACTCAAAGAGTTTGTGGGAAATTACAGACTCAGTCGGCAATAATTTGAGGAGTTGTGTAAGGAAATAGTGCCGTTGTTACCTCCACTTCGGAGGTGTTATGGAATCGACCTCACAATATATTTTGGTGGTGTATATTTTTTATCGTTTTCTTAAATAAATATTGGCATTTCTCTGTTCATAATCCTCATCTTTTTTTCAGGTCCTTACGGCTTTGAATTTTTATGCCTGAGGCAGTTACCAAGGATCTGTGGGACAAAACCTAGACGGGCCCATGGCACAACAGACTGTGTCTTGTTGTTTGCAGGAGGTTACGACTGCCCTCAATGCACTCCATATACTAAGGAAATACATAAAATTCCCGCAAAATATTAATGAAAGGCATCTCATTAAGCGGCGGTGAGTACCTAGCTAACATGTATCTAAGTTTTATTATTAATATTGGCTTAGTGTATTTTGAATAAATGTGATATCATAATGTTCCATATTTAATGAAAAATATGGGCTTCCGGGTGTGATTGGGTGCATTGATTGCACTCATATTGCAATTATTGTTGCACCTTCGCAGGAAGAGGAAAAATATTTTAATCGAAAACATTTTCATTCAATTAATACTCAAGTTTTGAGTATAAGACCAAATATTAATTATTGTTTGAATGTTGTTGGTGTAAGATCTAGGTACTGTTGTATATGATTCCCATTAATCTCTATACTTACCTTCTATTTATGTATATTACATTGAATAACTTTCTTTTCTAGATATGCGACAGTGGGTGCTATACTTATAACTAATGTGGACGCTTCATTTTGTGGAGCAACACATGATGCATATATTTGGAGAGAGTGTGACATAAGAACCCACATGGAGGGTCTCCAGAGTGAAATAGTTTATCTATTAGGCATGTTTGAATTGATTTATTTGTGTTAAAATATAATATAATAATGTATGTAATGTAACTCACATTAATATTTATTTTAAAATTTTAGGCGATTCTCGTTACGCTCAAAGGGAGCATATGATGATACCTATAGATAATGCTGTTGAAGACTCTCCTGAGGGAAGATACAACTCTGTCCAAAAGAGTGCACGCACCACCATAGAACGCACATTTGGCATATTGAAAGGTCGATGGAGATGTCTTTTGGCAGCTCGGCAGCTCGCACTACATTACTGTCCTGAAACAGCAGGTAAAATTATAATAGCCTGCTGTGTTTTACATAAGTTATGTATAAATATAATTCATTTGCTTTAATTTATTTTTACTTTGTTTTAGGAGATGTGAAAAAAATGCCAAGCGCTTCCTGCCCCGTTTCTTTTCAACAGCTACACCTTTCAAACTTATAAAAAGTTGTACTTTAAGGTAAAATAAAAATAAATGCCTTATTATAATAGTTTTATTTATTCTAACCCCTACCTACAAAGTTCTAGGTAAATAACAGTAATTACTGCCCTAAGCATGTATAGAAGTTTGTACCTATATCCATTGACGTAGGAATTTCTACGATTTTATTTTCTCTATTCAGCATTACATATTACTAGGTACAATATTTATGCATAGCTAGGGAAATCGGTACCTTAAGGTAAAATAAAAAAAAACCCTTATTATAATAGTTTTATTTATTCTAACCCCTACCTACAAACGTCATGGTAAATAACAATAACAGTCTACATGCTGTGTGGAGTGACTACACGCTTCCTGGCTGTATACGGCAAACTACATGACTTCAGGCAAATCTTGAAACAAACTGAGGCTGTGGGAAGCTCGGTGGTTGGCTTGTTTGACTGGATGTGGATGGCGTTGGTTGATTGGTCTGAAAAAAAAGCAAATTTAATAGCTAATAGAATCATGACATATTGTAATCAAATGAGATTTGATGGATTTAATTTAAAATAGATTTAAATTCTTACATAAAAATTCATCTTTATAATGAAATCAATTATCGTTGAAGAAATATTTTAACAACAAAGATGTAGAATTATTTGATGAGATTTGAAGAATGACTTCCTCACTAAAGGCTGACACTCTGGCTATAGTAAGGCGTCCAACAAACCCATCTCCCATGATAGACAGGACTTAATTGCTGAATGTAACTCATCTAATTCTAAGTATCTTAATTACTATTCTCTAAGAAGTCCACGCAGCTGTAATAGGGCAGCCCCTGATGCCTGCGAGCTCGGTGTTCCTGACTGTTTATCTCTCTGCACGGTCCTCTTCCAATTGTATCAAGCTTCTGACATCACAGCCAGCAGTTGATTGCCTTTTCCTTCTGGTATGTGTAGGTTGTGAGTCTGCAAAACAACATTCCAATTTAAATACTTCAACAAAAAATGCCTCGGACACTTAACGGGTTTAGAAAAATAATTTTAACTAAATGGACACTTTTTACTAAGTTAAATAGTTGCCCTGATTATGCTTAAGGGTACCTACTATGTCCAGCAGTGGACGGCCTTTGGCTGAAATGACTTATGAAAGATATTTCATACAAATCCATCATGTACTAAAATATTTATGATAGCATTACTGAAAATACCATTAACAAATACTCACAACTTCTGGAGGTCCGGGATTCTTGTCACATCGGTGGTAGACTCGGGGGTTCTAAGTGGCTCGTGGTTTCGTGGCGGATTTCTACATTCCCCATAACCCGTTTGTGTAGCCATTTTAAACTGAAAAGATGTAGATATGCATTGTTATTATTAAGGAAATGAGATATATTTAGTGAAATAACTAATTACTATGTATATTTATAATGTTTTACTTACATGTTTTGGAAGACAAACTTTTGGAGACCCAAAATGCCGACAAAATGGCTTGAAGCTTTTATACGGAATGTGTATCACGATTCCGAAGTATGTAAGAAGCACTTGGAAACATCATTTATTAATACAACACTTGAGAAACTAACTTCAGAAAACATCAATTAATTCAAACGAAAAATCTCACAACATAAACATTGACTGACAGAGTGTGAATATACGGATAATTTTGATTGTCATACGTTACTACCAATCGTTCGCAAGAAATAGTACTCTTCAATTTAGTTGGTTAACAATGTCCGTAAAAGGGAACACCATAAACACTATAGAGAATTATACTGTCTATGGTATTTTTTGTTCAAAATATAAATTTTTACCCATATATTAATATTTTCTGCATGAATATTACAAGTAATGCTTGATTTACCACATACTATACGTAAAATTTAAAAATAAAGCTACCTAGTTTAATTATTTCAAGATAAAGTAAAAACCGTAATTTACCGAAGTTGACGTCAAAAAGCAACCACACTATTTTGCTCGTCCCATTCGTTCACGAAAATTGTCTATGGATCCGTACTTCGTGTGCCCATCCGCAAAAGAACAAGAGTAGCAAATTAGCAAAATTTCGGATTGAATATCGTTCGTTAACGTAAGTTGCGTTTCGCAAACCGTGGTAGCACCCCTGGTCTGGCGGAAATTCAACCCGCAAGCTCCCGATGCAGTGATTATAGCGGCCAACGCTCAAACCATCGCGCCACGCGGTCGTTGATACCTACCTATTCTTGTTTTATGTAGGTAGTTAATTAAATAAAATAGCAGCAGGGGATATAAAAATGTATCATTAATTAAATATACACCATCTTTAAAAGATCGAAATAATTTGGGTACATTTAAAATCGGTGATATTATGTACACGATACTTATGGAGGTAAAGAACTATCATATTGTCTGGCCTATGGGTTTAGTTAAACCAAACGAATACAGTGCAAGCGTTATTTCTTAATATTTCTGTTTACACCAAAATAAAGCAAGAATGAAACAGATATTCTCCATTTATCCTGGGTAAAAGATTTTATGTAGGCAACACCTAATGCAGTCATACCAATATAACCACAAGTCGTTCACTTTCGTGAAACCATAGACAGTAGGAAAAAAATTGGTACAATTTTTTTGAGTGAATTTAGTGATGTCCGTTGTGAAACGCATTCTAAAGTTCGGCTTTATTTTATTTTTAGGGCGTAAATGACATCGACAGTTCCATACGACGGTGCTGCCTCTACCGGCCGCGTGTCACTTTGGAAGTCCTAGGATGTCATAATAAATGCATTCCGGATGCGTGATTAGAATATATAGAAATATCATTGTTATATATATATATATATATATATCATTGTTATGACTGAATATTCCTTTAAATAGTGAAATTATTTCGTATTGTGCTATATTTTGTTCATCAATAACACCTAAAGGAAGTGGTAAATGATCCAGAATTGTCGTTTTAAACGTCTCTCTTTATTGGCTGTAATACTATTATCCGAAGTTTCACGCCAAATAAGGGGGTAGGTAGGGTAGATAAACATTATTTGTTTCATATAATTACCTTAATCTGACAACATTTTTTTACTTCCTTAATTAATGACTTGTTAGATAGAATAGAATAGGGGGTTAGAATACTGTCTCTCCCTGAATTCAGTAGCTTCATCAGTACCTATACTCCATTTGTTAGCATTAGACAGAAGTTAAAAAAGGTTATTTTTAGTGTCCACTTTGTAACAAAAGTACAAATAACATGTTACAGTTATGACTGACGTCGAATTTATTATAATCTATTTATATACCAGCTTGTCACACCTAACTGTAATTATTTTAATTATTTATATTATAAAATAAATTGTATTTCATTTAAATATTATCATTTCAGTCCAATTTAAAATTAAGCGTCAATGCTAAAAACCTAAAAGAAGCAGGGGTTAACAATACCGGGAACGTATTTCGTTCCACTATAATCCTAACAAATCTAAAATGTTACCTAATCCGTTCAAAGGTTATGACAGCAGGGTATTTCTAATTTTGTCGGATTATGTTGTCTATGAAATTGACGTAAATAGTTTTCTGTCAGTGTTTGTCATTGAGTCATTCACCATCATTTATTTTTTCATTAATTTTTTGTTGTCAGTTTATAATGTGTGATACGATCTTATTATAAATAAAACATAGTATAAAAAGTACTTTTATTTTGGTTATCGAAGTATTTAACATTGTTTTATGTGAAAACTATTTTAATGTAACCACTCTAAATAAAAGTTGTTTTGACATTGCAATAAAATGTTTTGGATCCCTGCTTCTACGAGCCTCTTATTTCTAATGTTATAATAAATGGGGTATAGGTAACTTGACAGTTGGAAGGATACCTACCTAACAGTTTTTGACTAAAATAATAAATTATAGTGAAGTGGAAAATAGAATCAACTAAATTGAATGAGTTTAATAATGTATTTTTATGCAATTTCTTATTGAATTTAATCGCTAAGAAATAATAGAAATGTTTTAATTTTATTATTTTGAATATACATACAATCTTCCTACTTTATTCTTATATTCCAAAGGCATTTATAAAGTTTTATATTAATTATAAAACTATTGTTTATTGTTCACATGTTCTTATAAAAATAAAAAGTTATTATTTATTAATAATTCTTTTATTCATTATACAACTCAAAACTTTATTTTTAAAATATTTAAGCTCCCCATCGGCTTCGGGAACAGGTTGCTAATTACCGGCGGTCAAGCCTCGAGGGAAAGAAGGAACATACTCACAATTAATTTATTATTTTTAAAATTTACGCATAATCGTTTACTACCCCAACACTATTAGTACTAGTATGGTATAATTATTATTCTTTAAAAAAAAAACAAAAAGTGGATTTGAGCAATGAACTCAAAGAGCAAATGAACTTAACGACTTAGGTACCTACAAAACATGAAAACACAAAACATGCAAGCAGTAAACAAGCAATACACCCATTTTTTTAATATCTTCACAGCGCAGCATAGCATCGAATATCTACGTTACACACACTTTATTACTCTGATTATTATCATGGTACTTTATAATAAACTAGCTTTTGCCCGCGACTTCGTCCGCGCAGGTTATACATTTAAAAAATTCCGTTTCCGTTTGCTGGAACCCAAATCCCGTATCCTGGATATCCCGGATCCCGTATCTCATATCCCTGATTCTGTATCACATATCCCGTAGTACCTCGTATCCCGTATCGCGTATCGCGGATCCTGTATCCCGTATCCCGTATCCCGTATCCCGTATCCCGGATCCAGTATCCATTATCCAGTATCCGTATCACGCATCCCACATCCCGTATCCCGTATCCCGTATCACGCAACCCACATCCCGTATCCCGTATCCAATATCCCGTATCCCGTATCCCGTATCCCGTATCGCGTATCCATATCCGTATCCCGTATCCCGTATCACGCATCCCACATCCCGTATCCCGCATCCCATATCTCATACCCCGTATAATTTTCATAAACGCTTTTTTTTAAAGACACCTAATCGCCAATTTTCATAATTCTAACTACAAAAATGACGAACTTCCATACAAACTTTCACCCCCTATTTTAACCCCTTAAGGTATAAATTTACAAAAAAACTGAAATTATTATTTTTAATACGTAAAAAGAAACCTAAACACAAATTTTCATTATGCTAACCTCAGAAATGACGAACTTCCATACAAACTTTCGAGGCCCCAGTTGGGACCGTGTCCCTCTCACTCCGAGTTGCCATGCCAAAATAATATTATTGTTGGGTAGCTTGAACAAAGTAACAAAATGGACTCGCAACACGCATAATTCAACGAACAAAATGTTCTGTCAATTCTTGGGGGAGGGGAGGTAACCACTACATTAAAATTGACGCACACTTACTCAAAACATTTTGTGTCATTATAAACGCACACGTAAAGAAATGTGCAACACTAGTATATTTTACGCACACTAAAAGATCTAATACGTCAACATACAAAATTTTACTACCGTAGGACCATCGGTGTAATAGGGTGAATACCACTATCGATATTTCTAATTAGCTATATCGATAGTTTCATATACTCATTATTACATTTATAGCTGTCATTATAATCTACTGAATTATCTCTACTGAAACAGCTGAACAAGAAATAATGAGTAACTCACGAGGCGTAAATATTCAACGGAAACAAGATGATTCCGGGTACATCCCAATTCAGTTCCTTGAAAATGAGATTATCTAAAAAATAAGTACCTAATGTTCCCAAATAAGCTGTTTCATCCCCCCCCACTCCCACTCGACCAGCGCCATCTGCTGCCACTGGCCTGGCTGATATCTTTTGTTAGGTAGGTACGTATAAACGTAATAGGTATTATTATACTAATGTCATCATCATCATCATTTCAGCCAAAAGACGTCCACTGTTGGACATAGGCCTCTCCCAAGGTTTATTATACACTATATATATTATATTTTTATCGATACCGGTCTGCAATCATAAATAAACACTACTACAACACTGTTCAAATCAAAAAGTATATATGTCGAGATTAATTCTTGCAACACTGACTAATACGACTGAATAATTTTGATACTTGATTTATTATTTTCCATATTATTTATTATTCATAATGCAAGCGCAAGCACTTTTAAGTTTTCTTTGATGTTGGTCAATAAGATAATATTTGTTATACATATATTTATGCCATATGTGATTCATCGCCTCAGTAGCAGACGCTGCCTGCTTCTGGGTCATATGGACCCGGAGCAGTGTCAGGTTCGATTCCGTTTATCAAGATCAAGAATTTATCGAGATCGTATTTATCTGAATTGTTTCGATAGTGGGTGTTTTTGTTTCAACATGAGTTAGTTATTTTTTTTTGTATTTTAGGAAAATAAAACAAACATATCATAGCTACTGCGTTTTTTAATGATTTTTTTATTTTAATCTTGGTCTAAATATTCCACTCCTGATAAATCCATATATTGGCGTGGGCCTGCCGCTGCCTCATCATCATCAGTCTCCACAGCATTGCTGTCATCTTGAAGATTTATTATTAATCGATTAATGTCATCGTAAAGAGCAATTTTCGACTATTCTTCTAACGGTACCTGAAAAATAAAATAATTCAATAAAAGATAATTTCTTTAATGCTTTAAGATTATTTGTTTATTTAGTAATTAAGTAACGATGTTAACTGACAAGCAAACATAGAAAAATAAAGCAACCTTAGTTTATGTATTGGTCGAGATGAAAGTTGTGTTGCAAAAGACTCGAGTTCTTTAGCCTCATTTTTAGGGCTCGAGCCTTTTTAAGAAACCTCGAAGGCTAAAGAACTAATTCAACCACGAGTCTTCGAGGCGAAGAGGAGGCTCTCGGAAATAAAGCCTTTATTTTGAAGCTGTTTCTAAAAAGGCTTGGAGCCCTTTTTTATTTTAGCCCTTTGACTTTAATTGAATATGCACGACTATTCTGAACTACTACCACTATTGACCATTCTCGACTATTTTCACCATTATTGACTATTTTGACCATTATTGACTATTTTTGGCCATTGTTAACTATTTTAGACCATTGTTGACTATTTTTAGCCATTGTTGACTATTTTTGCAAATTTTTGAGTATTTTAAAATATTTTTGACTTTTGTAGACTATTTTTGACCATTGTTGACTATTTTTAAATATTTTTGACTATTCTTGACTATTTTGACCATTGTTGACTCTTTCGAACATTGTTGACTATTTTTAAATATTTTTGACTATTCTTGACTATTTTGACCATTGTTGATTATTTTTGCCATTGTTGACTATTATTGACTATTTTTGACCTTTGTTGACTATTCTTGACTAGATTTTTTATATTTTTGACCATTGTTGACTACATATTCTTGACCATTGTTGACTATTCTTTACTTGATTTGACTATTTTTGAGTATTTTGTAATTTTTTGTCAATTTTGGCTATTTTTTTACTATTTTTGAACATTGTTGATTATTTTGGACCATTGTTGACTATTTTGACTGTTTTTGACTACTTTTGACTACTTTTGACTACTTTTGAACTTTTTGACTATTCTTGACAGTTTTTGCCGATTTTTTACTATTTGTGACCATTGTTGACTATTTTTGACCATTGTTGACTATTTTTGAGTACTTCGACTATTTTGACTATTCTTGACTATTCTTGACCATTGTTGACCACAGTTGACCATTTTGACATTTTTTGGTCATTATTAACCATTGTTGACTATTCTTGACTATTTTTGACAGTTTTTACCGATTTTTTACTATTTTTGACAGTTTTTGCTGATTTTTGACTATTATTGACCATTGTTGATTATTTTTGACCATTGTTGACTATTTTTTACTAGATTTGAAAATTTTTGAAAACTTTTGACCATTATTGACAATTTTGACTATTTTTGACCATTGTTGACTATTTTGGACCATTGTTGACTATTTTTTGACTAATTTTGACTAATTTTGACCTTTAATGACTATTCTTGACTATTTTTGACAGTTTTTACCGATTTTTGACAGTTTTTGACTATTTTTGCCGATTTTTGATTATTTTTGACCATTGTTGACTATTTTTTTACTAGATTTGACTATTTTTGACCATTTTTGCCAATTTTTGCCAATTTTTGCCAATTTTTGATAATTATTGACAAATTTTGATAATTTTTGACAATATCTGAAATTTTTTGACAATTTTAAAAAAAAAATGTAAATTTTTGTAAATTTTTGACTATTTTTGACTGTTTTTGACTATTTTTGAACATTGTTTACTATTTTGGACCATTGTTGACTATTTTGCCGATTTTTGATTATTTTTGACCATTGTTGACAATTTTTTTACTAGATTTGACTATTTTTGACGTTTTTCGTCAATTTTTGTCAATTTTTGACTGTTTTTGCCGATTTTTTCCGATTTTTGACAATTTTTGACCATTGTTGACTATTTTTTACTAGATTTGACTATTTTTGACGATTTTTGACAATTTTTGACCATTGTTGACCATTTTTTACTAGATTTGACTATTGTTGACGATTTTTGACAATTTTTGACAATTTTTGTCAATTTTTGACAATTTTTGACCATTGTTGACTATTTTTTACTAGATTTGACTATTGTTGACGATTTTTGACAATTTTTGACTATTTTTGACCATTTTTGAACATTGTTGACTATTTTGGACCATTCTTGACTATTTCTGACAGTTTTTGCCGATTTTTTACTATTTTTGACCATTGTTGACTATTCTTTACTTGATTTGACTATTTTTGAGTATTTTGTCAATTTTTGTCAATTTTGGCTATTTTTTACTATTTTTGAACATTGTTGATTATTTTGGACCATTGTTGACTATTTTGGACTATTTTTGACTATTTTTGACTAATTTTGACTATTTTTGACTACTTTTGACTACTTTTGACTACTTTTGACTACTTTTGACTACTTTTGACTACTTTTGCCTACTTTTGACTACTTTTGACTATTTTTGACGATTTTTGTCAATTTTTGACAATTTTTGACCATTGTTGACTATTTTTTACTAGATTTGACTATTGTTGACGATTTTTGACTATTTTTGACCATTTTTGAACATTGTTGACTATTTTGGACCATTGTTGACTATTTTGGACTATTTTAAACTAATTTTGACTATTTTTGACTACTTTTGACCTTTGTTGACTATTCTTGACTATTTTTGACAGTTTTTGCCGATTTTTTACTATTTTTGACCATTGTTGACTATTTTTTACTAGATTTAAAAAGTCAAAAATGGTCACGTAACCTCAGGCCTGCCCTTATTAGGATTTACAGATTGAAACGGCAAACCAAACCAATGTTTATTCTCATCTTACAAGAATATTAAAATTGACACTTAAATTAACTTAAATAACAAAGATTAACTGTCATAAGCATCGTTCGGTAGTGGACAAATATTATTGAACGCTCGCTTGATGATTCCTCTTGCTGTGCGGATTTCTGCCACCCTTGTGATGCCGTCCTGACCTGGGCAGCATGCGACGATACGCCCGAGGCTCCATTGGCAGGGAGGCAGGCGCGCCTCCTTCACCAGCACCGTAGTACCGACGCTGAGCTGCTGACCCTTGGAACTCTTCCATTTTGTGCGCTCCTGTAACAGTCCTAAGTAATCCCTTGACCATCGTTGCCAGAAATCTTGTTGCAGTTGCTGTAGTTGTTGGTAGTGTGTAAGTCGGTTCATTGGTACATCTACGTACTCATAGTCAGGCAAGGAAGTAGGCGTTCTGCCAATCAAGAAGTGAGCTGGCGTTAAGCAAGAGATGTCATCATCATTTGAATTTGGAATAGGGCACAGGGGCCGCGAATTTAAAACCCCTTCTACCTGAGTAAGTACTGTACAAAATTCTTCGTAGGTTAATAAGGCTTGTCCTTATACCCGCTTTAAGTGGTATTTACAGCTCTTTACGGCCGCTTCATGCAGACCGCCCATATGAGGGGTGTAGGCTGGTAGGAACTTCCATTCCATTCCTTCACCTAAACAAGAAGTTGTTATCTCACTAGAGTTATAGCGTATAAAATTATAGAGCTCGGTTAACTCGTTGCATGCTCCACGGAATGTTGTCCCGTTATCACTCAGCATTTCCTTCGGTCTCCCACGTCGGGATACGAATCGTCGAAAGGCCGAGAGAAAGGCTGAGGTCTCTAAGCTAGTTATTAGTTCAATGTGGATTGCCTTTGTAGTCATACAAATAAATATAGCAATGTAGCATTTACTCGTTTTGTAACCACGACCTCTCCTATCTCTGATTGTAAATGGCCCTGCATAATCAACAGCCGTACTTGTGAAGGGAGGGGAGGGGGTTACCCTTGTTGTAGGTAAATTTCCCATAATAGGTGTAGGTAATCTAGGTTTGGCTCTGAAACACGTTACGCATTTGTGAACAATTTTATTTGCCATGCATTTACCATGTATCGGCCAGTACCTTTCCCTAATCGATGACAACAACAGCTGTGGACCAGCATGTAGTAGTCTGATGTGTTCATCATGTAATATAAGCTTGGTTAAGTTGTGGTTGTGTGGTAGTATGATAGGATGTTTTTTGTCATGTGGGTAGTGTGACAACCCTAAACGACCACCTACTCTCATTATTCCATGATCCATAAAAGGATTTAAACCTAATAAATTTGATGATTTAGGAAGAGACTTATTATTGTATAACAATTGGTACTCATTTGGATATGATTCAACTTGTGAGATTTTAATTAATTTATTTTTACTTTCATTCAATTCTTTGACAGACAGTGGACCATTTAATTTTTTCCCTTGACAGTTGTGTATGAACCGGTACATATATGCCAAACAGTGAGTTAATTTGTGTAGGTTAGACCATTTATGAAATAATTTGTCTGTAAGCTCACTTGGTTCCACTTTAGTAGAAATATTACAATAAGTTTCGGTTGTACTAGGTATAGATAAATCATGTGATTTTGAAATTTGTTGGGATGGCCAACATTCAATGGGTTTACTGAGCCACGAAGGTCCTGCCCACCACAAGTCACAATCGGCCAACTTGTCAGCGTGCAGTCCTCTAGATAACAAATCTGCAGGGTTGTCACCGGATGCTACCCAATGCCAATCCCTGGTGGCTGTTGAACCCTTTATTTCGTTTACTCGGTTTTTTATAAAACTGTTTAATTTGTCTGGGTGTTGTGACTTTATCCACGCCAGTGCCACATTGGAATCGCACCAAAAATATTTATTCGAGAAAGTACATTTAAAGGCTTTGTTTACAGTTTGAAATAGGCCTGTAAGTAACAAAGCAGCGCGTAGTTCAAGTCTCGGTATCGTTTCACTACGCGCTACTCTGCTCTTAGCACAGAGTAGACGTACTAGAATCCGCCCCTGACCATCTATAGTACGCATATAAATCGCCGCTCCGTATGCGGTTAACGAACTATCTGAAAACCCATGCATTTCCAATGTGACATAATCGCTAATAAGAACATGTCGTGGTACGGTCATTGAGTTCAATGCGGACAACCCTGTATACAGGATTTCCCACTCACTTGACAGCTCAATAGGGAGGGGATCGTCCCATTCGGTTTTAACTTTCCACAATCGTTGGATAAAACATTTTGCTAAAATTATGACAGGTCCTAATAGGCCCAGTGGGTCAAAAATAGCGGAAACTATGGACAAAATTTTTCGTTTAGTTAATGGATTAGGTAATTTATCGTTTTTAAATTTATACATTAGGGAATCGGTGTTCTCACTGCTGCACCACGCCAGTCCTAATACCTTATGAGTATCGTCGTGCCCTAGAGTGGTGAATGACGTATTAGTATGTGTGGACTGCGTAGAACAAGACACAGTGTTGAGTATAATACTGGAATTTGATCTCCACTTACGTAGGTTAAAGTTTGCTGTTCTAAGAATTCGATCTATTTGGACAGCTGTTTCAGCTACCTCTCGCTCATCATCACCGCTATAAATAATGTCATCCATATAGAAATCTCGGGCTATGACAGCGGCCGCATTGGGATACCTAATTGCGTTATCCATTGACAGTTGTAATAGACAACGTGTCGCTATATAGGGTGCGCATTTCAGGCCAAAACTAAGTGTAGTCAACTTATAGGTTATTAATGGATCCTTTGCATTTTCGCGCCATAATACACATTGTAAATTGTGTTGATTAGGTTCAATGTATATCATTCTATACATTCTTTCTATGTCAGCATTAACTACATACTTATTTTTCCGGAATCTTAGTAATATTGCTACTAGACTGTCTTGGTGTATTGTACCCTTATACTGCAAATCATTCAATGATTTTCCTGTGCTGGTTTTGTAAGAGGCGTCTACAACTACCCTAAGAGGGGTGGTGATCTTTTCAAGGTTTAAAACACCATGATGTGGTAAATAGTTGCAGTTGTTGGTTTCGGTTGCAGAACATTCAACCATATGACCAGCATCTTTAAACTCTCTCATGAAATTTACATACTTCTCCTTATACTCCGGACTACGAGCGAATTTTAATTCTAATGTTTTAAACCTCTTAAAGACCACAGATCTTGAATGACCAAGCTCTGTACTCGGCTCCTTTAATGGTAACCTCACTACAAAATTACCATCTGAAGACCTTGTGTGTTTACTAAATATTTTTTCACACGCTGTAAGCTCATCATCCGGTAACTTGGTATCTGAGTGACACTCATCTATATTCCAAAACGTATGTAACTCATTATTATAGGTAAAGTTACACCTCACTTGAAGTGGTTGAGTAGGTACACTGATTTGACCAGAGACTACCCAGCCTAGTCGGGTTCTTTGTAGTATAGGTAGGCCATCACCTAACTTGTGTTGACCTATACACAAAAGTTGGTAGAAATGTTCAGCACCTATGATGATATCTACCTCCCCCCCTTGGAAGAGTGACTCATCTGCTAAGTGAAAACGTTGGGGAATATTAAAATATTGAGTTTCTGTTTTGTAACATGGTAGGTTGCATATTTTTGGTACAATAAAACAAGATAAATTGGTAGAAAATAAATTATCCTTTGACTGGATTTTAAGTTTACAAACTTGGTTTACTTTGGTAACATTTTCGTTAAATCCTAATACTTCCAAACTAAATCTATTAGATGGTAAGTTTAGTCTATTAAAGGCATTTTCGGTAATAAAGTTGGATTGAGAGCCCGAGTCGAGCAACACTCTCATAACTTGCAATTGGTTATTATTATCTACAACCTTTACCTGGGCTGTAGACAATATTATCGCCTTTTTATTAGTCTTAACTACCTGTTGGTTACTGAACAAACTCACTGACGACGGTGGTTCGACCGGTGGCACAGTGGGTTCGCCATGCAGAGTCGATTCTTGCATGGGTGTTGGCCCTGTAGTATTCGGTTGAGTATTCGGTTGTATGTGTAGTAGTGTGTGGTGCCTACCTTTACACGTCCTACACGTACTCGCGCGACAATTTGGTAATGCATGGTTTGACCCTAAACAGTTCAAGCACAGCCCGATACGTTTGACAGCGCGAATGCGTGCTATTGTATTTAGAGCCAAGAACTTAGGGCATTGGTTGATGTAGTGCCCCTCTCCACAATTACGACATTGATTAGGTATATTATTATTTTTAGGTGGTACCTTAGGTTTTGCTTGAGGCGGGGAGGTCGTGGTTACCAACGCATTCCCTGGCGGGCCTGCACGGGAGTGTTCATTGAAAGCAGCTGCATTACTCATTGACTCCTGCAGGTCAGCTTGGGTACGCAGAAATGTCTTGAATTCCTGTAACGTGGGCAATTCACGAGAATTAATTTTCTCCTCCCACTTCCTTTGCAATGGGATTTCAAGTTTAGAACCAAGGAAAAATATTATGAGCAGGTCCCAGCCTTCGGTAGCAACATTTAATGATTTTAATGTGCGCAAGTGCTTAGAGATTCTATCGGTTAGTGACCTCAAAGATGTGGCGTTAGTGGGCACAGCTTCTATATTAAACAAAGCTCTCAAATGATTATAAACAAGCACTCTTGGGTTATTATAGCGTTCGCATAGAAGCTGCCAAGCGATAGCGTAGCTATCCTCTGCATACTCCAGTGAGCTAACAACTTCCAGTGCGCTAGCAGTGAGACAGCTTCTTAAATATTTAAATTTTTGAATAGCCTTTAAATTGGTTTTATTAACAAGAGCATCAAAGGTATCTCTAAACTCAATCCAGTTAGTGACATTACCATTGAACGAGGGGAGCTTGATATCAGGATACTTAATGGACTCGCTGATCGGTTCGATGTTGGTCACAGCCTCACCCCCCTTTGGTTGGGTAACAGCACCACAATGCTGCTTAAGATAGCCTTTACCTGTTGCTAAACATGAATAATATGAATTCTCAAAGTTCTCTCTCTCTAACAATTGAATTTCGGTATCGGCTGCTAGAGTTTCAATTACATCTTGAATTTTCTCAAAATCTTTAAACACATCAATTATCTTATTAATGCGAAACTCTAGTTCTAAGAGCTGATCAGCAGATAATGTGTTTGTATCTAGCTTAGACAGGTATTTTTTGAACAAGGTTAACTTCCCCTTAACCACCCCACGTTTTTTAATCAGAGTCTTTAGCTTTGTGTCCTCTAAAACTGTAGTTTCAGAGTCATTGTCTGACGACGACATGGTGTGGTAGGTATTTGGTATAATAATAGGTAAATTTACAATAAGTAGGTGCCTACCTAAGTATTTACCCAGGTAGTAGGTAACGAGTTGAAATTACAAGTTGAAGTTGGAATAGAAATTGAATAGGTATGCCAGCTCACTTACTTGGTTAACAGAAGCACAACCCAACCTTATTAGCAGTAGGTATTCCACGCCTTGTCTTCTTTGGTAACTGCACAACGAGTTGGGTTTGTTCTCCGTCTGGTGAAACTGGTAGGTATGTTTGGTACACAACAACTTGGTTTTCAGCTCCGTGATAGGTTTTATATTCGGTAGGTATGATGATACTCCACAGTAAATTGGTTTCCAGCTTACAGGTAGCTTCACCGGTCCCTTTTTTCTCAGAATTTTTCTCTCGTCAAAATGGCGACACGCCCTCGGATCACGCGTCGTTTTTTCAGAGTCGAAATCTCTTCTATACCGTTGAATCTTGCAATGACTGATAGCCTGATGACTCGGTCACCATGTTAAAATCTGTATCTACGTCTTCGGTTGTTCAGGGTTTCAGTCTTATTCATCAGCCCGGGAACAATAAAACCACCAAATCTTCATGTGTGTATCTTTATTATTATCTGTGTCTCTACAATATCTACCTTATTGGTTTGTTGGCGCCATCTATTGGCACCGGCCGGTACTACTTCGTATTATAATCAATACCAAAGTAGTACCGGGGTGTCATTAGCTACAGGTACGACCAATAGATGGTGCTGTTGTAAACAAATAGTCAACAATAGTCAAAAATCGTCAAAAATAATCAAATCTAGTAAAAAAAAATTCAACAATGGTCAAAAATAATCAAAAATCGGCAAAATAGTCAACAATGGTCCAAAATAGTCAACAATGTTCAAAATAGTCAAAAATACTCAAAAATTTTCAAAAATTGTTAAAAATTGTCAAAAATTGTCAACAATGTTCAAAAATTGACAAAAATTGTCAACAATGTTCAAAAAGAGTCAAAAATAATCTAAAATAGTCAAAAATTTACAAAAATAATCAAAAATCGGCAAAATAGTCGACAATGTTAAAAAATAGTTGAAAACAGTCAAGAATAGTCAAAAATAGTCAACAATGGTCAAAAATAGTGAACAATGGTCAAAAATAGTCAAAAATGGTCAAAAATCGGCAAAAAAATTCAAAAATAGTCAAAAAATTTCAAAAAAATTCAAAAATTTTCAATTTTTTTTCAAAATAATCAAAAATCAGCAAAATAGTCAACAATGGTCCAAAATAGTCAACAATGGTCAAAAATAGTCAAAAATCTGCATAAATTGTCAAAAATTTGCAAAAATTGACAAACATTTTCAAAAAATTTCAAAAAATTTCAAAAATTATCAAAAATTGGCATAATAGTCAACAATGGTCCAAAATAGTCAACAATGTTCAAAAATAGTTAAAAACAGTCAAAAATAGTCAAAAATAGTCAACAATGGTCAAAAATAGTGAACAATGGTCAAAAATAGTCAAAAATCGGCAAAAACAGTCAAAAATTTTCAAAAATCGGCTAAAATAATCAAATCTAGTAAAAAATTGTCAACAATGGTCAAAAATAATAAAAAATCGGCAAAATAGTCAACAATGGTCCAAAATAGTCAAAAAACAGTCAAAATTTGACAAAAATCGTCAAAAATAATCAAATCTAGTAAAAAAATTGTCAACAATGGTCAAAAATCGGCAAAATAGTCAACAATGGTCCAAAATAGTCAACAATGTTCAAAAATAGTCAAAAACAGTCAAAAATTGTCAAAAATTGACATAAACTGTTAAAAATTGTCATTAATATAATAATAATAATAATTATATTATATTAATGACAATCTTTGTTATATTAATGACAAAAATTGACAAAAATTGTTAAAAATTGTCATTAATTGTCAAAAATTGACAAAAATTGACAAAAATTGTCAAAAATTATCAATAATTATCAAAAATTGGCAAAAATCGTCAAAAATAGTCAAATCTAGTAAAAAAATAGTCAACAATGGTCAAAAATAATCAAAAATCGGCAAAAATAGTCAAAAACTGTCAAAAATAGTCAACAATGGTTAATAATGACCAAAAAATTTCAAAATAGTCGACTGTGGTCAACAATGGTCAAGAATAGTCAAGAATAGTCAAAATAGTCTAAGTACTCAACAATAGTCAACAATGGTCAAAAATAGTAAAAAAATCGGCAAAAACTGTCAAAAATAGTCAAGCATAGTCAACAAAGGTCAAAAGTAGTCAAAAATTTTCAAAATTTGTTAAAAATAGTCCAAAATAGTCAACAAATGTCCAAAATAGTCAACAATGTTCAAAAATAGTCAAATATAGTCAAAAATTGTCAAAATTGTCAAAATTGACAAAAATTGACAAAATTAGTCATAAAATAGTCCAAAATAGTCAACAATGGTCTAAAATCGGTAAAAACTGTCAAAAATAGTCAACAATGGTTAATAATGACCAAAAAATGTCAAAGTAGTCAACTGTGGTCAACAATGGTCAAGAATAGTCAAAATATTCAAAGTACTCAACAATAGTCAACAATGGTCAAAAATAGTCAACAAAGGTCAAAAATAGTCAAAAATGATCAAAAATAAGCAACAATGGTCAATGGTCAACAGTGGTCAACAATGGTCAAGAATAGTCAAGAATAGTCAACAATGGTCAAATACAGTCCAGAAAGTCAGGATAGTATAAAAGTCAAGAATAGTCAAGAATAGTCAAGAACAGTCAAGAATAGTCAAGAATAGTCAAGAATAGTCAAGAATAGTCAAGAATAGTCAAGAATAGTCAAGAATAGTCAGGATAGTCAAAAAAGTCAAGACTAGTCAGGAATACAAAAGACTAGCCAGGAATAGTCAGCTATAAGGCGACTCCTTCTTATACTTGCGAAGACTTAGAAAGCTCACAACAACGGAGCTCTAAAAGAACTCCGAGCCCAAAAAGGGCTCGAGGTTTATTTAAAACTCGAGTCCTTTTTTAGCCTTGAAACATTCGGAGTCGTTTTTCTTCGACGAGCCCCATAGAAAAGCTCGAGCCTCTTTGAGAGGGCTAAAAGAACTCGAGTCTTTTGCAACACTAGATGAAAGCAACACATAAAAATAATACCAAGTATCAAGTGTGTTCAATCGAATGTACCTCTAAGCGATCAATGTATATTTACTGAAAAACCTGTAAACTGAAGCTTTGAGCCTGCCTTTGTATACAATAAACACATTATTTAACTTAAAAACTGTAAAATAAACTGCTTATATACCTATAATATCAGCGGTTCTTTGGTAAACATGGTCGAGTTCTGACAAAATATTTTGCACCTCAAATTCCGCGAGACACCGCCTGTAAACTTTGTGAATCACCTCTCTTGTTGAATTACTAATGATTTATTCATTGTAAATCGTTTTTAACGTCCTGCGACTGGTTTATCACCGCGTAATTCAGTATTTATCCGTTTGTTTACAAAGTTCAAATACTTGACAATTATTTGACAAATAAAAAATACAGTTGCCAGGGTAGAAAAGATTCGTCTATGGTCACAGTAGACTATTCGATTAATTCGTACTCGATTAATTGTATCGATAATGTTTTCGATTCTTATGACATTTAATATTTTAATGAATTTAATAGAAAAATTGCATTAATTACATCAAAAATACTTACATATGAAATGTTACCCCATCTTTTTGTATATTACTATTTTTTGTAATTTCTTTGCACATGTTTAATGGGACAATTCGGCATTTTTCACGGAGCACCTTACACCGCGAAAACGATACTTACTCTGATCAAATCGATTTCGAAAACAGTTTTTATATACGTGTCAGAGATTTTTGGTCTAGTACCTATAAAAAAAAGCTAGAGGGGAAGATCATGCGATGCGCATCCTGAGTTAATACATCCATGTGCGATGCGCATCCTGAGTTAATACATCCATGTTGGGTAGTGATTGGTGGTTTTTAAATCGAGCAAATAAATTAATTTATTATTTATAGTGACTATTGTATTATCATATAAACAATAGTCGCGATAAATAATAATTGAATTCATTTTTTTTAGTTTGAGTGATTGGTAGTTTTTAAATCAAGCAAATAAATCAATTTATTATTTATCGTTGTTGTTTTATCAATAATAATAATAAATTAATTTATTTGCTTGATTTAAAAACTAACAATCACTACCCAACGATAATATTATTTTGGCATGGCAACTCAGAGTGAGAGGGACTCGGTCCCAACTGGGGCCTCTCGCTCGGCTCGTTTTTCTGTCTACAGAATTGTCAAGGTATAATAGACCTTAAACCAGGAGAATAAAGTTGAATTTCTTCTTAACCAAAAACTCAACTGGTTTATCCTGTAGTAATAAAAGATCCTTGACTAGACCATTGCTCTACTGTAATTATTATAGTACCTATATAAACTGTTTTTCTTGCTCTGCTTTGGAAGTAGTACCTACAAAAGTACCTACAAAAAAAAAAACTAACTGGCAGCGCTGTCATATGCCAGGCCTACCTTCAGGCACACAACCCTGACAGTACTTACTCTATAAAGATGTGATAAACGGCTTTATATTAAAAGCACGTTGTTACGCTTGTATTTGTTTTTAAAAATCGTTGTAAAAAGTGCTTTTCTGCTTTTATAAATTAAACAAAAATTCGTCCGTCAATAATCCGACAACAAAAGCAAAATGCTTACTAAACATAAGTTCAAGCAAAAAGCCAAAAACTTATCCGCTGAAAAATTGATAGTGAGTCTTATGTGCATGGAAATATGGTCGTTAATCTAATATAATTTATTATCAATGTATTGTTTTTTTATGGGTAAAAGAGGTAAAAGAGGTTTTTTTATGGGTAGAAATAAGGTTCAATTTAATTAATGATTTGAGCTATATAGTCATACAAATAAGGTTGATTTTGTAAATTTTTGGAATTTCTATCTCTTGGCGTCATTGCTTAAAAGCAACACGCTTAAATTTGTAAGCGCGCTTGGGCGCTTACTTAAAAAGCGAAATTTTCAAACGGCTTTTCGTTTAAGCACCCAATTCTAGTACTCTATGTCTGGCTTGCCAGTTACTAGAGGTGGTACCACAAATAACAGTCAGTTTCATTATTTTTTTGTACATAAAATCAGCAACAATACATAACAGCGCATAAATACTAATGAATTAGTAAAAATAAAAATAAGCAACAATATTAACTAAGCACATTCCGGACGCCGTTACTTGCTTATTACTATTCATGCTTATAACTTGGTAATTTCTAAATTATTTCTTTTTAGGGTTTCGTACCAAAAAGGTTATTACTAAATAAGGTTTCGTTGGAGCGGAGGCTTAGTAGCCTCCGCTGTCTGTCTGTCCGTCCGTCTGTCAGTGGGCTGTATCTCACGAATCGTAATAGGTAGAGAATTGAATTTTTCACAGAATGTGTATTTCTGTTGGCGCTACAACAACAAATAACAAATAAAAACTAATAAAGGGGTTCCCTATACATGAAACTTGATATTTTTGACGTTGATCTTATATATTCTACGGTGGTACAGAACCCTTTATGTGCGAGTCCGATGCGCACTTGGCTAGTTTTTGTTTTTTTTACGTATACCATGGTCGTTTCGGCATACACAATTACACGCGCGCTTCGTTTCGTGCTTCAAACATCCGAACGCGCGTACACGGGCTTATTCTACAGACTAGATAGTTATAGATATTGCTTATTTTGGCGTGTACGCTTGAACCGGTAGAGGTCTCTCGTGGCACGTACTTATACGACCTTATAAGCGCGTCAACAGTCGAATGTACGAGTAGCGCGTGTGGCAAAAGGCGCGCCTATACGCGCTTCGACAAACGAGCTTATAAGCTAGTTTGAAAGCGCTCTAACAGTTAAATAAATAATAATATCACGACATGGAAAAGTCATTGATAGTAAATTTCATTTACATGCCTATTATAAAATTTTATTATAATTATCGGGAACAGATACAAACTGTTATATAAATATCCGTTAACGGTTATCGTATAATAAATCATCGCATCTCTAGTATTCCACCTGCCATACATTATCTGCCAAACAAATGCCAAATTGACCTAACCTGCTTTTGCTGGTGGAGTGATAGTCGGAAAAAATCTTCCTACCTTAGAACAACGTTCATAAACAGGAAAAAATGTCTTGGCTTTTCGGGTATAGCTCTACGCCGCCTCAGCCTCCTTCGGATGTCCCGCCTAACGAAGGCGGAGGCGCGGCGGCGCCCCCGGTTAACCTCTCCAAATCAGAGAAAAGGGCAATGGAAGCCTACCGCTTTGATTCCAGTGCTTTGGAAAGAGCTGCTCAGGCCGCCAGGGAACTAGAAAAATCAAGTAAGTATTGTTATCCTTTCATCTTCTATCACATTGCGTGCTATTGCATAATGCGACCGCATAACCTTATTACCAATAGCCCACGGCTGACTAAACGTTCTGATAACTTATAACCAAACTTCTTTCTCGTAGGAAGTATTTGTTTATAAAAATAAGTAATCTTTATTCTTTTATCGAATAGGTTTGAACTGCATATATAACCCTTATTTTCTTTACCTCATACAAAATTTAGGAAGTACCTTTAGGGTGCGTTTCCACTGACGTGGTGCTGAGCAGAGCGGAGCAGACCGTGAATTAGCCAATCGCAGTGCTCGCAATCTCCACTCCGCTCGTGGCCCATCACAATTGGCAAATCAGTCCGCCGCTCCGCTCCTTTCAGCCCAACTTCGCTTCAAAGGAAACGCACCCTTACTCTCCGTGAACACCTACTGAGTTAATTTCTGATCAGGACATGCAAAGGAGGCGCTGGACCTTAGCAAGCTTCAAGAAGCCACAAAACAACAAGAACAAATGGCTAAGATCAAGGAATATGAAGCTGCCATCGAACAGGCCAAAGTTGAACAGAAAAAGGTTGATTATGAGGAGCGTCGGAAAACACTGCAGGTTAAGATATTCCAAAATAAAAGATACAACAGCGGCAACAACTTGGTGCAGTGGTTCAAGCGTAGGCTGCTCGGCTCACTGCATCGGGTGGTTTTTTTATAAGACTGCGGTGGCAAAAAAGCGTATGGCCTGATGTTAAGCAGTTACCATAGCCTATAGATGCTTACAATACCAAACGTATTGCCACATATTGCCGACCTGAAGGGGAGTGGGATGGAGGGAGGGGGAGGGGGGTGGGCTTACGGCTCTCTCACTCATCGTATGAAACGCAGCTGTAATAGCTGCTTTATGCTGATCTTCTGTGAGAGGGTGGTACTAACCCTGGTTGCGGGTTTGATTCCCCCTGAAGAAAATAGAGTTCTCCACTGAAGAGAGAGCTCTTTCCATAATTTGCAGTAGTCTGGGTGCAACTGGGATAGCTTAGATTGGGACCATATGGTTGGTGCGTTGGTTTGATGACATTTATTACCACCGGTTCATAATGTTGCTTCCATTGAGAAGAGCCGGCAAGAAACTCAATGGTTATGCTTTTCAAAAGAATAATTGTATACATTTTCAAACAGCAATGTGAGCAGGCAGACATTACAACATTGTGAATAGCAAAATACATAAATTACCTTTGTGTTCTTTTATTCAATTTTGTAATATGTAAGTTATTATTCTGCAAATCGAATTTTAGGAGGAGACAAAACAGCATCAATTGCGTGCTCAGTATCAAGACCAGTTGGCCAAGAAGAGATACGAAGAACAGTTAGTGCAACAGCAGAGGTCTCAGGACGAAATTTTAAGAAAGTAAGGTTTATTGATGATATATTATGCGTTTGGGTTGTATTTTTTTATACTAAACATATCATTATTTACCAGGCAGGAAGAGAGTGTGGCCAAGCAGGAAGCCTTGCGCCGGGCGACTATTGAACATGAGATGGAGTTGCGAGAGAAAAATAAATTGAAGGCAATAGAGGCTGAGGCTCATGCAAGAGCAAAAGCAGAGCGGGAGAACCGTGATATCACTATGGACCAAATAAGACTGAAGGCAGCTGAAAATAGAACCACTATACTGGAAAGTATAAAGTAAGTAGATGAGTATAAAGTTAGTAGACCTGGATAAGTAACTTATGGATCCCCATCCATAAGCTACATGCATGGCACTATGCATGGCATTTTAATTTTTATCAATCGATGTAATACTTATCCAATCGAAATAAGGTATATATTTCAATGCTCAGTGTTCGACCTCGGAGCATCGCGGAGCATCTTCTCGGTGCACCCGCTGGAGCACCTTATTTCGATTGGATAAGTATTACATTCGATTGATAAAAATTAAAATGCCATGTCCTGCTGTCCTCACTGTGCGCCGGCCATTATCTTACTTATGGCCATATTAACAATGCAGAGTTCTGGGAAAATTAACATTTGATACTTACTGGGACCACCCTCAGACCATTGTATGGTAGCTGCATACAAGCTTTGCTTGGAGTCAATGTCAATTATGCAGAAGAATAACACCTAAAAGATGCCTAGAATGTAGGCTTTTAATTTAGATAAAAATTTGAATATCTGGCAGTGATTTATGGAGATACAAGCCACCACCAGATGAATTTCACATTACCTACATGAAATTACGACACTACAATGCAGCATTTCTCTCATTTCCCAAGGACAGCAGGCAGTGTGGTTGGGTCTGGGTTGAACGCCCTGGTCACGGATTGGGACAAAACTCTAGCAGCAGCTGGCGGTTTATCACTATTGGCACTTGGTGTGTACACTGCCAAAGGTGCTACATCGGTGACAGCTCGATTCATCGAAGCTCGTATTGGTATGTTATCAAGTTCATAGTAAAATTAGTTAGCTTTTAAAATAAAGGTGTAAGATCATATATCTATCAGATACTACATTTCTTTTCGACAATGGTTATAACTTGCTGTGATGGTAACGGTGAACTTGAGAGGAAAGTGCATGTCTGAGAACCTGAACAGCTTTCATTTGACTGCCCAACTGTAATGGACTTTCCTATTTAATAATGGGATGATGGAATGGTTTTTTAAAAATCAATGTTATAATTTATTCGAAAATCTTTCAGAAGGATAAACTATTATTTGTGTGTTTAGGTAAACCCACCTTGGTCAACGAGACTTCAAGATTTTCCTTATTAGAAGCTGTGAAGCATCCGATACTAACAATATCGAAAGCAGTAGCAAGCTTTAGGAAGCCGTCAGATGCGTTAGCCGGCGTTGTTCTGGCGCCGACCCTCGAGCGACGACTTAGGGACATAGCTATTGCCACGAAGAATACGCGTCTCAATAAGGGTTTCTACAGAAATTTGCTTATGTATGGACCACCTGGTACTGGTAAAACTTTGTTCTCAAAGGTGAGCATCCATTTATTCAATACATAACTAATTACAATTTTATTTTATTAAAAGATTTTGTTTTTTTATATTGTGAATTCATTGTAGAAACTGGCTAAGCACTCTGGAATGGAGTATGCAATTTTGACGGGCGGAGATGTTGCGCCAATGGGCAAGGATGCCGTCGCAGCTATACACAAAGTGTTCGATTGGGCACATACAAGCAAAAAAGGTACCTTATAATAACAATATATTAATATTCCGCTATTTTATTTTGTTACTTCAACATAAATCTCTTGTTTGTCAGGTGTACTTCTATTCATTGATGAAGCTGATGCATTCCTGAGAAAACGTTCGTCGGAGAGAATAAGTGAAGATTTGAGAGCAGCTCTTAACGCCTTCCTGTACCGCACGTCCGACCAAAGCAACCGCATTATGTTGGTTCTGGCATCCAACACACCGCAGCAATTCGATTCTGCCATTAATGATCGTCTTGATAAAATGATCGAGTTTGGTCTGCCTGGAATGGAAGAGCGTGAACGTTTGATCCGACTTTACTTTGATAAGTTCGTTCTTCAGCCAGCTTCGGAAGGAAAGAGGTACAAAGCCTATTTTAACGTTTTTTAATAGGTGATAGATAGTTAAAATAACGTCAAACTGTATGTAGGTAGGTAGCTCTACTCTTTATACAATTATTCGGCCTAATAAAGATTGTTTTATAATTGTTGATCCCAATTAGCCGGAATGAAAACTATAATGTATGTTAAGATATGAAATTATTTCTTTACTTTATCGTGAACTTTTTACGTGCAGACGTTTGAGTGTCGATCAGTTCGACTATGGTGCGTTGTGCACGACCCTGGCGGAGCGCACTGCGGGCATGTCCGGTCGAGCGCTGTCCAAGCTTGGCGTGGCGTGGCAGGCCGCCGCCTACGCCTCCGACGACGGCCGCCTCACGGAACAGATGTGCATCGATATTTGTGATGACGCAGTTATAGATCATCGCCAGAAGGTAACATACTTAAAAATCTATGTATAATCTTCACAAGTATATTTGTATATGTAATGTGACAAGTATATTTGACTTAAGTTTTAAGTCGAAATATTTTTTTAATAACCATATTGAGGCCAGGATGTGGTTCAGTGTCAACCAGTCCAAGAAACAGATTGTTTTTTTTAAATGGGGTTTTACAGTCATCATATTTTTCAGATGGAGTGGCTCTCATCTGAAGAAAAATCACGCAGCATGATGCCTTACCTTCTCGATCTACCGCCTCTAGATACACCCAACCTTAAAATAGAACAGGCTCAAGTAGTAGAAATACCCGAGGCCCAGGAAGAAGTTACACATAAGACAAAGACCACTAAGAAGAAGGCGATTAAAGAAACTGAAGAGAAGTGACACTTTACACAAAACAACTTAATAGAATGTGCAGAACCCAGCATCATTCCTGCCATAACATCAAATAATACAAACTGTGATACGATCCAGAAGTTCACATATAACTTGCAAATTGACAATCACAAAAGATTTATCACCTTGAATGATAGAGACATGGAAATACTACGACAATTGTCACAGCGAACAAAGAATAAAGCAAGGAAGGACAAACTCGTCCAGCGCTGCTGATGTTAGTGACCAAAGTTAAAATAAACATAATAATGCTTATTGATATTCTGCACTATATGTAAATTGATTTGCATCGATTGCACTATATTTAAACTGTTTTAAATTTCATAAAGTCTAGTTCTCTATCTCCAGAAGGTCAACAATACACTAAAATCATTGTAATTATTGTGTATAATTGAATATACAATAATGAATTATTTTTGTCGCATTATATTAAAGTACAAATAAGTATTTTAAAGCACATAGTTTGTAGTAATTGAAAAATATGTATTTACATTACCTTAATTACGATTTCTATCGAGCAGAGCGCATTTTAAGACACATTTCATTTTCCGCATTGTCAATACGCTCCGCTCGATGTGATTCGCACATTATTTTTTGCACAGTAGGTACATAGAGATAAGAATTGGCGCAATGGTATATTAGTACAAAATATAGTGCTTTGAACAAAAATATACATTATAACTGACTGTCTTAATTATAATTAAGGTATATTAGTACCTCAATCAGCAATAACCAATTAAATATGCATTTGTTATTGGTGTATGTGATTAAGAAATTCCATGTTGTATTCGTGAGTAGCTAAAGTAATATGGAGAAAATGTTTACGCTGCATCGCGGGCGGGAGGGGTACAGTACGTAGGTACAACTGTTATTGGTATTGCGTAATCGCATTTTTTTCCTTAGGCGTTGGTGAATTAGTGGGATAGTTCGTCGTAATTAGCAAAAAATAAATGTCTTTTTAATTAACGATTGGTCTTTATTGAAACCAATAATTTACAAAATGTCTGTTCCTTGAATTATTCAATACATTGTTACTTTAGCGTTATGTTAAAAGCCCTAATTAGAAAACATAGCTGGTACATATTATTGAAATAATAGTTTTTTGTTATTACTTTAGACATATTGTAGTGCATATTAGAATATTGTTACCTCATAATTTCGTTTCATTTAAATACCGTACGGTATTCGACAACAATTGTAACTGAAGAATTACAACGATGTATTGGTCTTATAAATCGTCAGTTACATACCCTGCCTGACATGATCACAGTAGGTATTGTGTGTCGAGACACACCCAATCAGCCGACACGAAGTGGTAATAAATTACCATATTAAATATGGCATATTTCAACATCCAATCTTATTCTTAGCATGAGCTGCAAATGGCGCTGAAGGATTTAAATACTGGATAAAAAAAAAGCATCACACAGAGAATGTATAATAGATAGAATGTAAATGGTAGTTTAATTATGGATGTTAGCTTGCGGGGCGTTGAATTCTGCTGATACTGTTTTCACGGTCACAAATTTTTAAGCAACTTCTAACTGATTATGTATGCGTTTTACACATCGACATTGGTTTTACATTAGAAGGTGTCATTTAAATAATTAAAAACTAAAACTTACTTTTTGGTGTATGTAGGTATTTTTTGGAAAACCAATCTCTTATACTTAACCAAAAAACAAAATTTTCATGGTATGACACAGAAAATTACTATTAATTTTTACAATAATTTATGACAAAAAAGATAACTTGTCATATCAATTCATTACAATACAAATAGTTGGAGTATCTGAGGTTTTTAGTTATTTAAATAACACCTGAAATACACATCATTATATCAAAAAAAAGTAAGCATATCTAAAATATTTTACTAGATACAATGACGTAGCTATCCTTGCAACACCCAGGATATTATGAATAAGCTATCACCATGCCAGGGTTGTCCAGCCAGTGGTCTACATGGTGTAAATGCTTTCAACAAAATATCAACTTCTTATAAAGTCAAAACCTGGCTAGAACAAAGCCCTACTATATCCAAATAAAGGCTGATAATGATACGCAAGTCAATTATATCAAGCCAGTTTTATATAATGCTATAACTTAATATAATAACTTACATTATATTATGTATTACAGTATAATGTCAAACTAATGATAAAAATAGAACCTTTTCAATCTCATAAATCTGTTATGCAAAATCATAATTCTATTTTCCAACAACATTTTTATGTTATAAATATAGTATAAAGTTAACAGCACAATGTAATTTTAAACTACATCTCATAGAGCCATATGAAAAACTTTAAATGATTTAGTTACTCCTGTTGCCGGAACAACATGACGTCTGCACGGGCACTTCATCATCAACTACTAGGACCTGTGATGTCCTATTTACGTCAGCTTGTGTGTTTTGAGTGTGTCTCTCCAACATTTCTCTTGTTAAATCCAGAAAAAGTTCTTCAATGCCTTGATTTAGTTTGGCGGATGTGTAAAAATGTTTAGCTCCCACCATATTGGCATAGCTGAAAGTAATAGATAAATGTTACAGTATTAGCTAAATTTTATTGCTAGTTAAATTTCATGAAACTTTAAATGTATCACAAACCTTTCTGCTTCTTCGAGAGGTACAGTGCGTTCATGTTCCAAATCAGTTTTATTGCCAGCTATAGTCAACACAATGTCTGATCCTAGCATTTTCTTTAATTCTTTCACCCAATTTTTTACCTAGAAAAAGAATACATTATTAACATCATAGTTTTAACTAGTCAGTAGGTACTTATTGTCAAAAATATTATCCTAACATCTACCTTTATAATAGAAACAGGATCAGAGAAGCCTTCTTGGGTTCAGCTTAGTTTTGATCTATTACATTATCTTATGGCTTATCACAAAGTTACTTACATTGTGCGGCTATGACATCAATAAGATAAATAAATTACATAAGACATGCACATATTTAAAAATATTACCTTTCCAAAAGAATCCTCATCAGTGATATCATAAACAAGTATTGCTCCATTAGAATTCCTGTAGTAAATTGGTCCTAGGGCATGGAACTTCTCTTGTCCAGCGGTATCCCAAATAGATAGATTTATACGTTTACCGTTGATGTTTAATCTTTTGTTCAAAAAAGTGGCCTGAAATTATTGTTAAGTTGTTACAGATTCATAATTATTGATTTATCATTTTTATTATTTATAGCATAGAAATTAGAGTGACTGTCCTTGATAATTTCATAGCCTTAGAAAACTGTAATAGGTAATATGTATTTAAAAGGTATATCTAGTGGTTACTATCGAAATTTTTCAATAAAGAATAAGTAAACAAATAGAATACTCTATTTAAGGTGCGTTCCATTCAGCATTAGTGTGTGAGAGGATAAAAGAAACATGGAATAAACTACGTCGCAAATACCTGTAGCGTCGTGAGGTGCTTATCGTTGAATTTGTCTTCTATATAACGCAATAATAAAGAAGTCTTTCCCACACAACCCTCGCCTAACAATACCACTTTGAAATTATGTGTTCCACCCGCAGCAGTACTCATTATTACAGAATATTACTTTGAATCCTTTTAGGATAAACTTATTAGATTTGTAAATTGTATGTTGTTACAAACAGCTGATGCGGCGATTCTATGGAGAATTGGTTCACAATAACTTATAAATTAAACGAGCATGTTCTTTCTTAATGACTATGTACGTATATACACTTGATCGTTTATAGTTTTTCTTGAGAAAACTTTAATTTAATTTATTAAAAATAGGTAACCGAGCGCCGAGCAGAGTACAAATTGATTGATTGACTTGACATTATCTATCATCTATCAAGGAATATGATTGAATGAAATGACAGTAATTGTTTGATAGGTGTTATAAGCAAAGAGCAAGAGCATATTGTCTATGGTAGCAAATCTATGGATGGTATCTACTCAAATCTATGTAATTGGCTTTTTGGCGGGAAGTGGAAAAGTGATGTTGTCATTTTTGTTTTAATTTCCAAAACTTGTGTTTCCTTGTCTTATAATGTGTAATGTTGGTGGAATATTAACCATTATATGTTCATAAATGTGCGTGAGTGTGGGCAATTAGAACAAAAGTGGTAAAACATGATTTTCGGGTTCCTCCAAAAAGTCATAATAATTTGACAGTAAAGTATCCGCCACTTTACTGATAGGGTTTGGGGGGTATTTTAGGCCTAGACTAGGTCTTCCTGTGCTTGACGCAGCAAATAAACTGTAATATTATATTTTACTGGACACTGGCATATGCGAAACGCGACGCCATAACGAAGAAAGAAAATATTATTAAATAATTTATTAAAATCATGAACGTACTAACCTTTGATTAAAACGCGTTGTTAAAGTCCGTTTCACGAAATAGGTCCCGCGGCAATAAGTGGAACTAATTTAATTTCAATATTTTTTTCTATTGTGACTAGTCCGTCCTCAGCGTTGCCTAATGGCATACATATAAGGCATCATCGAGGCTTGAGCGGTAGATATAAATCAATTTAAAGAAATTACTGCAACAATAAAATCGGATTTATCCTACAGTGATTAAACCTTGAATTTTTGGAGAGTTTAAAACAATAGAGGGTTAACAAAATTTAGTCGCATGACTGTGGCGCCGCATGACTTCTTTCGTGAAACGGACTCTACTATTTAATTCCATGAATTAAATGTGATAGACACCTATATATTTATCTAAAATAACATTATTTTCCTTTTATTCTGGGTAAGATTATAATTTTATAATGCTCATAATAATAATATGTACCTACCCGGTACCAAGTTCACGAACTGAAATCTTTCACGCGTGAAACGTTGGTACCTACCTACTTCCCACACGTAAACATGCACGCCTTTTAAAACATGTGTGCAAAGCATACGAAAATTGTCCCAAGTCTGGTTCGAGGAGCTTAATAATAATCACTACCTACCTACATTTTGTCGAATTCGCCAACCTGCTTCGGGCCAACGCGGTGGATATTATAGCCTGAAGGGTTATATCTCTCAATAGGCGAACTTTTTTTATTAGATTTTCTGTCTTTACCGAAAATGGCGAGCATGTAATTGTTTAGGGCGGTTATAGAGATGCCACCAGTTAAGAACACCATAACTTGCCTTGGGAGGCCAAGGGTGTCAGGTCACCCTTCGTAGGAGATTGAAGCGTGGCATTGCATTTGATGTTAGACAAACGGAAACGTAAAATTGATATACAAACCAGACTTTTTTTTACAGGCTTTCGTAGGATGTTTTTCAAGAGAAATGTTGCGTCACTCGGCTTTATTTACCAATCTCTTACTAGCAGTTAAATAGGCAGACAAGTCGGGTCAGAGTAATTTGTAAATCAAATACCTAGGTAGGCCATAAAGGCATCAGATCAAAAAACGGACCAAGTGCGTGTCGGACTCGCACATAAAGGGTTTCGTACCACCGGATAAATGTTATTTTATTTTTAGTATTTGTTGTTGTAGCGGCAACAGAAATACACATTCTGTGAACATTTCAACTGTCCACCTATTACGGTTTGTGAAATACAGCCCGCTGACAGACAGGCGGACAGACAGACGAACAGCGGAGTCTTTAAGTAATAGGTAGGGTTCCGTTGGCACCCTTTGGGTACGGAACCCTAATAAAAAAGATAGAATAATAAAATTTTATAAACATCTGTGCGACGCGCCGCAAACAAGGCACTGTGTAGCTTCATTGTACGTGTATGTGTGTAAATGTGTATGTACACGGCTAGGCGTAGTTTTAACCGGCCTCACTTCGTTGTTCGCAACGTTCTATCTTGTCTTTTTTATTGGATCTGAGCTTAGGTAAGGTAGTGAAACTACAAGTGCTTTATATTTATTATATTTTGTAGGTACACAGTTAATTATTTATTTATTATAATAGGTACCCTTGGATATGTGGTTTTCGAATATTACGATTACTTACATTTTCAAAGATTATAGTGTTTCTATAGAAACACTATAATAGTAGTAGTATACTACTAATATGTGGGTACCATTGAGATAGGTAGGTAATCCTTTCGATACTTACGTAAATAAAATATGTTATCTGGTATGAGATCTAAGATACCTAACTCTTATGTAAGATCAATGAACATTGTAGTTCGATGAGTTGGGATCAACGTAGGACTGCCCACTATTAGAAATGACTGTGGGCTGTTTTTCATATCTCTCACTTTTGCATTGAACCAATCCATAATATTGGTCGACGCAGTATGGGAATTTGAGGTCACATTTTCAAATTCAAAAGCCTTCTGTGTGGTTATTGACGATGTTTGAGGTGTCCTTGCGGAAGTGTGCAAAGGAATGAAGGTAATTGCAGTGGTATCAGTGTAAACCGTGCCTTTCGTTTGTCTCGCATTAACTACTTTCATGAGTGGTGCCGTACTTTTCCAAGTAACGTTATAATTACGTGGCTTATCTCTTGCAATGGGTTTTAATGTTTCTCCTGGTATATTTTCGCCTTCCAGATGAGATCTGCCCTCGATAGGTTCAACTGATTCCCGAGCAGAGATGTTTGTGACTCTTGCCGTTGATGATTCGTGACGAATATTTGATGGCTGTGTCCTAAGGAACATGACCTTTGGATAAGTGATGGAGGTCTGTTGTGCCAGTATATCACGTTCGTACTCGTGATATCCCAGATTCTTGACGGTGGAACCGATCCAAGTCAGTGCGGGACCTATGGGTGTGAACATACGTTGTGGTAATAGGCAGTTTTCTTTACTGTGTAAAGCTGTTATGCCGAGTATTCGATTGTCTATTAACAAAGGCACCCCTTGTTCTTGCCTCTCTTGACAAACTTTTAAAGATTTTTTTGTGAATTTGTTGGTTGTGCAAATGTAGTGACCGGTGGTTCCTGTGGCCTCTTTTAAACAGTGTTGTATCGCTGTGACCTGCAAGCGAGGCTTGGCGTCGTCCATGATGGGGATGAGTGCTCTGTATCCGATCAAAGATGCGTTGTCTAGTGCACTTAATTTAACAAGCTTTCTTTTATGCCTGGCTTCAAAACCGATAATCACTAATGCGACGTCATTCCGAATAACGAAGTTTCGTCCTTCAGCGTAATTTTTGTAATAAGGATGTATGAATATGTCTTTTATTGGTATTTTGTCCACATATTGACAAATCTCGGCACAATGAGACGTAGTTAGTACAACATTAGGCAAAATTAATGTGCCTATACAACATTTATTTGGTTCGGGTTTGCAAGAGCTGCATTCGAACCGCACTATGCTTGTGATCGAAATACTATGCACGCGCGCATTACGAAAAAAATAAAATATTATTATAGTGTAAAATTGTAATATTTTTGCGAACATAATAACAAACTACCTATATTATACTAGGTACCCAACTATAAAAATATTAACGACCGTCAAGTGATGGAAAATGTTATTTGTTTCTCTGTTAATCTTATAATAGTGTATTTTGTTATGGGACTATGCCCGCCACTCACTCCCACCACTGTTACTGCTGTAAGCTAGAATCGACAATGGTGTCCAACGATGACGCCAAGGTTTGACCGTTAAGGTATTTAAGGTATTTATTTAAGGTATTTATTGTGAACAGAAATAAAAATAAAACAGATTGCCAGTGAGCCCCAAACTAGACCGAAGGTCTGTATCTTGGGGCACGAAATTAGACTGGAACACAAATAGAACAATAAAACAACAAAACAACAATAAAACAATGAAAAAAGTGTAATGAGAGGATGGTGGATGGAGTGTGAGGTGTGCGAGTATGTATAGCGTGTCTGTGTATAAATGAGAGTAGTGTGTGGGTGGTGTGATCGTAAAACTTGTGAATTTATATAAGGTCCTCTGTGTCTTCGTAACCAATAGTAAGGAGTATTTTTTTAATAGCAGACTTACAGGCAAAAACGGAGCAGGATTTAATGTTGCTTATTTTATAAACCTTGTTGTAGGTATTTAGGTGTGAGTAGGCAGGGCAGCGTCTGGCTAAAAGCGAGTTAGTGATTGGCAAAGGGATCCTAAAGACACGTCGTGCAGCAATGGCCGGGTAGTCTGATCTGCTTTCTAAGGACTTATGTGTTTTAATAGTGGCAGACAGTATAAAAAGCTGCCTAACACGTAGAACTTTGAATTCCCGATAGAGAAGATCAGTTGGATATCTAAATGGTTTTTTTTAACGTTACTTTAATAAGGGCTCTCTGTGCCCTTTCAATTTCTATAAAGTGCGATTTCCCAGCGCAACCCCAAACACTGATGCAGTATTGCAAGATAGATTGGCCAAAAGCCACATAGACCAGACGAAGGGTGTCTCTAAGTCAGGCAGTCTCTATGTTTGCACATCGGATAAATGATTTTTCTTACCCTATTGGACAAGAAGGTAATTTGGTTTTTATAGGATAGGTGGTTATCAATGAAAATGCCCAAGTATTTTATGTAGGAAGTGTGATCGAGAATTGGGCAGTCGCAGGGGTTTGAAAAAGGAGCGTCTTGAGAGCAGAGGTGTAGTTTGAGATTACGATTTAGAACTGGGGCAGAGGCAGCTGTTTTCGAAAATGTAATGTATTTGGTCTTTGAAGTATTTAATGTAAGAAGGTTGTGGTCTAGCATTGCCAAGACCTTGGCCAAACCAATTTCTGCGAGGGCGTAAACTTTTTCCCAGCTTTCGCTGTGAAATAAGATGACTGTGTCGTCTGCGGATGTAATGAACTCGGCATTAGGGAGGTGTAAGTTTAGAATGTCATTTATATATGTAATGAATAAGGTGGGTGCGAGGACGCTACCCTGCGGGACGCCAAATTCAATGGGTAGTTCACCGCTGGAGAAGTCATCAACTTTAACAAACTGTCTGCGGTTAGACAGGTAGCTTTCAAACCAGTGCAAACAGGTGCCCCTCACCCATACTGCTTCAAGTTTTTTTAAGAGTAGACCAACTGATACGGTGTCGAACGCTTTGGCAAGGTCTAGGAAGACAGCTATGCAGTATTCCTTGTTTTCAATGTTGGTAGCGATCTGGTTAACTAACAGTGACGCAGCGACTTCAGTTGACCTACCCTTACGAAAACCAAACTGTCTGTCGGAAATGATGTTGTGCTTATCCAGGAAAGAGTTTAAACGTGAGTTTATGAGTTCCGGGGACCGAGAACCTAAGCTGTCTTGGAACCCACACGAATTTCATCAAAAGAAAGTATAGGAGGAGCTCTAACGATCAATTTACAAAAAAAATATGATTTGGCTATTGTGTGGTTCACTAACGGACTGGTGTACACTACATAATTTATTTTGTAATCGCTTGGGTTTGGTTTTTCCGTCTTGGCACGGAGCACTACATTTTTAGTGATGGAGGAGTGATAGATGTATGTACGTATTGTAGCGGGCGAGGTATCATAATAATTTGTTTGCGCACGGTCTGCGCGGCGTGAGCCAGCTGATATTATCGATGTGGCGCCGGCGCCGCGGCGCTCCGCAGAGCTGCATCCGCGAATAGCCACTCTATCAACGAGGACTACCTACCACGCACCGCGCGTTGCCCCGAAATATAACCATTCCATTCATAAAAATTGCACATCATGAATGAAATACTATCGGCGCACAACAAATTTAATAACTAAATTAGCCAACGTGAACGATATGTTCTGATTCGCATTAATCAAAGTACCTACGTAACGCCATAACTCAAGATAACGTCTCGGAGTTATGCGGATGAGCTGGCTATTAAAATGCCAATATCATTCCAACTTCAATAGCGATGCGCTGGTACTGATACAATATAACATCAGCTGCTTGTGCGTAGGAATTCTTACAATATCGGTATGTAACTGAATTAGCTGCGATAAAATTTAATGTTCTGTACAAAGGTGAACAAATAGAATTCGATTAAATAGTTTACCGTCTGTCTTTATGTGAACTAAGAACAACCACAGCATAGCCATCCGGTGTTCACTAGGCAACGCTGAGGACATACCTATTAACCTAAATATACCTATTTGTTCCCACATAATTTATCGTACGGATGCATTTTATGTTGCCTCCTGTTATGGGATGCTGAGTTTGCAATCATGCGTAAAAGTAATTTATTTTATTTAGAATATGTACGTATAATCATTGCAATAACATAGTTTAGAATGAAATAGCATGCGCTCCGCGCCGCCGCCGTGCTAATTCCCAGCCAGATAACAAAGTTGGTAAAACCGTTGGAGGCGCGCGCATCGCGCTGACCATCAGTGTTCTTGCGTAGTTCTTGGTGGGGCGGTGCGGCACCCTCTAGTTCTTAATACCTGCTATCTAGTTATATATTTTTTCACTTATTATAAGACGGTGAGTCCATCATGCTTTAGATGCAGAACACGGTTGCTTTTCGGCCACTGGCTTGGGACGAATATGTACAAGCTTCCCGATGGCCGTCACAGGCGGGAGAAGGTTCACTGCGGGGTTTAGTCGGAAAAGGTACAAACAGGTACAGGTTTAGTTCTACAAGTAGGTATTAAAATAATACCTGGCTAACCTCGTTTATAGTTGTGGCGGCTTAAATCCTGATGCTGCGGATCTTTAATTGAACTATTTCTGAGTTTCTGTTTGTCCCTCTGTTTCCGAGTTCAGGTACTTATCTCCCTTCCTTGGTATTTTATTTTATGTAAGAAATTAGTAAGCTTCTAAATTGTAGCTGTATTGACCTATCTTTTAAAACATCTTGGAATAGGAATAGAAGTTTTTAAGAGTGGCTGTTGGTCACAACATTAGTTATATTATGTGCATTAGATAGGTACCTAGGTACTCATTAGCTTAGGTATTTTCGTCGTTGAAAGAAAAATAAAAGTAAGAATATTAGTAAGATTATGATTTATTTATTATGCATAACATTACATAGTACACGTTGTAATTTTTGAAATTAAGTTAAATTGATTTGGATTTGTAATAATTATAATAAACTCTAATCAACCCTGAACTTGGGAATTCCATAGGTTTCGTGGGGGACTCCCTGACTAGTAGAAATGGCGTTAGCATCATCATAGCTGATGGTCGAAGCAGTGCTGCTGACGGTGATCGGGGTCGAAACGCTGCTGGTGACATGGCTTTCGCTAGCGCCGCTTTCGGCAGAAGCTAAGCTTAAAGTATGTGTGGCGGGAGACGCGTTTATTCCATAAGCATGGTTTCCAAACGAGCTGGAAGAGGCCTCACTGTTCACCGGGATCTGATAGTTGGTGGTGCCGAGAACGCCGCTAAGCCCGGAGCTGCCGAAGCTGGAGCCATCGAAACCACCGTTGAAGCCAGAGTTATCGTAAGAGCTGCCGAAGCTGGAGCTATCGTAGGAGTCACTCAAAGCGGAGCCACCATAGGCACCACCAAGTCCAGCGTTAACGTCCACCCCAGAACCACTGCCCAACCCGTCCGCAACGCCAGTGTTCACCAGAGAAACGGATTCTCCCTTATTATAGTCCTTGACGATGTTATTGATCACGCTCTGTGAGTCTTCCTTGTTGCCGTACTTGATGAAGTAAACCTCCGGCTTGGATGGAGGTTTCTGCTCCACTTGCGGTACGATCACATCTTGGGTCTCTTCAGGTTTCTTGACAAGAACGTAGACGATTGTTTTTTCTTCATTCTGAACTTGAGGGACGGGGACGACTTGAGGGGTGCGGGATTCAGAGGGTGTTTTTACAAAGATTATTTTGTAATGTTTCTGGGCTGGTGGCAATACAATAGGAGCGCGTGGCTTCTGTTGTTCAGGCTCTTCGGGGGCTGCGTGCACGTAGAAGTGCTTGAAGACCTGAGTAGGCTGCTGGCGTACCTGGTAGTAGTTCTTGTACTTTTCAAGGGCAGAGGCTTGATATTCACTGCTTTGGTATTGACTCTGATATCCGCCGAGGCCGCTGCTGCCGCCATATTGGTAGATAGGTTTAACCGTATATCCCGTACTACCTGCACCTGAGTTCAGATAGTAGCTGCTACCGAGGTCGCTGTTGAGGTCGCTGCTGAGGCTGCTGCCAAGACCGGTGCTGAAGCCGCTGCTGAGGTCACTGTGCAGTCCGCTGCTGAGGCCGCTACTGTATTCGCTACCGTAGTTACTGCTATAGTCGCCGTTCAAGACACTACTGGTAAGGCCACTACCAAATGCCGATTCCGAATTAATATTTCCAGTATAGCCACTGCTGGGGTACCCCGGGTATCCCTTATAGATGCTCCCAGAGCCGCTGCTTGCGTAAGCGGAACTGAATTGGCTGGAATCATCCCCGTGTTGATACGAAGGTAATCCATAGGAGGTCTGTGGTACCTTATAGTGGTAACCCAAGGAGCCCGCGGATACCACTCCGAGCGTCAACGCAAATATCTGGAACAAATAAATAGTGAAATTAGGCCAGGAGGTGTGAGCTTCTGATTCTCTCTAAATGAATGTATATGTTTGTGAATTGAATGTTTTAGATTATCAAACTGGCGTATTACGACGGGCCCGAGTCCCTTAACAATTGTCCATTGCAAAAACACTGGGGTCGAATATTACTTCGTGAACTCTTCATTGTAAATTGCAAATTCTTGGCGGTCGGCATGTTGTCGGCCAGAGGACTGCTAACAGGATGGCCGACAACTTGTCGGCCGCCAAGACCAATTAAGGCCAATTTATAATGAAGAATTCACGAGGATAATATTAGGGATCAGTGGTTTAGCAATGGACAATTGTTAAAAGAATCGAAACCCGCTGATCTTTACGACCGGTCGCCGCCGGTACCGCGAAGTGTTGCAACATTCAGTGCAGATTCATGTACGCCAATTAAGGAATCTTTTAAAAACTCCGAGAAAGCGGCCACTTTCGACCTTTATGTGGATTATATAATTTTTTAACGTTGGTTTAAAGTAAGTAGGTATATAAATATGTGTAAGTTTGAGTACTAATTATTGTGATTATCGCTTGACAACCAGTGTAAAATGTTTGTTTTATTAATAATTATCATACTAGCTAGATTAATGATTGTAACTTATGCATACATATGTACGGACATCCAGTTGTTAGATCTTGTTGTTAGATGATATTATATGTACAGACAAGAATTCCGGCTGATACACCTATCTACACCTACACCTATCTATCTATCGGCTGATATACCCAATATGTACTGCTTTATTTGGGACCATAGGTATAGCTGGTGTTAGGGCGTGCAGTTTCATAGATTTTCAATTTCGGAATTGGCCTACGAAATTGGGCTCGTCAGTTTCGGAATTTCGGAATTCCGAAATTGAAACGACATTTTGGTAAATTGATTACAAATTACAATTTTACTGTAAAATTTGAAATCTTTAGTATAAATTACCGTTTTGCGGCTAGTTTCATTAAAAAAACAATAGATATGTCGTTTTTGAATCATTTTACGACGAAAAATAGCTTTCAGCCGCAGATTCAACTAGCGCTAGATTTTATTCTATAGCTCGACCCCCCCATATCGTGATGTTTAGTGAAAACTGAGTTAGAATCGGTTGAGCTATTTTCTTGTGATTCTCGAACATAAGTAGGTACAGATATACAGACAAACAGACAACAAACCAAAAACAATTCATTCAGACACCTTCAAAAATATTTTCACAGAGCCAGCTCAGGCCATTTCGTAATTGTATAAATAAAATAAAGCGTAGCACTATATGGGTGTGAATCGTGGACCCTCATTGGAAGAGACGAGCATAGGGTAGATTGAAATGTTTGAAATGTGGTGATGAAGGATAATGGAAAAAATCTGTTACAAATGAGAGTCAAATAAAGTAGAACGTTTATAGCAACAATACTTAGTAGCAGAAGAAAAATGTTTACAATATGACTACTTTATGAAAAACATCTTAGAAGATAAGATAGGAGGAACGCAATGATGAGTAAGACGCAAGACCAGGAATAAATTACATAAGCCAGATTTATTTTAAGGTTGATATCGTATCAGGAGGTAAAATATACTACCCTAGACTGGTTATGATGGAAAGAGCTTCATCAGCTACAATGGCCTTCGGGTACTTAAATAGAAGAAGAAGTTAAAATAACCAAAGTCTCTATATTGCTGGACGGTCTCATCGGCGTGATTGGATCTATATTATTATCAAGCGAAAGACCTCAGCAAGCTGGACCATTGACCGTTAGAAACCAAAGGAAAGTCAGAGATATCACCAAACGAGTAACCTGCCTCAAATTGAATGAAGGACTTGTCATGTTAAGCAAAAGCAGGGATCTTGGTGCAAATCGCTACTTTAGTGGAGATTCGAGACTATTGAAAAATAAATGTCCACTGAGGGGACCTCAAGTGCTATAAAAAGATGACGTTAAGAAGGCTGCAAGATCGAACTGGAAAGGTCCTGTTAGACAGTTAATGGAGGATACTGAAGGAAGTCTATAGATGTGAAATGATTAAAGGAGAATTTTGACTTTTTAGGGAAAACCTCGAAAGGACAATAAAAACAGTCTGGGCTCTTTCCTTACCCGACACTGATTTCACTCCCGTGCTGTTGATCTATTCCACATATTTCTAGCCTACACCTTCATGATCTGGTCCTCTGTACGTGCCTCTGCCTAACCTAACCTCATGATTAGCAAATAGGATCTTCTACTATTGATCAAATTCGGATTAATAAGGAACAAGTTCAGGAGAGAAATACATACCCTCGCTCTATAGCTATTTCGTGCTTCTATGATAATGTTCAGACGTTTTCTTGGGTTTGGTTTTATAGACTCTAGTTTTACGTATCATGTTTAGGATCAATAAGTTAAAACTGAGAGAAAGTCCAGGCTGACGCAAGCCTTTGATTTGAAAGACTTGATGAAACTTGTTGAATTTTGCCCCGCCTTGATAAACCCCTCCAGGAAATATGAACAGTTTTGGGAATATAAGTACCTAAGTAGTATCCCTCTCACATAATGTTTTTCTACTTTTATTCTCAACATTTAGGTCGCGGGATATTATTCTACAGGCATTTTAATAGTTCCATAATGTACTGTGTTCCAATATAAAGACTCTAGAATAGCGCACGAAGTGGAAAAATGATTCATTCAAGAATTACGGCGGCTGTTAAGAAACTGAATTTAATTTCGGATTCCGAAACTGAATGGCCGAAATTCCGAAATTGAAAACTATGCAAAAATGGTCCGAAATTTCGAAATTATGAAATTTCGGAATTTCGGAATGCACCCCCTAGCTGGTGTGTCAGTCTAGCGATATTGATTTATTAATGTACATCTCGCTCCCTACCTGTATCGCGGTATTGACCGATACTATAGGTAGTACAGCAACTATAAAATCTGGCAGACGAGTGTGTAGATGTCGAATAGAAAGTATGGACAAGGTCATGTCGGGCAGCCCACGTGTACCGTCCGATGCACATGTCCGAAGGTCCGATTTGTCCGCGGTTGCGGCACGCGGGTTGCGCAACGTACTTGCACCTCTTAACTGTGGGTCAGCAATGAGTGCGATGAACTTGAACCGACCGAGCTTCCGCATACTAGCATAGACCCGTGTTACATTGTTACACAACACCCATACCTCGAGTACCTTACAAAAAAAACGGTGTAGGTATCTTTAGTAGATTTTATGTATAATCCATTTTTTTCGTACCTAGTAGGATAATTCTCAGGTGGAAGATCAACCAAATCTAGACATGAGTAAAGTAAATCATTGAAACCTCCCTTTATTTTATGTAGGTATGTTATTGATGTCGTCATCAACTCCTACCGAGAAGGTTGCGCCTTATGAAGGAAATCTAAGGGTACGTAGGTAGATACTGATTTTACATTAATACCAACCTATAGGTAACGTAGGAATTTACAGAAGGTGTTTATCATTAGATGACGTGGAAGCATCAAACCAATCTACGCTCATCTCGACCCGCAAGGGGTCCTTTTTATTGATCAAAATATTCTTCCACCATCACGTTGATAAATTAAGGTTCATAATTTAAACATGTTTTCGACTTCGTCTTCGTGGCAATGTTCATGGAAACTTTCATTCCCTTTTTCACTGGTGGAATTTTTGAGAATCTACTGTCTATATTTCAAGTTTCTAATCCAAGCAGCTTAGGCTGAGCGTTGACAGATCAGTTCAAAGAATCCAAAGGTACCTACTTATATAGTTGGATCAGTCAGCCAGTCAGTTAGATTCCCTTTTTTATAAACAAGATATGCCAAAGGAAATTTTATCTGCATAGCGCACCAACGTTACGGTCGGGGAAAATAATTTTGTTCAATATTAAAGCCGGCGTTGATGCACGTGGGTTTACTGATTAAATTCTCCATTTCAAAGGTTTGCAGCAAAAAAACTATGTATTTTTATTAGATCCCAGTCTCGATGTTATGATGAATCCTCACTATTACCTCATTCGTTGCATTTTTTCAATAATTCTCATAATTAATTACTAACAGGGAGTACCTAATACAAGAAACTGATAAAAGATCTCATTCAATTGCAGGATCCTATTGAACAAAAATATAAATTTATTTTTCATCACTGATACGCGGAAAGTAGGTCGAAAGGTGCCTGAAGAGCCGACAGAAGGTGATACTTTTCTGATCGGGCAAAATCGTTGACAGAACGGGCTCAATCGTATATCCAGAAAACGATTGCGCCCGTTCTGTCAAAGATTCTGTCAAATTATAAAAAAATACGAGTTTCTATTGAACTATGTTCCAACCAAAGAGAATTTAATAGTTCCAACCTTCTTACATCCACTCAATTACAGCGCGATGTAAAATTGAAATAACATAAAGTTAAGTATTAATTAAAGAATATATTTTTTTAAATGACTTTATTATAATTTACTTTCAACTATTTCTTTAAAATAACATTCATTTGGGCAAAATATTTACCATTTTTCCCTAAATCAATCACAAATCGTTCCTGCTCCGAATCTATAATCACAGACTAAAACCTTTTATAATGTTTGAAAAAGTACTGGCCTCTAAAAAAAAAACAAAGTGACAGCGTCAAAATATCAAAAAGCAAAATACGCAATCTACGTCAGTATACATGTGTTTGTATGTGTAAATGTTCACTATTTTTTTCTTTAGCTACTAAATTATTTTATTATTACTTTCCTTGTATACGCGATGAAAAGCACAGTGTTAATCTCGGGTTAAAGTAACTTATTATTGGTCCCTCGAACTATTAGCGCCCTCGCTACGCTCGGGCGCTAAACCCCGTCTCGGGACCAATTAATAAGTTACTTTTCCCCTCGGATAACAATGTACTATTACCGACGACAGCATAAAGTCAAAGTACCTAGTTTGGAGGAATAGGGCTTCGATTTTATTTTAGAATGACCAGTATGGCGATATAATTTTTCGTGAATTTTTTAGCTGTGCGTGAGTGATAATCTAATGCACAGCCTTGAGCCCCAAGCCGCAAGCCAAAAGCATTGTTCATTAATATCATGGGCCACCTCTTACCTATCCTCCAGTCGACAACATCAGAAGTATTCAAATATTATGGCAGCGTAAACCGTTTATATCCGTTTCGTACCTCGCGAAACCACAATTTGACATGACCAACAGACATTTTTATAAATATTGATTATCGCATGCTTATTTAGCACTTATTACGTTTGGGTTTATTATTAGCTAGCTATCAAGGCCATGTCTAGTTTTATTGCCATTTAGTTTAGATAAAATAATTATTAAGTATTTATATGAGTTCATATTTAAAAATGTAAGATAATTTACGATATAAAGTCTATGTTGTAATTAATATGTAAAATGAGTTTTAAAAAATCCTAAATCATTTTAATATCGATCGTAATCTACGCCATTATATAAGTTATAAATAAATAGACAGCTAAGTATTTAAGTATTTCTTATGATATTTTAAAATTATTATGAACAAAAAATGTTTTTAATAGCAGCATAATAGACTGCTGTTATACAGCGAAGTTGAGTGCTTATCGATCTCACTTTACCTGAAAATTCTCTTTATTAAACTTTACTACTACTAATACTTACTCGTATTATAACTAAAACATACCTTTACAATTTTGTTATGTTGTCCTAAAAGCGAGTTCGAAGTAAAGTGGTCATAGACGATGCAGTGTATTATAAAATACATATTACCTACGTACGTAAGAGATCAAATAACTCTAGCCATGTCTGGTTGATTTACACTCTTGTCGACTTGTTTAAATACTCGATTGTCACTTTTTAGGGGGGCTATTGCGAACCCGGACTTTCTGATTCGTTCGTTCGCCATTTTGACACTTATAACAAGAGATGGTTCGGCTTTGTAATGGGCCCGCTAGATCTATTCAATTACTTATAATCGTACTAGCATTATGATTTAAGGCTTGAACAAGGGCTGATGACAGCTCCGGTACTGGCTAGGAGTTGACGTTTCTGTAGTATTTTAAATTTTTATTGTATATTTTTTACCCGACTACGGAGGCGTTATGATTTTGACCGGTATGTATGTATGTATGTATGTATGTATGTATGTATGTATGTATGTATGTGCGTCTGTTCCCACCTAACTTCCAAACTACTTGTCGTAATTTTACAAATGAGGTATCGTCAGAAGCGGCTTAATGGCGCGCTGGTTATAGGCTATGTTACGTTACATAAAATTGCATATGGCGCCCTCTAGAGGACATAATGTCATGAACTAAAAAAAAAACATTTTTTAATGAAACCGTGTGGGGTATCAAATGAAAGAGCTTGATGAGCACATTTCAAAAATATATATATTGTTACCTATAACTCCAAAATGATTAAATAAAAAGTAAGTTTAAAAACTAAAACCCGACTACGGAAAAACGCGCTCTAAAAAGTATGAAACAAGAAAATATTCTCATCTAGAGGATAGCCGTGGTCCGTGTTCATGTGCCATTTGGCCCTAAAAGACCTACACGGACCACGGCTATCCTCTAGATGAGAATATTTTCTTGTTTCATACTTTTTAGAGCGCGTTTTTCCGTAGTCGGGTTTTAGTTTTTAAACTTACTTTTTTTAATTGAATGACTAATATTTAAATCTTTGAAACAAATAATATTGTTAAAAGAACTTAAGCATTATTATGGTATAGGTTTCAAATAGTATATGTGAGCAGTTGTGGAGAGAATTTACAATTTAGGTTGAAAACAACATATTATTTACCGGTTTACTAAAAAAATTGGTAAAATTTAAACATAAGTTAACAAAATACATTTATTGCAGACAATATGAAGTTCAATTTGGTATATTTTATATAGCAAATGGGCTTACAGATACATCAACTATTTGCGAACTGTCACTGTTTGAGGCCTTGTTAAATCCTTAAGAAAATCGTAGGTATCGTATTTTTAGCATATTTTACAATTCTTCTCTGATATATCCATCTATGGAAGACAAATGTGTATGTTATTTGTCATCAGGTAATAAGTATACATGTAGGTATCTAAAGTCAACGACTACGATTTACCAAAGACGTGACCTCAACTAAATATTTAAATCATATTCATCAAAACTTGAAATCAAGAGTTCCATTATTATGTTAATAGCATAAAATTTGAACTTCAATAAAAACGACTAATACGTATTAAGTTTTTTCTCATACCAAATTAATGTTACACTTAATTAATATAGAGGCGACACATTAAAACTTGTATTTTTATCTAATTTATAGATTCAGGTTAGGTTAAGAAGTCGGTAATGAGATTGTGAGTGTAAATACATAATCATAAATAATGTATAAGTATTCCAATCGTTTACAAGTAATTAAAGTTGCCCAGCGTTCTACTATAATGTATCATTCGTTTCTTATTATAAATAATTTATTTCCAAAAAGTGTACAATGTTCACAATACAAATTTGGATACATACGAGTATTAAGATATACATATGAACATTGAACATCGTTTAAACATCGGCATTTACACTAGGGTTTGGGCTGTATCGCAAAGACCGAAATAAATAAAAAAGTTATATTAACGACAGGTTCGATACTAATAATAAGTGGAATAACAATAATTATTATAATAATAGGTAGGTAAGAAAGTTAAAGGTTAGAGCAAGCTTATAGGTATATGTAAATTTATAGAAATAGGCAGTTAATTTAAGAATAGGTACGATCAACAGGTGGAATATAGAGTAAAAATATTTTCCTGTTTTTTTATGGTGTTTCAAATAATTACGATTCATATATTACACATTATTTTGTATAGAAGTTTCCAAGTTCATAAATTACAATATTAAATTTAAATTAAGACAAACAGTGACGTCATTGTGGCAAGCGGCCACCAACTTTAAGAAGGTGGTTAGAAATAGTAACTTGCCATTGACATTAAAACAGATTGGGAATGGAATCTTATTATCAGCTATAAAATAATAATTATGCATTAATGATAAATCAGTGAGCTCATAGATTGAATTAAAAGAAGATGAGTATATATGAGAAGACAGGGTATAAGAATGATAAATCAAAAATGCAAGGACAGAAATATTTTAAATTATACCAATGATAGTAATAGATAAAGTCCATATAACTGGATAATTCATAAGATTTTAACACACGAAATGTGCGGTTGAGACTTAAAACGAAAGTGAATTTAAGTTTCAATCACAAGGATTAAAAAGTAAAATTAACTTAGCAAGTGCAAATTATTTTAAATATCATTATTTCGCAAAGCTTAAGGGTAAGTAATTTTCAGTCGCGATTTTTATTCTTAAATGTTAAACTTTACAAACCAGTTTATGTGAGATAAGTTCTTGTTGACCTATGACTTCATAATGGAATGGAGGAATGATTGGTAAAAATTATGAAAGTCGAAAAAATTAAAGAGTAAAAAAAAAATTGTTTAAAAATGGGAATATTGGTGAATATCCGTTACATAAAAAGGTTCGATGAATTGGTACGTACCCATATAGTGTTCATGTTGGTCCGCGCCGGCCTCACCGACGACTTGTATCTCAAGTGAAGTGATGCGACTAGTGTCGCCTCGATGCCGCCTCGTCTTTTAAATACCTGCGCAAGATGGACTGCGTCTAGCCTTACCTCCATGGACCGACAAGGCTGTGTGGGTTCACACGAAATTCTGCAAAAGAATAAACTGGGAATGTACCCAGTTTAGATCGATTGGGTAATCGACTGAATAAAATAAACCCTTAGGTGATATAATATTTAATAAATAAACTTTAAAAATCATTTAAAGTACCTACCTATAAAGTAAGAGAAATTAATAAAAACAAAGTATCTAGCAGCTATCGGTATGTAAGTATTGTAGGTATATTGTGTCCTAATGCTTTGTTTATAGGTTTAAAAAAGATTTTAAATTATTATTTAATACCTTGTGATCGTAGCGATCTTCCTCCTACTAATTTGTGGGACAACTTATTTTAAATGACTAATTTTCATATGACGCAGTATCCTAAAGATGACATGACATCTTAGTTATATGTATTTTTATTTAATTTGAATTGTCTCACTGTTGGGCAAAGGTTTCCCCTATTCGTTATCTTCCTCGGTCGACCAGAGCAGCGACGACGCCTCTTGTCTTGTCTTGTCTTGCTTAGGTACCTTACACAGCATCTTGGAAATTAAACAAATACGATTTACGTATTTTATATTTGATAAAACCCGTGTTTATATCGTGTTAATTTTTTTTAATTTCACTTATTTATGTTTTGATCGTAGATGGTACAATTGAATATGACTTTAGGACGGCCTTAAGATAAATTACCTGGATGATATTGAGAGCTCAGTGCAAACCCACTTGCATACTGATTGTTGTAAAATCGATTAAAATACATACTTGTTCATGGCTTGTTGGATGAAATAGGCATCATCGTCCGTCGGTCCTGCGCATGACCTCTCCCCGCTCGTGTTGGACTGCCGTCCCATTGGACTATGCGAGTGAGGAAAGCAGTGTTGCCGCTGGCTACTTTGAGGAATATTGAACACAAGAGAAAAAAAATACGTAATTTTAAATTCGATATTTGTCAAAAAACCGTCCTTGTATATAAAATATACTTAGATGCGTAGTAATAAATCTTTTATCTAATGTGATGAAGTAATCGTATTTCTGAGCGTACGGTAGAATCACGGGACTATACATTGTGCAATTTCAGGGCCTAATTACCGCACTTCTGGCAACGCCGGAGAGTAGAGCTACACCTGTTCTTGCGCACACACGCACTGCACTATAATCTGCTGCACAGATATCTAGTCTCCGTTGAGAATGGCCGCCGTGGCCGAAATTCTGTCAGAAAATTATTATATGTACCTACATTACAATTTGTTATGTTAAAAACCGTAGGTACCTACTTTAGAGAATGTTAACTATTTTCGCATCTATAAATTAATATCTAAGTACGAGTACATACTTTAACCTACGATAAGGAAACACTATTTTGTCATACCTAATAAGTATTATTATATTGAGTCCTTGCTAATTTAGTGCTTTACCGAATCATAATTTTTAATTTATGATAAAGTTGTTTTTATGTAAAGTAATACTTAATATATAAGAAAAATATAAAAATCTTTTGACAGCACTAAATTATGATTATTAAGGCTTAATAACTCCTTTTTACTGCGAACAGCACTATGAATATGATTTTTAAAATTGGTTTAAAACTCTACCTACTACCTACAGTTGCGTCACAGTGGAAGTTGCGTCATAAAGTTTAAAGTGGTTTTGTTATTTAAATCAAAAGGATGTGCTTATACGACGCTATGTATAGTGAATCTAAGAATATAGTTATTTTAAGTCCTAAGTCATTTAAATGTACGACTTGAAACATATTCTATACCTGATTGATAAGTAATTAAACGACTTTTACAACCATTTGTACCAATATAACTAATCAACCTTTAAGAAATAAAAAATTTTGATTAGTCCTATGGGTAAATTTTTTTCTAAGCATGTCTGCGGTGGCCCCCGCAGACATGCTACTTTTAGCATCGGCGATCGGCGATTTTGCGACCGTATCGATGCTGCGTTGCGTTTCTTCGAGCGACAACGAGCGAGACGCAGCATCAAAATCGCCGACCGCCGATGCTAAAAGTAGCATGTCTGCGGTGGCCCTAAAGATCTTTTATTTTAATTTTGAATAGAGTAAGTACCTATTACCTTCCCTCAATACCAAGCTCCTGATGTAATTAATTAATAAACATTAAAAAAAATATTTTTAATGCATGATATAGAATAATATATACCTACTATTGAATCTAAGGTTGCCTATACAAATAAGTACTTAGGTACTACAGACTCATCTCTTTTTTATGTCTTAATAGTATAAAACAAAGTCTATATCCGCGCGTCTGCCTGTCTGCTTGATTCTATGACCGAAGCCACCTGCATGTTTGTTTGTCCGCATAGCCTTCTAAATTTCGTGCCGCATTGTGATGTGATTATCATACTTATACCTAAAGAATTTCTTCTCGAAAGTTTACATGTAAGTCAATTTATAAATAAGGGCCTCCGCAGACTAGCTACTTTTAGCGTCGGCGACCGGCGATTTTGTCACGTATCGATGCTGCGGGGCTTTTTTCGAGCGCGAACGAGCGAGACGCAGCATCAAAATCGCCGATCGCCGATGCTAAAAGTAGCTAGTCTGCGGAGGCCCTAAGGAGATAAAAGCTATACGAAGCCGGGGTGGGTAACTATAGTAATTAATTAGCTATAATATAGAGGACCTCGCAAGTTTTCCGTATGCGCAGTTAAAAATCTTTTAAATTTTAGTGGTAATATCTACGATGTATAAACTTGATCGACTTAAATATAAAATGAATAGCTCGTAAAGCATTGAATATAATTACTCCATATACCTAACAACGTAATTTGACGTAAACTACATTATCTACGCATAAACTATATCCTGTTATACATTTCCATATAGGTAATATGCAAGTTAATATAAAACATAAATAAATGAAAATTGCGTCATTTGCATTACTAGTAGAGGTCAAATATCGTATAAAATTTAGCTACTTATAGTTATAATATATTTATAATTTACAATAATAAATATCGGAATTTATATGCCAAAAAATAAAGGTACAAACTTAGTTAAGTACTACAACTGAAAATTGAAACATAAATTATTAAAAAGATCTCAATTTAACTTATTATTAGAAAAAATAAAATTTCTTGGAGGAACGCCTTGCTTCTTTACAGTTTGAGCTCATTATAGTGAAGAAAAAGGGCGGCTTAAGTGCCGAGCTATTAGAAGCACCTAATTGGGATTACATTTAGATACTGGGGAAAATAAAATTCACAATTATTTTACTATAACAATTAAAAGTAGCAAGAAAAATATCGGGTAATTAAATCAGACTTATAAAAGATCAATTTATAAACAAAACCTTCCTATCGGATGTCAGAATAATTTCAGAGCAAATTAAAATAAAAAGGCGCTCATATTGACGAGGTAACCGACTTTAAGTGCTAATAAATATTCGTAAAAAACATGTTCTATTGGACTGGTCAACAATGATATGCTTAAAAACGTAGTGCATTGCGTTCTAATATGAAAATATTTTATTTACCAAAAAATAAACATTTACAGTGCATTAAGCATACAGACAATAAACTGTCGCAATTTTCGTGATTTTAATTCCTATTTCCTAAGGACATTTAAGAAACCTACACTAAAATAATAATATTAAATATAAAAAATACTGGGTGAAATCGAAATCGTGGGCAATATATTAAACGGTGATTCCACACATGATTCAGGATATTTAGGGAAAAAGGTAAGGTATGACCATGGACCAATTACTAAGGGGACTGGCCCTAAGCAACTCGGCCGAGTGGTCGGCCTAGTAAAACGAAGCGAGTAGTTCAACTATTTACCGGTAGATAGAACAATGAAAATGAAAAAAGAATGACCACGTTTTTTTTTCATACATATATCTAATAAGGGCACCTCTGTCTCTAGTCTTTACTCTGTGGGTATAACAGTTAAATGATTTGCTTATTTGCTTACCCGAGCAATATTTTATTATAAATAGAATTTTTTTATTTGTTTTCCCAAAATATTCTGAATCATGTGTTGAGACATATTTTTAAAAAATGCCCACGATTTCGATTTCACCCTGTATAAGTCACCATGTTTTGGATGGGTTTGCGTAATAAAACATTTTTAATTAAGCGATTTATTATATAAATAAAATATTTTATTGGAGCTAGGTGGGAATATCTTTGGAGTTTTGAGGAATACGTCTTGTCTTATGATTTTCTCTCAGTAGGTAGGTACATGATAAAGATTTTGGTAATGTGTCAGTATGATGAAAAATAAACTAATGTACGGGCAGCTGGCTGTGCTGGATATTTTCTCAGCTTAAAGATATCGATCTAGTTTGTGTTTGACAGACATCCCTATTGTTATATCTCCTGTCCACACCTTTTGTAGATTAAATATTTTTCAATGTATTCAAGTAAACAGAAGCCTTTGACAGAGATTCGAGGTACTGAGAATACAAGACCCAGCTTAAACACAATGGGTACACCATACACCATAGGTCTTCTATATGTGTTACTGATCCGTTATCCATTTTGCATAGAAAGGCTCTCAAGTCTTTGAAGGAATAAAACACCATGGCAACGCCGCAACCGAATATAGATACATAAAAAAATAACCATGAACTTGAGGTCGTTGACTTTAACTAACTAAATGAGTAATAATAATATCGATGATTATTTAATAGGTGTCCATTGTTTGTACGGCTAAGGTACACATAAAAAACATTGTAAATTATTCCTAATCTTACTTTTGAAATACAATTTATTAGCAATCAAGGGATATCATTTATTTAGCTTTTTATAATATAGAAATATAATAATTCTACATTCTTCTCATTTGGGTTACCGCATCATTACCGATAAGTATGGATGTTAATTGTAACATAATCACGTGAAACATATTTTGTAGGTATACAGACTGTAGGTTCAGACTATTATGTACCTAACAGTATTAGGTAGTATATATTATTTAAAAAACGCGTAGAAATAGGTATGTCAAAGAGATTTATGAAAAAATATGGTGATCTAATTTTAAACTTTCTGTACCCGATAATCATGCATAACTATGAAAGGAAGTCGGTTAAATACTTAAAATAAATGTACCTAATACGTCAATTTATAGTGAAATTATGCAATGTTCGGACGAACGTAAGCCTAGTAAAATGGGTTCAAAGTTTGAAATCCTGGCCCACGTCTCTGAAAGTTTCAATATAAGTATAACCTACTTGCTAAATGTGACCGTAAATGTAAATTGTTAAATGGCCGTCGGGCCCTTCGGCGAATAGTGGGCAGTGGGTGTCCAAGAGTTCACTTCTCCCTACCTCTATCCGTGCTACTGTACACACAAACAATTGCTGGATAGGTATTATATTATATACATTTATTATTTATTAGGTAGGTATTATTATTTTCTTAATACAAAGCGCGGATCTCTAAAAATATTCGCATATGTACGATTGTATTATAAAACTAGTTTTTTCATCAAAGTCGATGTCCATTTCATAATAAGGCTACCAAATCCGTGAATTCACGGCCGCACTGTTGAATATCAATTATTAACATAATACATTCATAATATACTTAGTGATACTGTTAACGTTTATATTTGAAAATTATAAATAAAACAATGATCGAAGCAAATAATTTTTCTGGGAATTTTGGTGCTCCCATCACACTGCTGTTATAAAATGTTTGCAAACATTATCTAACATGAAAACATTTTTTACGTTGTGATCAAATGTTGACGATAACGATGACGTGACGGCGATCAAATTCACATAAGTGAAAATTTGTAGTTATCGAAATCCGCTTCGCAATGAGGGGAGGGCCGTGCCCAGGAGTGGGACGTTAAAAGGGATAATATTTTATTATTAGGAAAAAAAGATTTCTTCATAGATCACAACACACAGCGCTTTTGCTGTTTCATTTGTTCTTTCCTCGTATTTTGATTGGTTTCGGCTCAGAGAATTAATTAAAATTTTATTTTGCCTGGGTTTCGGGGTACCAAAAATCATCTGTCTTGTGAATGAAGCCTTCGTTATAGTTAAAAACACGTATCGTGTTCTTCTGAGCCCCGATAAACACGTTCGATCTCGTATGCATTTCACTTTTGTTTTTCATAATAAGTAGTTTCGATTCGAGTTCGACCTTGATGTCATCGTTGGACACCATTGTCGATCCTGGCTTACAGGAGTAATAGATGGGAAGCCGTAGAAGGATTTTCTGGATTTACTCGAGCGCGTCAGATTAAGATAAGGGGTATTCATTACTAGCTAAGAAGTGTCAAAAGTGTCAATTTTGCTAATTTGATTGTCAGTCTAAGAAATGGGAGCATCTGGAAGTTTCACTAAACACCCCCTCTGAAATTGTTTTTATTTATAGGACTGCGGTGGCAATAGAGCGTACGGCCCGCCTGATGTTAAGCAGTTACCGTAGCCTATAGATGTTTACAAAATCTGACGCGCTCGAGTAATTTTTTTTTTCAATTTATCATGTTGGAGCATGAAAAGTATCAATATCTGACACGATTGAGTATTACCATGTCATTGCTTTTTTAATTTGAAATTATCATGTAGACGCTTCCCCCACCGCTGAAAGTGGAAACATCTAGAACAATGTATTCTTCCTATCATCTCATCTACCGAATCTAATAGGTTTGGGCGACGCCGGAGTAAATCCATAATTAACACGCTGGGCTCCCGGTCCATAACAGTGGTGGGAATGTGTGGCGGGCTTAGTCCCCATTTAAAAAAAAGTAGTTTTGTTACAACAATACTATGTGACAATACTTTGATTTGGTGACGCAGAATATATGACGAACTTACAAAGAAACTTTCATCCTCTATTTCACCCCCTTCAAGTTTTATTTTCGCAACAAAAAGTATCTCATGTTATCTGTCTATCTCCATACCAAAATTTATTTAGCGGTTTAGTCGTGAAAGTATAAAGTATTTAAATCCTATAGCAATAACGAATGCACACAAACATGCAACAAGTGGGTTCCGGAAGATGGGAGAAGATGCTATGGTACTGGCAAGGACTAGCGAAAAGTCACTGTGGCAGAGATTTATGCCCAGCAGTGGGATGCAATAGGCTAAGTATACAAAAAAAAAAAAAAACATTAATACGGATCACTGCATCGGGTGGTTGCGGGTTCGATTCCCGCCAGAGGTAAATTTCGGAAATAACCATTTCATAATTTGCCCTGGTCTGGGTGTCACTGGGATCGCCCCCAGTTCATTGTATAGTAGCCATAATAGATACAAGTGTTGCTTATTATTTTGGGACCATACTGTTGGCGAAATTAGAATAAAATGAAATAGAAATGTAAAAAAATTAATTTAAGGGAGCACCCATTAAGGAAAACCGATCTGATGTTTCTTCGTCACAATAATTACCTATATGATTATAATTTATGCCAAATTGGAACATTCTTGGTATTTCCGAAAAACAAGTTTGGTATCCGTGTAGAGGAGAGGTCACGTTGGTGAACGCGCCGGTTGGTCTATGGCAGGATGTCCACCTGCATAAATTAATGTATACTCAGAACTGTTAATAACTACTCCACACAGTTGCTTCTTGATTGTGAGAGGCATTAGATTAATACCCACAAGTGTGGTTCAATTTCTCATTTTTTTAAGTTACGTGATGTTAGTAAGTAGGTGCCTTATTGGGTATTTTTAAGCTTTATTTATTTGTAAATTATTGCTATTTGCTTTGCTTTTATCTACTTGCTGTCCGAGCTTAGAAATGGAGTCATGTACCTAGTATACGTAGGTACCTAATATGTTATTAAAATACAAGGATAAATCACTCTCTCCCTACTACCAAAGTTCAAGATTGATTATCATATTATACACACACCTGTGGCATTAACACCTTATTTGTATAGGTTGTGTCAAAAGTGCGACGTAATACTTGGAGGATTGGGTGAGTATCGCATCGGTAATAGAATTCAATGGTAATAATAACAAATTGAAATACGAACACCTTTTTAGAATATTTTTTTTGCCAATTTAAAGATCTCAAGAACTACCTAGTATGCAGTTTTTTTACAAACGATTTGAATATTAGTGGCTGCTACTCCTGAATGCAGTTTACACTGTTTTCTAGTCTTGCATATGTCCTAAGGCCACAAGTCACAACATAAGAGTTGTGACAAATAGGCCCTCAGCAAATATGATAATTAGGTTCATATAATCTGCCTTCACTAATAGATGGGGAGCCGTAGAAGGATATTCTGGATTTACTCGAGCGCGTCAGATTAAGATAAGGGAGATAGCTTACATATTGATAAGAACCTCCAACCAGTATTAGCCCTTAATAATGGTGGGTAAGCTCAGGGGAACCAATAAAAAATAGACCATCTTAAAATGCTCGAACTCGTCAGATTAAGATAAGGGGGATTCATTACTAGCTAAGTAGTGTCAAAAGTGTCAATTTTGCTAATTTGATCGTCAGTCTAAGAAATGGGAGCATCTGGGCAGTTTCACTGAACACCCCCTCTAAAATTGTTTTTTTTTATAGGACTGCGGTGGCAATAAAGCGTCCGGCCCGCTTGATGTCAAGCAGTTACCGTAGCCTATAGATGCTTACAAAATCTGACGCGCACGAGTAATTATTTTTTTCAATTTATCATGTTGGAGCATGAAAAGTATCAATATCTGACACGCTGGAGAATACTCCAGCGTGTCAGATATTGACACATCTCATCAAGCATTCATTCGCATTTAATAGTCCCTACAATCGACCTCTACCACCTGTACAGAAGGGCTAGACAAGTGGCGGACGTCTACAAGGGTTCGTTCAAATCGCTACGCTTCATATATGGAAATGACATAAGTCACGTGATCTACATAGCAACTAGTTGTTGATCTACATAGCGACGTTTGACATTTCCATACATTGTGAAGTCTATTCTACTCTATTCGATTAGCGTTCATGCCACTTGGCTAGCCGCGCTGGAACCTTATTTTTTTGTCTAGCTTTGTTGTCAAACATCATAGCTGCTGTCATAACATAACATTGGTTGCTTTGTCCAGCAAGCATAGTCCTTAGAATCGAAATATCGCAATGGCTCATCAAATAAGGTCCATTTTGCAACCTTTTTGTCCTTTTTTTTTGCAAAAAAAAGGTATGACATGGAAATATCCATGTCATACCTTTTTTTTAAATTTGAAATTATCATGTAGACGCTTCCCCCAGCGCTGAAAGTGGAAACTTCTAGAACAATGTATCCTTCCTATCATCTCATCTACCGAATCTAATAGGTTTGGGCGACGCCGGAGTAAATCCACAGTTAGCACGCTGGGCTCCCGGTCCATCGTCATATTAGCTACTGTTTAGGTGTCTAAATGATTATTTTTTTCCCTTTTTTACGGGCAGTAAGTAAGTCTTTATATTAAATTGTGTATTTTATCCTTATGTTTCATGTAGAAAGGATATTAAAAAATACATATATTTATTGCGATTTTTACCTAATAAATTGAATAAAATTCGTCTTGTAGTATACCTACCAAGGTATCCATGTACAACTTCGTATTTCTACTTCAAAGACTGGACGCCTATGGAACAAGTTCTTTGTTTTAACATTTCTTGTTATTACCAGTCGTATTTAATAAAAAATGAAAGTATCGTAATTGGGTACTTGAAATATCTGAGATAAGTGGGTTCATCTTTATCTCTATAAACTTGGCCTATTGATAAGGCACAAGCGGTTCTTATAAACAGGGATATTGGATCCTGTCTGAGAAACTATATATATATTTTCCCAGCGGTTTCGAGAGTGGACTCACGGACGTATATAAGGGGGAGTGGGTTTAGGGAGTTCCGTGACTCGTCCAGGACAGTGGTACCTTGAAACCGACTCCAAATAATCGATAACACACCATCACGCCTGAATTTCCTGAAGGGTAAGCAGAGGTGGTAATATAATATATTATTCCTGCTCTAGGAATGCTTTTAGTGCTCTAGGGATTTATGCGTCATCGGTTTTTGGTTTTTTTTTATGAAGTTTTGTGCAGGTATTTGGATTATGTTGGAAGACTTGATTAGTTACGTTAAAACTGATTTGGAATTAGAGTGACACATTAAATACTCATTCATTATTAGAACCCAGTCACGTGAAGTGGAAATCTGTCTCCGCCTGTAACATACGACTGGCCGCATCGCGAGTATAGTAAGGAGGTACCCTGTTAACGTGAGGAAATCCTCATGGATCCCGCACACCCCGGGGAAAGCGAGCGGGTGAAGGCGATGTCTCTTGGAGGATCTCCAAAAGGAACGAACCGTGCCCGTCATTTGCCGCGCTACCAAAAGCATGCCTCAAGCCTCAAGGGAAGCATACTAGCTCTCCACTACCCGGTGCTCACCGCGGCGACGTGGGCCAAACTACACCACTGTCCTCGGGTATAGTACCTCTTCCATTGTTTGACTGTTTCGATTGTTTGACTTTTTTCTGTTTTAGATGAATAGCATGCCTTGCTGACGCAAAAACAATAACAGTGAGATCTGATACCCCTGCGCTATAAAAAAGATTATAACCCAAACTTAGTTGCGTTTCAAATTCTATGAGGGATGATCAATAAATGGAAAAGTAGAGAAAATCGAAGAACATACATGGGGCGATTCGGGTAGGTACTCTAAGGATGCTCTACCTCTGGACTTTTGCTTGACACATTTTTCGGGACACCCTGTATTTACGTAGATAGGTACGTAGGTAAGGTTCTTATTAGAAAGTAGATATTTTTGTGCTTACTGGAAGAAGTACGTCCACGTCATTATACCTATTACGTATGTGGGATAAACCATGTGAGTGAGAAATACCTACACAATAAGGTGCAGAGTGCAAACGGGTGGCTGATGCGTTTGCGCGGGGTGGGTCGGCGCGCGCGTCGCGTCTCGTAGAGATTCTGCGCGCTCGCCGGCCTCTCGTGGTCAGTAGCGCGAACAGCCCCGAACGGCACACACGATGATCGCGCACAAGCACGCGCTAGCCGCTGCGCTGCTGTGCGCGCTGGCCGGCCAGCTCGGCACCGGCGCGAGCCTGCACTGCGCCATGAGGAGGGAGATCTCGCCCTGCACCTGCCGCCGGGAGGACGCAGGCACCGGCGCCATTCTCGTCGTCTGCCAACGTATCAATGCCTACGAAGAAATAGCGAAAGCCCTCACTAACAAGTTTAGCCCCGAAACGAAAATCGGCTTGGATATTTCCTATTCGCAGCTTCCGGACTTTTCCGATCATAGCATCAGAGAACTCGGACTTTCGATCACGAGACTCAAATTAAACTTCGACAATCTAAGGCAAGTCGATTATGAAGTATCCTCTTAATAAAATTGGACCTATGTGTCGTTCGATGTGCAGTTATCCTAACGTGTGTGAATCTACTTAATGTCTAATGAATAACGTGCAAGCCCTTTGTTGTGTAAAGTAGCATTAAAATTGTGATCATGATAATGACAAAACAATGTGTAAGTTGAATGAGAAAACAACAGGTCTATGATAAGAGGAGCACACACCGATGAGGATCGGGCCGTTATCGAAAGAGTGGGCGGCACCACATCCAGGGTTGGCAGTAGCCGTCTGCCACTTCACGCGGCGCACGCGCTCCCACTTCAAAAGAGACAGTAGAACTTATTAACTCCATACTTAGTGATACGTGTATGAAAAAATAAGCACCCAACATGGGCTCAGTAAATTTCCCTTCGGAATTGGTATATATTATGGCTTATCAGACTCATTACTACTTTTGATGCAAACTCAAACACGAGGAACGTGGTTGCGAGTCAGATCGGGCATTTTGCGAGGCGTGCGTGTTAGTAGCACATTATTTTCGGTGGTATCTTCCTCACAAAAACAACAATTAAGTCGCCCGTGACCCGTGAGCTTGACTCTTATTGACCACTCAATTGATCTTCACAGATTTTCGAGTCACCCTAATTACATGTACATCATAGATATTTTTTCTCCTTTTACAGAACTCAAAGTATTGTGGAAAAGGTTAGTATTCATTTCATTCAAATCCGTAATTATTTTATCCCTGTTCGACACCGCAGATAAGAAGTAGGTACAGTGTACATCGGGCGACTTCTGTTTTAATTCGAGTCACTTTTCTGTTTTTTTTTACTCATAATGGGTACCTACTAAACATTTTTTCTATTCGGAAAGTTTTCATTGGTGAATTCCAGTTCATGTGGGGGTGGCATCTAGGAGACGTTGCTCGATAGTTTGCTCGGGTTATCTAAGGTCGCTTCTAAAGCAGTAAAATTGAATGATATCTTATTGGTCGTGTCGTATTCTCTGTATGGGTAAATACTGTTAATGGTGAGCTAACAAATTACTGTGCTCGTTGTTTATACTATTTTATTATATTATATTACTGGTTATTTCAACCAACATGTTAAATATAATTATTCTGTTATTTTACGTAAGGCATACATTTGAAGGAATAAAAATCCCATGCTGAAATTGTAGATGAAGAAGGAAAAAACAATACAGCGCATGTAGAAGTACAAAAAGCGTAGCGTAAGCGTAAGCGTAGATACAAAGCGTATTTCTTAGAAACTACGCCTCTTACGCTTCTTAGTAACTAACCTACCTAGTATACATCATTACATAAAATAAGTAAGAGATATGAGTGTTTTCGCCAATGAAGTCATTCGTCACTTTGGTCCTATGGTTGCATTCCAGGGATAGTCAATAACAAGTTTATAAAAGAGGTTATTTTTAAACATCTCATGATATTGCGGTGTCAACATATAAAGTTCTTATTAAATTTAGAGTTATTCAAGTTATTTCCTATCGACAAGACATTATCTTATAACTTTTAGATTCTCATAAATTTCTTCTTTCTCTTCTTATAGATTTTGAAAATAAATGTTTGACTCGATAATGTGGCTTGTAAGAATCAAACTCTGTGGAAATATGACACATCCGTGGCTGTAATATGAGCTTATTCGTTAGCTGGAGTCGCTAGTAACTAGCGACTATCTAAATTTTTTGTATGGGAAATTATTATGGTTCTTCGGGTGACTAATAGGGGCGCTGTACTTACAATTTGCCATACAAAGGGTATTTATTTTTTACGTAGATGCTAGTGGTAATAGAGCGTAACTCCGGGGTGGTCGTCCGTTCATCTGCCTCCAGGATGTTTATGTTCCCTCTATCCGTGAACCTCTTTGACGACCTAGTATTTCCCAAGTGTAATAGGTTTCTCTATTTGCAAAATAATTCCGAGGAAGTATTATCAACCATTGTTTACGTTTATCCGTCGACATTTTTGTTTAGGTTCAATTTTTCGATAACCACCACACCGCATCTTCAACCAAAAACCCCGAACTGAGGTTACTATTTTCTAGAAAACATAACACCCAGCCTCAACAGTCAGACATTCACACACACACCAGGGGGCTTACCACAAGCTCTTATTGCGATTCAATTACAGGAACGTATTAACGTTTCAGCGACTTTTTGTGCAATGACGTACCTTATTGTCATGACAATAAGAAACATCATTAAAACGTCGTTAAAACGTTCCTATAATTGAATCGCAATAAGAGCTTGTGGTAAGCCCCCAGTTATTTATTGTGAGTCGTCATTTGAATTTTAAAAATTTAATTATATTTTAGGTAGAAATTTGACGGGAGCTAATCTTCATCGGTGGAATGAAGTCAGATAATGCAATAGAGCTTACAGCCAGGCTTTGCTAAAAATATAATTTTCAACGTTTTTGAAAATTCAAAATAAGTTTGTATGAAATTCTCATGGCGCGAGTCCTACTCGCACTTGTCCGGTTTATTCAACCTAAAGTTTGAAGTTTATCGAGCAAAAATTTTTTTTCAAATACACTGTAATATCTTTTCTATTCCATTCTATAAATGATTCAGTTAGGGATTCGTTTCCGATTTTTTTTAGGACCTAATGGGTATTTTATTTTCATCTTCCTGGATACCATCCAACAACCAATAAAAATAATTGAAAATGATTCTAAACACAAGATATGTCGTTACATACATAATGCATTACATATTACCTACTGTAAAAAAACCCCACGGGATGGAAAGAATCACTAAAGTCCACGTTAATATAATTGTAGGTGTATTTTGTACTTTATAGTTTAATATGATAAATATTAAGCTGTCCTATCAAGGCAAGGACAAATTGATTATCGATGTAGGTATATTGTTGATAAAATGTGCCTAATTACAAATAAAATTTGCTAATGAAGGTAATATGTTAAGGATGGTCGTTTGTTTCATTCATTATTATCATTGTCTTAATAGGTACTCTTGAATTCCTTTGAAGACGTTGTCGTGTAAGATTTGATGATGATTTATTTTGTTTCCCTTATAATTAAATATTGCAAAGAATCTAACATAGTACCTACACTAGAGTAGGGAACATACACAAATAGCTGTGTCATTTATTCGTTGATTTATCCACCTTGGCCCAGTTTGATGCCCCGGTGCACACTTCGAGACTACTGCAGAATGATGCATCGTGATTTGTGTATGCAACGCAACGACTGGGTGACAAAATGCATAGATTAGAGACAAGATAAAATAATGCTTACTTAAATAAGAAATTAAATAAAGCAATGGGTACCCAATTAGTATGCTGTAATAATGAACGAAATCCAATGATTATAAAATGAGTGCACGGGTTGTATGTAAATAATAAAGAAAACCTGTTTGCTTTAAATGTTCAAGATTTTGTAATCGTCCGTTTGAAATAAAATTATGATCGATGGGGTATCGCCATCTACCTACCATCTACCCATTTAAATAATAACCATACGACATACAACAAAGATATTTCTGTCAAGAAACGGGAATGGACAGTATTTTCCACAGAGCTCTATCAAGTTGTAATATATTACGCCATTCAAAAGCATGTAGTGACAAATTATTTCAAAGCCCATGGAGGTTGCAAAGTTCCTTGTAACAAAACACAAGCGTCTAACTAAAGTTAAAGAGAGTAAGCTGTTATGACTTTGCATTCATTTACCAATGCACTGCTAATTTGCCAATGCAGCGACGAATATACGTCGCGGTATTGGAGTACTATGGTCACGTAACTTTTCTTCAGGTAATATTAGTTTCACGCCACTAGCACTAACCATACAATAAGAAGATGAAGTTTCACGCCGTATTAATCCCATAGATGGGGAGCCGTAGAAGGGTTTTCTGGATTTACTCCAGCGCGTCAGATTAAGATAAGGGAGATACCTTACATATTGATAAGAGCCTCCAACCAGTATGAGCCATTAATACTGGTGGGTACGCCAGGGGAACCAAAAAAAAATAGACCATCTTAAAATACTCGAAGTCAGATTAAGATAAGGGGGATTAATTACTAGTTAAGAAGTTTTAAAAGTGTCTCAATTTTGCTAATTTGATCGTCAGTCTAAGAAATGGGAGCATCTGTAAGTTTCACTGAACACCACCTCTGAATATCTGACGCGCTCGAGTAATTTTATTTTTTTTCAATTTATCATGTTGGATCATAAAAAATATCTATATCTGACAAGCTTGAGTATTTCCATGTCATTGCTTTTTTTTACAATTTTGAAATTATCATGTAGACGCTTCCCCCACCGCTGAAAGTGGAAACATCTAGAACCATTATTCTTCCTATCATCTAATCTACCGAATCTAATAGGTTTGGGCGACGCTGGAGTAAATCCACAGTTTGCATCATGGGTTCCCGGTCCACCAGGGATTCATAGCAGTTACCCCTCTGCCAAATTATAAGGCCATGTGCTATGTAGTGATATTATTACTATAAACTAAAATAAATTGGAATAAATAGTATACACTTATAAGCGTGCGTGTTTTGTTATTGGTTCAAGTTTATGTAAGTTAATTTGTGCTTGTATGCTTTGCGTGTTTCGGACTGACAGCCTCGGTAAAAGTGGCAGATAAAATACACTGGACCGCAATGAAAAAGGGTCCGTTAGAAAATCTTCAATATCTTCAATCGCATGTTTATTATAAAAAGCTTGAATGCATTTTTTTATTTTCGTTTAAGCACATCAAAATATTCTTTAATTTAGTATGTATTTCATAAAGTTAGGTCAGGTACTTTTGAAGATTTTCTAACCGACCCTTTTTCTTTGCGGTCCAGTATTAGCGAATTGATGGCGTTTTCTTCCCTGCCCCATTGCGAATTCCTGTGTGTAAAGCAGTGTCCAATCTACTCAGTAGGTGTAAATCTATCATACAATTTTCTTCGTGTTATAGTACCTACAATATCCTTGGCGAAAAGTCGCAACAATCACGCTCGGTAGCCCAGCCGAGCCTAGTGCTTCGTTTAATTGTATTTGCTGGTCCCGTTTTGTAATTTAATTACCCTTTGGCCTAAGCGAGAACGTCAATTACACATCGTTCGACTCGACAAGCGGCGAACTCATGGACACTATATACTATATGAGATAGGCACATAGGTATTTAATCCTGATGTCTATATTTGAAATTAGTAGTTTTAGGTTCTCTGAAAAAAGGAATGCCATGGAGCCTAAAACCTTATAAAATTGTTGTTGCTGCAGTTTTTTTTCTAAACGATCCAATCCTCACGGACATTATTTGTTAAATGCATTATTTATAAGTTTTCATTACCTCGCGGTGATTTTTTTGTGAAGGAAGTATAGCTCTACAATTTTGCACATGATAAATTAATATTATTTTTAATCGTTTAACCGGGTAGAGGTTTTAGGGAAGGAGGGGAGTCAGCTGAATCTTAATTTTTGTTATCAGGGTGATAGGTCATGATAATTTGTTACCGTAGAGTTTTAATGATACCTACTTACTTTATATAAAACAGTCATTGGTATATAACGATAAGAATATATGTATTATGTTGATCATGTCAGAATGTGTAGCTACCTCATCATTGATGTTTTTATGAACAGAGTGGGAAGGAATAAGTTACACGCTATAAATCAACGGCTTCCAACTGCTATAACGGGGCTCAATACAATGTTCAAAATATAGAATAAAACCGGCCAAGTGCGGGTCGGACTAGCACATAAAGGGTTCTGTACCACCGTAGAATAAAAACGTCATAAATATCGAGTTTATTGTATGGGGACCCCCTATATTTTTAAATTTTACTCCATTTTTATTAGAATTTGTTGTTGTAGCGGCAACAGAAATACACATTCTGTGAAAATTTCATCTCTCTACCTACCTATTACGGTTCGTGAGATACAGCCCGCTGACATACGGACGGAGAGACAGCGGAGACTCTTTGGGTACGGAACGCTAAAAATGAAACTTTTTTAAAATATAATTATATTGAAATACATCATCTATACTTGCTGCTTAGACCAAGTCTCGCAGACTTTATTGCGACAAAATTGGATCGGTTTATTTTATTTTATGTATCCTTAGGTATATGCTAGTTAAGTTGTACAAGATACCTATTTATAGATAAAGTACGAAATACTGTGCGGGAAATCCCTTTGCGCTTAAAATTTTCATAGGTACCTACCAACCGATTACTGCCATACAATATGCAAAAGTACATAGGTAGGTATGTTGAAACTATACAACGCACACACACGTCACACGCGCTTAATCATGTCTCATTTAATGAATGAGATAAGTAAATGTTATTGAATTGTGTCAAAAAGTATTGTGTGAACTCGCACTCTACCCTCGTTGCAGACAAGTGTTAAGAAATTGTAATCGTCTTGGAAGTTGTAGGTACTAGAGTAGGTACCTGTCAGTAGATTTCACATTTTACCGGCTAATCCTTGCAATTTTTTGGGATCATTCATGATCACGGATCATGACGATTCCGGATTCCGTCAGATTCATTGCCGTCTATTTACAAGACATTCTTTTATATTTGGGTTGGGGATCCAAATTTGTATAGATATCAATTTAGTGTTGCGTTTCTTTACTTGAACACCATCCACCATCCACCACCAGTATAAATACACCTGGTAATACTGAATGACTGCGCCGACAGCGTCGCGAGGCGCCCGCGCCCGCGCCGCCGACCATGCGACCGTTTGGCGCCGCGGCTGCGTTGATAACCCCGGAACGTTGACCCCTTCACATTAGTGTTTACTAAACTCGCATCAGTTGCATGCACTATGCCCAACGTGATGCAAGTCGATGCACCATCTTTCAGGAATACAAGTGTCGTTTTCCACCGAATTGGACCATATACTACCTGCTTACGCTATTAGCTGTGATTGATTTCTTTGTTGACCAACCGCAGATTCATGATAACCATAAACTGTGTCTCGATTTCCGTAGTTGTTGATACTACACTTGGACCTACTACCTATATAGCTAACCACCGAATACTCGTACTCAAATCAAATGAGCTACTTATATCGTCTCAAACTGCTAAGTGGGACTTAAGCATTTGAGTAGCCTTTGAGTATTTGGCCGTATGATACGCAGCTTGTTGAAACCCAACCATTCACTAAAGAGCCACGAAATAGATAAGTTCTGGATCTAACGATGTGGACGACCCCTCACTAGACAGAACAACGTTATGGGGTGTGGTGGTCCAACAGTTATAAACATGTAGGTATCTAATAGTAGCCATTATAAATTTATGTAGGCTTATATTTCTTACACGCGGCCTTTTTGACACCCGATTGAAACAGGCAGAGTTATAGGAACATATTGCCAGCTGATAGTATTTATTTAAGTTATAGACTCTTTTCGTATCTGTGTGTAAGGGATGTTGTTTTGTTCTGCATTATTATTTCAAAACCTACCTATCGTCTGGTTAACGCAGACGGTACGGAGAGACTTCTGCATGGATCTTAGCCTGGATACAGTCATACCAACACAAACAAAGCATATCATAATGACGTTATAATAATATAATAGACAGCATTGTATGACGCACTATCTATTGTATTGTACAAGAAAATGATAAAATCCTGCGCCCACATAGAGAGGGCCCATTGATGTCCAGACGGACTCTCTCAGTGAATGATACGTAGACAGTTGGAATGGTTAGAACAATACGGCTATATAATATCATTTGATGCATATGTAATTTCGTGTACCTATGATAAAAAGGTGTAGGTGAGTGGAGAGCGAGAACCGGCATACTTTGTCAGGGCGTTCTGTGATTAGGTGGTGCAACGATATTATACTACGAAGGATAGCTGGCAGCGACTGCATGAGAAAAGCTGAAGATCAGCCTTTGCGGCGTACATTAAGAGAGCCCCATGAATAGCCTATACACCACGCGGACTCTTATTCCTATAATTTATTAAAAAATACAAAAAAACTTAAGTAAACACAAAAAAGCTAGGAGAAAAGAGAAAATAAGAATCTGTTTTCTTCTGTTATTAAACTTATAAATGGCCTCAATTTACCTAAGGTCAGTAGAGTGCGATACGGATAGGTGTCATGTGTGCTTACCGTGCGTGTAGGGTTATCCGTCTTATGTACAAAATGTAGAGGATGCGAATTGTAGTACAGCATAGAATTATAACCAACTATGGTGAAGCAACCTAAAGTATGCGAAGTGCTAATAATTTCTTTTTTTTTCTTTTCAGCGAGCTGAAAGAAAGTGTCTTCACCAAATTAGATTTGGTGGACTACTTCAGTCTGGCTGACAACTCGCTAGCGGAGATGCCGCGACATGTTCTGCAGCATTTGCCCCATGTGAAGACCCTCGACCTCTGCAGAAATAAAATCACCAAGTTGACTGAAGATGATTTCAGAGTAAGAATAATGTTAAATCTTCTACAAAATACCTTGCCCAAAGTTAAAATACCTAGTCATTCATTATTAATTATCGTTCTATAAATAGGTATACTGAATTGCCTATGTTTGTAAAACAATGTATACGTGTGAGTTGATAATTATGATTCTTCCAACACAATTACTGTATTTTTATTTTGTGTTTATTTCACTTTATCTCCATAGTCTAATTTTATATTATTATACTTACCTATAATATTTATTTTTTACGAAGGATATACAAGAGGTAGAACACTTATTGGTGGCCGATAACCAAATATCCAAGATCGATAGAGATGCAGTACCGAGAGCGTTGAAACACGTTCATCTTGGGATCAACAAGCTGAGCACGTTGAATGGAGCGCTGAGAGACTTGGATTACTTGGAGTGGATTTTTATTAACGCTAACAATTTGAAATCTATTGAAAACGAGTTACCTACAGTAAGTAAATTTGGCCAATATATTTTATATTGCAAACTTAGCGGTAACCATGGCGTTACAGACTTGATCCGAACCATGAATAAGGTCAACTTTGCAAATTTGCAACTTCAAGTCTTCACTGTAAATTCTATTCTCCACAGGGACACGTTCACTGCCAAGAATTCGCAATTTACAAGAGGAATTCACGAATATACTTAATGGGTTTCAATTGGTTGGAAATTAGCAAACTTGGGCAAAATCTATTTTTTTAAGAGGCAAGCAAAAATACCAACTCTCTAAGTTGAGTGGCGCGCCCGAGCAGTCACTTTTGATGTCTGAACGGGCAGACACACTTGAAAAAAAATCTCGCCCCTCTTTGTGGACGCAGCCCTTTAAAAACATGTGTAAATCAGGAAAACCAATTAAATATGTGAATTGCTATGGTTTTTGAACGTGATCTATTTTCAGAAAGCGAAAAAAATTGTACTCATCCACGCTGCGCATAATGAGTTAGAAACGTTGCCGAAAGATTTGAAGCAAATGCCTTCGTTGGAGTCCCTTTACTTCTATGGAAATAACATCAAATCATTGGATGGAGCGCTACAAAAATCTAAGAAATTGACAAGAATAGGATTATCGTTTAACAAAATAGAAAGTGTAAGTAATTGTCGCTTGGTGCAGACAATAGACATAGTGTATGTTAAAACTTAAAGACAGCGAATCATGTACCTTTTATTTCTTTTAGCTAGCTGAGGACGAGTTTACTGAAGCAGAAAAATTAGCCGAATTAGATATAGCCTACAATCAACTTATATCATTAAACGGTTCCCTAAGAAGTTTAAAATCATTGAGATATTTAAACCTAACCCACAATTTTATGACGGAATTTTCATTGCAAGAAATTAAAGGTTTAAAAAGATTATCCGTTATTGATCTGTCTCACAATAGAATAAGCCGTGTCACAGGAAATATGGAAGTAAGTATCTATAAGATAGGTAGTACTTTTTCCAGTCCTATTAAGTATTGTTGCTTACTTATAGTTTCTCGAAACCTATGCTAAACATCTTATGTAGGATGGACTTATGCATTCGATCCAAATAATTGTTGCTTAGATAGAGATCTTGAAACCCCTTATATTTTTATTCATGTGTGATTTTTAAGTGAGTAAAAAATCATAAATATTATTTAAGCACACATATTTTTCCCAGAACTTAGTGGACGTCGAGACGCGTGTGTTGGAATTACGTCTGGATCATAATCGAATCGTCACTCTGGGTGGAGCTTTAATGGGGCTGCATGGACTATTGAGGCTCAACTTAAGCCACAACCTGTTGCAACAAATATCTCCAGACGATCTTATCGGTTTGGAAGACCTGAGACTACTAGACGTATCGCACAACCATATAACAACACTGGAAGAAACATCAAAGGTTTGTTTGAATGCAGTGGAATGTTAGCCTATGGCATGCTTTGCGAGCTGCGCGAGTTCGATTAAATTTACAGAGCAAATTAAAATGATCTATGGCGATTTTTTTGTGCTAGCCTTTTGTCTTGTAAATATAACTGTTATTTTAATACCCACCTTTATTTTCAGACGTTTTTGCCATCACTTGAGGAATTAATTGCTCATCACAATAATGTTACTACGCTCGATAAAGATTTCCATGGACTTCCTTCGCTCTGTATAGCCGATTTATCTTATAATCAAGTTCGGAATGTGAATTATGACGTCGTGTCGAAGTCACGATGTTCCATTAATGGAGTACCTAGTACGTTGAAGATTTATCTTCAAGGTATGTACGACTTTTATTATAAGTAATCTGCGCAAAAACGCGTCCTTTGGTTTTAAATGTATCGTAACTACTATGTAATAAAATAAATCAAACAGGACTGCGGTTTGCTTGAAATATTTATTTTTATCTTATTTTAACCGAAGCGAATTCCTCTATGTTTTAGCCATTGAATTGAATATTATCTCCCTAAGCAATTGCGATTTGTGATTAAACCTACGGCTACCTACTTGACTATGTTTTAAAAAAAATGCCAAGACATGTCTAATGTTGTTGCGATTTATTTCAGTTAATTAGTGCACTACTTAATATAAATCTCAAGAGCTTTGTATTTCAGATAACCCTGTTTTATGCGACGACCACTTATACGAGCTGATCACAGTGCTGGAGAGCTTGAACGCTCGAGTAATCGGAGCGTCAACTTGTGTGGCGACACAAACCACTGCCCCCATTCTTATGAGGGCGCTCAACGACATCCAGCCTCAACGAGAGAATCCACCAGTTTTTATGGTAGCACATATCAGCGGTGGCATACCAACACACGAAGACGTAGATCGAGAGCCGATGGCGCCCCAAATGCCGCAGCACATGTACCGCCGCGTCGGCGCCGTGTTGGGGCACCTGCTGCCTGAGCGCGAGGGCGGGCTGCCGGTGGTCGTGGAGCCGCCAGTCACGTTGCCGCCCGCCAATACGAATGTGGTAGTGAAGTGGCCTGACGAACGGAGGTCGGAAGAAGCCCACCCGCTCGCCGACCACCTCCGTCTCCGCGACCTGAACGCTTCGCCGCAGTGAGCGATAGGGTCCGGGCGCCGCGCACGCCGCTGACATCGAACTGACTGCTTCGCCTTAGGAAATAATACTGCCTCCACTCTAGGCTATGGCAAAATGTCTGATTCGGTTGGGTGCATGGAAATTTGACTTAGATAGGTACACTGTCCTATTCGGTTAGGTAGGGTAGGTCTGCGATGTAAATATGACACTTCACTAGGTACGACGTACGCCGACAATTAGATATTCTAATACAATTGAGACTATTTTTTATAGTAGACAAAATTGTAAAGGGTGAATATTGTGTCAATAAAGAAATAAAATCGATATTTGAATATAATATTGTCATACCTGTATTGTAGTGAAATATTTATGACTATGTATTTAAATGGTATTACCACCCCTTTTTATGTTAAATTATAAAATACATAGGTTTCCCATAAGTTTACAGTGACTGTAGTGTATTTTTTCTCGTAACCAAACTGTATACCTACTTGGGAATTGAAAGTTGTGGATGCACTGCAAGTCGATCATAACTTTACATCATAGCTTACGAGAAAAATTACACTAAGGGCCCAGAAATAGCTAATAAGCGAAAAAATGCTGGTAATGACACTGGTATTACATGTTTTAAATTCATTAAGTTAGCATTATGAAGGTACACGATTTACTACTAATATGACTTCCTTCAAAGCTTTAAGCTGGCTTCATGCCGCCGTGGCTACATCGATGTGTTCTCTCGTCATACGCGGGGTATGGTAACCACTATTGGTTATCCAAAAACCCAAAGCGTATTTATTGTTGTAAGCTAACTGTAAGTATTACCTATAATACTTTATAGTCTGCGTTAGTCCACTTTGAAGAGAAAATTACACTTGGGGTATAGCTCTCGCGTGATGTTGCCTCGGCGTGTCGGGGCCTTAAACACAAGCCAAAACATAAGCCAAAGACAAATGGAATAGGTAGGTAAGTAAGCAAAGATCAATTTTATTGTTATGTAGTTTTAGTACCTAGGTATCTATATCATATTGTCTATAATATTCAAACACATTTAAAAATTATATTATTTGCAATGTTATTGTCATCATTTAACGCAGAATTAACTGCAGGAAAATTTATACTGAGAGAGTGAGAGAAATGAGCGAATAAAATGATCTAAGAAGTATATTTTTACGTGGGCGCGCGGGCGTGGGGAAACTGGGAAACCCCGGGAGAGCGGGTTATGCCGGTCTCACCGGCTATCTATAACGCCACAGTTACCGATATGACATGCCAGGCTCTGGGTTCTCGAAAAACGAATACCCTGGTGCTTATATAAAGTAGGTACTTACCTAGCTATCCACGTACGTAGGTATTATTTCGATAACGCAATTGTCTACCCTTGGCTTAGGTAAGTACTGTTATTAAGTAAAATTTTTGATAACATTTTGTTTACTCATTCCTTAAACAACAAATTACTTAATAGAAAAACATGGCCTATTTTAGAACTTAGATGCTATTGGGTTATTACCTATTAGGTATTATAAAATTGGTTCTCATTTTTTTTTAAATCGCTTGCTCATTGATGTTTTGCATCAAATCCATTGTTTTTCTGGATCTATACAATATTTGGATGTACCTATTGCTAATATTGGTTCACCAACGTTTGTAAAATATAGGACAATGATGTTGCGAAAAATAGATCTATCGTGATTTTTATACCTACCTACCCATAGGTGATATTATGCCTACTTATTGGGTAAGCAGTAAGCACATAAGTATCTAATCAAAACAAATTGTAAACCAGTGTAATTATGGTAGCAGTTTATTTGTGTGGGTGAATTGTAATGATGTGCGTTTAAAAATAGTCTATGCTTAGGTGTTAAAGCAAAAAATATTTTCCATCCTATCAAATACGAAACATTAAAAACTTGATACCTTCGCCAGTCTAGTAGGCGAGCTGTATTTGTTGATAAGTATAAAAATGATTTGCGAATGAAATTGTACCTATGATAACTTATAAATAACTATTATTATTTTAAGGTTTAGATATTTTATTAGTGTAATTTGAAATGTCGTTAACAAGTACTAATAAAAATATAAAGTGCTAACAACTTTAGTTCATTCATTTCAAATGGTCAACAAAGCCTCTACTTCCCGATTTATGAAGAGTTAAGTAGGTATACCTACTTACTCTTACTGGTCTTAGTGGTTCGAGCGTTGGCCGCTCCGCTCACTGCATCAAGTGGTTGTGGTTTCGATTCCCGCCAGAGAAACATTTTGGAAACGGCCTTTTCGTAGTTTGCCCCGATCTGGGTGTCACTGAGATCGCCCCCAAACTTATTGTACTGTATCCATAGTATAAGCGTTGCTTACTTTGGGACCATATAATAATAATATCCTGGGACATTTTTGTACACACGGTTACCTGATCCCAAACTAAGCAGAGCTTGTACTATGGAAACCAGATAACTGATATTACTACATATACTACTTTTTTATTTGTAAATACATACTTAATATACATATACACCTAGACTCCGGACATACAGACATGTTCATGCACACAAATGCATGTCCCGTGTAGGAATCGAACCTACGACCTGCAGCGCGAAAGGCGCCTCCGCTCCAACCACGCTAACGGGCCCGTATATAGGTACCTACATAGTTGGTGTGTAAGTCTGGCGATATTTATTTATTGATTTACTTAACCTACCTAATTACCTGACTCCATTAGTCGCTAATTCTCTTTTTTTTTTAAATCGGTATAAATATTCGTTAATTTAGAACCGATGGTGAACATAACATAGGTAGGTACGCAATATAGGTACCTTATTTTAACTATAGTTGCGATCATAAAAAATATAAAATTGATGCAAAACGAGTCTGTACTAACGATTAGCAAAGCTGAGGATATTCAGCGACTTTCATTATTTAGCTGACCGTACCACCATGGATGGCATCACGAAACAAAATAGTGTACGAGATTGACAGCTACCTACCTCTCATGACTTCCAACTTCACTAATGACCGTTTTCCGACTGCACGGCACGGCACCGGCACCGGCACAGTGACAGCTATTTGCGGGGTTTTCATTGTTCAGTAACCAATGACAACTGGTCACTGACCAATGAGAAAGCTGCCGCCATGCCGGTGCCGGTGCCGTGCCGTGCAGTCGGAAAACGGCCAATCTAAGGCCATCTAATCCGAGATTTCCAGATGAGTTAGCACCATAGAGAACATAGACAGAAGAGATGTTTTTATTAGATCTCCCTATGAAACAAGGCTTGACAATTTGCGCGGATGCAGGGGTGTTAGATAACGCCTACTTTTCTATATTCTATCTACCGGTCAATAGCAAAACTACTCACTTCGTTCTATGTCGATGTTAGTACGTAGTTTAACTTTTTGCACTAGATGTCTCTAAATGTAGGATGGTAAAGAGACGTACAAAGTTACGCCATCTAGTGTCGAGTAGAATTATATTTGAGATGCGAACGTTGGCAAGACGAACACAGACGGCACACTGACTTAAGCCACGCCTACTGTGATAACATCAGGGGCCTAGTGGAGACATAGGGCCCGGGTGCTTAGACCGTCTCCATTCCATATGTCCTCCATGGTTAGCACTTATAAAAAAAAATTCTTGGTCAGCTGGCTTGCTCCGCTGTAGGTATAGCAAGAAGGTATGAATTTCCATTATATTTCTACAGGTATGAAGGTATAATGAATAGTAGATTGTTACACGAGGGTTATGTATTAATTAAATTATAAAAAAAGATATAAAAAAACTAAAACCCGACTACGGAAAAAACGCGTGGTCCGTGTTCATGTGCCATTTGGCCCTAAAAGACCTACACGGACCACGGCTATCCTCTAGATGAGAATATTTTCTTGTTTCATACTTTTTAGAGCGCGTTTTTTCCGTAGTCGGGTTTTAGTTTTTAAACTTACTTTTTATTTAATTATTTTGGGGTTATAGGTAACAATATATATATTTTTGAAATGTGCTCATCAAGCTCTTTCATTTGATACCCCACACGGTTTCATTAAAAAATGTTTTTTTTTTAGTTCATGACATTATGTCCTCTAGAGGGCGCCATATGCAATTTTATGTGACGTCACATAGCCTATAACCAGCGCGCCATTAAGCCGCTTCTGACGATACCTCATTTGTCAAATTACGACAAGTAGTTTGGAAGTTAGGTGGGAACAGATGCACATACATACATACATACATACATACATACATACATACATACATACATACATACATACATACATACATACATACATACATACATACCGGTCAAAATCATAACGCCTCCGTAGTCGGGTAAAAAAATTTACGAACATTAACAAAACAAAAAAAAAACAGTCTTTCATATTAATTAATTTAAATCAGGAGTGTAAATGCATGATTAAAGTAGTATTCACTAATAGTCCTGTATTAATTAAATAAAAAATAAAAAAAAATGAATATTAACGAAACCAAAATCAGTCTTACATTAATTATTTTAATACAGACAGACATATACCTAGGCGTCAATCTTATAACATTTCTTTTTTGTGTCGGGGATAATAATATGGTATTCCATTAACATCAAGAGACAACCCTGTCCCTATAGTCCCTTTACTGTCTCTTGATATACGTCATCGTGCCTATTTATTAAAAACGGCGTCCCTATTGCCCCCGTGTAGTTTCCCTAAAACCCCCCGACGCGTACCGAAAAACCTCGTAATTTTGAAATATGAAAATGTTTTAATTGTAATTACTTCTCGATGTAGGTACCGCTTCCAGAATAAATGCTAACTTCGCACAGTCTTCAAAACTCTTTTTTCACAAAAACAAAGTAAATTGATAGAATACTGACCCACCTATAGGTATTACGTTTTCGTTCTCCCTGTGTCAATTATATAGGTACCTACGAAACCGATTGAAACATTGACAAAAAGTTACGCAATCGCCCCGCTGGACGCCATCTTTGCTTACGAAATAGGACAAGCGGATAACTTCGTCGTTTAAGGAGATATTCCAGCGGTGGTACCTTGATAAGGAAACCAGGATCTGATGATGGCATCCTAGAGAAATCGAGGGGAACCTTCGAAAATCGTAGGGGCGACTAGTGCGTTTGTAATGTTTTTCATTAACTATTTTAAAGCACGACTATTTTATGAAGGTCTGGAGTCGATCTGATGATGGAGCCGAAAGACAGTCGAGGGAACTCCTCAACGATTTACAGCAATTACCTGGTGTTTGGGCTTGATTAATTTGTATTGATGAGAACTTTACACCTAGATGGGTTGTGACTGTCATTAGGGGTCTGATGATGAAGACGTAGGACAGTCAAGGGAACTCCTCAACGTTTTACCTTGTGTTTGGACTTAATTCATTTCTATTGATGAGAACTTTGCACCCATATCGTTTATAAGTGCCATTACAGGTCTGAAGATGGAGACCATAGACAGTCGAGGGAATTCTTCAACGATTTACAGCAGTTACCTTTTGTTGGGCTTACTTCATACGGTTCAATATGCCATAATGTTCATTGGTATGGCGCTACTAAAAATCGTGAAATAAAGTTATTTTTATAAAAAAAAAAACGACTTCAAAAAAACCTGATGCACTAAAAAGCCTGAAATAATATTTCTATTACCACCTCTGCCTACCCCTTCGGGATCCCCTTATCGAGGATTTGAAGTCGGTGCCAATCTTGGTATGCCAAGTCTACCTACTATAAAAGTAAGAAGATAGATTGGCACCGACCCCAAATACTCGATAACACACCATCACGTCTGGTTTTCCCGAAGGGGTAGGCAGAGGTGGTAATAGAAATATTATTTCAGGCTTTTTAGTGCATCAGGTTTTTTAAAAGTCGGTTTGTTTTTTTTTATAATGTGCAGTAGTGAACAGTCCAGTATGTATTTACGTTTGTGAATGTTACCAAAGCAATGGATCAATCGTGTTTAAAAAACGGCAATTATTGATAAACACCTTGAATAATATAACTCTGCAACCAATTATTACGAAATTGCATTGTGGTTTTTATTCGACAGATTCGCACCTCAGAATGTGTCCTACCATCCCGTTATTTAATTTTATACTGGCAACTGTGCGAGCGTGACACACTCCTTTGGTTGGTCGCTCTCACTCGGCTCGTTTTCCCTAGTTGTCAACATCAAAAGAATTTAAGTTTTGTTACAGTGTATTAGAGTTTAATTTCCTCCAGCAATATCTTGATAGTGCTCAATCCGTGTTCCTTTTAGTTCATGCTTTCGTCATTACCATAGACCCACTGATGATTAGTGATAAACGTCAACGAAGCGTCACCGTCAAGTGTCAATTGACAGTAAGATTTTTTATAATCTGTGGAAGAAAGAAAATATCATTAAAAAATCCAATTGACTTTCTTCTTCATATTTTGGTATTTTCTTGTTGCGTTGTGCAGAAATTGCGAAATATTGCTTGCGTGCTTTGATTATATACAATATCCAGTAAATTAGATTAAATAATTTTAAACTATATAGGTACCTACTCGGTGAAGTGTAATTTAGTGCCAACTACTTGACTTGTCCCTCTAGGCTGACGAAATGATATTTTTTTTGCAAGTATTTCAATCCTTTCATTATTCAGCATCTTGAACATAAAAGTTAGTGTTTTTGGATCAGAATGTCGGGCGAACGGGAAGTGTTTTCTTTATACGATAGCTATCCGGACACATTGTTTGACATATGCATGGACTATATTGTAGCCAATCTTGGTACAATCACCACCTTGGAGCGTACAAGCCGTTGGCGTAAACTAAAAGATGATGTTATACTACCAGCTGAGATTTGTGAGAAATTTCTTCAGGCATACCAGAGGAAGAGTCGTGTTAACGACAACATTGCCAATCTATTCCGCGACAGATTCCGTTCGCGGCTGGACACTGTCAAATTACGAAATTCGCGCATCACCGATGAAGGTCTGCGCTGCCTGATGGAACACAAGCCCTACGAGGTCGAGCTAGTGCAGTGCGAGTATCTGTCGCAAGCTTCTCTCGACACAATAAATAGTAACAGTCAAAATCTAGTCTCACTCAAATTTGGTCCTGTGACCTATATATTTTCACAAGATGAGAGTCTCTACAGGCAAAGGGGCTACATAATTAACGCCCCTAAACTAAGGCGACTCACAATACACCGCAGGGGACTTTCAATATTCCCTCTGTTGCTGCTGAAACCCCTCAAGCACTTGACACATTTAGATCTTTCAGAGTGTACATCGGCCGGGTCTATATGGGCACTGAATGAGTTGAACAATTTAAAATCTCTCATCCTCCACAGTGTACACTCATCGAAAGATATCATTATCATAGATTGGATAGCAAGCTTGCATACCCTGAGGCATTTAGATATATCGCAGTCGAGTGACCGACATGGAAAATATTTCAACCCTAATGGGGTTTTGTCCAAATTGGTGACGAGTTTGCCTGTTTTGGAATCGTTAGATATATCTGGTACTAACTTAGCTGGGACTGGAGCTGCGGCAGTATCAACTGTGAATGAGGGTACTACAGAGAGTTTAGAAGCTCAAGTGCGCTGTGACATACCGGGCTTAGTGAGCCGCGTCAACAGGCCACTGGAGTTTCTGGGGCTCTATGGTACTCATCATGGTGCTTGCAAGAGACATGATATTCCAGCAAGAGTAGTAAGTTCTACCTTTAACTGTTACAAAACAATAACAACTTAAATTACTTATTTTGAATCTTTGGCTGTAACATAAACATTAAAACCCATTTTATTTGTCATAAACCTTATCTCTTGTGATTATAAGTTTACCTTGTTAGTTGTGACCTAAGTTCACAGGTATTCATTTAGTTTTTGAAAATGCCATGGAATCCTTTTCATTTTCCCAGTTAAAAGTATCAGTGTGTATGGTCAGACTGATTATTTAGTAGTTAACTACTGATCATTATTAGTTACACCCTAACTTCACTAGATATATCTAGTTAAAATATGAATTTAACTTATTAAGAAACCGTTTTATTAGGTAAGCATATAATATATCTATGGTTTCCTGTATATAAAATTAACTATGGGAACCTAAGGGCTGTAACATCAATTGCAGCTTAAGCCACAAAAGGGAGTTTAATCTTCTCTCTTCCATATAGGAATACAAGTAACCTCATATTACATATACTTATTTGTAGATATCTGGTGATGCAAATGAAGAACAGATTCTGACCGCAGCCATTGCATACATGGAGAGGCCAGCTATGCTAACACGAGTTCTCAATGACCTCTACTACTTGTTTCGTTATGAGAATAACGCATATGTGGCCCGCGCTCTTACAGTAGTCCTTGATGCGATGGATCAACACGTCTCAGAGAAACACATACAAATATCTGGCAGGTAATGTATTATTTATAAATGTAACTCATAAGTTGTCAAAGTTATACAAAGGACAGGGACAAAGCCACTTTAACAATTCTTGTACCTTGTTACGCACCCAGCAATGAGTTGAAGTCATACAAATTTTATAACTTATTGTTTTGTTCAATTTGTTTTCAAGATCTTTCTTCAATTGCTTTTTTTTGCTTGGTAACTGTAGTCCTGGTAGATTTACAGGTTTGTGCCTGAGTATTACAATGAATTTATTTTAATGAATAAAACATCCATTAAGTTTTTCTTTACTGTCCATGCCAAAGGTTCAATATGAAAAAGATACCGTATTTTTTTAAATAATAAATTACTTATGCCCATTTTATCGTAGGTTCCTACAGTCTTTGAAATGTAGTATGTGTCAACATCATTCACTCAGTATATATTTTATAGTCAGCTGTGTCTTACATCTGTTTTGCAGTTCTACACATCACCTGATCTGGGGCCAAAGTCGCTTAGCCATTGAACTGCCAGTGCCATTGAGCTGCTATAGTGATCGACCTTCTGATTGGTCGATTGATTCTGACGGCAGTTCAATGGCTAATTGACTCAATGTGGGGGTTCGCTCAACGCGGCAAGACAGCAGACGTCAGTCGGTCCATAGAAATTGTGGCGATGACATGTGCCGCGACGGCAGACGGCATTCAATTTCTATGGATCGACTGACGTCTGCTGTCTTGTCGCGTTGACCGAATTCCCTCCTTTATAGTCCTGATGAGGGACAGACAGCTATGTAAAGAAATAAGATTCACTGCCATTACTGTAGCAGTATTAGATCAGGACCCCAAGTCTGCAAATTTCCAACCAATTGAAAACAATTTGTCATTAATATTATCTTCGTGAATTCTTCATCTTTAATTATTGGCGGTGGACATGTTAAGGTAGGAGTTTGTAGCTAGCGGCAGACAGCAGACGTCAGTCGGTCTTATACAAATTGTGGCGATGACATGTGCCGCGACGGCAGACGGCATTACAATTGCTATGAGACCGACTGACGTCTGCTGTCTGCCGCTTTCTACGAACTCCTACCTTTAGGCTATCTGTTAGCAGTCCCTGAGATTCGAAATTAGCAGAGTTTGGGGCCCAGTCATGTACGTATAGGGGGTGGGTCGGTATAAGGTACTGAAGAGCACCTTCCTTTCAGCGCTACATTGTTCTACATAGTGAAGGGAAAGGAAAAGGACCGCATTGGCATCAAGCTGAAAAGGCGCATCATCACAGCGCTGCTGGACGGCATGGAGGCGCACCTCGGCGACGATACCATGATGCGAAACGGGTGTCTTACGCTGTGTCAATTTAAAATACCAATAGATGTGGTGAGTTTTTTTAAGCGGCTAGTTAAATGTCTCACTGCTGGCACAGGTCTCCTAATCTGTCTCCACAGGTCCATATCCTGGGCTTGTTATTTTATGTTTTCATTATGATAATCGCTTTAGCTAAGCACCAGTAAGTATAAATAGGAGGAAGGTAAAAAAAAATGGATTGTCATGCTTGTTTGCTGATAACATTCATGGAAATGAAATGTGTTAGTTTCTAAATCTGATTATAGGTAGCTCTGATTAATGTCAAAGATAATGTTGAATGTTATTTTACTAATTCCAATTTATTTAATTTCTATATTTCTAAACTCTAAATGTCGTCTTCGTTTAACTATTATATCAACATGGATTTCTAGATCTGAAATTCATGTTCTATGTATTTGTGCTTTTCCGATGCTGACAAAAATGTTTACCTACTTCTGTTGACCTACGCGCCGCTGCTATGATCCACGCTTGCCCGTAGTACCGCAATGTCATGTCAATAGTGGGCTTGGAAGACCACACATAAGTGGATAGTTTTCCATACTTTATGGGAAACATTTGGGATTATACACCTACCAATCTTAGTTGTAATACAGCCCCTTCTATAGTTATTTTTGAAAATCATTATAATAATTTTCCTTAATAATGAAGGTCATAGGGTTATAGTTATTTTTATCAACTGTCAAGAAAGATTCCTTTGTCATATGAAATCTTTTGGGGTATATTTTATATCACACTACGGCAGTTATGTTAAAGTCTAACGCTAAGATGGTCTTCTGGGTCTATCTATATATAACAATGTTGATTAAAAGGGCGCGCAGGTGACTGACTAGTGACTGAATTGTGTCGTTATTTATATAAAAGGGTTTTAAATTTACAAGTTTTAAGATTTTTTTTCTTGGTTAATAACTATTTCATGATAGGCAAACGAAGCCTCACACGCAATAGGTCGTAGATACGTAATGTTAAACAAGCAGAATGTTGTGGTAAGTGGTAAATTTTTTGAATTATTTAATAAAAACGGAGACTTGAAAAATTACAAATAAATAAGACCCTTGGTGTTTGTGTGCTATACCGAGGAGTAAACTGATTTTAATTTTGGAACAAATAAAGTTTATAAAATTTATTACCCATGGTCCTTAAGCTCCTCTGTAGTTTTGCTAACGAATAGTTACTCAAGTAGCTTATGGATCTAGGACTCAGCACACGAAGACTTGTCATCCATAGTAGCATACCAACTTAGGCTTGCATCCAGGCTTATTATGACAAAACGGTGTTTTTGTCCGTCTTCTGCGGGGCCCTAAAGTAAACTCGTGCGGTCCGGGCGCGTGGTGGCACGATGGGGAAGTGGACGCGGCAGACTGCGGATGCATGAAGTCGCGACACACCGTACAACCGAACTGATTTATTAATAATTAACATCAAAAAGGAGGTTTTCAATACCACTGTATTTTTTTGAGTATGTTATTTCATATTTCCGATTTTTATATTTTTCGATAGTTATATTTTGGTCAATTGGTGAAATTCTGCTCCGTTCTTGCCGTTAGAATTATTTTTTTCTAAAATTAACCCCTCTAGTTTGTTTGTCCGTATAAATAAATTAGGCCGAATTTAAAATAGGAAAATAAATAAATGAATAGTTAAAGTTTCAGAAATTATTGATGCTTCAGTTTTTAACATTTTCCTAAACCTGTTCCAGCTCTTTGAATATGAACGAGTGGTACAGATCCTATTAAACGGAGTCGCTGATGTAAATCAAGAAGGCTTCGTCCAGCGCATTGCCATCTACTTGCTGAACTCACTGGCGTGCCAAGTGGACGGCAAACAGAAACGTTTCCTCGGCAACCATGGCGCTATCGAGGTTGGTATTTTTAATATAATATAATGAGGATGGAGGCTATAATTTATTTTAATTCGCTTGGGCATTTAGAATTTGATTAATTTGCCAACGGCCTTATGCGAAATTTACTTGGGTCGGTATCCGCTGCTTCGATATTTTGTTCCTAGTGTGGCGGCAATCGACCCGTGTAAACATCGCACAATCAAGACGCTTAAGTCTTTGACATGCTTCTCAAACAGTAGTTCAAGGAGTCAGTTGTGATAATACCTATCATTTGGAATGTTTAATTACAATTGTTGAGATTGGTTTCAAATTTATACAGTTAATCAATATTAAAAGCTGTGCGTGTTATTTTTTGTTTAACCTATGTAAAATTTATATTTTGTAGCAGTAGTTGATGTAGTAAGTAACTTTTAATGACTACCTACAGAAGTCTATAAACTAGATTATAACATTTACTGATGTTTTAACGGCCGCTTAGCGAAATGGAAACTAACTTCCAATGTGACGTTGCTTGCTTTTGCTTCAGCGAATTAACATGCCATTAACTTTTATTTATATGGATTCATTAATTATGTTGGCTCTTTATAATGCTACTGTGTTTACTGGATGTATGTTTCTGGTATAATCTTTATGAATGAAGGTGTGATTTTCTAACAAATACGAGAAAAAAATTACCTTTGTTCTATTGACACAATCTGGTTGAAGACTTTGAAATTCCGCAAATCCAACGCCACAATAATACACTTATTTGTGGTAGAGAAGGTAGCCCAATATAAAATCTAAAGATGTAGTATTTTGCACATTGACCAAAGAGTTTTTTGAAGACATGTGAAGTCTACCAACTCGTAATAACCTGAAATTCCATTCCATAATAAGGGTTAATTAGGAAGAATATTTTTTTAGACCTATAAATCCTCCTCCTGTATATTTAATTATTATGCCTTTGTTTTTGTTATCGCTAAGCGTGCTTTATAAAATTAGTCCTATTAGAAATTAATACCTCCATGTCAGTAACAGATTAGCCTGTATTTAACGTCCGATATACGCGTTCAAATATTCATGAAAACATTTTTGCTTGCATTTGCGAATTCACAACGTTTAAATGTTTGCTATGTGGCGGAATGGTAAAGAGAAATATATTCGACTTATATTTGTGACCTACTCAGTCAGAAATTCTGAGAACTCGCCTAATTGAGGATTAAACATGAAAATTACGATGAATAAATGCTTTTTAGCTGTGAGAGAATGCTCTAGAATTATATGCTTTGTTATTTTAGAATCTTAAGGCACTTATTGTCGATTGCGCCTACATATCCGAGGAGTTTGTTATGACAGATAAATTTTATGAATCTGACCTCTCAGTTGTGTCCTCAGCGCCGGCTGCCACACAAGAATTATTGAGAGGCAGTTTAAGTGGTCTTGAAATTGTATTCAGAGATAAGAACGTGCCGATATGCATTATTGTAAGCTGCGAACCCGTATCTCTTGCCCTTTGTATTCTGCACTTACATTATTGCGAATAGTGTTAAACCTGAAAGATTGAAATTTATTTATATGTAGTCGTTGTAAGAGGCCTGTCCAGCTATTCATGTATTCCGGCAGATGGATGGATGGACGATTATGTATATGAGTGAATGATCGCATAGTTTATAGTAAAGCGAAGTTATGTTATTTTTATTTGTTTAGTATAAATTTTAAATTGAAACAGTTAAAGCGAACGTTCATTGCCTTATGTTAACTTTTGTTGTATTGCTTTTTGTTTATGTTTGATCTATTTATTTTGTTTAATGGTTTGTTTGAGCGTAGGCATATCATCTTACGTGTGGTATCGGGCTGGATTCCCGTGTCGGATTAATTTTAGTTTTTTCTGGTCTGGGTGTTACTGGTATCCCTCTATTCCATTGTACAGAGGCCATAATACAACTATTGCTTTATGGCTGGGCGTACAGTTTGTGTTTAGCTTAGCTATAAATACATTCCAAGTGACCATCATAGATTATACACATTTGCATAGCGAATTTGATAATATTGTAACTTATTAACCTTGTGTAATGAATTAGCAATGCGAATAGCAGCCGCTACTTGGTCAATGACAATTATCTATTTTTAAAGGTCTTTTCCATATAAGTAATATATGTATATTATAAAAGTTTTGTAGAAATCAGAACATAATTTTTATTGCATAAGCCCATCTCGCACTTGGCTGGTTTTATAGAAGAGTACGGATATAAGAGTACGAGTATAACGTTAAACATATCAAACATGTGTACCTAATATTTGTGTATTAGGCTTCGTCTACAACGCCCAAGCACTCAGTTTCGACGTCTGTATGTGTAGACATAATGCCATAAGCTCGGAGCTTACGCTCTTACTACATACTCACTAAATTTACTTATACATAAAAATCGCGTAATGTTGTTATAGAAAATGCTGAATTTAATATCCGACCGGCTGGAGAGGCGCGTGTGCGACGACGTGCTGGAGGTGGCGTGGTCCACCATGTGGAACGTCACCGATGAGACTCCACAGAACTGTCAAAGATTCCTAGACAACCGCGGCATGGAGTATTTCCTCGCTTGTTTGAAGGTACTGGTTGTTTAACTATCTAAGGGCGAGGCTCCATTACCGCGTTGCGTTGCGACGTCGCTGCGTCATCGCTGCGTCGGCACTGCGTCGTTTTACATATATTTTTTAGTGGCATGCCACATTTATGCGTTGCGTCGTCACATGCGATGTTTCAACGCAGAGACGAAGCGGGGGAGTGTGATGCGCTGAACTGTCGGTGCGATGACGCACAGCGTTCCGCTGCTAGAGAGAGACGTGCATATACGAAATTACGTATACGACGGCGTGGCGTCGCCCTTTTGCGTTGCGACGTCGTGCGTCGTCGCAACGCAGGTGTGGCATACAATGCGTTGTCCGTTTCGACGACGCAGCGCAGTGCGCTCGTGGGGCCCGGCTCTAAACCATTATAAATCCAACTGAGCCGTATCTGCACATAAAAAATATTTTTGAAATTGACGACAGCTTGGCGCCGTGGTACGAGCGTATCGAGTTCTGATTGGCTGCGGGTTCGATTCCCGCCAGATACAAATTTCGGAATCTGCCTTTTTGTAGTTTACCCTGGTCTGGGTGTCACTGGGATCGCCCCCAGTCCATTGTACGGTAACCATAGTACAAGCTGTGGTACAAGCGTTGCTTAGTTTGGGACCATACAGTTGGTGGTTTTGTCTGGCAATATTTATTTATTTTTGAAATAAAGCGTGCTATAAGCTATTTAAACGGCACTGAATCCAGATCTTGACTGACTTAACATGAACAAAATATGCACTTTCAGAGTTTCCCTGATAAGGAGGAGTTGTTGCGCAACATGATGGGCCTGCTGGGCAACGTCGCCGAAGTACCCGAGCTGCGGCCGCAACTCATGAATAAGCTGTTCTTGTCAGTATTCTACGAACTGTTGGATTCACGCAGCGACGGCATTGAGGTTAGTGAAAATCTATAGTGTTTCCCAGTAAAGAAGAAGATTTTATAGACCAGATATTTTCATTATTGACAACAAAAATGTCCTAATACAGGTATTTTATACGTGATTTTAAGATTTTGTCTAAATTACAAAATTTACAAAAGCTTAGTAACTATCACTGATCACCAATCATGCATGTAGATATTATCTTGACTCTTGTCTGTGTGTCACTAAGTAAATATTTTTAGGCTCAAATTGTAAAAACACGTAGAATGTCAAGAGACTGCAAGTTAATGTGGCACACATATAACGCCAAATACGCATTTGGTCAGGAATGGAAATTGTCGAAAATGCAATACTAACATTCCTTTGTTAAAATTATCATATTGCTGTCAATGTTCCTATGAATAATTCCAAAGCATTTTTTTATTCCATAGTAAATGTTTGACCTTGTGCTCGACTGACGTTATTCATAATTCATAATCTGCGTATTTGACGTTATGCGAGTTGAGTGTTGCGCCGTTGTACCCAATTAACATTCTGGGGGCATGACGTTATGCGTAATTGATATTTTGCGTATTTGACATTCTGCGTATGTGCCGATTTTTCATATTGCAGATCATGATCTAGCCAATTCTACGATACTGCTACCACATATACACATTGAGATACCTATTTTAATCTAATCTGGGCACTCATATCAGAATACTCATATTTTTTAAATTAACTTTTATATGCTCAATTTATTATAAAACTGACATGACTAGGTGAGCTACAACGCGGCCGGTGTTCTCGCGCATATGGCATCTGACGGCCCCGAGGCCTGGACGGTAGACGAGCCAGCGCGCGAGATGGTGCTGGAGCGGGTGGCGGCTGCCGTCGAGCGGTGGAACCTGACCGCGGAACGCAACATCAACTATCGCTCCTTTGAGCCGATATTGAGCTTGCTGCACGCCCATCACACGCCACAGTGCCAGCACTGGGCGGTTTGGGCTTTGGCTAACTTGACCACAGTGTATCGTAAGTATGGTTTTATTAGTAACTTAAAAAAAAAACAATTTCTGGATGTCACATTAATAAAATGGGTCTTGAATGGGTATCAAGTTTTTTTTTTAAATTTACTAGCTTCTGCCCGCGACTTCGTCCGCGCATAATTTATCCCACGGGAACCATACATTTTACCGGGATAAAAAGCCTATGTGCTATTCCAGACTATAATATATCTCTGTGCCAAATTTCATCCAGATCCGTTTAGCTATTCTGGCGTGATTGAGTAACAAACATCCATCCAAAATTTCACATTTATAATATTAGTGGTATGATTATTTACGAAGTTTTTTTAATAGAGTAAAATGAAATAACGGTAAATAAATTTATCATAATTGAGGTAATCCAATGACAATTTGTTGTTTTATAGCCGAAAAGTATTGCAACTTGGTCGAGGCTGAGGGTGGGCTGAAACTGTTGACCGAATTGCTGAATCACCCGTCGCCCTACGAATTAATAAAGAAGCTGGCGTGCATCGTAATGAACAACTGCGCGAAATACGCGGCGCGCGACACGGGCACCCCGCCGCTGCCCGCGTCGCCGGACAATTAACTAATGGAGTACTTTGAGGAGATCTATCCTCAGCTGCGGGAATAGCGCCAGTGTTGCAGGATCGTCATGTTATGGACCCTAGGCATCACATGTGTCGTCTCCGTCATATGGACCCTAAAACTATACAACATGGGTCCCTAAAACTTATTCCATGAAGTTTACACGCGCTGTTCACGCGATCTCCCGAACATTTGTGACACCGTCATTGATAATGAACTTTTGAAATTTTACCATAATAATATCCTAAGATAAAGGAATCACTGTGTTAATACAATAAGTTAATTATATGTGTGGCGTGTGCTGTATCTTTAAGTGAAGTCCTATATTGTATTCGATTACTATTCACTAAATTTACCTATCAATATTGATGTTTATCGAGCTTACATATTATTGTCTCGTTCATTGTCCACTTCACGACAAACATTTTAAAAACAATAGTCATAATGATGTATGTGTATCTACCCTTAAATCATGTCTGTGTTAAACTAAATTTAGCATGTACTTTACGTACCTCATCAAAATACGTACCTCAAATATGTAAACAATCATGACGATTACCTTATACTTCTTGCACTGTTTAAAAATATATAAAAGTAATAATATCTTTATTTTTTTTAAATATTCTAACGTAATATAATTTATTTGTATTTATAGAATAATTACAAATATTATCGAAATTATTGAAAAATATGTGTTCCAAGGTTGTTTACATAATTTGAGTGAGATTACAATTTGTTAGATAAAATGTAAATTTACTATACTTGAAAATTTAGTGTTAGTGTACTTAATAAATAATATATTATTAGTATTATATACTTATTAAAAAAAAAAAAGCGTTTAGAATGTATGTTTAGTATTAATATTCTATTTTTGATTGACTATAAATATGATCTGTATTGTAAAACAATTGAACTTTTTATTTTGTATATAATATTAATAAAAATAAAGTAATTTATTATAACACTGAAATTTACGTTAAACGAACTATACTTACTAAAGAATTAATTTTCATTAACTGCTGCTATTCATTAATTTCCGCTGAAGTGTAGACACTTATTCAAATACTATAGTTCCGTCCCTTTTACCGTTTCCAAAACAAATTTTATCAGGATTGCCATAATAGCGCAATTAGCATGAAAAATAGTACATACTGCATGTAATTGTAATATAAGTATTTATTGTTACACAACAGGCGGGGCGCTGGAGCGCAGCGCAAAGGCGTCGGTGCATCGAGTGGGGTTTATATGGTTTGCCAGCCCCGCCCGTGCGACCATTAGGCCCTTCGCACACGGCGTCGTAACGAAAGCGTATCGTATTATGCGCGTAGAACGAGAGCAATACGAGCACGTACATTTTCTAACAAGTCCGCACACGAAGCGTAGTCTCATACGGCCCGGCCACGATTTCGCGGGACGGCGTTTGGGCGACAGCGTTTTTTGCTAAAATGTTGCATGACGCCACGAGCTGCCGCTGTCAGCGGCAACGCGCGCGATGCAACATTTTAGCAAAAAAACGCTGTTGCCCGTCGCTTTCGCGCGATGTAGTGGCCGGGCTGTTACGCTTCGCTGCCACACCGCTAAGTCAGGTTTAACGCCGTGTGCGAAGGGGGTTAGATTTTTTCTATTTAAATAAACATGGTATATACTTTGTTCTAAGATTTAAACGCCTTTTTTGTGTGCTAAGAAACCTATTTTATTAAGCTAAAAATAAATAAACCGACATTTAACCAAAATTGTCAAAAGGCGAGCATATATGTCTGTTACTCGCTTTGCTCTATCTCTGTTTGTGTTATATTTATGTAGTCTTGTGAAACGCAGTCATTGGACAAATTATTGTCATTGGCAAAATGGTCATTGGCAGCTAGGCTGGCATTAGCCCAAAACATGTAGAGAAGAACAAAAGGTAATGATTGCCAAGTACAACTTTGGCCAAACAGAGACAATCTACACAACAGTGCTTTTACCAGTTTCAGACTATACCTATTATTACATACGGTACCTATACATACCATATTTTCTATACTTTCATTCTTAATTTTAGTTTAATTAATTTTAACTTGTATATACACAACCAACATATTTACATATTTCATTTTTTAGAAATATGTGTTATTCTTATTTATTTATTACTAGCTGTTCAAGACTTCGTACGCGCAAAGTTTAGAAAAGATTACCCGTGAATACGATCGCGTGGATTTTTTTTGCGTGGAATCCCAATTATTTTTTAAATAAAAGTAGCCTTATTTACTCTTTATAACATCAGCTATCTGCCATCGAAAGTCCTGTCAAAATCGGTCCAACGGTTTCGGAGATTAGCGGGAACAATCATACAGATAGCTGGACAAAAAAAAATGCTTTTTTGTTATAAGTACCGTATAAATTATCTTGTACATTTAGTAAAAAGCTGTTATTTTGACTTAACAAACAGACACTTAAATTTTAATTATTTATATAGAGATAGATTTTATATGCTCGCCTTTGGTAATTAATTTTTAAATTACTTGTGTCACTTCATAGTGACACAAGAAATTTAAAAATTAATAATAATCGCAATAATAATAATCGCAATAATAAAAATCGCAATATTGAGTGAGTGGAGTCACGATCTTAATCCACTATTTTCGTTGATTTCTGTTTTAGGCTCGGCCCAAACGCGCCACCGACAGCCAACCGGTGGCCAGCGACAAGCAGTTCACACGCTTTTTCATGCATTTTGTAGAAACTCGCCGCACACGTGTGACCGGTGGCCGCCACTGGCTAAGCAGTGTCCGTGTTACTGTCCGTGGTGCGTTACAACTGGTCTTCCACTAGTTGTAATAGTCTTATTTCTGTGGCTACCAGCCTATACTGTTATTATTGTCTCCCGCTTTGTTATGGAGGGAAGTGGATAATCTTCTTCCAACTCCTCCTATCCTTTCTTCTGATAAAATTCGTGCGGGTTCCAAGACAACTTAGCTTTTCCCCGGGACTCGTCGAGGGTCAAACCTTGGCGTCATCGTTGGACACCATAGTCGATCCTGGCTTACAGGAGTAATAGTGGTGGGAATGTGTGGCGGGCTTAGTCCCATTAAAAAAAAAAAGCAGTGTCCGCGACTGTGAACTTCTTGTCGCTGGCTACCGGCGGCTGTAGACTGTTGCCCGTTTGCGCCGAGCCTTATAGACAATGGCATGGAATCGTACAGAGTCCTAAAGTTCGAAATTGGAATTGACTTGTTCGATCTTAAGGTGTTAGCTAGTATTAGCTTGTTTAGGTATTCGGTGGTGATGGGTACCACGTTATCAAGGCTAATTAGGTTCCATTCTCCTGTAGGGTCATTACGCAACCCCTGCTCATGGGTGGCGCGTACATACTTATTTTCAGTGCTTTATTACACTAGTGTAATGTTGAAATTTTGACGATTACAATAATTAAGTTACATGGAATATCACAAGAACACTGCTCCCAGTATTATGTGACGACCTCGACCTAGACACACGGCAGTGTGTCAGCCATCCACTTACCACCCTTTGGTCTCCGCACTAAGGTATAATTAGCATCAAAATAATTCAGACAAAAGTGGTGCGGTGGCGGAAGGTAACCCCATTGTGATTGGTCGGGAGCGGAGGCAACGCATTGTGATAGTGTATCGAAAATTATAATGGATTGGTCTTAAGCGTACGTGTTTCTGAAACTTTTATCTTATAGTGCGCAGTCTAAAGAGTGGTTGATCAGTGGTATCAGCCAAGTTCGGTATAAATAACCAGCTAACTGCGCTGTATCGGAGTCCACCCTAAAGTCCCAAAATATGTATATGAAAGTAACTAATCGACTCATTTACCAATCAACGATAACTTGTATATAAGGGAAATATTTATTATTTACAACAAACGAGTTCCAGATATGATTTGGTTTCGCACTAACGCTTGCCATGTATAATAATGTAGTATAATATTATATTATAACTATTACAAAAAATGATGTGTTGTAAATTATGTTTAACATTTTCTGTGGTGTAACAATTAATTGGGTTATGTGTACCTAACATGCGAAATAGATACATAAGTGACTACATTCGATGGTTAAGAGAAAATAAATCATAAGCAACTGTCATGTTTTTAGCACCCGTGGAGCCGCTGCGCACCTACAGGGGACTAGCGCGACCGACTGTTTGAAAGAGGCAGAATGAAATGGTGTCTGTCACGCTGTCGTGCTAAAGTCGGATTAATAATTCAGTGGAGTAAAATGACAGATATAAATGTGGATTTATATTTTAATTGAATCTATTTTTTATGAGTGATCATGTTTTTGTTATTCTTTAGTAAATATAATTAATTTGAACTAGAATCATAAAAACAACATTATTCATGATGAATAGATCTAATTAATTTTACGTCTGACATAAAAAGCTGTCATATTACTCCACTGAACTATTAATCAGACTAGGTAACGCTGGGTAGCGTCTGTAACTACAAACTCGTTTCTCACTGGTGAATTTTCTCTCTCGTGAGAACTCATATTACTCACTCGAGTGAGTGATATAGTTCGACCCACCTGAGCCGAATGGACGAAACCGGATGGATAAAAAATCTACAGGATGGGTACCAATGGGTAATGACCGGACGTCGACCTAGGAAAAGATGGCGTGATGACCTCGAATGTTATTTGGACGGATAGATAGAAGCGGCATCAAGTAGAGACACGTGGGGTAGAATGGGGATGGCCTTTGCCGAGCAGTGGGATAATATAGGTAAAAAAAAAATAGGTAGAAGTTTGTTGTCGTTACAGAATAGCTACCCTGGACTCCATATATGTACGGAGCATTGATAGAACTATATTTGATATCTAGTCTGTCTTTATGTACCTAGCTAAAGGATCTCTAAAGTCTTTACACTTATATTCAAAATTAAAACTTCTAAATATTGATGTTTTCTTTTTCATAATATCATGTAGTATTGCAATATCAACAGGTGTTTTTATATTTTCAGTTTAACATAATACATAATTCTATTAAATGTTTACACAGTAAGTACTGTCGACTGTTGCAGTGTTGGATTAGTTAAAGTTCCTTCAGTAGCTATGACCTAACTTATTATTTAGGGTGCTCACACACTGAGGCTACTAGTATAGTCTTGTATACCACGACTATACTGGCACTTCTATTAAAAAGCATTAGGATCACCGGTATGGTGTTTTAAAGCGTTACATAACAACATTTCATAAAGTCAGTGTGAAGTACCTTAGAATATTATATACCTATTTACTTGTTGTTTTTACTTGTTCTAATTAGCTACAAATTTAAATTCTTCAAATACTTTTGTTAATTTTGAATTGTGTTTTACTATTTTAATTCTAGAAATAATAGTCTCTAATTAAAATGTCGTTTTAGAGATTAATTATGTTAATAATAAATAAATAAATCAATGTGTTTTTGTTAATGAATGGAGTTATCTCTTAACATTCCTCAAAACCTTAATGCATGTAAAAGTTTTTATTGTTCTCTTATAAGATTAATATTTCAGTCCGTGTGGTGTAGCCCTTTGGGTATTTCGCAGCCTACAGAAACAATAATGAAACAAATATGTTAGTACGACAAAGTATCCTTTATTTTTTGATAATATCTCACATTTTATAACAACATCTCCATATACACATAAAATTTATTAATTCATACCAATTTCAAAAGCATGCAATACAATTTAAACATACCGAACTTGTTCCAACATTAAATAATGTGTTAGATAATATAATTAACACAATGCTTGTGCTACACAAGTGTGCGTGGTGTTCACATCTTAGACATTTTACAAGTGCATCGACGTCGCGCGACGCTGTTGCTACCAACAACATCTATCACTAATGCTATCGGTACTTTGCTCATTAATTAACGATCTAATAATATTGTATTAATGAACGTGATAACCACATCCTTAAAAAGTAATGATATTATATCTGGAATATTCTCTTGCTTTTGTTAGTAAATCATGTCGTCTATTTCTCAAGTAATTCATCCACTACAACTAATGTGCATCAACGCATTAAAATGAATTTGTTAAAAATAATGATATGTGATTATTTGTATAGAATTAAACTATTTAACATCAAAGTAACAGTATATAATATCACATAATATTCGTAGAAATATTAACCTATCTGCTATCATAATAATATATTAGAATAATATTATTAATTAATATCTTATGTCGTCCGAAACGCGCTACCCTTATCACGTGTCGCCTTTATATTTACACTATCATAATAAGCTTTCTATAGTTACTTTATTCATTGTATATGACTTATAGGCCATATTTATATTATTATTTTTTCAATTTGTTCAATAAAACATTCGGTGAAGCTTATATGAGGAATAACATTATAGAGGTAATTACATTGGTGTTTTAAAATCCGCGTGTGGTGCATGTAGGCAGTAAATATGAGTACTGCTTTGGTGCGAGCTATTGCGGCAATTAGGCACAAAAGGAACAGGTCGATTACAGGCATCGCAGGTGTTAACTGACACGCGTCGCGGGCGCAGGCTGCCGTGCGGGGCGCCACTGTTATTCGTTGAGTATGCACGTGCGCATCAGCGCGTCCACCACGGCGTAGGGGTCGCAGTTGGACGCCGGCCGGCGGTCCTCCAAGTAGCCCTTCTTCTCCTCCGCGACTGTTCGCGGTATTCTGATGCTGCTGCCGCGGTTCGCGACACCTGCACATAAATTAACATATTTAATAGTTAATAATACCTAATTCTTGCTTAACATTCTACGCAATGCGTGTCGGCCCACGAGTCACGACCCTGAGCCCGTTTTCTTTGAGAATTGTCATCAGACTCACTAACTTTATATGTTTTTAAATCAATGCGATTGAGAGTGTCCCGATAATGTGCGATTGCTCATCATTGTTGCTGCTTAGAGAATAATGGGTTAACGTTTTGCAACGTTAGTTTTGAATATGTGTTATATTTGTAAGAAGCGGAAGATAATTACCGGCACTGAAGTCATTAATACTGGCGGTTTCGTGGAGACCGGTTAAACGTCTCTCATTGTCTTTTCCTCCACGAGGATCGTACACCTTGATGTGCTTCATGTGTACCTTTGAAAGCTTGTCAATCGCCTTCTCGATTTCACTGTAATTGTATAAAAATAATTCAATTATAATAAAATATGCTTACAAGTTGCTTGATTTTAATATGAAAAATCTAATTATGATAATTTGCCCATAAGCGCCCACGTGTTTGCGATCTGCTTCAACGACCTACTTTTCATGTTGCACGGGGCCAGTTAAGCCGGTCTGAATTAAACAGTCCAGCGTAAAGACGAATCCTACTAAGTATCGATATTTAAATTGACATTTAAGGCACGAGTTCGCGACCAGTTTTTATGGATAACGTCCACATCGAAAATACATTGCGTAAAAGTTACTAATAAGGATGCCAGATGGTGAAATCGTCTACTTTGTTTGCACCTGTGTTTTGTAACGAACTGGAAATCGAAAAAAAGTATTTGTAATGAAACGGGCAGATACTTACATAATACCGTTCTCATCTCGCATTTTTTTGGTAGAAAAGTTGGTGTGGGCGCCGGATCCGTTCCAGTCCTGCACCGGTTTCGGGTCGAAGGTTACGATCACGCCGTACTCCTCAGCCAATCTGTTCAGAATGTACCGGGCGACCCAGAGGTCGTCAGCCGCGGTCACGCCGGTGGAAGGTCCCACTTGGAACTCCCATTGCGAGGGCATCACTTCGGCATTCGTGCCAGAGATGGGTACGCCAGCAAACAGGCAACATCTACCAACAATTATTTATGTTTTAGACAAATCTTAATTAGTTCATTGTTTAAACCGAGACGGTAGTAAAAGCTACGAGTGTACCTGTAGTGAGCCTCGACTAGATCTCTGGCGAACACCTTGTTGGCACCAACGCCGCAGTAGTAAGGTCCCTGTGGTGGCGGGAAGCCGCCCGGGGGCCAGCCGAAGGGCCGCAGGTCCGAGTCCAGAAGAATGTACTCCTGTTCAATGCCGAACCAAGGCTCCTCATCTTTGCATTTGTCGTATGCCTCCTGACAACTCAGGCGGTGATTGCTTTCTGAAAATAATTATAATTTTTGTAGTATGAAAAATGTATCTAGGCTTCGAAAATAGTAAAGTGAAATGTAGGTATGGATATTTCTATGATAAATTAAGTTACCTGTTGGTTCCATGTTGTACTTGTAGGTATCACACATAACAAGGATGTGGTTTCCCCTGCGGAACGGGTCCTTGTATATGGCGCGGGGCACTAGGAATGTGTCAGAATTGTGGCCGTCCGCTTGCCCTGTCGAGCTGCCGTCAAAGTTCCAAACCGGGAGATCTGCGTTCAAAATTACACATTAGTCCTTTTAATAAATATTCACATCCCACCAAAACAATACGAACGCGTACATCAATTTACTAAGAATAAGGTCGGTCTAATAAAATACTCGTAAGCATACTAAATGAAATCTATACTATCCAACATTTCTACGACTGCTGAGGACAATATTGCTGTGAAACCTTTGAAGTTTTCATCTAAACTGTCTCTATTGTTCTGGGCTCGTGGCTTGCATAGGACTTCGTAGAGGTTCTCTAGATCCCTCGGATAGAATCGTGGCGGCAAGTACAGAGTGGCGTGCGTCAAGGACAAACTCTTTTTTGAATTTAATTTTACTTTTCCATTAATCTTGTCTATAATTCGTGTCAGTTTATCTATGAAATAAAACAACGTTTGTGCACTAAGTTTACTGAGGAATATTATGTGCAATCGACTCAATCGTTCAACCTACCTACATATATATTTTTTAAATTAATTTAGAGTATTCCGACCCAGTCTGATTCGGTCCGATCCATTCCTATCCGATGTGTTGCCAAATTATGTGGCTCAGAAGTTTATGTTAGGCCAAACTAAAACTCCAATACGCCTTTTAGTTAGAATAATATGTGGTTATTTTCGCAAGCGCGAGCGTGCGATACCCCAGATATGTTTCAGGGTCCCTAAATACCCTAAAGTCCCTTAAGTCGTATTGTTCGACCATTTGAATATAGGTATAGGTAGACCATAGGTAGAGGACAACCTACCGGAAATAGAGCACAATTACGCATTTATTGACTGGTTTTTTGCTCGAGGAATAGATAAACAGTTGAATTGTCATATAACTTTTTGTAAACAACAAAAACTTAATAAGGTTAGTCCAGTCGGTGCCTACTACGTAGAAATACGTAAACTGGCGTGCTGTTTACATAATAACACATCTCGTTCGTTGAAGGCCGAACAATTTACCCAAACTGTGTTAATTACCATTGTTAATGAGGACGTATTAAAACCGGACTGGCTTCAATGGACGTGTCATGTTTCCACAATAACGTTCATGAAACAATTTTCTAAACTTGTTAGGTATGAAGGCTGACATGGCTTTAGAATTCCGAGACTAAAGAAAATGACGATCCTGAACTGATTATACCAGAACGTATTTTCATGGAAATTGCTAAACACATATTGAAACTATGTTGTGTTCATAATGTATGAAAATCTCTTTATGTATCTGTCAATGTACAGTCGCCTGCACGTGTATGGTAAAAAAACCAACATAAGCTGAGCTCTTAATTACAGGTGTCAATAATAGTGCCCAGCTTATTTTGGAAATGTTACCATGGACGTGCATACGACGGCCATACATATATATGTATCATCATAGCCAGAAGACGACCACTGTTGGACATATTTATATGTATATTCTAATAGAATAAAATATAATCTTACCTTTTGGTACTTTTGGTATAAAGTTCAATGTACGATCTTTGCATCGCAAGTGTTCGCCAGTTCCGTCTATCCAGATGTAGGTGGCAAGGATCCTGTCTGCTGGCAGAGGCAGGTCGTTGTACCTCCCCAGCAGAGTTTTGGACAGGACAGCATTTGGGGAGTTTGTTAACACCGGTCCCGATAATATCTTCGGGTTATCTGTTAACCAAACATAGCAGTTAGCGCTAAGATAACTAGTAGAATACGTAAAGCGTAAAGGTATAAATTTAGTACACACGGGGTCGTTTGTCTATTAATGGTACGAAAGGTAATTGTGTCATTTTCGCTGATTATGCTGATGACGCATAGTACTTTTCACTCACAATGTTTTGACTAAGATTTTACAAAAAATAATGCCCAACACAATCACAAATAATTTGGTTTTGGCTTGACAGCATAGAAAAAAAATCAGTAACATGGCAGATTGACAGAATGGAGGTTTACGAATATAGGTACAGCCGCCGATGAGTTTTTTTCGTCTATGATAGCCACAATATTGGAGCATATTTTAGTAGAAAATAATAATGATAATTTTACATTAAATAAATAAATATCCAGCGCCAACAAACCAACTGTATGGTCCCAAACTAAGCAACGCCTGTACTATGGCTACCGTACTATGGACTGGGGGCGATTTAGACCGGCAAATTGCAAAAGGCCGTTTCCGAAATTTGCCTCTGGCGGGAATCGAACCCGTAACCACTCGAAGCTGTGAGTCGAGTAGCCTACGCTCGATCCACTGCGTCATGCGGTCATCAAACATTACAGTACAATGTTCTTTGAGTAGGTAGGTAGGTAATATTAACTGCAATTACATGTATTATTACGGAAGTTATACCGAAAGTCTATCCCCTTTATAGAAAGTTATGGTGGGCTTACAATGGCATTACAAATCACTTTTCTTCCTAGAAATGTTTTTATAACTATTGTAAACTGGCCAAAAATCTCTATAAATTTGGCGGTATGATTAGGCATGATATGGAATTTTCATTAGTTACCTTCTATCTTATGTTCACTCATTTTCACCACAATTGTTGATGCACGGAGTTAACCTGGAACAAACGAAATATAGCCGTTAAATTGCTGTCAGCTGCAAAGGTAAGCTATGGAATAAGTCGGTTAATTGCTGATCTACCAAGCCAACTAGACACTCGGGTATAAATATCAAATCATAATAAGTCAATGATTCCGCGGTCCTACCACCACGTAGTGAGCCTGGGCACTCCTGTGGCAGTAGCTCCCACTACGTTGTGGACGGACCGCTGAATCATTGTCTTATTATCATTTGATATTCATACTTGAGTGTTTAGTTGGCTTGTAGTATTACCATCTATTTTAGTTCAGCGTTATATCGTCATTTTATTTCCATGAAAGTACCCAGACTATATCCATTAATACATTTAGGTATCTATAAATATAAAATTATAAATAAATGAGTTTAAAGTTTAAATCCGTTTGATTATGTATAATATTCACATATTTTCCTTGACATTTTATTCGAATGCCTACCTTTCAATGGAACAGAACTTGTATTTAGAAACATTTTATAATGACGTACCTATATTGTATTGGCGATTGAGATGTGTGGCTGTCCGTAAGACCATAATATAATCACTACGTTTTGCTGTTCGATATGAACGCATATTTCTTTTTGTGTTGCGTAAACAAAACAAACGGACCCTTGACACACGACTCACGAAATCGATTGGCGCGCTGCCCAAAACCACAACACGATGACGACGGCGAGAGCTCACCGCCGTGCCTAATCACGCTACTAAACACTGCTATCAAGGCTTGTCCACAATATGCCTATTATATGCCTATTGTACACGAACCCTGATGGTAGAGCTGGCACACGCGTCGATCCCTAGTGTGGACGGGTCTGATTTGCGGTTTCAATGTGTCGCATCATCAAAGGAAAAACTAATGGGCTTGATATGATGAAGCATATGTGGACGAGTCTTAAAGGTATATTCCGCGTATGATATTGCTGGCAATAATATAAAGGAAAATTTACGCGTATATGGAAATTTTTGTGGAATTGGTAGCACATGCGATAATTTAGAGATTAATGAGGTAAACATATTAAGGTGCTTAAGTATTTATTTAACTACCTAACTGTAGATTGGCGTCGCAAGATGCTACAGGTACATATTATAAAAAAAACCGCAACGGGGTCTTCACTGTGAGATTAGTTCGGTAAGAAAACATTATCCTGTTCCTTATTCTCGACATTCACGCGGGTGAAGCCGCGGGCAAAAGTTAGTACCAAATAAATAATTTAACTACAAAAGGTACTGTTTCGTACTACGCTAAATACAAAATTGATTTTTTTCATCGATATTTAATTAAATAAGTGCGTTGCCCCTGTAGTTATACCGATTAATTACAGCGTTTATGATAGTTTTCACAAATTGCTCGACCATTAAGTCTATTATTTCGGCGTCCGGCGTCCCTCGCACAACTTAAGGTTTAAATAACGCTCTCTATTTTGTATTAAACGACGTCGCTTTTAATTATTATTTCCAATACTGAACTTTACTCAAGTGGAGCTGAAGCTACTTAATACGTAGATGAACCTATGTTTTGTGGGCTCAAGAAGTTTGGTACCTACTAAGGTACCTACACCATAACAAAATTTGGGATGTTACATTTCGATAATTTTAGGTTAAATTTCAAATCCAGCCATTTAACACTGAAGTGGAAACACCTAGTGGACGTTTAAACGTCGACTTTTTACTAAAATAATAAGTAGTGTTAAGGTTGCGAGATGACATGGCCACTTTTGTTGGAAACACGTGACCGGATTGCTCTGAAGAGTGGTGTGGAAGAAAACGGGGAAACCTTTACCCGGAGTGGAACAATCCCATAGGCTAGTAAAAATAAGGATAGGTCCTTACATGAAAGTATAAATAAACACTTACATACTTACATGAAAGTACAAATAAACACGTTGAAGAGTAAATTACTTAGGTAGGTACCTATATTGTAACACATCACACTATGTTGCTAACCCGCTAAAAGGAAAATCATACAATAAGTGCACGTTTCTGAAAATTATCATAAGTGGAATCCATGCAATACCAGTTATTACCAGTTATAGTGAATTGCCTACCTGAGTTGAGTATAATATTAATATGAATGTCATTGAGTATGTGCTAAGTTATTCGGTTATTTGCTCGTGCGAGTTTCTCACTTTTATGGATATTTTGTCATTGATGTTTATATTTAAACACGCGTTATTTTTGTAACTCGTTAATTTAGACATAATGAAACAGGGCTCAAATATTATTTTTTGCAACGAAGCGGAATAACTTTTAATTTTTGTTCCCATGCACAAATTCTTAGCCGCCTAGGGCGTGGGAACCCTATACCTATGGTCTCAAAAGGTATGGCAGGTATTTAATATTAGTCAGTTTAAGCATATTTATTAATACCCATGCTCGATCGGTATTTAAAAACATGGCTGACTCACATTCATGACAGATAATCAAATGGATTTCACAAAACAACACTGCAGCGGATACTTGCTTACGTACGTAAATAAAAGCGAATACCAAGCCCATGTAAGGGTAGAATTCCACCAAAATTGTGTGCAGCACATTCGTTCACAAACATTACAAAATGCTTTGTCCAATTTGCTTGTGTATGTTCCATTTTGTGGGATTTCACAGAAATAAATATACCGCACAGTACGGCACAGTGCCGCACACTCGGAATTTCACCTTAAGAAGCGTTGCGTAGTGATTGGCACCAATAAACAAGACGTGAATACAGGAAGGCAGAGGAATGTGTAGTAGTGAATAACAACACTGACCGTAATTCAATATTCGAAGCGACGACATGCCAACAAATTGCTATATTAATATATTATCATCACAGCTTTGCAAGGTCACTGCCCTGCCCGCTGCGTAAAGAGGGATAGAATTAGGTAGGTATAATATGAAAATCCAGGACTGGTGTAGCGCGTCGCGTGTCGCGTGTAGTACATAATAATATTATTATGTGAAAAGAAAAAAAAATAGCAAGTTTCTTCGTTACACAACAGTACAATGAATGGATTGAGAATGTTGAAATCAAACCAGCGACCTTTGACTTCGAAACGCCCTGAACCCCAAACTCTACACCAATCGGTCGCGTACCCATTTGAAGCATTTTATTTATATTGCGTGTGTATTGACATGTTAGTGCTCTCTGTTATCAATTATTTATTGACGTTAAAAGGTTTTCGTATCTATATGGGTTAATGGCACGTTATTATGTCGGCGATAGGTACCTACTATCATACGCTCGTGGTACCTACATACTGAGATGACGCACGTTTAACACGCTCTTCGATTTTCAAGGAGGTAGATACAAAAATCTTGCGTTAGTCTCTTTGTTTTTGTTATGTACAGCGAATGATTCTGTGGCCAGTCACGTCGACGATAGGTAGGTATGTGGTGATTATCTTATGCGTCCTATTAAAACACCACTCAAACATGAGGCAGGTGAATAAGAAAATCACTGTCAATGCCTATAACTACTTATCTATCTATATAGAATATCAGAATTAATTGCCGTTCGTTAGTCTCGCAAAATCTCGAAAATGGCTCACCCGATTTGTTTTTTTTTGTTTTGTTCCCCAATAGGTGCTGGGGTGGTTTAGGAATAAAGAACAGTAGGAAAATCCCAAAGCAATAAAATCTAAATTGTTACCTACCTAGAATTTTTAGGTAGTACAAAGTTTACATGGTCATCTAGTTTATTATAAAAATGCATTGTGGTTAGTCCTTGGACTTGGGTTTGAAATGGGGGCGATGACTGTTTCACGCATCACGTTCGTGTTGGGACGCTGTCTGCGGTGTGTTCAGTCGGTGGACGTACTCGTGACGTCAGCGGGCGACTCGTGAATCCTCTAGTCACAGTAACAACATTAGCTCGGCGCGATAAAAAAATGTATGAGTACTGTATGAAAAACAGTGAACAAAAACCGGGAGATGAATAGAACTAGTCTCATACAAAGAGCAAGTGAGGTCATCTTTAGGAAAATTTTAGAATTTAGTCTTCGCGTGTACCTGTGCGGAATAATAAAGTAACGAATAGGTGCTTGCACGGTTAAATATTCTGTGGTCGAGTGCAGTTGCACACATCGACGTTGTAACCATCGTAACCTTGCGTTTGCGGTTTAAGGAGACTTAGATGTGTGAAAATAAAGATAATTCTGAAATTTCAGGGCACCTTGGACTGCGACTAACCGAGAGCAACGGTTTACCTCATAACAAATTACTTTAATATACCTAGGTTGGCTATTTTTATTCACCCGATTCGGGTGTGAGTTTTATATTTATTTTATTTTATTATCTACTTATTAGGAATATAGGTAAAAATAATATTTGTGTCGACATGTGGTCATTGAGAAGTCCGATTTCAAGAACATGAATATGCAGTTTGCAGCCAATACGCCAGTTCTATTAATAAAACTACACCTAGCAACGCTGTGGACGGAAAACTTTTGAATTACCTAGCTATTTTTAGGCAACTCAATAGTATACAACGTTTAAAAATAGGACAAGGTGCGTGTTAAACGACGCATTGTAGGCCTACCCCCCCTTCATAATCACGATGGCCTGACTTTACAATGTTTTATGGTGTATGGGAGACGCCCTAGAGAATACTCACAAATACCCTATAGGTTCAAAAGTTCATCGGTGTGACGGTGATGATCAGACATATTTCTGTCGGTGATGAGATTATAATATAATTTTCATTAGTAATTATTTATCGGTTAGCGTAGGTATTGTATACGTGCGTCCACGTTATTACCTTTTCCATTCCACACCCTACCTAGTGACCTCGACAAAAACGATTGGCACAAAGACTATAACAATAATAGATTGGCACAACGTAAAAAATGCATTCATTCTATGCACCCGATAAAGTGCAATTTCGTCACTTAGGGCACCGCAGACTTGCTACTTTTTGCATTGGCGAACGGCGATTTTGCGACCGCATTGCGTTCTGGCGACTCTCTGCGGTTGGACGCAGCGAGTGCTCCGATGCTAAAAGCGAGTAAATCGCCGATCGCCGATGCAAAAAGTAGCAAGTCTGCGGTGTCCCTTATGTCTATATTATTGTTTGTTGGTATTAAGATAGATAGGTAAATATTGCTATCGGTCGTATCCATTGGTCGTGGTCTAGCAACAAGACACGTGACAACATTGGTAATAATATTTTGATGTAGATATCGTAAGTGGACGTTACTAATATCTTATTATTATTATCAACTAGGACGATCTTTATCTGTAATTACGGTAATAATAATTACCTACATTATAATTTTTTAATACTATTGATATAAGGTGCGACATCAACAATCCCATTAAAATGTTTAAAACCTATTACACACGAAGATTTTTGACGCGTCGTTATCGACATCGACATCGACGCGAGACAAGAAACGCTTAGCTGCGCTGAAAAACATGAAAAAGGTAGGTCATAGATGATTTTGATGCGTTCTACTAGGGTCGACTGCGTGTGTGTATTAGGCCCTTTGATTTATGGTAGGTATCGACTTAACAAAGGTACCAGTGCAGTAGAACGGTTACGTCACGTTACGTTACCGAGTCCGTATTTTTTTGCGCGCACTTGTAAGTTCAACTATCTACCAAAACCAGTTGGCTTAACTATTTAATATGATGTCCGTCGTGTTAATGACTCACCAACTTAATTAGTTTGGACATTGAATGACTTGCTCATTATTTTCTAATGACAATTGGTGCCTTTTGCGTTGCTGAACTACCTACCTTCTAACTTTTTTCTATTGAAAAGAGTATCTACGTACCTATATTAGCACCGTAGAGGTCATAGTGAAGGTTTAAATTGTAAATATATTAAATTATATGTCCTCAAAGTCTAATAGCGCCACATAGACGAATTACCTTATGATCAGAATATAATTCAGTTGGTGCCTGTTATTTGTTTGATAAACCTCACAATTTGATGAGCCGTGTCACGTGACTGCCCATAGCAGTGTTAACGATGATTACAAATCATTATTTATTGACACAAGATAACATTAATAATAAAACAGGATTTCATTCCGTCGTTATAGATAATAATGTATCTATGTAGTAAGATACTCCTAACGCTCAAATTAAAATAATGTTCGTTGCTTCGCTTCAATAATTTAAGAACAGTTTGGCAAAAGGTATGTTTTTGGCTTAGGTATTGTTTTTACTGGTCCTCTATTGCTGTATCACAGACCAATAACCTATAGACGCCACATAGCCGGGCACCCCTCGCCTAACATAGATATACAAGTTCGTGACTACAGGCAGCAGCAGCAGGCGACGACGTGTTGCCGCAATACTTCTGGTTTCTATGTACAGTAGTGTCGCGAGCGCGACGACTAGGGGGTGCATTCCGAAATTCCGAAATTTCATAATTTCGAAATTTCATAATTTCGAAATTTCGGACCATTTTTGCACAGTTTTCAATTTCGGAATTTTGGCCATTCAGTTTCGGAATCCGAAATTAAATTTAGTTTCTTAACAGCTGCCGTAATTCTTGAATGAATCATTTTTCCATGTCGTGCGCTATCCTAGAGTCTTTATATTGGAACTAGAACATTATGGAACTATTAAAATGCCTGTAAAATAATATCCCGCGACCTAAATATTGAGAATAAAAGTACAAAAACATTATGTTAGTGGGATACTAGTTACTTATATTCCCAAAACTGTTCATATTTCCTGGAGGGGTTTATCAAAGCGGGGCAAAATTCGTCAAGTTTCATCAAGTCTTTCAAATCAAAGGCTTGCGTCAGCCTGGACTTTCTCTCAGTTTTAACTTATTGAGCCTAAACATGATGCGTAAAACTAGAGTCTATGAAACTAAACCCAAGAAAACGTTTGAACATTATCATAGAGGCACGAAATAGCTATAGAGCGAGGGTTATTATTATGTATGCGAAGGTATGTATTTCTGTCCTGAACCTGTTTCTTATTAATCAGAATTTGATCAATAGTAGAAGACCCTATTTGCTAATCATGAGATTAGGTTAGGCAGAGGCACGTACAGAGGACCAGATCATTAGAAATTTGTGGAATAGATCAACGGCACAGGAGTGAAATCAGTGTCGGGTAAAGAGCTTATTACACCTTCCTAAATTTAGGCTACTTAATTTAGTCGTGACTGAATTTAGGCAAGTGTAATCGCATTTAGCAAGTTAGAATCCTAAATAATCAGAAGCTTTCTAAATTAGGTTCTAAATTTAGTGACTAAATTTAGGAAGGTGTAATAAGCTCTTAAGGAAAGAGCCCAGACTGTTTTTAATGTCCTTTCGAGATTTTCCCCATAAATCCTAATTCTCCTTTAACCATTTCGCATAGACTTCCTTCAGTATCCTCCATTTATCTGACTAACAAGACCTTTCCAGTTCGTGCGGCCTTCTTAACGTCATCTTTTCATAGCACTTGAGGTCCCCGTAGTGGACATTTATTTATCAATAGTCTCGAGTCTCCACTAGAGTAGCGATTTGCAACAAGATCCCTAATTTTGCTTAACATGACAAGTCCTTCATTCAATGTGAGGCAGGTTACTCGTTTGCTGACTTTGCTTTGGTTTCTAATGGTCAATGGTCCAGCTTGCTGAAGTCTTTCGCTTAATAATATTGATCTAATTACGTCGATGAGACTGCCAGCAATGTGGAGACTTTGCTTAATTTATCTTCTTCTTTTATTTAAGTACCCGAAGGCCCTTATCATTGTAGCTGATGACGCTCTTTCCATCATTTCCAGTCTAGGGCAGTATCTTTCACCTCCTGATACTATATGATATCAACCTTAAAATAAATCTAATTGTAATTTATTCCTGGTCTTGCGTCTTCCTCATCATCGCTTTCCTCCTATCTTTTTTTCTAAGATGTTTTTTTATAAAGTTGTCATATTGTATGAGATGAAAACATTTTTCTTCTGCTATTAAGTATTGTTTCTAAACGTTCTTCTTTATTTGACTCTCATTTGTAACAGTTTTTTTTCCATTATCCTTCATCACCACATTTCAAACGTTTCAATCTACCCTATGCTCGTCTCTTTCAATGAGGGTCCACGATTCACACCCATATAGCGCTTCGCTTTATTTTATTTATACAATTACGAAATTGCCTGAGCTGGGTCTGTGAAAATATTTTTGATGGTATCTGAATGAAATGTTTTTGGTTTGTTGTCTGTTTGTCTGTATATCTGTACTTATGTTCGAGCATCACAAGAAAATGGCTCAACCCTAACGAAGCTTTCACTAAACATATCATCACAATATTAGGGGTCGAGCTACAGAATAAAATCTAGTGCTAGTTGAAGCTGCGGCTGAAAGCTATTTTTCATCGTAAAATGATTCGAAAACGACATGTCTATTGTTTTTTTTTTTAATGAAATTAGCCGTAAAACACTAATTTATACTAAACATTTCAAATCTTACAGTAAAATTGCAATTTATAATCGATTTACCAAAATGACGTTTCAATTTCGGAATTCCGAAATTTCGAAACTGACGAGCCCAATGTCGTAGGCCAATTCCGAAATTGAAAATCTACGAAACTGCACGCCCTAGCGACGACGCGTCGCCTGCTATTGCTGCCTGTAGTCCGCTATGAACTTGTACCTTAATTTAATATTACTGCAGTATATGACCGCACCTGACTTCCATCTTCCCCGATACCCCGTTAATTGCGTCTTGTCTTTTTGGTCTGTGACCGATGTCATCTGTTACAAAATGAACTAATAATAAAATAATTCCACCAACAATTCAATTGATAAACCAATTCAATTGATATAGTTGTAAGCTTTTCTTGTCCATCACCTTACATATTATGAAATTATACAAGTATTTTTTATTTAGTGTTTAGGTTTTATTATTATGTATTTTAGGTATATTAACTCTTAGGTACACCACTCCTCATCTCGAAATCCTATCTATCCAAAGGTTTTCCGAAAGAGATCGCAGTTTGCGATAAGACTGCTCTTTGTTCACTGTTCCTTGCTTTGTTTGTTTGTTTGTCAGTTCCTGTATACACGGCGACAAGGTTCACCACCTGTCACGTTGGGTTCTGACTATCTGGTGAAACGTGGGCTTTGAGTTGGTTAATACCTCCACAATATGGTGGTGTATGGCCACTCAAGCCTCTGACTACCCCCGAATGGGGATAAAAGTCGTGACGTTACATACATCATTGCTTTGTTTGTCATTTTCATAAAGTGTTGTCTAGCTAATAATAATCATTCCGTTGAATATTATCCAAGTGTCAACAATAGTTACTCATCGATATAACACATGAAACACTAGAGTTACATTATGTGATAAGTAGGTATTACTGTGCTATTATCAGATGACTATCACTATAAAGACACGTGCATGGGATTAATAATATCTAAATGGATACACAGTTATAATCAATGAACGGACGAATTCCATTTGATTGAATATTAGATGCGATAGATAAGCTCCAGCTGATAACTATCACGGCCATTGCTATCAGAAATAGGATTCAAACAATGTTATTACCTTTCATGGCGTAAATTGCGGCTCGATTATGATAGGAACCTATCATTTATTCGTGACTATTAAAGGTGGCAATTCTATCGTCTACAAAATTAAATTAACTACGCCTAACTAATCTAAAGTTTATTATCCAGGGTTCAGTCTTATGAATTTTTCAAAATCGATGTGCGAAAGGTTGTCTTGGAGAGATCGCAGCTTGCGATAACCGCCCACTGCAGGCTGTTGTTTGTTTCTTGTTTTGTTTATGTGTGTTACCACTGGTGTACAATAAGTGTTATCTATGTATCTATCTATCTATAACTGTACTATTTATTTTGCTTTCGGTGCAGGAAAACATCGTGAGGAAACCTGCATGTCTCAGAAAATCGAACCTAAAGACACGTGAAATCCGTCAACCCGCATTAGGCTAGGGTGGTGGATTGTGGCCTGAATCCCCCTCGCATTGGGAGTTGCCCGTGAGTGGGAAGTTAAAAAATATTAAAACCGGCCCAGTGCGTGTCGGACTCGCACTTAAAGGGTTCCGTACCAACGTAGAATATAAACAAACATCCCCAAAATGGTGATATTTAGAGTCACACATCTTTTGTATAGAAACCGACAAGACAAATAAGTTAAGAATAGGTATTACGTTTTTTTTTTATGGGTATCCCCTTTATTTTTAAGTTTTATTTTATTTTTAGTATTTGGTGTTGTAGCGGCAACAGAAATACACATTCTGTGAAAATGTCAAGTCTCTACCTATTATGGTTCGTGAGATACAGCCCGCTGACAGACAGACAGACAGACAGACGGACGGACAGCGTAGGCTTAGTAATAGGGTCCCGTTGGCCCTTTGGGTACGGAACCCTAAAAAGGGAAAGGGAAAATACAAATCCGTGTCAAGTTAAAAAAATATAAAAAGGAAAATTTTACGTTTAGGCTTTTACGAAATACCTACGTAATGAAATTGAACTCACTGACCCATACGTGACAATGACCATGAGAAGTACGACAATACACTTTAGTTTAATAAAATTCTGTTTAAATACCAACAGAGTTAGGGTTATTGGTTGGTTATTGGGTCATGGGAAACAACAAATACGTTTTTGACACCGCTGATAAGAAGCGATAAAGAGGCACATGCCCTAATCTGCGACGCACTTATAAATTGATTTAGGAAGATTACTATCAACAAAATAAAAAAACTACGCTTAACTGATTAGGTACTGCAACAAATAGGTAGGTACGTTTATAACATAAATATTTTATACACATTGTAGTTCTTTTGAATTGAAGGAAATAAATGTTGAACTCAATGTCCGCAATGTATGTAGAAATGTATGTTTCGTCCCCCTTTTTCCTCACATAATTTAAGTAAGTAAGTATGTAAGTAAGTACGTATTTCATGTACAAAATATTAATGCGATCTAATGTTATTTACTAGTGATGGCCGGACGGTATACAGTATGTGGAAAGAGAAAATAATTAACAACGGGTTTGATAACATCAAAACGGTGCAACACAAAACAGACTGAAGGCTAGTCAGTGATAAGCATAGATCACTATATAGCAAAGTAGTTTTAATAAGCGAGATTTTTATTTGGTACGTTTTGTTACATGTACCGGTTTCCAATATTTCCTATGTAACTTTCATTTTTCGGTAGAAAAATACCAAAATCCAAAAAAAAATAATTGATTGGTTACAGTCAGTTTTTTATAGTAGCTACTTATTGCAAAACGATGTAGATGAACAAAAGAAAAGGAAAAATAAAATTGTCCGTCTGTATATATGCGTGTATTAAGAACTGTTCCAAGTAATAGTTAATGTAAGCAGGTTAAACGACTAGGTTTTCCTTGAGGCGACGACGTACAAACCAATTATCGTCCACATTCATAAAATATTTATTGAATATCGGAAATCGTATATACATTTTTAACATCATTAATTTGTACCTACATTGTCAGGCCACAAACATAATTCCTAATCACTATAATTTTGCTTATGGACCGCACAAAGAACGTGATTATGAATTTGGGGTTGTTATTTTGTTTACAATTATAAGAAGTTTACCATAATGCGAATGCAACAACAAACAATAATTTTGGATGTAGAGGTTATTTATACGCTTCGTGTTTCAGACGAGGTGACCCAGAAAATGTATCTATCTGTAAATCGATATCAGAGCATCGAAGTATAGTTTTAGCTCAATATCGATATTACACAGATATGAATGAATGTGGTTGCGATAATGTCCTAAATTACTACAAAAACAGACTTATTGACGAGTTAGTTTTGGTAAATGCTATCACGAACAAAGTAGACACGTTGAGAACACATTTTTATACCTAACTAAAGTACCTATACCACCACCTCTTATAGCAGTATTATTTTAACCTTACAGCGACTTGTAATTTGACGTCCCTTATTGTCGTGACAATAAGTGTCATGACACCAGGACAGGTCCCAGGTCTGTATTTTTCACTCAAAGCAGCCTTTCTGTCTGATAATAAAAAGAAATCTTACGATAAGATCATTCATAGAGTACGCTGAGTACGTCCTACGTACGTCCGGAGTGCGTGTGTTCGCACTTTTAAAATAGAATCACAACGTATTGATGGTTCCAAATAAAAAATATGGGTTTATTTACTCCGTGCGTTTGCGTCCGGTGAATATGTGATTCACGGCTTTGTATCATGCCCGTTTGTATTTTTAGGGATTTCCCTGAAACAAGTGCAATAAAGAGTGACCTCATTTAGGATGAACTGGGCTGCACAGACGCCAAGTTAAAATAAAAAAGTGTATTGACGATACCTATTGGAAATTCCCATACCTACTTACTGAAATTTTCCAACAAGGGACAAATTAAAATAAAACATTGCAGGATAGGTATTGTTGATTTATATTTTACTTCATATTATGTACTTTATACAGTTTGTTGATTACTGCGATGAGAAATACCAAGTCTTGCTACGACGGGATAGTAGGTATCTTTTCGCATTATTACAATTTCTTTGGTTTTTACATTTCACAAATTTAGTGATTTAATTTAACTCGATTTATGGTTAGACACTATTTTAATGGAACCGGTTGATATTAGTATATTATAATAATCGAACCCCCCAATTTATAAAAAGTAATGATGGACTTACTCTGTCATTACAAATCACTTTTGTTCCTAGAAATGCTACCTACCTACGTAAAACCAAAGTAAACTGGCTAAAAAACTCTATAAATATTGCTGTAAGTATAATTTAATTATTTTGGTCATGCATAGGTGACCTTAACAGTGTTTTTTATTAAGATATAATTAGAATTTAACGGCCAGACATTCATTTTGTAATACCCAAGTAGATACTAAATAACAAATGGAAATCAATTTAGTTCCTAATTACTAACACGGTACAGCACAATGACTAATAACATAGGTAGAAATGTTAAACGACCTCCCGAGTAATCGTTACATTTAATCGAACATTAAACGTTGTACCTACCGAAACCAAATCTACTTAATAGAATATAAAAAAAAATGTAAATACGCAGCTAAGTGCATAGGAAATTGCCTATAATGAACCCTCTTAAGGCGATTATGCATGACTGACATTCATCCAAAGGTACCTAGGACCTAGTTCAGTTTCTGAAGGCCTAGATGTTTAGTCGGTAGGTAGGTATAGTGAGCAATATAATGCTCACATGATTGTACTAAGTGTTTTTAATTCTGCCTAAATAAATTAAATACAGCTGCGCGAAATTATTTTTATCAGCAAAGTCAAAGCTGTCAGACTAAGCCTTTCGTAACATTCAATAATTTCTTACACATATGGCCCATAACTGGTACCAGTTATCTATCATTCTTTTCAGCTAAGTATCTCTAGAAATAAATGCAATTTAAAAATAATGGCAACGAACTGTACTTATTAGGTGTATTATTTTTAATCTTATAATGAATAACAAAAATACTAATATTGTTGAATAGCGAGATCATAGGTTTGCTGGACTGTAAGATACCTATTAAATGTCGTTTCCAACACTTTCGCTGTGAAAAGTTCGCAAAGCAGGTAGACCGCGAGCGCATTTTGGTGATAAGTATACAAGCAAGATAGTTCGGGTCTGATGCAATTCGCAATGCGCCGGGATGGTGGTGCGAGGGCGCGTGCACTCCGCTGCAGTGCACGCGCTGCGCTCGGGGCTCGGGGAGTTTCCACAGCCGACGTGACCGCGGCTACCCACCCGCACCACTAAACAGCGCACGGCAAAATCACTATGACCAACACTGTAATTTTTTAAACTTTGGAAAGATCTCAGTTATAAATATTTTGTTTACTGTACCTTGAAGTTATGCCCCTCAGCGAGAACGCGGGTATCGCGCGAAACGTACGTAGTAATGCTCGTGTGCAATGTGTCAAACTGTCGACCGATTCGATCACTACGCCGAGCGATCCAAGGATTGACTGGTGGTCGGGCGAAGCGCTGGTGAATATATGCGCGCGCATCTCCCCGCGCCTGCGCCGTGGTGGGAGCGCTCCGCTGCCTACCTACCTAAGTACCTATGTACACAAAGCGGCGCACTTCGTTAAATTCTAGTAGCTCCAAACGTGATACAGTTAAACGCCAAAATCAAACGAAACCGAGTTGCCCTTATGCAGTATTGCTGTATGTCAAGCTGTCACCAATTCATTCAGTTTCAGTGCTTGTAGGGAAGGAGGATACGTCGCCCGGTCACCGGTGCGGGGTCCCACCCGTAGTTTGCCCTCCCGTTCAATTGACACACGGTGTTAATATGTATTAAATTGAAATTGAGCCTTTGCGGCAGGGGACGATTATCACCTGTTTTTATATTGCGTAGCAGTAACGTATCAAATCTTTGGAGCGACTTTCTAAGCAGTCCATAGACGGACATTATCCGTACTCCGTACCTGAATATAATAAGTAGGTACCTATCGAAATTATATTGAATTTTCCTGTTTAACCCGAACGACTCGTGGTAATAGGTCCATCATCATCATTATTAGCCACTCATTGTGGCAGTGTGCATTTTAATTTTTAAATTACCGGTACCGGTTAATGACATTTAATATCTGCCGATATAATGCACTTGTTATGAGGCGTTTGAGCTAAATTGAACGTTTCCGTGGGTAAAAGTTAGTGCTATGCAATTCACGTTAGGTTCATAGGTAGGTAGGTACAAAGGTGCTTACACGTTGTTCAATAAATCGTTGGTCAGTGGGGTGGTAAGCAGGTGAGGTGGCTTTATGCTATGACATACTCACCATAATAAAACCTACAACCTTCCTGCCTGCAAGATTATAATTAATATTCTAGCTACGTGCTCCGTAAGATTCGAGAGTGATCATAACTCATTACCTACTGCGACTAAGTCTTGACAACTCACAGGCAACAGTTTATAAAGTGTTACCTCCTCCACTTTATACTTTCAAATACGTCAATGCCAATAGCATGGATAATGGTGGGGTAAGAAATCTAGCTGGAGAAAAAAGTTGAAGTGGATCTAACTCTTTGGCAGGGAATAAAATATTAGTAAGTTAAAATCTTTAAACTTGGGACAATCTGATTTAAATTAGGTATTTTTCAATGTTTTTTTTATGAAAAGAGAATAGGATACGACTCTAGCTTGGACTCTAGCGACTCGACATTTCAACTACTTATTATGTTTCTCAAAACAGCAGCTGTTGCTTTTGGAGCAGACTATCTTTATAACCTATGCTCTTTATGGTTTATTGTCCCCTAGTATCTGTGTTGTATTCTTGAGAACAAACGAGCCTACTGTCTCGTTGATAGATAAACAAACAAGACTTAAACCGCTATTAGGTCTTTGTCTACATTCCGAGTTTCACCCCGGAGATAATTAGAAAATTCTGGTCTGTCTTTATCAAGGCAGTAGATTTATTATTTAATCTCTTTGGTCTCTATAGGTACTGTACTACTACTCGTTTATTCTCTTGATGAACTGTTTGTTTATAAAATACCTGCCTCGTATTTATTACGGAAAAAATACTTACTATCTAATATTATTTAGGTTTTATAGTAACAACTTAGTAAACAATTAGTAACAACTATACGGACCAACTTCTTTATTTTGATTTCAATATTTTAATGAAGTATAAACAAATATTTACCTAACTCATAAATTAGCTGGAAATGTTTGATATGAAACTTTATTTCGGTACTTAATTAGTTATAAAAAACATCAAATAATCACGCCTAAAGATAAGTTACCAGTTCTGGTGTCAAAAGAATTTTGGAACGAATCGCTCGAAACCAATTCTATCCGCAATATTTTATCAAGCGTATTCTTACGGGTGTTTTATAATTAGGTTATCGTTTGATATCTGGTATCAGTTGCGTATACGGATGTCTACAGGGAAAAAGTTAGCCGCTATTCATTGTTCGAAATGAAGTCTACCCGGTAGGATTATTTTTTTATCACAGTGCAATGCACTGCTATCAAAATGTAATTTGCCGTGTAGTAATTATTAATTAGTTGATTGATTACTTTGTTTCTGCTGCACAGTTATGTTGTGGCCGGCAGCAGCAGTTTCTCAGTAGATATGATAATTATGATGCGTAGATATGAGTGCTTGCCTGCTATCGCCAACTCTATCATGCGGCGCGCGATTCGTAATAATTAACCGCCCTTGACTTGAGTTACAGCGACCGTTATCTACATCCAAAAGTAGATTAAGACTGAAAAGGAGGCAGCTTACAATATGGGCCGTAAGTAGCATTGTAAACACTCAACACCATACCATAACCGTGTGATTTGGATCCTTGAAAACTTATTACAATCAGCTTACATTTTAGTATATTTAATAGATATTAGTCTAGCACGTCTGACAGCACTAAAGTCAGCCTCTAATTGGTACTAAACAACTTGCAAACAAAATAAAGCGTGACTCTGTGCCCGCTTTTGCCCTTTTATTTTGTGTGGAAAATTTAAGGGGATTTACAAATGTGTTAGTAGGTATCACGCGCACCAGGCATGCTTCCAACGTGAACGTGAACATACAATGGGTTATTGGTTTTCTTATTTTTTCATGATTAGATGCTATCGTGCTGATATAAATTAAGTGTACCTACCTATCTAAAATGTATGTTTATATTCAATTGGTAAGGTCCTATACCTCTACGGCGATTAAAGACAATTTACAGTATTAGTACCGACCACCTACATTATTATTTTGGAGTAGGTTAATTTTAAATCTCGGTAAAAAATAAACGCAGGTAACCTGCTCGCAGGTTAAAGTGATAAAAATGTGGCACCGGAAACTGACGCAGGCCATTGTAGAGCTTTCGAGGTTGAAGTTAAACAACCGGTCGCCGGAACACGACGACGCGACGCAGCCATTGGGGTAGGTACTTACGTCATACATGCATACCCTAAAGCGCATTATACAATCGAAGCATAGAAGCATGTGTCGGGGACCTCAGTGTGTATTGAGCTTAAATACCCTTATCGTGTCATCGGTAAAATGCCAGACAGACAAAAAAAACTATTTTATTGTTTTTGAATAACCCTGCGCAAGCGCAGCCCCGGTGACGCACGCATGAAAGACAACATCATTATTGCGATTTCCAAAACTTCCATAATGTCTATCATGTTTGTGTGTTCTTGTAATACTATAACATAATAATTTGATAACGCTACCGACTTTGTGTTCCGAAACTTACACTGTCAATCCAAATTTCACATGTAATCGTTATTATCAAACAACAGTGAGAAAACCGCCTGTGACAGACAGACAGACGCTGTGAGATGATTCCATAATAGCTTCAATTAACAATAATGGGAGTGGAATAATTCGTGTTTAAAGAGTTTATTTTATAAACAATCTTAATCTATATTTTCGTTGGCATTTCTTGATAAAGGTGAGCAATTATTGTATTATGGTTAGCAACATTATCTTCAAATTACTTATTTAGTCTGCCTCGATTTTGACGTCAATAGGCATTTTAATTAAACTGTAGATTTTACGAATATCATTGATAATTTATGAGAAAGTAGGAAAGTATAACCCCCAAATTTATAGAGTTTCTAGCCAGTTTACAATGATTTTAAAAAGCATTTATCGGAACAAAAGTGATTTGTAAAGCCAGTGTAAGTCCATAATAAATTTCTATAAATTTGGAGGTAAGTTTTTCTCATGAACCTAATACTAAAGGCACAGAATAGATAAGGCTAAAGGACTGGGTCTAAGCAGCTAAGCCGCGTTGCTTAAACATCGCACAACTAGGCCGGTGACGTCATCACAGTAGGCGTGGCTTAAGTCAGTGTGCTGTTGGCGTTCGTCCTGTGCAGACGTCTTGCCAACGTTCGCATCCCAAATATAATTATATTCGACACTAGATGGCGTCCCTTTGTACGTAATTTTTCATGATCATACACTGAGTGACATCTAGTGCAAATATTTAAACTACGTACTAACATTGACATAAAACGAAGCGAGTAGTTCAGCTATTTCCCGGTAGATAGATGCCACGCATTTCTTAACCCCCACCACCCGCGCCATCCCGTGCAAATTACCACGCGTTGTTTAATAGAGAAATCTAATAAGGGCACCTCTTTCTTAAGTCTTTACTCTATGGTTTTTCTACTGTCTGTAAGATGTAGAGCGGATATACCGGCCTGTTGACAATCTCTATACAAATCAAATTAGCTGATCGTTTGTTCAAAAGGTCTAACCCCCAAAACATAGTATAGAAACTTATAATGGACTTGCACTGGCATTACAAATAACTTTTGTTCCCAGAAATGCCTTGTAACACCATTGTAAACTGACTAACAATTTCTATTGGTGGCTAATATTTGACCGCGTCTATCTCTTTTCATATCTAGGTATCAGTAAATAATTACTTATTGCAGATATATTATTAGGTACCTACATAATAACATTATAAAACTTAATTCCAAATAAAAATAAAATAAAAACGCTTGAAACTCGTTATCATCTTCAATGATTGGATCGGGGATTTTCGACGAGTAGGTAGATACAATTATGTACGTCTATGTATGTCTACCTAACATCGGGTACTGAACGACCATTCATGCTAAACGGTTCAGCACACGTGATAGCGAATAACCGGATCTATCCAGCACGAACGACATCATCTGCAAAGTAATGCCGGTACACACGCCTGAATATTATCGAGAGATACAAGCACTTAAATAACTGCGTGCGAACCTATTACCACGTTGATTACAGTTGGGGAAAATAAATACTATTAGAGCGCGGATCCACTAGTGCGCTGCGCTGCGTCGTCGCAACGGATCAAAGGGTCGACGGGCGAGAGACGAAGCGGGGGAAGGTGATGCGCCAGTACAAAATCTTGCGACGACGCAACGCAACGAGCTAATGGAGCCCGGCCCTTAGTCGTTTTATCGTTTACCAAAAGACATTGGTCTAATTCTGTTAGAAATGAGATTCATAATACAAAAAATCCCAAAGGTGCGAACTGTGATTTAAACCTGCATACTTGTACCAAAGCGTGCGTTCGACCACAAAAACATAAAATCGCCAGATTTACATACCTATGTGGTGTACCTACGCGTGTACATGGTGTGCACGCTTGTACTACGGCTTCCATACAATGGACTGGGGGCGTTCCCAGTGACACCTAGACCCAGGCAAATCACGAAAAGACCGTTTTAGAAATTTTCCTCTGGCGGGAATCGAACCCGCTGCCATCCAATACACTGAGCCGAGCGGCCAATACTCCCCTTCGTCAAGCAGAGGTCTGGTTATAACTACTAACTACTTAGTAATATGTGTATAATGACTTCAGAAGAACTACCTAAGACCTTGTTAATGATATCCGTTGGTTTCTTCATCCCAAACCAGAATAAATGGAGCGTGCGTGAGCTGACTGTAAGTAAACGTTACAACGACCGTTCAGCAAGGACCAGTTTACCCGTTACTTTAAGTGGTTAAAAAGTCAATGCAGTGGACACCGGGTTAATTGGACAGTTGCCAGACCTGCACATGGAATGTTTGCGGTCCCTACATATTTAGAGAAAAAAAAAACGTTATAGGCATCTTGATAGGAAAATGATTACATATACCAATAACGTTACCAAGAAAGAGGGAGACGTGACGTGTGACTGTCCAAAATAGTGCGTCTTACTAAACGGAGGCCATGGGCACAGTATCTACGAAACGTGAACGCCTTGAACAAATGTCTGTATTGTCAATACAGCTCATCATTAATATCACTTTCTGGTGCATAAATTTAATACTTAGGTGCATAGATTAATTTTAGTTTCCGCGAGGGCACTCCAAGCACGCGCGAAACTTTTATAAATCTATGCTTAGGTGTTTTTTTATTGAGGAAACAAATTATGTGTTTATTTTTTCTGCGTGTAGTGGTGCGCTGAGTACAAGTTTAGTGATTGCGCTGTAAGAAGGTACAATAACTGGTGACGTATTATAGGTACGCCTTTAGTAATTAAAAAGCAATTGGATTTTAATCTATAAACTTTTCATTAGACGTGTCTACAACATGCACATGCCGCGCGAGGCTGCTCACCCACATGCCTCGCGAAGCACGACGTTTGCCTCAGTCGCATGCCGCGCGAGGCAAATGGCGAGGCAACTGACACTCTAGACAGGGAAAGGTATACCCGATTAATCAGTTTGACACGTTTGACATCGTTCTGTCTCACGACTGCCAAACTAGGCGAGGCAAATGTGAGTGCTCAGGTGAGGCAGGGCGCGCATTTGCCTCACGTGAGGCAAGTCAAACTTGGCGAGGAAAATTTTCCTCGCGCGGCATGTGACACTTCTGGACGTACCTATTCGTGAACAATACGCATTATGTTCATACTGTTCCATGGTTTACGAGGATTTCAAAGCATGATGCATAACTCGGCGTTTAATACCATAAATATACCTATTTCGATAAACAAGTAGGTACCTAATAAAAATGAATCTAAATTTTTGCCAATCTTTCCGTCTTTGTATTCTATGCATTTCTAAAACATTCATCCGATTACGATGAAACTTTGGTGAGTTGTGCGCACGCAGAAGGGTACCTACCCCGAAAGCAGCAATTTGCAGGCGGTTAATACACGAATCCAATTTACGCCGAAAGTATTCTAATGTAATTAGGGGACGAGCCTATAGTCATTAAGTAAATGGCAATAGGTCTGTAATTTTCTTTTAGTGAGCACACTTGTAAACATAGTTGCCATATACAGGGTTATTGGTAAAACACTAACAACCTTGCAGGGGCGTATTACTGACATCAAAAACATCAACTATTGTTCTATGACTTTAAAAAAAACAAAAAAATATTAACAAAAAATCACACTCTAAAATATATGAAATAAGAAAATATGCTCATCTAGAGAATAGCCGGGTACGTTTAGGTACTTTAGGGCAAAGTGGAATACAACCACGTACCTTGGCTTTCCTCTAGATGAGAAAAAAGAAATCATACATTTTAGAAAGTGATTTTTTGTTATTTTATTTGTTTTGTAAAAAGTCACAGAACAAAAGTTGTTGTTTTTGATGTCAGTAATACGCACCTGCAAGGTTGTTAGTGTTTTACCAATAACCCTGTATATGTACCTATTGCCGCGTCAAGTCAGTGCCACTAGTTAGATTTTTTTCCGATTGAAATTTACTGATCGTGAGTAGGTATCTTTAAATGCTTGGTGGTTCACATGATGTTACCCATCTTAGCAGTAAACTCTCCAATACTCTACTCTGTTACGCTGGCCAATATTTGAAGCCAATATATTCCGCAATATTTTATTTGTGTAAAGATTAATTTGTTGTGTGAATTTATAAAAAGTGTTTAAGCTATAAAGATCTAACTGTGAGGTAGGCACCTAGTTCATTTGGCCTCAGTGTACCTAAATCCTAATATTTTTACATTATTGTTTTGAACATGTCCACTCCAATTTTTTTTTACTATCTGGGTACATTTTTAATTGCTTATTACCGCAGCAGGACATCGGGACAGGAATGACAATGTAGAACGACGTTATTGTAATTATATTCTTCCCGATGATTAATGATCTCCTGAATTATTTCCTTTGCACTACAAAATGGGGTCCTTCAAAGGTCATATTTACAGGTTACCCTAAAAGGTCGGCGCCGCATCTGCTCCCCTTAAGTTGTCTATCCTAGGAATATAAAAAAAAACCGGCCAAGTGCGTGTCGAACTCGCACATAAAGGGTTCCGTACCACCGTAGAATAAAAAGTCAAAAATATAATGTTTCTTGTATTTTAATTTTTTTTTTCTGTTGTAGCGGCAACAGAAATACACATTTCAAGTCTCTACCTATTACGGTTCGTGAGCTATAGCCCGCTGACAGACGGACAGACAGACGGACAGCGTAGGCTTAGTAATAGGGTCCCGTTGGCACCCTTTGGCTACGGAACCCTAAAAAAATATATTTTATCAAGAGCAATGCCATAAACTCACAACATTGAACGAAGACGTTGACACATAAAAACTGTGCCAATTCGAAAACAAAACTTGTGTATGTAGGTAGTCCGCAAGATAGTCGGTTATCGCGCCGTTCATAACTGCAGCTGGATGGAGTGGAGACCCTTTTATCTAATTAGCGCATTGGCACTATTGTTTAATTTATAAATTGCAGTAAACATCAGGGCTAAAAGGCTACACAGCAATTCTGCTATAGCAATTAATTTCTCATTCAAATATAACGGTTTGCAGTTTTGCTATGTGCCCTATGTGGCTTTTTTAGTCCCACTGCTCTGTTGAATGTGCCATACAATACACAATAATAATTATGGCTAATCCTGTACGTGGTTGATGGTCACTACTCGTAAGTGTCACGCGATTCGCCATATGGGGATCCATAACTGCACGGTTAAACCCAGCGACGGATAAATACAAAATTACTTTAAAAAATCGGCCGATAGAGTCATAATTTAATATTGCCTGCGATTGCGGAGTCACCCTGTGTAGCTGCGACCATCGACAATATTAGGTACCTACTTGATAGGTAAAGGACACGTTATCACGTTGTGGCCTTAGAATCGAGTACTGTTAAGGTCGTATACTTTGTAATTATAATCAGTAAACAATTTAGCAACTCTTAATTAGTAAAAAGTAATAGAACTTTGAACCGCGTTAGATACTGAGGCAAGTAAGTACCTACATCAAATTAAAATATAAAGTGTTTAAAGTTTAATTCTTTACTTACCTACTCAATTACTTAGTTTTTTAGTTCTAATTAAATTAACAATTCAATATTTTTATGGTTGTTTTTGCGAAAACTGTCGTTGGAGTAGTTTCTATGTTTTTTAAGGCTCAGTTCAAGGGCATACATACTTTATTAATATAATAATTTATGGTAAATACCTATTACTGTAGTTTAATTCGGCAAAGTAGATGGATAAATATTTTTTAGATGGACAAAATTATGATTGGTATTTTGAGCAGCTTATAAAAAAAGAGCTCTCTCGGGCACTTATGCCGATATAGGAACATGCGCGAGTCTAGACTTGTACAAGTATACTGGAACGTGTGTTTGAGGCTTTATGGCTGCACCGGGAAGAGCACTTGTATGGGCATTATGCCATGGGGGTTCATTTGAACAACACGTAGGTACTCCTGATCATTAAAATATTTAATATAAGTATAAATAGTTACTTTAAAAAGTGAAAGTACAGAATAAAAGTAATGAATGTAATCATATGTGTTTTATTGAAGAAAGGATCTTTCACAAATAAATAAGCAGATAGATTAAAGAATAAAGATAGTGAGGTACTATTTGTGCACGGCATGGGCTGGCAACAAGCTCATCGTTATCACATCGGCTTCATTCACGTCGCGGGCTCGTGTTTGTTTCGCGGCCAGCTTGTAACAACACAATCCGGATTCGCTCGTAAATAGATAGAGATCTACAATTTCACTACAATCAGCTAAGTGATAAAAGTTATGTTGATGACCCTTGATACCGTACCGATAATAACAATATGTACCTACTGACGCAAGTAACGATGACAACATTTCGATAAGTGCTAAAGGCTCGTTTACACCGATCTTGCGGCATTGATAGCAAACTATTATGTTCCACTCTTTTTTTAACGTAGGGAAATCGTCATGGATACTCACTCGGTCCGAGGGAGACTTGCATATTATGTCGGACAAGGGTCTGGGACCCTTACGGGCCAACTCCCCACGGTGGACCTACTCTCGCATTGCGATGGACTTCGGCAAAGCTTTCGCCCAGATCCGTGACCCTATCAGTAACTTTTCTGTATTCCTGACTCGTATTTAGTATTTTAACTACCCCAGGGAACACTTCGATTAGCAAACGCCTAAATGTTGTTCCATAACATCAGCTTCCTATTTCGTCGCAATCTGTCCAACTGTTTCTGCATACCTACTTTCAGACTCAGATTTAAAATAAATTGTTTCAGATCGTCTGATCTGAAAAATTTTGCTCTGTCTGTCTAGACAAAGGATACGATACGATTTAAAACGATGTCAAAATGGTCAGTCACATTGCCAATGCAGATTACGACAGGATCGGATAAAATTGTCACTTCTTTCCAAATATAATAATTATTAGCCCTTTTAACGTCTGGGCACAGTCCTCCCCGCCATGCGAGGGGGATTCTGGCCATAATCCACCACGATGACTTACTGAGGGTTGGTGGATTACACATGTTTTTCGAAAATTGGTTATATTTTCTATGCACCTTTCCTCACGATGTTTTGCTTCACCGTAAGCAAGTGATAATCATATTGAAATTATGATTCGCTGATGCACACAGTTTTCGAAAATCCCAGAGGTTAGAGCCGGGATTTGATCCCGGGTTCAGCACGCGTATCAGCTATAATCAAATAGGATGAAAAAATATTATATTACTTATATTAATATCCAGCGAAAATCTTGATAGAACTAGATCAATTGGTAAACATATATTTTTAGCATCCGGGGTCATCTCGTACATCCAATTTGACATGCCGATTTATGCTACAATACACAACTCATATTACGTGCTAACAATGTGAACAACTTCGGAGCGCACGCGCACGGATTCTTCGCGTGAAATTTTGACAATTCGCGGAGCAACATTACTATACGCTGCCACCGCAATGGAAAATACCCAGTCAACATAATATTATCACCGACAAGTTATTGTCTGCACCTATACGTGATTATCGCTCACGTATAAAAACCGGTGGAAGAAAACAGTCAGTGTGTCATTTTGAACTGGCTAAGATGTATTGTAGCGGGACTCGTGAATTACATATAATATATCCGCTCGCAACATCATCATTATAAGTTACATTATTTAAGGATACTCCAAGATTATTTCTAATTGTTTAAATAGGTACTTCGTGTACATCTATGCTGTACCATAATAATTTACGAGACAGAAAGTAACTATAATGGCCGGCGCACACTCGGGACGGCAGGGGAGGGCATTTTATTTTTTATCAATCGAATTTGATACATATCCAATCAAAATAAGGTGCTCCAGCGTGCTCTTCGGTGCACCGATAAAACTGCTCCGAGATGCTCCAGGGTCGATCACCGAGCGTTGAAATATATACCTTATTGCGATTGGATAAATATCAAATTAGATTGATAAAAAATAAAATGTCCTCGCCTGCCGTCCCCAGTGTGCGCCGGCAATAAAGTAAAAATACAAGCAGAAATTAAATTATTTTACTATAGTATGAATAAGATATATAATTCTTTGGTCACTCTTGCTTATTCAGAAACTGGACCAGACCGAGGTTTGTGCAGAGATAAAAGAGAGGCATTTGTTTTATGATATAAAAAAATATTATTAGGTGTATACCTACCTATCCCGAAGTTTATAAAAAGTTATGATGGAATAAGTTTGTTCCCAGAAATGCTTTGTAAAACTATTTGTAAACTGGCTAAAAATCTCAATGAATTTGGCTTTGAATTTGGATTAGTAAGTACATTGTAAACAGACCTGCTGTTTTTAGGGTTCCGTACCCAAAGGGTGCCAACGGGACCCTATTACTAAGCCTACGCAGTCCGTCTGTCCGTCTGTCAGCGGGCTGTATCTTACTAACCGTAATAGGTAGAGACTTGACATGTTCACAGAATGTGTATTTATGTTGCCGCTACAACAACAAATACTAAAAATAAAATAAAATTTAAAAATAAAGGGGACCACATACGAGAAACTTGATATTTTTGTTCTACGGTGGTACGGAACCCTTTATGAGCGAGTCCGACACGCACTTGGCCGGTTTTTTTATTTACCTGATAGCCCTCGACAGAGTATCCGTATCCGTGGCCTCATTTCATGATGCCTCCCCGTTTAGTTCATCTAATCATACAAGAGTCCACCCACACAAGATTTGATCCGATGTACTTAGCAGATAACCAACCAAGAAATTGAATGTGGGAATTATATTGAAAATCACGTCTCACCAAGATAACCCATATTTAATCCTTTTTTAATTAACGATCGTCGGATTAACGCATTCCTCCTCGAAAGTAATTTTGATAAAGCTAGCAGGGGCCCATTATGAACTCGTTTGTTGCGTTCAGACTTCGAATTTTAAATTTTGAAACATTTGCGTTGAAATGATTTTTAAAATTGCGAACGAACGAACGAAATAGATTGACGGGTTCGTAGTAGGACCCCAGGGTATATTACAATACATTACAATGTACCAAGCAGTTGTTTTATCAATTAGGTTGATGTGTGCCGCTTTAACTAATATCTTGGTAGTCGCAATACATTGGTTTGCTCCAGTTATCTGAGTTAATGACAAGTACATATAGAGATAACAATATAGCATTACCTACGAGGAAAAGAAGCCGAACAAAAACAATAAGAATTAGTGCTTTTTTGCACTAATGCCATAATATTAATAATAAACTCAAAATTTCACGCAAATATGCTACAATTGTCCCCATTCTACCCTACTCGACCAGCTATTGTGTTGCCCTCGAGTTATTTTATTATGTTGCATCATAGTTATTTGTGTTTTATTAAACTGATGATAACAGATAACCACTACATAACTACAATAACAATATGTAAAACTACCTATATAGGTATCTACTATGTAAAATAAAGCTTATTAGAATACGTAATTAGATGAATATGTTATCGCAAATAGGCACAGTTAAATATACTTGTACCTATTACTATACCTATTACTTATAATGAATTAAATATTAAAATATGTAAGCCTAGCGCTTGGCTGAAAAAATAAACACTTTCCATATAAAATAAAAACAAAAAAAAAATATTCAAAACAAATCAAATCATCATCATCATCATTCAAATTCTTTGGAAATTTAAAACAATTAGGTATTTTATTTGACCACTCGGCAGGCCCAGAAGGACATGGCGGGATGAGTTGGACTTCTACTTGAAGGATTAGTCCAGTATTGCCATAAACAGGGAGGAGTGGGGGAAGGAAAGGGAGACCTTTGCCCAGCAGTAGGACGATACAGATTGACAAAAAAAAAACTTCAGTGCTGATAAGAGAAGTAGGTACCAAAATGTGAATGAATAACCGATGCTAGTGCATCGCGTGGGTGCTGTCAGGTGACAAAGGTCAGTGGAAGCTTTTAATTTAATATTGTAATCATTATTATTTGATAAGAAAATTTCGCTAATTGTCATTATCACTGTCTGTCTTGATAAAAAATGGATTAATCCATCGTTTTTATGGTTCCGTAGTCACTTTTATATATTTCTAATATTAGAATGATCATTATTATAGACTACTGCGGCTTTCATCCAAGGTTTCACCCACAATAATTTCGAGGATAAAAATGTAGTTCATATTACTACTAAGTCTTTATGTGCCGTGATGTGAAAAAAGGCTGTCATATTTTAATTATGTATTATTGTTTATAAAGGAGACTCTGAAATTTGACACACGTGTTCCTCTTGGCCTCTAGATTACAGATAAGGAGAGACTTTCTACAATTCCCCCCCTAAGGGTATCTTATTTAGTTCTCTCCACTCATTAGTTAGTTTTTATTTTATTTATTTATTATATTAAATTCGAAGCAAAACACTCGATGCGTTAGATAGATACTAAGCTATGGTTAAACCACTCTATAAGTCCGTGGGTTATATATTATACATAAAAGATAGGGTATGTTACGCTATAACTATTGGGCATCAAAAATCTGCGCTAGCGAAGTTGCGGGGAACAGCTAGTAACTAATATATTTCAGAATGTTATGATGTCATTATATTTAATAATATTTTGTATTACAATTAAAAAAGCACTAATTCTTATTGTTTTTGTTCGGCTTCTTTTCCTCGTGGGTAATGCTATATTGTTATCTCTATATGTACTTGTCATTAACTCAGATAACTGGAGCAAACCAATGTATTGCGACTATATTCATTGATGCTTAGTTCCCGGTCTACCCTACTGTCCCTACTCATACTATAGGTATATTTGTCACCGATGGATTATTATTTTTGTTAGTGTACGTTAGTTAAGTAAAAATAATATTATAATGACCTAATTTCAAGTGTGTATTGAGATATCTTATCTGAAGGTCAAACAGACCCTTATATCGTGTAAAAAACATATCGTCATCTGATGTGTTTTAAACTCTTATTACGGCACTTAACGTTTCTTCAATAATAATCATTTTTGGCAACACGTGACGCTCAACAAGAACTGCAACGTTGCACAACAATGCGCGAGTTTTTCCAGCTGGCGCGCAACATCGACGATGGTCATGCATGTACAGAACACGAAAGTTACACGTTGCCAAAAAACACGATGAGCAACATGTCGCGCTTAAAATGTTGCCTAATAGATATGAGGCTTCACGTGGCTTTACGTCTGATGTTATTGTTCCTTATGAAAAGAGTTGCCACGAAAAGCGTCTGATTTACTTAATATAATCTTCATAAAGACAATTTATACAGGGACGTAGCTACCGCCGTATCAATCAATCAATGATACGGGTCCCCGGGCTACAGGGGCCCCGAACTTGTGTGAAAATTATTTAACCTTCATTTGGGTCCCCCAACAAATTTTGATACAAGGCCCGTCTAAGGCATGCTGTGCCACTGAATTTATAGGTACCTACTATAGTATCCATAATCCATACGCATATAAATTATATTATACTATCTATTTAACCCTTTGGATACCTATAGGTATCAGCGAAAAGTCAAATTCGAGGATTATATTAAACACTAACGATAACTGTAAAGTATCCGAATCATGATTAGATTAGATACTACCTATTTTGGTTATGCTGAAACATCTAGTGAAGTTGTGATCGTTTCAAATCAGTCGCAGACAATGCAGACTGTCTGCCATCGACCACATAACTCGTAGACTCTTAATCATCATCATCATAATATTAATACGTGAAGCATTTCTTTTCGTAGGTACCTACCCTTTTTTTCGAAGATTGCGTTGACGGAGGAGTATAAAATTTGGCACAGTACCTAAAAGTTTATATGGCGAAGGTGTGCACAAACGCCACAAACAACACAAAATTAATTAGAAATAGGTAGGTACATTATATTAATAAAAGAAAATATTACACACAACACTTCACCTATTCACATACACACAAATAATACTGACATGTAGATTGTGTACATTTTGCTTTTTGATATTTTGACATTCTGTCACTTTGTTTTAATAAAGGCCAGAACTTGTTTTTAATTAAAGAAGTACCTACAAAACATAAAATTTAAATTAATTATAGCCCCTCTGTCTTCCTACTGTGGTACCTATCTGAAAACGTTCGCTCGATAGTAGTTGTTTACTGGATATGAAGTCGATGCTGTCGGCAACCTGACCGTAATCTACCACCAAAACGCAGTTTGATACGTACGATTCTGAAGCAGTTCGTGATACGGTTGGATTTATGAATTACATACTTAAAGAGAAACTTGTTTAAGGAAAATATCGTAAGGAAAACCAGGTACAAAAACCAACAATGTTTTAGTCTTACTGTTTGCATGAATGAATATACTATTATTTATATGCTAGTTTGCATGTACATGCAACATATTTATATGCTAGTTTGCATGTTACATTTTTACACACGGCTACCTGATCCCAAACTAAGCAGAGTTTGTACTATGGAAACCAGATAACTGATATTACTACGTATACTACTTTTTTATTTGTAAATACATACTTAATATACATATACACCCAGACTCGGGACATACAGACATGTTCATGCACACAAATGCATGTCCCGGGTAGGAATCGAACCTACGACCTGCAGCGTGAAAGGCGCCATCACACCAACCACTCCAACGGGCCCATCAAACAGGGGGCTTACCACCACCTCTTATAGCAGTTTTGTTTTAACGTTTCAGCGGCCATTTGTGCAATGACGTTTCTTATTGTCATGGCAATAAGGTACGTCATTGCACAAAAAGACGCTGAATCGTTAAAACGTTCCTGTAATTGAATCGCAATAAGAGTTCGTGGTAAGCCCCCTGTTCTCAACAGTTTTACCCATGGAGCAGTTACTAAGGGGACTGGCCCTAAGCAAGTCGGCCGAGTGGTTGGCCTAGTACTAACATCGACATAAAACGAAGCGAGTAGTTCAACTATTTACCGGTAAATAGTAAAATGAAAATTTAAAATTTTAAAAACCCCCGACAAAAAAACCTTTAAAAAGATAAAAATAATACCTGAATATTTTCACTCAAGCGTCGTTTTTGCATCGGGGGACCGCTAAGTACATTACATTTAGAGTAACCTGTAGATTATAACCATGACCGGCGTACTTAGCGGTCCCCCGACGCAACGACGACGCTTGGGTGAAAATATTCAGGTATTATTTTTATCTTTTTAAAGGTTTTTTTGTCGGGGGTTTTTAAAATTTAAAATTTAATTTTTATTTCATGATTTTTTAAACTTACATTACCGGTGTACTAACTGCCCAGCTTGTATTAGCATGTACTCGTCAAAACGCATCGTATGAGCCCAAACACAAGGTAGATGCCGTACACCGTTGAGGAGTTCTTCTGATGATGCCTGCGCATCAGGTCAAGGTTGTCATACTTTGTAATATCATTGACAAGTGACAGGATTTCAAATTTCGTATCGATCAGACCTGTGGAAGTTGTTTATATCTTTTCATTAACTAGAAAAGAGCTGATGGTCTTCAAACGGCTGAGTAGATTTTCTTGAAACATAGCTAAGAACACTCTCGATTAACTCACCTTTCAAACAAAAAAAACTAAATCCAAATCGGTCCATCCGTTCAGACGCTATGATGCCACAGACAGACACACAGATCCACAGATACACAGATACACACGTCAAACTTATAACACCCCTCGTTTTTCGTCGGGGGTTAAAAATGAAAAAACAATGACCACGTTTTGTTTCATACAAATATCTAATAAGGGCACCTCTTTCTTTAGTCTTTACTCTGTGGTTTTACCAGTCCGCTGTATTGCAAGCTAGTTTAGGGCCTCCGCAGAATTGCTACTTTTAGCATCGGCGACCGGCGATTTTGTGACGTATCGATGCTGCGTCGCGTTTCTTTGAGTGCGAACGAGCGAGACGCAGCATCAAAATCGCCGGTCGCCGATGCTAAAAGTAGCAAGTCTGAGGCGGCCCTTAGAAACGAATTTACCCTAGTAGGATCGATAATGTTATTCAACAAAGATTCCGATGTTTGACCCTCGATGAGTCCCGGGGAAAAGTTAAATTATCTCGGAATCCGCACGAATTTAATCAAAATAAAGAATAGGGACAAGATGAAAGATCTTCTGCTAGTGCTGACCGCTTGGCGCATTGCTTGAAGATCAGCTGCATCGGGTGGTTACGGGTTCGATTCCCGCCAGAGACAAATATCGGAAACGGATTTTAGATATTTGCTCTGGTTTGGGTGTCACTGGGATTACCTGGCTTAGTTTGGGACCATACAGTAAAGTTGTGGGTGTAAGTTTGGCGATATTTATTTATTTATTTAGTCCGATACTGCACAAGGTTCGTGATTATATTAGATTATATTTAGTATCTCGTTGATTACAATGCAGTAGCTAGTAACATCGCGTGCAGGGGACGAAGCGCTATCAACCAGTATTTCATCCGTCCACTTTATTGAAGTACCTAGTCATTGCGAATCTGGCGTGTTCATAAGAGGGCCGACTGGATTGCAATATTGCAAAACACGTGCTGGCAACCATTTTGTCATTTTGTGCAGCTTTTTGTATTAAACGTCAGACAACTGCTCATGTATTAATTGGTGGAGCCAAGCTGTAGCCAATTGACCGCACCTCATATATGGGCTTGCTCGACCGGGGTAGTACCACCCTCTCACAGAAGGTCAGCGTAAAGTAGCTATTACAGCTCGTAGGTTTCGGCGCGTTAAGTACGATGAGTGGGAGAGCCGGAAAAAAAATGTGATGATAGGACATAATTATGAGATACTTATTTTAATTTATACTTACATATTCAAAGAAAATCAGTAGGCGGTAGACATTATGGAATTAACAAGCTAAGGGCCACGACACAAATCTCGATAAACTATAGTTCGTTAATATTATTTTCGACTTCTTAAAGATAAACAAGTTGATAAGCAAGTGAACATATGTCAAAATAAAACAGGTAACATACCTGGCGACCGACTGGCTACGGACTGGCGACCGTCGCTACGGGGTTGGCGACGTCGCCATGGCTACTAGGTGTGTTATGGCCCTTATTTTTCAATGAAAGCGCACTAGATCCTCACATTGCTCAGAATTTAGTAAAGCGGATAATAACATAAAATATTATTCAAGTTACCTTGGAGCACCGAGGTCAAAGGAAACAGAGGAAAATTTGAAATAGACCTGCCAACGGAACATTGGTAAGTATAGTTAAGCTGTTGAGATTGAAATCGTTCGTTCTGGTTAGTGGTATTCAATCCTTTCAAATCCCAATGATATATACCTCTTCTCTTATATTTTCGTGGCTGATGCACTGCATACCCGGAGATATTAATACCTCCAACAAGCGCCCAAACAAAGTCTCATTCAGAGAATATGGGTGACATTGTATCTGAATAATATAAAACTTGTTGTGTCGTTGCACTTTGCACGTTGCACTTTACAGCTCTGAACGTGCCTAATGTGAACTTTAGCATAAGAGGTGTGTCGCAAAAGTCGTTCAGAGCCGACCACACTGGCCTACTTGACTACCAGCTGATAGGTTTAGTATACTTAAGTAGCGAGATATCAATACATCTTTCGTTCTCATGGCGCCGGTGCATACCTAGAATATAAACACGTTTATGTACTGTACTCGTAACTCGACATGTTATGTTTACGTCCGTCTGTCGACCTTGCCAGCGCAGGTAATTTATCGCGCTTCTAAAGGCAGGTACCCACGAGAAAACTGTGTAGGTATATGAAGGTTGTGTGTGCGTTGTGCACAAATGTCAATGCACGGATATTTTTATAGTGGGTATGCGAGTAATTGCTTTGTTTGTTTATAGTGCAGATACTCGGATGTTATGAATGATGAGAGGTCATAGACCGTGGTCTCTAAATTAGTTATAATGAAGCAAATGAAATTGAGACAGGCGCGTACGCATCTATGAGATGATAAATTATTTCACGCAGTCAGCACTCTTGCGTGGTTGAGTAGATTAGTGGGTATGTACTTATAGGTAATGGAATTCTCGTGGATGCACAAACAAAGGACAATAAATCTTCACCACCTCCATTTATGACCATAGTGACAACTGCTGGGCGTAGTGGTTCGATTTCTGTCGGGCAACTTCGTTCCGTAATTTGCCTTCGTCTGGGTCCGGGTATCACTATAGGATCGCCACCTGTTTACCTATAGTACAAGCGTCGCTTAGCGTGTGGCCTAGCTGTTGGTGTGTCAATCTATTTATTTTGTACAAAAACTTGAGCATTTTAAATGCATTAAGTACCAAGCATTTTACTCAGGTTGGTAAGTATTATTATTCCTAAGAAACACAAATACACTTACATTCGCTTAAAGATAACTTTGTACCCAATTGTGTTTGAAAGTATTTGTGCTATTGTAACTGCATGTCTGGCAACTTAGTTAAATGGAAAACGTTAAAATAAATTAGAAACACTATGAATATTAATAACCCCGTCACGTCATGTTTTACAGAGACGATTATGTTCTCAATTATAACCGCAAAAGAGTGAATTGAATGGCCAGGTGGATGGTAAACGTGTATTTTGTGGCTCGGGTAGCTGATTTAAAAATTACCAGCTTACCTAAATCAGTTAATAATGAATGAATGTAGCTACAGGTACACGGGTATATTTAATTTAACGACAACGCAGAAAATTGTACGGGTTTTGCCAATGAAATATTAGACTATTTGCATTATAAACCCACTAGCTATGCCCCCAGCTTCGCCCGCGTGAGTATTGGATTAGCCTATGTCTTATTCCAGTGGGCCTACTCTGATTCAAACGAAAACGAAATTTCGGACGAAATACGCGTATTTCCTACTACGTTTCTTATTGATTCCGACATTTCTTACGAACGAAAATTGTTTGACGTTTAGTTTCGACGACGACGAAGACGTCAAACAATTTTCGTTTGTAAGAAATGTCGGAATCAATAAGAAACGTAGTAGAAAATACGCGAATTTCGTCCGAAATTTCGTTTTCGTTTGAAACAGAGTAGGCCCTCAGAGCCTACACTATCTACGTTACAATTTCATTACAATCGGTTTGGTAGTTATGGAGATACGTGGTAACAAACATTCAGACACACACTTACTTTCGCATTTATATTTTAGAATAGGATAGGATTTAGATATTTTGGATAGGTCTATTAATACCTACTCACACATTATAATGAAAAAAAAAAAAATGTTTGTAAGTATAATACCTACTTAATTATGTTCACCAAGTAATCATGTATCTCATACATAAATTAATAATTATGTTCGAGTTATAATTCCAGTACCAACTGATTGAATTAATAAGTAGGTAGGGTGTCACTTCGTTTGATGGCGTTCATGGCATAACAATTAGTGATGCCATGGACAATCACAGGTACCTACTTATTTACTTTAATCTCATTATTAGTAGGCAGCATGCATAATGAGAACACGTATTGATTTGTATGTTTGTCTAGGTTTTTTACGGTTTGAGGTAGCTAGATACCCAATACCTAAACATAGGTACCTACTTATTTTATGGTATCGAGCAAGGCTTCACTCGAATAGACTTTAATGCAGAGGTGTAGTCTTTCTTACTAAGTACATCTTCACATAACAAATGGATTCTATTGTTTTGGTACTTTTATATGTAACTAAGGTGGCAAACAAGCGTACGGCCCGCCTAATGTTAAGCAGATACCGTAGCCTATAGATGTTTGCAATACCTTTGGCATTGCTCGCACGTTGCCGACCTGTAGAGGAGTGGGATAGAGGAACGGGAAAGGGGGGATAGGGCTTCCGGCTCTCTCGCTCATCGTACGAAACGCAGCTGTAATAGCTTAACGTCGATTTTCTGTGAGAGGCTGGTACAACCCCGGTCGAGCCAGCCCGACCGAACATGAGCTACTGCCTACCGCTAGATTTTGTACAGATATTTCAGGGGTTATCTCAAATAGGTACGCTTACTTTTCGTACCAGCAGTATCCAGCTCTATCATAAGGATCTATTGATGTCTTAAGACTTGTGCGACAAATCTGCATCCCTTTGTTTCAATCGTCCACGAGTGATTTACAGTTGGTGACGGATGTGTGCTATCATCGTGGCTCGTTATAGCCCACAGCCTCGAGGTCGATCAGCCGCCGGCTCGGACCCGCAAGCCGCAATTACCTAGTTTAAGCAGTCGTTCCCAATATAAGTGTAGCGGCACCCTCCTATTGACGTCAGCAAATTGTTAAATATTAAGGTTAATATTACAAGGACCTCTATCCTGTCTCAGCGTCATAGCTAGGGTCTGGAAGCGGGGGCGCTTGCCAGGGGCGCAATCCACAAGGGCCCGCATACTCAGCATAGACCACAGTAGAATTTACAGACCCATAACCACCCCACCTGCGTTTCCACTGCGCAAATACCTACCAACATGTTTTTTGGTGCAAATGCAGGGTTACTTACAAAATAACCCCCTTATTCATAGAGATTTGGGCCAGTTTGCAACGGTTTTGAAAAGCATTTTTAGGAACAAATGTGATTTGTAATTCCACTACAGGTCGATCATAACTTTCTATGAATAAGGGGGTTAGTGTTGGAAGGCGTAAAATTTAAAGTCTGCCCTGAACGCTCATGATCTTAACTACGACTCTGTTCTTATTAGGAGTAGGTACCTACATCAGCAGCTCTAGCATGAGCTGATCGCTAGCAAGCATCTACGCAAGACAGGTGTATGGCCAATTTTACAAACGCAATAATTTCCCAACCCAAAAAAAGCGACTGTAGACTAGGGGTGAACAGGTTGGGCTAGCAATCAAAGGTCCCAGGTTCGATCCCCGGTGGGGCATGCACCAATAGATGAATTTTCATCTATGTTCATAATCATAGATTAATTTTAGTTTCCGCGGCGCTCCAACTAGATGGAGCATGCGCACTAATAAAATGCGGCAACTGATAATGCTCAAATTTTTTAGTACTTCAGTACATCTGACAGCAACCATTGTATGAAACTGACAGGCCGCGTCGAAAATAAGTTGCCTCATTTCTGGAAATGATTTTTCTTAGTAGGGCGGTATCTAGTAAATCTATGTTCATAATATTTACAGTTCGCTGACGGTGAGGGAAAACATCGTGAGGAAACCAACCTATCCCTCGGGATTAGGTACACGGCGACAAGGTTCACCACGGTCACGTTGTGTTCTGACTATCAGGTGAAACGTGGGCTTTGAGTTGGTTAATACTTCCACAATGTGGTGGTGTATGGCCACTCAAGCCTCTGACTACCCCCGAATGGGGATAAAAGTCGTGACGTTACACATTCCCAAACGTTTAAACTTAGTCATTTTTATATTAATAAATTATTGTAGGTGATGCCCACAACAAAGTTGTGAGTTTACTGGAATAATCAGTCATTATTATTATTAGAAAGAGTCTTCATTAAAGAATGTATTTCTGTGAACATACAGCACAGTATTGATTGGCTGCGTCTACATCAGGCGCATGCCGCGCCCGAGCCACAGATTAGAGCTCGAGCACTGAAGTTATGACATTGTCTGTGTTCACATCAAAACTGAGTTCTCGGGCGCGGCATTCGCCTGATTATCCATTAACGCATAATTAGGTATATCTTAGCCTACTTATCACTCACATTCTTTTATATGTACCTACCAACATCTATTGAAATCCAGCTCATACCTGTCAAACCCCTTTCACCTATAAACATAAAGATTTGGGGAATTATTTCGAAATAGACACGTAATTTTTCCATACCGTACCAACCTTGAACCTACCATACGGAGACTCACTGCTCTCTCCTCGACCTCACTCTTCCCTCATCGTGGATCATCATCACAATTAGGTATTGGTATTGTTTTCTTAATGGTCTGTGTTGTGGATTGAACAACCAGCGCCATCTAGAAAAATGAGTAAGAATTAAGTCATTTGGTAGGACATACTTTCCATGAGGACAGACAATACAGAACTAGCTCCATCTATTAATCCCATTCACATCCCATTAGAGTCATAGAGAAAGCACCAATAGAGATGACACGGTAATAATAATACCGTGCTTGAGCGAGACATGCTTACGCCCGATATCCTAAGAGTGAAAGAGATAGACGTACTATCTTTTGTCACTTTCTGCGTATCACCCTAAGTTTGTTGGGCACAAACTTTTGGTTAGGTCTTTGGTCCGGTTTGAGCCAAACAAAGCATCACCCAACCAAATTTGGAAGTAGTATACGTCAAATCACGTTCCATAGACATTAGGGTTAAGCGTAATTTAGCAGGATTATACATCTTTTGTGCCCTACGGGTGTACGCGCTTGTCAAATCTACAGGTACATTCTTTATCTAAGATTAGAGTGTACATTTAGCTCTATACCTATGCCATCTACATTCTCTTTGATGCCACTTCACTTGTGCTTGGTTGGGAACATGTTTACAAATTTATTATTATTATTATTATTTATTATCAGGCAGGCAGTTGATTCAACTGATAGGTGCCTGTATCCTGTTGTTCTCTTCTAGCTTTTCTCTTTCAGGTGTTTATCGAGTTGGTTCTTAAACTGGTTCACATTTTGAGCTGATACAACGTCTACTGGGAGCTTATTCCACGCTCTAACCACTCTGTTGCTCAGGAAGTGCTTGTGGGGATTGTTGTTTGAGAAGCTGGTACTCAATTTTAAGTGATGGCCTCTTAGTCGGTCATAGTTGTTGCGCTCAAATAAGTTTTGGAAATTCTGTAGATCATAATGTCCATTTAAGATCTTATATGTCTCAATTAAGTCTCCACGATCCCTACGGTTCTTTAGGGTTGTGAGCTATGCAACACGCTATGCTATGCTTGTGGTTGTGGGTTATGCAACTCTTTTAGTAGATACCTAGGTATTTAATTTTTATACAAGTTCAATTTTTGTGTAGGTAGTGTACGACTGGTACAACTAAACAAACACGTGTCGGCGTGTTTTTTTTTGTTGCACTCACGCTACATTGTTGAAATGGTTGGACCACGGGTTGGACTCAACATTATACCTAAACCTTGGTTGGACTTCATTGGACGTCTCTTTCGTTTGTGGTTTGGTTAAGTTTCTTGGTCAATAGTATGTTGTAAAGGTGTAAAATGTCATTACTATGGCATGGCCATGGAAGTCCAGAGAGACTGACCCCGCGTTTGCCCTGGACTAGTGATGGGAAATTCCCGAGAACATTCTCACCCTCGGAAACTTTGCTGTTAAGTTCTCGAGAACATTCTCTTGGCGAGAATTTATGAGAATCTTAGGTATATTTTGGTTGAGTTTATCTTCAATTTCAATCTTAAAAACAATGAAAATCACCATACTCTAATGTTTAATTAGGTTTATGCCAAGTTTAACATGCTTCAGAACATACATTCTCGAAAATTCTCTCGATGGATAATGTTCTGCTCGAGAATTTTCTCGAAATATTCTCTATAATTTCCTGACATGACTAATCATTAGCTGAAAATTTGGATTGTTATACCTATTAAAGCAAACTATATGATTTTGATATAATAATCAGTTAACGTCTTTTATAAAAATTTGCATTATGAACAAATACAGTTTTTAAATCAATAAATAAATTAATTAAGTATTTATCGTGACTATTGTTTATATGATAAAACAATAGTCACTATAAATACTAAATTAATTTATTTGCTTGATTTAAAAACTAACAACCACTAACCACCGATAATATTATTTTGGCATGGAAACTTGAAATGAGAGGGACACGGTCCAAACTAGAGCCTCTCGCTCGGCTCGTTTTTTGTGCAGTAGTGAACAGTCCAGTATGTATTTACGTTCGTGGTTATGTTCGAACGAACGCAGAGTGCAAGGACCAATGACCTAAGAGAGAAAGGACAAGCCCTATGTGACGTCATCTGTAGCCAAACACGAGCACACGATCGTCCAAAATGGCGCACAGCAAAAAGTGTTGTACTTTTAGTTAGTCGATAGTATCCATATCGATATACCTAACGATCATGTCGCGGGAAAAGTGCTGGGTCCTGATTAGGTAGGTTCAGCTATGCTGGGCTAAATCAAATAAGGCAAAAAAGGGGGGAGACAAATCTGCAAGGCTCAGGTCAATGTCAAGCGTGTACATTAACGACACGATGGAGGCGGGTGCATTTGCAGGGTGGTATGGCTGGATCGTCATGTTCTTCTGCGCAGGCACATCACTAGAGCACTCACTTGGGTTTATCCAGTTCACACAACACAATTACACAAAGGATTGAGTAGATTTCGTGCGATTAAGGTTTTTAGACACAGGAGGCACCGCGACGACGAGTGTACCAAACGAGTCGGTCAGTCAAGTGTCATGAAGGGGGGAAAGAGACCGCAGCACAAATATCACGTTAATCGGGAGTAGGCAGTACAAAATTATGTTTTTATTTATGACTATTATGTTATTTTATGGCTCTGTGGAGCGAGTCACCCTCTTCCCTCTAAAATGGTTGTGCAGAGTGACGCTGCTGCTCAAGTAAAGTCATTTTCACATGGCAACTCTTCGGGGTTCGCAATTTAACGTTAGAGACCACCAGAATTTCAATGTCTCGGCCTTGTTGGCGCCTCAACTTTACCACGAAAATATGCACGTGTGGAGAGCCTCATGCATACACGGCCATCATCCCTACCTACCACTGCCCAGTGTAGCAAAAGCGTAAAATTAAAAATCGACAAATTTATCAGCTAAAAATCTTGCGAAATCGGGAGATTTTGAATAAACTCTATTTTAACTTCTTTAAGCCGTTTTAGCAAATCCCACATTTAATTTTAAAATGTTCACTATCCATAAATCAACTTGTTATCTCTGTCGCGCATCTTTATGTTCGTGAGTAGTGATGACAAATATTATAAAACTAATTTAAGGCGGCGCAGACCCGCACCTTCCAAAACAAAAATAATTTCTTTGTGGTCACCCCGGGGTGACGGCGCGGCCCAACGTGTAGGTGAATAGAATTTGTATCGATAACTTTGAAACAAAACTTATAAGAACAGCACTACGTTTATATGTAAACATAGCAAATATTTTTTAGTTCTATTTTATATGAAAATATGAAATCGAGAGTACGATTATAGACGGGAACTCAATTAAAAATTAATATAATGTACCCAAAATTTATTTTCACACACTATAAATACACTTAAATATGAAAATAACACAACTAACCTGGAAAATAACAAACCTTCGAAATTCTTTCGAGAATCAGAACTGCATGCCCTAACGCAACACTAAACTATATTGTTTTTTCCTTAATAATCCCAAATAACATAATAAAGAGTCACAAAATACACACAGTTCACCGTAAAATTTAAAATAATTTGTTAAGACGGTAGAATGACAGATGAACTACTAACCAGAGAGAGCCGAACATAACCGACGGTCCAATATGTCGGTCCAAAAAGATCTTCAAGGAGAATTTTAATGACAGAACCAACCAAAAATTTCCAGAAAAAGGAAATATATGACATATACTGTACTGTTTTACATAGCTAAATTGTAACGTGCAAGAATGAGACGGATATGTTTTCGTTAATGTGGTCCATATTTGCATCAAATATGTATACCATAAACAATAGCTTCCGATCTATTACTATAAATCTATGGCAAGGACAGGCAGCAATGTTTTTTTTGGAGTTGACAGAAAAACATAACATAAGATAATATGTGTCCAAGAAGTTTAAACGCCGTGTCATCATCATCAATTATCTGTAGTATAAGGCAACATTAACACATTTGTTTATGGTTAAAACTGATAATTAGTATGGTAACACAGTCTTTTCAAGCGCTGTCACCATCAGGCATCTAATGATCGTTCCAACCCGACCAAATTTTATTTCAAATCGCGTCTAATTGTCTTAAAATTAACTGTGATAGGCGTGGGTAATTAATATATTTAATGTGCAGTTAACTCGTGCGAACTTCATCTACCTGGAGCATTTTGTACCCTCATTTTTAGTTGTTTTAGTCACGCGTCAAATTATCTGCCTTGTAAGGGCGTTCATGTTTTCGTGTCAAAATGATTGAGTTTACGATAAAAACATTGGATTCCAACAATCACCACTTCTCAGTGGATGATGAGGTAAGTTGTGGCATGTCTATTTTTAACATATACCCGCTAGCATTTGCTTCGCAGCAATTGAGTGATAAAGGGTTGGTGATGACCTATACCTACCTACTTTGTAGCTATGTAGGTATAGTATGGATTTAGCTATTTGTAGAAGTGGGTACCTACCACATAGAAATTCTACCTGTTATACATAAAGCCATATCGTAGTTGGTTAAATGTACACCAGTTGCATACCTTATAGCTGGGCAGGTATTGTTGGGTATGGTATTGATTTTGCTATGTGTAATGTATATTCTATCCTACTTGAGGTTAAGTTCAAAAGACAGTCACATTTATACAGAGCTTGGTATTATTGTAGCAAATATGTTTATAGGATACACTTCCTTATGTATAGTTATTATTATCAATTGTTTACATTGCCCCTCATTTGCATAGACAAAATATATATATTGATTTTGATTATTGTTGTTTTGCTAGTGAAAACTGGGTTACACGGGTATCTGTGTAAAAAATCATAAAGCTTTGTCTTTATTTACTACATGGGGACTCATGCTATGGTCTGGTTCGGAAGGATGTATGAGAGCCTAATGACATCTTAGAATAAAATTGATGATATCAATTGGTTACAATAATAGATAGGGAGCTCCAATTGTAACTTATACTACGGATATGCTGTGACATCAAAATGTATGTTATGATATCAACATTACAAAGTTGAAAGACAAAGACAACACAAATTATAGTAGGGTTATGTTGATAATGCTGAGAATATTATAAGTTGGTGTCCGCTCTCATTAACTCTCAGGTTGGGGCTGCACCAGCAAGGTGATAGTTACTGCGATTTATAAACAAATTTTTGGTTATGTGTGGTCACTGCTATATGTTTAGGTTTGATTGCTGTCGCCTCACAATCATTGTAGTATTATAGCCCCGGACTTGGACTGCCATATTATCACCTGTCCTGGTGCATATTTTGTAACCAAAAAAGCTATAAAATGCGTTACATATCTTATATTGCACTGCTTTGTTTATTACATTTTGTTATTTTGTTGTTGTTCGTTCATTTAAGTTCATTTAAATAGGAGGTTATGAAACATAAGGCTTTGCGTAGTGTTGTACAAGATATTATCAGTGTTATTACAAAAAAGATAAACTCGTTTTGAACACGAGTTTTGTCAAATTGCCAGTGTAAATAAATATGCATGTTTAACTTTTTATGATAACACTATTATATTTAAAATGAAATAATATGTAATTATTCCATAATTAATATCATATTGAGCAGCAGACATTAGAAAATCTCTTGACTGCAGCTACCTGTTGAGTGCAGTTGCTCAGACTCTCAATCATTACAAAAAAACTTAAGTTATCATAAAATTTAAATCAATTTAGTTTTATGCACACCAGCTCCATTTTAGATTCCTATGTTTTGGTCTAGCTTATTATATATTTGATTTAAAGAAGCGTATTACTATTGCAAATCGTCAAAACAAAAGTATCAGGAATGCATAAATAATGGGCATAAGGAAACATAATCTGACTTCCAACTACAATCAATATTTGGGAGCATATGAGAGAAAGAAGTACCCTGATTTAAAGTGGCCTTGATCATAGATTTTTTATCCAACTTGTATTACTATGGGACGTTGTTGATCTTGGTGCCCTTACTTTTGTCGGTCTGGCATTTTAATTACCTACTTGAAATTTTACAAATGTGTTAGTGTAGTTAAAATTATGCATCTGTTATTGTATTTGTTTGCGAAGATGTTTATTTCATTGAGGAACTTCTTGAATAAGTATATTTATTATGGATTTTAAATAACCACTTATAATAAATCAATCAGCTCTTATAACATTAGTTTTCTAAATGCCAAGCGAATGTACTTCACCAATTTGACTTGCTAAGTAATAATATGCTTAATGTATATGTAATAATATGTTTATTGTGCCTTTATGCGAATGTATTTAATTCCTTGTTGCTTTTAGGATTATAAAATTATTATTCAAGTATTACAACAACTATCCCAATAGGGCCTATTTCAGAATCATCAGATAACTTTTATCTAGTCAAATTTACTTTGAAAAATTTGACTAGGCACACATTCGAAACGGGTCTAACTTCTTGTGATATCACTGTTAAAGTTTCTGAATCCGTTTCCAATATCGATTCGAATGTTTTTAAATACTCCTGTAATAACAGTTCTAATCGCCAAGTGCAGTCATATATTATTTGCCGACATCGCGCTCTCCCTCACACGTATCAGTCTTGGTGAAGGCGTAGTGATGCGCGCTCCTATTGATTAATATTATCAGTATGCAATTTAATTTAAGAGCGCAGTTCTGGCGCGTAAATTTGTTATAGTATGCCACGACTTCTGCCGGCTACTGTTTCTAATTTTCATGCTAAATATGTATGTTTGTCTGGCGATATGTATAATTTACTATATTTTAGATGTAAATAGAAAACTATAAAGGGAACTGTAAACTGAGGCAAGTGGAAGAAGGGAGGAAAGGCTTTGCCCTGCAGTGGCATATAGACAAAAAATATAATTAATTATGCTCAATGTTAAATTTTATTGTTTTCAGACTACAGTGCAGCAACTTAAAGAAAAAGTTAGGGAGCAGATGGGAATAGAAATAACCTTGCAGCGTCTCATCTTTTGTGGCAGAGTATTGCAAGATGAAAAGAAACTCTCTGAATATGGTAATTACAATTCATATGTATGTTTAACTGTTTGTGATTTTCAGGCAGGCCTCTTAGGTACTGATTTACATAAATTGCCCTATTATAGATGTTAACGGTAAAGTGGTGCACCTCGTGCAGCGAGCCCCACCGAGCCCCGAGCCGCGCCACAGCACAACACACGCGGCGACGTCCACCAACAACACCCCCAACTCGGATACGAACATGCAGCAGCAAATTCGAAGACTAATGGTCAGTAGAGCAAGATTCATTGCAGCGGCAGAGCGTTGCTACATGCCCACGTAAAACAATTTACCTTTGATTCGTACTAGCCGCAACACTAGAGCTAATAATTTCCATGCGAAAACCTTAACGATGTCCCAGTAATGCCTGGTATACTACATTAGTTAAAAATAAATAAATTTGCCTTATCCATGTGAAGATAGATCATCTATCGTAGGCAATTTGGAACTCTGGTCAATATCTTCATAGTTTATTCTTCTTTTTGTAAGACACAAATGAAATTTATTTTCTTACTTTTACAAAGTGCAGCAATAACAAATCCATCTAAAATATTATTTAAGCTGACGTTAAGCGAACCGTTTGCTCTGCAGGCATTGGCTGGTCCGCCCGACTTTGTCCTGGAACAGCAGCAAGCGATGTCGATGTCGCCAACCACCGGCCGTCTCGAGTTCATCCGCCGGCTTATAGGCGAGATCAAAACATCGCTCTCGACGCTCAGGGCCCAAGTCGAAGGCGAGGTAACTTGACGTTGTTAATTAGGTCAACGAAAAACTAATATAATGATTTGCGAATGGCAATCAGCACACCAGAAATGTTACCAACGGATGTTGTGGTATAATCGTGTTTGATATGCTTTTTATGTTTGCCACTAACTTAGGCTGGTTTTCAAGTCAAGCTTCTAGCCGCGCGTGCGGTAACCGGCGCGGGTCAAATATCTGTAGTATCTACTCCCATTTTATCGCTACGCGTCTGACCCGCGCTGTCAGTTCATACAATTTTAGCCGCGCTTACCGCAAGCGCGGGTTGAGCTTCACTATAAAATCAGCCTTATTATTATTATTATTTGTATTGGTTTTGTGCTTTGCAAAAGTTAATTATATTGTTGAATTACTCTTAAACAACCCATATCAAAATCTTGTATATACCCCGAGATTACAACGGCTAATTCTCTTGATCAGCCAATTGGTTAAACGTAAAGGTAGCCGAATATTGTTTAGATCTTATTTTTACAAAAAATCTTGTATTTGACTAATAGGATCTTTTTTACATAGTAACACTAACATAAAATTATGATGTTTGTTGCATTTCGTCAGTTTTCACCCCTTTCCTTTTATGGTGCGTTCCATTCGCTGTTAATTTTTGTTAATTTCCAACTTGTACTGAAAGTGATCATTATTATCGTTTTTAACAGTTTTTGTGGACTAACATAACAAAAATTTCGGTGAATGGAACGCAGCATTAATGATAATATTTTGTAACTGGTATTTTTATTTTTTTAAATTATTAAAACAAATTTGTGGGATAAATGAACATCAGACACTTCTTAAATTTTAATATATTTAACCGTCTATAGCTCCAAATAATATTCTATATGGCTATGAGGGAAACATTTACCAAAGAAGAATAGTCAAGTATGTAGAAGTATGTACCTACTTAAATACCGAATAAGTTAGAAGAAAGTTATAAAGTAATAAGTTCGAATGATTGTTATTTGCTTGCATGCCAATGTTTCTGATGCACATCATGTATGTTTGGAATGCTTTGCATTATTTAAATATGTATATTAACAATATTTACTAAACAAAATGTCGGATACATTCTATTGGCATTGATTCTCTGTTTTGAGGTACAATTTATCAGATGTTTTACACATACTCTCTGATAATACTGTACATTGGTTACCAGTAACGAACGTATTTTTCCATTATGCACGCTACTTAAACTTAAATGTATTTCTATTTCATTAGCTAGTCAGAAATCTATTTTTAGATACAGGTAGGATGTCTTTCTTAAGTGTCATTAAGGTACCTGATGGCACTTCATGCACATCAGCGAATAATATCTAAGTCTACAGTAAGTGAGCACTAGTCTACCACACGGCTAGTATTTTTATCATTTCAGTATGTAAATGTCGCAGCCTGATCATAGAATTGGCCGACTATTTCATGCTATGTCACCATCTCATGAAACATACCATCTATTATTGACGAGAAGTGTTTTGGCCTAATCAGTCAATAGATGTACGTCGATATACTCAAACACACGGTCTTATGATTTTACCCACAACGATCGGGCTACGACAGACATGTAATTGATCTATCTGGTAATCCTTTAACGTTTTTTATAATGGGAATCAGTGTTGATGTTATGTGTTTGAGGTCAAACTGATCGGGCACAATGCGTTAGCATTAGCTGATATAAGTAGAGAACAAAAGATGATAGCGACAGTGCATGTCCCACCAGTTTGATCTCACGACTTAGCAATAATTTTATATGATATATCTGCTAAACCATGTGTGCTGCTCTGTATAGTTTGACTCTTGGTCTATGTTTTGATAGCTCTCCGTAGATCTAATGTTTGAAACAAGTATATAGTTATTATTTTATGTTACCAGTAGTTTATGTTGTTAATGTGCCTACTGTAGGAAAATAGGAGTACACCGGCTAGCAGTGAAGCTCCCGTAGAGTCTACGGATAACGAACCCGCTGTCCCTGTGGTTCAAGAAGAGGTAATATCATACACGTAGCGTTGTATTTAGTAATGCATGATTCCTAGTGATGCTGATGTAATTGTGATGGTTGAATTGATTTTTTATATTTTATTGTACCACAAACACGTAAAAAAATAAAACTTGCATTATGGCTCCCGTAAAAAACAATTGAAATATATAATTTTAGCAAATTTAAAATAAAGTTTACCCTCCTGCCTTGGGCACATTTTCTACAAATACGCAAGAATGCCAAAAAATAGCGTATTTTATAGGAAATATACTCAGTGCTGATGGAAATAACATTTTTAGCAAAACAATATACGCGCGTATTATACGCAACTGTTTGCTTTTAATGCCGTGGAGCCTTTATTAAATACATTCTATCATCACGATTGCGTCCGTCATCATAGGGATTATTGTTTGATTTAACAATATTTCGTAACCCGGCTGCCATAAACAGCTTTAAATGTTATCGTGATTCAATAATTCTTGAAGTAGCTTGATATCATTATTTTGCAGCGACATTCTTAAAGTCTGTTTGAGAACACCGAGAACTGTTTCGTCAGGTAACTTATATACACCAAATAAATATTGAGTTTCACAGGTATTTCATGGGAAAACTATCAAAACGCTATATTTATTTGATGGACAAAAGTTATCTGACGATTCTGAATCAGGCCCTTAAACAAGATCAGGGGGCTTACCACAAGCTCTTATTGCGATTCAATTATAGGAACGTTTTAACGACGTTTTATTGACGTTTCTTATTGTCATGACAATAAGGTACGTCATTGCACAAAAAGTCGCTGAAACGTTAATACGTTCCTGTAATTGAATCGCAATAAGAGCTTGTGGTAAGCCCCCTGTTTACTTAAATAACCTACTTAACGGGAGTGTCATTAATAAAATGTGTTTTTTTTTTGTATGAGGCAATATTTTATGAAAAAAATCACGTAGTGCATACTATTGGAGCCTTTGCATTTAGGCCCCCAAGAATACGCGTCCGGCCGCCATCGCAAACTATCTATCTATAGACAAAATGTCAGTCGATAATTAGTAATCAAAGTGTATATAGAATGTTTTATTATCGTGATCCAATTTAACTAACATCATTGTTTTATAATGATTTGTATTTTTTATAAATAGTAACCATCGACCACATAACCCGTAGACGCCTAATACTTATCAATTCCCAATGCACACTTTTCAGTCAACTAACTATGGTGCGTGGGTGCAGGGTACTGAATGCTCATTGGTCCGAACAAGGTCCCGAATCATTCTGACTCACACAGACATAGATCGACCGTTACAAGACAAACATTAGTAGGTGTGGATTTACATAAGATCTGTTTTTCTAATGTGATATCTGAAAACGTTCGCCCTATTCTAGGTGTCTACTGGATATGAGGTCACCATGTAGCAAACTAATGTCAATTAAGTAATCACTTTTAGCTCATAAACATAGGTTTTCAGTTGAGAATTTACTTCACGCTGAAATTTCTAACTTACTGTCAGTTCCAATAACCACTCTTCAATAAAAGCTCTTACTTTAAGAAATATATCACTGAGTTTTGCTAGATATTTGTGTTGCGTCAATATTTTCGACATGTATTAGCTTACACGCTTTTAACAGTACGTTATTAGCTACGTCCAGAAGTGTCACATGCCGCGCGAGGCTACTCACCCACATGCCTCGCGAAGCACGACGTTTGCCTCAGTCGCATGCCGCGCGAGGCAAATGGCGAGGCAACTGACACTCTAGACAGGGAAAGGTATACCCGATCAATCAGTTTGACACGTTTGACATCGTTCTGTCTCACGACTGCCAAACTAGGCGACGCAAATGTGAGTGCTCAGGTGAGGCAGGGCGCGCATTTGCCTCACGTGAGGCAAGTCAAACACCGCGAGGAAAATTTTCCTCGCGCGGCATGTGACACTTCTGGACGTAGCTATTGAAAACGACAGTCAGGAGTGTGTTAATTTAGGTTTAATTTTGAAAATATAATCGATTGAAATGACATGGTTTTATAGCAGACCGAGCAGCAGCTGGAGGAGCCAGCCGAGGACGCTCCCGATCCAGTGGTACGGGCACAGAATGTACGCCGAAGGTGAGTGTGAAGATTCTAGTAAAGGTGGGAGTTCGAGCAACGCGGCAAGACTGCAGACGTCAGTCGGCCTGAAGGTGGGAGTTCGCTCAACGCGGCAAGACAGCAGACGTCAGTCGGTCTCATACGAATTGTGGCGATGACATGTGCCGCGACGGCAGATGGCATTCAATTTCTATGGACCGACTGATGTCTGCTGTCTGCCGCGTTGAGCGAACTCCTACTTTCATACAAATTGTGGCGATGACATGTGCTGCGACGGCAGACGGCATTCAATTTCTATGCCGTCTGTCGTCGCGGCACATGTAGCAGTAGCTGTCGACATGTGTGACCGCCCGTGTGTTTGAGGTCTAAGAGATACTACCATACCTATGTGTTTTGTTCAACATTTATATTTTCGCATATAATACCATTTCAGGTATCAGAGGTGTAATATAAAGTATCGAGCATTTAATTTTGCTTAAGTTAAAGAAACATGATTTTTCTGCTATAAACCATATCTCTATTCATTATATCTTGGGCGATGTTATGCAACATTGCCAATGCAATTCATTTTTATAATTTTCTAGCAGAATCCACTAAAATTGCAATACCGCTAAATTTCTGCAAAATTGTTACAAAATTCGTGACCGTTTCACGGAAATTTAGCGGATTCTGCTAGAGGGTCGGAAATATGAATTGCTTTTGCAGAATTGCTGCAATGTTGCATAGTGTCGCTATTAGCTTATCTTCTGTTATTCACAAGTGTTTATTTTTTGTTCCCCTATAAGGAGTTACAGGGCCATAAGAGCCCTGCGCGCTCGCCACTCCCGCCCTCGTGACCTTGGCCAGTTACTCGACGAGCTGGACTCGCTGCAACAACAATTTGCGCCTTATAGGGCTAGCTACGTCAGGCTGTTAAGGGCTGCTAACAATCCAGAAGTGAGTCGAAGCTTATTTAGTTTAAGGTGGCATGCAAAAGTTATTAGAATTACCGACCTCCAAAGAAAGCCTGAGACTCTAGACAAGTGGCTGACGTCTACAAGCGTTCCTTCAAATCGCTACGCTTCATGTATGGAAATGACATAAGTCACGTGATCTACATAGCGACTTGTAATGTCATTTCCATACATTGTGAAGTCTATTCTATTCTATTCGTTGAGCGTTCATGCCACTTGTCTAGGGGGGCTGTTAAGTATTGTCCCAATATAAATGGCACCCTTACCGCAAACAGTCTAAAATTCACTTTTGTTAGGGTAAGCATGTAAGGAAAGGTAAAGTCACTATCGCTTTCAAAACGAACTTTACATTATCTTATAAATACATAACAAGTCTTTCAGGTATATTATTTGTCAATATTTAAAGTAGGGCTGTTTTAGGGCTAATGTCAAAACCGACTGAATGGGTTTTATAAAGTTGAAGCGCAAATGTCAGGCTAATTCTGTGATGATGTGTGATGTTAGGACAGGTCGTCAGCATTATTACAGGCCATCAATAACCCGTTGATCCAACAGCCGCCTCAATACACGGAAGAGGAACGTCAGAACGAGCAACGCACAGTGGACTTGGTGTCCGACATAATGCACAGCTTCGCGCACGCGTACCACGCGGTCAGCGACATCAACTTCCAAGTGGGCCAGCGGAACCCGCGCCTCAGCTCCGAGGCGTCAGTCGTCCGCCATCCGCTGCCCATGCAGGTACACAGCGGTTTTACCAGTTATAGCCACACTGGTAACGTATTTTTTTAAGATTTTATAGGCCTTTTGAAGAGGACGCTCGATTATCAATTATAGTTTTCTATGTTATGGGCCACTTGTACCATCCATATTAAATATGTTTAAGTCTTAATTAAACAACATTTCTGATTTAAATGAAACATGTTTCTTGCACCAAAATATGCTGGATAAACGTATTTAGCGCACTAAATATTTTGGTGCAAGAAGCATGTTTGATTACTAAAACATATTTAAGATGGATGGTGCAAGTGGCCCTAAGATCTTATCTCCTTGCTCCTTTCCTATCATTCATTTATATCATTTTTATTAAAGAATGATACCTATTCATCTTTGAAGGTTAGCTATTGAGCTCTTGAAGGTATTTGGCGTGAATAAAATGTAGATGAAGCACGTTCGTCGCTCACACGCAGTGCTAACCTCCCGGCGGTGGGTTATTACTTCATGGTATTCGAAGTCTACGCGTTCAAATTATGTACGTGCTAGCCAAGTGAGCACTTTATCTAGCTGGGATATATGATTGGCGAGTTGTGAGGTGATTTGGCTACCCTGAAACTAAAGTGGTCTTAGTAAAACAATAAATACATATACCACTTTAGTTAAGGTTATGATACAAAATAAACATTGTTTAGTTTGTATCGTAGACCACTTTGGTTCCAGGCTAGCCATTTGTGGATTCCGAGCTTACATGGTCGGGAGATTGCCATTGTGCATAGATTGGAAATTCTATAGTATATATTTGAATTTCTATAGCTATTTTATACCACTGGAAATTACTTCGCTAGACATTCGTGAACACAAGAACTGGCGAAAGTGGCGACCTTGGTGTGTATTGTTAGCAAATTCTTTAGAAAACTTTTCAAAATCTCTTACATTTCTCATGCACCTAGGGCCGAGTTCGCCAAAACACTAGCGCACCGTTAGAGTGGTAAACTATTTCTTGAAGTACTAGTAACAGTCGTTTGCTGATCAACGGCTCATTAGTGTGTTGGTAACCTCGGTCCTTACTGAGTGATGATAGCTGATAGAGGTAACAGAAAATATGGCGCAAGGCGACTTCAGCTCTAATATTAATAATATGTTATATGTATTTAGCAAGTACTACACACATGTGTTAGACATTTGTAGTGGTGTATGTTGTTTGATCGTACCTAGACTTCTCGTAGAATGCCAGTCGTCGTTCTATAGTACTACCGCAACCGCTGTGCCGCGCCTTAGGTATGCGGGGGCAGGTGGGAGGCTGGGACGGCGAGAGCGATGACTGGTGGGGGAGTGGGACGGCGAGAGCGATGAGCCCCCTGTCTCGCCGCTCGCATACCTAAGGCGTGGTACAGCGCTTGCGGTATACCTATAGCTAAATGTTCGTTCCTTTTCTTCTGTTAAATTCTTGCAATAATTTCTAAAATTAGAATTATAAATTAATTATGTTGTCTACAGATTATGGCTAAACTAAATTTGACTGAACTTAAACATTCCTATATTATTCTTACATTACGGCAATAGTAGTACATAATAGTTTTAGTCAAATATAGTTTATGTAAGTACCACACACCTACTTATTATGGTTATTTGCGCATTTTTCAAGTTATGGTGGCACGCTTTGCAACACCAGTGTATTTTTATGAGTTCTGTGAAGTTGTTACTCGATTTAATTTGCAAATCCAATATAAACGGCTGGTTATTTAGGCTACTTATTAGCTAACTGATTTACTACATGATTTACAACAACAATAATTTTGTTAAACATACTTAGAAATTTGATAATTATTTCGAACCCCTAGGATAAATCATAATCAAAATGAGCTCTAGCAAAGAAAATGAGTCATATGAAACAAATTATCCCTGGAAAGTCGGTCTTTACATTCAATAACCGTGAGTACCTTCAAAAATTGTACTTTTAACTGTGGTTTTAAATAAAACTTCTTCGATTAGCCTCGCATTGTTTAAAAAAACACTATACAATCCTTGGCGGTAATCGGACATTAATGAATTCACGACGAACATTATCATGTTCGTGTGTCAATGCCGGCCGGCCGGAGAAGTAATGTACTATTCTACGGAGTCCATTTTCTCATGTCATTCTTTCCGTCTTCCTTTCCTTCCTTTGGTTATAGTGGCCGATCCAGTATCAAGTCAAGTGTTGCTGTGACATACGTTTATCTATCAGTCTCTAGACGTCCCATTTCTTTACTTTCTCTACACTAAACAATTTATGACATTAGTTTGTATCTTCTCTTATAGCTTTCACATCCTGCTAATAGTAATAGTGTAAGGCATTAATTGTTGTGGTGATTAAATGTGCAATCTGTTGTATGTTTACCAGGCACACATCAATGTGGTTCAGTCTAACCGTCGCCCGCCCCAACCGCAGGGCACCGCCCCGAGCACTAATGGCAATGGCACCGGAGGCCCCGCCCCCGCCACGCAAACCAGTGCGAGCGCCGCTCCCGCCACCGACACTAACCCGAACAGTCAGGGGGCTCAGGGAAATCAAGCCTCCGCCCAAGCCGGTAGGAACCCTACCCAACCGACTGTCAATATAAACATTCAGCCGGACCCTATCACATATCAAGTAGAGATAGAGACCAGGGTACCCATAGCGTTCCCTTTAGAGAACGCTTTGCTTAACGGGATGACGAATCCGGCGGTGGCCACCAACCAACAGGAACCAAATTCGCAGAACCAAAACCAGAGCGGTCAGCAAGGCCAGGCCAACAGACGCCAAGTGCTTCTCGGTAAGCCTATTTGTCATAGATGAAGGTTCGACTAGCGGCTAGCCGAACCCGACTCGATGCGACCGCGTGTAACTTTAACTTTGTGTCAGTAGATCGATGCCAGTGGCTCGATCTATACGACGTATATCTCTGATAAAGTAATGGACTTCAAAGCCTCTCACGAAGTGTTATTTATACGTGATTACGCAAGTGTTACATACATTACTTCATCACGGGCAAAATTAACCTCGTAATTCGTTCGTTTAAAGCCGGAAACCCACTATGCAATCGTGTCCACTGAGGCGCACGGAGAGGCTACGCACGAAATGACGTCATGCATACATTTTCTTGCAAAGCGAAGCGTGGCCCGTGTTCGTGGCCTCTCCGTGCGCCGCGGTGGGTTTCCGGCTTTATATAAACATGTGCCTAATGTGATATTTATTTCTAGTATAGCAGCGAGACGACGATAATATTGATGTAATGTTAATGTATTTGTCGTAGATTTTGAGAATTTGTTTAGAGGATTGAGTCAGACTGGGGGACTCGGTGGTGTGGAAGTTGTAATGAGCATGGAGGAGATCCCGCACGGCGGCGCTCTCGGCGTGGGCACCTTTGTCGCCGGAGCCAATGCCAACGGAGCAGCCGCCGCGGGCGCGGCCACCGCGCAGCAGCCGCCCACTGACGGTGGAGGTATAACTCCGCATTTGCTCCCTAGGGAGCCTATTATGCTTTTCTTTCTTACTATTTTTATTATACCTGTATAATAAAAATGAATGAATATCATTACTTCCCAGGATTTGTTCATTATCAGCGACATTATCAAATAGTGTAATAATACAGTGTGTATTTTTTTCAAAATCAACTGGTTCGATTCCTGGCTAGGATTATTGATATTTCAAAAATCTTATGATGCAGTATTAGTTTTCATCAAAATCAGGCCCTAGACTCCTTTGAGTACTTTTCGCTATTCCTCATAGTTTCGGATTTGGCCATGAAAGCACAGTTGAAAAATTCACCCTGTATATCCCTATTTTTTTATTTCACTTATGTAGAATTAAACATTCAGCTTAGAATGATATTTTTATTGATTTGTGTAACTTCTTCTTAATTTAAACCATTAAACTTATGATTAACGTTAACGATTATTTTGCATATAATTTATTTATTATTATCGTGAGGGATTAAATCTCCTTAAATACTTTTTCCACTAGTCTACCTCGCTCCGATGCCTTGGGGAGGGCCGCCAAGCGCTGACCTGTTGCAAAACATCGTATCATCAGTGATCCGTCAGGGTCTGGTGCCCGGCGTCGAGGGCGTGACCCTGCACGTGCCGCAGGGTCAAGGGCAGGTACAGCAAGTACAGGTGCCTATTACGCAAGTGCAGCAAGGGCCAGGGCCACAGGGCCCTCAAACAAACGCCGCCGCTCAGGGTGGCCAAGATCAAAACAATCAGAATACTCAAAACGCTCAACGTAAGTGACTGTTTGAAGTTTGTCTTTCGGGTGCCTACTGAAGACGCGACGTGCTAAATTCATAAATGTGCAAAATTATCCGTTTGAGCACTCAGTCGGAACTTGAAATTCTACCATACGTTAACACCTAAAGATTTCTACCGGAAATTCCAAAGCCAGTTGAGGCTCTTATGTACGAATGTAGACGTGAAGTTGTAATGGAGATCCGAAACGAATTAAGATGAGACTGCAGATTTATAGAGCTAAGAAATCCCTAACATACTGTGCAAAAAATGTTGATCTATGACAAAAATGACCAAGCATGGGCCAAATTACTAACGAAGTTCGGGCGCGGTTGTTGTGGCGTCATCGGGATCACGCGCACTTTGTAATGAACGGCGGCGCGGGCCGGCGCGGGTACAGCGCGCCTTCAATCCGACGAAGCATGTGACGTCACACGCACATGCCGCACATTGTATAAAATGTGTTATGAATTATGAAATCGCAACGGATGGACCGATTTCGTTGATTTAAAAACTATATTGATACGGAAGCTTAGTTTTAACTATAGTAATAATAATAATATCCTGGGACATTTTTTACACACGGCTACCTGATCCCAAACTAAGCAGAGCTTGTACTATGGAAACCAGATAACTGATATTACTACATATACAACTTTTTTATTTGTAAATACATACTTAATATACATATACACCCAGACTCCGGACATACAGACATGTTCATGCACACAAATGCATGTCACGGGTAGGAATCGAACCTACGACCTGCAGCGTGAAAGTCGCCTCCGCGCCAACCACGCTAACGGGCCCGTCAAGTGTTGTGTAGTGTTGGTTATGAGTTGATTTGTTGACCTAATATTGATTCTCATTGATTCGTGTCATCCACAGCTAGCTTACATCTGCGGCGGGCCACGACCACGACCCGCGCCCAGGCTGTGTCGCTTGCCAACTTGATTTACGATAGATTCCTGACGTGCGACAGCCCGCACGCCCGCCGGCGGCTGCAGAGACGCAGGTATGTGAATACGACGTGTAGATCCGGTTGATTTACTGTTCCGTCATCAGTATTTAACCTATGAGTTGAAAAAGCCATGCAAATGGTTTTACAGGGACCATTTGGTTTCGGTCTGATACTTCATATCAATATTTTTTCACGATTGTGGGAAACATGTCGTCAGATTACTTACGTTATAAAGTGGTTCTTTCAATCGACTGCCAGTCTAATTTCGAAGTATTTCACAATAATCCCTATAAAATTGTTTTTATACGCCGAAAAGCCCCTAGTTGTTTGAGAGAATATCTACCATTTTTCTTATTAGACATTAAAATGAAGCAGCCCTATTTTCTAGTTAGGTTTGGGTAATTGGCCGTAACTTTTATGTATGGTGGTGTAACATGTTTAGGGAACAACATCAGCAGCAAGTCGCTGCGCAAGAGCGCGTGCGGGCCGAGAGGACCGCCGCTCAGAACATCGAGGCGCTGAGCCAACGCAACAGTACTATCACTGGGGTATGTTACTTTCAATCACTTAATTTATCAATATCTATACTAACCATAACACTAACCATAGCACTAACCATTACACTAACCATAACACTAACCATATGCCCGTTGGGATTGCCATTATTTATTTACAAATCTAAACACCAGTGTCCACATTTCTTACTTCAAAAAGGACGAACTTCCATACAAACTTTCATCCCCTATTTAACCTTTTAAAGGATGGATTTTTAAAATCCTGATACAACCAACATTTATTCATAAACATATAGACAGCCATATCCAAGTGTAATTTTTAAAATGTGGAATTTAACCATGCAAACTTTAGGAGATTACTGCTCATCTACATTACATAAGTCTCCTGTGCAAAATTTCATGTTGCTAGACACCCCGGGTTACGGCCCGGCCACGACTTCCCGCTTCAGCGACGGGCGACAGCGCGGGGGTGCTAAAATGTTGCATCGCGCGCGTTGCCGCCGAGAGCGGTAGCTCGTGGCGTCATGCAACATTTTGGTGCCCCCGCGCTGTCGCTCGTCGCTGAAGCGCGAAGTCGTGGCCGGGCCGTTAGGCTGTGCGTTGTCTGTCAATCAGGGAATGAGTTGTATTTGTTTTACTAAGTAGTAGATATGACTTTGTTTATATTGGGTCCACATTATGGGTCTATGCACACAGACACCTTTTGCGGCAGCTGGCAACTCGCAACTAGCTGTTTTCATATAAAAGAGTTGCGGCAATCGCGGCAACTGTTGCTGCAACTGGCAATTATTTGCTGCAACTGCCAAAAAACTATAAAAAAGTTGATAGTTTCGGCAACTAAGTTGTTAGTTTTGGCAACTAAAGGTGCTCCATGTACATAGCCTCTAAGTGTTTCCGTCGTAATGTTTGTTTCGCAGGATCACATGCAAACCCTAGTGCAACTGCTGCGTAGCACTCCGTCTCAGGAGGCTTGGTTCAATGCGCTCATGGTCACAGTAGTGAGTAAAAAATAGAAATTGTCATTTTCAAAAACAAAATACCGCTTGAAAATTCTTTCCGTTAAGCTGTTAATGATGCATAGAACTAGATGCAGCTTGCGCACGATTAAAATGCGTCAACTTATACTACGCCGAAGTCGTACTTCAACACATCTAGTAACCGATATATTAAATTGACTTACCGAGACGATGATAAGATGCTGCATTTTTTGGAACGATTCTTATTAGGGCGGTATCTAGTTAAAGCGCGCGCGCGAATCTTACATACATCTATATTCTATAGTATGAAGGTTTGATTTGAAATCGAAATGCCTTAGCCTGACATATTCTTTAGTAATACCGCAGTGATTTACGCACATACTTTTTCAGGCACGTCACCTATTCTTGCCGGAAGCGTTGCAGGCCGTGGCCGGCGAGCCCGTGGTCGTTCCCAGCGAGTTCACATCTGTGCGTTTGATTTTACGCAATTACATTCAGAATTTGCTCGCTCGTTCCGGCTTGACAGACGCCGAGCAAGCATTTATGGCGGTGGCCGATAACTTGGTGGCTGAATATGAGGACTTCATCGACAACATGGTATGTTTGTTATAAATAACCTCGATGCAAATCTAAACAAATACAAATTTGTGGGCATTTTTTTCTATGGATTTATTCTTTTATTGTGATCTCTTTGCATTTGTTAAAGTTATTTTTGACTCGGAATTCCAAATTTAAATACTTTAAACATAATATGTTGATATATTTTGTTGTCAAATTCCCAAGAAATTATTTTACACCCGCAAAATTTAGTAAGAAAAATTCGCAGAGTATAAAAACCATAGATTTAAAAATAGGCCAACACAGTTCTACGAGCGCGGCGGCGAGATCAAATGTGACTTGGGCATGTAGGTGTAACATTGCATTTATATAAGTCCAAATATGTTTCCATATTCAAAAGACAGCACACAGCAGCTGCTTGACGCGCGGTGTTCGTGCTAGGGCCTGTAGACATAGCCCGCTGTGACGTCATTTGCGCGATTGTATGTGACAGTTAGGCGCGAAATAGCGCTTGTCTTCGGGTTCATGCTAAGCGTGCTGGAAGAGTTTGCCGTATATCATTACTTCCCAGGATTCGTTCCTTATCAGCGACACTATCGAATGTTTTTTTTTCAAAATCTACTGGTTCGATTACTGGCTTAGAATATTATTTTTTCTAAAATCCAATGATGCAATATTAGTTTTCACCAAAATCGACCCCGAGACTCCTTTGAGTACTTTCGCTATTGCTCATAGTTTCGGATTTGGCCATCCACGCACACTTGAAAAATTCACCCTGTATATTGACAGAAATCGAGTTAAAAATCGCTTTAATTGTCGTGTTTTTTTTGTATTAGAATATAACGATTTTTGTTCGCTTTTTTGGGCCCGTCAATGCATAATAGGTATCTAGGTGATCACAATTTGTGCATCTTTCAGCCCACATTGACATCACTCCGCGAAGACATTGACGTATACGGTTCGCTCCGCGCGCTGATCCGCTCGCGGTTCCCTGCGGTCATTGCGACGGTGATGTCAGATGCTTCCGGCGAAATGTTCGCGGCGAGGTTCTACTCTGTGTTCTCGCGGCTCCTTGCCGATGTATGCGCTATCATATATCATTGCTGTCATGACGGACCTGACGGGTTACGGATTGTATACAGAGCGTTCATGGTAAGAAAAATATTTGAAGATAAATTATATGAGTATGTATGCCCGCCACACACTGACATTACGCATGTGGGCCTAATAGCGACACTATGCAACATTGCCAATGCAATTTATTTTTCTGATTTTCTAGCAGAATTCTTAGCAATTCCGCTTGAGAGTCGGAAAAATGAATTGCTGCAATGTTACATAGTGTTGCTATTAGACCACGTGTAAGTCAGGATCCACAATTTTGTTCAATGATGACGTCGAGGTTTGACTCTCGACATGACCCCTTTGGCTAAGTTTGAGATCGGTCTACAATTCTTCGATCAGTATGGCGCTCGGGTATACGATGCACCATAATCATAATAATGTGGACAAGTATGTGTTTTTTGCCACAGGAACATGCAATACAACGCTTAGACGAATCCGCACAAGATATGCTGATGACCCTCAGCATGGAGAATCTGACTGGTATCCTTGCCAATTATAATATGGCGACTCAAGTGGGTCACATTCGTCAGTACATTAGAAGGAGGGCGGGATTTCCTCCCACGGTAAGTTCACATACACATACACATACATAACATAACATTATATGACTATGATACATTACCATGTACCTAATACTAAAAGGACTGGGTCTAAGCACCCGGGCCCGAAGACTCCACTAGGCCCGTGACGTCATCACAGTAGGCGTGGATTAAGTCAGTTTGCTGTCGGCGTTCGTCCTGTGCAGACGTCTTGCAAACGTTCGCACCCCAAATATAATTCAATATCGACACTAGATGGCGACCATTTGTACGTCCTTTTTACCATTCTACACTTAGTGACATCTAGTGTGAAAAATTTAAACTACGTACTAATATCGACATAGAATGAAGCGAGTAGTTTTGCTATTGACCGGTAGATAAAATAATGAAAATTAGGCGTTATCTAACACCCCGTAACCCGCGCACAACCCGCGCAAATTGTTAAGCGTTGTTTCATAGGGAAATCTAATAAGAACACCTCCACTCTCTATTTGCTTCATGGTTCCATTACATACACATACATAACATATAATTATGTGATTATGATACATTACACCGGTCAGGTATTCTCTTCCCAAGATAGCCCAAGACTATGGATTGCTTGGCACATGTGAACGCGTATATTGACATCTTCAATAAAAATAACGTGCTAGCTACTAGCTAGATGACGTAGTCATGGGCCAATTACGTGATCTAGCTGACACGGGAATAAAATACCTGGCCCTCGAGTCTGCTCGCTAAAAACTAATCGAAAATCAGTGGTCTCTAATATTATCTTCGTGAATTATTTATTATAAATCATATAGCGGTAGACGTATTGTTTAATCTGTTAGCAGTTCTCTGGCCGACAACATTGCCAACCGCAAAGAATTTACGATTTATAAAAGAATTAACGAAGACAATATTAGAGGTCAGTGGTTTCGCAATTGACGATTGTTAAGAGACTAGGTCCTGCCCCCCTAGACACGTTGCTTCGTATACACGCATTCCTAAAAATCGCTACGCTTCATGTATGGAAATGACATAAGTCACGTGATCTACATAGCGACTTGTAATGTCATTTCCATACATTAAGGCGTAGCGTTTTGCAGAAATGCTTGTAGACGACGCCACTAGTCTAGGGGGGCTGATTTTGTAATAGCATGATATGAATATACTCTCAAACTCAATTTTTTTTGTACATGTATATACAGCTATATGTAGCGTTTATAAATCGTCAAAAACAATATTTTCGCGTTATAACCGCTTCGTAATGTTTCTTCCATTAAGAAGAGCCGGCAAGAAACTCAATAGTTATTCTTTTCAAAAGAAAAAAATAATTGCATACATTTTCAAACAGCAACGCTATGTGAGCAGGCAGGCATTAACACATTGTGAATAATAAAGAAGAAACAGAATTAGGTATTTAAATTTAAAAAAAAAACTAGAAACTAGAAAGCTGTGCATGCCTACTCCCAATTACAGTCAAACCAAAAGGTGAATATAAACATTGTCTATCAGCCAACACGATTGGTCACACATGGGCCGACGCCGATGGAAGTGTCGCCGCAAGCGGTCCCTGTGCGCGAAGAGCCGATGCAGACCTCCCCCCCTGCCACGCCGTCGGTAGTCGTGGAGCCGGCTCACCCCCCCTCCGTGTCCCCAGTGCCAGAGGAGCCTGAAGTGGTTGCGGCCGAGCCCATCGTGGCCCCCGTCCTAACCAGGTACTTGGCACTTTTACTTCTCACCAAATCATAAGGATCTACATAGAGATGCAACGGATATCCAGCCACTATCCGGTATCCGGCCTACGCCCCTTTTACGGCCGGGCGCCGGATAGTTCTTTACTATTCAGCCGAAGCCGGATGGTTAAAAAAATAATAAAAGTCATTAGAATTACAGCTTATCGTTATATACTTACGAACTTCAATATTAAAACCTGATTCGCCACGAATATGAGATATTTTAATTTGGCCTCTTGATGTTCGCTACAAAAATATTTTCCTCTGCGTGCACGCAGTAACGGGAAAGCGTTAATCTCTAAACCATATAAAAGAAAGTCGCTAACCGCGTCTGTCTATCTGTTTGTCCGCTTAATTCTTCTAAACTACGCAACGGGTTTTTATGTGGTTTTCACTATCAATCAGAGAATTTCTTTCGGAATCCCACTAATATTATAAATGTGAAAATTTGGATGGATGGATGGATGGATGGATGGATATTTGTTCAATTTGTTTGATCAATCACGCCAGAACGGCTGAACGGATCTGGATGAAATTTGGCACAGAGATAGATTATAGTCTGGAATAGCACATAGACTTTTATCCCGGTAAAATGTATGGTTCCCGTGGGATAAATTATGCGCGAACAAAGTCGCGGGCAGAAGCTAGTGTATAATAATTTTTAATTAGGTGTATAGGTAGCTGTGTATGTAATAGTAGAGAAACAAATATAGAGAGGGACCCACCACTCACCCTTGGAATTGTCTCTCTATAATTGTTTAACGATGGATTTCCGCAAAGTTACGCCTGATTCCATCAATTAATAGTAGAGAAGCAGGAGCGGGTCGCTACAAATTTATATGTTATAGTGTCCCTCACACGATGGTGGCCGCTGCACCCGAAGTGGCCGTGGCGAGCCCCACGCTGGCCTCGACGTCCACGGCCTCCACTGCCACCGCTCAGAACTGCACGGTGACATCGAATGCCGCTCAGTCGCCGGTTAGCTCGCCCGTTCGGACTCCAACTAAGTATGATTTCTTTTTCGTCGTGAAACCCGCGGCATATTGGCCGTATGAACAGACAGACACAAACACTTCAAAATAGCGGTTTCTGCTTTTGTATCGGTAGTAATATTGAATTTCCTTACTAACGGCCGAATACTCAAAACCACTTAAATATTTAAGTCCCACTTAGCAGTTTGAGACGCCGTTATCTGTCATTTTTTGTATGGCGCGTCAAAGTTAAGCAGCTCTTAAATTTGAGTTGCGTACGAGTATTCGGCCGCTATAGAGATAATCTCTGTAAAGTCTGTACATTAAACATTTTATGGATTTTTATTTTATTTAATCATAATTATTTACACCATTATGTTACAGTCATATATTATGTAGATGTAGGTATATATTAAATATTTACTGATGCAGGAACAGCAAGCCAGAGAATACAGATACAGTGGCGATGCGGTCCAACTCTGCTGATAATATACGATTCGTAAGTTCCATATACTATATACTAGCTCTTGCCCGCAGCGCTAGCGCACATTTTCGATCTCCAAAAACATTTTAGATTTTTTTGTGCGGATGGGCCATTGTTTATGGCGTGGTAACATATTATAGCTACCCTATTTATAATTTAAAGACGTAACTTTCTGTCTGTACCTTCGTGTTCGCAATAAAATAATCTACATTTTATTGTATTTGGATGAGGGTAAATTACTCCTACACGGTTACCTCTTTACACTTGAAAACCTTTCATTATTGCCTGGTAAAAGATAAGGCTTGCTGCGTCTTATATTTTTTTATTTATACATTTATTATCGTATAAAATAAACATTTTATTAGATACCTCGACGTCTAACCAGACCAATCATCATCTTCCTAATTATTGGCATTTTCAGTTTTCTACACATTTTCTACAAAGAATTGTAAAGTAGGTTGTTTTTCGTAATGTTCATTACATGAACAGCACTTCTCTTGGTGCTAATTGGTGCATAAAATGGTGTAGGTAGTGCGGTAACACACTGGAGTTTTGAGACGGATTTTGACCATACTACGAATCAACATCGAAGTTATTTCAAAGAATGAATTATAAGACTGATTATAACAGTAAATAAAATATAATTAACATTAATTGAAATATTAATAAAAAAAAAATACTCAATTAAATTGGTAAATCACATAGTTTTGTAAAGTTAAGTTCAATGAAACTTCAGTGGAATCAATAGCCCATGTGAATTATTTACGTGTCCACGTATTGATCGCCTATTATTTGCTAGTGTATCATGTCTTTCGTAATAGTGTAGTTTTCATTTAGAACCGGCTGTACCAGTATTATGAAAATGGTTTCTAGTGGTTTCTTGTGCATTACTTGCGCGCCTTTGTTAGTTATGTTGCTTGTAACAGTTCAGTATATGTGGACGGTTTGTTGATGAACGTCTTGTGCTCTAATCAGCAAGAACACTTCTTATTATGCAGGTACTAACTACTTTTGGACTTACTTTAGTAACATGCGTTTAACCAAGGAATATATGCTGTTGTTTATTATTTTATTTCATATTTTTTATTATACCGTATTATTTGTTTACCGTATCTCAAAAAAGGTGCAACAGGTGGAATTATAAGCGACGGTTGTGTGCATTTTTGCGTAATAAAAATATTATCCCACGTTTCTTTGCAGACTGTACTGTGATAAAAAAATACCTATTATTTAATTGATTTAAAAATTCTTGGAATTAAAACAGATGACTATACAATAGAAAAAAACCGTGAATGAAAATTTAGTTGGTCGTTTATCATACTTTTCGTTGGTCTTAAAATCACTTGAAACTTTGCAACAATGTGTAGAAAGATATACGTTTTTATTTCATAATTCATTAAAAGTCCTTCGGCCAATTTTGAATTTTTTTAAATCATTATTTTTTTCTTTGCGTTCACACATTTAAATCGAAATCAGCCCCGAGACTCCTTAGAGCTTTTTCGCTATTTCTTTTATATATTTTTTTTAAGTTTTTGGGTTTGGCCATCCCCACACTATAAAACATCATCATGTGTATGTTTGTCGTGATAGGTGCCACCAATGGTGATAGTGCAGCACTGGGGCGAGGAGTGGGTGCCAGTGTTCACGCGCGACCAGCAAGCGCAGCGGGCCGACCCGCCGGAGCCCTACAGCGACGCGTACCTGTCGGGCATGCCGTCGCGCAAGCGCCGCTGCGTGCGGCAGGCCAGACCGCCCACTACACTCGATGGGTTCATGAACGGTGGGTGGAATCAGTATATGTCCCGTTTGAAATGAATGATTCTTTATTGTAGCGAACTAATTTAGTTTCTCGATTACCAATTAATATCTGGTCGTCAGTCAGTTTTGTCAAACAAACATGGTCTTTATGGTAGTCTTCGTAATAGGCTATGGATGAATTAATAATCTAAATATCAGACTGTCTGATATTTAGATAGAAAGTCAGACGTTAAGTACCTAGCTAGCTATTTTAGTTGCATTTTGTATGATGGGTAAGAGAGTCGGAGGCCCGATCTCCCCCTGGCCCTCTCTCTGTCTCGCTCCTCCTCAGGTCGGCAGTTTGCGAGCAATGCCTTCGGTATTGCAAGCATCTATAGGCCACGGTAACTGCTTAACATCAGGCGGGCCGTACGCTTGTTTGCCAATTTAGTAACATAAAAATAGGCTGTAATAGGTACTTTACGTCGATCTTCTGTGAGAGGGTGGCATTGCCCTGGTCGAGGCAGCCCATATATGAGCTGCAGTTAATGGGTTTCTGTAACGAATTTAGTTGAGAACGCAGATTTATAGAGCTAAGAAATCCATAACATACAGTGCAAACATTTTTGGTCTATGACAAAAATTTACGATGTGATGACCAAATTACTAGCGAAGTTCGCGCGCGGTTATTGTGACGTCATTTGAGCCACGCGCGTTTTGTAATGAACGGCGGCGTGGACCGGCGCGGGTACAGCGCGCCTTCAATCCGACGGCCCCGTATGACGTCACACGCACATGCCGCACATTATATAAACTGTGTTAAAAATCGCAACGGATGGACCGATTTCGATGATTTCAAAACTATTTAATAAGAAAGCTTAGTTTTAACTATAGTGTTGGTTATGAGTTGATTGGTTGACCTATTATTGATTCTCATTGTCGTGATCAGAGAGCGTCCGCGAGGCGGCGGACCGCGAGCGCGCGGCGACTGCGGACAACAGCGCGATCCGCATCGCGTTCCGCGAGCACATGCGCAACATGGCCCGCAGCCGCGCCTCCAGCTCCGAGGACTACGACCCGCGACGCTACACCTCGGCCGAGCGGTTCCTTAACACCACCAAGTAACTATCACATTTTTTTTCTTCGTTATGGCGTCGCTTCTCGCATATGCGTTTGCCGTATTCCAGGATTTGTTCCTTATCGGTGACACTTTCAAATTGTGTAAAAATAATAGTGTTTTTTTTTCATAATCAACGGTTTCGTTTCCTGGCTAGGAATACTGACTTTTCAAAAATCCAATGATGCAGTTTTAGTTTTCATCAAAATCGGCCCCGAGACTCCTTTGAGTGCTTTTCACTATCCCTCATAGTTTCGGATTTGGCCATGAAAGCACACTTGTAAAGTTCACCCTGTATATTATTATTTCTTTGCTGTGTCAAGCACAGGAAGACCTATGGCGAGGCATAAATACCCTCTAAACCCTGTCAGTAAAGTGGCGGATAATTTACTGACAAAGGACATTGACAATCTATGTATGGATGTTGGACCAAGTGCTGCCCAGAATGAACACTTAGTGCATTTTGTTCCATACGTCAATACTAACCTATAAACCGAAGCGCTTCAAATTCTGTTCCGGGAGTCAAGAGAAAAACAAGTTTTTCGTTGTGAATTATGTATGGAAAAAATGAATTTGAAAACAAAAATTGGACTATTTGTTTATTATTATTGATAATAAACTAGTGGAGAAAAGGGGAGGCCTTTGTCCAGCAGTGGGGCAGTCCTATGAATAGGCTATTAAAAAAAAAAGACTAGACAAAATCCTACCTAAAATCATAAAAAAATCCCAGGGTGTTTTTTTATTATTATTTTTTTGTTAAGCAATGTGGTCTAGGAAATCATTTGGAAACACTCCCATGTCTGGGCAGCACTTGGTCCAAACCCTGTCAATCTCCTTTACAGACTTCTCGAAAATCAAGTGTCACCACTTTTGTCCCAGTTGCCCATACTCACGCACATTTATGAACATATTTATAGTAAATGTTCCACCAACATTGCACATGAGAATACACGGAAACTTACGTTTTGGAAATTAAAACAAAAATGACAATATCAATTTTCCACTTCCCGCCAAAAACTCCTCATTCCGTCTATAATAATTTATTGCCCGATTATATACAGTACTGTATGTCTTTATTACTAACAGTGGCTGAGGCTGGGCTGGAGATGTTGTGACCTAGTGAGCCTGGCTTGGTAATATTCCGTTTCCTTGATTATGGTAACCCCAAAACTATCGCGTCATTCGACTCCACGAAGTCGCGACTCAAACGAGTATAAAATAAAATAAATCCGAATGATATCATTATACATTCACAATTCACATCGTTGGAAAAATAATTGATAGTCACAAAAATAATTGATACTATTGATAGTCCGTTCACCGTTAATTAAATGCACGGGAGTGCATTCAGCCATGCTCTTTCCAATTTGTATTTATTAATTGCGTACGTTTCATTGGACAACCAAATTAATTAACGATCTTTTTTCGTTTAAGTTTCATACTTTATTTATAGACTAGCGACACGCCCCAGCCGCGCACGACTCTGATCTGTGTGTCAGATTTAACTACATTGCGAAGCTAAACATACTTATAAACTTTCCGAAATAACGAAAAACCCCTTTATTTTATACTATTTAGATAAAGATTGTTGTTTCTTTTTCTATCCTCACCGCGAGCATTCGTTCACGTGGTAGTAATTCTCAAACTTGTCGCAACGTACTTGCTCGTAGCCGAACGCTAATTACAAGTAAATGTTCGCCATGAAGATGCACCTAACATAACATTATAAATTATCATCGCATTTGTAGGCAAGTTATATGACGAATTACCTATGTATGAACGCACCCATTCTGTGGGCCGCGGGGATATTTTATTAGTACTCATAGCCACTGTTTTTGCAGGCCGAATGTACCACAACACCCAGAGAGCAGCAGCGTGTCCGAAGATAAAGCTTAGAGCGATCATTAATTTAACGGCCTTTTAATCGGCTTTATTGTAACGAAGTACTTTAATTAATAGCTCGGCTTAAAGTTCTGCTGATACACATAATTTACATGTAGATTTAATTGTTCCGGCGTACGATAACGATAGTTAAAGTCGGCTATGGAGTGTTAGCCGCTCGTCAAGTATAGGCATCTGAAATATTTCTTCTAAGTATGCTCACCTAGTCTCGGCCAACTTGTATAGCCGGCATTATCTATTCCTTTAATAAAACTGTATCAGGGTTGTGTCTGTACTTGAATGACTTCCAGAAATGTATTGTTAGTGAATATTCTCGCTGCAGTATTGGTGGATTGAATAAAAATTGTCGTGGTGATTTATACAAGTTCGTACTCGGTGGTGGAAATTTCAACACACACTCAAGAGGTACCTTTTGAGGTATGGAATTCTAAATGGAAAGCCACACGAACATAGTCGCAGACACAACTAGTAGCAAGTATCTTATAATACTTAAATTTATTCGATGGATGCACTATTATACATATTTTCGGATTGTTTGCGTAGTAACATTTTATTCAATGGCATTAGTAATAATCAATTAAAGTAAATCGTTAGTGTATAATTTTCGCCTTGATTAAGCGAGTTGCGTACTTTTAAATGTATAATTAAATCTTAATAATTATGTATTATGAATTTGCAATCAATGTTATTTATTCAGTTGCCTTTTAGTAGTGATTAAACGCTTTGTCCGTCTAGGATGCAAACGTAGAAATAGGAACTCGCTTATTTGAGGTACGGTGTTTATTTGGTGTTTTGTTGGCGTACATAGTATGTACTACATATATAATTATGGGTATATTACAAAATGTTATATATTATGATCGTAGGAAGGACTCTGTTACCTCATCTATATAGAGGTCGTGTTGTATGTTGTCAGCATTGTATTTCAGAAATATCAATAGTATTTAGTAGCAGTCAATAAATAGATGTTCTCTCTACTTGATGTACATGTATCACTTAAAAATCACTAGTAGTAAACAGTACCCAATAATTATTATTGTCAAAATGATCAGCGCGACCAAACGGCCACGCAGTAACTGCATTTATTATGTATCTCAGAACGGGCGTTGCGTATTAGGTCCATGCATGAACTTACAAAATCTGCATATAATACAATTAATTGCGTTATTTCTTATTGTTGTTTTTTATATAAAAACTATCAATTATATATGAAATTATATTTTCAAATAAAATAGTGAGATAAGTACAGTGTAAACCGCGACTACAGAAAGACTGGACTCTCTATATCGAAATTAAACGGATCATGTTTTGGTTCTCTGCTTTCAATGCTTTAGTTCCCATTAATAAATTAATATCACGTTGGCAAACGAAATCGTTAACTAGCTGTTGCCTGCTACTTCGTGCGTGCGACATTCCATGCGTACACTCTCCAGTTTCTATTTTTTTTAGATGTAAAGTTTCGTAGCTAGCACCTAATGATATCACTTTCCTGTATCCGTTTTTTTTTCTATAGCAGTCCTTTGATTTGTATATTTTTTCCATTGCCGCACCTATTGTTTCCCGGTATTTCAGTTATACAGAATGCATTAATGTATAGTCTACAAACTCGAATCGTGACCATAATGCAAATTTTCCGGAGCAATTCTGAAACCATGATGAGCATAAGGTCGTATTTCTCTTAACATTTTTCCTTTCTAATACTAGCCCCCAAATTCATAGAAAGTTATGATCGAATTTCAGTGGAATTACAAATCAATTTGTACCTAAAATGCTTTTCAAAAGTATTGTAAATTGGCCAAAATCTCTCTGAATTTCTGGGTTTATTTGCAGTTGCAGATTGGGTGGGATTTCAATATTTTTGTACTAGGGAAATCAAGGCATACCAAACACGTTTATGTTTACGTTATAGAGGAGTTTCTCATAAAAAAAACCTTGCGTCCCTTGTGCTCCCACACTTTTCTTTATAAGATATTTGGTAACGTTACCAAGTTCTGTGTGAAAGCACCACTAAGCAGTGTACACTGTATTTATATTTTACCAGTTTTAAAATAATTTGGCAACTTTTATTGCTTATTGGATTTATTGAACTGTACCTTAACTAATAAAATGAATTTTAGTTTAAGCGTACCAATTGAAACTGATACCTACATGTAGATGTTTTGGGAATAATAAATAATGTTATTTATATTAATGTTTTATTTCGGATTAATGCTCGTAATACCTGTTTCCTTAGCGACACTATCTACTTACAAGTTGGAGGGTGGTCTGGATCGTAAGCGTTCTCCACACCAAAACCGCCAGCCCGGCGGCGGCGGAGGGTTGTGTCGCCGGGCTTATTTTGTTCTTGATTGTCGCAAAATAAGCCCGGCGGCACAACCCGCCGGATTAAGCCGCCGGGCCGGTGGTTTTGGTGTGGCAGCGGATTGACGCGGCGTTACTCTTTCTCCATAAGTCCATACTAAACAAACCGGAGAAAGTGTCGCACCGCGACATTGGTGCTTGATTTGCTATTGGGATTTTTTCTCCTCAATAAAGGTACTTATAGAATATATTATATGCCGAAATAAATATAACATGGGTATTTAGTATTTATTTATTTATTTCATTCATTTACAAGAGCCGTATACATATTAATTATAAAATTATAATAGCAAAAAGTGCATAGATTTATAAAAAATGCAAGTGGAAAGTCTGCATCTGTTTGGAGCTTAGGTTACATTTTCAATACCCACAAAGTTGTCGCGATAATATTTTAATGATGCGTCTATACTTATTGCCAGAAAGCAGATAAAAGGCAATGGCGGCGTCTTCATCAGGCGCATGCCTCGCGCGAGCACTGAGTTTTGACGTGGGAACGCATAGACGTAATGTCATAATATGAGTGCTCGGGTGAGGCATGCGCGCCATATGGACACATCTAATTGTGATTTCAATTGGGGCTTTTGCCTCGCTTTGATTTTGGTTGGTTTGCCCGTAGCAGATTGACTTTTTTTAATGAAGAATTAAAAGGCATTCTGACTATCTAATAGATAGGTAGGTTTCATATTTCATACATAAATAAATCATGCCCGCAGCATAAAAAAAATCATAGACAAATAGTACAAACGATATCAGCTTAAGATAAATGTTGACACCGGCTCATGTACCTACGTACTACAATAATTAATAATAATGGATTAAAATCAATTCATAGGACTAATGCACATTATCCGTCAAAAGGTACATAAATATAATGATATAGACACAGTGTATTCTGATCAATAACAGTCAACACCAAATTTTACTCTTAAAACATAATAATACTTAACTATAATTAATCGAACATGTAAATACTGGAGTAGGTTAAATCCTCTATTCGGTAAGTTAGGTAAATTGTCTGTACCTATGTAGGTGTATGGATCTACTGATATTGTATCATTTAATGCCTCTATTATTGTTATAACTGTAATATCGGAACATTTAATTCAATTCACAACAAACACGACATGCGGATAACATTACTTATATGATTATAATATTGACTTATGTAACGAGACTTGTCCAACATTTACTAGTGTGGTAAGTACCTAATTCCATACATATTTAGTTAAGTACACCAACATTACAGTGGAAGGAGTCTCAGACAGTGAGGTGCGTGAGTGTGTGTCGTGGGATCGTCCGATACCGATGTCGTCTGACGGCGAAAATACAAATTCAGGTTAAGGCAACGTCTCCCATTACAATAAGAATAGAGTCCAAAACCGTAACCATTAAGTTATAAAATTTAGATAAGCTCAACCACGATATAATATCTCTAATCATAAAGTTAGTAAAGAATTACTCGCATAGAGCGAAAAGTACGAAAGAGTTTACAAAAGTATTGTCGAACATTATATTTGCCTTAGAAAAGAGGGCAGTCAAGGTTTAAAGAAGTTAGTAGGTAAATATATTCACACAACAAGATCACAAGATAGCACGATATTTGATAAAAATGCTAGTAAATTATAGTAGGTAGGTATTATTATAAGTATTTAATACCTACAGTCTACATCTTAGAATCACATGAAATATTTCAAAAAGTGAATGATATTTTATTTAGGGCACACATAAACTTATCACATAGGTACGCTAACACTGAGCAAACACCACAACCCTTAGAAGAATCATTCATATACCTATACAATTTAGTTCCAGTGTGAACGCCGCGCCGCCGCGCTACGTCCAGCCACGCACGACCGATGGGCGCAATAAGCGCACGCGGCGTGTGGTTCAGTGGCCGACAGGGCGGGCGACTATTTTATTTGGTACATTTAGGAAAATATTGTGATGTGTGGCTGATGTTTCGACGAGCTCCTTTGTAATGAAATGTAAATGTACAACATTATAGCTACTCACAATCTATTTCAAATGGTGCTTATTTTTCAAAGATATATGAGAATATAATTATTTGAAATGTTTGTATAGATAGGAAGTACCTACCAAATACCTAGATATATTAATTTATTGGGAATATTAGTTACAGAAGTTACCGTGTCTGTATGGGTTTTTTGTCCTGCGAAGGTACAACGACTTAATTATAATACCTTATACATCTATAAAGGAGGTAATAGGTAGGTACATACTTATTTAATAGAAATAGAATTTCAATGGAGTGGACGTTCGACTCGTCGGAGATCGAAATTAGCGAGAAAATTTACGTAAGCGATGGAGTACCTAAGTACAATATACTTAAGTAGTAATAATTTAGAATAATTTATATGCCTACGCTATACCCCGCAATCCGTCTAGAGCTTTAATTGAAAAACCTGCGCACCTATATTGCGTGCGTTCAGAGTTTGCCATTTTTCTTATTGGAGCTAAGTTAATTAGGCAATATCTTGGCCATTATTAGGTATGAATGTTGTAAGTACCTGCTAAGTACCTACCTACCTATTTTGCCTCTAAAGCCGGGTCCAGATATTATGTTCTTTTGCCCGTACCGTACCTACCTCCGTTTCGTATCGCCGTCGCGCGATCCAAGAACTCTGGACGCATAGTAAAAATAGCCAGTATCTTCGTAACGTCGCTGCATATATCGCCTTTGAACAGAACGAAAAAAGGGACTCGCAATGGATCGGAGCGTACCTGTATCCGTACCGAGACGCCATACCACCGTACCGTACCGGACATGCGTCCAAACTAGCGTTCTTGGATCGCGACGGCGATACGAAGAGGAGGTACGGTACGGGCAAAAGAACATAATATCTGGACCCAGCTTAAACTAAAAAAGATTTGCAGGACGATCCGTTCAATGCCATCCAAATAAATATAGTTTCTGATTATATTACTTACATATTTTATTTAATAATATAGTAATCTATCATCTAATTATAGGTAAAGGCAAAGGTTTCTGGGAATATAATATGAATTTCACAACATCAATATATTATATGACTAGTAACTTTGTAATATTATATATAAGTAGGTATTCATATAAAATAATATAATTATATAGACATAATAATCATAAATCTTTCATATTATATCAAGCTATATAGCTTACATCTACGTCTCACTTTCTGGACATTCTTATATGTTACCTACTATTACTTATACCTCTGTACGTTTTCCCAACATAGCTACATGCGGTTAGGTCACATCTTTTTCTTATTTATATGCATTTATTGATTTGAAATAATTAATTTCGAAACAAATTGATTTCAGATAAGAGTGACTGAATTAGATGAAAATAATATCGTCGTTGTGTTAAAATGTACTTATTATTGTTACCTAGAATGTTATTTCATATCTTCCTGTTGATTGAATGAAACCTATGTTTTTATTTACATACCTACATTCGAATACTCAAAGGCTACTCAAATGTTTTAATTCCCACTTAGCCGTTAGAGCCTTTATTCGCGCGGGTTATTTACCGCACCGCATCTTGTCAAATTGCGCGGTTACTATAGGTAAAATCACAAGTGCAGATACATGCATATTTTGTTCGCAATGCGGGCTAGGCCTTAGAGATGTCGTTATCTGTTTTTTTTTAGTGTGGTGCGTTAAAGTTAAGCAGCTCTCAAGTTTGAGTTGCGTACGAGTATTCGGCGGTTACTAATGCAGGTAGGTATATTTTTAACTAACGACTATGTTGGTGGTTTGAATTATTAGTCCCGATGAGGCTACTTTGTACTATACCTAATGCATTGCGGGGATTGAACCGTTAGCATTCCATGGAGTGCGGGTGGTGAGCGACTCACGGCTCCGATACCATTCTGGATAAATGGTAGTGAGCGATCACGGTGCAACTCACACGTTGAGTACTAGAGTGGATGCTCTGGCGGCAGGACCTACCGTAGATGGTCCCTGACGCCTCGTAAGGGGTTGCCAGGTACCTATAGTGTGCCTTCTTTTTGTAACCTTACGGTTGGTAAGGGGGCCACTATAATAAATCTCTTTTCTCATAGGTATGTTGTACCTAATGCATTGTACCTATAGTACCTACCTACTAGATTAAGAAAAAATTCAATACTAGGTCATTATTAAGTGGTTACCTACCTATCCATTTTATTACGGAAAACTATATCGCGTTTGCGACATAGGTAGGTTACCTATGTAAACGAAGATTTTTATGTCTTAGTTATATTGATTTTTTATTAAGTTCTTATTAGAATTAGACGTCACGGAATGCTACTAGGTACTTAAGTAGTAGATATTTGGCACCAACGAAATATTTCACATTGAATCTTTATCACAATTCGTTCACAAAGCCATGTTTTCGTCGAAACGGTACAATCTAACTTTACTGATAGCACTTTTCTAATAACACACTTCTTTTACTGTTCCCGAGTGAATTGCATATCATTGTGAGAAGAAAATGTATCGTTAGATGCCAAGTTTAACTGATGGTAGGTAGATTAAAACTAATCTCACGGAAAAAATGCGTTAATAACGATTCCCTCAAGATTGTTTAAATAATCCATTATGGATTCGTTTTGGATTATTGTTAGGCATTTTGTATTTTTTTGCTAAATAATGAATTGCTGGCTGAAGCAGAAGAAGTTTAATTAAGTCATATCTAATGATACGTAATCCTCAATCTAATTTTTATTAAAACTACGAAAGTATTCAACTAGTTAGGTAGGTACCTTTTAATATTAAACGGTGTATTATTTCGGTGCAGATAAGCATATGGAATCTTTGCTAAGGTGCAAGTATTTGTGCGAAAGAGATATCTACCTAGAGGGTGTAGTTCACTAGTGTAATTTCAAAGATGTGACGTAGGTTCACTGTTTTGTTTTTATTTTGAATACAACTCAAGTACCTACTACTTATTAATTTCCTCCGATTTAAAGGGAACATTATGAAATATGAATTAATGTAAATAATACAAGCTCATAGTTCAGTACGATCAGCACGTGCACCACGCCGAGTCGCGGGCGGACGCGGGCGTGGGCGCGGGCGGCGAGCGGCCAGCGGAACGCGCAAGGGCGGGCGCCGCGCGCGCACTTCTCGCGCGGCGCGCCGCTTACGCCAACCACTCTCGGTTTACGCGCTACGCGACTCTAATGTTAATCAAATGTCTCTTTACGTACGCCCGGAAAACAGCTGGTACTGGAAGCAACCATAATAAAAAAACTGATTAAAAGCAAAGCGCGTGCTAGGCCGGAGGTTACGATCGGGAGTAGGCGACGTTACCGCTGCCGGCCGCGCGGTCCCCGCCCGCCCGCTACTTACTACGCTACACATCTACGGACCACTACGCTACGCTACGCTGATAGCAATCTGACTGGTGTCTCTATCATTAGCCTACTAAGGAACAAGCAATCCGCTAAGAGCTACAAAGTTTACGTAGGTTCAAAGATAATTTGGAAAAGCAAATAAACATACTAGTAAGTATAGTAAGCTAGGAGGGGGTCCAATTATTTCTAGGATACACAACTATAAGTAGGTTGATACGATAATATTTCTACCGTTCCGGAGTGGGTTTACAACAAAAGTATTGCAACGCTGACTTACCACAAATGAAATAAAGTTTTTTTGTTAAACATAATCTACTAGGTACTTTATATTGTACTCGATAGTTTTATATCGGTATAAGTAGATAGGTACCTCAGGATATTATTTATCGAATACTTCTATTGCATTGAGCTCTAACAGTTTGCAGAATTTGAAACTGCATAATCTTGAAGGAACCTTAAATCAGCGCATATCAGTTAAGTAGGTACCTAGGAACCTAGGTATAATTAGACGATAGGATACATGTTGGAGCATTAAACACGGAGTTAAGTATGGTTCATACGCATTGCGATGCCTTCGGGACCAAGTTACGTTGGCACTAAATTAAAATCACGTTATCGTTCGGAGTTTAAATTCGAAGAAACGCGTATCAGCACCTTTGGTTTTAGTCGTTTCTCTTATCTGCTAGTAGCAGGTATTGCACAGAACGATAGCGTCATTAGAACCCATAACTTTGTTACTACTAAATGTTCTCATTTCTGTGCTAGGTTCCAATGAAATTATAATATACCTTATAACCTAGCTACCTGGAATGAGCTAGTCCAAGTGAAGGTTATGGCACGTGACTATATTTTTTTCTATAAAAGTACGTTTTGGCACATAATTGTCTTACGAAGCCGAACAATGTTGGTTGAATTTTATCTTCCATAACAGAAGGAGTTATTTCTACTTTTAAGTAGTCTCTAGTACAATAATACCATATCACAGCACCATTATACAACTTTTTGCTGTATACTATCAGTTTGGTAACATTATACTGTTATTTTTATACTCAATATATAAACTCTTAACTTTATTACAACAGGACACTTTTATTTTTTTTCTTCGAAGAAAAATTGATATGTCCACATTGTAACGATTAAAGCTTATACAGATTTCCCATGTCATACTCGTACCCACCTTATTCTGCTCAGTGAATATAATATCTATCTATTCGAAGGCCTCGTGGCATCAACCCAAGAACTTGAGAAAGCGACACATAGCTGCAGTCTCCTTTCATAATTTCTTCGGTCTCAGCCGGCAAACTAACAAAGATCAATTCTGACAGACAGCATAGAACAAACAAACAGGTTTACGTTTCTAAGAAAGTAGTTGCAAAAAAATTTAATATGGTGATACTTAATACAACATCGATAATATAATAATGATTAAGTATATATAAAATCTAAACTAAACATCGAGGGATCGGACGGGGATCGCCCTTGTGGATAGAATAGAATTGTTAAGAAAGCGACATTGCCGGGTGCCAACGGTGGCGGTTGCCGCGGCGGACGCGCCCCGCGCCACCGGGCCTCATAGGGCCTAGAGGTTCGGCCAGGATTCGCGCGTCTCCACAGGATCGACGAATAAGCGTTTAGCGCGTTAAGGTAATATTGAGCGAGGGGCATTTCCTCACTGCCATGGCGGTGTGCTGCAGGGCGTTGTACCCGGCGGAGGTGGCGCCCTGGAGCGTGCTCCAGTGCGCAGTCACTTGGCTATGGGATGCACTGCTAGAGCCGCCTGGAAAGTGCCTTACCACTCCGCTGCTCAGCTGCTGCAAGATCCCCGAGCCCTGGGAGCCGCTGAGGCACGCTGAGGGCCGCCGCGATCGGATAGATTGCATCGAAGACGTCAGCAGAAACGGTACGCTCGACGAAGTGTTTGGCATCGAGCCGCCCTATACAGCAAAATGTTTAATTATACATTTGTAATTCAAGGGTGGCATGCGACGACCGGCATTTAAGTTAAATATCCTACATATGACATTGCTTAACCGCGACTAAAGTGACTTCATAGTTCCTCTAAAAACCCCTTAATGTTTTGGACTTGAATATGTAGGTAGTTAATATATCAAGACGTCATTACGTCAGATGACTAGTTGCATCGTGCATCTTAACTCCACTAAAGTTAGCCGTACTGCAAGTGTCGCGTGTGTAAACCACCCAGGACAATGATAAATGAGGAACGAAAAAGATGATAACAACAGATTGAATTATAGCAGGATGAGTTCATTTGTGTACTTATTAATCGATTTGTGACACATAAGTACCATCACCATCGACACGAATGGATGCGCATACGACAGCTTATATACTATGCATGCCGTACAGTATTTTACCTACTTCTAGCGTTTCAAAGCGTGTTGGAGGCTCATGAATTTCGTTTCATGTGTAGTACTACTCTACTATTTGAGCACGGAGATGTTGCCAGATCGAAGTGGTTCTGCATTTAATAAGCCAATCGAGGCAGTTTAATAACACCTTAGTACGAACCAGATGAATAGGTAGGCAGGCACACGATTAATATAAGTATAGGCAACATCTTAGTGTAACATTAGGTACTAAAGTCATGAAGTTTACGTTCCAGCACAGAAAAGTATCGAGCCTGCGCGATTCGCAACGACTAACAGTAGAGAGGAACCATACTCACGATCATGCTCCGTGCAAGCTGCGTAGAAGAACAAATAGCAACAGTGAATGAGACAGCGTTATACATACGTAGCCTAGTATGAATGAATAAAAGTATGAATTCTTACTTGCTTAGTTCCTCTCATGACCACATTCAACACAAAATACCTATGAAACCTGCCGAGCTGTGAGCTCTATGTGTTAGCAAATTTAAACAAGAAAACCAATTTGTATACTGCCAATTGTTTTATACAATTTTGTAGAAAACGTACCGAAAGTGTAATTTGCCTACAATTTTGCTATCCGGTTCGGGATAATGTGTGTGTCAACATGGAGTAGACGCGCCCGCAGGTATCGCATTGTACATGGACAGAGACAGCGGCATTCGTCGGAGCCAGGTGTTCGCCTCCTAGCACAACATGGTACGATACATTTAACGCGGTGAGGCGTCATGCATCGCAGTTTTCACAAAACAATACCTTTAACAAACATGCATCACTTCATTTTCTCTTGAAGGTTGCTTGCGTCCGGCGTCTCGCAGGAGTGGAAGTAATAGCGTTGATGCGATGTGATGAAAGGTCTAATGATCGGATAGATGTACAGTCGAACATGATGTTGTAAACGCCAACCAGGTTCGTGCAGATGTGTATGATTATGTGAACGATCGGACACTATCTCTCCCAGTCAGTATGGGAAGAAGACAACCGCAGAAGAGACAGACCACATCAATGTTATATAAGCTGTTCAAACTCGACATTCAATACAGGGATCGGGGGCATTCACGCAGCCAGCCAGGCGTACGTGGCATTCTGTGTACTTCACTTACGACGCATTGCGACGCCGACGGCACGGACAGGCTCGAGCCTGACCCGCCTCGTCCCCTGTACTGGTAGCCCTGCCAAAACAACTACTGTCACTACCGTCGTCACTTTCATCTCAGTCTTCCACATCATTACCATTAATAAACTCTACTCGAAGCCCAGAGTTCAGTACCTAGATTATTGATTGTAGGTAGGTATGTAGGTATGTTGTTCAATAAACCTATTTTGTGTAAAAATAAACGTGCAAAGCGAATACTAAATGAAATGTTGTAACTTACAGTAGGCGGTGAAAGATTTACGGCTGAACCGCGGCGTTCCTGAGGGCCGATGCTGGAGTGTCGGCGAGTGGGCAGCCCGGTGGTCCCTCCCGGAGTGCCGCCGGGAGAGGAAGCGCACGACGGAGCGATACGGATCTTAGGCGTCATCAGAGTGTTGTCCGAAAGACGGCGGTTCGGGAAAGCGCTTGCAACTCGAAGGAAGTTGTTATCATTATTGGTAGAGTTATTGGAGCCGAAGAACCACTGCCCGATGCCTGTGCCTGAACAAATTAAAAATTATGATATTTGTTATCAACTACGGGGATATAAGTGAAGAGTCAAACGCTTACTCTTGAAGCCGCCGACGCTACCGGTCGGCACGCTAGGCCCGCTCACGGAGTTCTTGCGGGCCATATCTTCTGCGCTTGAAGTCTTCCGTTGCTCGACCCGCAAGTTAGGAATGTTGAAGGGTGGGACGTTCATGTTGTCCGTGCTCATTTGGTGGCGCAGAGTGCGGTGTCGCTCGGGACTCGACAGGGACAGACCGTCCACTTTCAGCTTGTAGCGCTGGTTCTTATCGATGTTGTCCAACATGTCGTACAGGATCTATTCCGTGTCAAATAAATATCATATAAAATATCAGCGGATCTAAAAACCCCATTATTATGTATGAAATATACCTCCATAAGGTTAGTGAACTGATCGACGTTCAGAGCCGGATTGACCGTTTGCGGAGCGAGCGACGGTATCATCTTCGTGGCCATCACGTTTGTAGTAAGGCCAAACTTTCTTTCCATAAGCATTGATTTGTATAGTTCTGTAATAGTCACATTTAATAATCTCAACCCAACAAAGCAATGTGCAAAAACTAATTATTATTTGTGTAATTCGCTTTAGCCACAAAATGTACGGAAAACAATCGCAGGGACGATAGAGTTCGCATGGAGGCAACAAATGATTCGACTATTTCACTAAACGCTAATGCTGGAAACGACATTTAATTTTGTCAACTATAGTTGAGAATGTGACAACCATTTCGGACACGGAAATTTGCGAAAGAGTAAATTATTTAACCGGAGTCTTTAAACATATTTGTGGCAAAAATATTGAAAAAGGCTTATAAACGCATGTCCGAATTGGCTTTCGTATACTAAATAATGTTATGGTTATACTTACTGACGACACGATTGATAATGTCAGGGTCGCTGAGCCTCATGCTTAGCAGAGTCGGAATCACCTGTTCCAAGATGTGGGTCCTCTCGAGGCGGACCATAATCTTTTCGTAAAATCCGAGGATGAGGCTTATGATTTTCACGTCACTCTGATTCTTTTCCAGTACTATTTTCACTTTGCCGAGAACAATTCCATGCAGTGCTCTGTCGTTGATGTAATCGGATACGCATTGGATAGCGATCAACGATGCTGTCTGTAAGTAGCGAAATAAAAACTTTTATTTATTTTAGAAAATTTCAACTTAACAATAATATTATAGAAACAAAAGAAAGTACAAGTTTTCACAGATAAACTGACACATTAAATTAAAAATACGAGAGCTATCTGGAAAGATAGGAATTAAATCTTATTAACATTTACTGGCCAGTACTGGCTAATAACAATTAATTGCTAATTACATAACCTGTCTGCTCCGATAGACGCCATTTTTACTTACCTGTATTTGGTTTGTGTTGTTATCGAGAGCGTTGAACAACAGCGGCATAATTTCTGTGTTGACTTCTTGCTTTTGGCATTTCTTTAAAATTATATGCAAGTTCTCCAGTATGGTTACAGAGGCTTGAATGCTCTTAGGAGAATTCATTAAATTCCTGTAATAAAACATTGTAGTGGTGAATCAACATTTAGGTATTTGTAATGAATCATGTTAAAAGCAGTCATGTTATTACTCGGTTTCTGAATATGAATACCACCTCGTCAGTGAATAAAACTGTAACTGAAAATGTCAAAATCAAGTGTTTTCTGAATATTTATCTGTTTGTCTGTACATATCATCACGCTATAACCATAGGGGGTCGAACAGCAGAACATAATAAAAAAAAACTGTGCTGTTTTTTGGGGATCAAAATCTGCGCCAGCGAATCTTCGGGTAACGGTAAGTGCGTGGTAATCATAAAAGTGAATACTTACACGGGGCTTTTTAAATTGTTATAGTCAATAGTAATCGCACCGTCCTTTAAGAAGCAACATAATTAAATAATTAAAACTAATAATTAATTAACAGAAAATAACAGGGGCTTACTTTACGTGCACAAATTTACTTAAATGCTCCTTAGTTGTTCTTTTCTTAGAAGTCTCTCGTGGCGCTATTGATTTCGAATAAGCCATCCTATATGAAATACATTTTATAAGTGCCCAACATAAAGTAATATCGTCTCATGTAGGTATAACATTCAGTATCGGTAATAGAGAAATGTTTACCTAGAATTAGGATGCTTAAAACTTGGATTAAGTGGTTACAATTCGTGAAAGTAGCGCAAACAGAATATAGGTAAATTGACACTCTCACATTGTAAATAGTGTCCACACATAGGCTGCTATATATTTTAAACGCATCGAGGCTTTCTGATATGAGTTACCTACCAACAATCATATGAAAGAAACCATCCTCTATTATCGATACTAAACTATTAAAGGCCTGCTTAAAGCCGGAATCCCACCGCGGTGCACGGAGAGGCCACGCACACGGCCACGGCTACGTTTTGCAAGAAAATGTGTGGATGACGTCATTTCTTGCGTAGCCACTCCGTGCACCGCGGTGGACACGATTGCATACATTTTCTTGCAAAGTGAAGCTTGACCCACGTGCGTGGCGTCTCCGTGCGCCGCGGTAGGTTTCCAGCTTAGATGTGTACCTAATCACACTGCGAAGGTCCATGAAACCTTTTTACCACCACGTAACAGAGTGTGCGGGCCTTCGTCGTGTGTATCGGTAGCAGGTTTACCAACGATGATACACCCTACGCAAATGAAAATTAGATAGAGAACTTTTTATTGCTTCACTACACAACCATCACCATATACCTACAGGCTGTCTTGCGGCTATGAGACACAAAGGATAAGTACCTACTTTATATACTGTGTAAAGCTAAGATAAGATACTCGACTGGGTAGTTTGCCTCATGGAGATATTATTTTATTTTAAAAGTAAGTAATTACTGCGAAGCTACCCACGTATAGGACCGATCCACGAAATCGAACCGACCAGCTGGCCTACTCCGAAATACGAACCTAACGTTTCGGCTGACGGATTGTCGTGGATTTGACATTTCTTCTTTCGTTTTTCTCTACGATTTGACATTGTTTTGATCGTAAATCAAATCCGTACTTCGGACGATCCGTCAGCGACGTATTTCGGAGTAACCCCCCAGGATATAAAAAACAACACCTGTGTTTTACTTTCAAAAATAAAATAATATTTCTATGAAGCAAGTTACCCTATATCTAGTCTCTCATCTTAGCTATCTACTATAGGTATTTAAACTATTGTCCCTCCGTATCTCATAATCCTGAGACGCCTATTAAACAGAAATATAGTCGTGTTTATTACTAAAAAGTTAGAACGTTACACATGTTTTGAACGCGCGTCCTGTCGATTTTTCTTGATTTAACGATATCACGCGTGCAAAAATGTTTAACTTTTGGTAATACTTAGTATGTTGTGAATGGTTTCTTACTTAAGCGTGGGTAGCACATAGTGTGAAAACTCCTCCTGCGTGGCCTCGTTGGTGAGCCAGATGATGGGCTGCAGGACGGCGGCCAGGACCTCCGCCGTGCGGACCTCGAGTTGCAGCGCGGGCCACACATGCTGCCAGCGCAGTTTCTAAAATACGTCACAGTACAATCGCCTGCACATTTGGAAACATTTTCAGCATAAGCTGATTTCTCTTTAGCACGGGTGACAATAACAGAGAGCTCAGCTTATGCTGGAAATGTTCCCTGAGATGTGCAGTCGACCATACCTCTACAATTATTCTCTCCGTTTCCTTCTCCCTGTAGGTAAAACATCTGATAAAATGTTAGAATATACGGGGAAACGATAAGTGTTTACAAACGATTATTTTGTAGGTATTAAAAATAGTCACTAAATGGCGTAAATATTTTATACGATAAAGTTGCGAGATATTCCTTTCATTTTCAGTTCATTTTATTGATACTTTTAAAATTTATTCCAAAACTTTATTGTAACTAGACAGTTTACTGATGAGTAAAATTATATAAATAATAAAAAACAAAACATTGCTATCATGATTATGGATTTTAAGGTAGTAGTCTTCATTCTTAAAAAAAATTGTAACTCGCCGTCCGAGCGCTTTGGATGTCTAGATTGGTCGAAGGCGCACTAACCCCGCCCACAATTTTTGAGAAAATAGGTATCGAAAATAATTAATTGTGACATGAAAAACTATTGCATCACAAAATCCTACTATGATTTTTAAGGTATTATTTTTCTCCATCTTTTAGTGAAAAAAATAATTAAAAATTCCAGGCCGTTTAGAAGGCGATAGAAATTTAAAGACGAAAACAGCTTCACTTTGATATTTTTTACACACAGTAAAATAGCACGTAGCACTTTTTCCTACTTAAAATTTAAAGATGAAGGTAAGGTAAGGTGAAGTTTAATAAATTTGATATTTTTTCAAATTTCTTACCCTCTAGTCTAAGAGGGTATAGCCTCCAATCATGCCTGTTTACGGCGAGTCCACCCTATAAATAGCCATTGATATGTAATTGTAATCAGTAAAGATAATATAAACAGTAAGTATTTAGAAGGCACATCACTAGTTTTCCCTTACGATCACTTTAAACTATAAAGATGACTTAAAACTATTCCTTTGAAATACGGCGCCAGCGGCGAAGCCACTGACATTGTATGAGTTTGAGTATAAAGAGATAGGCTTCCGCTAAGCTGCTTTGTGCGATATCCCGGAAAAAGTAGACGCAATATTAGGATGTCCTTAGATGGTAAGCGCCGCAAAAATCCTTAGTGTAATAATTACTTTCTGCTGGCCATTTACACGATGGCAGTAATGTGACAATACAGTAACCCATTCCAGTTCTTGCTACTGGGCTCGTGTGGACACTAGTTTAATACCAGTCTAGAGCTGACTTCGCGCTTTATTTTATTTTTATTTTCGGTCAGTTCGGTTCGGTTCGGTTCGGTCACCACCACCAGTTTCAGACATTATCAGTGAACTGACTTACTGGGTTGATCCCGTCTACAGTACCCATTGGGCACCGACATTCCGAATCACTGGGTTCAGTCGCTGCCATCATGTAAACCAAAATAGAGTCCCCTAACTATTGTGAAACCGAATATCTCTAATATTATCGTGCATACTTCATTATGAATCGTAAATTATTGGCGGTTGGCATGTTGACTCAAGAGGACTGTTAGCAGAAAGCCAACAACATGTTGACCGCCAAGAATTTATAATTTATAATAAAGAATTCACTAAGATAATATTAAAGACCAATGGTTTTCCATGGGGTTTTTGCTAGCAGACTCGGGGGCCAGACAGGTAAATCCCCAGAGAAGATCTATAGAGTTATTAAATATTCAATAGACACTACCTCACAGCATCCTACGAGGAACTAGAAGTACACTAGAAGTGTTAATTTCTAGGCAGACACTGCAACAGTACGCCAACTTTAAACCGCTGAAACTACATCCAAGTTACGTTACATAGATTAAATACTTAATTTTGTCTAATTATAATAACTTGTATAATGTAGAACGTTATATTTTATCTTCGTATCTGCAAAACGTGCCTGATAAGTTCATAACATGACCATGGTAAAGTGTGGAGTGGGTAAAGACCTTTTGACACGGATGCTTATTATTATTATACAATACAATCGTTTTATATTGTCGATCGCCAGTTATAATAATAGACCACTATAAGAAACAGACGCTCTAAAACAGCGGATACTTACCTATGGCGTGAAAAACATATTAATGTATTGTTTATTTATTATCACATGAAATATTATTAGGCAGCTGTTCGTGTTTAATTTGGTAGATATACATACCATACCATTAACGAATACCTAAATATGTTTTAAATGAACTTTACAACATTTTATTAGGTGATAGAACTAGTTGCTAGTTGCTCCAAGTGACGAATTTAAATGTACAAGTGAACTAGCAAATGAAATACATTCAATCTAATAGCTTCCTTGACAGCACTCGCGGTTGGAATTGGCCGCCTCCACACTGCTCCGTGTGCCGGAAACATTTAGAAATGAGCAATGACTCTCAGTAATTACATTTGCATACATGGAAACGTTGCGAAGACTAGCTATCTCGCTATTTACGTCAGGTCCAATCTGTGTATATTAAAATGGTGTCTCTACCAGTCTCGTTAGGTGCGTCTAAAATGGCGACAGACGCGCCCGACAAATCATTATATGACTTTATATCCACGTGGTCAGACGTCATCACTGATTACTCGGACACGCTCTTCTATATATTTAGACGCAACCAATCAACTGAACTGTGTGATTTGATGTAATGGAATAACAATTAATTGTGTCAAGTAAAACCATACAACACTAACTATTCTACAAATCAAAGCATGACTTCCGTCTGCTGCAATCGTACTTACTGATAGGCTCTTCCAAGTAAAGGGAGCCGAAGCGAAATCAAAATACGACGTACAAAACAAAGGCAAGCGTCCCCCAGGGCTCTCTATTGACACTGTCTTATACACTGCCGACCGCCCACTATTATATCATTCCCACTATTCGAAAATAATAGTCCTGGTCGCCAGTGACAAAGAAAGATCCACTAAACGATACATAAACACTGCGAATAGGGCTGAACTTAGTGATGATGGCTTTATACCTACAGGCTGACTGGTTGAACACTTTACATATTGATATAGAGTGCTCAGTACTCGATTCTTGTTCTATTATGTAAAAAAATAGGTGCCTAATATTTGCCTAATTTATCTTCAATTATCCACTCAAAACAATAAGTGTGGTCAGGATCGTACCTCCTTGATTTGACGTACCTATCAAGTGTCATTAACTCCGTTCGCGCAGAACACGCGTACTAGCGATAGCGGTGCCCACAATTTCCGAGTTTTAGCACATTAATTTAATTAACGTTTTCTCTCTAGTTAATTGGTATTTTTATAATTTTATTTTTTAAACGTTTCATGTTACCATAAATTATCATGTCCTTCAATATGTAAAGTGTTTAACCAGTCAGCCTGTAGATGTAAAATTAGTAGAAGTCACTAAACAGTTAAATAATAATGGATGGAATGGATTTATCCATTCCATCCATCAAGCAATCAGGCCAGAAGCTTGGTGGTGGTTACAAAATTGAAAAAAAGGTTGATTTTAATGATAGCCAAAATCATGGACCAGTTACTAAGGGGACCGGCCCTAAGCAAGTCAGCCGAGTGGTCGGCCTAGTACTAACACCGACATAAAACGAAGCGAGTAGTTCAACTGTTTACCGGTAAATAGTAAAATGAAAATGAAAAAACAATGACCACGTTTTGTTTCATACAAATATCTAATAAGGGCACCTCTTTCTTTAGTCTTTACTCTGTGGCCAAAATACAGAACAACCGTCGGAGGTGGTTAATTTGCAAAATAAATATTGAGTTAATAACAACGCTGAATATTAAATTTGTTTACGTGAACTGCTGCAGGGTATCAAGGTCGACTGCTAATTGTTAGTAAACGTGTAATATATTTCAACCGAACAGCTATATGCTTACGGCACGTAATTGGTTATAAATATGAAAAAAATATATTAAAATACTTATAAAAAATATTTAAATGATCTAACAACATCCTTGAATTTAGATTTTAGGTGATAGTAGGTTGCGTTAGTGTTTATATAGTTATTAGAGACAGGTGCGTTAATAAACTGTTCAATAGTTTATACTTTGTTGCACCTACTTTCAAATAATAAATAATGCCTAACTTATGTAGCTTAGCTTTAAAAAATATCAATTAGGTATAAAATACAATATTTTCGTGTATTTATTCAAATGATCAGATATAATATAATCTAAATAAAATTGAAGTGTCTGCTTGTAATGGCAAAATAACAGCTTTTTACAAAACGTATATTGCGGTAACTATAACAAAAAATCTATTTTTAAAATATTTGCCTGTCTGTTTATATGTTTGTCCCAGCTAATTTCCGAAACGGCTGGACCGATTTTAATGGGACTTCACTGGGAGATAGCTAATGTTATAAGGAGTAACTTACTTTTATACTACGTTACTTTTATTTTAGCAAAATAAGTAGGCATTGCGCAACAAAAATAAAATCCATTAAATTTCACGCGGGCGTAGTCTCTGGTAACTAATCTTGTCTGAAAATGTACGCGTACGAAGTTACGGGCACAGCTAGTTACTAAATAAACCTGCTCAAAGGTACAACGACAAAAAGGTCGGCGTATCATAGGCCTACCCGTTCATCAGAGAACGATAGATACTTCGTAATTAGTTTCTTTCATCGGAAACCCTTCCTCCTTAAAAAGGGTTTTACAAAACTTGCGAATGAAGATGAGTTCTTTTACGAAAATACGGCGTTTTTTCATAATGTTGCTATACCGTGAGTTTATTGGTTTGCTAGAGTTACACAGTCGTAATACTTTATGTATTTAGTTTCTTGGGAGGCCGATTGGCCTCTACAATTGGAATGTTTTCTAATAGTGGTTGATTTTTGTAAATTACCTAACTCATAATGTACCAATTATTTATTATATAATGTAAAGATTCTCGCTATAAAATTTTGATAAAAGCAATAGTGGGGATAGAGTGGGTAGTGTCCTCTCTCTGTAGCTTTAGAAAAGCTTGTAAACATTGTGTAAGCTTGACGTTATAATCTCATCTAACTCACCTTTGGTATGTATGGCAAGGCGTCGATCAGTGTGGTATGGTAGAAGTTTGACTTCTGGTTTGGATCTTTCATAGTTATGACGTCCAGAAACTGCATAGCATGAATGGCTGGCTCGCTCTGGCACCTGGGAATAAAGATGAAATATATTGCTGCGCTGTAACTTATTATATAGGTACCTTACCTACCCTCCGCAACGGTGACTACCTATGATCTGACACATGACTTGTCACTCGTCTGAACTTTACTAAAAATATCATGTCGAGGTCACGCCAGATAGGCGGTGTGACAATCCGAGTGACTAGTATCGTGCCAGATGATATGTTTATTTAGTTTAGTTTATTCACGTTTACTGGTTTAGGTACCTACGTGTTTTTTTTTTCATGTTTTTTTTTTGTTTTGAATAATTATACAGGGTTATTGGAAAAACACTAACAACCTTGCTGGACTGTATTACAGACATCTTAACCAACAACTATCGTTCTATGACTTTTTACAAAACAATAATAATGTTTTTCCAATAACCCTGTAGATCTGTTTATATTTCATGTTGGTTAAAATAATGCAGCTTTATGCTTGGTGTTCATTACAAACGCGTTGAATTGAACCGCACTAAATCTTTTATGAAATATGCGTCGCTAGCCGTCGATTTATTTATTGATCATTCGCGATATAGGTAGTTTATGCCGCCGGATGGCCGATAAGGATGTTGGAAATGGCAACATGGAGCGGAGGCATACGGTCTTCCTGGCAATCGCCGGGTTTAATATACCTAGCTCTATTTTATTTTTATAAGAGAAAGTTCCATCCATATACTCATCCGTCGGCAGAGAACAGAGATTACCTAAGAAAATTTACATTTAATGTATGTATCTAAGGTATATAACTTAAGGTTAAGCTTAGGCTATTCGTCTGCGACGGTACCTTCTTAAAACTGGTACTCATTGGTGATTTATTTCGTAACTAGTTTCTTTTTAGTAGCGTCGGGGACGAAGGGCCTTAGATATAATAAGATAAAATTTATTTCACTGGTCGACCTTTTCGAAGTCCAGTTATTTCCAAAATCAAAGTTCTTTCCAGTGTTGCCGTTGGCTATTTTTAGAATTATCGTACACAAGAGTGAAAAATATCATATTTGATAAAAACGATACCGTATCTTGTATCATAAATACGAAGTAATAAATCTTTTAAATTTGATATGATTAAATTACCGTATTTGTTAGCATACGGTGAAACCGGACCGTAAAGAGTGCAATTTAAAGGCCTTATTATTGTACGTAACGGTAATTACCGTAGGTACTTTTGGCAACACTGGTACTTTCTTGTGTTGGTTTTCCAGAAACGATTGATTGTTCATACTTGAAATACTTGATGAGCGGCAGCAGCTGCGTGGTGGGGCGCGGGTGAGGGTCCCTCGCCAGGAGACGCTGCACCGCCTCCTGCAGGGCGCTGGGCACCCGCGGCAGCAGCATGTTCACTTGCTGGTCCAGCTAAACGTATTGTCACATTTTAGGAGGAAACGCGGTCGGCAAGAAATTCCAAGAATACTTCGTTATTAGCCACATCCAGATGTCTCACATGCCGCGCGAGGCAAATGCGCGTCCTACATCACTTGAGCGCTGTCATTAGCCTCGCCTAATTTGGCATAGTCATGAGACAGAACGATGTCAAACGTGTCACCGCACACCCGAGCACAAAATTTTGACGTCGGAACGCATACTTACATATAACGTCATAACATGAGTGCTCGGGCGAGGCATGCGAGGTATCTGGATGCACCAATTAGCTACGTCCAGAAGTGTCACATGCCGCGCGAGGAAAATTTTCCTCGCGGTGTTTGACTTGCCTCACGTGAGGCAAATGCGCGCCCTGCCTCACCTGAGCACTCACATTTGCGTCGCCTAGTTTGGCAGTCGTGAGACAGAACGATGTCAAACGTGTCAAACTGATTGATCGGGTATACCTTTCCCTGTCTAGAGTGTCAGTTGCCTCGCCATTTGCCTCGCGCGGCATGCGACTGAGGCAAACGTCGTGCTTCGCGAGGCATGTGGGTGAGCAGCCTCGCGCTGCATGTGACACTTCTGGTCGTAGCTATTAACGTACATTTATTACTTTCCCACTTCCTCAAACTTCCTTGAGTAAGAGAAGAGAAAGATATAGACGTGGACTATGTAAAATTGATGACAATAACATTTCGTAGTTCCCTTTTCCTTGGTCGAAAACTGGATTAAATAAAGTTTATTTTTATTTTTTATCAAGTTGTACGATTTTTAATTCTAGTAATTTTAGAAGGCTCCCAGTTCTTGTAATATATATTATATGGAAAAAAATGAAAAACAACAGCACGGCAGTGGTAGATTAAATCGTATGGTAGGTTTACAAATATTGGCTCTAGTGTCATTACATTATCCAGGGATTGAACAGGAGAATGCGTTTGTATTTCCTAACTAGGTAAACGCCGTGCGCTCGTATTTTTTTTGTAGAGCTTATTTTGGCGTAAATAAAGATTGGTTATTTAGGTACTGCCTGTGTTGTAAGATCGACGTAATCAGTTCAATATAATTCGTTGATTTCACATAGTCATACGAATGTGGATACCAAAGAATTTGTAAAAACAAAACGTAGACTCTTTTGAAGTAAAAGACGTAAGTACCCACGGCCCACCTATTTATCGTACGTTTTTTTCCACGGATATCCAGATCCCAAAGTATCTACGTAGTTCCTACAACTTATTTTTCTTTGTTGAATAAATTAAACTATGTCTTAGTTTTTTGTATTTTTTTAAATTCCTTCATTCGTTCAAAATGAAAACTTAAAAAGCTTCTGTTATCGGTTCTGTTTTCTGAGAATGTCTTTAAGTAAAAGCCAAGGCAATTAAATCGTTATTATCGGTGATTTTCTTAGAAATTTTCTACTTTCCGCTCGAATCACTGCGTCAAGCGGTCGTTATAGTACCTATCCGGCCTACTATAACGACAACTACTACCTATTACTACGTAAGTATTGTAATTTCCGACACAACTGTAAAATATTCTTACAAATTAGATGTAAGGGCCGCCTCATGAACACGTGTGGCCTCGTGTCACTCATGAGTGGAATAGGTAATAGAGCTGTGCTAAATTAAGTCATATACAGTAACATAGAGTAATTAAACGTCTTGTCTCTCACCAGATCCACTAATGAACGTCTCAATACAAATTCAAGTCACACTAATGTCACGAAATTTTAATGTTACTTTGATTCGTGAGTGGCGAATATTTTTGTACTCAGTTGTAGCTCGTAAGATGTGTCCATATGGCGCGCATGCCTCACCCGGGCACTCATATTATGACATTACGTCTATGCGTTCCGACGTCAAAACTGAGTGCTCGCGCGAGGCATGCGCCTGATGAAGACGCCGCCATTAGCTACGTCTACAACACGCACATGCCGCGCGAGGCTGCTCACCCACATGCCTTGCGAATCATACGCGGTTGCCTCAGTCGCATGCCGCGCGAGGCAAATGGCGAGGCGACCTACGCTCTAGAGACTCTAGACAGAGAAGGGTATACCTACTCCTGGATATGTAAGAATGGTTGATATCACATAAAAATTCAAATAAATACAGGTTTTTCATGCATCTATGTATTGATTATACTGTGATACAGTATTAGGTATTGCTAATACGGCGGCTGGTGGAACATCACGTATGGTTCTAATTTTAATGTAAACTACTCACAATAGATATAGATAACACTATAGAGATAGATAATTTGAACCATGTACCATTTAGATACGCAATAAAGATTTTTTATTAATATTAAAATTAAGTATTCACAAAAAAAAACTTTATTTGCGGCACATTTTGTAGATTTTCTATAAGCATTTACGTAAATGTTTCGCTAATTTGATAAGTACTAAGGGCAGGAAAGGGCTAAGTACCTAGGTAGCAAAAACGACAACACAATGCCCCATACCTACACGTTGCCCGAATGACACATGGTCGCCGCGTTTGCCCGAAGATGGTTCATTTGATCGAAAGCTTATAAGCGCGAAAGATCTAAATTTCAAATTTAATATCAGGGTATAAGTCACACGGTGCAAGAGTTGAACTTAGGAGAACTTAGGTAATTTACCATCAGACCGACATTGATCGTCGTCAGTAACTTGATATCTACCACTCGAAACTTACACTTTATAATATTGCAAGAGTTTTCTGACTGCACTTCGAAATAATTAAATGTAAACCATTTAACTAAATTAAATCATTCCGCTTGTAAAGCGAAAACTAATTTGTTTCATGATAGGTACCCACAAGATGTTATGCTTCAAATTGGCACAAGGTGCTCTTTGCAGAGTACAAATTCATGTTATACTTCTATATTCCACACAGATCAATCTAAGATAACTTCTAAATTAGGTATTTGTGAAGGACTCCAGTCCTTCAATTATAACCAAACCAATAACCAAATAAGGGCCTTATCACACTAACGGTTGCAAAGCGGTTTCAAAGCGGAGCGGATGCAGAGCGGGTGCGCAGCGAAGACATCGCGGTTGCGCAACGCAACGCAACTCAACGCAACGCATCGCAACGCAACGCAACGTCTTCGCTGTGCACCCGCGGCGTGTTCGCTGCGCCTCCGCTCAGCTTTGAAACCGCTAGTGTGATAAAGCTCTTATTGCTTGTGCCCTGCAACACTTTATTTAGCTTACATTTAATCTACTTTTTTTTTTATAAAATATACTTACGAATTCGATCTGTTTCATGTAGAGCATCGGGTTGTTATTGGCCTGAATGAGCGGCTTGCCGTTGTTGAACACCGCGCAGATGACGAGACCCAGCGAGAACATGTCTGACAGGATACTGCACTGGCCGTTAGTCTGCACCTCAGGAGCTACAACAAAAACAAATACATATTCAAGGGACCGCAGTAATAAGTGTATTTTTATTAAATGATATTCTAATCATCGCTATTTTAGATGGGGAGGCGAGCGTGCAATTCGGTAGATGAGATGATAGGAAGAATACATTGTTCTAGATGTTTCCACTTTCAGCGGTGGGGGAAGTGTATACGTGAAAAATATATTTTTTTTTGTATAAAGAGCAATGACATAAAAATACTCAAGCTTGTCAGATATTGATACTTTTCATGCTCCAACATGATAAATTGAACAAAAAAAAATACTCGAGCGCGTCAGAATTTGTATGCATCTATAGGCTATGGTAACTGCTTAAAATCAGGCGGGGCGTAAGTTTTATTGCCACAGCAGTACACTATTAAAAAAAAAAAAACTGAGGGGGTGAAAAAGTGAAACTTCCAGATGCTCCCATTTCTTAGACTGACGATCAAATTAGCAAAATTGACATTTTTGACACTTCTTAGCTAGTAATGAATCCCCCTTATCTTAATCTGACGAGTTCGAGTATTTTAAGATGGTCTATTTTTTTTTTGGTGCCCCTGAGCACACCAATATTAAGGGCTCATAATTTTTTGAGGTTCTTATCAATATGTAAGCTATCTCCCTTATCTTAATCTGACGCGCTCGTGCAAATCCAGAAACCCCTTCTACGGCTCCCCTACTATTTCTTATTTTCTTCCAGGCCATTTCCCATCCCTTCAAGATCTCTATGATATGGGCAGATTATAATTAACGCTCGCCTAATAAACACATAATATGATTGATTATACCTAGGTATCTGTCATTTGACCATAACGTTGGAAATATGTATTATATCTAAGGAAGGTGTATTTGACGGGCCCGTTGGCGTGGTTGGCGTGATGGCGCCTTTCACGCTGCAGGTCGTAGGTTCGATTCCTACCCGGGACATGCATTTGTGTGCATGAACATGTCTGTATGTCCCGAGTCTGGTAGTGTATATGTATATTAATTATGTATTTTACAAATAAAAAAGTAGTGGATGTAGTTATATCAGTTAGTTATCTGGTTTCTATAGTACAAGCTCTGCTTAGTTTGGGATCAGGTAGCCGTATGTAGAAAATGTCCCAGGATATTATTATTATTATTATTTTCCATTACTTGTTGTATTTAGTAAACAAACTTGGCATGTAATTTGTCAGACGTTATACCTACTTAGTACTAGTACATATTGACTAACATTTTTAAACTATATTTTTCTTAAAGTTAATTTAAACATTAATTCATATATTATGCTAAAGAAAAAAATCACTTACATTCTCTATAAGTCTTTTATAAATTGAAGACGGTGTTTTACTAATAAGCAGACTGAATATTTATAAAGTCTACCCCCCAAATTCATAGAGATTTTAGCCAGTTTACAATGGATTTCAAAAGCATTTCTAGGAACAAAGGTGATTTGTAATGCAATTGCAAGTCGATCATAACTTTCTATGAATTTGGGGGTACGTCTATATTAAAATATTTCTTAAATTGAGGTGCCTCTCCGGTAAGGTCCGACCGAGATCTCGGTCTCGGTCTCGGTCTTGGCCGTTCTCGGGTAAAATTTACGTTTCGGTCTCGACGAAAATGTTGGGAGAATCTCGGCCGTGGCCGCTTGACTAGAGAATTTTAGAGAAGTCTCCGGTGAATTTTTGAAGTACTACTCTTAAGTATGGTAGTGTCAACACCATAATTAATCACGTGTTAGTATGATTTACGTCACGCACGATCACGTGGAGTACCTACTGTAGTGCACCCACATACGGCTGATGCTATTTTGATCACAATGTAATAGGGGGCGAGCCTTTTGTCATTATATGCACATATGCGAGGGGATTCAGGCCATCCACCACGCTAGTTCAGTGCAAGTTGGCGAACTTCACTCGTCTTATCAAAACACGTGGGGTATCCTTACAATTTTATATTTCAACGTTGATCCAGTGATAATCTTGTTTAGAATTACACTAGATGTGCCTGCGACATCGCACGCCTAAATTTTGCAAAATGATTTTCAGTATTTTTTTAGATTTTTTTTTTCGCTGACTGTAAATATTATTTTTCCAAAATCTGTAAATTCCGTTCAGAATAACTCAAGAAGTTATGGATAGTTTCCTAGGAACGTTTTCTTATAACTACAACGGTGAAAGTATCTGCCCTTACTGTCCCGTCTCAAAAATCCACCCAGCATACCACAGCACGCATATAGTAAAAAGCTGTTATTTTGATATTACAAACAGATACTTCAATTTTATTTATTTGTATATATAGAGTATAGATGATATTGATAACATGACAAAGATAAACACAAAATCCTATAGATGCCTACATATATTATATAGGTATATTGCGTAGTAGAGCTTAGAATTTGCAACGAATAATGGCCACAGGGGTCTGTCGGTCAGAGATTGAATGCAACGCAAGGTCGCATATAGAGAGCTGTATTAGACGTATAGGCAGTAGCTAGTGGTTCCGAATAACGATGACACGTGCAGGCTAGAACAAAGGGAATGGAACGTTATAGAAGTACCTATAACGATCCTAGTGTAATACAGCAATCGACGGACGAACTACCTTACAACAATAGATAGATAATTCTTTATTATTCCCCCACTATAAAGAAAAATAACGAATAGAATAAAAATAATAATACAGTAAGTGGAAAATGGGCAGCCTTATCACTAATAGATACAGTATTTTTTTTTAAATATTCGCATAAAACGAGAACAAAATTATAATAATAAATAAATATTTCCAGACAAACTCACCAACTTTACGATCCCAAACTAAGCAAAGCGTGTATTATGGGTACCGTACAATGGACTGAGGGTGATCCCAGAGTCACCGAGACTAGGGCAAATTACGAAAGGGCCGTGTCCGAAATTTGCCTCTGGTGGGAATTGAACGCGCAACCAGCCGATGCAGTGAGCCGAGCGGCCTACGCTCAAACCACTACGGCAAGCGGCCGTCAAATATAAATAGGTAGGTATAGTTATTTTGTGGACTACTACTTTTTTATATTTTACTTGGGCTTGGCTGGGACTTAGGCTTCAAGCCGAGGTCCACCACAGTAGCTTAGTACCTACCTACTAAGTACCTATGCTTTGGCAGATCACGTCTAGCCTGTCACAGATTCAATTTTCCCTTAATTACGGCTTTACTATGTTTTCCTTCAACGTCAAGAAATAATAAACCCAATCATAAAAAAAAATACTTACCTACATTCGTTAATTACTTTAATTAATATACCTGTTTCATTATATCATAATTTCACGTTGAAAGCGCCGCAAATGCCGCGAGATTTATCATTAGGCTGTTTATCCAATGCGTGATATAAGCGCGGTAGAGACTGGGTTTAAAACACGACTCAAAGCTATCTGTTTCATAAAGGTGTTTATCAAATATTGAGGACCGTAGCAAGTATTTGCGGCATAGAGGCAGGGGCCACCGCAGTCATGCTACTTTTTGCATCGGCGATCGGCGATTTTGCGACTGCATCGCGTTTTGGCGACTCTCTGCGTTCGATCAGTATCAAAATCGCGCGATTTTGCGACTGGTCGCAAGCATTTAGCTTCTAAAAAGCGACTAATTCGTCGATCGATAAAGGATCTCACATAAATAAATACATACATACATGAACTTTGAAAACATAGATGTATCTAAACGCCTTTTTTGCGCAGTCGTGTAAAAAAAAATGTGTATAGAAATCGCCATCGCGTCGCAATTTGCGGCCACCACTATAAAATGGTTGAAGATAAGTATTAAAACAAAATTCATCTCATAATAACAGAAACAAAACAAGGTTGACAAAAGGGATTTAAAAAAGAAATTATTTACAACGACATTTTTTTCTACCCGCCTTAAACACTCACTAACTTCGCCGTGACAGCTTAAAAGCCACCTCGACGAAAAACGTTTAATAATAAAATGTGGCTATAGCTACCATGGACAACGAGACGCGATACGAAAAGTTATAGAATAGGTAGGTACCTAATTCAATAAAGTTGTTTTTATTAGCGTTTCCTTGCGGTCTCTGACATGTTGGCGGGCTCGGCGTTAAATGTTTCAACTCGGACATTATTATCATTTCCTTTTACTACTCGTTGGCCGTTGTATAGTTATATTACTTACCTATGAAGTCCAAATTCGGCTGGGAGAGTTTAGCCACTTTGATTGACCACGGAGGTACGGCCATCATCTCAGTGGGGTCTGGTCCAATGATGTTTTCTGCACAAAATAATAAAAATATAATAATAATTTAGCCTTTTTAATGTCCCACTGCTGGGCACGGGCCTCCCCTCAATACGAGTGAGGTACCTATTTATAGCCGTGGGCGTGTCCATAACACGCACATGCCGCGCGAGGCTGCTCACCCACATGCCTCGCGAAGCACGCGCGGTTGCCTCAGTGGCATGCCGCGCGAGGCAAATGGCGAGGAAACCTACACTCTAGACAGGGAAGCGTATACCCGAGTAATTAGTTTGATATCGTTCTGTCTTATGCCTAGGCCAAACTAGGCGAGGCAAATGACAGTGTCCGGATTTTGCAGGGAGAGCATTTGCCTTGCGCGCGGCATTACAGACTTCGCGAAGTAAAGCTGCTTCGCGCGGCATGCACGTGGTTGTAGACACGACAAATTAATTTACCCTTTACTTTAGAAATTATTATGAAATACCTACACCTGACCATAAATTGTCTCCTGCTTTGCAATAGAGGCAAGTGGATATTATAATCTGCTAGCTCCTCATATATGAGTCGTTTCGAATCAAAGGCATGTCGAAATACATAACCAAGAAAGAGGGAGACATCTGACTGTCCAAAATAGTGCCCTAATAAACGGAGGATGGATACAATACGTGTCAGTTATTTGCTGAAAGTATTGTTGGAAACATGTCTGTAGTGGTGCGTTGAGCACAAGGCTGGTGATAGCAATATTAGGAGGATTTCGTGAGATTTTACTCGACCCCCTCCCTCCCCCTCTAATCTCACGTGAGATTTTTCAAAAGCTATATTTTAGAGGAGAAACATGTTTTACTTAATTTAAACCAGTTTTCTTGCAATTTTATACTGTTAGTTGCGGTAAAAAAAATTACGTGAGATTTGCCGAGACCCCCTCTCCCCCACGTGAGATTTGGTGAGATTTTGATCGACACCCTCCCCCCTAAATGCCTCACGTAATTTATGGACGCCCCCTAAAAACCTAACGGCTTTCGTTAATATAAAAATGCCTATTTCACGTTATAAATCGTCCAAACTTTCGGTTTAGGTTCAAATACGGCGATCTTTTGCATTTTTAAGTATCAATAGTACCTAGCCACATTGATTCTATACGACTCATATATTATCCCAAATGTATCTTGTCATGCTTGCAACTTCAACTTTATACGCGACTTCAAAGTTGCGTGAAAATCGACATTTAAAATATCAACTGCAATGTAATATTAAGCCAACCCAAGGGATTACCAGAATTATTAGAGATGGATCGCCGCGAGGCAATTAAGTAAGTGGGTATATCATTTAGTAACATCAGACGAGAGACGGGGATAATAGGCAGAAAAAGAAATTAAGGCTAGACATTACTAAGTGGGCTTATTTACCGTCATCCAAAAGATTATATCTACATCGCTCAGGCCCATTCATTGAAAATAGCTGAAATATATTTAGATACCAATCAACATTTTGCTTTATTTTTTAGTTCAATGGGTCATTACGCACCTCTGCCCTTACAATCTATTTATAGCACTTGACTTGGTGCGTCTACTTAGGTACATGCCTCGAATGCCTCGTCCGAACACACATTTTATGATATTATGCATATACGTTTCGACGTCAAAACTGAGTGTTCGGGCGCGACTTGCGCCCAATACGAAACGTAACTATATGTTAAGCATTGATCGGATATACCTACACCCTAAACCCTCTTGGGCAGAAACTTTAAAAAGGGAGATAAACTGTAAATACAGATATTTTTGTGTTGAGCTATTCCTCAACAGTGTCCCTCCTAAGTAGTTGTATGTAAATATGAAAGTCTATATAAATAAAGCTATTTATTTGAGTTAGCGACGTCTCTGTGTATAGGTTTCATATTTGAAATTAGATATTTGTCGATTGAAGACTGGGTAGTTTGTAAATAAACTGAAAATCGATTCTATGATATCTACATTTAATATCGTAGAGAGACCCATGTTGCTGCGGTTTACCGACTGCCAACAATAACTTTTATTAATCGTAAAGTAAGTAAGTACCTTTTATTTATTGAGGATTTCTCAATAAATATTATTTATTTACTACGCCAATATGAGAATCCTGATATTATAATATATATTTAATTCTTTGATCTCCTAAGCTTTACATTACACACCGGAGGAACTACTGAATTGTTAGCTAATCAGCCAATGAGTTTTTATATTCTGGTTGAAACGTAGATTATACAATAATTCCGATAGCTCATGCTCAATCTTATATACCAGTAATAATAGTACGAAGTATTATTAGATAATCCTAAATAATAACCGAATTATAATAATACCTAAGTACATAATGTAATAACGAAATGATGAAGATAACAAGGCAAGATGTATTTGAGGTACCTACTACAACTCGAAATCCATATCTCCTCCAAGAGCACTTACTTACCATTCATTACGTTTGGTGTCTTTGTTTCAGTAAGGGCGAGGCCCCACTAGCGCGTTGCGTTGCGTCGTCGCAACAGATCAAAGAGTCGACGGGCGAGAGACGAAGCGGGGGAGGGTGACGCGCTAGTACAAAATCTTGCGACGACGCAACGCAACGCGCTAATGGGGCCTCACCATAAGTCAGTAAGTTTAGATTTTTGAAATTATAAGTAGTATAGAATAAAGATACATATAGATATGTTATTTAAAAAGAAAATTCCGTGACGTGGTTCGTTATGCGACATAAAATACCAACATCGTATATGATATTCACGAACTAACTGCTGAAAAGGATGTTCTACCAAAGGGGTTGACTGAATACATGCGGCGAGTCTGCTAAATGAAGTAAATACGGTAGGTATACTTTGTGGGCTTTCAACAGGCTTTTGATTCAGTAGAACACGGACGTGGTATTGAGAACTGAACTGATACAAACAGCAACGTGTTTTATTAAACCTGCACGCAACAGGTACCTACAAAATGTTTTAACAGGCATATTATATAGCGCCTTTGATATGAAACGAAATGACTACCTACTTATATGTATACATACCTTGAAAATATTTATTAATATAGGTAGTCAGCAACGTAAGTCGATTTAAACGGTGATACTCTTTATTTTTTAAACATGGTAAAACCAAATATTAGCAACGTATCAAAACTTTGTTTTGATGAGGAAAAATTATGAATTAAATGAAAAAGCGTGTCAGCTATTTGAAAAACTGAGAATGTTCAGCGACTTATGTTGCTGACCGTACCGTACCTGCTTTGGTATGACTGACTTAGTGGGAAAATGAGGTGATAATTTATTATAAGTGAAGCTGCATTCCTAATATAGCTGATTTTTAAAACAATAGTTGATGTATGTAGTTAACTAGCCCTGTAAAGTTAAGAAGAGGGTTCGAAATTTGGTTGATTTTCTATTCTACTTTTTCTTTAAGTAAGTATGTGGACTAGGAATCTTATATTTAGATTATGATTTTTGACTATATTATCTTGAGTATCCTTAAATCCAAATCACGATTTGATGAAATTTTCTCGATAAAAAAAATTTATGAAATGAGCTCTAATTATTTACAATTTTCCTTGCTACCACGATGTTTTTACGATTTAGATCACGAAATTATTTCTAAAACATAGCAAATAATGATATCTAAACTACCCTTCAACCATATTTTAATTCATGAAGTAGTTTTTTTTTAATTCAAGAAAATGTGGTTTGGCGCTTACGTTGTTTATTTCCGAGCGCGCGCACAATATCGCCATCTCACATTTTAAGTACTTGAACTAACCATGTCTCTCTCTAACTTTGTATTGTCAGTGTCCGCTGGGACTTGTTCGACGTCGGACCTGTGAAGGATTTTTTTAAAAATATTACGAAAAAATATTACGGTCGTGCCACATTACAGGTACAGTACAGTATTTACAGTCCGCCGACGCCTATGATAAATAAATAAATATCCTTGGAAATTCTTTTACACATGACTACCTGATCCCAAACTAAGCAGAGCTTGTACTATGGAAACCAGATAACTGATATTACTACATATACTACTTTTTGTTTGTAAATACAAACTAAATATACACTTAATTACACCTAGACTCGGGACATGCGGACATGTTCATGCACACAAATGCATGTCCTGGGCAGGAATCGAACCTACGACCTGCACTGCAGCGTGATTTTCGTTTGCTTTTCCTTGTCTTGTGTAATTTCTTTTCATCTCTTGTCATTTTGTGTCATCTCTTGTCATTTTGTGTCATCTCTTGTCATTTCATAGTTATTCGTGTCATTTCTGTAAAAACTCCCTATTTCGCTTACTGTTATATACTTGCAGCATGGTCTTGGGCCGACAGTGGGAATACATTGCTTGTCAAAACAATGGAGTCGCTTTATTGCGTTTGTTGTAGGTATGGATGGGCAAGTAATAAATATATCATACATCAATAAATTATCGTAAAAAATAACATTACAGATATGGATAGGAAAATTTTGTCCGTCCTATTCAATCTATTATATTATAAACGAAAGTAACTCTGTCTGTTACCTTTTCACGGCTAAACCGCTGAACCAATGTTGATGAATTTTGGTATGGAGATAGACTGGGTCTTGGCGGAGAACATAGGCTACTTTTTAAACCGACTTCAAGAAAGGAGGAGGTTTCTCAATTCGACCGTATATATATATATATATATATATATTTTTTTTTTTATGTGTGTTCGCGGATAACTTCGTCGTTTATGAACCGATTTTGATGAATCTTTTTTTGTTGGAAAGGAGATATTCCAGCGGTGGTACCATGATAAGGAAACCAGGATCTGATGATGGCATCCCAGAGAAATCGAGGGGAACCTTCGAAAATCGTAGGGGCGACTAGTGCGTTTGTAATTTTAAACAATTTTAAAGCACTACTATTTATGAAGGTCTGGAGTCGATCTGATGATGGAGCCGAAAGACAGTCGAGGGAACTCCTCAACGATTTACAGCAATTACCTGGTGTTTGGGCTTGATTAATTTGTATTGATGAGAACTTTACACCTGGATGGGTTGTGACTGTCATTAGGGGTCTGATGATGAAGACGTAGGACAGTCAAGGGAACTCCTCGACGTTTTACAGTAGCTACCTTGTGTTTGGGCTTGATTAATTTGTATTGGTGAGGACTTTACACCTAGATGGGTTGTGACTGTCATTAGGGGTCTGATGATGAAGACGTAGGACAGTCAAGGGAACTCCTCAACGTTTTACAGTAGCTACCTTGTGTTTGGGCTTGATTAATTTGTATTGGTGAGAACTTTACACCTAGATGGGTTGTGACTGTCATTAGGGGTCTGATGATGAAGACGTAGGGCAGTCAAGGGAACTCCTCAACGATTTACAGCAATTACCTGGTGTTTGGGCTTAATTCATTTCTATTGATGGGAACTTTGCATCCATATCGTTTATAAGTGCCATTACAGGTCTGATGATGGAGACCATACACAGACGAGGGAATTCTTCAACGATTTACAGCAGTTACCTTTTGTTGGGCTTACTTCATACGGTTCAATATGCCAAAATGTTCATTGGTATGGCGCCACTAAAAATCGTGAAATAAAATTATTTTTATAAAAAAAAAGCCGACTTCAAAAAAACCTGATGCACTAAAAAGCCTGAAATAATATTTCTATTACCACCTCTGCCTACCCCTTCAGGAAAACCAGACGTGATGGTGTGTTATCGAGTATTTGAAGTCGGTGCCAATCTTGGTATGCCAAGTCTACCTACTATAAAAGTAAGAAGATAGATTGGCACCGACCCCAAATACTCGATAACACACCATCACGTCTGGTTTTCCCGAAGGGGTAGGCAGAGGTGGTAATAGAAATATTATTTCAGGGTTTTTAGTGCATCAGGTTTTTTTGAAGTCGGTTTTTTTTTTATAAAAATATTTTTTTAGGGTTCCAAAGGGTGCTAACGGGACCCTATTAGGTACTAGGCCTACGCTGTCCGTCTGTCTGTCTGTCTGTCTGTCAGCGCGGGCTGTATCTCACGAACCGTAACAGGTAGAGAGTTGAAATTTTCACTGAATGTGTATTTCTGTTGCCGGTGCAGAACAAATACTAAAAATATAATAACATTTAAAAATAAATATCAAGTCTCAAACTTGATATTTTTGATGTGTTTATTCTACGGTGGTACGGAACCCTTTATGTGCGAGTCCGACGCCTTCAGATCTTATGAATGTTTTCTTGAAATAAATATAGTGTATTTTAAGTAATTAACTGGCCAACCCTCAGGTCCTACCTACCATCTTAGGATCTTTTTCGTTCTAGCGGGTGTAAACCGTGATTTAACGAGTTAATGTGATAATTTTTGTATTTAAATTATTCAATTCAATGTATTTGTTTCAGACATAGTCCAATATTGATTATTAAAATTATTATAAATCACAATAAATATAAAACAATAAATAAAAGTATAATTAAATTTAAAAAATAAAAAAAAATAAAAAAATCATTTTTTATCATTAAAATACAATATAATATAACATAAATTAAAATAAAATACAATAAAATAACAACCTACCCCTAATTAAACAAATACCGTCCGCGTGGGATACTGGCTGCATGTCCTCCCTGTATTCAAGCTGTTCCTGTTGTCAAGCGAATTTTTTGAGCAAGGAAAGAGCCAGCCCTCTTGTCACCTGTGGCGGTAACCAGTCTAAGGGTGATTTTGATAGATAAAAAAATAAAGATAAAAAGATAAACAAAAAATAAATGCATGGTTAAATCAATAAAATTAATAAAAACTGAAAATTAAATTAAAAAATAAATTAAATATGGTAAAAAAAAATATTATGACACCGCTGATGACTTCATGATCGGCATCGAAGTTAAGTACCAAAGTATTCCTTTGCCTACGAAACATGAAAAAGATACTCATATCCGGCAGTCAGTCACTGACACAGAGTATGTACATTTTTACCCGACTACGGTGGGCGGAGGGTTATGATTTTGACCGATATGTATGTATGTTCATCTGCTCCCGTATAACGTCCAAACTATTTTTATCATAATAATTTGACTAATGAGGTATCGTTGGACGCGTCTGGATCGTCCGCTGGTTATAGGCTATTATACGATCGAAATATTGTTATACGTATCTATCAGCATATTGTAGGTATCGTTTGTCTTCTTTTGACTTACTTTGTCTTCAGCAATAAAAACAACATAGAAATTAAATTATTTTTTTCAAATACACTCGACATAAAAATCCCATATAAAACGAAAAAAAAATATTTGAATATTTTCATTCATTTCATCTATTTTAAAAGGTGTACTGGGACATATTATTTTAATTGTACAAATTAAACAATATTGTTCCTTCAAAAAATAACTATACTATAGTCTACTCCATAGCTGTTCTGTCCTAGCTAAGCGAGAGGGATATATCCTTCGGCAGCTCACGCGACGCTAGCCACACCCCGAAACTAAAATTCATTTTTTTCTTGTATCGTCTTAAATGGTGTTAGTCACTCAGATTTTTTATTATGTTGACTAAAATGATAGCTATAAATATAAATTTATATTTTAATTGAATCTATTTTTTATGAGTGATCTTGTTTGTTATTCTTTAGTAAATAAAATTGAATTAATTTGAACCAGAATCATAAAAACAACATTATTCATGATGAACAGATAAAATTAATTTTGCGTTTGACATAAAAAGCTGTCATTAAAGTCCACATAAATAAAAATCTGAGTATACTTTCATGCATTAGAAAATCTGCTCTGCCCTGCGCTGCGTCGCTTGCGTCTGCCTAGTCGACCGCCGTGCGCGGCGCGGCGCGGCTCCACGCGGTATAGATGGGGAGCCGTAAAAGGGAATTTTGGATTTACTCGAGCGCGTCAGATTAAGATAAGGGAGATACTTTACATATTGATAATAACCTCCAACCAGTATGAGCCCTTAATATAGGATAGGGGGGTACGCTCAGGGGAACCAAAAAATAATCGACTATCTGATATACTCGAGTGCGTCAGATTAAGATAAGGGGGATTCTTTACTAGCTAAGAAGTGTCAAAAGTGTCAATTTTGCTAATTTGATCGTCAGTCTATGAAATGGGAGCAGCTGTAAGCGAACACCCCCTCTGAAAAACTGACGCGCTCGAGTATTTTTTTTTTGTTTTCAATGTACCTATGATGTTGGAGCATGAAAAATATCAATATCTGACACGCTTGAGTATTTCAATGTTATTGTTTTTTTTTACAATTTAATATGTAGACGCTTCCCCCACCGCTGAAAGTGGAAACATCTAGCACCATTTATTCTTCCTATCAGTTAACCTACCAAATCCCATAGGTTTCCGCGAACCTCGAGTAAATCCACAGGTAGCATCATCCCCATCTAGTATGAAATCACAATGCCGCGCCGCGCAGTGAGCTGCCGCGTGGTGCGATATCTCATACCTATTATGATACTTAAACAATATTTGGTCGTATCACATAAGATGCTTACCTCCTTAAAAATTCTTAGTAAATAGGTAGGTACTATTAGGTATGAATGTGAAGTCGCCTTCAGAATGTTGCGAACACATTACCTACCTACATTCTTGCAAACAATGAGAAAAACTTACGAGGTCTTTTTCCAAACTCCTGGAAATGTTGCAACACAAGTTTGGAGTAGAGAAAACTTCCAATTCCACTCATAAATATTACAATATGTATATAACATATTGTAATATTTATGAGTGGTTATGGTTCCATACCTGTCACGTTGGGTTCTGACTATCTGGTGAAATGTGGGCTTTGAGTGGACTTAATACCTCCACAATGTGGTGGAGTATGGCCACTCAAGCCTCTGACTACCCCCGAATGGGTATAAAAGTCGTGACGTTATATTTATATATATATTTTATATGGTTCCATACTCCCACGTAGGTATACATACGAGATTCATTACATATTATAAGTTTGTTTTTGTACTCAGTATATTTAGAAAGATGAATGATTTGGAAAAAATATTTTGAGATCACATAGTGTCTCCTTCTTTAAACAATCAAAGTAATTGTTTTGTTTTATGTAAGTATGCCTACTCTTAACAATTAAGGTTAATTCAAAAGCTACATCAGTCGTAAGAAATTGGTAAATTACCTAAAACCACATTTATTTTCTTCATCTTAAGAATAATTATTAAAAAATATATTAATAATCACGTCATATCCATAAAATATTTTCAACGAGATGGAAAATAAAATACTTAAATAGGTACTTACTTATTTATTCACGCAATGTTTAAGTAAAGATTGCCTTCGTAAATAAACATAAAATTTGCTTATTTGAAGGATATTGGAATACCGACTGAGACAAGTTGATAGCTATTATACCTAGCTAGCTCATAAAATAGACTTGAAAAGAAATTGGTATGCTAACCATAACATTGGGCCAGCGTGGTGGATTATGGCCTGAATCCCCCTCGCATTGAGGGGAGGCCCGTGCCCAGCAGTGGGACGTTAAAAGGGCTAAATTATTATATAATTATTATTATATAACCATAACATCTATTTACCGATGCAGCTTGAAAAATGAAAACACATACACGTACACGTTCATTTACCTAGCCCAAAAAACGTGGGTATGAAGGTCGGCTAAAACCTTTTTATCCTCGATGGAAAATCACAACTTTTTATTTAGAAATCGCCAACCTTGGGTAACGAACTCGTTTTCACTTTAGCCTGAATGCTCTCAATATCATTTCAGGAATGGGAACGCAACAGGTGGTTACGCAAGTGGAGCGGGGCGGCGCGGCGGCGCGGCGGCGCGGCGGCGCGGCGGCGCGGCGGCGCGGCCGGGAGGATCAGCCGTGATGGATGCATCGGCACGGTAAGCCGCCTAGCTGAGCACAGCTTCCCGTCAGATCTGTACCTGCCTGGCTATACAAATAAAAAAATACGAAGAATATCTACAAGTAGCTACTGCACACCAGTTATTACTATTGCAATAAAGGTACCTACTAAGTTTATTTATATTAGGTATGTATGTAGGTTATAGGTACTCTGTCGACAATACGGATAAATTTATTTTTCAGACTCTCAAGTAGCCTAATCACGACTCCCCGAGATAGCTGGCCGATTTCCGGAATAGGAAAATATGTTCAAGGAAAAAAGTAACATAGTGATTAAAAAGGAGCTTAGCTAGGTAGGTACCGTTACAAAATATTCCCTTTGGAAAAGATTTGGCTATCGTTATTCGTTTTGGAAAAATAATAACAAATCAATTTGAGACTTGAGTCGTGTTTAATAAATTACTGGTTTATGGTTAAAATAAAGTAGGTAATATAAGAGTTTTCTTCGATCAAGGAAGGAAAGGATCCAAGTCCGCGAAGGATTCAAGTTTGCACTACCGAGATATTTGATTCATTAAGTCACCTCAACGAGTTTGTCCAATATGTTTGCTAATTTTTATTAGTTTCTGAAAGCGCTTGGTGTCTGAATTAGTGAACATCTCTTCGCGCTCAGTACCTACCTACTTCCTTACTTTTGTTTGTTCTCGATTTCCATGAAATATTTAAATCGCCGTTGTTTCATTCCCTTTAGCGCGTATAATTATTTCCTTGTCTGTTTTATTTACTCTCTCCTTTTGAGTTGTTGAGATTCTAGGAATACTCCTCTTACCTACTATAATTAGAGGCCTTTGGGCGGCCTAAACAACTCTGATACCAGGTTGGCCACTAACCTAAGAAGAAAAATAAGTGTGCTTACCGAAATTCTAATAGTAAATCATAACAGGGTGAGGTGTTATCCATCAAAGAAGAAATAGTATTTGTTATTTCATTTTGATATGAAAGTGGGTGGGTTTGAATACAAAAGATTGCTTCACTGCTCGAATAGGCGCAATTATTCCGCTTTGCTCCACGCTCAAATAGAAAATTGTACGTCACGTAGGTACACAAGCGTCGATCCCGAGCACTTTACTTTTAAATGCGTGAAAATTTATATCGGAGTATTTTTGCATTTGACTGCGGGTTTAAAATGAACTTGAAGTATGAGCATGTACCTAATACTTCCTTGAGTATGAGTTAATGTTTAGCGATTGAGAACTACGAGTATATTTCAAATGTCAATTCTGCATGAAACGCCCGAATTTATAGTGATTTTGAGCCAGTTTACAATTGTTTTTAAGCATTTATAGGAACAATAGTGATTTGTAATGTCAGTGCAAGTCCATCATAATAGATGGGGAGGCGAGCGTGCCATTCGTGGATTTACACGAGCGTCGTCGAAACCTAGTAGATTCGGTAGATGAGATGATAGGAAGAATACATTGTTCTAGATATTTCCACTTTCAGCGGTGGGGGAAGCGAATATATGAAAAAAAAAAATATGTATAAAAAGCAATGACATAAAAATACTCAAGCGTGTCAGATATTGATACTTTTCATGCTCCAACATGATAAATTGAACAAAAATAATTACTCGAGCGCGTCAGAATTTGTAAGCATCTATAGGCTACGGTAACTGCTTAAAATCAGGCGGGCCGTACGTTTTTTTGCCACCGCAGTCCTATATTTAAAAAAAAAAACTGAGTGGGTGAAAAAGTGAAACTTCCATATGCTCCCATTTCTAAGACTGACGATCAAATTAGCAAAATTGACACTTTTGACACTTCTTAGCTAGTAATGAATCCCCCTTATCTTAATCTGACGAGTTCGAGTATTTTAGATGGTCTATTTTTTTTTGGTTCCCCTGAGCAAACCCACCAATATTAAGGGCTCATAACTTTTTGAGGTTGAAGCTATCTCCCTTATCTTAATCTGACGCGCTCGTGCAAATCCAGAAACCGCTTCTACGGCTCCCCATCTATAACTCCCTATAAATTTGGAGGTTGGCATTTGAAGTGAGTCCAAGGCAACAAAAGTTGAGTTCTCAGACACTTTACAAAATGTCGAGATTATATTCGTATCGTGTGATAAAAATGCATATACGCACCAACGAACTCGAGGCCAAAGAGTTTCCAAGTTCCTCTCTTAGAGACGATGATGACTTGCGGGCACACGTTGCGGTGCATCTGCCTGGCGGTGTAGTGCAGGTAGTGTAGCGCTTCGATGAGCTGTGCGGAAAAGGAATTTAAACTTAATAATTATAGAAATTTCAGCGATGCAGTGATAGCCGATTGGTTAAGCATGCGTGCGTGCTTAAGGTCCAGGGTCCAGAGTAGAAATCTATAAAAAAAAATAAAAAATAACGTCACGACTTTTATCCCCATTCGGGGGTAGTCAGAGCCATACACCACCACATTGTGGAGGTATTAAGTCAACTCAAAGCCCACGTTTCACCAGATAGTCAGAACCCAACGTGACAGGTGGTAAACCTTGTCGCCGTGTATACAAGAACTGACTATTACCTAATCCCGAGGGATAGGTAGGTTTCCCTCACGATGTTTTCCCTCACCGGAAATCTATGTGCGAATTACAAATTCAATGTGATGATCACTTGCTTACGGTGAAAGAAAAACATCGTGAGGAAACCTGTAGCTCTTAGAAAAACCGTACTAATCCAGCGTGGTGGATTATTGCCTGAATCCCCCTCGCATTGAGAGGAGGCCCATGCCCTGGATTGGGACGTTAAAAGGGTTCATTATTATTTATTTTAATTATAGAGGCTAGATTTATTAGAAATTACCATTAATTGAATTAGCAATAATATCTCACTCATACAATAATAAACCGACTGACTGACTACCCCCGAATGGGGATAAAAGTCGTGACGTTGTATGTATGTATGTATACAATAATAAATGTAAATATTTTTTGGAGTTAGGTCTAAAACAGTTAGGTTTGACGTATTTAATCCGCAACTTTTAGTTTCAATGACTTCATATTTTTAACAAGGAGTAAAGCTTTTTGAGTTAAGGAAATACGTTTCGTCATAAATAAGTCGATGAAGAATAGGTAGGTAGTAGCAATGTTTCACAATTGCTCGTTTGGATGCCGTATAAAATGTTGCAAAGTGGTTCTCTGAATTTTATTGAGGCCACCAAATACTTTGCCAAAATTAATTACCTATTACTAGAAAAAAATAGCGATACGGCTTCTTTCATCGATTGTTCTTTAAAAACAAAAGAAATTCGCGAAGTAGCCTCGAGTTACTTTAATAATATAGTCCAAATGTTCCGCAGCTAGGCCCGGCCTCTCCGCAGTACAGGGGAAAGCAATAATGGTTTTAATTAATCTGACGGCTTTCGCCGAAACTTCGTTCGATTTTAAGCACCACACTATTTGAGCCGAAGTAGTTAGTACCCACTTCGAAGAAAAACTTTCATTTAATAGGTTTTGGCAAGTGATATTTCATCAGGAAAATTTGTACGTACTGCCCATTGCACCTACTTCCTTCATAAGTATACCTACATTCTGTGACATTCCGGTTCATTGTTTTGGGGACGAAATTTCAATAAAACGGTCACGAATGGTGTAAAATGCGTACCATTTTACGGAATTGCTAAGGATTCTGCTAGAAAATCAGGTGATTCAGATAGTTTATTAGGTACCTGGATTAACACCTGGAATACTTTTTATCTCAGAAAAATGTTAGGTTCCTGTGGGATTATCAAAAACAAAATTCTAAATTCAACGCGGACGATGTTGCGGGCAGAAGCTAGTAGACAATCGATTTTGTTTTACTTTTCATTCAATATAATAGTGTACCGCGACTGTACAAATAATAAATTTGAAGAGAGTGGAACTTTTGCAGCCTATTAATCCTACTAATATTATAAAATGTGACAGTTTGTACTATGTTTGGATGTTTTTACTCAATAGATGTGTCCATATGGCGCGCATGCCTCACCCGAGCACTCATATTATGACATTACGTCTATGCGTTCCGACGGCAAAAGTGAGTGCTCGCGCGAGGCATGCGCCTGATGAAGACGCCGCCAATCACGCAAAAACGGCTAAACGCATTTTGGACGAAATTTGGCACCTGTAGGATTATTAAATAAAAGCCCTATTATTCTAAAGTTATCGCGGTTGAAATCGCGGACAAGCTAGTAAAATTTATGTCCCTAAAGCATTCCATTACATTGTCTGGAATGACTTATACCTTTAACCATAAACGGCCGTAAAGATACAGGCAGTTACTTACATGCCGGTAACATATTGACGTCGTCTTTAATTACAAGGGAGGCCACTGTACGTACAGTACATAATTAAGCAATACGACTCATCCGACGTAGTTACTGTTAGCATGAACGCTCAGAAACTTGTTAGATCTTCAAGTTCAACTTCAGTACACACGTAAGAAGCGCGCACTATAGTAGATTGTATGATAAGGGAGCAAAATAATATTTTTACGGCGAGGGCGCTTTTTTGAATCCAGAGCGAAGTGAGGGATTCTAGAGTAGAATCCCGAGCGTAGCGAGGGATTCTTTAGTAGAATCCTGAACGTAGCGAGGGATTCAAAGTACGTCGCCCGAGCCAAAAATATTTTGCGCCAACACTCGAGCAATGCCTTTGGTATTGTAAGCATCCATAGGCTAGTTCGCGCGTTTTAATTTGATTTATTTTTTTATTCAGCTGGCGGCTCGACTATGGGCCCCGTCGCGTCGTACCAGCCAGTCTTTATTCAAACAATATTTGCGTTCGATTTATTTGGCGCTGAACACTAAGATATTCTAAATTCAAAAAGTGCGCCGCAATTTCCTTCCCCGCACACTTATTTCATAAGTGTGCGGAAAAGTTCATTCCGACGCACTTTTTGAATGTGGAACAAGTTTCTTATACACCGCCTTAAAACACCACCTTTGGGCTCACTTAAAGGCGAACCAAGTCATCCTTTTCGAATAGATGGGATGAAAATATACTTACTGAGAGAGAATTCTACAACAATGATTTTTGTAATGCCTTTTTGTATTTTTTACTAAATGTTTTATGACTACGAGGCATTTATACTTATGCATACTTAATGTTTTATAGATGATCTTTGCTATAATTACAAAGCGTTTAGTAATGAAATTCTAAAAGGAATACTAGGAACCACGAAATTTATTTATTGAATTTCTTTTTCGGTAAATGTTCTCTCACTGTAATATAGGCGTGCTGTTATTTATAAGTACTTATATCCTTCCTTGCTAACCTTAGAAATGTTAACTTTCGTTCGTACGTTCTTATCCTGGTAAAGTGTAGAAAATACAGACAGCCATGACCTGGCCACTGTAAGTATTTATTTAACGGAGTCTGCCCACTAATGAATTAGCTTAAAACGGCTCTTTGTCGCTAAAAATATTACGCAAGGTTTACGTAACAAGTTGCTCTAAGTCAGTGACAAATTCCTCCGACTTTAAACTAGAAGATTACTTTTCTAATTTGGTGCTTGATCCTATTTATGTACGAAGCATGATACGAAACTACTTAGTAAGTTATTGTGCTGTTCACAATTTCAGTAAGGGTCTCATAACACCCATATTCGAGGAAACGTCCTCAAAATTTCCTCAACTGAAACTCACTTTCGTATTCTTAGTTGATAAAGTGATCGCTACTGGAGCTTGCTCGTGGGTGTAACTATTTAAATTTTTAATAGCTTGCAAACTTTTTCCATAATATTGACGTGAACTGCCGCTTTCGCTTTGAATCCGCAATGATCACTTCGCAATAGTCACACACTAAAAAAATCTTAGATCCATGGTACAAAAAATATAAGATTAAATATTCTAAATCTAATAGTTGTATTAGTAGTAGAAACTGGCCCCGCTATACAATGACTTTAATGCATTACCAACTGAAATATACCTACTCATATATTACAGGTATACTCCGTCAAAATAACGCGAGAAACTTTGTTATGTTAAATTACAATCTGCCGACATGCGTATAGGTACAAAGAAAAAGAAATCGTTTGTTTTGCGGTGGCAGATTGTTTCCCTTTGTCTTTTCCATTTGTCAGTAAAATAACAAAAGTTCAGAATAGATTGTGCCATACGCAAGAGGGAAAATCTGAACGGGCCGTGTCTGTATGCTGTAGCTTGTGTCGAGTTGAGAAGGTCTTTTTGTAACATATTTGATTTAAAAGAACATGAATTAGATTGGTTTTCTTTCATAAAAGAGGTATGACTTTCGAAATATTTTTTTTTTTAATAAAATAACCCACTGCTGTACAAAGGCCTCCCCTTCCTGTCTCCACAGGTTCATATCCTGGATTTTGGTGGCCACGTTTTACCCGAAAAGGTTTTAAAATATGTAAATGATATATAAAAATATACTTATGTACAAAGTTCTCGGTGGTTAAAAATCAGTGTTGCACACATCAGACGATTTATATGTGCGATGTATCGATCTGCGGGCAGGGAAGCTGCGACTTGCTCACGTTATCTCGGCCGTATGTCAGGATCTGTGTGCGGTGGACGTGGCTATGAGGCGGATTATGATGATCGGTTGCCGTCTGACAGGTTATCCCTTCGCATTCCGATTAAGTACAGCTGTTAATCCATGTTTATTTCATATCAGATTAACAATGTTACAATGATATGTCTCAAGGCATATACAATTTTATTTCTTAATTAAATTTATCCCAGGTTAGTAGTCCTAGTCCTAGAAATTTGGTCCGCTAGCCCGAGTCTCCAAATTAAAATAGTTTGGGCAAATTATAAAGTTTGTTTAATTTCGCCATTATCAGCAGCTAAAATTTCATCCCAACTTTCAGTACAGTAAACAGTTAAATTATGTAGGGTTTGCGACTATTTAGTTACATCGAAATATCGATATTGAAACCGTGAGTCCGACCGTTATCCTTTTTTCATCAGAAATGATACTTGTATGTCTTCAGATTACTACTATATTTTTACCGTCCGTAACCCTCAGATTAGATGTATCTAGCATACATGAATTATAATGAAGACTTATAACGTGGCACAATATCGAGGTAGCAACTATAAACTTAGTACAGACCAGAGTTGCAAAAAAACAGCAAAATTTAGAATCAAAACTGTTTAAAATATGTTTAAATCATTGTTTAAAACCTTGATTTAAAACAGGAGGAGAAAAACACACTGCTTTTTAATGTTTAAAACATGTTTTAAACATAGTGTTTAAATCAAGATGTTTTATTCGTAACAACCCTGGTACAGACGATTGATGATTACCTCCCTACATTTCAATCAAGAGCAAGTCTGTGGGCAGCCGCCAGACGCACCTTACAAACAAGGTTTCTGAAATAAGTACCATCAAAATCTGTTTCAACTTTGCTTAAGAACGATAGTTTAAAAGTGATCCTTACTGTTGGTTAAGCAAAACCTTATATACAAATCGAAACTATGTTTTAACGAATTACATTTGTGCGAATGTCACGTGATCGAATCTACTCTTTTTGGGAGAGAACCCACGTTAAAAATCGAAAAACTACACACAAACACAAACACCTCACACTCACACACTACAAACAAACACACACACCCCACATACCTAAACAAAAATCTTATTTGTAATTTTATGTAAGTAGACTTAAGTTCTTAAGTGGGTACCTACTGTAGGTACTTATCATTAGCAAAACCTTTAAATAAGTCGCACTCTAGAGTCTTAAGATGCCTGCTTAGTTTGAGACTCGTTGATATTATAATGAATTTGGAAATACTAATTTGCTAATAAAATGATTTATTTGCGCGATGATTAATTTTATCGAAAGCTCAAAAGCTCGAAGGTTCATAAGCGCTATGCCGCTCATAATTTCAAAAAAACATACTACCTACTACACCGCACATACAAAAACAAATACACTCTCGCTCGGGTTTACAGTTTACACTTGCAGAATAAATTTAATGAAATATTTTTGTTTAGTTTATTACACTCGTAATTTTCTCTTATTACGTTGTGCTTTTCATAATATCTATGTACCAAGCTCCAACGTACAGACCAACGGTCTAGCTTGTTAGGAGCTTTCTGAAAATATTTGTTTTAACTTTTAAGCTGGTTAATAAACTATACAATTAACCTTAGTGTCTTACGTAAGTATAAAGTATAAACAACTAAAAGCTTGCCTAAATGGTGTTACTACGTAATCCGTAGCTATACGGTAGGATAATCGCAGCACGTTACTTACATAATGTGCACACGACTTAAAAAGGTTAACATAGTTTCACATCAAAAGGCACAGTAATCAGTTTGTAAATCGGGGATTTTCTTACGTTTCAATTAAGCTTAGTACAAATGGTAAGGATTATCCAGAGATTATCAACTACCTATCTAATTTCGTCAGGATGCTCACGAGCACGACCTATGTTGGGTCAAATTAATTTTAATTAATCTATCTACATACAGGATGTTTTAAATGTTGAAATAAATCGAATAGTATATTATTTTCTTACATGATATTAATCGATACTTTGTCTATGGATTAGATTATGGATCTATGACAGTTCCGTTGTCTATTCCTTCTTCCTTATGACTATTGCGACGTCAAGGTGTGTTTTGTATAAGCTAATTATAATTCCATATTCATCGTGTGTTTTTGGACTCAATAAAAGCCACAAGGAATTGTTGAATTCCTGTGACGTTTATACCGCATTTCTGTGTTTTAATTTCGCCGTTTGCCTGACCACTGTGCCGATACTTTGCGAACAGGTTATGGGCCCAGCTATCAATCGGCCATCAAGAAAACCTACAAACCTATGACAACTGGTCACAATAGGCAAACTAGCTTCAAGACACGATGTCGGAAAGCCAGAATAGCGGTAATAATCCCGATCCCAGTGTGGGCGGTGTGGCTTATGTTCCGGGGCTGCCGACCTTTGGAGGTCATGGCGGCGGACACGTGTACAACATGGAAAAATTACAAGGAATCGGAAATTACACAAACTGGAAGTTCATAATAAAGATGATCCTCACCCTAGACGGATTATGGGGATGTGTGGATGGTACGGATACTGATATCATTCGTGATCAACGTGCGCTTGCTCGTATTTGCATGTGTATTGAACCTACATTGTACCAATATGTCAGAGGTGCAACCAAAGCGAAGGCGGCATGGGATATGCTGGCCAAAATCTTCGAGGACCGAGGGTTATATCGGCGTGTGTTGCTCTCGAGACAGTTACACAAAACTGAGTTCAGTCAGTTTGGCAGTATGAGCGAATATATTAACAGCGTCATGACACTAGTGCAGCAATTGACAGACATTGGCAAGACTATAGAAGATGCGGAGGTTGCCGAGATTCTTCTGAGTGGGCTGTCGGCTGATTATGATGTTCTAGTATCCAATCTGGAGACAGCTTGTATTACAAACAACCTCACTACTGAGTTTGTGCGTACCCGATTACTACAGGAAGAACTTCGCAAGAATAATGGTGATTCTAACAATAACAACGTGGCTTATTTCTCGAAGAAAACGAAAATAATATGTCATTATTGCAAAAAGCCAGGACACATCAAGTCAAAATGTTTTAAATTAAAAAAGGACAAACAGTGCGAAAGTTCGGACAACAAAACGTATATCACAACGGCAACAGCTTTAATGGTGAGTCATAGTGATTGGATTGTAGACAGCGGGTGTACAACTCATATGACCAACAATGAAAAATATTTGGTGGACTTTAAGCCTTATAAGAGTGAGGTGTGCATAGCTAATAACGATAAATTATCCAGTAACGGCATTGGGAGTGTAAAATTGTTATTGAATAACAACACTATTGCCATTGATACAATGCTCGTACCAGACTTATCCACAAGTCTTTTGTCGGTCAGTAAACTTGTAAAAGATGGTTTTACTGTGGTGTTTGACAAGCAGGGGTGTCACTTATATGATACATGTAAAATTATAGGGGAAAGCAAAGGTCATGCCAGCAATGTTAATGGCATTTATAAACTCAACAATGTCGTCTCGTGTAACAAGGTTTCGCAGATGGAGTGCTCTTCAGTCACCCTACCGGATGTGCAGGGGGATCAGAGCGCAATGGTTGCAGCGGTGCCAGATGTCATTTGGCACAAGAGACTTGGGCATCTTGGTTTTAGTGGTATGTGTGCTCTTCGGAGGAAAAACAGTCTTATGTTTCAGGTCTGTGATGACAGTGAACACCGGCTTAAAGAGTGCATCGCGTGTCTCGAGGGGAAGCAGGTGGCATTACCGTTCCCTGTTGCGGAGGCGAAGCGGGCTACTCATCCATTGGAGCTCATACACACTGATGTTTGTGGGCCTATGTCTGTCTGCAGTTGGGGCAGTGCGAGGTACCTTTTGACGTTCACCGACGACTACAGTAGAAAGAGCTGGGGATATCCTCTACGAAATAAATTTGAGGTAATGTCTGTTTTTATTAATTTTAAAGCTCTTGTTGAGAAACAATCTGGCTTCCCTATAAAGTGTCTCAGGTCTGATGGAGGGGGCGAGTATTGCAATGATAAGTTTGCGACATACTTGAAAAGTGAGGGAATTGTTCATCAGTTGACTGTACCCTACTGCCCTCAACAAAATGGTGTATCAGAGAGGCTTAATAGAACTCTGATGGAAAAGGCACGGTGCATGCTGCAGGAGTCAGGTCTCTGCCAGCGGTATTGGGGGGAGGCGGTTATGACCGCAGTGTATTTGAAGAATAGATGCCCCTCAGCTGCTGTGGCAGGATCTATGCCTGAAGAGGTATGGACTGGTTCTAAAATTGAACTTGGTCACCTGCGTGTGTTTGGTTGTGTTGCCTATTTACTAATACCTGGACAGAAACGTAATAAGTTGGATGCTAAGTCCAAGAGATGTATCTTTGTTGGTTATAGTGACACCACAAAAGGATATAGACTTGTCGACCCTTTGACCCCCCATAAAGTATTTTTAGCAAGGAATGTAGCTTTTCTAGAGACTGAATTTTTAAAGAAAGACAATAATGAATTTAAATCTAATAATTATAATTTCTATGAATATGACTGCAGGTCGTATGTGAATAATCAGTCTAGTAATAATAATGTAATGAATAATATGGATTCTTTTAATGAAAATGATGATGACATTTCAATTGATAATAATAATTCGGATAATGGAAATTCATCTAATCATAATATTACTGTGGTTTCAGCTCCTGAGTCGGAGTATGCTACTGGCGATGAGGCGTCGAGCCTGGAGAGTCCAGTCCCCATTGCTGCTTGTGATGAGGCATCATTGCAGTCTGATGGGTGGTCACCTCGAGGGGAAGACACAGTGGCTAGTCGTGAGCAATCAGTGACCGTCACTGGTCGACCTGTACGTTCCACCCGTGGAAGGCAACCGGTAAGGTTTAATGACTATGACTTATCTTTATTTGTTCAAGGCGATTCTGAGCCTATGACTTATGAAGAAGCAGTGTCTTCATCTAGCAATGTTGAATGGCAAACTGCTATGCAGAAAGAGTATGATAGTCTAATTAAAAATTGTGTATGGAAACTTGTTGATAGACCTAAAGATCACAATATTGTAAAATGTAAATGGATTTATAAAATAAAACGTGATAATATTGGTAAGGATAAGTATAGAGCGCGGTTAGTTGCTAGAGGCTTCTCACAGAAGCAAGGTGTAGATTATAATGACACTTTCTCGCCGGTCGTGCGCCACAGTACAATGAGAATTTTATTTGCGTTAGCAAATGAACTTGACATGAATATAGATCATTTGGACGTAGAGACAGCGTTTTTAAATAGTGACTTAAATTAGCAAATTTTTATGGAGCAGCCTGACGGTTATTGTACTGATAATAGCAAAGTATGTCTTTTGTTAAAAAGTATATATGGTTTAAAACAAGCAAGTAGGATGTGGAACATAAAAGTTTATCAGTTGTTGTCAAATAATGGTTTTACACAGAGCAAGTCTGAGCCTTGTGTTTATATCAGAAAATGTAATAAGTTTCTAACTATTATAGCATTATATGTTGATGACTTTTATTTGTTTAGTAACAGTTCCACGACCAAAGATGAATTAATAAGCTTGTTAGAACGTGAATTTAATATTAAGAATTTGGGTACATTAAAGACATGTTTAGGTATGAATGTAACTCGTGACAGACGTCGTGGTGTGTTGACACTTGATCAGTCAGATTATATTAAGAGATTATTATTACAGTTTGGTATGGAAAATTGTAAAGCCGTGTCTACACCTATGATGTTAAATAATAAATTAAATAAGCCTCAAGAAAATTGTAGTGATGGTGATGTTTATAAATATAGAGAGTTACTAGGATGTCTTATGTACTTATCTGTATGTACGCGGCCAGACATAACTTTTGCTTGTAGCCAACTGAGTCAGTTTGTTAATGGTTTTGATAAGTCACATTGGCTTGCAGCTAAACGTATATTGCGTTATTTAGCAGGTACCTTAAATTATGGACTATGTTTTTATAGGAACTGTAATTTAAATTTGATTGCTTACGCAGATGCTGATTGGGCCAACGATGTAGTAGATAGAAAATCGTATACTGGCTTTGTTATAAAGTTAGGCAATAGTACTATTAACTGGGAATCACGTAAACAGAGATGTGTAGCTCTCTCGAGTACAGAGGCCGAATACCTAGCTATTAGTGATGTTTGTAAAGATTTATGTTTCATAAAAAGTTTTATGTCGGAAATTTTGAATAAGAAGTTGGAAATTGTTTTGTATAATGATAACCAAAGTGCACATAAATTACTAGAGGCTAGGGAATACTGTCACAAGAGGACTAAACACATAGATTTAAGATACCATTATATGAAAGATTTGATACAAAATGGGTTCGCTAAGTTAGAATATTTGTCGACTGATCAGATGGTAGCGGATGTACTTACTAAGCCATTGAGTTCTGTGAAACATGCACAGTTTATTAAACAAATGAATGTAATACCTGTAAAGACACTTTAGGGCTGCTGCTAAATATTGAAGATTGTTTTTGACAGCATGTAAGTTATAATAAGCATGTTGTTATGAAAATGTTTGTAGCTGTTATGTGTATGTGCATGTTAATGTTATATGAATGTTAATTGGGTATTGTGTTATATTGTATCTTGATGGATAGGTCCATGTTAAGAAAATAATAAGGGGAAGTGTTGAAATAAATCGAATAGTATATTATTTTCTTACATGATATTAATCGATACTTTGTCTATGGATTAGATTATGGATCTATGACAGTTCCGTTGTCTATTCCTTCTTCCTTATGGCTATTGCGACGTCAAGGTGTGTTTTGTATAAGCTAATTATAATTCCATATTCATCGTGTGTTTTTGGACTCAATAAAAGCCACAAGGAATTGTTGAATTCCTGTGACGTTTATACCGCATTTCTGTGTTTTAATTTCGCCGTTTGCCTGACCACTGTGCCGATACTTTGCGAACATTAAAAGCCCAAAATTATAATGTATTATTCCAATTTCTTTGGGGATATCCATCCATCTAGTTGTTACCGTTACGGCCGTTACGTTGTCGTGACGATTATGTACATTAATTCTAGAGGGCAATTTTACTCCACCGGCTTCTGTCGCCTGCGACGTGTATCGCTTTGTGCAGTTGGAGTTGTGTAAATTCAGTGATCTGCGAGCTTCATGTAGCGGGACTATTCCATCTAGGTACATATACGGTAACTGATATGGCCTAGTAAAGACAGATAATACGTAAGCTGATTATCTAGCAGAATTAGACAAATGAATCGCTAAATTTCCGTAATATAGTTATACATTTTACGCCACTCGTGACCGTTTTACCGAAAAGAGATTGACCATTTTACTACTGACCATGGTTGCGCATTAAACATTTTTGTATGATAGCATAAATTGGATATAAAAGAGAAGTGATGTCGTACTTTCAAAGGGAAAAAAAATTATCCATTTATTTTGTGTGGTTTTTGTTATTCTTTGATTTTCGGTTCAGTTTTGAAGTTAGTTTTGTAAAAATCCTTTCACAAAAAAAAACCATTCCTTTACAAAAATATGATTTGAATTCAGATAAAACAACAGAAAACAGTATCAACACACCAATTAATGATTCCAAATAAATAATATTTCATAGGTACCTGGTGATTTACTATACAGAGGACACGGACCGTAGTCGTAAAAACGTCCCACAGCACCAGCACAGGACTGACACAGACTCAACGCAATAATAATAATTAACTTCTCATCACAACTATCAAATAAATATAAAAATTAGCTCTCGAGTGCCGACACGATGCTTTGTTTGTTTGATACAGTTTGCCGTTTGACCTTGTTAGACAGTGACAAATCTACCAACAGTTCTTCTTCTTTTTAAAAATATAAGGCTTCCATCGCTAAAGATGATGATATTACCAACAGTTAATCTAAATCACCCTGACCGTAAGTGATTTGTCAACTAAACAAATATTTAACTAGTAAAGTAATATTATTTAAAGATGTTAATTAAAAAGTATACTATTTTAACTTGTATAACTTGTGTAACATCACGACTTTTATCCCCATTCGGGGGTAGTCAGAGGCTTGAGTGGCCATACACCACCACATTGTGCAGGTATTAACCAACTCAAAGCCCACGTTTCACCAGATAGTCAGAACCCAACGTGTCAGGTGGTGAACCTTGTCGCCGTGTATACAGGAACTGACTATTACCTTATCTCGAGGGATAGGTAGGTACTATTTTAACGTGTTAAATAAAAATATTAATAAGGAGGAAAAATGTCATAGTTAAAAAAAACTCAGCGCCTGCCGACTATCGGATAAGAAGATTATAGGGAGGTTTTTAAAATTGGCAACACTGCTTTCACAAATAGACGCCATTTAAAAATGCAATAAAATACAATAAATAACTAATTAAATACAAAATAATTAAACCCCCCATACGATTTCGACCAAGTGAACTAACAGAGGTTAAAAAAATATTTTATAATTTATGAGTATATTTTTATGGCCATTCTCTGTTACTTTAAAGCGATACCGTTTTTGGTCAATGTCCTTTAGCGGAATTGCTAAGGAGTCTGCTAGAAAATCAGACAGTTGAATTGCGTTTGCAGAATTGCTATGTGGCGCTATAAGTTTCCTTGAGATAGGAAAAAAAATTAAAAGAAAATGTTCGAATTTTGAACTAATTTTTATACCATGCCCGATGATGAGTATCCATCCAAACGCCATCAAGTGTTATTTCGGACTTTTGGAACACTATGTTTAGACATGCACCGAGGTGGGTCCCGCCCGTTCTTGTGAAAACGATGGCTACGCTTCACTACGGACGCAGTCAAGACACGTATCGAAGTATTCCATTTCACCTTTTATTGCACGCATACCTTTACAGTTGTGTAATAAACCAAGAAAACTTCGGCCCCATAAAATGCGATGCAGGACACGTACAGCCTGCACCTCTCAGGGACCATTTCCAGCATAAGCTGAGCTCTTTTTATCATGGGTGTCAATAATAAAGAGGGCTCAGGTTACACTGAATATTTTCCCTGAGATATGCAGTTACTGTTGGACCGAGAGCCCAGCGTGCTAATTGTGGATTTACTCCGGCGTCGCCCAAACCTATTAGATTCGGTAGATGAGATGATAGGAAGAATACATTGTTCTAGATGTTTCCACTTTCAGCGTGGGGGAAGCGTCTACATGATAATTTCTAAATTAAAAAAAAAAAGCAATGACATGGAAATACTCAAGCGTGTCAGATATTGATACTTTTCATGCTCCAACGTGATAAATTGAAAAAAAAAAAAAAATACTCGAGCGCGTCAGATTTTGTAAGCATCTATAGGCTACGGTAACTGCTTAACATCTGGCGGGCCGTACGCTTTATTGCCACCGCAGTCCTATAAAAAAAAAACTATTTCAGAGGGGGTGTTCAGTGAAACTTCCAGATGCTCCCATTTCTTAGGTTAACGATCAAATTAGCAAAATTTACACTTTTGACACTTCTTAGCTAGTAATGAATCCCTCTTATCTTAATCTGACGAGTTCGAGTATTTTAAGATGGTGTATTGTTTTTTGGTTCCCCTGAGCGTACCCACCAATATTAAGGGCTCATACTGGTTGAAGGTTCTTATCAATATGTAAGCTATCTCCCTTATCTATCTGACGCGCTCGAGTTAATCCAGAAAATCCTTCTACGGCTCCCCATCTATGTACCTACATGGGAAGTGCAATTTTATTCTTAATACACTTTTATTAGGTCCACCTGTCTGATTACCTACCTACTAAAGTACCTACTATAGTGTGATAAGAGCGAGATGCAAGCTGAAGGATGATGTGGTGACTAAGATTGAAAAGAGTATGCTAAGATGGTTTGGTCATGTAGAGAGGATGAGTGAAAGTCGATTGACGAAAGAGATATACCTACGGAGGGAAAGTAAGTGGATGCGTCGGAAGAGGGCGCCCTAGGAGAACTTTTCACGACCAGATTAATGGTCTCTTCCAGAAAGGTCAAGTCCGTAGCACCCTCAAGCGACGGCAGTGCATGAGAAGATGTATGAATGTGGATGAAGCAAAAGAGGTGTGTCAAAATCGTAGCATGTGGCAATCAATAGTCTCTGCCCACCCCCTTGGGATACAGGCGTGAGTATATGTATGTATGTAATACCTACTAATCTATGTTATAGAATTGGGCCTTTAGTTCCTATTTGTTTCATACTAAATCTGATTGTTACCGTTTAATTGCTCTTTAAACTCTTAACATTGGAAATATAACGAAGATCTCAATTTTCTGTTAATGAACCCTTGACTAATTAATCCTATTACTGAAATATTTTGACTCGTAAATAAATATAGCCAGACTAATAGGTACATCAACTGTATGGTTCCGAACCAAAGTAACGTTTATACTATGGGCACCGTATGGGGCCATCCCAGTGTCACTCAGATTACGAAAAGGCCATTTCCGATTTTTTTCCAAGCGGGAATCGAACTCACACTACCCGGTATAGTGAACCGGCCTACGCTCTAACCACTATGCCAAGCGTTTTTTTTCTCTTTATTCTCGTCACTATTCAAGTTTATTTATTTATTTATACATAAGTACCTACTTGTGCGACACTGGAGATTCTGTACTACGGAACACTAGGCCCCTATAAATATTTTAAGACTAACATTACCTATTTATATGTACAGGGTGACGAGGGACGAATTCAAGTCCGTGAGAACCTATGCCGTCACGTTAATAAAAAAAAAAAAATAGTAATTTTTTTTAACCAAAATATTGCAATAAGTTTCGCAACGTGGACCTTATGCTAAGTATACACGACGACACTAGACACTAAAACACTCAGTGTATTGTGTCCACCACCGCAACACCTTGTTACAGTTAAGGTTGGCACTCATGTTTCAACTCGGCACCCGACCAGCATCGCCTCGTCGGTCGGCATCCACTAACTGAATCGGAAATAAGTGGACCCCGCGCTGACCACGCGGCGTTCACTCGTTGACGACGCGCGGTCCACTGGGTGATCACGTGACAATTATGGTGTAAAAACAGCGTCCATCCGCGGACCACCTGTCGACAACGAGTGGACGCGGAGCGGCGGCGAGATGGTGCTGGTCGGGTGCCGAGTTGATAGATGAGTGCCAACCTTTATAGTGGCGGAGTCGGTACACTGAGATACACTGAGTGTCTAGTCTCCGGTGTCGTCATGTATCCTTAGCATTACGCAAGCAAGCGACTGTGAGCTCTCTTATCAAATGGAATTGAGTCGTGTAAATGATCTTAATCCATTTTCCCTTCAAACCTAATTTGTTCATTCATTTTACATTATCTTGTATTTTATTAAATAAAATAGGTCAAAAATTAAAGTTATTTTTTTAGAAAGGAATAGAATACTGACCCTGTATAAGTTACTTACTTGTAGTAGTCCATATCGCAGTTCAATGTCCAAGAAGAAGTATTCTTTGGCGAACGGTGGGCGTTGCTTGGGCGCACTGAGTTGCTGCTGCTGGGCGCTCGGCGGGCCCAGGGATATAGGGTGCGGCATCACCGGCGGCTGCATCCCTGCCACGATCGACGACTCCTAAACAATACATCATTTATTTAAAACTCTATTTTGGAGATATGGTACTACTGTTCGAGTTCTAGTGGTAGGGACCTGAGCGTGCCTCACAGCTCCGGCACCATTCTGGAGAAAAGGCAGTTGGCTTCTCTGACTCCAGCGGGGATTGAATCCGCTAGCACTTCTCGGAGTGCGCGTGGTGAGCGACTTTTAACAGCTCCGGTACCATTCTGGATAAATGGTAGTGAGCGATCACGGTGCAACTCACACGTTGAGTACTAGAGCGTATGCTCTGGCGGCAGGACCTACCGCAGATGGACCCTGATGCCTCGTAAGGTTGTCAGGTATAGTGTGCCACTGTTTGTACCTGTAAAAGCGGTAAGAGTGGCCACTATAATAAATCTAAGAGTAGAGTTGAGGGTCCTGTTCCAGTTGGTTACCGCCACCAGGCTCGTCAACACTCGTGCGGACTTTTTATAAATTCGTATTTCATAAAGCATCAGCTAACTTAATAAAACATTATATTCATTATTACATTGCTTATTGTTGGCCGTAGTATAGTCACGTATTCTATTATTGATTATTAGTTATCCAAATTTAAAACAAAACAATTCCATATTCACCTCTGATTCTGACATAAAATATGAAAGTAATCGTCCGAATGGCGCGTTGGTATAACATGCTGGGTTCGTTGTGGGATAAAAAGCTTCAGTGGGCGCGTGGTAAACAGTTTGCGTAACGCAAACGTTTGCCGGTGCTTATAATAAAATCCTTGTAATTTTCCTGGTGTTTTAACTTGTCTAACCTATATGCGGCAGGTTAATTCAGTGGAAATAACATTGTCAACAAAGACCTTCCCAAGAAAAAAGGAGACACGTGACTATACAAGATAGTTTGTCCTACTAAACGGAGTCCATGGGCACAGTACGACTTAGTTGTACGCGGAAAATAATGTTGGAAACATGTCGGTATTGTGAAGGTTACGGCTACGACTCTCTTGTGGTGAATAATACGCATCAAAATGCCTTCAAGGTGATTGTCGAATTGCGTAGAAGTGCGCTCTAGGGATCTATCGATATGTATGTTCCCGATTAAGGGCCGAAGATAAATTGTAGTTTAAGCCACGGAAGATAGTATAGACTCTCGTCTTTCATGTAGTAGAATCGATAGTTGAAACTTCCCACGATCGATCTACCTATTATTCATCTTATGGCTCTAGGCCACGACTTCTTCTAGCTAACCTGGCTATGTAGGTACCTACTTACTTTTCAAATTACAACTTTAGACTTAAAATTATTCGGTCAAACTTAATTAATTAGGTATCCAGAGATTGACACTTTTATGACCATCTACGCTCGCCTGACGTGGGTAGGCGTTATTTATGCTCCTATTAAATCCCAATGCGTCCGTAGCCAGTTATACAGCATTTTTTAAAATATTTTGCCTCAGTAACAGTGAAACAGTTACTACTAGGTGCCAGAAATGCCCGGAAATGCCTACCTAATCGTCGAGGACGTGTGATATCTGCCACCGAGCTTAACTAAGCCAGCGTGATAAACAGACTTGTTACCTCGTTTGCAACTGTTAGCTGTTACGTGAAGGAAAAGTTAATCTAGGTACATAACAAAGGGGTCTCTATATAGTAGGTACTTATCTTTTTACAGTGTTTTAGGCAAGGAGATTATAATAATGTGTGCCATATTTAATATGTTACAGAAAAAATACACCTAGTCAAACTTTACGTATTAACGAGTAAGTGTCTAGTAATTTTTCAGTTAGATTGGTTGCAATGTGGCAATTATTACCTAGATACAATTTTTGTAGGTTAAAATATTGGGTAAAACTAATTTGGTGCGTCCAAATGCCTATGACATTATGTCTGTGTTCCGACGTAAAAATTTATTTCCCGGGTACGGCATGGGCCTGATATAGACCCAGCTTTTGACAAACCCGTGTCGAGCTATCAAAGTCTGCGGCACAAATGGGCACAAGACACCCAGGAAATATCACTTTGATGCTTACTAGCTTCCGCCCTCAACTTCGTCCGCGCATAATTAAAAAAAAACGTAGCCTATGTGCTATTCCAGACCATAATCTATCTCTGTACCAAATTTCATCCAGATCCGTTCAGCCGTTCTGGCGTGATTGAGTAACAAACATCCATCCATATATCCAAACTTTCACATTTATAATATTAGTGGGAAGTGGGATTTAGCCTAGGAATCGTTTCGCTATTTGATTTCATGATTGCATCTCCTAGAGTAATTTTAGTGTTTTGAAGTATTTGAATGCAGTTTTCCGTGTGCGTACAGAATTCAGCATAGAAAAAAAAGTACTCCTGATTTCAGTGACCCGTCAGACGGCGGAGGGAGATGTCGTGTGTACGTTGCACTCGCTGCGTTTCAATCCAGTCATATCGGAAAATGTGCTCCAACTTCATAAAAGTTAGAATTTTACTATAGATAAACGTTTATCGCAGCCCTCTTATTTTTTTTCAATGCATGCATTATAAGAATATATTTTATAGTATTGCTGGGCGCTTACTAATATTTTTTTTATATGTTTTATTTTACCAATATAAAAAAAACCACTTATATCTTGACAATTTATTTACATAAATTGTTTTTTTTCTCTATTCATTATTTTCTCTTTTCTTTAGTTGTAGTTTTGTAATATAATACCTAATATCTTGTATACATATGTAAATAATATCTATAGGTAGGTAAGCTCGTATATAATTTATTTATCCAAAATAATTTATAAATAATGTTGTTACCTATAAATTGGTCTCCTTATTACTCTTATTTAGTGTTATGTTATAAGTGTTATGACGTTCTTTTATTTGAAATGTAGAGTACAACTTTCTTCACAAAGCGCGTTCAGTTTTCTTTCAGAGACCCGCCAGACGGCGGTGAATGATGTCGTGTGCGTGTTGCACTCGCCGCGTTTCACTTCAACCATACTATCGATGTTTTATAATTTCACAAAAGTTATATATACTCTCAATAAATGTCTATCTAATCACGTGGTTTACATTTTAATATTTTCATTTCAAAGTGCCTACCTACGTGCTTCCAAAGAGACTATACGTGTATATCCAGCCATGCTCTTTTGTCCATCTCTTAGAGGCTATGGAATAAGAAATACACATGCGCCTTCCTTATCTCTTAACAGTAGCACGAAAGGCCCAATTTAATAAACGAATCAACGAATTTTATAAAACCTATTTTTAGCTTTATCCAAATCACAAAACACAATTTTAACTTATTTACGGAACGTGAGTAAAGTGTCTACAAACCAAGCTATTTTTAGCCACCTCGCAGGTGGGCGTGCCAAAGTTAGAATTTAGATATTTGGATAAGAAGCTACGCAATACATTTCCTTTGTTATCTTTTCGCTGCGACTAAAAATATAGCACTTGTGATAAGGACTTGAGGGCAGTGGTCCACTTTAAATTACGACAGCAATGAAACAGCGGCACACTTAGTAAAGTCCGCTAGTTAATTTACAGCGGAGACGATTTGCTGAATGTTTAATTAAACGTTTTTAATTAATTTGATCAAACCTACGCTCAGAGCAGTAGAGCGTAAATTAAGACGGAAATCAATTAATATTTATGGGTTGATACAGGTCAACCTATGTGAGGATATTTAGAAGGTGAATTCGTTTCTCATCCCATAGGGACTGGTCGTTGTGAAAAATATTGGGAGAGGCGTATGTCCAACATTGGACGTCTTTTGGCTGACATGATGATGATGATTATGAAATGAACCTAATACCTATATGGAAACTATTGGAAAGCAACATACGATACGAACTTGAACGTTACGTTGACTGGGCAAATGTGGGATCGCTATAAATGAGTGTGATCAGTGTTTGAAGTTTTGAGTTTACCTACATTTTCGCAATGTTCAATTATTATATCTAGGTTAAAAAAAAAACAATAACTAGCTAGAGCCTAGCTAACTTTATCTTAACTATAGGTAAGTATAATATTGTAATGACAAGCAAACATGAGAATGAATTAAATATGTAAGTAAGTACCAATGTACATCCATACTGTAGTAGGTACATAGACGCTCGGTGACTATTTCATTTTGAAAAAAGTGGAGGTCAGTACACAGAGTGGTTGTAGTTCGCAAGAACTCACAACTGCACGGGTGACGTTGTCAAAGGAAGCCATTAGTCAACCCGTCACACGTGCGGGAGCAAATAAAAACTAACAGGCAGCTTAGCTTCGATACCATCCCTGTTGTTATTATCGACTGTGTGTGGTAGCAAACAAAATTATTTCTTAACCTCGATTTTATTAGGTAGATAGATATATTTATTATGGAATTTTGATTTGTTTCTAGACTTTAAGAAAATTAAGCTAGTATTCTTTACATATTTGGAATGAGCATCAAATACTGAATATCCTCCTTCAATACATCCCTCGTCTTACCTACCTTCCTGTATACTTAGATGCAGAGTATTAGGTAGGTACCACACGCACCTGCCTTTTAATCTGACGCACAGATTATGTTATAGTTCTGGAGTTAATAAAGTAGATACCTACTGAACGTGTTAATATTCTCTAGGTACCTATAATCTTGAAAATAATGACGATTAATTTCATAATAGTACAACCTAAACCGAACTACACGATGGTTGGCTTCAGACTGAAACAATTTCAACAAATTTCATGAATATCTTAAATGATTGGACTAAACCCAAGTATCTATAGTATACCTACATCCAATAGTCTACTCAGGTCTGCAAGGTACCGTACCGAGCTATGCATAAAACTGCCAAGATTTTCAATGCTTTGTCAGATAAATTGAAGCCGACAGACGTCAGTATTTTCAATCAATTCAATTTATAAAACGAAAACCAAACAATATAGGATTGAAAAACAATCCACAACAAAACACATTTGGCCCAAGCTGATTACGTTGTCATATGTCGATGACTTTCGCATTCATCCAAGCTAAATAACCTATAGAGAGGGAAGCCCTTCCAAGTATAAGCCCATGTGGTTTTAATTGAGATAGGTAGGTGCATAATAATAATTATTATTTATTTATTCACTTACCGTTTCAGTTACATATTTTGTATATAAAAGCAATAGGAAACTTAAATTTAAAATTAATGACAAAATTATAGATTTAAAAAAAATCACACATACCTATATCACTAATACTTGGTTCCCAAATGATGGTTACTAAACGCGAGTATTGCCTTATCATGAACAAACGGTGATTACCAATAGCCAGTTAATGGTCTGAATATCTCAACCCTCAAATCAATGCACAACGCTTGTAACTAATCAGTAGAATTGTTTCCGTCAAAGGGCTTGTTATACCTTTAATTAAACCCATTGTCGAACGGTGATTTTAGCACGTGCACAGCTGTCACCGTGTCGCAATTACCTCTAAACTATTACTGGTAAGTAATAACTCAGTATAGGGAGGTCGTTTGATTAACGAATGGTATCTTTTAACAGAGATGTATTCACAATGGTATTAAGACACAAAGCAACGAGATTATGTACATAATTTTAAGCAATATAGGTAATAGAAACAATATATAAAGATTCCTTATTAAACACACCAACCTCAGATATGTTAAAGTTATTATTTATATGTGATTCGCACATGATATCGATCTTTTATTCTCAATGCGAATATCACGTAAAATGAATATTTAAAAGCATCCAATATTCCTCTACCTTTTAACGGGCGGTAGAGTGCCCAGAAAAAACAAATGTTCTGTTGTAGAGCTTAAAGGTTGGCACTCATCTATCAACTCGGCACCCGACCAGCACCGCCTCGTCGGTCAGCATCCACTAACTGTACCGGAAATAAGTGGACCACGCGCTGACCACGCGGCGTTCTCGCGTTGACCACGCGCGGTCCACTGGTTAATCTCGAGACGTTTATGGTGTAAAAGCAGCGTGCGCCCGCGGACCACCTGTCGACAACGAGTGGACGCCGAGCGGCGAGACGGTGCTGGTCGGCTGCCGAGTTGATAGGTGAGTGCCAACCTTTATAGTTGACGTACTTTCCTATTATTTTTATCAAAAGTAAATGTATGAATGTTCAATGAATCCTAAACCAGCTTTAGAATCAGAACTAGTAATATTCCCCCTTTAAACCTATTCGACGCAAGACCCTTTAGAAATTCAGACAGCATTTCAAAAATTCATAAAGTCCGTCAAAAGCCTCTTGCTTCGGAATAAACTAAGTACAACTTATATCTTACAGCGAAGGAAATCAGCTTGACATAGCTAACAAAAATCCTAAAAGGATCCTTTATAAAAAATGCCTTTGAGTACTCCGATTGTTTAGTCAGTTATAAATGTAGGCAAACTATTATAATTTATTTAAGGTAAACGTACGTTGTTATACTAAGTAAAATGATTTTAGTAAGTAATAAAAAATCTCCCCAGCGAAATTGGGTCTCTTTTTATAAAACCACTCTGTATAGCTTGTCAAACACTAAAAGCGGTTAAAATGGTTAAAATGATCATCGTCCATAGACTTACTCAAATTCTGTTAATGGGTACATTAGGCACCTAAAGGCACCGTACCTAAAGGTTTTTGTTAATACTGATTCACCAAAAGTAAAGCTGGATTAATCTCTGTTATTTAGAACATTACAAAATGATGTAGGTACTCACATGCCACGCCAAGATGTTATGCAGACTAGCGAGGACCGGTTCCGTAGCGAAGGCTATAGTGTGATGCCCTTCCTCTAACGAATGAATAATCTGCAACATTTTCGGGTGGCGCATCTTTTCCAGCTGACAAACGCAGCCCCTGATGCGATCCAGCATGCTCTCCTTGCGCTTCGGCTTGTACAGCTTCTCTGCGATCCGCTTGTCAAACACGAACACGGAGCATTCCTGGACAAAACAAGAAAAATACTTCATTAAGACTGTACAGGCACCTAACCAGGCATGTTTGGAGGCTATCTCCTCTTAGACGAGTGGAGTAAAAATGTTGAAAAAAATAACACCGTATTTATAGAACCCTCATCTTTAAATTTTAAGCAAAAAAAAGTGCTACTTGGTCATTTACTATGTGAAAAAAAATACCAAAATGTAGCAGTTTTCAAATTTAAATTTGTATCTTCTTTCAAACGGCTCGGAATTTCTAATTTTTTTTTTCACCAAAAGATGGAGAAAGATAATACCTAAAAAAATTAAGTTCGATTTTGGTGATGCAATAATTTTTCATATCACAATTAATGATTTTCGATATTGTCGCAAAAAAGGGGGCGGGGTTAGTGCGCTCTCGACCAATCCGGACGGTGAAAACGCTTGGCCGGGAAGCGGGGCCTTAAAGGAAAATATGCTAAGGATACACGACGACACTAAACACTAGACTGTAAGGTGTTGCGGTAGTGGACACACGACACTCGATGTATACAGAGTGGTGACGACATAACGACAATAACTGAAACCACATACTGGGTATCACTTGAGTAGTTCGTACATAAAACAATATCTGAATATATTCAAAGGTATAGGCCACGGGATGGCTTTTTTACTTCTACCATTTTATCTTTACGCCTACCAGTGCACCACCGCCAAATACACCGACACCGAAGCGGTTTTGCCACCCTTGTACCTACAGGTCAGTCGAAGAGGTCAGTACACGATTATAAAGGATGTAGTATTACGTTTAGATTATTTCCTCATTTAATTTGATTGGAAATCAAATTTTACTATTTTGTTGTAAACCTAATTTGACAATTTGAAAGTGTTATGATTGACTAGTAGGGATCGTGTTTAAATTTATTGTCGTAATGTCGTCACCACTCTGTATACAAGTGTTTTAGTGTCTAGTGTATCCTAAGCATAGGCTACATTTGTTCCAGTCTGGTGCATCCGACAGCAAAGTTATTTTCAGATAAATAAATTGTAATGGAAGGATGTTATAATAAAAACATCGGGGCGACTCAATTAAATATTGTGTGGGTTGACTCTAGCCACACTAACGAGGTAGGATAACTTTATGAAAAGTTTTCGGTATTCGTTTGGATATTGACGCGTGTTTATAAAAGAGCCGATACCCGTCCAACTCCGTACGAGTATACTTGAAATATTTAGAAGTTTACCTTTGTAAGTTTCTGTTAACTCAGTTCAACTAGAGCCGTGCGAGGGATCTATTTGAGCGGACACTAACTCGTATCAGGTAGGTATTTTCTGGACTCTTTGAAAAATAACTTATTCTAAATAAATTACGAGGATCTTTTTAGTAAACACTTTCATAATTGTTCGTCGAAGATATTTATTTTCTTTGAAACCTAAACGTGCAATTAACGGGTCAAAGGGGCTAGCCAAGTGGCATGAACGCTAATCGAATAGAAAAGAACAAACTTCACAATGTATGGAAATGTCAAGCGTCGCTATGTAAATCAACAACAAGTTGTTATGAAGATCACGCTTGAGATCACGTCACTTATGTCATTTCCATAGATGAAGCGTAGCGAATTTGTAGACGTCAGCCACTTGTCTAGCCCTTCTGGTCACACGATCGCCGTCACGTTGTTCTGAATTCGGTTGGAAATAAATAATCTCGTTTGACGGTGACGGTGGCGGTAGCGGTGGACAAACGTCTTAGGCTTGGAAAGTCCTCTCATTGTTAGCAATGGGTGTTACAGAAAACTATATCTGCTAAAGTAAAAACAACGAGTCCGGTTACAACTAAAACATCTCGGAACATAAAAAAATAGATAAATGAAAACCCAAATATCTATGCGATATATTAATTCGTGACATAAAACCTTGCAAACAAGTAATGTCCAATAATTATTTTATTTTATTCTTATTGGAAAGCTTACAGCTAGACATATACAATAGAACAAACAGACGATTAAGGAGTAAGGCCAATTATGAGCTTTCACATATAGCAGAAAAATAGGTAGAATGAAGTTAATTAAGTTAATTACAGTAGGAATGGAGAAAATTAGCAAAAGCAAGTGAGAACAAATGAGATAGAAGTTATATAAAAAAGATAATAAACGTGATAGACAAGCAAGAATATCGAAACAGTACATCACACTTCAAAGAAATCATTACCAAGGGTCTTTTTAAGATTAGCAATACTACCGGTAAACAAATCCAAGTCAACTTTTCGGCACAACGTGTTAAATGTACGGCTGACTCTAATCAGGTACGAGTTTTCTCTGTCATTGCTCCTGGTTAGTGGGACATCGAGGAGATTCGATCTACGGAGAAAGCGGTGGTACACGCAACCCTATTTTGCTGACAAGTTTCGGGATGTCTACAGATCCATTCATTATGCGGAATAAAAACGTTAAATCAGCAATTTTCCTTCGTTCATGCCGCGGAAGGGTATGAAATTTTCTGCAACGGTTTTCATAATTGGGCAAATAAGTACCCGAGCGAAACTGAATGTACCTAAGGAACTTTTTTTGTATGCCCTCTAAACGATTGATATAAACATTGTAATTTGGATTCCAAACTTGTGAGGCATATTCAAGGTGACTGCGAACAAAAGCACTATAAAGGATTTTCATCGTTTATGAAATACGAAAAATGAAACCATAATAATTATAATAAAATTAATCATATATAATTGGTTACGTCATAACTATCAATATGTCATGGGGTGCTACCGATAGTCTATTTAATGTTAAATACGTAGCTATCAAAATCCGACGAGATAATGAACTTGCTGGATCCTAAAGTAGACACAAATCTGATAATAAAGACAAAACAACTCATTTGGTACCAATCACTAATCCCGCAAGGGAACAGTCGGTGTTGCCAAACTACATTATGGCAGTGATTCATTCCTCTTTAACACAATTCACCTACTAAATAAGAACCCTATTTCACGCCATTTCGTCATGAAAACAAGAATATCAAAAGAAGTTGAACCCTATCTTATGACCCGTGTATATTAACAAGTCATTACTTATTCTAAAAAAAAAATTAAGCAATAAAATTGTCAGATTATTCCTTTTTGACAGATTTTCTATAGAATATTGTCATATTCTATATAAAAAAATATCAAAGCGGGAATGTGAGATAGTTTTGCTTAGAATTTACTTAAAAGTAAGTAATAACTTAGGTATTAATAGATACGATGATTAGTAATGTCTGTGTGGGTAGGTATTGTGAATATAAACCCCTAATTTTATACAAAGTACTTTTGTTAAAACTATGGGAGTAAGAATATAAAATGCAGACATGAAGCTAGACAATTAAATGACAATGTAATATACGGACCGGACGTCATAAGTGTCAAGACAACCGAACCGAATTGGACAATTTGGTCGATAATAAAAACAGCATGGTGAAATTTTGCAGTGGCCTTTGCATTCCTCAATATGTTCCTATCTTTAATTTCGAAATATTTGTTTTATCCACAGAGCAAAGTTTTATCCATGGACTAATTACTAAGGGGACTGGCCCTAAGCAACTCGGCCGAGTTGTCGGCCTAGTACTAACATCGACATAAAACGAAGCGAGTAGTTCAACTATTTACCGGTAGATATAACAATGAAAATGAAAAACAATGACCACGTTTTTTTTCATACATATATTTAATAAGAGCACCTATTTCTTTAGTCTTTACTCTGTGGGTTTATCAACCCAATAATAATGACTGACTTTATTATTTTATGCACTTTCCATTCGTTAGCAACCCAAAAGGTTTTTATTAATATGATGCAGAGTTAATTAAATTTGTTACTCATATTACCTTTTCAATATTCGAACAATCATGCCATGTTGGTAATATAACTCGAACATGAGCAGGCAGTTGGTATTATAGGCATAGGTGCTGATTCTGATGGTAACATCAGACTTGACTAAACTAAAACTAAACCAACTTTCACATGTTAGGGAATCAAAAGAGCGATTGTCAGATGCACGCTTCCTTCTGCTTTATACAACTGCATATTGTAACCCTCAAAGTAGAAAAATGAATTTAGAAATGTTTTGCGATCTGATTCTTGCGAGTATTACGTACTTCAAAAGATTCTCAATATAAACTCCAGAGTAGCTATTTTGCCGTTGCAGCGCCGGTCGCTATTACAGATTCTGAGAAATGTTCAATTTGATGTGTGATGAGTTTCTCAGAAACCAAGGTTACACGACCGACATGAACTAAGAAACGTAGCAAGGACTTTAATAAGATGTTTCTTAGGAAGGTTCAGTAGGCGTTTCATGTGGACCGGGAGCCCATGATGCAAACTGTGGATTTACTCCAGCGTCGCCCAAACCTATTAGATTCGGTAGATTAGATGATAGTAAGTATAAATGGTTCTAGATGTTCCCACTTTCAGCGGTGGGGGAAGCGTCTACGTGATAATTTCAAAATTGTAAAAAAGCAATGACATGGAAATACTCAAGCGTGTCAGATATTTATATTTTTCATGCTCCAACATGATAAATTAAAAAAAAAAAAATTACTCGAGCGCGTCAGATTTTCAGAGGGGGTGTTCAGTGAAACTTACAGATGCTCCCATTTCTTAGACTGACGATCAAATTAGCAAAATTGACACTTTTGACACTTCTTAGCTAGTAACGAATCCCCTTTATCTTAATCTGACGAGTTCGAGTATTTTAAGATGGTCTATATTTTTTTTGGTCCCCCTGAGCGTACCCACCAATATTAAGGGCTCATACTGCTTGGAGGTTAATTCTTATCAATATGTAGGGTATCTCCCTTATTTTAATCTGATGCGCTGGAGTAAATCCAGAAAACCCTTCTACGGCTCCCCATCTAATGGGTTTCGTTCTTTGACAAGGATGTTTTCCATTGTCACCTGGGTGCGGTCGTCTGACGTTCATACCTAGTAATATTTGCAACATAGATTTATAAAAATTTCGCGCGTGCGCTTTAACTAGATACCGCCCTACTAAGAAAAATCATTTCCAGAAATGAGGCAACTTATTTTCGATGCGGCCTGTCAGTTTCACACAATGGTTGCTGTCAGATGTACTGAAGCACTAAAAAATTTGCGTGGTATCAGTTGCCGCATTTTATTAGTGCGCTTGCTCCATCTAGTTGTAGCCCCCTGGCGGAAACTAAAATTAATCTATGATTTACAATATAAGCTGGGATTTCTTTATTATTGACACCCGTAATTGAGAGAGTTCAGCTTGTGTTGAAAATGTTACTATGGATATACAAGCGTCTGTTCAATGTTCCCAAAACTTGTTAAAATCCCATACCTAAGTAATAGCCCATTTATAGTCGATATCACTGTTCCCGTAGAGACGGTTGTTGTACATATTCAGAATCATCCTTTTCAACTATTTTTTCATTGAACTAGCAATTTAACCTACCTATATTCGGTAGGTATGGCAAACACTTTATCTGCTTTAAGAGTTGCACTCTTGGTTGTAGAACACCTCTTAATGTAAGCATAACTATATAGGCATGAATACGACCCTCATCTAACGTAACAGCCTGTATACAGGGTTATTGGTAATGGCAATGGTAATTGGCAACAACCTTGCAGGACTGCATTACTAACATCATAAACAAAAACTTGTGTTCTATGACTTTTTACAAAACATTTAACAAAAAATCACGCTCTAAAAAGTATGAAACAAGAAAATATTCTCATCTAGAAGATAGCCGTGGTCCATTTAGATACTTTGGATGAGAATATTTTCTTGTTTCAAACTTTTTAGAGTGTGATTTTTCGTTAATTGTTTTATTGTTTTGTAAAAAGTTTTTGTTTATGATGTCAGTAATACTAACATTAGATGTTAGTCGTGCAAGGTTGTTAGTGTATTACCAATAACCCTGTATAAGAAAAATAGGTATTAGGTGAGTATACAAACATTTAAACATGTTTTTTTAACGTTACAAACCTGTGGTTTGACGAAAATTCAAGCAAGATATTCGAACGTGATATGAAAGTAACAAACTGAAATGACCTACTTACTTGTTTAGACTACAATAACTCTGCTTTCAACAAAAAGTTATCATGGTTGGTATGTGGGTACATTGCCTACCCATTCTTAATTAGAACGAACCACAACTATGTATTCCTTAGAGACGTGACACGAAAATGTAAATTAATTATGAACGTGTTGTGAAATCATATTGTGTCAGCTAGTTAGAAGTAAGAGTAGGTACAAAAAAGGAGCTAAACCGAATTATAGCGATTCAGTTTTATAAGCAGGGGGCTTACCACAAGCTCTTATTGCGATTAAATTACAGGAACGTATTAACGTTTCAGCGACTTTTTGTGCAATGACGTACCTTATTGTCATGACAATAAGAAACGTCATTAAAACGTCGTTAAAACGTTCCTATAATTGAATCGCAATAAGAGCTTGTGGTAAGCCCGGGGGCTTACCACGACCTCTTATCGCGATTCAATTACAGGAACGTATTAACGTTTCAGCGACTTTTTGTGCAATGACGTACCTTATTGTCATGACAATAAGAAACGTCATTGCACAAAAAGTCGCTGAAACGTTAAAACAATACTGCTATAAGAGATGGTGGTAAGCCCCATGTTATGGAAATGATTTTCTTGTGATGTTTAAAGAGGTTTAATCAAATAGTATAGAAATTTTTATTTTATCTTGATTTATCTGAAGCTAATCCGAACGCATTTAGTCATTAGCCACGTCCAGATGTCTCACATGACGCGCGAGGCAAATTGCCTCACAAAGTTTGACTTGCCTCGCGTGAGGCAAATGCGCGTCCTACCTGAGCGCTGTCATTTGCCTCGCCTAGTTTTGCATAGTCATGAGACAGGACGATGTCAAACGTGTCAAACTGATTGCTCGGGTAATTAGTGAGTTAGCCTTCTCTGTTTAGAGTGTAGGTTGCTTCGCCATTTGCCTCGCGCGGCAGGCGACTGAGGCAAACGTCGAGTTTCGCGAGGCATGTGGGTGAGCAGCCTCGTGCGGCATGTGCATGTTGTAGACACGCCTATTTATGTTTATTTTTACTCGTTGCGTTTTTTTATAATTTGTGTTTCCTGATAATTGTAATTGGTCACAGATCGTACTGATTATAAATAAAAAAAACAAATAAAAAAATAGGTCTAGGTAAGTAAAGCAATAGGTAATTAGTGAAGACGGACTATACGCACATGAAAACTAACAGATTTTTTCTGCTAATTCCCTGTCAGTACTTTACTGACATTACGACCTACTTTCCTAATATATTTTCTTCAACATCACGAAAGGAAAATTGCGGTAAAATTTTGTGTGTTTATTATAAGTGCATTGGTATTTTCAAAATAAATTATTTATTATATATTTATTTAATCTACCCTTGATAATTGATAATATTCTGTATGACATGTTATTTCTATTTTTAAGATTATTATTTAATTATTGTTATTATTGTGATATGAGTCTTAGGGAAATTGAAATAAAAAAAAATTATTGAAAAAAATAAATAAAGATCACCTCCTAGTTATCACCTCAGAATGTAGTAGTGCTTCGAGCTCAAGTCTAGTTGCAATGTTAGAAGGCAAATCGAATTATAGCCGTACAAAAAATAACAAATAACGTCTCAAACAATGGACTTAAACATGTTGTTTATAGTTCCATCTACGTATTTACCGCCAAATTTATAGAGATTTTTAGCCAGTAATCTGTAATGCCAGTGTCCCCATCCCATGGACCTCTTTCTACGGCACACTGGATCTAGGCTCGCTACACCGCTGTCGTGTAATCTACATCTACACTAATATTATAAAGAGAAAAGATTTGTATGGATGTTTGTTTTGAGTAAACTCAAAAACTACTGGACCGTTTTCAAAAATGATTTCACCATTAGAATGCTACATTATCCACGAGTAACATAGGCTATATTTATTAATGGAAAAAAATAGGGATCCCTACTAAAACTTCAATAATGTAACCCAAGGTGTAAAACAATATACGAGATCCGGCAAACGGGATCCAGGATCCGGTAAAAACAGGAAACGGGATCCAAGATAGGGGGTCCAGGATCCAGGAATTTAAATTCTACGCGGACGAAGTCGCGGGGAAAAGCTAGTTAACGATATGAAGATAGTTTACACTTTTAATCACACCCAGGGGATAGTCTGACTGGGTTCGTAGGTACCTAATGTGGCGCAAGGACATTGTTTGGAATATAAAACATTTCATTTAATTTAATTTCGAGCCGTACTGTTCCACTGCAGGGCAAAGGCCCTCCCCTCCCTTTTTCCACTTGCTCCGGTCTATGGCTACTCAGGACCACTCCGTCAAGTAGGAGACCAGCTCATCCCGCCATCCTTTTCTGTGCCTGCCGCGTTGCCGTTTCCCGCTGCTTGGGATTTGAAAAAAGAATCTGTAGGCTATGGTAACTGCTTAACATCAGGCGGGCAGTAATCTAATTCGTCATCTTAGTCACAGAAAAAAAAACATACCTATCATGTCACAAAATGTAACTATAGTCTCTGACCGAGTTATATTATCTTCATTACCTTGATAATATATTTCGTTTTGATCATCATCTCACCGCTTAACGAGGTGGTCAGGCTTTGTAAATGTCAAACGATTACCCGGCTTAGAGAAATAATACCCTATAACCAAGCTTACAACCGCAATCGTGCTTAGTTAGCCCCATTTTGTTTTAATTTGATAAAATACAAGAAAGCAGCTCTAGTTTTGCTTGCGGTCTAAGCTTCTTGATAACTGGTAGTTAAGCAACTTGTCTTTTAACGGGCACATTAAAAACTTTGGGCTATTTTAATAGGAAAACTAAATAACATTTACACGACCTAAGTTTGAAATCCAGGACTTCAAGACTGGCGGCTGAGGATGCAACACTAATAGATACTAGTCTCTTGCTAATAGGCATTATCGACTCATTAGGATGAAATCACGTCAACTTATGCGTTTTACGGAGGCACCTACATACCTAATAGCATAGTTGATAATCTGTTGTGAAGGTGCCATCTCAATTATTTTACAATAGGATTATCTTCCAAGCTCATCGCGAGCTAACGACACGCTACTCGCAACAAATGTCTTTGAATATTTTAATCACGACTCTACTTTACACGTCGTTAAGGTTCGTTTTGAAATTGATTATTAATATAGGTAGTAAATTTAATTACCACTACTAAGACAGACAGACCATACGAAAATTAACAAACAATTATGTGGTCAAATTCCCAAAAATAATATGCACTTGTTTATGCATATAAAACTATTGCCACGAAAATAAGAAGAAATAAATGCTTTAAAGACACACAAGACCGACCAAAGGTCAAGTCTAAAGATCCCGTACAGAGCTCGAAGAAAAATAGAATCGCCTGTCTGTAGCTGTACATACAACTCTTTGCTCTTATCACTGCAATAAAGTGAATGAGAAAGTAAGTGCCCTCGTACCTAACCTCGAACGCTGCGCTTCCTACGCCACAATATAACCGTTTTAGTTGTACAAACATGGAGCACGCTCCACATAAGTTATCAGAATGTATGCAAAATTGCACTCAGCTATAACGAATATACCATGATAAGACATACTAGACGCATCTAGCAAATAAAATGCGGTAGAGTTTAGAGAGGAATTTTGATCCATCGAGTAAAAATATTGCATGTACCTATATCTCTACCATGATGAGTAGCGCTCGCTGATCGCTAACGTCTACGTATAGTCTTTGTATGACCACTAAGAATAATCACTCTGCCAAGACAGAACAATTAAAAACTACTTTCGCCACGCGTTAGAGTGCAAACTCGACTGATTCGAATGCACTTGAGGGGGCGTAGATGGTAAACCAAAGGAGTCCGGCTTGGCTCAACGCCCCAATCGGTGATGCGAGAACCTAATAGTTGATAATCTATTTGAATAAACTCATTGTAGAGCGACTGAAACATTAATTGAAAGAAGAGATAAAATCAGCTCGTACAATTACTCGTAAAATTTTGTATTTAGCTAATGCTTTGCAGCGGAGTAGAAGTCACATTGAAATAAGTACCTGTTTGGCGCGGCCACATGAGCGGCACGTCGTTGGTATGTGGTGTCATGACTTCGCTTAGTAAATGTTTCTTACTTTATTCCACTTCACATCCTACTTTCTTTTATTATTTTTATATTTCTTACAAATTCTCCTCTTGATTCCAGTCTGTTCGAAGGTTGAGCAACATCAAGGTTGTTTCACTTATAAAAGTTGATGCACCGTTTAATGAGGTGTTACGGCCAGACCAATTACTAGGCACTTCAAACAGCAGTGCCGCCTTCCAATTAAGTGGAAAGCTCTTATATATTTCAAACGGATTTTTAATGCTTTGCTGATCATTCCATTAATCAATTATCAAATAAATTGTTTTAAAGCCATGCAATAGGTAGGTATATCAATCCCAATCAAAATGGGTTTAGTGACTTTTTAATTATTAGTGGTACACCTACATTATTTAAATTAAAATAAAACGCAATTAAAATCTAATAATGCTGCCAATAGTGTTTAAAACGAAAGCTTATATTAGAGTGCAGGCGACTTCGTGGAATGCGAATATATCGAGGATGCCTCTGGTTGTTATTTAAACGTTTAAGCAAAACGTTTGAAATAGCCAATATTGTGTTTAAACCAATGGAGTCGATATTTTATTTCTCGGCATTCATAGGTTACAATACCATGTAAGATTTTAAGAAGTCTCCCCAGGCTTTGACCAGTAGTTGGCAGTATGTTATAGAAAAATATAATACAATTTATACGTAGGTCTACCTCAAAAATGTATTCAAACATTTGCTGAATCACGAAATAACGAAATCATGGCGTGAAAAAGAAGAAACATTTTTGACTGTTGGTATTAAAAATTGGCAGAAACGACTTTATCTCCCAAGCGACCACAATTATTATTTTAATGAAGGCTAAAGTGAACAGGGGCGACAGCGAGCTCTATTATCCATACCTATCAATTGATATTGCTAATTTAATTTATTTAAGTGGAACTAAGGGCGATGTTGTTGTGTAAATGTGTGTATGGAAAGGTTTTAAAACTCGTACCATATTTTTTACAAGACTGCCCAAAAAAGGAGTTCATATTATGTTTTCAGGGTTTATAATGTTTGTAAGCATGCGAGATCCTTTAATCAATCTTAACTTTTAAATGCCTGAACAGATTTTTTCCTCCGGGTTACACGAAGAGCGGCGCTTAGGAGATTTCTACTCCATCAACCCAGCGGCGGTTATGAAAGGTGCTAAGCCGCACCGCGGCTCGTTTCCATTAGCGTGCCCTAAGATATTAGATTGCCCATTTGCTCGGAAGCCGTTGCCGGCCGCCAATGTCGAGCGACGAGCTAGACGTGTAAGCTATTTTCTATTAGATAGGTACACTAGGTAATCGGCCCATATTGAGAAAATTGTTGTGGCGCATAAGTATGAAATATTCAGAAAGCCTTCGATTTGTAGAATCGAGCTGTCATAACCAAGCATTGCAAAGTGCCTGCCAAGTCTTTCGGTACAGAACCCAATATAACTTTAGGTATGGTTCATTCCGCCGTTTCGTGCAAATTTGAACGTTCCGCGGAATTAAAAAAAAAGTCTGTTTTATGTAAATTTTTTTTAATTAATCGAGATTAGAAAGTCATCAGATCAGTAAAAAGTGGGAGGCACTCTTTTATCTCATTTAGTTACTGAGAAAATGACAACTGTAATTTTACAAGTGGAAGGTAATGAAAATTAAAAGGATTGTAATGAATTTGGAAATTATTAAAGTCGGGGTAGACATGACACACGGCAAAACAGTTGTGAAATAGGTCATCATCATCATCATCTCAGCCGAAAGACGTCCACTGCTGGACATAGGCCTCCCTTAAGGTTCGCCACAATGACCGGTCTTGCGCTGCCCACATCCAGCGGATTCCCGCGACCTTCACCAGATCGTTGGTCCACCTTGTGGGAGGCCTACCCACGCTACGCTTTCCGGTGCGCGGCCGCCACTCGAGAACTCTTCGGCCCCATCGGCCATCTGTTCTACGAGCAATGTGCCCTGTCCACTGCCACTTAAGTTTAGCAATCCTGCGGGCTATGTCGGATACTTCAGTCCTTCTGCGTATCTCCTCATTTCTGATTTGATCCCGCAGGGAAACTCCGAGCATAATCCTCTCCATTGCCCTTTGACTGACTTTGAGCTTCCTAATAAGGCCCATTGTGAGCGGCCATGTCTCAGTTTCATAGGTCATCAGTGGCAACACACACTGGTCGAAGACTTTCGTCTTGAGACGAATGCAATACAGCCCAGGTCTCGACCGAATCGAAGGCTTTCTCGTAGTCCACAAACGCTAAGCAAAGGGGCAGGTTATTCTCCTCGGTCTTCTGTATAACCTGTCGCAGTGTATATATGTGGTTTACGGTACTAAATCCTTTTCGGAAACCGGCTTGTTCGGGAGGCTGAAAGTCGTCGAGCGTGCGAGACGATTCATTATGACCCTCAAAAACAGCTTGTAGACATGGCTCAGAAGTGTGATGGGTCTATAATTCTTCAACAGAGCATTATAACCCTTCTTGAATAAAAGAACCAACACACCTCTGTTCCATGCCTGCGGCCTTTTGCCCTCGAGTATGACGGAACCGAACAGCTTCTGAAGGGCCTTAAGGAACAGTTTTCCACCCACCTTCAGGAGCTCAGCCGTTATTCGATTATCACCCGGTGCCTTGTTGTTCTTAAGCTGTTTAAGAACAATACTACTCTCGTACAAGCTGACGTCCGGGATATCTTCGGTATAGTGTCGGGTTAATCTGACAATCGGGACAATCTCTTGGGTTGTTCGCCTGGTTTGTAATGGGTGTCCGTATTAACGTGTAAAACTGTCCATAGAACTTCTCGATCTCCCTCAAAAGCTCTGGTTTGGATGAAACGATTCTGCCATCATCGGTCTTCAGTTTCGTTAGCTGGCTTTGCCCAATAGTCAGATCTCTAGCGAACGCTTTGGAGCCTTTGTTCCGCTCGATAGCCTCTTGCCTCTTTAATACGCTCGGTATTTAATTGGCGGAAGTCACGTGTTAAAGACTTCGAGATCTGTCTATTGAGCTGCCGGTACTCAGACGCGTCATCTCAAGACTGCAGTACCATTTCACTCCTTTTCTCCATGAGCTTAAGAGTACGATCCGAGATTTTTTGGTTCTGTTTGTACGACTGGCCTTGCAGTACTTTGACCCGATCGTATGGACAGTTTCCACGAACTTATCGTTACAATCTTCCACGCTACTCCCTAGGACATCGAATCGGTTTTGAAGTTCGAGCTGAAAGCTTTCGGGGTTTTGGATCTGGGTTGGTGCTGGCCGGAGCGTAGACTTTACAGTCGAAATCATTCAAGCTTTATAGCTTGAAAGATCTCGACTTTCAAGCTATAAAGCTTGAAAGATCTCGACTGATGAAGTCTACGCTAGCCAGGACTAGCGAGGCTGCCCGAGACTGGGGGCCGGTCCCTTTTTGTGCGTTTAATTTGGGGGGTTTTGCCATAAGCGCCACGCTTGGCAGGCGGGTTGGCGATTGCAGTAGATAGAATAGTACTCGGAGGACGCTGCTGCCCATCCTCCGGTGAATCCCTAAGTCGCCTCTTACGACACCTACGGGATGAGATGGGTTGGTGCCATTCTAAGCCGGCACCACACGGTACATGTATGACAGGTATCTCACCTGGCGACTAATTGGCCACGTCGCCAGTCAGTCGTCAGGTGTATTACCTGTCATCATTTCAATAACTACAAATTGTTTGGTTACGGTGGCTGGCGACGTCGCCGTACAATTTGTATTGACTGGCGACTTCGCCAATCCGTCGCCAGTTCAATACGAATAGTTGGCTACGGTGGCTTGTGACGTCGCCATGGCTACCCGGTGTGTTATGGCCCCAATTTAAAAACCTTAATTTCCTTCCAAAACCGTTCATTACCTTCCAGCATAAAAATTGATGGTACGGACGGTAATGAAATGGAGAGGAATGAAAAAATTTAACTTTTTCTATAATAACTCTGTAATCGAACATATTAGAAAATCGAAACTAAAACATGAACAAAATGTATTAAAAAGGTAAACATTTTTTATAATAATAATAATTTCTTTACTTACGTACCTTGTAAAGACAAAGGAATGTAATGAGAAGATTTTTGGACAAAGCACTATAAAAATTGGGAGATCGTAAATATTTTTATCAGCGATAGACGCACGTCCTTCTCGCCTGGGCACCGTGTCTGGCTGGCCAATAGACACACGCTGTGACCTGAACTGTAGTTGGGAACGTATAACTAGAGTACAAAATTATGCAGTTTCTGGGTGCGGATGGTAATGACGTTTTTATTGTGACAAATTGTAAAATAGGCTTTACTTATATTATTTCTGCGTTTATTATATAATCATAATCATTTATCAATACGTCATGAATTTGGCTTCAATATAACGTATTAATTAGAGTCATCAATTCAAATGCAGATAAATAAACATTAAAGAACCTGCCTTGGTCCCTAGTTGGAAACAGAGAGGAATGATTTTACACGCAGTTTTATTAACTTTTTTAGAAAACTAACAAATCAAAGTCCAATATTTTCGATGCTGTTTTTAAAACGATAATCCTTTTACCTATTAGGCAATTAATATTTAATATATATATCATAACTGATGGGTTTATTAGGCTGGATATGCTTTTTGCACGAAACTACGGAACGAGCCGTATACAATATGTTAAGAAAACCCTGTCCGACCCGAAAACGTATTGTTGGGTATCGAGATTAGATACTATTTTTTGTAAAAAAAATCTTTTTACTTAGGTACTTTGTGGTCAGAGGTGCCGCCACACGATCTAACATAATTATTTCCGGTAACGGTGTTGTCATATTTTTTAAATTTGCTACATTTTGAGGGATAAATGCAAAAAAAATGCCATTTTAAATTGTCATTAATAAGTTTAGTATCATGAATATTTAAAAAATAAATAAATAATTTAGCCCTTTTAACGTCCCACTGGTGGGCACGGGCCTCCCCTCAATGCGAGGAGGATTTAGGCCATAATCCAACACGCTGAATATTTAATTTATTTTAATTTATTTGGTCATGTGATTGGGAAACCTAAATACCGGTTTCGGCTCGGACAGGGTTTTTTAACATATTGTATAATATTTTACTCCGAAATTATCGCCAATATTTTATACAATGAGTTTTCATCACGACTGTTCGATTTTAGCCAGATGCAAATTTCGGAAATGGTCTTCTCGTAATTTGCCCTGGTATGGGTGTCACTGGGATAACCCCCACTTCACTGTATGGTAAGCCACTTCTATTTGAAAATTCTACTCCTAATTATATTGTACTGAACGGTCCTTCTCGCACTCGTCCGGTTTTCATTTTCAATAACGCCAATGCCAATAGAAATTAAATGCTTGCTTGGATTTCCAACCACAGCTGTATTATCATTTTAATCGTCAATGTGGCCGGTGTAATTGCGTTCCGAGGGCATGCATTGTACATGAGCCGAGACGAGAATCGTAGAACAAGCCACGAAGCATGTGTTCGCAACGGGATTATAATTCCCACTACCCTTACTACGGGATTAGATATAAACACGTGTATCGTAGACAGGTACAGGTATATTCGACCCCTAAATTTCGCCGGAGGTCAATGGAGTGAGGTCCTACGACAACGGGGCGCAGCGTCCTCGCCGAGCGGGGAGGGTCGACCTCCATACCATGAAACATGAACTCACATAAAACGTAACTTTAAACTGGTTATGAAGGATATTCAGATTTTGCTGAAAACGAGTAGTTTTGATTTCAAATTTCAAAGTATATATTGCTTTATTTGTATAATTTTGCGAGCGAGCTTCAGGACTTACCGTAATGGTTGAACTTAATAGTTTCACTTGAACGTCGTAGTTTCAGTACACGCATACAGCAAGTTATTCTTGTAAAATCCGTGCATTGTGTGGCAGAGATCACAATCAGAATCATAATATATTATTTTCTCCTCGCAATTTTATAAAATTCTAGCAAGTATCTACTACAAAGGAATTGTTTGTTCAAAGCGGCTGTATCTACAAATATTTTATTAATACACATCAAACATTTACATTAACAATAATAGTTAAGTACTTAATGAAATATTAATCGTTCGGGTTTATTTGAGGTTTCGTTCTCTTGAGTTTTTAAAGAAAGACCGAAGGCAAGCGGTGGCAGTGTCTATCGATGAATTCATAAGTCACCTTGTCTGACACACTCTGCTTAAACCCTACCTGGAAAGAGGTGAGAATCGAGCGAGTTTGTGCAGTAAGTGCCTAAATTGCTAGGTCACACCGGTTAAGAAGGTACAGGTGCGAAATACGTACCAGTCTGCCCAACCGGTGCTCCTACCGTCGGAGCTGTCGTATGCGTATGAATCAAACGTTATTCCAACTAGATTTGTATAAATTCTTAGAAATATTCCTTGGGTTATCACCATGTCGAGCTGCCTTGAAAGGGACAAGTGGAAATTTTACTATTAGGTCGTTTGAAAGACCATTGTCGCTCAATCGAGTCAGGGACGTAATTGATTTGCTTTTAGGTAGATCTACTAATAAAAGGTAGGTGCAGCATGGGTATGGCAGTGACAAGGTAGACTGACGACCTGGTGAAGGTCGCGAGAAACAGCTGAATGAGAGCAGCACAGGACCGGATGATGTGGAAAACCTTATGGCAGGCATACGTTTTATTTCTCCCTGTGGGGGCATCAATTAATTACGTCACACGAATTTCATGATTTTTAGACCCCTCCCCCCCTTGTCACAGCTGGTCACATTTGCGAGACTCCCCCCCCCTCCCTGTGTGACGTCACATATTTTTTTATATTTTCAGAAATTTTCAAAAAAAATCGTTAAATTTCAAATTTCGGTTTGAATACTTAGATATATTAGATTTTTAAATGTGACGTCACAAAACTTAGGACCCCTCCCACCCCTTTGTCACACAATGTCACATTTCGTCGATCCCTCCCCCATTTACGTGTGACGTAATTAATGGATGTCCCCTGTTTTATCTCTCTGAAATGATGATGGTGATAAGAGAAGGCAGTACCTAATTTTTGTGAACATAAACTCGTGTTTTATCTTAATTCACTGCCTCCCATTAACGTAACCAATTCTATTTTACCTACCCACAAGATCTTGTTAAACACATCGAATGGGTATCCTCGCCTCGTAACGGCTATGTTACGAACTCATAACCTTTAAACCCTTAAATAACGACACTAATAAAGCATTTGATTGCTTATAAAATCTCTATGACATGATTTTCTGATAAACTCGAGTATCTTTTCCTTTCTTCCACAATTTAGATAGGGCTGAAAGCTCTAGTAATTTTGTAAGGAATCGATATGGGATACCTAGGTAGCAGGTACGCTCGGCTAGCCTAGACCAGGTTTATCCCATCGTTGGTTATTCTGATCCAAAACGGAACAATAAAAGTTTAATACAATTAAAACCTCCCTAGATATTTTAAAAGAACGGGCATAATGCTTTTATGGCATTGTGTCTATTGGGAATCTGTGAAGTATGATAAGTATATTTTTTATGTTTGGGAACGTCGATACCGGTTCTTTGTAAGGGAGGCGAATAAATTCCTACAGTGTTCATTGTGAGATTAATACGAAACAATGCACTCGGTCCCTTTTGTTACCCATTTTATTATGAACTGTATGACTAGGCGGTGCAGCATAAGTCCACGAAAATCGCTTATATTATAGGTAGCTACGGTATTAATAAACTGATGATGGTCCTTTTAATTCCTAAGTAATGAAATCCATGTTGTAGGTACTAAGATATTTGCCTACATAATTTATTTTAATGTGAATGTAAATCACAGTATCTTAGTTATATTTTTGAATTCTGTTTAGTACGTTCGCCTGCACGCCTTTGGCAATAGTTCCAACATAGGCTCTTTTAATTACAGGTATCTATAATCAATAGAGCTTAGCTTATGTTGTAAATATTACGTTAGCGGCGCAGGCTACCGTAGGTACCGACTTATAGTAGGTAGACACTCAGGCTATATAAGTACATCAAGTTGGATAACTTCAAAACTACAACAATTTCATGTTTCCGTAATCAGCTAAGGCACGGTGAGCATTACGTAAAACAATAGGGGGTCTACCAACGCCACATAGCAATTCTACAAACGCAATTCAGCAATTCCGCTAAATGTTCGATAAATTTTCCAGAAATTTAGTGGAATTGCTAAGGATTCTGATAGAAAATCATAAAAAACGCCACGAGAAATTCTGCAAACGCAATTAATTTTTCCGATTTTCTAGAAGAATCCTTAGCAAATCTGCTAAATGTTCGATCAATTTTACAACCTACTTACTAAGGTTCTATGTACTGAAAAATAAATTAAAATCTCTCTTCTCAGGTCGATTTTATCGACTGAAGTATCGGCCACAACTTATCAAACTTCGAGATTGCTTAACGAACTTATTAAAATATTTAATTACAGACCTAACTTTCTTATAAAACAATATCTAGGCAATGCGTTATTACAGCTGTGGGTATTTGTATGGTTACGATGACCTAGACACTTAGACACTCAGTGTATACATCGAGAGACTACGTGTGTCCACCACCATGACACCTTTTTGCAGTTGTAGTGACCGTGTCGATACACTGAGTGTCTAGTGTCATCGTGTAACCTTACCTTTCCTCATAATTTTTAGGAATTATACAAGAGTTTATATGATTATATAAATGGTTTTTTTTATGATTACAAGCAACGTGAGGTATTCACATTAGGTAGGAATTATTATAGATCCCGTTAAATGTGCTAGAATTTTTTAATGTCTCGTTTTATCGTTTTAAAGTATCTGATACCGATCAAAGTTTACAGATCACTGAACTGAAATGATCAATGATCAGTGAACTTTAATTAGTAAAAAAACCGACTGAGACTAACTTCGCAATTTATAACAGCAACCTAACCTGCTTGAGACTATTCATTGCTTATCTTGGCGGTATAACGAAGTTTTTCTAGAACCAGCAATTGCGGTGCTCTGTGAGATGAACGATCAGTAGTTTCAAGGTGAACATTTCCATACTATTACTGAAGCTATTACTACCTTTCGCCTGTGAGCCTTGCAGTGATATTGCAACGCATAGGTAACATAACTGCGTGTATTTTGATTACGTACTCTAGACTGGTATTATTTTGTGCCGTTTGCCAAGATACCACACATTATGTTTTACTAGCTTTGGCCTGCGACTTCGTCCGCGCATAATAATGATAAAAAAGTAGCATATGTGCTGTTCCTGACTTTAATCTATCTCTGTGCCAAATTCCATCCAGATCCGTTTAGCCGTTTTGGCGTGATTGAGTAACAAACATCCGTCCATCCATCCATCTTAACTTTCACATTTATAATACTAGCTTTTACCCGCGATACCGTCCGCGCATAATTAAAAAAAAGGTAGCTTTTGTGCTATTCCAGACTATATTCTATCTCTGTGCCAAATTCCATCCATATCCGTTCAGCCGTTCTGGCGTAATTGAATAACAAACATCCATCCATCCACACATCCATCCATCTATCTAAACTTTCACATTTATAATAGTAGTGGGATTAGTAGGAAATTAAACCAGACATGCACGAGCATTAGTGCTCTAAAAACAGAACATATCAATGAATACAAGCCATATAGGTACGTTGAAGGAGATGAAAATACATTGTAGAGTTATTAGTTACATAATCATTGGCCCGCGTGAGTGCAGCCGGGCAGCCCGCGACGCTAGGTAGTGCGTGACTGAGTGGAAGTCAGGCAGTTACCTTGCATTCATGTTGTTAGAGTCTAAGCGTGGTAAGGCACATCGAAGTGTTACACATTAATACATCTTTGTTCAGAACTGGGAACTCTCTATGATAATATTCTAATCTAGAGGGTCTGTAGTCTTGAGATAGTGGCTATTTTATTTCCTAGGACCTATGAAAAGTTTCCCGCGGTCGGCAGATTGTGCTTGCGACCACCAAGATGAATTGGAAGATATGGACCATAAAGGGTGGGACTAGCGTGCCTGATGCTTGCTCGTTATCGAAGTGTAGAGCTAGCATAACTCTAGATAAATAATAACAGACATAGTTTGTCGGGCTACGGAATAAACTGAAACAGTCACTTCATATTTTTTGCATAAAATGTAAATACCGTTTAAATTGACAAATCTGGTAATTGTTATTAAATCAAGACTCGTTAGGGATAATGTTTAATGGAAGCGGTTGAAAGCTTCGTTTGCAAGCATTCAGCAGCATTTGAATTCATAAATTGCATAGGTATTAAAAATGATTTCAATTAACGTGACCAGGTACTTATTTTATTGCGTTGGCTAATACAATCGTAGATTCTAAGCTGATATTACGTAGCGTAGGTGGGTACTTAAGTTTGTAAGAGTTCTTTAATAACACTAATTAAATACAAGTAGCTAGTATTGAAACATTATATTTATCCTCCATTTCTTTTTTGAGGAGGTCATAGCCTAGTTGATAAGACGGCTGATACATCGGTGCGTTAAGCAACGTTTGGCTCGGTTGAGCCTTGGATGGGTGTCCGAATTATAACATCTGACCTCCTCCGTGCTTCGGAGGGCATGTTAAGCTGGCGGTCCCGGGTGTCATTTGATGATCTTTGACAGTCGTTACAGGCAGTCAGAAGCCTGAAAAATCTGACAAAAATGGTCATACCCTTATGTTGCTGATAGTCTCTCTAGTTAGATCTCGGAGGGCAGATGGCAATCGCTCCGCGTAAATATCGGTGATCAGCCAAATCAGGGTAGAGACTGAAAGCCGACCCCTCATAATGGGATAAGGCTAGGAAGAAGAAGGAGTAGGTAGTACTAGGTAGGAACCTAACACATTTTAAAATATAAATTTAAGTTCAACTCGAACAATTAAATAAATTACACAGGAATGTACCATCTTAATTTTTTTCCCAATTAAATGTTTACAGTTCACTCGATTTTTCATTACAATATCAACTTCAAGCAAATTAATATTGGAAAAATCAATTAAAATTGAAAATGTATCTCCGGTACCTAGTTCAATGATAAATTTCATTAGCGTAATGATTTAATCTTATTCCGGTTGAACGAAGTGTAATGAAGTGTTAAAAGAACTTGTACAAAAGAAGTTTCAACAAACAGTCGGAGCGCGGCCGTGGATCCGCGCCGACTCCGACTCGATGCCTTCAATGGATAGCAAGAAACTTGAGATCCTTAAGCCGTTAAGCCATCTTTATTATCCTCATTGCAATCTATTGAGTACTTATTTGTGAAGTCTTCAGGGTCAATTCACCTGTTTTATTCGAGTCTCCAACGAATTAAATGTTGATGTATAGGCGTGTCTACAACATGCACATGCCGCGCGAGGCTGCTCACCCACATGCCTCACGCGAGCACTCATATTATGACATGTCAAAAGTGAGTGCTCGCGCGAGGCATGCGCCTGATGAAGACGCCGCCATTGATCGGGTACCTATACCCATCTCTTTCGAGAGTGTCAGTTGCCTCGCCATTTGCCTCGCGCGGCATGCGAGTGAGGCAAACGTCGTGCTTCGCGAGGCATGTGGGTGAGCAGCCTCGCGCGGCATGTGCATGTTGTAGACACGCCTAATCAGTTTGACACGTTTGACATCGTTCTGTCTCATGACTGCCAAACTAGTTGAGGCAAATGTGAGTGCTCAGGTGAGGCAGGGCGTGCATTTGCCTCACGTGAAGCAAGTCAAACTTCGCGAGGCAAATTTTCCTCGCGCGGCATGTGACACATCTGGACGTAGCTTATCAAAAACCAACTTTAATCTAGGATTCAGTTTTAAGATTCAGTCATTCAGATTTTCAATAAGTAGCTAAACGAATAGTGATCATTCACTTTTCTTAATATGTAGACGGGCATAGAATATTAAATAGAAATGTAGATAGGTTGTACGCGCACCCTAATAATAATAATAATAATAATATAACGTCACGACTTTTATCCCCATTCGGGGGTAGTCAGAGGCTTGAGTGGCCATACACCACCACATTGTGGAGGTATTAAGTCCAGTCAAAGCCCACGTTTCACCGGATAGTTAGAACCCAAAGTGACAGGTGGTGAACCTTGTCGCCGTGTATACAGGAACTGACTATTACCTAATCCCGAGGGATAGGTAGGTTTCCTCACAATGTTTTCCCTCACCGTAAGCGAACTGTAAATTATGCACATAGATGAAAATACCCCCACCCACCCTAAGTGGCACATAAACACTTTGCTAATTGGCAAATGTGAGGTTAGTCTCGCATGGTCTTGTGTCACTGATAGACGTGTTAACAATGTTATTTGGCATGTTTTATTACGTAAACTGTTGATTAAAATCAAACAGGTGGTTAATATGAAAGGAAGCCACGTACTTCAGTCCGCCGAGACGCTGAATGTGTGTGCGTGCAGTCCTTACCTATTTGTACCATTTGTGGGGTGTACTTTTTGCCGACTAGGTAACCTATCTATCACTTTTCTTATTATATTAGTATAGATGGAACTCTTAGATTATCCGTGTAAATGCTGATATTCTCGCTGCAAAATTTTAATTTGGTAGCTTGTAATTTTTAGTTGCCTTTTACATCCAGCGAAAGATTGGACAGCTCACCGACTGAATTAAAATGGCTCGTAAACGCCTGTTTATTAGCCTGGCCTCCAATATACTTTTGAACAGAGTGGTATGTACATTTCGAACTTCGCGACGACGTTATTACACTGGGAACTGTACCGAACTTAATTAGAATGTCAAATCCTTGTGTTTGCTCACTAATATCATAGCTTCGCTGGGATTACGACAAATAATAGATATAACAAGTACACTGTTCTCGATTAGATCTCAACTTACCCGCATACAACCCTTGAGGTACCTAGGTAGGTACCCGTATCAGTTTTCGTATCAATGAACTCCTGCACGCGAGTTGGATTCGAGCACCTTTGAACTATTCAAAACCCTTTCCAAGTATTGATAATTAATTTAGTACGAGCTAACTAAGCGAAGCTATAGCAAAGCCTAGCTCACCTGTTACATAAGATTAGTAGAGAACATTGGTAGGGAATTAAAAAAATATTCCACCTTTATGCATGGACGTAGAAATTCCTGCTTCCGGTGATGTCAGGTTCTGTCCTTGGAAAAGTTGATCAAAAATTATAACTATTAAGTAAATATTTCGAGGCCTTTGCCCACAGGCACACAGCCCCATAGGCTAGTAAAAATTAGAATTTAAACTTATATTATCATTTTGAAAACTGTTTTATTATCATAATAAAAGTAAGTAAAAAGAAAAGCAAACTATGGCCATAAATGAAATTACCGTGACTAGATTCGTATCCAGTAGGTATATAAAATTCGTATTTACTTGGTCGCCAAGTGCCTGGGGAGTTGGCCATATTTCAAGGTTCGCCGGACAGCGGAAAGCCGTCGCTCGTCATCCTAAGTGACACCTCTATTTATAGCTATAGAAACTTTTATTTTTTGTCATATCCATTTATGGAAAGGCTACTAAAAATATAAAGCGCGTTGACGCGGGCGTGTCTACGTAACCATTTCACACACACATCCTCAACGTCCCATGGAAATATTCAATAATGTAAATTATCCGTCTTTAAATTTCACATGTAGTACGCAAACTATTTTTCATGATGTTAGCGTACTAAATGTAAGTTAGAATGTCAACATGCCGCTGGTGGTGGCGATTGAACTGAAACGTTAAGGCGTTTGTTTCTCTCGATGATATTGGCCGTCTGGATTGGTCACAGAGTAAAGACTAAAGAAAGAGGTGCCCTTATTAGACATATGTATGAAAAAAACGTGGTCATTGTTTTTTCATTTTCATTGTTCTATCTACCGGTAAATAGTTGAACTACTCGCTTCGTTTTATGTCGATGTTAGTACTAGGCCGACCACTCGGCCGAGTTGCTTAGGGCCAGTCCCCTTAGTAATTGGTCCATGGGATTGGTCGCCCGCCTACTTTTTTTGCGTAAATATCGATAATAATTATAATCGATTGATAGGTAATCATCGTGAAAAACGATTGCGCCACAAAATTCAACAATGATTTTTAACTTTCTCCATCTCTTGGTGATAAAATAATCCAAGCCGTTCAGAAGATAGAAATTTAAAGTCGAAAACACCTTCACTTTGGCTTTTTTACATTGTTAAATGGCAAGTAGTACTTTTCCTACTATGAATTTAAAGATATTTTATTTTATAAATGTTATATGATATCTAATTAAAATGTTTTAAAAATGTTTACTGCTCCATTCATCAAAGAGGAGATAGCGTCCAATCATGAGTATTTCTGCGGCCTTAAACTGTGTCTAAAGTTATAGAGCTTGCGGCGTCAAAGGTGTGATGAACTCGTTATAACGTCGTCGTCCATACCTGCCGCACACCTAACTTAGGTACTCTTGAAGTTATCGGGAATAGATAGGAATTGGAACCACAACCACAACTTTAGATACTTATCAACAGAGTATCGTAGGTAGTATGGCAATAAATTATTGTTCGGTAGATAAGTTACACAACGTTTTCTCGTCAAAACTACCTCAGTGCTTAAATACCAAAGTTTAACCAATGTGTGTTAACAGTGATGACTTAGTATGGCACTGAAACGTGGTCGTTAACTATGGGCCTCATAAGAAGGCTCAAGGTCACTCAGAGAGCAGTAGTAGTTCGTAGTTTCTCTACGAGATCGAATCAGTAATGAGGAGATACGTAGACAAACCAAGGTCACCGCCATAGCCCTGCGAGTTAGTAGGCTGAAGTGGCAGAGAGCGGGGCACATAGCCTGAAGAAATGATGGCCGATTGGGTAGAAAGGTTGAGTGGCGACCACGTACCGGAAGACGCAACGTGGGTAGGCCCCCCACAAGGTGGACCGACGACCTAGTGACCTATGTCGCGGCCTATGTCCAACTGTGGACGTGTTTTGGCTGAAATGATGATGATGTGATAAAATATACGTTAGTCCCAGAATCGTCGATTTAGATATTAAATATGGGTTAACTTATCAATTAAAATAATAATTAACTTCAAATGGCATTGAATTAATGGAAAACAGTTTCGGGGAATTTATTAATTAAGTAATTATTGTGCACAATTTGATCATCATATTTGATGGAATTATTATATAAAATGTACAATTAGTACCTCCCAATTAGAGTAATGACTGGAATTAGTGCGAAAGGTTTCTTTGTTGTGTTTTAAAGTAATCCAAGGTTGTAACCACTCATTATTATAGAGTACCTTATGTTGGTGATCAACTTTGTTCCTATATACAATATGTTAAAAAAACCCTGTCCGACCCGAAAACGTATTGTTGGGTATCGAGATTAGATTCCATTTTTGTAAAAAAAATCTTTTTTCTTAACTTTTTTTTTAATTTAAAAAAAAAATTGTTTCATTTTTTTAGCATAGTATGTGTCCCCCTGCTGGGCAAAGGCCTCCCATATTTTTTTGTAATACAAATACCCCGTTTACATAAATATTTTTTTTTCATAAAATGACGTCATCACATACTTTGTGGCCTGAGGTGACGCCACATGATCTAACATAATTACTTCCGGTAACGGTGTTGTCATATTTTTAAAATTAGCTACATTTTGTGGGAAAAAGGCAAAAAAATATGGCACTTTAAATGTTCATTAATATGTTTACTATCATGAATTTTTATTTTTTATTATTTTATTTGGTCATGTGATTGGCGAACCTAATTACCTAATTATATGTTGTAGAGATGGGTTATGGGTTACCAGCCAGTCTTTACTAACCTAGTTTAAAAGGCTAGCGTTGAATAATATAAACTCTATACCATAACATTAGGCTAATGTGTTTGTAGTAGGACGTAGTAGGAGTAGTTAGGAGTAGTTAGGAGTCCGTCCCTTTTGTACTAGGCATTGTATCGTCAGTTTACTTTTATACGACTGTATTTTTCTATCCCAAGATATAGCTACAATCTTATACTAAATCCTGGTCTCCTTTGCCCATAACCCATCATATAGGTCGGTATGGATTAGGTACGGTTGCCTGCCATATCCATATTTTTGCAGCACGTATTGCATAAGTATAGTGCAAAAAATTGTACGCTCGAATGGTCTCGTACTGACCAGAATAGCAACTTTGCATTTTTTTAGAACATTCGATCATGCATGTGGTGTGGATACAAAAAAAATCGTGACGTTCAATCTCCGACACGACACGTCCGTGCTGTATCATATATGTAAAAATTCATAGGATAAAAATTCTCAGTTTTGCGGCAATTCGAAATAAAATAAATACCGCCAAATTTGTGGAGATTTTTAGCCAGTTTACAATGGGTTTCTAGGAACAAAAGGGTTTTTTATTGCCAGCGTAAGTCCATCATAAATTTTTATTTTGGGGGTTAGACTATAAAATTTGTTTGAGTTGATTTTTTGTGTTGGTATGTTTTGGTGAAAACGTAATTAGTTATTTTATTGACTAGGTATGAACCTACTGATGTTCTTACAACATATAATACGCGTTGTCGCTAGCAGCGTTAAATTTACTAAAAAAATATTTTACCAAAATTGTTTACAACGAAACATTGTGTTTGTCTACGCAGGCTCCGCCACAATCGCATGCCCACGGGCGCGCGTTGTCCAAACATGACCCTAACATATAATTAAAAGCTCTTACGATTGTGTATATCAAGCTTATGTTTATTCCTATGCATTTGTAAAGAGAACGAGTGGCCCGTCTCGGCAATTGAATTCGCTTTTCTAGAGGTCGACCTACACAGCAAATAAGAATGAATACCTAATTAGGTTCCGTAAAAATTAACAGAAAATCTATTTCACGTTTCTCGGCAAGCAAGTCGGTTTCTCGCGACGTGTTAGGCCCGCCACATACATACGGAATTTCCGTACGGAATTCCCTTTCGAAATATCGAATCGAGGTATCCGAACGCGATACGTCCATTCATTTGGATGGTTTTACTGCATTCGGAATCCCCGATTCGATATTTCGAAACGCAATTGCGTACGGAAAAATCCGTATGTATGTGGCGGGCCTTAAACGCGACATTTTATAAAGCACGCAGGTAGGTGAAGAAATGCATTGCTGTGTGGTTGCTTCGGTTAAGTGTAATGAAAACATCCCAAGCTAACAAACATAACAAAGTGGTGTAGCTTTCACAAACCCCTACTCGCAGACCGCATTAGTGATTAAGCAAAACATAGAGCACAATAGAGCGAACGCATAATCTGTAACATTTAGTACGAAATAAGTAGGTAACACTTCGATTGAGCATTCGACAACCGTTGGACGGAAACGAAACGTACCTCTAGGCTACAGAGGGATCTCTATGGCTAATTGACGGCTAAAAATAAACATCCCCAGCCAACAAACATAACAAAGTGCTTTCACAACACGTCCCTGACTGCACGCAGACGTCATACGAATAACAAAATTTAATAGAGCAAAGGGTAAATAAAATGTAGTTTAGAATTATTTTGTTTTAATATTCAATGTTTACCGGACGCGGGAAATCTTAATTTAAAAAATTAATTTTAAAAAATTGGACTTTAGTTTTCTACATAAATAAAATGTCAAGCCAGTGACAATAATTTGAAGTTTAACACGCAACTAGCCAGTCTTTCTTGTGTTCTTAAGTCAAATTTAGTAGAAGGTAGGTAATATCAGGGATTTATAAATGTATTTAAAACCTTTCACAGCACCGGCCAATGTTGCAGCCTAATGTTGAAAGTTTACAGAAATAAATGTACGCAATTGTATATTTTCCTAAAAATAAAATGTAGGTAGTGTGTACGTTCCTATCGTTATATTCCGAAACACGTCGGTATGTTTAATAAGGTGTATAATATTTACGAGGGGCCAATCACAATCTATTATTATTTTCGATAGACCAAGTAATTGTTTGGTTTTGCCTCCGCGCTCGTACCGCATTTTTTTTTTCGGGATTACATTGATGCAAGTTATTTCTAGTCCTGCGGATTACTACTTTGGTCATTCAAAATACAATGCACGTCTTCGACGAACACGTTTGATGGTCGATCAACTAAGCATCATCGAATACTTGAAAAGAGCATACATTTTCGACAAGCAACTACCAACTTAAGCGACCTGTGTGGTCAAATGGAATAGTAATGATTTAGCAATCTATCTAACATTGGATTTACCGCTCTAACTACAAATGTTGTAAAAATTTTATGTATCTGCTACGCGAGCTTACGACTATGTTCTAATAGAATAAACATTTTGAAGCTCCCAATTTACCAGAGCGTTCGGATTTTCGTTTCGTTGGATATTCACTAAGTAAGTATCGGTATCGTATCGAGTTTTATAAACACTAGGTACTTGATTATGTTTTAGAAAACATTGGGCCGTGTCTTTAACATCCTTGTGAGTACAATATTGCAATTTCCGAAATTTTCCTTGCCGGGAATCAAACTCATAATCACCCGGTGCAGTGAGCCGAGTGATCTATGTTTGGGATTAGATCACTTGGTCGACGAATCCTCTTTACTTAAATATTTCTACTTCTAAGTAGTATATTATAACTCCATGTAAGTAGGTATTATGATAGAGCCACATGCCGTATCGAGAACGGTTATATTAATTAAGTTACAGCTCAGATTGTGAAATCTTCGTATTAATTTACAACTATGTTAACATTGGCCATGACAAGGAGACGGCTTAATTAATAATTTCGAGTTCATTTAATCTATCGGTAATTACGGTATAAATTGTAATTCACGTGTTTACTGAGAGCTTCAATGCTGTTGTAATTATAGTACCTACCTACATTCAGGATCTGTGTACCTACCTATCAATAATTATATGTTACTAGTAACTAGTTGTGTTCTTTTTGAGCGTCGTGGAAGAACCATGAACGGCTAGCGTTACTAATTAGTTATTTATTTTAATAACTAACCAGTTCCGTTTATTTTGAGTAGCACCGTGGCCGAATTCATTAAAATCATAAAAGAGACCAAGAAACACAAAGAAAAGTATCAATGCAAGTATTCACAATAACAGATATGGGAGACAAGCAGTTAGAACGCCAGGCTAGGCTCGTCAGTTGACTGGCATTAATTGAGCCCCACCCACAGCGCGGTTACCGCCGGAAGCTAGCGGCGAGGACAGTGCGGCAAAGGTTTATGGATCTGACCACTCAATGGCTGTCTTTATTTCTACCATTACCTAGCCAGTGATAGCTAAGAATGGAATTGATATTGGTAAATATCAACTACATCGGAAATTTCGCGAGTGACTGCAATGGACACATTCCAAAAAATCGCATGCAAGCGCATCAACGCACACCAACTCACCTTGCGAAAATACCGCATTGTTTATCGGACAAACTTACTGCCAAATTTATAGAGGTTTTAGGATTGTTTTACAAAGCATTTCTAAAAACAAAAGTGATTTGTAGAGCCAGTGCAAGTCGATCATAACTTTCTTAAAATTTTGGGGTAGCTATATCTTTATTTATAATGGTATAGAGTAGCAATATTTTCTGTAATAGTGTTATCTTGGCAACGCCAGTCAGAGACGGGTGACCATTTAATGTCATTTGAACTGAGCGTCTTCGTGCTTCGGAGGGCACGTAAAAAGTCGGTCCCGATTATTGTCATCTAGGCAGCAGTCGTTTAGCCTTGTCAGAGGCCTTCGCGCGGCTTGAATAACTCTGACACCAGTTTGGCCACAGAAGTAGGTATAGTGTTTTTGGAGCGGATAATTCGAGCTAATTTTCTGCGGCACAGTCGGTACAGCCCTAATACACATCGATTACACAAATTACTATAGGAAAGTACCTATATACAGGGTTATTGGTAAAACACTAACAACCTTGCAGGGGCGTATTACTGACATTAAAAACAACAACTTTTGTTCTATGACTTTTTACAAAACAAAAAAAATTTAACAAAAATCACACTCTAAAATGTATGAAACAACAAAATATGCTCATCTAGGAAATAGCCATGGTACGTTTAGGTACTTTAGGGCAAAGTGGAATACAACCAAGTACCATGGCTTTCCTCTAGATGAGATTTTGTTTTTTTCATACATTTTAGAAAGTGTTTTTTTTGTTTTTTTTTTGTTTCCTAAAAAGTCATAGAACAAAAGTTATTGTTTTTGATGTCAGTAATACGCCCCTCCAAGGTTGTTAGTGTTTTACCAATAACCCTGTATAATGAGTTGTTTATGTAGGTTCAATTTATTTTTCGAGTTGATTGATTGCTTACCTATCAACATTTTTAACATTTCTGTTACATACAACCCAATTAAGCAGGAAAGTATAATGTTGACTATAGCAACCTACTTTAATTACCTATGTCTGTTTTTGATGTTTTAGGTAATTGCTAAAATAAAAATCACCAACCTTAGCGTTGAAATTGTAGCGTGAGTATTTTCAGGGTAAAATTCCAAAAAACGGCGCATTTCACAAGATAACGAAATACTACGTAGCCGTGCCGACAAACCAACGTATCTATAGTAAAGAAAATAATACCTATTTCATGTATCTTTAGAATTAATAACGGTATGATAAACGAGACCGACGTTAGATTTCTTGTTAAATGATAAACATAACATTGTATGTTTTAAAAACAAAGAAGTAAACGTGGGAATAATAATACAATGGAAATGGAAGGCCGCAGTATCTCGAGTGGTAAAACAAAATTAATATTTTGTCTCTAGGGCTGGAAGCGGTAGATCGTAGGATGAGGCATTATCTGAGGGCGGGTCATGCCGAGGAACATTGAGGGCCACCATCTACTGCGCCTTACTATAATTTGATGCTAAGAACTGACTTTCCTGCGTAAAATGTAAGTATGTAATAAGTGGACCAACTAATTTCATAACGTACATTCCATAGGAAAACTACAGTGCCCGTAGTGTATTTTTTTTCGTAAGCAAACTTTATATATAGTCTGCGTATTTGACCGTTTTGTATAGAGAACTGAAAATGTGGATACCGTCTGCTAGGAGCGCTGTTCAATTTGCATACAAAATTCAAAATACGCAGACTATTGTAGGTATATGTATAAGTGTTACCAGTAGGTACATGAAACAACTTGTTACTGCTCATATGATCCAGCGTGTGTGAACTAGGACCTTAGGGTGGTGTTGATTTATTAAAAAAAAAAAAACAATGTAGATCCGTAACACCGATCTTTGAGATAGATACCTAATTGATTATCTATTGTATCTGTGTTTACGATTCTTCGCATACGCGAGGAACTGAGGAACTTTAAATTAGTTAACTACTTATGAAAGCTTGTGACTAAAGCGTGATTACACGCTGATTAGAAGTAGGTACCTATCTAATCTCTATAGGGCGGAGTTTAGCATCAACACTAACGGACCGGTGGATTGGTAAATGCCTGTCACTCGCAGTACATCAAACGATTAGTTACCCCCTTCTCATCCCTCTGTCGTCCCTTCAGGTCGGCAACGAGCGAGCGATGCCTTTGGTATTGCAAGCATCTATAGGCTACGGTAACTGCTTAACATAAGGCTGGCCGTGCGCTAGAATGTCATCGTAATTAGGTACATAAAAACCCGGCCAAGTGCGTGTCGGAGTCGCACATATTGGGTTCTGTACCACCGTAGAATAAAAACGTCAAATTTATCAAGTTTCTTGTATGGGGACCCCCTTTATGTTCCAAATTTTATTTTATTTATGTTCGTAAACATCGTGAGGAAACCTACCTATCCCTCGGGATTAGGTAATAGTCAGTTCCTGTATACACGGCGACAAGGTTCACCACCTGTCACGTTGGGTTCTGACTATCTAGTGAAACGTAGGGCTTTGAGTCGGTTAATACCTCCACAATGTGGTGGTGTATGGCTACTTAAGCCTCTGACTACCCCCGAACGGGGATAAAAGTCGTGACGTTACATTACATTACATTACATTACATTACATTTATTTGTTAATATTAGCATTGAAAACTAACATTGATATTGTTGCATATCGGTGAGCTGGATTAATGACCTCGACACAGTTTTATTATAGTTTGAGATTATAGATCTCCACCATTGATATATTATTTAAGCAGATATGGTACCTTGTAACATCGCAATCACAAACTTGTACTCAGCGAATCACATGCAGCGAAATTCACACATCTGATTAACTTATTAAATTCATAAGAAGGCAATATGATCACCAGAAGATGAGGCGTAATGACAATATCCACATGTTTTCAACATTATTTTCCGCGAGCGACTGAGTCGAACTGTGTCCACGGATTTATTTTAATAGGACAGTTACCTGTCTCACTCTTTCTTGGTCACTATAGTTATTTATTACAAAGTACCTAATATTTCTAATGGCAATGGGCTTGTCCTCTTTTACTTATAATAGAATTTTATACAATGCTTTTAAATTACAATGGGCTTAGCCCATTAGGGAAAACAGAAGTGAAAATTATGTCTACCTACCTCATAGGATATACCTACCTATAAGTAATTATCTACCACACAGTTCAACATTTTATGAGTAGTAGGTATATTATGTACCTATTTCTAATCTTGACACTAATCAAATCACTTATCTTATACAAATATAAATATTTGGAATTATGGCCTTAATGTAACTAATTATTTAGTATTGTAGAGGTGCCTACCATTCAAACAATCATTAACCACATTGGATAAAATAATGATGACCATTTTCCAAAATATGTTTTGATGAGATTTAATTCGCTTCCCAATGTGGACCTATTTTGCAAAACCCAAATTTAGCCGTAATCCTATGTAAATTATTTTGACCCGAGTAAATCATATTACTTCTATTCGTCATCCGAGCATTAGGACCCAGCATACCTACCTATAATATCGGTAATTGTGTTATTTCCAAAATAATAAATAGAACTCGGTGTGCCTACCTACACATTTTTTGTTATAAAACCACGAATCGGATAAATATTTTTTCTTTGTTATGACTTTGCTTTTCGCATATAGCCAGTGTCAAGTCAATTACATATTTCAAGTTTTTTGGTGCGTCAAGCACAGGGAGACCTTTGGCTAAGCGTAAAATACCCCCTAAACCCTATCAGTAAAGTGGCAGATATTTTACCTACTGTCATATTACTTCTACCCGAAAATCATGTTTCACCACTTTTGTTCTAATTGCCCTCACTCATGTACATTTATGAACATTATAATGGTTAATATTCCACCAAAATTACACATTATAATAGGTACAAGGAAACACAAATTTTGGAAATTAAACAAAAATTACAACATCACTTTCCACTTTCCGTCAAAAAGTCTGGAACGAATACGTGTTCAACAACACGCTGATGGACCGTTAAAGGTACTGTCACCGGTACATAGAACAATCGGTTACTTCTTTAAAGGTATTTAACGGTTACTTCTTTAGTATGTTGGTGAACTTGGCCCTTAAAGCAGAAGTCAGAGCGGCTTACTTTACCTCGCTGACCTAAGTATTTTATAAAGTAATCCGATTATCGCTGGTGGTCGCCCTTTAAAATAACAGCAGCTTTTTATTTACAGAACATTTTTAAACTTAAAATATTTAAAACTTATTTTATTGAATCCAGATTCATGAAAAAAAATATAGGTAGATACAGATACCGACGTGTTTATGGAAACAGAATTAGGTTTTTTTCTTGTAATTATAGTATCAGGAACTACAAAGGTACCTAAATACCAAGGTTTTTGTCCTCGAAGGCATAACAACACCGCATTTTGGTTCGTAAGTTTGTCACTAATGTATAATAACTATAGGTTTTTTGTAATGACATCCAAAGGTACTTTCATATTTATTTAGTATCAAGAATGTCTATCATTGGTCATGCCAAACCATTATAACCTTCATAACATACCTAATCGGATGCCACCGTTCAATTATATTTCAAAGCACAGAAACCAATAAATGTAATTCAACTAAAATAAATAAATTAATAAAACTCCCGAAGTTGCAGATGTCCTGGGCGGGGCGCGGCGCGCTGCGGCGGTATACACTTACCATCAGGTGAACCGTCTGTCAGTGTCTGTCTTGTCAAGGGAATTTTAATAAGACACGCGTTCAAATAGAGATTAACTATTTTAGTTTCTACTAGTTTCGTGTTTTCGATTTGATCAATTGAAATGACATGGTTACAATAAAAGCGATACCTAGGCTTTCAGATATGACGGAGTTAAGTAACATTAATGTGATAATTTAAGCACAGAATTAATCATAATGGGTTCACAATGCGTGCATCATATTGGCATCGCTATTAGCGAATATCTATTGATGTTTTGAACGATTAATTAGTGGCTCCATTAAGTAAATAATGGCGCGTTAAGACGAGGCCTGTGCCCAGATCGAGTTATAGATAACTTAGACTAGTAATCGACAGCTGGATTTAACGCCACGAGCTCACACAAACTGTCCCACTCAATTATAAGTTGATGGTTTGCATGTATTCAAATTATGGCAAACGGAATATTTATCAGTGACCCAATTATTTTTAATGGCCTATTTGTATTGTAATTCTGATAAGTAAATAAGGCAAAAAACTTTATAAGTGCTCCAAATGCATTTTATTATATCACGTAAAACTTCTTTATTCGGTTCGAAATAAAAACGTCAAATCCCGGTTTTCTGTTTCACCACTCTCTTATTAATGACTCAACATACCTATTGGCACATTTTACAGTTATTCATTAACAGATAGTTTGGAAGTTTTGAAAAATAAAGAAGAATGTTATATATTATCATTTAAATTTTCTGCCAAAGATCCCTTATAATTTCTTTTGTTTCTAACTTTATAATAAATTTCTTCAATAATTGTGACAAGTTACTAGCATAGGTACTATCTCTAATACTGTTATTGTTTCACTTGTTACGTGTAACTACCGCTTTCAAAATAAATGTATTCTCATATTTAATGTTTAGTCGCACGTTGGTCCATGACAAATATTGCTCACTTGACGGTTTTTACTCAATCTCCGTTATAATATACAATGTCAACTGCAATTTCATTGTAAATCTACCTATACGTCTACCTATCGACGCAGTAAGCCTAGCATTGTTGAACGACGCCTCAAATTAAGCAATGTATTCTGAACAAGGACTGACTCGGACACACACTGATGTGAAATTGACGCGTGAATGGCGCTTCTCTGACTCATATAGCTACGTACGTATTGCATGTGCATTATGACGTAGAACGTTATGTTAGTTATGAACTAAATGTTAGGAATTACGAAATAATTTATAAACGTGAACCAAATTTTTCGGCTTTGCTTGATCAAACGGTTATGCGCACTAGATTTTTGACGAAAATACTTTTGTTCTACTGTTTAATTTTTCAGTACACTTACCTATAATACAGATTATATCAGTAATTATGTCTTTCATATTCTAATTGGTTTTTAAAACTTTAACTACTTAAGCACTCAGTATGAATGGCATAACTTAATTAGGTATCTTAATGAAATATTTGTTTTGTAATAACTTGCTATAAATATCGTCCTCAATTTTTCAGCATGAAGTAAGTAATATAAGTTTATATTCCCTCACGAAGCAAGTCTACCGACTCTTATTACCGTTTTCCTTAAGTATCTACCCTCTTTTTTCATACATATATCTAATAAGGGCACCTCTTTCTTTAGTCTTTACTCTCTGAGTGGATTCGTCTACAAGCGTTTCTACAAATCGTTTCGCTTAAATGTATGGAAATGACACTACATGTCGATAGACGTGTCTACAACATGCACATGCCGCGCGAGGCTGCTCACCCACATGCCTCGCGAAGCACGACGTTTGCCTCAGTCGCATGCCGCGCGAGGCAAATGGCGAGGCAACTGACACTCTAGACAGGGAAAGGTATACCCGATCAATCAGTTTGACACGTTTGACGTCGTTCTGTCTCACGACTGCCAAACTAGGCGAGGCAAATGTGAGTGCTCAGTTGAGGCAGGGCGCGCATTTGCCTCACGTGAGGCAAGTCAAACTTGGCGAGGAAAATTTTCCTCGCGCGGCATGTGACACTTCTGGACGTACCTAATGAGTTGATCACGTGAATTGTGTCATTCTCATACATTGAAGCGTAACTATTTTTAGATACACCTGCCCCCCTAGACAAGTGGCATGAACGCTAATCGAATAGAATAGAATAGACTTAACAATGTATGGAAATGACATTACAAGTCGCTATGTAGATCACGTGACTTATGTCATTTCCATACATGAAGCGTAGCGATTTGAAGGAACGCTTGTAGACGTCAGCCACTTGTCTAGCCACCTAGTAGACGTATCCACTTGTTTAAGCCCCTTGATCTGATGCCCGATAGAGATCGAAGAAGTGAAATGCACTCTTCTAACATGATTTCATTTTCTAAAACTCCGTCTCTCTAAATCGGGGCTTATTTAGAATCTGCATCAACTGTTTCGTTCGTTAATCGTTCGTTCGTTTGTGATTTTGACATTAATTTACTACGGAAGTACGGAAATGTGTTAAATTTAAAATTCGGATGTCTGAACGAAACGGATTATTGCTTTCATACCTACCGGATTTATAATAGCATCCCAGATCGCCGTCGGCAAAAAGTAAGTAGTATGTTCCTACTTATAAAACTAAAAAATAAAGTATTTAGGTAGATAAATTATAAAACAGTAAAATAGTACCAACTTACCTCTAATCTTACTTTAAAAAATCTAAAATTAATTAAAAACAATATTATCTACAAAAGCAATTTATTTTTTAATCAGCTTACAGAAATGAGGAAGGCATTCGAAATGTTCGTTGGTTAATGTCTGTAATTTTCGTTAATGGTTGCGTCTACATCAAGCGCATGCCGCGCCCGAGCACTCAGATTTGACGTCGGAACGCGTATATTATAATGTCTTAACATGAGTGCTCGGGAGATGCATATGAGGCATGTGGACGCACCAATTCACTTGACCAACGTGGTTGGTCCCATTAATATTTTATAATAGAATAGGTACTTACTAAAAAAGTTCAGTGTGTTAATAAGTTTGTATTGTAAAATTGTATGCCGAGCTATGGCCTGTTTGTCTCCAGCCTCCTAGAAACTATAGCTACAAGACAGTCTGACGCTACGAATTACTACAAAAAATTACAAGGGGCCTAGACAAGTGGATTCGCCTGCAAGCGTTGGGAATGAAACTACATAATAATATCAAAGATTGACACGTAAAGATTTGTAGAAACGCTTGCAGACGAATTCACTTGTCTAGACCCCCTGATAATTAACGATTATCGGGGGATAATTACTTGGATATTATTATTTTATTAGGATGTTGAATATTGGCCCGGTGATAAAAGTTTGATTACTCAGGTATGTATGTACTTTATTCCAGAAATGGAAAGGTTGCAGGAATGCAAATGTTCACAAATAACCAAACAGTCGCGAAGTACGCAAAATCGGTTTACTTACAGAAAAAATATCCTCACTCTCAAGGAAAAAATATTCAAAGTATCGGTTCACTCAATAAACCTAATAATGCGTAGGGTCGGGGCCAGCTCAAATGTCAGAAAATCCATCTCACGTCAGATTTCAATATTTAATTCGACATGTTCGACACTAGTATTTTGTGATTATGTATATAAATTGTACTAGAAATTAAATACTTCGTGGGCTTTTACAATTTCAGTAACTTGAGTATTTTTTATCTCGTAATACCTACGTGCGTAACTTCAAAGCAGAACAAGTGTTAAAACCTTTAAAGAATACTTACTGATTCTTTTTTACTTTAAGGTCAGTCAGTCAAAAATATTTTTATTCACGAAGGCCAATAAAAAGCACTTAAAAATAGTCTGGTATAAAAATAACAAAGTAATATGTTGAATTTGAAAGCAATTTATGTGAATTAAAACAGAGAGCGATTGCAGTAAGCGTCCTTTTTTAAAAAAGACATGCATTGTCAGCTGCGCAAGGCGTAATCTTTTGCATGAAACCAGATTTACGTAACAATGCATTCCATTGGCATGATTGCAGCTTTATGTGAAGCTTATGGAATTATGAAAATCCTGCAATTGTATTGAAAGCTATTCGATTTTATTATCATTGCAGTAGGGCGTACCAAATGAATAAGTACTTAGCTTAATGGAAATAAAATATAATTGCTTTTATATAAACTTCTGTTGCACACTACGACACCTTTCGTATCTGGGAACAAAGCTTTGATAATTTTGTAGGTAGGTACTCGTAGGCTGTCAGTTACACTGTGTTATGAGATAGAGAGTTAGCACATTAGTTAACAAGTACAACTGATATTCCTTTTGTGAGGAACGTTTGAACAGCACAGAAAACACATTTATTTTTCCATTTATAAAAGCTTTAGGCACTGTTAAAAATGTAAGATGTCTCTCTTCGCGATTAGACAGTCGCGTCCTGTGACCTTTAAGGGATCAGAAAAAATAACTAGATTTGAGAAAAATACATTTGTTTGTGATTTCATTTGATAATAATACCTGCCTTACCTATTATGTTTTATTTTGTTGTAGGTAGGTACTGTCACTTAGGATTAGGATTTCGAGAACTGTAATAAAGACGGACACACACACGTATATCTAAAACTATCACAGCATATTATAGGAGCTTTATAGTGGTCCATAGTGGTGGGTGTAGTAGGTATGATGTAATTTATTATGCGGTCGAAATTCACTGTTCTACCGAAACAAGGTTTAAGAAGACGCCTAAATGTAATTTTGTCACTTTGGCCAAAATAACAGGGCTCCAAGTTCCCTTATTTTAACCATAGGAAAGCCAATGTATGATTGTCTTTGGGAATTTTTTGTAAATTCTTGGCGGACGACTTGTTGTCAGCCATCAGTTATGAGAGGTAATTTAATTTGATATTTGGTACCTGTAGGTAGTGTAACAAAACATTTTATTCAGAACAATATTGTAATTAGCCATCCACGTAAGCGAAACCATTTCTTTTACAATATATCTACAATAAAAAATATACGTTATTATAACAGCCGAGCGAGGATTATTATAATAATATAAAAAGTGATTCCGTGCGGAGATAACAAAGGAAAATTCGAGCTATTATTACTACGGGTGGTCCAGTAGGTACTTAGTAGTGCGTACACATCATAATATAAGATGTAAGACCGATCATAAAGTAAATTGAGATATGAGAATTTGGCTCCGGCAGGTCAATGCCTGGGTTATGAACGATTATTCTGCTTTATGGTCATGTAACGAGGATGCGGTTTTAGAAGTAATAGTGGTCGCCGAGTGTTCGAAATTCGACCATAATTCCTTTAAATTGAAGGTTGAAACGTTAGTAAGGTTCTATTGTCAAAGACTAACCTTCGATTTAAAACCTCTTCCATACATCTCAATCACAAATCGTCCCTCCTCCGAAGACTAAAACCTTTCATAATGTTTGAAAAAGTACTGGCCTTTAAAAAAAACAAAGTGACAATGTCAAAAATATCAAGAAGTCTATACATAATTATACACTGCACTGGGCCAACGTGGTGGATTATGTATGGCCTGAATCCCCCTCGCATTGAGGGGAGGCCCGTGCCCAGAAGTGGGACGTTAAAAGGGCTAAATTATTAATTATTGTTTTTATACATATATGTGTGTATATGTGAATATGTGAAACGTCAAACCAACGACATTCCTTGACCGAAGCGTGAAATTGTATGTAGTGTGAGTAACGTTTTATTTATTAATTTAGTGGATTTATAATGCACTTTTTATGAAAATATAACGTTTGTGCAGTCAATCGGCATGTAAACTTTTACTATGCCAAATTTCATACTCCTCCGTCCACGCATCTTCGAAAAACAGGTACCGAACGGATTTGCTTCACGTATTAATACTATGATGATGGTGATGATGATGATGATGATGATTATATTACTACACTCCCGTACCACACACACTACCTATAGTACCGTTACATTTTTAATACCATCGCTCTTTCTTCCGTCGTAATTGTTATTGTTATAGCGCTACCATGAGGTTACACGATCGATAGAGCCGCTGCGAGCACTGGCTTCCAGTGACTCTACATATCGGTGGACTCTAGCGAACATAAAAAGTGCCAAGTAAATGAATAACTTAGGTGCTACGGCCACAATCTATTGTAAATGTTTAATTCCTACAGTAGCGGCATGTGGAGGGGGAAGAAAATGAACCTTATTATAACGGAATATATGTTATATATGTTGAATTAAAAACGCCGTCTCAATACTAGTTATACCTCGATGCTAAACGTTCACGTTTATGATTTAGATACCTAACTAGCTACTCGTAATCTCTACGGGACGGGATATTTTTAATAACTTTCTTAATTTTCGTTCGTAAACTCGTTTCGTTCGTTCGTTTTTCTTAAACTTAAACTCGTTACTGGCAGTAAGCAAGGTAGATAAATCCAAGGCTCCGTGCACACTAAGAGAAGCTTTATATTAAGTTCTTTACGAGGACATTTAAGGCCAATGGATGAACGTTTTAAGTAATTTAAACGTATATCTATTTACACACGTACTGTGTTCCAACGCCGCCGTCACTTAGAGTTCTGTGTAAGGGAATACCAGATAGTACGAGATACGCTTAAGGACGACCTTCACCCATCGACTTACCGGAGCAACCCTATATTTTATCAAATAAAATATGTTTCTGAACATATACCAATAGGGTTGCCGTAAAAAATATGATCATGGCTATGAATAATTAAAATTATAAAAAACATTTTTTTTAACATTTTTCACCGACTTGCTTGCCAAATGAACATGAAGGCAATTTTATTGCGAATACAGTGTATAGTGTTGTTTGCGAAAATCTAGTCATGAATAACCGTAGCCGGGCATTGAAATAAAAAATTTGAAATTGAAAAATTGATTGACAGAGAAGCATTGCGCATCCGAGTACTATTTCATGCGATAGAGGAGGATGCAGTACAACAACTGCGCGCGACGAAGCCGTGCATGCTTTTAATAGCTTTTTGCTTTTTTTATTGTTTTATCCTTGACCATATTCTTTATGGCAACCCTATTGGTATATGTTCAGACACATATTTTATTTGATAAAATCTAGGGTTGATCCGGTAAATCGATGGGTGAAGGTCGTCCTTAAGCGTATCTCGTACTATCTGGTATTCCATGAAGGTCGCTCTTCAGTGTATCTTAGACCAAGAATAGAAATGCTGTATGTTACCCTATGTACCTCCCATAAAATAAATAACTGAACCCAAAGATCACTATCGTGTCCGTTGTCATAGTAATATTTCTCGAAATTGGTATTACGTTGTAGAAAGTTAATTCAGCCTTGCCTTCGATCTTAAAGCCCTCTCCGTACACTTATAATAATAAAATTATAATGTGAAAGTGTTGTTTGTTTGGAAGTTGAGTATCACGCAAGAATGGCTGATGGGATTTCAACGTTGAGAAGAGAGGTAAGTTATGCTCTAGATTAAATTAACGTATAGGCCACTTTGGGCCACGTTGGGTTCTGACTATCTGGTGAAACGTGGGCTTTGAGTTGGTTAATACATCCACAATGTGGTGGTGTATGGCCACTCAAGCCTCTGACTACCCCGAACGGGGATAAAAGTCGTGACGTTACATTACATTACATAGGCCACTTTTATCTTCGAAGTTTACGTAGTTATGGCCGCGGGTAATGCTTGTACAGTCGCTTGCACGTCTAAGGTAACATTTCCAATATAAGCTGAACTCTCAGGTCGGCCAGGTCGGCAATGTGCGAGCAATACCTTTGGTATTGTAAGCATCTATAGGCTACGGTAACTGCTTAACAACAGGCGGGCCGTACGCTTTTTTGCCACCGCAGTCCTATATAAAAAAAAAAAAAAACTCTCTTCATTATTAGTCTTCTTCTTTTTATTATATAGTTAGTGGCAAACGTGTCGCAGTTGTTAAAGCCGCCTAAGTTCTGTCTAGATGTCACCAACTGGCTCATTTTTCGTCTGACCATATTACGTGGACCTCCGATGTCAAGAAAATAAAAATACTCCGAAGGTCCACGTAAAACGGTCAGCCGAAGAATGGCCCTTTTACGTGTCGTCCGAAGTACAGAGATGCTCAGTTTGTAATGCCACTAAATGGTCATCCATTTCTTGCTAACCTTACCAAGCGTTGCTTACCATCCGATCATTTACCGATGGTTCATTGCAGCTAGCTCGCCTCGCTCTTTATTATTGACTGAACCTACCTACCCGCAATACGTACGCCAAAAGTGGGCCCGAGACCAGTGGAGACGAGTTTTTAGGAGTGCAATTCGCCAACCTAATTATTAATAATTAATTTAATTTGACCACGACTGCTCTGCCAAGAGCATTACGACTAAGAAGAGGACCTGCAATTAAGACAGCTCAGCTTATGTTGGAAATATTACCATAGACGTGCTGGCGAGTGGACATAATATAAAGGTTAGCACTCATTTATCAACTCGGCATCCGACCAGCACCGCCTGCCGCTCGGCGTCCACTCGTTGTCGACAGGTGGTCCGCGGACGGACGCTGCTTTCGTCACGTGATTAACCAGTGGACCGCGCGTGGTCTACGAGTGAACACCCCGTGGTCAGCGCGTGGTCCACTTATTTCCGGTTCAGTAAGTAGATGCCTACCGACGAGGCGGTGCTGATCGAGTGCCGAGATGATAGAAGAGTGCCAACCTACATTATTAAAAAAGTTCACCAACCTTTCCGTCGCTCTTTCTATAAGCATCGTGGACTCGCCAAATGAGGCCAGGCCCAGCAGTGCTGCTCTCCTTCCCCACTTCGAAGTATTGCATGATAGGGTTGCTCTCCAGCGGGGGCGGGTTGTTGTTCGTCACGCCGCCCTTCAGTTTCGACATTATTCCAGCCATTCCTTGAGTAATGCGTCTCCCGAAAGAGATAGTCTCGGGTCTTGGTGCTTCCACTTCGGAAGACGGTCCGCCTGAAACAAATTGTGATTTAAGTCCAGGTTTCTTCCATAGGGCTGCCTATACCACCCCGTCCATAGTAAGGGGGCGTCCATAAATTACGTGAGGTGATTTTTTACATTTTCGACCCCCCTTCCCCCCGTGGTGAGATGTCGTGAGATTTTGCTCGACCCTCTCCCTCCCCCTCTAATCTCACGTGAGATTTTTCAAAAGCTATATTCTAGAAGAGAAACATGTTTTACTTAATTTAACCCAGTTTTATTGCAATTTTACACTGTTTCTTGCGGTAAAAAAATTACGTGAGATTTGCCGAGACCCCCCCTCTCCCCTACGTGAGATTTGGTGAGATTTTGCTCGACCCCCTCCCCCCTAAATGCCTCACGTAATTTATGGACACCCCCTAAGATACCCATAATTGGTCCATTATAAGGTACCCATAATACAGGCGGTGGTTAGTTTGTGATCATACAGTTATTGCGATATTTAATAGGCGCGGCTATATGAGGCGAGCGGCGCGCCCAAGCGCTCAGTTTTGACATCGGAACTATTCGAAACGCACACAATGACACAATGTCATAACAGAGTCTCTGGAAAACCACTGGTCTCCTAATATTATAGACCCACCCAATATACAATATAAATATACAGGGTTATTGGTTAAGACGATACAAGAAAAAAATGAATTTTAGTTTCGGGGTGTGGCTAGCGTCGCGTGAGCTGCCGAAGGATATATCCCTCTCGCTTAGCTAGGACAGAACAGCTATGGAGTAGACTATAGTATAGTTATTTTTTGAAGGAACAATATTGTTTAATTCGTACAATTAAAATAATATGTCCCAGTGCACCTTTTAAAATAGATGAAATGGATGAAAATATTCAAATATATTTTTTTCGTTTTATATGGGATTTTTATGTCGAGTGTATTTGAAAAAAATTATTTAATTTCTATGTTGTTTTTATTGCTGAAGACAAAGTAAGTCAAAAGAAGACAAACGATACCTACAATATGCTGATAGATACGTATAACAATATTTCGATCGTATAATAGCCTATAACCAGCGGACGATCCAGACGCGTCCAACGATATCTCATTAGTCAAATTATTATGATAAAAATAGTTTGGACGTTATACGGGAGCAGATGAACATACATACATATCGGTCAAAATCATAACCCTCCGCCCACCGTGACTGACTGCCGGATATGAGTATCTTTTTCATGTTTCGTAGGCAAAGGAATACTTTGGTACTTAACTTCGATGCCGATCATGAAGTCATCAGCGGTGTCATAATATTTATTTTTACCATATTTAATTTATTTTTTAATTTAATTTTCAGTTTTTATTAATTTTATTGATTTAACCATGCATTTATTTATTGTTTATCTTTTTATCTTTATTTTTTTATCTATCAAAATCACCCTTAGACTGGTTACCGCCACAGGTGACAAGAGGGCTGGCTCTTTCTTTGCTCAAAAAATTCGCTTGACAACAGGAACAGCTTGAATACAGGGAGGACATGCAGCCAGTATCCCACGCGGACGGTATTTGTTTAATTAGGGGTAGGTTTTTATTTTATTGTATTTTATTTTAATTTATGTTATATTATATTGTATTTTAATGATAAAACATGAAAAATAAAAAATATTTTTTTATTTTTTTTAATTTAATTTTACTTTTATTTATTGTTTTATATTTATTGTGAAATTATAATAATTTTAATAATCAATATTGGACTATGTCTGAAACAAATACATTGAATTGAATAATTTAAATACAAAAATTATCACATTAACTCGTTAAATCACGGTTTACACCCGCTAGAACGAAAAAGATCCTAACATGGTAGGTAGGACCTGAGGGTTGGCCAGTTAATTACTTAAAATACACTATATTTATTTCAAGAAAACATTCATAAGATCTGAAGGCGTCGGACTCGCACATAAAGGGTTCCGTACCACCGTAGAATAAACACATCAAAAATATCAAGTTTGAGACTTGATATTTATTTTTAAATGTTATTATATTTTTAGTATTTGTTCTGCACCGGCAACAGAAATACACATTCAGTGAAAATTTCAACTCTCTACCTGTTACGGTTCGTGAGATACAGCCCGCGCTGACAGACGGACAGACAGACAGACGGACAGCGTAGGCCTAGTAATAGGGTCCCGTTAGCACCCTTTGGAACCCTAAAAAGTAGCCTATGTTCTCCGCCAAGACCCAGTCTATCTCCATACCAAAATTCATCAACATTGGTTCAGCGGTTTAGCCGTGAAAAGGTAACAGACAGAGTTACTTTCGTTTATAATATAATAGATTGAATAGGACGGACAAACATTTTCCTATCCATATCTGTAATGTTATTTTTTACGATAATTTATTGATGTATGATATATTTATTACTTGCCCATCCATACCTACAACAAACGCAATAAAGCGACTCCATTGTTTTGACAAGCAATGTATTCCCACTGTCGGCCCAAGACCATGCTGCAAGTATATAACAGTAAGCGAAATAGGGAGTTTTTACAGAAATGACACGAATAACTATGAAATGACAAGAGATGACACAAAATGACAAGAGATGACACAAAATGACAAGAGATGAAAAGAAATTACACAAGACAAGGAAAAGCAAACGAAAATCACGCTGCAGTGCAGGTCGTAGGTTCGATTCCTGCCCAGGACATGCATTTGTGTGCATGAACATGTCCGCATGTCCCGAGTCTAGGTGTAATTAAGTGTATATTTCGTTTGTATTTACAAACAAAAAGTAGTATATGTAGTAATATCAGTTATCTGGTTTCCATAGTACAAGCTCTGCTTAGTTTGGGATCAGGTAGTCATGTGTAAAAGAATTTCCAAGGATATTTATTTATTTATCATAGGCGTCGGCGGACTGTAAATACTGTACTGTACCTGTAATGTGGCACGACCGTAATATTTTTTCGTAATATTTTTTAAAAAATCCTTTACAGGTCCGACGTCGAACAAGTCCGAGCGGACACTGACAATACAAAGTTAGAGAGAGACATGGTTAGTTCAAGTACTTAAAATGTGAGATGGCGATATTGTGCGCGCGCTCGGAAATAAACAACGTAAGCGCCAAACCACATTTACTTGAATTAAAAAAAAACTACTTCATGAATTAAAATATGGTTGAAGGGTAGTTTAGATATCATTATTTGCTATGTTTTAGAAATAATTTCGTGATCTAAATCGTAAAAACATCGTGGTAGCAAGGAAAATTGTAAATAATTAGAGCTCATTTCATAATTTTTTTTTATCGAGAAAATTTCATCAAATCGTGATTTGGATTTAAAGATACTCAAGATAATATAGTCAAAAATCATACATCTAAATATAAGATTCCTAGTCCACATACTTACTTAAAGAAAAAGTAGAATAGAAAATCAACCAAATTTCGAACCCTCCTCTTAAGTCGACCTATTCCCGTTAAGGGCATGTAGTTTACACCGTTTCCGACTGATTTGACTATGAAACACCCTATCCTAAATCCTAATTTTCGAGATATTTGAATTTAATTGTTTTTTTATAAAAATACCCGATTTTCGGCTATCACGGCTATCGCGGCCGATAGCCGAAGATTTGGATTTTTTCATAAAAAAACAGTTAAATTCAAATATCTCGAAAACGGTTACATTTAGGATAGGGTGTTTCATAGTCAAATCAGTCAGAAACGATGTAAACTACACGACCTTAACGGGAATAGGTCGACTTAACCAATAACCCAGTATAAGTGCCCACAAATGGTTTGAAATAAATCTAAACACAAAATATTTAGAATGTTCCCGTGATATAAAATTTAAATTGACTAATATATCTGGGGATAACATCGCTACATCGCAATTCGTTTTTCAGATTTTCTAGCAGAATTCTTAAAATTCCGCAAAATTTCTGTAAACTACTTACCTACTCATTTTACGCCATTCGTGATCATTTCACGGAAATTTTGCTGAATTGCTAAGGATTATGTTAGAAAGTCAGAATAATGAATTGCATTTGCAGAATTGCTTTGTGGCACTGTTTGCCTACCTATTACAGAATTCCTTCAATTATATGCAGAATCTGTATTCTGCGTATTTTAATTGAAATATCATTTCCAACTGTTCCACTGAAATTTTCAACCGACATTCCACCGAAGTCCAGTTACTACAGTTATTAGTTCATGACGGCACTGGTCTAGGAAATACGTAAATAATTTAATTTAAACTATGATGATCCGATAGCGCAGCTGTCTAGACACCGAAGGAAAGTTAAATTACTGTGATCTGGAAATACACTGGACCGCAAAGAAAAAGGGGCGGTTGGAAAATATTCACAATGAGAAAAAAATTACGACAACAAAATGGTTTTTGCAATTCCTAGTAGTGTTTTTAATATTTTTTACTAAACGTTTTGTATTTACAGCAAATGTTTTATTTAATGTCTCGCATTTCTAAACATTTGCTGTAAATACAAAACTTTTAGTAAAATATACTAAAAAGACTACTAGGAATTGCAAAAACCATTTTGTTGTCGTAATTTTTTTCAGAAATTTTTTTTTTCTTTAAATTTGCCTCTCACGGCATGTGAGACATCTTGACGTGGCTACTCATATTTTTATTCATTTTGCATTTATTAAAAATAAAAAGCTTCAATTCATTTTTTAGGGTTCCTTACCGAAAGGGTGACTACGGGACCCTATTACTAAGCCTACGCTGTCCGTCTGTCCGTCCGTCCGTCCGTCTGTCAGCGGACTGTATCTCACGACCCGTAATAGGTAGAGAGTTAAAATTTTCACAGAATGTGTATTTCTGTTGCCGCTACAACAATAATGAGTAAAAATAAAATGCGATTAAAAAATAAAGACTTGATATTCTTGAAGTTTTTATTCTACGGCGGTACGGAACCCTTTATGTGCGAGTCCGACACGCACTTGGCCGGTTTTTTATTTTCATTTAAGCACATTAAAATATTCTTTAATTTAGTCTTTATTTCATAAAGCTAGGTCAGGTACTTTTGTAGATATTCTAACCGACCCTTTTTCTTTGCGGTCCAGTGTATCTTGATTTACCCTGAGTGTTTCTTCGTGATACAAGTTATCGTTGTTTCTCGTGTAAACGGAAAATAAGTAATAATTAGTAGATCCATCTCACGTGTGGACTGATGACTTCCGGTATTAATATATTAACTGAGCAATATCTGATTAGGTAATTATTAATTTTGTGAGATAGGTAATTCACAATAGTTCTACAGATAATACGGAGCTTTTTTTATAATGTAATGTAACAAGCGTACGGTCCTCCTAATGCTAAGCAGTTACTACTAGGGGGCCGTTCATAAACACGTCACACGAATTTCATGATTTTTAGACCCCCTCCCCCCTTGTCACAGCTGGTCACATTTGCAAGACTCCCCCCTCCTTGTGTAACGTCACATATTTTCTATAATTTTCTATATTTTATCGTTAACAATTCAAATTTTGGTTTTAATATTTAATAGGTATATTAGATTTTTAAATGTGACGTTACAAAACTTAGGACCCCTCCCACCCCCTTGTCACACAATGTCACATTTCGTCGACCCCCTCCCCCCTTTACGTGTGACGTAATTTATGAATGACCCCTAGCCTATATAACCTTGCAACACGAAAGGAATCGGTTGCATGTTGCCGACGAAGAAAGACAGAGGGAAGAAAATGTAGAGGAAGCGGAAGTTGAGCTTTCGGCTCTCTCAATAATTGTACGAAACGCAACTAAAATGGCTAGTTTACGCTGACCTTCCGTGAGAGAGTGGTACTACTCCGGTTGAGCCAGCCCGTATACTCATATACGGGCTGGCTACAGTCAATTGGCTACAGATTGGTGCCGCAACCGTAAAAGATCTATGCTATTCTTTAAAAGTGGACTGCGTATACCTTTACAAGACAAAGGTATAAAGGTCAAGACATGAAGTAGAAGACAGTAGACAAAAGTCAAGATCAAACGTAAAATGTACCTTTGTTATGAAGTTTCACTCAAACGTTCGCTCAAACGCAGTTATTAGATTAGATGCAGACCTTGGTTTATTGTGATGTTTGTGCTACTGGAAAAATATTTTGAGAATATCGTTTTCAGTATTTCATCTAACATTAAGGAATCTGATGATAGAAGTAAATTTGCAGAAGATGTATTTGCCAATCGAATAACAGATAACGGATTTTTTCGAACTGCGCATCGGATAAGCACATACAGTCCGCTGAAATGGCAGTTCATGGTCTTTTATGAGTGATTTATGACAGACATGAGTGATGGAACCAGAACAATGAATATTCAAACATTTATTCAAATATTCAGATCTTTTTCAATTAAAGTTCGTTTGTGCTTGCGTTTTAGCTCAAGTCTGATATATATGGCCATTAGACTCAACGTACCGAGTGTCAGTGCTTATGGGTGGATTTTCTATGCCAAGCACATAAACTTGTCTTCGCATATCCTTAATTTTCGATACGTTTCTCTTATAAAGTAATTTTGAAATAATTGGTTGGTCGCGGATCCGCCATCAGCACAAGCAGGGCGTATAACTTAAATAGATGCTTTCATTAGGAAATAATCTATTGTATTGCTTTGATCTATGGATCGGTAATTGTTTTGATTTTGATTCAAATAACAATACAATAACCGTGGTTGTTTCCTTAAGAACAAGCTCGATAAAATAAATACTCGTAATTTTCGCAAGCTTTACGTTATTGCCTTTCCAAAAACTACTTTTACAAAAGCAAATTAAAATTAATTACGTAGGTAAGTATTTCTTATAGGAATAAAATATACACTTTTAATAGCACATCCAGTGTTTTTAAGATAACTGTAATCTCTTAAGCTGAATAATAGTCTTAAAATAACATCACCAATTAAAATTATCGCAGACTCTAAAATTATAAGCGTCTTATTCAGATATTGCTCTGCTGAATATAGATGAGCGGAGTTGGAAGCGAGACGCCCAGCCACCAAACAGCAGATTAAAAAAGTTTCATAGGACCTGATAAAAACATAAGGACACAGAAGATACATTTTATGGCACTCCAATTTCACATTTTTTCACCAAACACTTAACAGAAAAGTCAAATGGATCACTTAGGTTCGGGTGATGATAATAATAAATACCAACTAATGTTGTGTGACACCAAAAAAATTGGAGCCGATTGAATACGCTGAACATGCCACAAGAAATTTATAATGACGCAAAACCCTATGCGTGTATTCTGTCCTGTCATAACTAATTTCAAAAAGATTTTGCAACTAGACCCGATTTAAGTTAGCCTTTAGATTTTCGTATGATAATGCTCTAAAAAGCCACTGAAGGCACATTTCTCGTCTTTACTGTCCCCTAGATTGAATGGTCGTGATCTGGGGAAGAGGTGATAGAGATCGCTTTCGTTAATTTCGTCCGCTTATTTTGCTTGATAAACTAGATTTGTTACCTACTAAAATATTCAATTGAATGAATACTCGAATTTTACAAACATTTTCAAATAGACAGCTCTTCTTTATCTTCTAATCTTTATTATTTATTTATTCTTTAAGAGTGGAGTCTAACAGAAATACCTGATTTTGAGACCAATAACAATTGTTTGATTATTGTAATTCTTTTAATTTGCTTGTAATAAAATAAATTACAGATGATCTCCATATTTTAAAGCTCTCTATATTTTTTGTTCATAGGTACTCCCTATACTCTATGTTTCAGTCTCACTCTAGCACGTTGTTCCATATCACGCAATTTTTTTTTCCAATACGGCAACAGGTTGCATGATACATTGGAACCAATGAAGTAGGTATTTAGTATTTATGTATTTAGAAAAAAACTGCTATCTAGAACTAAAATGGCATAATTTACTGTGTAGTATTTTAATTATCCCAATGTACAAGACTCGGGTAAGATCGGTACGTACAATACCTAATGATATTTAAATTTATCTCCTAAGTATCATCTACACTGGGCTTCTGTTATTTCGATTTAATAAATGAATAAGTGAAACTTTCACTTGCAAGGCAAACAATGAAACCACTTTTAACTTTTATTCCTACCGTAAACTAACCGCATTAGAGCATTTCGATTCATAATGCCAATACGTACAATGACGTTTTTATAACAACTTGACTGCGAGGTTTTTTCTTTTTATAGCTTATTAATTACTGCTGGGCTTTGCCTCCCCTTTTTGGTTGGTTTAATAAATAAACAACACCACCTGGCAATAAATATTATACATAGAACTTATAAAGCCCCATCTCTATCGCTCATAGATGACGCTCCATCAAGCCGAAGCCGATTATCTCTCTCTAGAGCTCGATGGCCGGGTGCTTCTGTGCCGAAGAGCTTCGGAAAAAATCGAATTACATGCATGTGCAAGGCTAGGAGTTTGTAGATTTGTAATTAAAACTAGTTAATGGCAGTCTAGCGGGAATGCCTAGGTAGCGTCCCCGCGACCTTTGAAAATTTAAAACACGCCTGGCGAGTACCTGGGCCCTAAGTTGTTTAGCCATTGCTATTCTGCTGCTATCGTGATCGACCCTCTGAGTGGGTCGATGGCGACGTCTTCATCAGGCGCATGCCTCGCGCGAGCACTCACTTTTGACGTCGGAACGCATAGACGTAATGTCATAATATGAGTGCTCGGGTGAGGCATGCGCGCCATATGGACACATTTTATCAGTATAGCAGCATGAATGAGCATGAAAATGGCAATGGCAGTTCAATGGCTAAGTGACTAGGGCCCTGAGTACTTGCAACCAGAACGGCCTACCACCTGTTTTGATTTGTTGATCTTATAGTTCAAATCATGAATTAAAACATATTGAAACTGCGGCTTTGTGCTTTGCTTCTCTAGGTTCTACCTTTACCAGGTCACCTACATCCTATTTTAGTTTTTTATTTGGTTAAGAGTTCCCAGCTTCATATACCTACGAAGGTACCAGCACATTACTCAGAATGTTCCACGGGATTTTCTACATCAACAACATTTGCCGTAGCATAAATTTAAACCGCGGGTATTTTAATTCAATAATGAATGGAGGTTTTTAAATGTAGAATAAAACATTGTGTAAATAGCCGCTGTCACTAAGCCTCCAAATATTTTAACCATTTAAAATAAGAGTTTTTTTTTTTTTAATCTTCATCTTTTGATAATGGTCGGTTATCATTATCTGCTGGTAGCATTTTTTGAACACAGCTCTTAATTTAGTCGGTTAAAATACGTAGTGGTCAGTTTGTGACAGCGGCCAGTTTTACCCTGCCTAATATACGTTTTAGTGAGTATAGGCCGGCTGAATGCTTTACAACTACGTGACTGGACCGCGCAAACCACAATATACTTTTTAGGGCTCCTTACCCAAAGGGTGCCAACGGGACCCTATTAATGAGCCTAGGCTGTCCGTCCGTCTGTCAGTCTGTCCATCCGTCCGTCCGGCCGTCTGTCAGCGGGCTGTATCTCACGAACCGTAATAGGTAAAGAGTTGAAATTTCACAGAATGTGTATTTCTGTTGCCACTACGACAGCAAATACGGAAAAATAAAATAAAAATAAAGTTGGTCCCATACAAGAACCTTGATATTTTTGACGTTTTTATTCTACGGTGGTACGTATCCTTTTATGTGCGATTCCGACATGCACTTGGCCGGTTTTTTATCTTCGCTGCTCCTTTGATCAACTCGGGCGGCATACAAAGATTGTGTTATTTTAACTATTCGTTATTTGGTGCGTCTAGATGCATCTGATACTTCGCCCGAGCTCACGTTGTGAAATTTTATCTATGCCTCTGATGTAGACGCCGCCATTGTCTTTATGTGTACCTTTAAAATACTCTATAACATTCCCTATTACCTAAGTATTACACCTCTTTGTTCTTTGGATTTTATGTTGCTATTGTACGGTTATCTGAAGGGTTATTGATTAAATAATAATATTTTATTCAGCAATGCTACCACTCAGGCAACTTTTCTAAAACTTTATACACCTAGGTGATGGACGTTAAATCTGTGAGATTGAATTTCATCGATCAACGTGTAGGTACTTACTACTGCGATCGATTTTGTGACGAGACATTATAAAGTCGATCAAATAATTTATCGATTTGACGTCGACAGATTGGCCGACATAATCAAGAATGACCTAATACCTACAGCTCGATACGTTTCAAGCTAAAACGATCAATTATTCATCGTTCGTTCTGACCTAATACTAAACGGTCAAAGTTTGACTTCCATCGCGTCAGCGTAAAAGCATCGTAAGTAAAACTTAAAATATTGTCCAACCTGTTGCGAAGTCGGTCTAATGTTACTTGTTGCGCATTATTTATCGGCTTGGAATAGGTAATTCTAAACGTAACCACGAAATTCAACATTGGACACTTCTCGTAGAAATTATCTATTAAGTAAGTAGGTAAGATCTTAAATAAATATGATACTTCAGAAATTGGATTATTTAGTTTATTTTATCTCCTCGTCATTTATTGCAAGTGTCAGGTTGTTTTTCTTTATATTTATTTTGCTTCTTTTCTTTTTGCTACATTAGGTATACTATTGGAAGTTTCATGGAATTCGTTATTCTGAAGTGTAACCACCTAATACCACAGATTAGAAAGGAACAGATACATCACTTCTATATGCTAATAATCAAAGGCTACACATATGTTTAAGTCCCACTTACCAGTTTGAGACGTAGGTCATCTGTTTTTTTTTTGTAAGACATGACATAGTTAAGCAGCTCCGAAATTTGAGCATTGAGTAGCCTTTGAGTATACCGCCGAAAGTCTGTTATAAATAGCATCATCACCGGCTATGTAGATAGGTAAATAAAAGTATAATAATGGTAATGTATTGAGTGGGAGTGTGCCCGGTGTAATGGCGAAAGGGGCGAGCCTATTATATTGGGACAAAAAATATTATATAAAATGTATTCCATGAGGAATGCAGGCGGAGAATATACAGGTCCGAAGGCTTGTGAAACTAATAACGATATAGGTATATAGTTATTTTATCATTTAATCCTTCTTTCCTCATTTCCATAAACCAATTCTTATGATATAATAAGAAAATCCCAGCATCTGATTTTGCGCACAACAAAAAACGTTGAAAAGATCTTGTTCTAATATTGCGTTAAGGCTTGGTAGTTCAATTTCCTTTTTTTAGTAAAAGTATCGTATCGACTAATCGATTAAATAAACTGATAAGTCGTCGTGTAACTCGAAACATTTTAATTAAACGATTAAAGCTAGCGACGGTAAGGCTGGGCGAGGCCTCGCGTTCGGGACCGGAGTTGGGTCCCGCCGGTACCATGTCCTAAAATCAATAAACATTTCATTTTCCTTCGTCCCACCGTCCCACCCTATCCACCATATGCTTTCTCTCACACCGCAAGTAATGCTTGTAAATGACTCTTTATGGCAAGCTATAAACTTCATACCATCTAATGTTTAACGTTCATGCGTTTAAAACGTAAATTATCATGTTACTGTAAAGGAAAAATACACCAGCATTTTATCTTTAAACACTGCCAATCAATTCAATGATAATTGGATTAGAATTAAGCATTCGTAAAGTAAAATAAAAATGTCGACCTACATTTTCCGCGACTGAAAACCGGACAGAAATTCACAGTTTCATCTGAAAATATTTATTTTCAGTTAAAACCGTGAATTTCTGTCCGGTCAAATACCTAACCAATAAAGAAGTAATGTAATAATAAATAATAAACAAGTCGGTTAAATAACCGACTTGTTTTTTGTAAATTCGTGATAAAGTACCTACCTACTTAATATTGGTACTTTTAATGTAAGTTTATCTTATGCATCGGGGACAGCTTCCATTAGATCAACGGCACCAAATCTATTTTACACGAGCAAAAATATTCACTCAAGCCGCCGTATTAGGTACATACCTATACATAATATAGTACGTACGTTTCCACGGCTTACGTATAGATCCCCCAATCACCCCCCCATACCACGACGCTCAACAAGTGAAGCAATGTCGTCACGAAAATTGAATTTTGCTTAGTCACTGGATCTACATAAAGCTTCTACAATATTCGTGACCGGTTACAATGACCTAATTCAAGTTAAATAGACGTTCATTATTCATGTACAAAATGACAAGTCCCTGTGTTACATTATAGACTAGATATAGCGAAGTATTAGTTAGAACGGATTGTATTGTGTTTATTATATTTGTTTTACAATCACACACCAGATTTACATAAATTTCAATAGGTACATACAAATAAATAAAATATACTTAAGTGTCTGTTTGTAATGTTAAAATAACAGATTTCACTAAATGCATTATGAAAGTACATATGGTACTTATAACAAAAACGCAATTTAAAAAAATGTCTACCTGTCTGTATGTTTGTTCCGGGTAATATCCGAAACGGATGGACCGATTTTGACGGAACTTTCACTGGCAGATAGCTGATATTACAAGGAGTAACTTAGTTAATTTTATTTTCGGAAAATAATTATGGTTCCGCGGGAAACATAAAAAACCGCGGAAATTTCACGCGGCATTAACGCGGGTAATATTTTTCTAAAACTTACGCATACGAAATCACGGGCACAGCTAGTTATTCATATAAAAGTAGTAAAATATAGCAATCTTCAACTTAAACATGTAAAAGGTATAAATGATTACTTCTTTTGGGCATTGATGTATGTATTAACAGATATGGTACCTACTAACATCGCAATCACTAAACTTGTACTCAGTCACTAAACATGCCGCGAAATCACATCTTTTATCGCACGGACAATTCGACATTTCATTACATAAGAAGGCATTATTATACGTTTTACCAGAAGATTGGCAATATCGAAATGTTTTCAACATAATTTTCCGCTAACGACTGAGTCGTAGGTACTGTGTCCATAGACTCTGCTTAGAAGGAAACTATATCAACTATTTTGTACAGCCACGTGTCTCCCTCTTTTTGGTAATGTCTTTGACTTTAGGTAAGTTATACAAGAAAGCTTTGTTGCGTTTGCATTCCGTATCTCTAAATTGCGAAGTTCTTGTAATCTCTCTTGAATCCTACTAAGCCGTTCAGTATTCCCAGCGCACTCGACCCGCTTTTCCTTTCAAGATGTTACACTGGAATGTTATGCTTTCACATATTATTATTTTCATTTGCCATCATCCGTGAAGTGGTATTTGTACAAGAAGGGTAAGTTCCTTAGCATTAGCTCGTCTCGGTGCTAACCGCAAAGGGTCGATGGTACTCTCGCCAAGCGGGCGATTCGCTGCGGGCGACAACCATGCCGCGGCCCACCAAATTGTTTTATTGAAATAGCTGGACCTGTTGAGCCCCGACCCACCCGCTTTTACTTCGCAATAAAAGTAATTGCATTATACCGCTTGGCGAACAACGTTTGCTCGTTTTTAATAACAATATCAGCTTGGCGAATGATTAAATTATACACGCGTTGTGAAAGAAAACATACGATATTATTTTAAAAGCTATAGTGAAAATACATCGCTCACATTTGGAGGAACGTTGAATATTTTATATTACTCCCATTGAACAAAAGAGGTAGACTAAACTGCTATCAAAATATGTTGCATACCTATACAGGGTTATTGGAAAAACATTAACAATCTTGGACATTAACAATAACAATCTTTATTGGAAAAACATTAACAATCTTGCAAGACTGTATTACTGACATCAAAAACAGCAACTTTTGTTCTATGACTTTTTACAAAACAATAATAAATTTAACAAAAAATCACACTTTAAAATATATGAAACAAGAAAGCTCATCTAGAGGATAATCGTGGTCTGTTTAGGTAGTATTTTAGGGCAAAGCGGAATACAACCACGTACCATGGTTTTTTTTCTCTTGATGAGAATATTTCCTTTTTTAATACATTTTAGAAATAGTTTTTTTGTTAAATGTACTTAATAACTTACTTACTTGTATTACGTTTGTAAAAACTCATAGAACAAAAGTTGTTGATTATGGTTTCAGTAATACAGTCCTGCAAGGTTGTTAGTGTTTTTTCTCAATAACCCTGTATATCCTTAGACAGTGAAATATTCTCTGTGACTTGATGGCCGATTACTGCAGGTATTTTCACGTCAACATAAACCTACATCTCGTAGCTTATATTGGAAAAGATAACGGCTATACCGAACATACGGTAGCTATTGCGGATTTCCACGCCATGCATTCAAGTTGGGCCTCTGATTTGATAAGTAGGTCATGAGGAAGCATCGCGACCTTCGCCCGATTTCCTTTCCCACTTTCGCTTGTTACAAAAATGATGTTAGGTAGGTACAAACATCACGAAAAGTTTGAGATTACTTCATTATTTTATACTCGTATTTGAAATATAAAAAATAAACAAGCAATCTCAAACTTTCTGTGATGTATGTAAGTAGCTTTTCTAAACAGATGAGTGTAATCTTCAACGATAGCAGTTAGCGGTGCGACTGCTTGAAATGACGGCCTCAGGTATTGTTTATTGTAGGGATCCTTTTAAATACCACCCTCGTAGATAGATACATTAAAAAGTGATAAACGATCTTTGACCCTTTAAGCAAACTTTATAATGATTACTGAGCACTCGGATGGTGCATTCATTCGATGACACTATTTAAAAAATGAATTAAATTCAAATAAAATATCCACGAATAGATTAGAACAAAGGAATTATAGTTTTCATCAGGTGACGTCACTTCCATCTAATAAAAATCACGTGGAATTTTACCTATCACGCAAAACCATGGACAATTTTTTAAGAAGCCGTAGAAATTCGTCTTGGTCCGCTCCGCGCGTCTTTATCTCATATCTTTCTAACTCACATTTCATTCTTACTGAAATAAAATTTTATAGGTCGGAATTTATAGCTGCGAGATAGGAGATCTGGAGAGATGTTTAATAAAGACGCGGTCCAACTTCTGTGGTGCTTAAAGTATATAAAATAATAGTAGAAATGCCGCGGATTGCACGGTAAGTTTGTATGTTTTTTGTCGAGCTACTTTTACCCAAATCAATTATTTTATGACATGTATATCTACGTGTATACATTATATAGAGGAACGGCTTACTTCAGCATTGCCAAACAAGAATACTCTGGTGGGATATAAAATAACACAGTAAATTCTTTACTTTGAATTGAAATAGTCTAGGTAAATGTCATGGTTAATTGCATTTTGTGTACTACGTAATCAAATTATAATTGAATTTATAAAATAATTGCACATTTTCAGACTCACGATGCTAAAGAAGCACTGAGCGGGACTTTGAGAATCGATTTCCATCGACGCAACATAGTTACGTCGATAAAGTCGATACTCGAGACGAACCTTAAAACACCACTCGTTGCGCCGGAGGTTAAAAACATAGCTGTCGGTTCATTTACAAACAAGTCAGAGAGTGAATAATTTAGAAGACAAGCAGCGTATTTTAGGGCGTGTTTACTCACCGCGAGATATAAAGTGTTATAGCCAGGACATTATGCGGTGTTCATCAGGGCGGAAACTCGTGTTAGGAACAATATGTGTGCTGAAGAAAGCGTGACGTCAATACTGGAAGTCTACCTAGTTAGTCTACAGGATGGCTTGTTACTTTAGATAATCTTTAGAGCTAAAAGCTGAGTCGTATTGTACCTTACTGTGCCAATATAAAATAAACTTGATTAAATACATAAAATTGTCTTCCCTTATGGCCACCAGAATTAATGAGCTTACCTATTGTATCTCTAATTATCTGAATCCCGATTTGAAATATGTGTTTACAGCCAAATTTATAGATTTTTAGCCAGTTTACAATAGTTTTACAAAGCATTTCTAGGAACAAAAGTGATTTGTAATGCCAGTGTAAATCCATCATGGCTTTCTATAAATCTGGGGGTTAGACCACAAAGTAGAGTCACATAGCAACCACAGTGAATTATAAACTCACACTGACCTTCAGCAAAATGCATTATACATTTCCGCAGTGCATCCTGTTCGATCATTCATTATTTTGCTGTCAAAATGTTGAAAATGTTTCGAGCTTTGTCCTTGATGCGGCTTTGTTTATTTATATTACTTTGTTCATTTATCTATTGCAAGAAAACCAACAAAATACTACAGATGGCGTAGCAGCAGCGTAGCAGCAGCGTAGCATCAGCGTAGCAGTAGCATAGCAGCAGCGTAGTAGCTAGTGCAACTTCTGTGGTGCTTAGCGTATATTAAAATAAAACTGTATGCCACAGATTGCACGGTCTACACGCACACGTAGCAAACAACGTAGCAGCATGCTACGCAGGGTTACGAAATATTTGTTTTGCTAGTGATTTCAATATTAGTGTTGAAAAGTCCCAAGTCGATAATACGTTCGCCGCGCTGCAAATACGATCGACGTTTATTTAATATATTATCAAATAAATTCTGATATAGGTACCTACTTGGCAACGATAAACTAGATCCTTGATCTTCTTTAGATTTTAAAGCATTGTATTGCGGGCGTGCAAGTCGGGGAACTGTGGTTAATAGAGAAAAGCTTTTAAACTTGGTAAGGTACGACACGCAAATTGCAATATTAACTCGAGAACCTGGTGCAAATAACGTTTTCAAGTGAACATCCCGTGTACTTAGTGATGTAGACGTATGAAAGTTATGAAACAAAATGCAGAGATACAGTATATCATCGGTGGGATCGTCTTATACAAAACCTGCATTATGATTACCGATATGATATGACCACAAAAAACTGCGTGATTTATTATTATACCTTGGTGACGTATGATACTACGCTTTGCACTGACTGATATAAATCCATCCATCGATGGCTAACCAACCAGAGTAAGGTTCGCTAACGGCCACCACTTGCTCATTGGACCTTTGCTGTTGTATCATCAACACAATAAGGCTTGCTAAAACTCTTAGGTATTCGTTTACGTTCTCCCTTTACAACAACAATACAGTAGTTACCTATTGCTTGTAGTAAGCTAGGTGAGTGACGTCACATTTAGTATCGACAGAGTAAATTATTTAGAGTCACAAAATATTTTGTTTTGAAATATTTATTTACAAATGTGTATCTAAATGTGTTCTTTAATTTAAGATCATCGGAGACGATCTAATTATGCTAGTAGTTGCGTGGTTTTTGAAATAAAAAATACTAGAAGTAATGTTTTTCATCTCTTCGTGTAAGTACGCGAAAAAATATCGGGTACATTTTAATTAGCGAGTTTCCTATGATACTTCTGAGTATTCAGAAAATGCACTCGCGTAGATATTTCAGTTCCTTGTCAAAAGGATTTCATGCTACTAAAATTGTAGTAATAATATACGTCGTGATCGAAGAAGTATACATACATACATAGCCTACTTACTTATGTAAATTTATTATTTATTCAAAGTTGGAATAGGTTGGTGTTGTGAGAATATTTTTTAATTTGTCAATTGTATTGTATTGTATATACCTACCTAGCTCTTCATTATAATTTTTATTTAACCTACATTATTAAACAAAGTACTAAGTGGATAAGTACCTACAAAAAATAGTATCTAATGTAGGTATATCTACGCAAATAAACCTATCGTTAAACCTATAACTTCGATTTTATCCTAACTACCTGAGTACATTTAAAGCCTATTAAACTAACGATGGAAACCAAACTCATTTTTTCTTCCAAACCATCCCACACTTCGGCATAAAATGTAACTCGAGCGGGCGTACCTCAGCGTTTTTTTATCGTAACCACGGCCCGTCACCTCGGGTTCTAAGTAGGAGGGAACATAATTAAAGTGGATTTATAGTCGGCTCGTCGTTCGAATTGACCGTCTTTCGTGGAACGGAACTGAAACCGGAACGACCGAAAGGCTGATTTATATTAGATTCCGTGCTTATAACAGAATACTGTGATCCTAATGAACATTTTGAATGATGGTATAATCATATCTTTTCTCTAAAAATACCTGATAAAAGTCGTGAAATATTGTTCCTTGAAAAAAATACCATCACGTATTGAGCTGATACCGACTTCAAGCCGAATTACGAGCAAAACAATAGATGCGTCAACATATCCGCGACTAGCGGCGCCCGAGCAATGGGTGAATTTAAATGTGGCGAGCAGGTGCTCGAGCCATTAGTTATGTCATTATGTCTATACGTTCAGATGTCAAAACTCAGTTGTCAACGCGTTGTTAACTTATAATTCCTTTGGTGTTTGTAGACCACCATATTTACTGAAAACCATCTGAAAATCACGAACCATGTATGATTATTCGTTGTTATGCTCCTGTGCATACACTACAATCGTCAAGACAAGACTTATGTCGCACCGAATTGCTCTCTCTACCCTAATGCATAGGAGAGAATGAGACAACATCGATTTATCGCGCGTTTTGTCTTGTCGCGGTCTGGTTGTGCTACTAGTGCCGGTTGAACTCACTGCCATGATCGACTTCAAATGAATGTTGATGACAGACCTATAGAACTACCTACTATATAGTTACATTTGAATAATATAAACACTTATAAAGCACTAGCTTTTGCCCGCGATGTCGTCCGCACATAATTTAAAAAAAGTAGCCTATGTGCTATTCCAGACTATAATCTATCTCTGTGCCAAATTTCATCCAGACAGTAACAAACATCCATCCATATAATCCAAACTTCACATTTATAATATTAGTGGGATGAACGGTGTATGGGTAAACGTATCGGTTTATTAAAATCGGTTTAAATTTTGGTAAATCTGTCTGTCAGCGTTTTTGTTCGCCCTGAACACAACCTAATTGTCCTAACCCTAAACCGTTAGAGCGGGTTCACGTCCCTGAATAACCTCAGATCGTTAGAGTCTTTCAGAGGGCATTTTGTAGCTCGTAACGGGATAGCTTTAATCTATACAGAGTATCAACATATAAACAGGGTGTCTCAAAAGTTCCAAATAATACTATTGGCCATTAGCTTAGGGCGCAACTTCGTCCGCGATGACTTTAGAACGACTTGTAGATGTTTTTAGGGTTCCGTACCCAAAGGGTGCCAACGGGACCCTATTACTAAGCCTACGCTGTCCGTCCGTCTGTCCGTCTATCATCATTCATTCAAATAAATCCAAATTGGTTTAGCGGTTTAGCCGTGAAAACGTAACAGACAGCCAGATAGACTAAGTTAAGTACTTTCGCATTTATAATATTAGGTTACGTAAAAGGTTTTTTTTATAATTATACTTCTTTAGAATATTTCACCAATTTAGATAAACTAAAATATCTGGTGTAGGTACCTATCTACTTTAGCCTATGCTGTCCCACAGCTGGGCAAAGGTCTCCCCCAATACACTCCACAGGTCTCTATTTGAGGCCGCTTCCATCCATCCCTCCAGATAATAGTCGAGGTCATCACGCCATCTTTTTCTGGGTCGACCACGACGGCGACGTCCGTTATCCGGTAACCATCCTGTGCATTTTTTGGCCCATCTGGTTTCATCCATACGGCACAGGTGGCCCGCCCAACCCCACTTCAGCAAAGCAGCTTTCTTACCCACGTCTGCCTATCTTTATAAACATTTACTGTTAGGTAGGTACACCAAAATGCAGTTTACACTGTTATTTAGGCCTTGAATATGTTCTAGGTCCACAACACGACAATTGCTACAAATATGTATAGGTATAGGATGAGGTAAGACCAGTGACGTATTGTAGGAGGGTATTCAGTATACGATTCTAATTCCAAATATGTAAAAAATAAAATGTAAATTTTTGACCTAATTATCGATAATACTAATTAAAAGTCGTGTCCAAAACACGCGCATGCCGCGCGAAGCAGCTTTGCCTTGCGAAGTTTGGCATGCCGCGCGCGAGGCAAATACTTGCTGCCTCACTCGAGCGCTGTAATTTACCTTGCCTAGTTTGGCCTAGGCATGAGACAGAACGATTTCAAACTGATTGCTCGGGTATACCCTTCTCTGTCTAGAGTGTAGGTTGCCTCGCCATGTGCCTCGCGCGGCATGCTACTGAGGCAACCACGCGTGCTTCGCGAGGCATGTGGGTGAGCAGCCTCGCGCGGCATGAGCGTGTTGTAGACGTAGCTAAAGAAAAATGAATAGATGTGTCCATATGGCGCACATGCCTCGCGCGAGCACTCACTTTTGACGTCGGAACGCATAGACGTAATGTCATAATATGAGTGCTCGGGTGAGGCATGCGCGCCATATGGACACATCTATTGAATAGACGTGTCTACAACATGCACATGCCGCGCGAGGATGCTCACCCACATGCCTCGCGAAGCACGACGTTTGCCTCAGTCGCATGCCGCGCGAGGCAAATTGCGAGGCAACTGACACTAGACAGGGAAAGGTATACCCGAGCAATCAGTTTGACACGTTTGTCATCGTTCTGTCTCACGACTGCCAAACTAGGCGAGGCAAATGTGAGTGCTCAGGTGAGGCAGGGCGCGCATTTGCCTCACGTGAGACAAGTCAAACTTGGCGAGGAAAATTTTCCTCGCGCGGCATGTTACACTTCTGGACGTAGCTAATGAAATGAAACATGAAGGGAAAGCAGATTAAGGTAATTTGCTTGCACGAGTAAATTCCCTATGATAAGACAACGCTAGCGTAGGTTAGCTCAAGCTGCGAAACTGTTTACAATATTTTTGTTTAGCTTTTTCTGTGATTTATTCATGTTTTATTTTATTAATATTTTTTTAGTTACGCGTAAGCATGAATTATCATAGGCTTGAATACGTCACTCGCTAACCTAGCATCCTGTATAACTTTCTTGCCAACGGCACACGAATTTCATGATTTTTAGACCCCTCCTCCCCCCTTGTCACAGCTGGTCACATTTGCGAGACTCCCCCCCTCCCTATGTGACGTCACATATTTTTACAATTTTCAACATTTTTCATTTCTTTAAATATTCAAATTTCGGTTTTAATACTTAGAAATATTTGATTTTTAAATGTGACGTCACCCCTAGGACCCCTCCCATCCCCTTGTCACACAATGTCACATTTCGTCGATCCCCCCTTTACGGGTGACGTAATTTATGGTTGGCCCCTAATAACGATACGTGGATTTAAAAAAAAATATTTTTGCTGGTGATGGTACCTTTATTATATGTTAAATAGGCAAGATAAATAATAATATAACTAGACTTACACACCAAATATGGCTAACATACAGTGGACTGGGGGCGATCCCAGTGACACCCAGACCAGGGCAAATTACGAAAAGGCCCTTTCGAAATTTGCCTCTGGCGAGAATCGAACCCGTAACCACTCGATGGAGTAAACTGAGCGACCTATGCTCGAACCACTGCGCCAACCGGTCGTTATAGATATTAGTAATATTTTGCCTAAGGTAGTTCTAAGTATCTACGCTACATTAGCTAAAATTGGGTGTAACTGGCCGCCGTCACTTACTGGCCACTGCGTATTTTAACCATCTAAAATAAGATTATTAATTAAAGACGACGTTTCTTACACGACTGCCCAAAAAAGGCGTGTATATGTGTTTAGGGTTCATGTATGTTTGTTTGTTCGTTTGTATGTATGTCTGTGAGATTCTTTATTCCACCATAACTTATAAATGCCTGAACGGGTTTGGATGTATGGGGTATCGTTAGAATCCTTACATCATTCCCGGTAACACTGGGTATATTATTTTTGAAATAATTCAATATGGCGGCATTATGGCTCAATTTTCAAATGTGAAAAAAATATTTTTTTTTTCCATTATTACTATATGGGTATCAAATTGAAGGCCTTGATGAGCACATTGCGAAACTGTAGAATTTGTAGGCATCATTAAACATAGGTAGGGTGTATATGCAAAACAAAGATTTCATTTTTGGCTGCTGTCACCAAAATGCATAAAATAAATAATTTAATAAATTAAAAACACCACTGCCCTGCCAAAAACCACTTAAAAAGTAGGTTTTGGCAGGGCAGTGATATTTTTAATTTTGTAAATTATTTATTTTTGAATATAACTCGTATAAAAACCTAAAATATAAAAATAAATCTCTTTTTAATGGTTAGAATATTTATTGGCTAGTTATAGACAGCGGCTAGTTATACCTAGTTTTGCCCTAGTACTGCTACGAAAATCGCTACGCGGTGTGCTACGGTCTACGATATTGTTGCGTGTGAATGAAAATTCAATCAGCGATATAATTGACACTGACTCAATAATGTACCTAATATTTACTGATAACTGGCTAAATTAGCTGAACGATCAGCTAATTGTTCTTCTGAGTATTGTATTGTAAAATACATAATACGAAAGATAGAATTTGATTTTGGACGTGGACCGTAAATATATAATTTTTAAACTTGGCATAGAATAAATAATAATGAAGAGGCTGATTTTATTATTATAAGGTCAGATTATACAGTTTTTGTTGTAAAGTAGTATATGTAGTAATATCAGTTATCTGGTTTCCATAGTACAAGCTTTGCTTAGTTTGGGATCAGGTAGCCGTGTGTAAAAAATGTCCCAGGATATTATTATTATTATTAATAGATTTCACACAATGGACAAGCAAAATAATATCCCGTTAAATATCATTTCAATAATAGGTTTAGCATCTGAAAAAAGGTAAAGCGATGAAAGACCCACGATGTAAGCAAATCTGTTGCACTGGCAGGCAGAACGCGCCACTAACCTAACTCAATTAGTTTCTCCATCATAGATTAAATGTCCGCCTCTCGGCGAGACAAGGCGTTAAATGCATTATAGATAACAGGTGCACAGGAATTTTGCATTCCGATGGCGGTGTGGAAATAAAATGGCGGGTGTCGGACGGGCCTGGGATTACAGCCGCTTAAACGAAAAGTAAAACTGAGCGTATCTCCGCTCGATATCGTTCTACCTGTTGCGGCGCCGCGCCCGCCTTTGTACCCGCGCCGCGCTCAAACTTTTACGCGCCCTCCGTTCACGCACCGACGGCACCCGCGCGCCTAAATACAAACACCGAATCATAGATACTCACCTGAAGCTTCCGCCTGGCCGTCGTTTCCGACACCGGAATATTTTTTAACTACTTTTGAGATACTTGAAAACAGTTTGAGGCCTGTTCTTTAACTGTTGGGTGCAAACTACATTACGCGTCACGCGCGTTGGTTCGCGAGCTTCAGAGATGGCTCGAGCGTGCGGTCGCTGAGCCGATCACTGGAACAGTGAGTGGAGCTGCGATCCGCGGCGCCGCCATCGGAGCCCTCGCACCCCCGCGCCCTGCGCTCTCACCACCGCCCTCCACTTCGCCTTCGTCTACTACCACCTTTCTTGCGCCTTTCCCAAACGACACCCCAAATCGCTATCCAAAAGCTATAAACAAATTAATTTGGGAAGCGGCGCGCGAAATATACCGATAATGACAATATACTTACATGAAGAGTTACTCGTATAAATAGCTTAATTTACATGATGAAAGTTTACCTCTAAAATAACTAGAACGATTCCAAACAGTATTTTAAGCTTCTTTAGGCTGCGTTCTCAAAGAACTCGCAAAAGAAAACACAACGACTCAATTGTTTCTTATATAGAACTCAAAGCAATAATTACTTGAAGCGAAATATGGAAACAAATGAGAGACAATTTCTATTACAAATTCTAAAGAATCGAGCAACAAAAACTAAAAATAACAGATCGTGTACAAGTCTGAATGTTTGCGATTTTCAGATTGGTTTGGATAATGCTTATGACCCACAAAACCATCTTTACCAACATGTGTTTATGAAAATTGAGCCTACAACCACCTACAACAGCTAAAGGTGCCCATTATTGGCCTAGTAGACGGAACAGCAAAGCAGTTCATAAAGCTTTTTAATATTATCTTAAATAACTATTGATTATACACCAGAAGATGAGCCGTATTAACAACCGATATGTTTTCAACATTATTTTTCCGAATGATTGCGTTTATAAGGACTTACTAACTTGGACATTCAAATGACTCCCTAATTAATGGTTATTGTTATATTTATATTATTAATATCATCGATTTTCTAAAATGAAACCAAATGTCCGCTGCCACCTAGTGTACTTATCATCAAAGCCGAGAAACATCCTATCGTATCGTATTCAAACCCCGTCTACGAGACATCATTATAAGGTAAAGGTTAACAGGTATTGAAGTTTTGAGCGATAATAACTACCTATCTACTCTATCTATTTTAATCTCTATGTGACAGGACTGCCGTTTTGATGTGAGAAACTAAGAAGGTCGAATAGAAGTTCGTACAAGACTTGTTCTAAATTCAACCACGGTGATGTAAAAATTTGGTAGAAAATTGTATGGGTCTGCGTGGATGATTTGCAGAATACTGTTCGTAGTAGCCATGATATAATGATACGCTACGCCAAGTCATGGCCCGCGATGGCCTAAGAGTACGTCACAATCAGTGCTGATTGATTGACATCTTCATTAGTAGCTGCTATTCGGAGGTCGAAAAACTCAGTCACTTCGATATTTTGGATAACCAACCGCCATTGGACGTCGTCTGATGTGGACGATGCGATAACCATATTTAAAAAAGTTTCTACAAGTTTACATTTTTAGGCAAATACCTCTCTCAAAGTCACCATCAGAATCGATGACGTAGACTTGGTTCTTTCATGTTAACTATCAGTCACGAGATATATACCTGGCGTAGCATTATTATTATACCATGGTAGTACCTACAAGTTAAACAGGTAAACCTCAAGTTTTATCTTAATATTTTAACAGCGAGTTCCCTCCAATTAAAATATTATTACTTACTTTAGTTAGATTAGTTCCAAGAGAATTAATAGGTAAGTCTCTATTACACCTAATTAAACGTCTAGATTGGTACTTATTATGTTGGCTGCAAATTATGACTAAACAACATTTGACACATCTAAAGTATTTATTTGTCGCTGATACATTACAGTTAGGGCCACCGCAGACATGCTACTTTTTGCATCGGCGATCGGCGATTTTGCGACTGCATCGCGTTATGGCGACTGTCTGTGGTCGAAAGCAGCGTTTCCTCCGATGCTAAAAGCGTTTAAATCGCCGATTGCTGATGCAAAAAGTAGCATGTCTGCAGTGTCCCTTAGTTGCAGGATGGCAATACAGTTAGTTTAGTCAAGTTTAGTTATACACCAACATAATCATCACCAATGCCATCCGTACACGTGTCCCTTATTTGACTTGTAACTTTTTAAAAGCTGGTTGAATAACATCCAAAATCTAAGTAAGGTCCACAATACGTAACCCTCCGGCTTCTGTGCGAGTGCCATTAGTGAATGTATTAAAATGATATAACCCAGATTCCACAACCTGTGCACGAAAGAGGTCAGACGTTATTAATTAATTAATATCCCGTTCTAAAACAGGAGCGTATTTTAAAAGCACTAATCTAACAAAGCGCGCCCTCAACCTAAGCTATGACGTTTTCATTAATAAAACACTCAGGTCTGATGTTTGGACAAGGAGGCTTCAGGAAGCCCTATGCAAATGAAAATCATAATTCCGATCCCAACGATAGAATATACGGGGTATTTCAAAATCCCGAAATAAGTATTTAGGTAGGTACATATACAGTCTGATATGTAGTCTAATCACTAGGCAGGTGAAGATTCTACCCACCACATTTTACGAGTAACGTAGAATACGCCCAATAGAAAACAGTGTAAAATTATTGCATAGGTACTTGACAAACTATTTACAAATTCTTATAATTGGCGAAAAGAAATCATTCGACGCTTTTCCGAATAGCCGCGTCCAGATGTCACACAAGCCGCGTGAGGCCTCGCGAAGCACGACGCTTCCCTCAGTCGCATGCCGCGCGAGGCAAATGCCGAGGCAACTGACACTCTAGACAGAGAAGGGTATAAATACCCGACAATCAGTTTGACATTATCGTTTTGTCTCATGACTATGCCAAACTAGGCGAGGCAAATGTGAGTGCTCAGGTGAGGCAGGGCAGGTAGCACTGAAAGAGAAAATCAACTCACGTGTATGTACCTATAATACTGGCTCAAGTCTCACTAGTTCTATACAAATAGACAGTGGAACTAGTGAGAATGATTGACGATTACGAAATCAACCAACTTTCAAAGTTGTTTGACGTGTAAGTACCTACCTTTCTCTACCTATCTTTTTCTTCACTTTTGGATGCTCTCTGACAAAGGATTTGCGGAAAATTTGTATTCGTACGTACCTCACTTTCAACAAGCAATTTACATAAATAATTTTATATACTTACCTAATCAACTTTCAACAAGCAATTTACATAAATAATTTTATATACCTACTTACCTAATCAACTTACCTTCGAGTAAACGGATAATAAAATACTTACTTAACATTTATGTATTATGTGAATAGATATACCCTTCAAAATTATTTTCCTCGAGCGACTGAGTCCTACTGTGTCTATGGACTCCGTTTAGTAGGACCAACTATCTATGACCGTCACGTGTCTCTCTCTATGTTGGTAATGTCTTTGAACTTAATTGTATTATTGAAACATTGATTTATGAATAATTAGCCACGTCCAAATGTCTCACATGCCACGCGAGGCAAATTGCCTCACGTAGTTTGACTTGCCTCGCGCAAGGCAAATGCACATCCTGCCTCACCTGTGGGCTGTCATTTGCCTCTTCTAGTTTAACATAGTCATGAGACAGAACGATGTCAAACGTGTCAAACTGATTGCTCGGGTATACCCTTCTCTAGTTGCTTCGCCATTTGCCGCGCGCCGCATGAGATCGAGGCAAACGTCGTGCTTCGCGAGGCATGTGGGTGAGCAGCCTCGCGCGGCATGTGCATGTTGTAGACACGCCTCTTGAATAATCACTCGGACTGGGAATGTTTATTGAATAAATTGAATTATTCAGTTGTTGATTTTTTACAATTGATTCTCGGTCGGGCATCTGTTGAGTTGGTGCCGCTGCCGCTCGATGGAACAATCTCACATTAAGAAAGGTAGACAAAAAAATCTTGTACTTAATTCTACATTCGCTAGTTACTCAAACAATAAATTAACTTGTCCATACCTAAACCAAACTACAACATAACTTAGCTTGAGTAATTTCGTACACAAAGTTTACATAAATTTACAATATCAAGGTTTTGCGTATACAGGGCCAAGATTTTCCGTCCTCATGACCTTTTAAATTAACTTACAAAAAATCTAATTATCTGAAGATGGCTCTGGTTATTTTGGTGATATTATAAAAAATCCCGGAAGGCTCTTGAAACTACGAATATAGATAGGTGAAGCAAAGAATATAAAAAACTAACTGTTACCGCGACTTCGTTCGCGCATAATTTACCCACGGGAACATACTACCGGGATAAAAAGTAGCCTATATGCTATTCGAGACTATAATCTATCTCTGTGCCAAATTTCATCCAGATCCGTTCAGCCGTTCTGGCGTGATTGAGTAACAAACAGCCATCCATCTAAACTTTCACATTTATAATATTAGTGGGATACTTCGCGAAGACGTGAATCTGACAAGCATCGCAGATACGTATACAGCCTGAGATTCGCGTTGGAAAATAGCTACACCGGGGGGAGAAAATGTCGGTAAATTAAATACCTACTTGTAAGTTAATAAACAAAATTGCTTTCAAAATTGCATCTTTAAGGCTTATGGGTAAATCGTGAATGCGAATATTACTACTTAAATTATAATACTTTACACCCGTAAACAAGTCATTACTTATTCTTAAACCTGTTAATCATATTTATAATATTTTCATATTGTATGGAAGATCTGTCAAAACGGGATTATGAATCAGGGCCCTAAGTCGCTTAGCCATTGGCTGCGTCTTGATCAGGCGCTACGTTACCCAAACACTCAGTTTTGACGTTGAAACGCATAGAAATAATGTCATAACATGAGTGCTCGAGCGAGGCATGCGCGGCATATGGACACACCTGTGCTGTTATAGTGATTAATCCTCTGATTGGTTGGTCATAATCAACCGACCAACCAGAGGTTCGATCACTATAGCCAAACGCCACAGTGGCGCCACAATGGCTAAGTGACTTAGGGCAGAGGTTTTTTGTTTAGCATTTACTTAAAAACAAGTAGTCACTTGTAGAGGGGGAGCCCATGATGCTAACTGTGGATTTACTCCGGCGTCGTCGCCCAAACCTAATAGATTCGGTAGATTACGAAGAATACATTGTTCTAGATGTTTCCACTTTCAGCGGTGGGGGAAGCGTCTACACAATAATTTCAAAATTGTAAAAAAAGCAATGACATGAATAATCAAGAGTGTTAGATATTGATATTTTTCATGCTCCAACATGATAAATTGAAAAAAAATAAAAATTACTCGAGCGCGTCAGATTTTCAGAGAAACTTACAGATGCTCCCATTTCTTAGACAGCAAAATTGAAACTTTTGACACTTCTTAGTTATACCTGCAGCACCGTTATGATGCCCGGTTCGACATGTGGGAGGGGGAAAGGATGAACCTTATTATAACGGAATAAAATTCATTATCGCATTAATTTTTCGACATTCATATTTTTTAAAACGGCCAGTATTATTCCGTTATAATAAGGTTCATTTTCTCCCCCCCCCCCACATGTCAAACCGGCCATCGTAAAATGTCGCTACTGTAGTAATGAATCCCACTTATCTTAATCTGACGAGTTCGAGTATTTTAAGATGATTTAATTTTTTTTTGGATCCCCTGATCGTACCCACCAATATTAAGGGCTCATACAGGTTGGAGGTTTTTATCAATATGTAAGGTCTCCCTTATCTTAATCTGACACGCCGGAGCAAATCCAGAAAACCTTTCTACGGCTCCCCATCCATTGTCTATAGATACTCGAGGCGAGTCACGGTTTGCTAATTGCTAAACACAATCATATTTCAATCCCATACTCATGCAATAAAGGGATCACGAAGTTCTCAGAAAGCACCACAGTCTTTCTCAGTTTCAAGAAAATCACTTGTAACGTCGTATGCAAGGCGGACGTCGAAGCAATCGACAGTCAAGGGTGCCGGAAATGAACCGGAATCTCTTCATCCCGTGAGCGCTGTGCATACTATTTTACTATCTCCGCTTGTAATGACGTCATATTGAAGTAGATACTTACTTACATAAGAGATGAACCTATCTACCTTCCTATAATAGTAAATGCACCTATATTTGTAAATAATTTGAATAGACTAAAAACAATCTACGGAATAGCGTACTGGGATACGGGAAACTTCAACTTGAAGAATTGCACTTCCAACATTTTTCATAAGATGTACAAGTTCAAAGATTGTAGGAGTTTGACCATGAACCTAATACTAAAGGACTGGGTCTAAGCAGCTAAGCCGCGTTGCTTAAACATCGCACAACTAGGCCGGTGACGTCATCACAGTAGGCGTGGCTTAAGTCAGTGTGCTGTTGGCGTTCGTCCTGTGCAGACGTCTTGCCAACGTTCGTATCCCAAATATAATTATATTCGACACTAGATGGCGTCCCTTTGTACGTAATTTTTCATGATCATACACTTAGTGACATCTAGTGCAAATATTTAAACTACGTACTAACATCGACATAAAACGTAGCGAGTAGTTCAGCTATTTCCCGGTAGATAGATGCCACGCATTTCTTAACCCCCACCACCCGCGCCATCCCGTGCAAATTACCACGCGTTGTTTAATAGAGAAATCTAATAAGGGCACCTCTTTCTTAAGTCTTTACTCTATGAGTTTGACCGATGGTCAAGCTGTCATTTTATAGAAGAATGTTCAACTTTAAAATTGGAATACAAAGTAATTTCAAGGATCAAAGCATGGGCCTCAAGGGAAGGATACCCACTCCGGCCTCGTGCAAGTTGGCGGACTTCACACGCCTTTCAAATACTGGTTAAATGTTTCCAGACACTCAAATGTGAATCATGTTTGTCGTTACGGCTTAGCAAGTGATAGACATCATCATCATCATCATTTCAGCCAAAAGGCGTCCACTGTTGGACATCGGCCTTCCCCAAGGATTCCCACAACGACCGGTCCTGTGTCAAATGATAGTAAATAAATAAATAGTTAATAAATAAATAGTTTAGTTGAAAATAATATTCGCACAAATTCAAAAATGATTAAAGTGCATTTCACCCTTTCCAAGGTGAGCTTCGAACCCATTTTGCTATCATTGCTAGGAGTATGTGTGTGTGAGTGGCATTAGGGATATATCTAAGTACGTATTCCAAAAATGAATTTACAAAAAGGATCTTTGTTGAACCCACGCCAATCGATCGTGAAAACTTAGCAAAGTCAATAAAAGTTCCGCGTACAATGTATCTGCGAGCCCTTATCCATGTAAATCCGAGCACAATACAATGGGTTTTACAATGGAATATTGGTAGGCGTAGGATTTCACTGTCAGATATAATGAACAGAAAACAGACATGATTTTGGTCTATTCCTATTGGGTGTATTGTTAGTACGTACAGTCAATATCAAAAGTAGTTATCTTATGTTACGATTTTAAATGCCTAAAACGCGTAATAATAAGGATAAATTGATTTTTTATTTTTCCGGCGCACTATGACACCAGTAGGTCTCTTACGTATACGATTACACAACATTTCGTTTACCTAGTGATCGCATACTTTAAAGAACTTTTGTGGTGTAACATTATTGTGACGTGTTTAGCAGCCGCCAGGTAATTTTCAGAGAAGGTCTACAGGAAGTTTTAGAGCCTTTAGTGTTGACTTTACAAAAGCTTTTAGGTGTAGTGGTCATTGTAATATTGCTTAAAATTTTCGATCTTGATAAAATGCACTGAGTGTTACGGGAAAAATGTTCCATTTCCAACTTAATTATTTAAATCAAGTCCCATCATCTAAAATTGTGGCCGGGCTCCCTTGGGAAATACATGCTCACATTTAGCGACGCAGACGGGATTCTTTCTCGAGAACTGCTGATTTAACTAGTGTTGCAAAAGACTCGAGTTCTTTTAGCCCTCTCAAAGAGGCTCGAGCTTTTCTATGGGGCTCGTCGAAGAAAAACGACTCCGAATATTTCAAGGCTAAAAAAGGACTCGAGTTTTAAATAAACCTCGAGCCCTTTTTGGGTTCGGAGTTCTTTTAGAGCTCCGTTGTTGTGAGCTTTCTAAGTCTTCGCAAGTATAAGAAGGAGTCGCCTTATAGCTGACTATTCCTGGCTAGTCTATTGTATTCCTGACTATTCTTGACTTTTTTGACTATCCTGACTATTCTTGACTATTCTCGATATTCTTGACTATTCTCGACTATTCTCGACTAGTCTCGACTATTCTCGACTAGTCTCGACTATTCTCGACTAGTCTCGACTATTCTCGACTAGTCTCGAATATTCTTGACTATTCTCGACTATTCTCGACTAGTCTCGACTATTCTTGACTATCCTGACTAGTCTCGACTATTCTCGACTAGTCTCGACTATTCTCGACTAGTCTCGACTATTCTTGACTATTCTCGACTATTCTCGACTAGTCTCGACTATTCTCGACTAGTCTCGACTATTCTTGACTATTCTTGACTATTCTCGACTATTCTCGACTATTCTCGATTATTCTCGACTATTCTCGACTATTCTCGACTATTCTCGACTATTCTCGACTATTCTCGACTATTCTCGATTAGTCTCGACTATTCTCGACTATTCTCGACTATTCTCGACTATTCTCGACTATTCTCGACTATTCTCGACTATTCTCGACTATTCTCGACTATTCTCGACTATTCTCGACTCTTCTCGACTATTCTTGACTATTCTTGACTATTCTTGACTATTCTTGACTATTCTTGACTATTCTTGACTATTCTTGACTATTCTTGACTATTCTTGACTATTCTTGACCATTGTTGACTATTGCTGACTGTTTTGTATATTTTTGCCTGTTTTGTCAATTTTTGACATTTTTTTGTCGATTTTTGACTATTTTTGACCATTGTTGACTATTTTTGGCCATTGTTGACGTGTTTTGTCAATTTTTGACGTATTTTGACAATTTTTGACTAAGTTTGCCTATTTTTGCCTATTTTTGACTATTTTTGACCATTGTTGATTATTTTTACTATTGTTGACTGTTTTTGGCCAATGTTGACTATTTTTGTCGTATTTTGACTATTTTTGACGAATTTCGACTATTTTTGACCATTATTGACTATTTCGACTATTCTTGACCATCGTTGACTATTTTTAATTGTTATTGACCTTCTTTTGACTATTTTTGACAATTTTTGACTATTTTTGACTATTTTTGACTATTTTTGACTATTTTTGTCAATTTTTGTCTATTTTTGACTATTCTTGACTATTCTTGACCATTGTTGACTATTGTTGACGTGTTTTGTCAATTTTTGACGTATTTTGACAATTTTTGACTAAGTTTGCCTATTTTTGCCTATTTTTGACAATTTTTGTCAATTTTTGACTATGTTTGACCATTTTTGACCATTTTTGACTATTTTTGACTATTTTTAACTATTTTTGACTATTTTTGACCATTGTTGATTATTTTTACTATTGTTGACTGTTTTTGGCCAATGTTGACTATTTTTGTCGTATTTTGACTATTTTTGACGAATTTCGACTATTTTTGACCATTATTGACTATTTCGACTATTCTTGACCATCGTTGACTATTTTTAATTGTTATTGACCTTCTTTTGACTATTTTTGACCATTTTTGACTATTTTTGACTATTTTTGACTATTTTTGACAATTTTTGTCAATTTTTGACTATTTTTGACTATTCTTGACTATTCTTGACCATTGTTGACTATTGTTGACTGTTTTGAATATTTTTGCCTGTTTTGACAATTTTTTGTCGATTTTTGACTATTTTTGACCATTTTTGACTATTTTTGACCATTGTTGACTATTTTTGGCCATTGTTGACTATTTTTGACGTATTTTTGACGTATTTTGACCATTTATGACTATTTTTGGCGATTTTTGACTATTTTTGATAATGGTTGACTATTTCGACTATTCTTGACTATTAATGACGGCTTTTAAATATTTTTGGCGAATTTTGACGATTTATGAAGATTTTGACTATTTTGGACCATTGTTGACGTATTTTGACAATCTTTTACATTTTTTGACTAAGTTTGACAATTTTTGACTAAATTTGCCTATTTTTGACTATTTTTGACAGTCTTCGAGGCGAAGAGGAGGCTCTCGCAAATAAAGCCTTTATTTTGAAGCTCTTTCTAAAAAGGCTTGGAGCCCTTTTTTATTTTAGCCCTTTGTAACCATTCTTGACTTTAGTTGACTATGCACGACTATTCTCAACTATTGTTGACCACTATTGACTATTCTTGACTATTTTTTTCTATTTTTGACCGTCGTTGACTATTTCGACTATTTTTGACTATTTTTTACTTTTTTTGACTATTATTGACTATTTTTGACTATTTTCGACTGTTTTTGACTATATTTGACTATTTTTGACCATTTTTGACAGTTTTTGACTATATTTGATTATTTTTGACCATTGTTGACAATTTCGACTATATTTGAATATGTTTGTCTATTTTTGATAATTTTTGACCATTGTTGACTATTTCGACTATTTTTGACTATTTTTAACCATTGTTGTCTATTTTTTACCAATGTTGACTATTTTGACTATTCTTGACTATTTTGACGAATTTTGGTCAAACATAGTCAAAATTCGTCAAAAATAGTCAACAATAGTCAAAAATAGTCAAAAAAGAGTCAAAAATATGCAAAAACAGTCAACAATAGTCAACAATGGTCAAGAATAGTCGAAATAGTCTACAATGGTCTAAAATAGTCAAAAACAGCTAAAAATAGTCTTAAATAGTCGAAATAGTCAACAATGGTCAAAAATAATCAAAAATAGTCAAAATAGTCCAAAACAGTCAATACAGTCAAAAATTGACAATAATGGTGAGAAATTATCAAAAATAGACAAAAATAGTCAAATATAGTCAAAAACAGTCAAAACAGTCAAAAATGGTCAAAAATAGTCAAAAATAGTCAAAAATAGTCAAAAATAGTCAAAAATAGTCAGAAATAGTCAAAAACAGACAAATATAGTCAAAAATAGTCAAAAACAGACAAATATATTCAAATATAGTCACAAATAATCAGAAATAGTCAAAAAAGGCAAAAAAAGTCAAAAAAAGTTAAAAAAAAACAAAAATAGTCAAAAATAGTCAAAAACGGTCATAATACTTCAAAAATAGTCAAACATGGCCAAAAATAGTCAACAATAGTCAACAATAGCTAAAAATAGTCAACAATATCTAAAAATAGTCAACAATAGCTAAAAATAGTCAACAATGGTCAAATTTAGTCAATAATAGCTAAAAATAGTCAACATGGTCAAAAATTGACAAAAATGGTCAAAATACGTCTGGAATATTCAACAATGGTCTAAAATAGTCAGCAATAGTCAAAAATAGTCAACAATAGCTAAAAATAGTCGAAATAGTCAACAATGGTCAAAAATAGTCAAAATAGTCCAAAACGGTCAAAAACAGTCAAAAATTGACAAAAACAGTCAAATGTGGTCAAAAATAGTCAATAATTGTCAAAAATAGTCAAAAATATCTCTGACTTATGACGTATTTTGACTATTATTGACCAAAATTCGTCAAAATTTGGCAAATATATTCAAAAACAGTCAACAATAGTCAAGAATAGTCGAAATAGTCAACATTGGTAAAAAATAGACAATAATGGTTAAAAATAGTCAAAATGGAGTCAAAAATATTCAAAAACAGTCAACAATGGTCAAGAATAGTCGAAATAGTCAACAATGGTCAAAAAGAGTCAAAAATCGCCAAAAAACAGTCAAAATAGTCAAAAATAGCCAAAAATAGTCAAAAACGGTCTTAATATGTCGAAAATAGTCAACAATGGTCAAAAATAGTCAACAATAGCTAAAAATAGTCAAAAATAGTCGAAATAGTCAACAATGGTCGAAAATTATCAAAAATAGACAAACATTCAAATATAGTCAAAAATAGTCGAAATTGTCAACAATGGTCAAAAATAATCAAATATAGTCAAAAATAGTCAAATATAGTCAAAAACAGTCAAAAATAGTCAAAAATAGTCAATAATAGACAAAAATAGTCAAAAAAAGTCAAAAAAGTCATAAACTGTCAAAAATAGTCAAAGATAGTCAAAAATAGTCAAAACTAGTCAACAATAGCTAAAAATAGTCAAAAATAGTCGAAATAGTCAACAATGGTTAAAAATTATCTAAAATAGACAAACATATTCAAATATAGTCAAAAATAGTCGAAATTGTCAACAATGGTCAAAAATAATCAAATATAGTCAAAAACAGTCAAAAATAGTCAAATATAGTGAAAAACAGTCAAAAATAGTCAAAAATAGTCAATAATAGTCAAAAATAGTAAAATAAAGTCAAAAAAGTCAAAAACTGTCAAAAATAGTCAAAGATAGTCAAAGATAGTCAAAAATAGTCAAAAATAGTCAAAGATAGTCAAAAACAGTCAAAAATAGTCAAAAGAAAGTCAAAAATAATCCAAAATTGACAAATATATTCGAAAATAGTCAAAAAAGTAAAAATTGTCAAAAATAGTCGAAATAGTCAACAACGGTCAAAAATAGAAAAAAATAGTCAAGAATGGTCAATAGTGGTCATCAATAGTTGAGAATAGTCGTGCATAGTCAACTAAAGTCAAGAATGGTTACAAAGGGCTAAAATAAAAAAGGGCTCCAAGCCTTTTTAGAAAGAGCTTCAAAATAAAGGCTTTATTTCCGAGAGCCTCCTCTTCGCCTCGAAGACTCGGGGCTGAATTAGTTCTTTAGCCTTCGAGGTTTCTTAAAAAGGCTCGAGCCCTAAAAATGAGGCTAAAGAACTCGAGTCTTTTGCAACTCAAGATTTAACCTAGTCCGGTATATGTGTTATCTCCTCAGAAAACCTATTTAGGCTTTATTAACATCTCTTACTAAGCCAGTGCGGCTTAGTAAGAGAAGTAAGTAAAATTCTCGTTTTGTTAAAGTTTATATTACATTGTTTTCAAAATTTGAAGACTTTTATAATTAAGTAGGTATAATTCGGGTATAGGAACATAAAATAAATCTTAAAATAATATATCTAAATAAATAATTCATATCAAATACTATGACGGTATTTGTATAATAAAGTAGTTACAATAATTAAGTAATAATAATAAAAAATCTAAGGCAACGCAAATTATAATAGTTACACAAATTTAACTGCCTGTAAGTAGCTAGGAAGTAATTAAAACAAAAACAGGCTTTCTATATTATTAGAAAACATAAAACGACAATTTATTGGTCTTCAACTTAAATTATTGTATTCTAGATATTATCATAAGGTCCACAAGCCCCGCGCAGACGCACCCGAGCAATATAGCAATTATGTCAACGTGGTTAAACGTCGAAACTGATAGCTCGGGCGCGCCGCTCGCACTTATGAACGCCGCTATATTATGGTCGTTATTTTTTTTATTAACAAACTAGGTACTAATATGGATACCTTTATTTCTAGATTACATTTTCCCCCAGGCTGGGCACCAGGTGGCGATGAACGCGTAGACGGCCGGCCGCTCCGGCAGACAGTACCCCAGGCTCTCCAGCAGAGACGGCGTCTTGCCCACCGACTCGTGGAAATCCTTGAAGTTGATCACGCCGTCGAGGTCCACGTCCATACGCTTCAGCATTATATCTACCAGCTCCTACAAATGCGAAATGTTTATATTTTTAACTAGCGTTTGCCCGCGACTTCTTCCGCGCTTAATAATAAAAAAAGTAGAGACCACTAGACTATAATCTATCTCTGTGCCAAATTTCATCCAGATCCATTCAGCCGTTCTGACGTGATTGAGTAACAAACATCCATCCATACATCCAAACTTTCACATTTATAATATGAGTGCGATTCTTGTGAAGAACATCGTGACTCGTTCCCACTTGTCGGGTGTCAGGCCCGACAAAAAATCGGCTGCTCTAGTGGCAGAACATTTTATATGAGCTGTGCACACTTACTTATCCGACACTGATGTCGGTGCCGACAAGAAATGTCGAGTGTATTGCCAGCCCTCTACGTATCTACGTAAAAGAATGATGTCGGATCTCGTTCGCCTATGAGTAAGTATGGCGCTTTTCACTTAATGTCGGATGTTAGGGCCGGCAATAGTGTGAACAAAGGCGCCGACACCGGATTAAAATACGGCGCCCGACACCCGACAAGTGGGGAGCTCTAAGCTTCATGTCTTACTAAAGTCGTGTGAAGTTTGCCAAACCGCAGTGGGCAAGCGTGGTGGACGACAGCCCGAATCTTTATTCCATTGAGGGGGAGTTCCCGGAACATCGATAGCTCGCTCCGCGAGCTATCTTAAAAAGGAAGGCGAATGACAATACCCTTAATTTATTAATTTAAGATAGTGTACCAGCAACATTAGCACTAATATTGGCTTAAATTTAAAGGCAATTCTCGGCTACCTAGGTACGGTAAGCAAAATAAGTCGCTGCACATTCTCAGTTTTTAAATCGCTAGAATACTTTTCTTTTGCATCAAATCTATGATTTTTCTGCATCTAAACCAAAATTAGACATGTTGCTATTGTTTGGTTTTGACAATATTCACTAACGTTTATAGAAATTGCGAACGTTTTGCGACTTATTTTGTTGATTGTACATAGCATACAGAGCGGCTTCTCTCGCTTCCACTTGCTTATGCAAGGTTTCCCGTGGGAACCTTGAGCTGCCGTTGCTCTTTGATACGCTACCGTTAGTGGCGGTCATATTCGAACCATAATCTGGCAGAGACTAAGGATTTATCTGCATTGATAAGACTTGTTCTGATGGCGATATTAATGGTGCTCCAACACATCCAAACATTTTATTACGGCAGTGTGGGAGCAGCATACGCTAAAGACTCGGTAAAGTACTCGGCAGTTCAGTTTACACATCGAGCTTTAGAAAGAGATGATCGGCTAACTTCGGCTTTATGGGACGTCATTTATGAGTGGTAGAGAACATGGACCAATTACTAAGGGGACTGGCCCTAAGCAACTCGGCCGAGTGGTCGGCCTAGTACTAACATCGACATAAAACGAAGCGAGTATTTCAACTATTTAGATAGAACAATGAAAATGAAAAAACAATGACCACGTTTTTTTCATACATATATCTAATAAGGGCACCTCTTTCTTTAGTCTTTACCCTGTGGTCGAGAACGTATGAGTGACAGAGACGACACTCTATGGAACTGATATCTCTTTCTAAAGCCCGATGTGTAAACTCCCAAACAATTTATGTAACGCATCCTGTCTAAAGACAAAAAATAGGGTGTTTCAGCCTTCAATTGATGGCATTTTTATGTGACTTGAGGCGGAAACCCACCGCGGCGCACGGAGAGTCCATTCACACGGGCCACCCCTCGCTTAGCAAGAAAATGTATGCATGGCGTTATTTCGTTTCCGCCGGGTTCGTCGGATTTCCGCCTTTAGGTGGCAAACGCAACGCCCGATATTAAGCAGTTACCGTAGCCTATAGATGGTCGCAATACCAAAGGTATCGCTCGCACGTTTCCGAACTGAAGGGGAGTGGAAGAGAGGGAGGGGAATGGGGGTGTAGGGCTCCCGGCTCTCTCACTCATCGTACGAAACGCAGCTGTAATAGCTACTTTACGCGGATCTTCTGTGAGGGTGGTACTACCCCGGTCGAACCAGCCCATACATGAGCTGCATTCAATTAGCTACAGCTTGGCTTGGCATTCCCTAAAGCTAAAATGACTGTAAAAACTAAGGTAAGTATTAGGATATCTAGTGCTTAAATAAATTAGTGTAGGTACCTATTAGTAGTTAGCAGTTAATACGGTATGGGTTTTCCGTAAATAAATAAATCTAACTTTGGAATAAGTACCCAAACTAGATACTATAAAACATAATCGTTGTTTTAGCGATATCATCAATGTATCGTTAGCACCTTTTTAGATGACATTTAGATGAGAAAATGGGTCACATTTGCATATAAATTAGCATTTTCGCCTTAGGCTGAGTTGCGCGAAAATATTTTAATATCTCGTTCGTTTGGGCTCGTGAAAGTCAGAAACTCCTAATTAGGCTCTAGACTATAAGCAAAGCTAAATACTTAACGGCTACACAAGTAGGTAACACTTTAATATTTCATGGCTTTAACACTACACATAACAAATCTAATATAAATTAATAAAATTCTATATTTACATAGTTTATTTCGTTTAGGCCTACGGGTAGTAGGCACATACAAATTGTCATTTTACATTTTTTACTTAGGTAATTAATCCCACCGGCGGATCGGAAACGCAACCTCGACTGAGAAGAGCCGGCAAGAAACTCACCGGGATCAACTTTTTACAGTAATTATCGTTTTTTAAGCCGTTAATGTAGGTAATTACTTATGTATATCTCGCTTTGATCGGGTGTGCTAATTTAGCAAATTCGTAGAAAATTTCGTAGCATTTATCTTGCTAACGTGATATAACCATACTAGCTATAAAGGGGAGGGGGGCACCCCCCAACAATGCAACAACTCTCCAACAATTCACAAACGGTAATAATATATTGCGGAATGGATAGAAAAGGTGGATATTTGCCGAATATTAAAGTTTTTTTCGTTGCTTAAGGGGAAGAGTTTGAAACCCTCTTAACGCGCCGTTATACAGAGTGGTGACGACATAACGACGATAACTGAAACCACATACTGGGTATCACGTACTTAGTTCGTACATAAAAAAATATCAAAATATATTCAAAGGTATAGGCCACGGGATGGCTTTTTTACTTCTACCATTTTAACTTTATGCCTATAAATGCACCGCCAAATACACCGACACCGAAGCGATTTTGCGACCTTGTACCTACAGGTCATTCGATGAAGTCAGTATTTGATTATAAAGGATGTAGTGTTACGTTTAGATTATTTCCGCATTTAATTTGTGTGAAAATTTAAATTTTACAATTTTGATGTAAACCTAATTTGACAATTTTAAAGTATTGTAAGTGACTAGTAGGGATCGTGTTTAAATTTATTGTCGTAATGTCGTCACCACCCTGTATACCTACACCCAGCGGTATAACAGTTGATAATAATTATGTTTAATCTTGTCGGCACTGCTCTGAGTGTTGGTCCTCCCGCATTATTTCCAAGCCACCGATTAAGAGGAGGGTTCGAAATTTGGTTGATTTTCTATTCTACTTTTTCTTTAAGTAAGTATGTGGACTAGGAATCTTATATTTAGATGTATGATTTTTGACTATATTATCTTGAGTATCTTTAAATCCAAATCACGATTTGATGAAATTTTCTCGATAAAAAAAAATTATGAAATGAGCTCTAATTATTTACAATTTTCCTTGCTACCACGATGTTTTTACGATTTAGATCACGAAATTATTTCTAAAACATAGCAAATAATGATATCTAAACTACCCTTCAACCATATTTTAATTCATGAAGTAGTTTTTTTTTAATTCAAGTAAATGTGGTTTGGCGCTTACGTTGTTTATTTCCGAGCGCGCGCACAATATCGCCATCTCACATTTTAAGTACTTGAACTAACCATGTCTCTCTCTAACTTTGTATTGTCAGTGTCCGCTCGGACTTGTTCGACGTCGGACCTGTGAAGGATTTTTTAAAAAATATTACGAAAAAATATTACGGTCGTGCCACATTACAGGTACAGTACAGTATTTACAGTCCGCCGACGCCTATGATAAATAAATAAATATCCTTGGAAATTCTTTTACACATGACTACCTGATCCCAAATTAAGCAGAGCTTGTACTATGGAAACCAGATAACTGATATTACTACATATACTACTTTTTGTTTGTAAATACAAACTAAATATACACTTAATTACACCTAGACTCGGGACATGCGGACATGTTCATGCACACAAATGCATGTCCTGGGCAGGAATCGAACCTACGACCTGCACTGCAGCGTGATTTTCGTTTGCTTTTCCTTGTCTTGTGTAATTTCTTTTCATCTCTTGTCATTTTGTGTCATCTCTTGTCATTTTGTGTCATCTCTTGTCATTTTGTGTCATCCCTTGTCATTTCATAGTTATTCGTGTCATTTCTGTAAAAACTCCCTATTTCGCTTACTGTTATATACTTGCAGCATGGTCTTGGGCCGACAGTGGGAATACATTGCTTGTCAAAACAATGGAGTCGCTTTATTGCGTTTGTTGTAGGTATGGATGGGCAAGTAATAAATATATCATACATCAATAAATTATCGTAAAAAATAACATTACAGATATGGATAGGAAAATGTTTGTCCGTCCTATTCAATCTATTATATTATAAACGAAAGTAACTCTGTCTGTTACCTTTTCACGGCTAAACCGCTGAACCAATGTTGATGAATTTTGGTATGGAGATAGACTGGGTCTTGGCGGAGAACATAGGCTACTTTTTAGGGTTCCAAAGGGTGCTAACGGGACCCTATTACTAGGCCTACGCTGTCCGTCTGTCAGCGCGGGCTGTATCTCACGAACCGTAACAGGTAGAGAGTTGAAATTTTCACTGAATGTGTATTTCTGTTGCCGGTGCAGAACCACTACTAAAAATATAATAACATTTAAAAATAAATATCAAGTCTCAAACTTGATATTTTTGATGTGTTTATTCTACGGTGGTACGGAACCCTTTATGTGCGAGTCCGACGCCTTCAGATCTTATGAATGTTTTCTTGAAATAAATATAGTGTATTTTAAGTAATTAACTGGCCAACCCTCAGGTCCTACCTACCATGTTAGGATCTTTTTCGTTCTAGCGGGTGTAAACCGTGATTTAACGAGTTAATGTGATAATTTTTGTATTTAAATTATTCAATTCAATGTATTTGTTTCAGACATAGTCCAATATTGATTGTTAAAATTATTATAATTTCACAATAAATATAAAACAATAAATAAAAGTAAAATTAAATTTAAAAAATTAAAAAAATATTTTTTATTTTTCATGTTTTATCATTAAAATACAATATAATATAACATAAATTAAAATAAAATACAATAAAATAAAAACCTACCCCTAATTAAACAAATACCGTCCGCGTGGGATACTGGCTGCATGTCCTCCCTGTTTTCAAGCTGTTCCTGTTGTCAAGCGAATTTTTTGAGCAAGGAAAGAGCCAGCCCTCTTGTCACCTGTGGCGGTAACCAGTCTAAGGGTGATTTTGATAGATAAAAAAATAAAGATAAACAATAAATAAATGCATGGTTAAATCAATAAAATTAATAAAAACTGAAAATTAAATTAAAAAATAAATTAAATATGGTAAAAATAAATATTATGACACCGCTGATGACTTCATGATCGGCATCGAAGTTAAGTACCAAAGTATTCCTTTGCCTACGAAACATGAAAAAGATACTCATATCCGGCAGTCAGTCACTGACACAGAGTATGTACATTTTTACCCGACTACGGTGGGCGGAGGGTTATGATTTTGACCGATATGTATGTATGTTAAGAGCCATACTAATCTCGTACAAGCTGACGTCCGGGATGTCTTCGGTATAGTGTCGGGTTAACCTAGCTCTTGGGTCGTTCGAGCTTAAAAACAACAAGGCACCGGGTGATGATGGAATAACGGCTGAGCTCCTGAAGGCGGGTGGAAAACCGGTCCTTAAGGCCCTTCAGAAGCTGTTCGGTTCCGTCATACTCGAGGGCAAAACGCCGCAGGCATGGAACAGAAGTGTGGTGGTTCTTTTCTTCAAAAAGGGCGATAACGCTCTGCTGAAGAATTATAGACCGATCTCACTTCTGAGCCATGTCTACAAGCTGTTTTCGAGGGTCATAACGAACCGTCTCGCACGCAAGTTTGACGACTTCCAGCCTCCCGAACAAGCCGGTTTCCGTAAAGGCTTTAGTACCGTAGACCACATACATACGCTGCGACAGGTTATACAGAAGACCGAGGAGTATAACCTCCCCCTTTGCTTAGCGTTTGTGGATTACGAGAAAGCCTTTGATTCGGTCGAGACCTGGGCTGTATTGCGGTCTCTCCAGCGATGCCAAGTCGATTACCGGTACATCGAAGTGCTGAAGTGTTTGTACGAAAACGCCACTATGTCAGTCCGTTTACAGGACCAGAACTCGAAACCTATTCGGTTGCAGCGAGGTGTGAGACAGGGAGACGTTATCTCTCCGAAACTGTTCACCGCTGCACTGGAAGACGTTTTCAAGGTTCTGGACTGGAATGGGCTGGGCATAAACATAAACGGCGAGTACATCACTCACCTTCGGTTTGCCGACGACATAGTGGTCATGGCTGAGACTATAGAAGACCTTAATACGATGCTTGATGGCCTCAGTAGAGCCTCCGAACGAGTTGGTCTTAAAATGAACATGGGCAAAACGAAGATCATGTCGAATTGCCGTGTTGTACCTGCTCCCGTGAAGATCGGAGACTCTACACTCGAAGTTGTCGACGATTATGTCTACCTGGGACAAACCATCCAGTTAGGTAGGTCCAACTTCGAGAAAGAGGTCAATCGACGAATCCGACTCGGCTGGGCAGCGTTCGGGAAGCTACGCAATATCTTCTCGTCCCAAATACCGCAGTGTCTCAAGACGAAAGTCTTCGACCAGTGTGTGTTGCCAGTGATGACCTATGGCACTGAGACATGGCCGCTTACAATGGGCCTCATAAGAAGGCTCAAGGTCACCCAAAGGGCAATGGAGAGGGCTATGCTCGGAGTTTCCCTGCGAGATCAAATCAGGAATGAGGAGATACGCAGAAGGACCAAGGTAACTGACATAGCCCGTAGGATTGCAAAACTTAAGTGGCAGTGGGCAGGGCACATTGCTCGTAGAACGGATGGCCGATGGGGCCGAAAAGTTCTCGAGTGGCGGCCGCGCACCGGAAAGCGTAGCGTGGGTAGGCCTCCCACAAGGTGGACCGACGACCTGGTGAAGGTCGCGGGAATCCGCTGGATGCGGGCAGCGCATGACCGGTCATTGTGGCGAACCTTGGGGGAGGCCTATGTCCAGCAGTGGACGTCTTTCGGCTGAGATGATGATGATGTATGTATGTTCATCTGCTCCCGTATAACGTCCAAACTATTTTTATCATAATAATTGGACTAATGAGATATCGTTGGACGCGTCTGGATCGTCCGCTGGTTATAAGATGTGTCCATATGGCGCGCATGCCTCACCCGAGCACTCATATAGGCTATTATACGATCGAAATATTGTTATACGTATCTATCAGCATATTGTAGGTATCGTTTGTCTTCTTTTGACTTACTTTGTCTTCAGCAATAAAAACAACATAGAAATTAAATTATTTTTTTCAAATACACTCGACATAAAAATCCCATATAAAACAAAAAAAATATATTTGAATATTTTCATCCATTTCATCTATTTTAAAAGGTGCACTGGGACATATTATTTTAATTGTACGAATTAAACAATATTGTTCCTTCAAAAAATAACTATACTATAGTCTACTCCATAGCTGTTCTGTCCTAGCTAAGCGAGAGGGATATATCCTTCGGCAGCTCACGCGACGCTAGCCACACCCCGAAACTAAAATTCATTTTTTTCTTGTATCGTCTTAAATTGGTTTCCTAGAGCAGGTTTACCTTGCTGTAGTTTTCGTGGCGCTAAAGCGGTGTAATAGTTTAAAATTGAATAATATAGGGGCTGAAAAACTGAATATAATATTTAATTTTCAGGTGTACCAAATTTTCATAATAAAATAAAATATCCTGGGTCATTCTTTTTACACACGGCTACCTGATCCCAAACTAAGCAGAGCTTGTACTATGGAAACCAGATATCTGATATTACTAACATATACTACTTTTTGTTTGTAAATACATACTTAATATTACAACAACACACGGAACATGCAGCCATGTTCATGCACACAAATGTATGTCCTGGGTAGGAATCGAACTGGTGTAGATTCCACGTTTACGCTGCAGGTCAGCGTAAAGGACAAAAAGTTAAGCAATCGCCCCGCTGGACGCCATCTTTGCTTACCAAATAAGACAAGTATAAAAAACGTACTATAGATAAATTGATAAACACTCTCGAAAGATTTATTTTTTATGTTACTGTGGTGGCAAAAAATCGTACGGCCCGCCTGATGTGAAGCAATTGCCGTAGCCGTATAGATGCTAGCATTATGAAAGGCATCGCTTGCACGTTGCTGACCTGAAGGAGAATGGGACAGAGGGAGGGCCAGAGGGGGGGTGTACCAGCTCTCACTCATCATACGAAACGCAGCTATAATAGCTACTTTACGCCTGTCTTCTATGATAGGGTGGTACTACCCAGGTCGAGCCAGCCCATATATGAGCTGCATTGGCTACAACTTGGCGCTACCACCTATAAATTTGTAGAAGTAAAAAAATATCAGTTTCTGAAAGTACGTAGAAAGGCTTTCACGGCTTACGTATTTGTACGTCATAGGCCATAACATACTACATAAAAGTTACGTCAGAGCGTGTGAAGGGAAGGGAAGCGTAAAAAACTAACCCCCTTATTCATAGAGATTTTAGCCAGTTTAAACGTGTGGTAAAGCTACCAAGTAAATTATAACGAAGTTGTAACACCGGGCGTCCATAATACGCAGACGAGCGGAGTGGAGCGAGGCAGGCCATTGTTGTTCGAAGCAATTCATTAACTATCGCTTGTACCAAGTTAATAACCAATTTTCTGGTATGATAATTTAAAGCGTATGTGATTTTGGAAGCTATTTGATACCTTTACGGCCGAATACTCAAAGGCTACTTAAATATTTAAGTCCCACTTAGCAGTTTGAGACGTCGTTAACCGTCATTTTTTGTATGGTGCGTCAAAGTTAAGCACCTCTCAAATTTAAGTTGCGTACGAGTATTCGGCCGTTAGATAAACACTTCTCATCAAAAAAATCGAAACACCTACATTCATTTATTGGATGAAAATTCTAAAATTTAAATTCAAATTTGGAATTGTGGTACACCATTGTGTAGACTAAACTGCCAGTTATTTATTAGCGCATTTTTTTATGATATCAATCTTTTTTTTTTAATGCCTGAATAGTACTTGCAGTACTGTTTCGATTTTTTTTATGAGAAGTGTAGTTTACAAAATCACATAGTACGCTTTAAATTATCATAACTATATCATATATTTACAGTTTTATTGAACGTAATTTTTCCAATGAGTCTCTTTAAAGTAAAAAAAGTTGTGTTAGTCCACTTTGCTTCACTTATGTGCATGAGGTTGATATCGTAAGAATAATAGGATGAAACTGAAATTTTGATGTTTTTAACGCCAATTTTGAAAAATTGGCGTTACTCTTAAATGCGGTTTACATCGCGGTTTCTACACCATTTGTTCTGTTCTAAGGCCACAACTAGGTAGTTGACACAAATATTCAATGGCCCATAACTCAGTAACTATTATAGTTACGTATAGTATATATACCAAGTCTGTCTTCACTGTCTAGATATCAGCTACCGTACCTATATGTAGTTTAATTATAATTTCGTACTTTTTAAACACTCTTTATATGTATCTATCACCTACCTATTCACGTTGCAGCACCAATAAGGACACAGCCCGTACGTCGAACAGCGAGCTAAGCGAGCTAAGTTTGTTAAGACATAAGTAGGTAACTATGAAGGTTGTTCATAAATTTTCTAAGTACGAGACATGAACGAACGATAGCCTATAATGGCGGAGACAGATTTGAGCTGAACACGAGCGGAACAAAGGATTTTCTGACATTTTCTTCATCTTCAGATGTTTTTCAGGGTATCTTTGACGTTTTGCTCACGTCCGTCTCCACCGTTATAATTAATAGGTATTATTCATGTTGCTTATAAAAGTTCCCAACGTTTAAAAGATTTATGATGAAAAATGCGTTAACCTGCCTGTTACTCGCTGCTGTTACCTACTAGATTTAATTTATATTTTAATCCTTAGTTTCACAGTGGGTAAATTAAGTACCTACTTACTTACCTTCCAACCTACCTATGTCATCTGCTAATTCTAGCATGACGTTTAATTATTTAATTAGAGGATTAACACTTCATCCCCTTTGGTGTTATATATTCTTATATAATTTCTTTCAACGATTAGATATTTAACAAAAGTTTGAAATGTTCCACTAGGTACATAATTTTGGATCAATAGCGGTCGTGCCGTGCCAATACCCATTCCGGTGAACTTACCTACCTGTTGCTTTTAGGTCAATTGTCAGAACTGAATTGATCACCCTTTTTCAGAATTCTATATCTGGCCGTAGTTATTCTGGGTGGGGATATTATACAGGGTGGATTTTTGAGACGGGGCAGTAAGGGCAGCTACTTGAACCGTTATAGGTACCGGAAAACGTTCGTAGGAGACCTTCCATAACTTTTTGAGATATTCTAAACTGCATTCACAGATTTTGGAAAAAAATTACAGTCAGCGAAAAAAAAACTAAAATACCATTATTTTTATTCCCATAGATCCCATTTCATGTAGTCAGCAAAAGACTCTATCGGACCATTTAAGGTTTTAGTACTAGAAATGACAGAAATCGCCAAAACCTTTTCCCATACATTTTGTATTAAAAAACGATACGACAATTTCGAGTTGATTCGAAATATTTTTATTGCCAAACGAACCTATTTCTTACTGTGATGAAAAGACTCGTTGAGGCGAACTGGAGTTTGAGTACAGAAACTACGGTAGCATTTTTCGCTGACTGTCCATCTTTTCCAAAATCTGTGAATGCAGTTCAGAACATCTCAAAAATTATGGAAGGTCTCCTAGGAACGATTTCCTGTATCTATAACGGTTGAGGTACCTACCCTTAATGCCCCGTCTCAAAAATCCACCCTGTATAGTCGGTTGATCTTAGCATAATTTCTTGAAAGTGTCTAGACTAAAGACATTACCAAGAAAGAGGGAGACAAGTTTATGTCCAAAATAGGATGCCCTACTAAGCGGTACAACTCAGTCGTTCGCGCTCATCTTCTGGTGAACAATACGCATCAAAATAGGCTACGGTAACTGCTTAAAATCAGACGGGCCGTAAGCTTGTTAGCCACCTTAGCAACGTAAAAAAAATCGACATGCGTTTAAGTTGATTGTCAAATTGCGAGTGCGATAGCTGATGAGTGAATTTCGCTGCATGTAGTGGTGCGGCTGAGCACAAGTCGATACAATGTTAGGTTAGGTTAGAGTTCGGTAAGGTTTTAGCAGATATGGTACCCACCATATCTGCTAAAATAACACATCAGTAGTCTAGACCAGAGGGATTCCCAAACTGGGTTCCGTAGAATAGTCATCAGGGTTCCGCCAAAATTATTTATTATTAGCTATTAAATAATACCACGGTTACAAATAATATTTTGAAATAGCGCATAATATGTGATGAGAAGGACTCATTACTTTTATGTAAATAGGTAGGTAGTTAGCAAGCATTCAGCCCGAAGCCGGACTATGTATGGCCCAGTAGCGCACATTTGAATCTGTATCTCTGAATGAGTTTTGGGTTGGTGTTAGGAGTGAATACCCTGAAATAGCCAAAAAGGCTATCTTAACATTACTCCCATTCGTTACAACGTATCTTTGTGAAACAGGCTTTTCAGCCTACGTTTATACAAAAAACAAATACAGGTCAATATTGGATGCTACCCCAGATATACGCATACAAATTGTCGGACATAATACTGAACAACAATTATAGAAACAATTATTTATAAAACAGTAAAACAATTTCATTCTTGAATAATGTGTTTCAATTATATTACACGTTTCTTAAAAAAAGGTTCTTATATAAATTTCAGTGTTGATTTGTAATGATTTGATATGGGGTTCCATAAAATAAAAGGTATTTGGTTGGTGTTCCGTTATCTTTAAAGTTTAGGAACCCCTGGTCTAGACACTAAGTATTATGTACTACCTAATGCACTTATATTGCCCACGATAAATACGAAGCTACAAGTAAGAACATGACAATGTTTCAAGGCACCACGAGTACATTATCGCCTCGGAGACAGGTAGGTACCTATTTATTTAATAAATTAATCGCTCATTGCACGACAGTTTAATTAAAACGCCAAAGAATTCTACTCGGTGACAAAGTACGCCCGAAAAAACGTTGAACGAAATAAAAAAAGAAATAATCGAATTCCTTAAGAAAAGAAAAGCATTGGAGTTCGAAACTTGACACAGCCGAGGATTCTTCGCTTGCGTGAGTTACTGGTTAACTCCGATGTCGAAGTTTTCAAGGCATCGAGTCTATTAACAATTGTCCATTGCGAAACCACTGGACTCAAATGTTTTTTTTTTTTTGTTAACTTGTGTCGTCCCACTGCTGAGCAAAGGTTTCCCCTTCCTTCCTCCACTCCTCCCTGTTTATGGCAATACTGGGCCAATCCTTCGAGTAGAAGTCTAATTCATCCCGCCATCTCCTTCTGGGCCTGCCGCGATGCCGTTTGGCTTGGCCGTTTGGTTTGGACTCTAATATTATCTTCGATAATTCTTTATTGTAAATTGAAAATTCTTGGCAGTCGGCATGTTGTCGACCACAGGACTACCAACAGATGGCCGACAAAATGTCGACCGCTAAGAATGTTCCAATTTATAATGACGAATTTACGAAGACTAGTGGCCGCCGAGATTTAAATTGAAGGTTGAAACGTTAGTAAGGTCCTATTGTCAAAGATTAACCTTCGATTTAAAACCTCCTCCATACATCAATCACAAATCGTTCCTCCTCCGAAGACTTAACTAAAACCTTTCATAATTTTTGAAAAAGTACTGGCCTTAAAAAAAAACAAAGTGGCAATGTGAAAATATCAAAAAGTCTACGTCAGTATATGTGTGTTTATGTGAATAGGTGAAACGTGAAACTAACGAATTTCCTTGACCGAAGGGTGAGTGAGTAACGTTTTCTTTTAATAATTTAGTGCACTTATAATGCACTTTTTATTAAAATATAACGTCTCCGCACTCAATCGGCATGTAAACTTTTACTTTGCCAAATTTCATACTCCTCCGTCCACGCATCTTCGCAAAATTGGTACCGAACGGATTTGCTTCACGTATTAATACTATGATGATGATGATGTGATGATGATATCAGGATCCCTAAATCGATTAGCCATTGAACTGGAATTGCCATTGAGCTGCTATAGTGATCAACTCTCTGTTTGGTCGGTTGATTTTGACCGACCAATCAGGATTCTGACCGATCAATCAGAGGCTCGGTCACTATAGCTGCTCAATTGTTAAGAGTAATTGTTAAGAGACTCGAGCCCAGGCCGCTCAAAGGCTTGAACTCATTGCGGTTATTAATATCGCACTGCGCTTCAACTAAATGATACAGTATTACTAACTGGCTCAACCACACACTAAAACGATATTCGCTCCACCTGTGTCCCGTAATATGCGTTGTAATTGTTGAAGTGGCACACAGCTGCAGTGCAATGAACGTTATCGAATACACAGTCACCACAACAAAAAGTAAGCTTAAAAACTAAAACCCTAATACTGAAAAATCACACCCTAAACAGTATGAAACAAGAAAATACACTGAACCGCTAAGAAAAAGGGTCGGTTAGATAATCTTCAATAATATCTTCAATAACATTTAATTTAAATAAAAAGCTTCAATTCATTTTTTAGGGTTTCTTACCCAAAGGGTGCCAACGGGATTTATGCCCTATTACTAAGCCTACGCTGTCCCTCTGTCCGTTCGTCCGTCCGTCTGTCAGCGGGCTGTATCTCACGACCCTTAATAGGTAGAGTTAAAATTTTCACAGAATGCGTATTTCTCTTGCCGCTACAACAACAAATAGTAAAAATTTAATTTAATTTAAAAATAAAGTTTTTATATTTTGACGTTTCTATTCTACGGTAGTACGGAACCCTTTATATGCGAGTCCGACACGCACTTGGCTGGTGAATGAAAATAAAAAAAAATCCTAAATGAAAATAAAAAATAATAATTTAGGCGCATTAAAATATTCTTTAATTTAGTGTTTATTTCATAAAGCTAGGTCAGGTACTTTTGAAGATATTGAAGATTTTCTAACCGACCCGTTTTCTTTGTGGTCCAGTGTATGTGGTCATGTGCTTCTTTGCCGTACAAAACCGTACAATCCTTAAAAAATGTTTTATAGATCATAACTTTAAGTCCTCTAGACTCTAGAGGGCAATTTATTCAATTTAATGTACAATCAAGACGCTTCCAACCATACCTCATTTGTCAAATTATGATAAGTAGTTTGGAAGTTATGAGAGAACAGATGAACATACACACATACCCACAGAGTAAAGACTAAAGAAAGAGGTGCCCTTATTAGATATATGTATGAAAAAAAACGTGGTCATTGTTTTTTCATTTTCATTATTCTATCTAAATAGTTGAACTACTCGCTTCGTTTTACGTCGATGTTAGTACTAGGCCGACCACTCGGCCGAGTTGCTTAGGGCCAGTCCCCTTAGTAATTGGTCCATGCACATACCCGAATAAACATACCGGTCACAACCATAACCCTCCACCGCGCCGTAGTCGGGAAAAAATAAAGATAGAGATTTTCTAAGATGCATCGCATCTTAGAAAATCTCTATTCAAGGGCTTCCCGTGTCAAGGTTAAGGTCACGCGTATTATATCGATAACAAATTGCAATAATATCGTTATTGTGCACTGATGCAGTGCTATTAGTTCAGTTCATCTCCCGCGAGACGCACGTGTAACTCTACCAAGAAATAATGATCACGTAGATTTATTTGTTATTAGCTAAGAATAATCTGATAACATGCAGTATAAAATCTCTGAATAAACACCTGTTGACACCCACCTGCCAACGGCAGAAATCGCAATTTAAATGCCGCCGCGGCCACAAAGCCCAGGGCCATAAGTCGCTTAGCCATTGTGGCGCCACTTTGGCGTTTCGCTATAGGACAATCAGCCGGTCGGCTGACCAATCAGAGGGTCGATCACTATAGCAGCAGAATGGTAATGGCTAAGTGACTTAGGGCCCTGAGCAGCCGCGTTTGAGCAATCTGATATGACGCTACGCCTACGTGGTCTGACGTCAAAACTATTACTCGGGTGCACCGCTCGGCCAGGAGTAAATTCTTTAAATTAAACATTTGTAGCCTCTTTTATGTTGCGTATATCATAGACATGACCTTTTCATACAGCTAGTCTTTTCTTTTTCATTGTAGAAACGACAGACCGGAAATCCGTCGAATTTATTTCCAGTAAAACAACAACAAACAAACACACCTTTGATTGAAAACAACAAAAGTCTGTACAAAAACCGTACCGTTTTCAGTACATTTTTATATATCTTTCAGTGCAATCATACTCCTTTAACCGAATAGGTAATATCTATAGGAAAGTTAATTGCTGACCTAGTTTCCTACATTCTGAGAAATGGCGTGTCTGTTGGAATAACAAACAGAACTCTACAAATAACTTTATAGGTACTGTTCTGTTTTAAAGACGAGCTGTTGACTGACGGAGTATCAAAGCGAATAACGTTTCACTGAATTCTCAAAGGGTCTGCATGAAAATATTACTAAAAAAGAACCCATATGTATTGGTTGAATGTCGATGCATACTGGACTTTATTTTCTGTATATTTGTGCCCACGTCTTACATAGCTATAAGTAACTATATTTCAGACAAATACTACTAATGTATACCTACCTACGTTAGGAATAGAAGGGGTAGTAAAATATAAAGTGAATTCAGAGGTTAAAATATTACATTCACAAAGGCCGCTAACGTTTGGAACTCAATGAAGGCAAACCATTTCACAGGGCTGCACCACTTGGGAGACTGTCATTGACCGTTGACAGTTCTGTCAGACTTTGTCTGTCTCCAAACCCGCGAACACATACGAAAAGTTGGTTACGGTGGCTAGCGACGTTGCTATGGCTACCCGGTGTGTTAGGGCCCTAATAGGTACCTATATGAAATCCGTGCCTGTGGTAATTTGTATTTAAATGACACTGACAGAAGTGAAGTGACAGATAACGTCATCCCAATCCAATCAAACGACATCCGGTAAACTGCCCTGATTCTTACCCCCACGGGACCTGGCTTAGTACCCGACTGACCTATTAAAGGATTATCCACACATAGCCGGGCCGAGCCCGGGACGTAAACGGACCGTGCTCCGTCTTCATATAAAATGTAGATATTTTTGATGAAGACAAGTCACGGTCCAGCCACGTGGCGAGCACGGCCCGGGTAAGTGTAGATATACTATAAGACCAGTAAAGTACTAGTAACGCCATCTATTCAATCAAGGGACTGAAATTTTACGTAGTTGATACCATTTACGAGCTTTCAGGACAGTGTTACGTTACGTAGCGATGCGTTTACCCGCTAGAGGCCGTGGAAAGACGTTGGTTTCAGGAATGACTTATTCTCTTCCACTCGTGTTCTCCCTTGGTTGCAGAGATGGCAATAGAAATTTGGCACCGATCAGTGGTGAATAAAATTTTACTGTCAAATATAAATTTTGAACCATTTAACAATGGTTTTACCGAGTATTGTTAGGAACAAAATTGATTTTTAAAGCCGCCTTGGTACCGCGGCGCACGCTGTACACGGGCACGCGGCGCACGTTAGCTGCGTGGGTTCATTTGTTGGACAATGACGTCAATGACGTCATTTCGTGCGTAACCTCGATTACATACATTTTCTTACAAAGCGAAGCTTGACCCACGTGCGTAGCCTCTCCGTGCGCCGCGGTGGAAAGGCCGCTTAATGCCAGTGTAAGTCTATGATAGCTTTCTATAAATCTAGGGGCATGTCTGATAAAATTATTCGAAATACCTACCTATTATTTAGGTACCTACATCAATGAAAAAGACCTAAAAGGTATATTAAACGTAGTTTTTAAAATTTGTATTAAATGTCTCCTTAGTCTTGTGGTAGCGTGCTCTGTCGATCATCAGACCATGTGTTGAATCCCAGTTATTCGTAGTAAGACATTTTATCAGCAGCAGCCTACAGTCTGGAAGCGTCATTATATTATTAGGTACTTCTTGATCAGGGCCTACAGATAATATAAATAGACATTTCAATTCAATTTATTTGTATGTATGTATATGTATAGATATCTATTGGTGCCGAGATAATACAACGACAACAATTTGGCAAGGGTACAACGACGTCTTATCGAATATCTTTGGGGCTGCTTCTTACTAAGTTATTTGAAGTAAATAGTACATATTTACTAAGGTCAAATACCTACTAAATTATCTATACAAATAAATAAAATGTAAGTGTCTGTTTGTAACATCAAAATAACAGTTTTTTTTACTAAATGCATATTAAAGTATATAGGTACGGTACTAATAAAAAAATACATAATTTTTAATTTATTGTCTGTCTGTCTGTATTTTTGTTCCAGGTAATCTCCGAAACGGTTGGAACGATTTTGACGGGACTTTCACTGGCAGCAATCTTGCTGATGTTATAAGGAGTAACCTAGGCTAGACTTTTATTTTAGAAAAAGAATTAGGGTTCCGCGTAAAAAATCAAAAACCCATTAAATTTCTCGCGGGCTAAAACGCGGGTAATCTTTTTTAAAATTTACGCGTACGAAGTCGCGGGCACAGCTAGTACGAAATAAAAGTGCCCGTTTTAAGGCTTGGCATTCTATTTTTTAAATTTCATAATACGGCTCAAGGATCTCTACCATTCCAGTCTCGCGTATTATTTTGAGGAAACAAACAACTAGACAACGCGAGCGCGTAAGTTCGATTGTTTTAATTAATTATTTGTCTCGTACGCGATGGCTCAGTGTCGGCGTTGCCAAAAGTACGGTAATTACCGTTTGGTACGGTAATTAGACCTTCAAATAAGTCAGTGTACTCCAGTGGTTCCATTGTGCTGATGTACTGACTGAAGAAATTACCTTATTTGAAACCACAAATGAAATGACAAAGAAATACATCTTCTTCGTGTCTTTGGTTTGTATATGTCACCGGATAATTGTACAAATCGTTAGTTTATAAGTAATTTAATGAGATTATAAACTAACCTAACCTAACCGACAGTTATAATTGTACTAGACTAATTATAAAGTGACGGTTCGTATAATTTTACGCTGATATATACAACATACGGTATTTTTTATCTAATACGGTAATTTTCCCTCTTGTGTACGGTAACCCTAAAAATAGCCAGCGGCATCACTGCTCAGTTTGCCGCGCGGCGTCCATTTCGCTAATTTCCAGATTTCCATGAAACTTCACCCCCGGCCCGGTCACGTCCTTCCGAGAGTGAAAAACAAATAAATAACGGACCCCAAGCGCGGTTTCCAATCGCTAGTATGTCGATAACAGAAAAGGTTTTATTAACTTAATGATGATTTTAAAATCTGTACTATCTACAGGGTTAATTTGAAATCAAGGGCACCCCTTTAAACGGAGATTATAAACATGATTCAGAATATATAGGGAATATTAATTAACAAATCAGTTGATAAAAATTAATTGCCCAGGTTAGGAATAACAGTTAACTGGTTTGCTTATTTGCTTACAAGAGCAATTTTTTTTTTTCAATAGATTTTTTATTATTATCCCAAAATATTCTGAATCATGTGTAGAGTCATAGTTTAAAAGGATGCCCATGATTTCAAATTCACTCTGTATACTTAAAATTATAACTGCGAAAGTAATTCTGTCTGTCGGTCTGTCTGTTACGTTTTTACGACTAAACCGCTAAAAAATTTTGATGAATTTTGGTATAGAGATAGACAAGATCTTGGACATAGGCTACTTATTGTTGCGAAAATAAAACTTGAAGGGCGTGAAATAGGTGATGAAAGTTTGTATGGGAGACCAATCATTGCTCGAAGTACAAATTCTACACAGACGAAGTCCCGGGCACCAGCTAGTATCTCTGAGCATAAAGAGATTTATAAATACTGACGACTTTTTACTATACTTTTTAGTTGTTTCAATTAAGTTTTAGTTAGTGAGTCATAATTGATAACTGTTAATAAATGAAACAGTTTTGTTAGGTTACCTAACTGTGTGAAAACCGACGATATAGGTTATATGAATCTTATTTTTATATTTATATAATGAATAGTCTCGCTAGAAGAACCGACTATCAAACGGGAATATGAAGTCTAATGGCCGGCGCAGACTGTGGACGGCATAGGCGAGGATTTTAATTTTTACCAATCGAATTTAATACTTATCCAATTGAAATAAGGTATATTTCAACGCTAGGTGATCGACCCTGGAGCATCTCGGAGCAGTTTTCTCGATGCACCGAAAAGCACGTCGGAGCACCTTATTTCAATTGGATAAGTATTAAATTTGATTGATAAAAATTAAAATCCTCTCCCCTGCCGTCTCCAGTCTGCGCCGGCCATATTTGAAACGCAAACCCCAAACTTGCGATAATTATAAAAGCTGAACAAATCTAACCTTGACTGCTTCTTCCACGTCATCGTCCCTAGATGCCTTCGCTAGACTCTTCTTCATCAGCTGATACATCGTCTCCCTCCTCAAAGAACCTTCACTCAGCAAATCATAACACTGTAATAAAAATCACCGGGAATTTCCATAAGATTTTTTTTATAGTACTGAGGTGGCAAACTAGTGTACGGCCATCCTGATGTTCAACAGTTACCATTGTTCACACGTTGCCGAGCTGAAGGGGAGTGGGACGGAGGGAGGGAAGGGGGAGGGGGGTTTGGGCCTCCGGCTCTCACTCACCGTACGAAGCGCCGATCTTCTGTGAGAGGGTGGTACTACCCCGGTCGAGCCAGCCCGTATATGAGCTGCAGTCAATTGGCTACAGCTTGGCTCTATCACCATAAAAGGTAGGTAGGTCAGGTAGGTTTAGCCGTCTTATCACCTATCCATACTGATATCGTAGAATAACAAGCTTTCTTATTAAAAATGTTAGCTCACCGTAAAAGCATAAGTGATACGCTCCTCGAGGTTACCGCGCAGGTACAGCGATATAGCCTTGGCAAAGGTACCCATTGTCACGTAGGGAGAGGTGCCTCGGTCCAGGGCCACCATCACGCGCTCCATCATATACGCATCCGTCATTCCCAGTCCCGTGTGGAGGACGTCCCTGAAGTGACCTCTTTCGAGAAAAGAAAGGTCATACAGTAGGTATATTTTGTCACGGGATGGCTATAATCTGGGATCAGGAATTAGATCTAATTTCGTTGGGCTCGTCCTTAAACCCAGAGCAGATACGCCTTAGCAACCAGATATCACGTAATACCTTTGTGGTCAGACGTCTAAACTCATGTAGACGCACATATGGATACTAAATTGGGGTTCACCACCTACTCGGTACACCATTTTAATTACACTTATTTTCGTATGGATGTTAGATGTCCAGCATTGGGTGGTCCACATTTGGTTGCAAGTATGGTGATGATGACAATCCGATTGATATAAATATTCACTTAAACACTTGTTCCAATTATTTTTCAATTAAGCCGGAAACCCACTGCGGCGCACGGAGAGACAACGCACACGGGCCACTCCTCGCTTTGCAAGAAAATGTATGCATGACGTCATTTCCTGCGAAGCCTCTTCGTGCGCCGCGGTGGACACGATTGCATACATGTTCTTGCAAAGCGAAGCTTGACCCACGTGCGTGACCTCTCTGTGCGCCGCGGTGGGTTTCCGGCTTTAACATCACTCACCAATTATTAAATTGTTTTTATTACGAAACTAGATTCCATATCTTGATCCTAGATTTCCACTACCCCATGGGAGTCGGAGTTTGCTATTGATTGTTTAATAACGCTTCTACTATACCCCAGAACAACTTTAAGCACACACGTGGATTAATAACTAATGTGGCAGAGCGTACCTTTGAAATTGCGTTTTCTCCCCAAGTAGTCCATTACCGATTATTATTTCATAGAAGCGCTTCGTTCATTAAAATAAACTAACACACTGCTTATTAAATTACGTAATTCTACAATATAAAGCGATAAAAACCTTGATATTAGGTCGGATGCAGAAGGTTTTTCGTCTCTCTTTTGTATTTTAAAAAATATAACCATGATTTCTGTAACAAATACTTGTGTCAAAGCAAATCATTGTTGGTAGAAATAAAGAGCTTATTACACCTTCCTAAATTTAGTCACTAAATTTAGAACCTAATATAGAAAGCTTCTGATTATTTAGGATTCTAACTTGCTAAATGCGATTACACTTGCCTAAATTCAGTCACGACTAAATTAAGTAGCCTAAATTTAGGAAGGTGTAATAACCCTTTAACACCTAAAACAACCTATGATAGGTCAATGACATTATATATTATAGTCCCAACATACACGAACATTAGTGCTCTAACAACAGAACATTAAACAATACCTACATATGTATTAGTACACGTCTTATACGCCAGAACATTGTTAAAAAGAGATGAATATACATTGTAACCTATACATAACCATTAGCGCGCTCGCGCAACCGGCCCGTTTTTAAGTGGATATCGGGTAGTTACCTTGCATTCATGTTGCCAAGATAAGCGCGATAAGGCGCATCTAAAAGTTTAATACATCTTTGTGATCATACATTGCTTAGGTTTTATTTCTATCTATAATTTTGTAGCATAAATAGATGGCACGAGAATTTCTAAATAAGAGTGCGTGTAGTATTAAGTATTGATATAGTGAGTAGTCTGCTACTCTGGCCCAGTGGGGGGTTGATGACCTTCAGACACCTTAAAGGGGTTACAGGGTTTCCTCACGATTCACCTTCGTCGTTCAGAAAGTTTAACATTTGTCGAAAATTTGATTTACACAGATATGAGCGTAACGAAAAGATTTTAAGACTGGATTCGCACATGAAATCCGTAAATACCAAAGGTGCCAGCCGAAACTTGAACCTGCATAGGACTACATAAAAATGGAGATAGGTATACCGCACATAATGTGGGCGCTTTTTTAGTGCGGTGAACCTACGGGGGTTTTATAGCGCATTTTATTATGAACATGTTATTTTTTTATGGAACTGAGGTAAGCTTACGGCCCGCCTGATAATAAGAAGATACCGTAACCTATAGATGCTTGCAATGCTAAAGACATTTGCTCGCACGTTGCTGACCTAAGGGGGAGGGGAACAAGGGGTTTCCGACTCTCACTCATTGTTCGAAACGCAGCTGTAATGGCTACATTACGCTGATCTTCTGTTAGAGGATGGTACTACCCTGGTTGAACCAGCCCGTATATGAGCTGCAGCCAATTGGTTACAGCTTCGCTAAACCGCTAGTAAAACGTACGATATAGTACCTACGTACGATAAGATACGATACATGACCATCATGTGTAAGCAGAAAGACTTGAATACTTGCGTTCTAATTCGTCGAAAGTGAAGTGTGTGTCTTTCTGTATGTCCATCCACAGGGAGCCGTGCTTCTTGCGGAACCGGATCTCTTCCATAGGGTCCAGGGAGGAGTCGAGTGACGCAGACATGTTTGCAGTTTACTAATGCTTTGGAAATAATTATGTTTGAGCTTGTTGTTGTTAATAATTTTGAAAGATATGAATTGGGTGGAGAATTAGCTGTCATAAATGAGTCATGTTGCCATGGTAACGCGTTTTTTTAATAATCTTGAAGTGGCAAACTTTTTGTTTATAGGTCTTTATTGGTACCATGGAATGTCTATGATTGGTGCTGACTATGTTGATATAGAACTAAACTTCACTAAATTAACCGTATTACCATCCTTCTCATGTTCGTAACGTACGAGCAAGACAGAAATACTTTTAGATGTGTCAAATTTAGTTTAGTCATTATTTGTTACCAAATAAACACCATTGTCTTCATGGTCTTATTACGGCCCGGCCACTACTTCGCGCGACGGCGACGGGCGGCAGCGTTTTTTGCTAAAATGTTGCATCGCGCGCGTTGCCGCTGACAGCGGCAGCTCGTGGCGTCATGCAACATTTTAGGATAATTCTCAGTCTGACCATTTTAAGTGGAACTTCGGTGTCAACCTTTTTTTATTGACACCGAAGGTCAGCATAAAATGGTCCGTCTGAGAATGAGCCTTTAGCAAAATACGCTGGCGCCCGTCGCCGTCGCGCGAAGTCGTGGCCGGACCGTAAACCTAGAGCGAGGCTTACACATTTTAATCTCATTAGTAGTGATTTAGTTATGACATTCCTACAATAATAAGTGGTGCACATACAGCGACTACCTATACATACATAGTTAAGTGTAGTGTACCTACACATATGAAGTTTTCATTAAGTATGTTTTCATTAGTCCGCCACCAACGATCGGTTATGCCTGCCGGGTAAGTACGTGTCGGATGAGATCCACCATTCTCAAGAACTTGTACTTCAAAAGTTATTTACATACTTACCTCTTTAGGTACCTATACCCAAAGTGCCCAAAGTATGACTGAACCAACGCCCATACGCATAATATACGTAAGTGCCGAAATATACCTACAAAATATACAGCAGTAACAACAACATAATGTTATCAGGGGGCTTACCACGAACTCTTATTGCGATTCAATTACAGGAACGTTTTAACGTTTCAGCGACTTCTTGTGCAATGACGTAAGTACCTTATTGTCATGACAATAAGAAACGTCATTGCACAAAAAGTCGCTGAAACGTTAAAACATTCCTATAATTGAATCGCGACAAGAGGTCGTGGTAAGACCCCTGGACGGATAATTGTGTATTCCAAGAAAATATCAGAAACTTGTAGACAATTCTCAACGTGACGCAGTGCAGAAATGGAACGAGATCACTAGAAAATTAAACGAACATGATTTCTTGCGAATGGTTAAATCCAAAAGCTAGCTAAGTCGATCGAGGATAGGTACCGATTTAATTCACGACATTAGTGGGTAACATAATTTGTAAGTCCCTACCAACCAAGATATTTTAAAGGAGAACATTTAAAAAAAATCCCACAAAACGGAAATTTTACGATTAACTTAATTTCGTATTCCGATGCCGTATCACGAAGAGGAATAAAAGCTTGTGCATAATAAGCTGTTGAGTTATAAGTAGCTATCTAACGTACAAAAAATCATCACTTTCCACTTGCAAACACTTACGCAACATTGAATGATCAGATTTCTATGAAAACCTGTTTGCATTATGGAAAATTTGTTTCACCTTTAACATGTAACATTTTTATATAAGTACGCAGGCTTAAATCTATAGCCACGTCCAGATGTCTCACATGCCGCGCAAGGCAAATTGCCTCACGAAGTTTGACTTGCCTCGCGCGAGGCAAATGCGCGTCCTGCCTAACGTGAGCGCTGTCATTTGCCTCGCCTAATTTGGCATAGTCATGAGATAGAACGATGTCAAACGTGTCAAACTGATTGCTCGGGTATACCCTTCTCTGCTAGAGTGTAGGTTGCCTCGCCATTTGTCTCGCGTGGTATACGACTGAGGCAAACGTCGTGCTTCGCAAGGCATGTGGGTGAGCAGCCTCGCTCGGCATGTGCATGTTGTAGACACGCCTTATGACGCACTCAATTTGTGTCAGTCAAAGACATAACACAACACAGAGGGAGACACGAGACTGTCCAAAATAGTTTATCCATGGACACAGTACGACTTAGTTGGTGCGTCCAGATGCCTCGCATGCCTCGCGCACGCACTCATGTTATGATATTATGTATATGCGTTCCGACGTCAAAAATGAGAGCTCGGGCGCGGCATGCGCCTGATGTAGACGTAGGCACTCTCGGAAAATAATTTTAAAATTATTTGGTATAATATTATTAATAATAATAATATCCTGGGACATTTTTTGTACACACGGTTACCTGATCCCAAACTAAGCAGAGCTTGTACTATGGAAACCAGACAACTGATATTACTACATATACTACTTTTTTATTTGTAAATACATACTTAATATACATATACACCCAGACTCCGGACATACAGACATGTTCATACACACAAATGCATGTCCCGGGACGGAATCGAACCTACCTGCAGCGTGAAAGGCGCCTCCGCGCCAACCACGCTAACGGGCCCGTCATTTATGCATTTGTTTTTTGCATTTTGGGCATTTATGTTTGGATGAACGTCTCGAGTACCTATCAGTGCGTTATTAGCAGTAAGTAGGTACTAACTACCTACATTCTGCTTACAAATTGGGACAAATTGACTTCGCGCACAAACAACCATGCCATTTTCATCAAGGAGCGGCGTCCCTCGCTTGCTTTAAATTAATTAAATGATTACCTGTATCGATGTTATTATCGACGTGAGGTACGCTGAGTGCTTTCCACATTGATGTACTTACATAGACACAGTATGTAGGCACTTTCATATACGCACAGGTAGGTATCAAGTTGGGATATTTCCTAATATAGATTTTATTTATTTTTAAATTAACTTATTATAGTACTTAGGTAACAACTCTTTTTTATAATTATTTATATTTTTCTTCCCAAGAATATTTAAATAATTGACAAAGATATATTTCACCTTTGAAGTTTTCTAAAAGAGCGGTTTTAAATACTAGTACATTTTTACCCGTCTACGGCGGAGGGTTATGATTTTGACCGGTATGTATGTATGTATGTATGTATGTATGTATGTATGTATGTATGTGCATCTGTTCCCACTTAACTTCCAAACTACTTGTCGTAATTTGACAAATGAGGTATCGTTAGAAGCGACTTAATGGCGCGCTGGTTATAGGCTATTTGACGTCACATAAAATTGCATATGGCGCCCTCTAGAGGACATAATGTCATGAACTAAAAAAAAAACATTTTTTAATGAAACCGTGTGGGGTATCAAATGAAAGAGCTTGATGAGCACATTTCAAAAAAATATATATTGTTACCTATAACTCCAAAATAATTAAATAAAAAGTAAGTTTAAAAACTAAAACCCGACTACTGAAAAATCGCGCTCTAAAAAGTATGAAACAAGAAAATATTCTCATCTAGAGGATAGCCGTGGTCCGTGTTCATATGCCATTTGGCCCTAAAGGACCTACACGGACCACGGCTATCCTCTAGATGAGAATATTTTCTTGTTTCATACTTTTTAGAGCGCGATTTTTCAGTAGTCGGGTTTTAGTTTTTAAACTTACTTTTTTAATGTTTTGTGAATGATTTCCCTATTAGTAATCATAGGACACGTGTACTTTATATAGGTACTTAATTATGTAAAAACAATTCTAGTAAACATCCTATTTATTTTGTTGAAAGCAATTACCTAACTGCGAACACTTTATTGATAAAGCTTATGGTTCTAGGAGTTTCTGAGATAACCTCCCACTAACAACTTTACCTCTATAAGAGGTACCTATTAGAAATTAGGTACCTAGCTATTTCAGTAGGTAAGTTGGTCCCTATAGATGGCAAAAATATACTTCATATTTTAATCGTTTTGGTAACAGACGTATCCACTCATACATAAGGGCCTCCGCAGACTAGCTACTTTTAGCATCGGCGATCGGCGATTTTGATGCTGCGTCTCGCTCGTTCGCGCTCGAAGAAACGCGACGCAGCATCGATACGTCACAAAATCACCGGTCGCCGATGCTAAAAGTAGCTAGTCTGCGGAGGCCCTAAGTGCCAAATACTACGAATAGGCAAATAGTTATTCCTCGGCCTATGAGTATAGGTACCTATGTAAGCGTTTAACCACTGAAGAACCACTTGTCTTTAATAGGTATTATCCTTGTAAATTATAAATCTTAAATTGCGATTGACATGTTGTCAGCATTCCTCTGTCCGACATCAATCCGAACACCAATAATTCTATGTCATCTTTGCAGTGTGATTTATTCTGAATGTAGCCATCCTAGATGTATAAAAGTCTTGCGAGCGCCATATACTTAGGTATAATCAAAAAAATCAAAAAAGGCTGCTTTAATATTGAATTTCACCCTTATTTTCTTCTTTAAACTTTCGATAATTATTTAGATTTATAGTAAATCATTTCGCCGTTATGTATTCAAATCCCTTTTTTTTTATTGAACTAAGTTGTAGCTTTATAAAAGCCAATTTACCAATATAATATAAAAAATGATACTCACCCCATTCCGTTGGTTATAAGAATCTGTCTTCAGGTTACTATTATCCACGTACCAGATGACTGACATCCATTGTAGGGTCCATTATATACATAATAGATTATGGACGTATGGGGCTGTGAAAAGATAATGTTAAAAATATATACATTTACAAAAATAATGGATTATACTGAATTACATGATCTCACCTCTAGAAGGCAAAGGAAGGGTTAAAGTAAGTCAGGCACATGAACCTAATACTAAGAAGGACTGGGTCTAAGCAACTCGGCCGCAGTGGCACTGTGGTAGTTCAACTAGGCCGTTGACGTCATCACAGTAGGCTTGGCTTAAGTCAGTGTGCTGTTGTCGTTCGTCCTGTGTAGACGTCTTGCCAACGTTCGCATCCCATATATCATTCTATTCGACACTAGATGGCGACCCTCTCTCACTCGTCGTACGAAACGCCGCTGTAATAGCTGCTTCACGCCGATCTTCCGTGAGAAGGTGGCTACCCCGGTCGAGCCAGCCCGTATATGATCTGCAGTCAATTGGCTACAGCTTGGCTCCGCCACTAATAAAATATAGTATAGTTATCTTATAATCGGAAACGGAGTTCAAGACCGGTAAAATATCGGACCGAACTCTGTAACTTTACCGATAAAATCGAGATGTTATCTTTCAACTATGCACTAGAATTGGATCATTGACTTGTATAAAGTGCGATTTATTTATTTGTTCGTGTGGTTTGGTTGCGTAAGATTCTCTACACCACTTTTCACCACGTTAGCAATGGAAAGGGGCGGACTGGGAATCAAACCTACGCTTATTTGTGTACTCGAGTTCCATTTCACTCTATTCTATTTCAATCTTGTAGATGTCATAAGGAGGAAGCAAGCTTATGCTGTTGATTTCATGTAAAAGGCTGCGTCTACATCAAGCGCATGCCGCGCGCGAGCACTCGGGTATGACATCGGAACGCATATATATAATGCCATAACACGTGTGCTCGGGCGAGGTATGCGAGGCATCTGGACGAGACAGTCAGTCGGCGTTTATGAAAACCCTTCAGTTACCTTGTCAGCAAACTATTTTACACACATAGTTTACTGACCCGGCCATCATTCTGGAGCCAAACATTTAGTTAATTAAGGATCCATAGTTCATAAACTATCTCAATATCTATGTGTAAAATAAAAATTAGATTCTTACAAAATTATAGGTACCATTCAGTGAGTACTTTTACTATTGTATGAACTAAGAAGTCGTAACTAGTACTGAAATGTTTCACAAAACGACTAACTATTTCTGTATAAAGCAACATATAGTTTTCAAGTAAAAAGCATTCCCAAACACTAGCGATACCTTCTTAAAACTACGAACAACAAATAAATACTTATGATATTATGTTTATGCTTATGAGAGAGTTAACGTGACGGAGATCCAAGGGAAATGAAAGTACCTATCGGATGAGGCGACGGGTGCGTCTCGTGACGAGACTTCGTGAGCTGTCTGGATACGTGGGACTCTCGCCTCGCTCGGTCCAGTCCTTTCCCGCCCGCCCAAGAGCGCAGAGTGGCCGCCCGCCTAGCTCGCCATCCGCGAAAAGTTAAACTTTAGTTAAACTCAGTGAAATTTAAATTATAAAAAGTGAATAAGTGTTTATAACCTTTGAGGATTTATCTTCATCAGTTTATATATTAACCACTTTTCTCCGCGTATGGAAAGGAAGGTAAATTTAAATTATTATTTTAATTATGGTTCTAGAATCTAAAGTGTTCGTTTTCGGAGTTTAGACCTCATATTGGTTATACACTAATAGATTTGGTATATTTTAAAAGCTACTTGGTGTATATCGCCCCCTTTAATGATATACCGAACTGCATTCATGATAATTTTAATTGAAAAGAAAATAATGTTCATGAATACAGAATTTACGTGAAGGTAGGCATTGTTAGAAATTCACAACACAGATATCCCTGCCTCAACCCGCTCATTAGCAGCTACACGCAATCGGCGTAATTGCTATCTTATATAATAAGAAGAGCGTTACCATAATTACGGGAAAAACAATCAAATTTACTTGTAATTATTGTATTCCTACCTTTTATCACGTATAAAGGTATTCTGTTTTTTTCTAATATGGTGAGGGACCAAGCCGTAGGCTTAATCAACCACACATACCTACGTCTCTTGATTAAGATAAAACCTTTCCGTGGGTATTAACTTTGCTAAGACCTCTTAACCAGGGATCACTAGGGTTCCCTTGGGAAATTTAGAACATACCTATACTTCGTCGTTTCAAACAGTATAATAATACACTTTTGTATGTTTACTTGCATACTGTTTGAGGAAGTATAAATTAATTTATTATAAAAAGCTTCGTTGAGTTCACATTTTGCTTATTTTAAATTGAAAACGCCTTGTTTATGTTTTCTTGGAACGAGGGCAACTCTTTGAGCAACTTGCCTCGATGCTCAGACCTCATACTGCGTTAGGTAGGTACTCAACCAAGTGTTGTGAACCAAGGAGCATAATACTGCACGAGAGTTGTGAACGATAGCGTACACGGAAACGGACACAGCTAGTAAATTGACACATTTGAGAAAATTTCTTTGGTCATCACTTATTTTAAATATAGGTACATCTTTAAGGGCCTTCAAATTCACTGTAGTGTAAACCATGGATAGTGTATTATCTACCGCCTTCCATAACGAATAGAGGTTTTTTTTTCTTTACGGCTACATAGAAACAAATATTTATTTTCTTAGCCACGACTGTCACAACATGTGCCGACAGCGGAGCTTTTCTCGTAGGTACTACTAATAATACGACTAGGAGGAAACATGTGTCCGGAAATCACATTTAGTTCTAATTGCATTTATTCCCATTGCTCATTTCACATATATTAGTAAAACAAGAAGTAAGATAAGTTTGAGAAATTTTCTTCGGTCATATAGGTATGATACATATAGATACATCTTTAAGGGCCGTAAGTTCAATATTGTAGTTTAATACAGAGGGAGAAAATCTCCCGTCTTCCATAACGAATAGTTTTTTTTTTCTAAATGGCCACAATTCACGTGATTCGTGATTCTCCTCCTCCTTCCACATGACTGGCTGTCGCATGACTGTTCGGTTATAAGCTGAAAAAGGAGACCTTGGTATATAACATCGAAAAAACACTTCAGTTATTACGTCTTCGATAACTTTTTATGAAAAACCTTCATACAGGATTAAAAACTGCAAATTATTGATTCAACTACCATGCTTTATACAGCTCACTGTGTAGCATACCTTCACAATACGATTATATAACGAGGGCGCAGCGAACCAGTAAAGGATAATAAAGTCATGTCTTAAAATAACTTGGTGTTAAAATAACGTAAGCAAAGCTTAACGAAGCAGAATGGACATATTGAAGTTTGTGCAACATCAGCTGAGGTGTTTCCAATTAAGATGCAAATAGCTACATACATTATTATTAGGAGCAGTTTATGGAAATTCATGTAAATTCAAATAACGTGGAACTAGGAAAATCTTTCATGTATGAACCTTTCCCTGCCTTAATTTTCTCGGCCAAATGAACATGCCTCGTCCCAACTTATGTTTCACTTTCTTTAAAGGGACTAAAGCGGCCAGCACGTAGCCAGAATCGTAATGGTGTCCAACGATAACCCCGAGATTTGACCCTCGACGAGTTCCGGGAAAAATAATAGAATCCCGCACCCGCACCCGTCTTGGAACCCGCATGAATTTAATCAAAAGAAAGTATAAGAGGAGTTGGAAGAAGATTATCCACTTCCCTCCGTTACAAATCGGGAGACAAGATAACAGATTTCCACAGAAACGAGACCGTTCCAATTGGTGTTTTGTTAAGCACCACGGATAGTAATTAGACTAATTGGTATTGGTTATACCTACATGATTCCAACATTAGGTACGGCAAAAGAGACTGAACGTACTGAAAGTGTCCCTAGTTACCCCTAGGTCTGTGCAATATGCTCATGTTATATTTTACCATTGCAATAGGTACCTAATCATATAATTGTTGTAATAATTTGCCAACTGCTTGGCGTAAAGCTGAATTATTTCTTTCATTAATTACCTATCCTGAACTTCTCTGAACTTCAGTTTAGCAATAAATAAAAATCATTGGACGACTGCGTGGTTCGAGCATAGGCCGCTCGGCTCACTGCATCGAATGGTTGCGGGTTCGTTTCCAGCCAGAGGCAAATTTCAGAAACGGCCTTTTCGTAAATTTCCACGGATTCCGTTCCGTTCCGTCTCCTTGTTCGTTAGTGAATGCTTCATTGAAAATAGAAAATTTTTGGTGGTCGAAATATACAATTTGGCCGACAACATAGCGATAGCCAAGAAGAAAAACTTTGGTTGTCACTGGACTCGCACCCAGTCCATTATACGGTACCCTTGTACATGCATTGCTTACTTTTATTAAGTATATTTATTTATATCACTATTCCAATTGTTGTAAGGTAACGAAATACCTAATAAAGGGTTTTTTTAATCTATTCTAGGTATTTTTCCGAAGTGAGTCATTAATCATGATGCTTACAAATGCACAATGAGCGCTTGAGTAGGCAATTAAGACATTAAAAACCAGCCGCCCATTTAGCTCATAGAAAAGGACGCCCGACAGAGGTATTGTCCACGCCAATGACTTTAATATGATAGACCCGACATACACGAAAATTAGTGCTCTAAAAAACACTATATTAAACAATACCTACATATTGATTAATTGTTGAGTTATTGAGTTAACTACATAGTCATTAGCGAGCGCGCGTGCAGCCGTGCAGCCGCGACGCTGGATGGTGCGTGACTAAGTGGAAGTCAGGCAGTTACCTTGCGTTCATGTTACCAAAATTAGCGTGGTAATTCTCATCTAAAGGTATAATCAATCTTTCGTCCGCGCCCACTACTCATAATATAACTTGAACCATCCTTAGATATACTCATTGTGTATTTCAGAGGTCAACTAAACTTGGCGAAATACCTATAATCTCATATCTATTATTTTTTGGGTGACGAGTTATTAATAACTTGTAGGAGCATAGGTACTAGGAGACCACGGTATTTAACCGCGTCTAATTCATTTACTTACTTATTACAATTCTTTATTTATGTAGGTATAAGTAGTTAAGAATTTGATAAGATTTTTTAACATGTCGTTTAAAATACATTGAACCAACAATTTATAAAATAACGGTGATGACCGGCTTGAACGCGAACATTATTACTAATTCGTATCGGGAGAATATAGTATATAATAGTTGATTGTAATTTATATAAAACTTATAAAATTTTAAATAAGTATCTAACTTATTTTTGTTTGTTACGTGCGTATCTTTGTATATACAATATTCGAACGCCACATTCTATATGCTCCCACGTCCTGAGGGACTAAATAAGTAAATACATCAAAACTCACACAGTATGACATCTCCAACAAACATCCCTTGATGACTTCGTTGAAAGGGATCTGAGGGCGACGCTATTCCCTAATACATACTTCGTGGCACACTCATAAGGATAAACAAAAACGCTGAGAAGTTACATATTTACTTTCTTTTGTGCTAGGTATTGTGTAAAATACGGCTGATACACTGTTACAATGGACAATCCTTTAAACACCTTTAACTTACAATTATTAAGACATATGGCATATGACATATGGCCCGTTAGCGTGGTTGGCGCGGAGGCGCCTTTCACGCTGCAGGTCGTAGGTTCGATTCCTACCCGGGACATGCATTTGTGTGCATGAATATGTCTGTATGTCCGGAGTCTGGGTGTATATGTATATGATGTATGTATTTACAAATAAAAAAGTAGTATATGTAGTAATATCAGTTATCTGGTTTCCATAGTACAAGCTCTGCTTAGTTTGGGATCAGGTAACCGTGTGTACAAAAATGTCCCAGGATATTATTATTATTATCATTATTATATAAGAAAGAAGTAGGGTTGATGAGGATTCCTCTTTCGCTTCCTCTTATATTATAGTTCTACATATTTTCGAACATCGTGTTCCTATTCTGTGTGTGTTGTTGTTCCTGTTCGTGTCTTATTGTTGGTCCACGCAGAATTGAATTACAAAAAAAAACTTTCATGCCCTTTTCTGACACTCTTAGGGGTGGAATTTCGCGAAACCCTTTCTTAGTGGATACCTTCACTTAACAAAGAAGAAACCCTCAAAATTTCATGTCTCTAAGACCAGAGGTTTAGGCTGTGCGTTGATATATCAGTCAGTCAGTCAGGACTTTGAATTTTATATATACCTATATACCTAGATTCCTCATCAACCCTAGAAATAAGTAGAACTCATATAAAAATAACTCTGGTCCAGTGTAAATATTGAAATACTACAGATAAGTAGGTGCTTAAATTAAACGTACAAATTTATAGAGATTTTAGCCAGTTTAAAATGGTTTTCTAGCATTTCTAGGAACAAAAGTGATTTATAATGTCACTGCAACTCGATCATAACTTTCTATAAAGGGGAAAGTGTATAAGTATTTATGTACGGCACGTCATTTGTATCTGTTTCAGAGACTAATCTCAATAGGTAAACCTCCGTTTGCGAAGTTGTCGACTATAAGTTTGATTATTTGTATACTTGCCAGTACTAATATTAAACTTTGTCAAGTAAAACTTTGTTCTTCCTCGTATCGTATGGTTAGTGACCAAACTGATATCAGATTTTTTATAGCTCATAGCCAGCTGCAATCACTGATTGGTAAACGATCGGAGGTTAAGCAACGCTTGGCAAGTTCAGTTAGATATAGGTGACCATTTAGTGGCATTTGAACAGAACGTCTCCTTGCTTCGGAGGGCACGTAAACGTCGGTCCTGGTTGTTGTCATCTAGGCAGCAGTCGTTAGCTATTTCAGAGGCATTCGGACGGCTTAAACAAATCTGACACTAGGTTGGCCATAACCATACGATAAAAAGCAGAAGTAGGTATGAAGAGAAGTAGCTTTATATAATAAAAGAAAGAAAGAAAGAAAGAAAAAACTTTATTGCGATAAGCAGAAAAGTTGCAAAGTAAAAAGTAAAAAAAAATAAAATAAAATTAAAGTAAAATTAAATTAAAAAGTAGGTAACAAAAACACACACAACTTCTGCTCGCCGCAAACGGACCCAATTCAGCATGTGCTGATCGACAGGGACCAGCGCTGGTCTTCCATTTGGCCCGTTTGGCGACCCCACGGGCGCAAACCACAAACAAATTTAAAAAAAAACTAAAACCAAAACTAAAAACACTCGTACCCAAAACAATAAAATTAAAACTATAAATAATAAAAACAGAAGATAGCTGTGCCGTACGTACGACACATAAATTATTAATACAACTTTCCCCCCAATTATCGTTGAATTTTGGAACAGCCTGTGAATGTTCTTGGCACAATCCACCAACCCCTATAGGATTTCTATATTGTGTCTACAACTACATCTTGTGCAGTTGTTGACTAACTTAGCTACCTACATTATGATAACTTGTCAACATATTGCTAACAAGAATAACTTCCTTTATCGGCTTTGGTATCTATCGGTAAGCTTATTGGGATTAAACATCCCTCACGAACACATAGTTATACCTATACACCCACAGTAAATAGTGCAATGTTCTTTAAGATATACAGCAGACCGCACCTATATAGAAATGAGATCCATCATCTATTTTATATTGCATTTTGACTATGGGTGCGTCTATATGCGACGAGCGGTGCGCACAAGCCATTAGCTATGACATAATTGTGTAGGTATGCGTTCCAATGTCTCAATCTCTGTTATCTGTGGAAAATATGTTGACTTTACCATGTAGATGACATTACAACTTCCCAACTTCCTTACTGCATCAACAACTAATTGCTGCGTCTACATCAGGCGCATGCCGCGCTCGAGCATTCAATTTTCAGGTCGGAACGCATAGACATACGATTAATACTCAAAGGTCACTCAAAAGTTTAAGTCCACTTAGCAGTTTGAGACGTCGTTATCTTTAATTTTTTGTACGACGCGTCAAAGTTAAGCAGCTCTCAAATTTGAGTAGCTCTTGAGTATTACGCCGTTAATGTCATAATAAGTGCTCGAGCGAGGCATGCGAGGCATCTGGACGCACCAAATGAGCAATCACCTAAAGAAAGACCGTCACAGACGTAATGCACGATCAATAATAGTGAACATAAAACGTTATTTCAAGGTCGTTTTTACCACCGAGATCGAGTGTTTAGACCGTTAACGATTCGGCGCATCCACGTAAGCTATTATTATCAAACAAAATCCACTAATAGCCAGCTCGTAAAGCCGAAATTGTTTGGCCACGAGGAACCCTCTTAACAGCAATGAAAAAGTGTTTAGTTCATTTGTACGGTCACCTGCATGTCCATGGTACCATTTCCAATATAAACTGAGCTTTGTCTATTATTGACACTCGTAATTAAGAGAGCCCAGCTAATGTTGGAAATGTCACCATAGATATGCAGGCGCCTATAGCTAATTGTCGAGTTCTAATGGTTGGCTAGCTAACATGCAGCGTATTACTCCTCATCAAAAGCAATGTTCATGGATATCGCTTGTCAAAACCAATCGAGATTATAAGCTTTCGGTTATGTTAGGTTAGTTTATAGTCTCACTAGATTAATTATAGGTTTATAATTCGTACGATTTAATATACACAATAAAAGAAACCGTATTCATTGTCAATGTCACTCGCAAGTGTGATTAAATTCGTCGCGCAGAATAACAGCCGAAGTAACTTTAATTTATAATCACCATTGTTTTCTCTTATTACTTAAATTAGCTCCTTGTATTATTGAATCGACTGTTTAACATAAAATAACTGTGATCGGCCACAGAGTGAGTAAGTACAGTAAATTCATTAAAGTTTTAAATGTGGCAGGTGTCAAAAATAATACAACCATTACTAAATGGTACGAAAGCTAACTAATGGGGAAATACCACAGAGTAAAGACTAAAGAAAGAGGTGCCCTTATTAGATATTTGTATGAAACAAAACGTGGTCATTGTTTTTTCATTTTCATTTTACTATTTACCGGTAAATAGTTGAACTACTCGCTTCGTTTTATGTCGATGTTAGTACTAGGCTGACCACTCGACCGACTTGCTTAGGGCCAGTCCCCTAAGTAACTGGACCATGGGAAATACTATTGACATCGTGTCAAAAATCCGCAGTGATGTAGACTGGTAGCCAACTGTTTTGATATTATGTTGCTATTGTGTGGTAGACTCACCAATCAGAGAAGAAAACAAGGCCCTTATTCTCTTCTCCGATTGGTCGATCAGAATGTCAAAGTGGCAGTTCAGTAGCAAGGAGACTACGAACTTTACGACAGTTAAAAGTGGTCGGCAATAGCAATTTGCCGTTGCTATTGATAGACAGGAGACTTCGAAATCCATCATAATTCAACAACTTTCATCATACTCTGCGCCATTATTGATAAGCTACTTGTCACCCTGGATGCCTACCTGCCAGTCACCATGCAATATGTCCAATATGCGTCATACTATAGGTCACGTCTAGGGTTACATTCCAGAAAACTTTCGCGGTCACACAAACATGGCAAAACTAATTTATTGAACCATTGTTACTCATATTTGGTGAATAGTATACGTTTCACGAACCTTTATTACCTTCCATTAGATCAGTTATAATGACGCCAAGTACCTACAACTTTTCCTATTGTCCGAAACAATGTGTGTGTTGTTCGTGGTTAAAAGGATTAATTCTATTCTAAGATTAAATAATATTAGTTTCCCTCAAGGACATTACCACGAAAGACACATGTGACCATGCATGTGACTATACAAAATAGTATGTCCTACTAAACTAAGTCCATAGACACAGTCACAATTCTGCGTGGAAAATAATCTTGAAAATATGTCGGTATTGCCAATACGGCTGATTTTCTGGTGAATAATACGCATGAAAATATCTTACAATTGACTGTCAAATTGCGAATGAGATAACCGCTGCATGTAGTACGGTGATCACAAGTCAGTTGATTTGATTGCAACGTTTATCATCATCATTGTAGTAAGTTATGATACTGTGACGGACTGGGACAGACAGACGGACTGGATGATCTTATAAGGGTTCCTCGTAGGAACTACGGAGCCCTAAAAAAGAAGTACCTACTTACCTCTACCACAGTAATCTAATATGATGCCATTAGTTAACAGCTACGAATTCGATTCACGGTGAGCATATACCTATTATGTAATAAAAAGAGGAAGGTCTGAAAGCATTGTTGTCCTAATTGGGACAACTAGCATCGTCTCGAACTAGACGAGATGTGAATGATGCGCCTGCCTTAATTCGACTTTGATGGTACAGCCAAGCTGTAGCCGAGTGACTGCAGTGCAGTTCATATAGGCTGACTCGGCCGGGGTACTAGAGCCATAACACACCGGGACGCCAGGTGACGTCACCAGCCACCGTAGCCAAACAATTTGTTGACTGGTGAAGTCGCCAGTCCGTCGCCAGGTGTGTTACCTCCCATACATTTCAATACGAATAGTTGGCTACGGTGGCTGGCGACGTCGCCATGGCTACCCGGTGTGCTATGGCCCGAACCCTCTCACAGAAGATCGGCGTTAAGTAGCTATCACAGCTACATTTTGTGCGATGAGTGCCTTTGACACTCTGTACGCATCCTTCTAAAATTGTAGTATTCGTTCGCCTACGATTAGATATTATATTTTACTACCAGACCGGATAGTAAAGTTTATTTGCTATTTAATAAGGCTATAGACAATCTCAGCGTTTTATTTATGAATGCACAAATTATACCGAGTGTTTCAAAAGTACGAAATAATAATTAAACTACCTAGTGAAGATATATGTAACTGAGACAAGCCCCACTAGCGCGCTGCGTCGTCGCAACGGACAACGCATTATATGCCATACCTGCGTTGCGACGTCGTGCGTCGTCGCAACGCAGGTATACGCAAGAGGGCGACGCCACGCCGTTGCATACGTCATTTCGTATACGCACGTTTCCCTCTAGCAGCGGAACGCTGTGCGTCATAGCACCGACAGCGATGCGCATCACCCTCCCTTGCTTCGTCTCTCCGTTGAAACGTCGCATGCGACGACGCAACGCATAAATGTCGCATGTCACTATAAAATATATTTAAAACGAAGCAGTGAAGACGCAGCGACGATGTAGCGACGACGCAACGCAACGCAACGCGGTAATGGGGCATCAGCCTAATAGTTTCAGAGTTATGGGCGTTTGAACATTTGTGACAACTCTCGTGTTGTGGCCTTAGAACACATCAAATGGCTTAGAATCAAGTGTAAACTACATTTAGAAGTGGCAACCACAAATATTCAAGAAAAAGTTTGTGAACATTTTACGTACCTAGTTTTTGAGAAATAAAAAATATATTTTTGAATAAAAAGTAAGTTTAAAAACTAAAACCCGACTACTGAAAAATCGCGCTCTAAAAAGTATGAAACAAGAAAATATTCTCATCTAGAGGATAGCCGTGGTCCGTGTAGGTCCTTTAGGGCCAAATGGCATATGAACACGGACCACGGCTATCCTCTAGATGAGAATATTTTCTTGTTTCATACTTTTTAGAGCGCGATTTTTCAGTAGTCGGTTTTTAGTTTTTAAACTTACTTTGTATTTAATTATTTTGGAGTTATAGGTAACAATATATATATTTTTGAAATGTGCTCATCAAGCTCTTTCATTTGATACCCCACACGGTTTCATTAAAAAATGTTTTTTTTTTAGTTCATGACATTATGTCCTCTAGAGGGCGCCATATGCAATTTTATGTGACGTCACATAGCCTATAACCAGCGCGCCATTAAGCCGCTTCTGACGATACCTCATTTGTCAAATTACGACAAGTAGTTTGGAAGTTAGGTGGGAACAGATGCACATACATACATACATACATACATACATACATACCGGTCAAAATCATAACGCCTCCGTAGTCGGGTAAAAAGGTATTCGAATTACAATAAAAAAATCATACAATTTAATTCTATTCCCGACACTCATCTCAACCCCTAAGTATTATTTCGCACTTTTAAAACATCCTGTATACCCACGAAAGAGCTATAAAGTATCCGCCATTATCTGGATCTACGATCCCACATCTTACACAGAGGCTATGTAAACAGCGAATGAATAATAATAATTTATTCAGATGACATATATAGTATAAATGCTTCACGATAACTGGGGGCCAAGTCGCTTAGCCATTGTGACGCCACTGTAACGTTTTGCTATAGTGTTCGACTCTCTGATTGGTCGGTCTCTGATCAGCCGTCGGCCGACTAATCAGAGGGGCTATCACTATAGCAGCTCAATAGCAATGGCTAAGCGACTTGGGGGCCTGGATACATGGTGGTAGAACCAAGCTCTAGCCAATTGACTACAACTGGGTACCACCCTCTCACAGAAGATCGGCGTGAAGTAGCTATTACAGCTGCGTTTTGTACAATGAGTGAGAGAATCGGAAGCCCAATCCCCTTCAACGTCCCCTCCCTCTGTCTCTCTTCCCTTCAGGTAGGCAACGTGCGAGCAATGCCTTCGGTATTGCAAGCATGTATAGGCTGCGGTAACTGCTTGCCTCGAGTCTTAACAAACGTCCATTGCGAAACTACTGACTGGTCTTTTATAATCTTCGTAAATTTTTAGACCGCTTATTTGCCACATCAGTCAGATAAAAAACCGGCCAAGTGCGTGTCGGACTCGCACATAAGGGTTCCGTATCACCGTAAAATAAAAACGACAAAAATATTAAGTTTATTGAATGGGGACCACCTCATTTTAAAATTTTATTGTATTTTTTGTTGTAGCGGTAACAGAAATACATATTGTGTGAAAATTTCAACTCTACCTATTTCGTAAACGTAGATAGTGTAGGCTCTGAAATAAAACATCGGCTAATCTTACACATCAATTTCCACGCAGGAAAATCCGCGGGGCACAGCTAGTAACATATTAATAAGTGCTTATAACCACAATTCCAGCGACGTCGATGTACCTAATCAGATCGCATAAACAAATTGTAAAAGTGATTTCATCGATATAAAAAGACAGCCATACTGAATGGATCTAGTGCGAGACTAGACCGAGCACATGCGTGTAAACAAGCGTCTGTCTGTATCGTGTGTTACCATTCGCCATACGTCACTTAGTTTATTGCTGAGTCAACAATATTGCGTAAACTGTCGGAGATATGGCGGTATGTACAATACTACAGTAGTGTTTTGGCGTGAAATACTTATCGAGCGTACAATTTGGCGAGAAAATCGAAAAAAATATCGATGCTGACGTATGTTACTCCATCGTGGCAAATTAAAATATATTGATTTTATTATATGTATTGGTATTATTATTAAGCAAGCCTACGGCCCGCCTGATGTTAAGCAGTTACCGTAGCCTATAGATGCTTGCAATACCGAAGGTATTGCTCGCACGTTGAAGTAAAGTGGGACAGAGGAAAGTGACGGGGTAGGGCGTTGGGTTTTCGGCCTTCTTACTGATCATACGAAACGCAGGTGTAATAGCTACTTTACGCCGATCTTCTGTAAGAGGTTGGTACTACCCCGGTTGAGTCAGCCCATTTGTGAGCTACAAACAATTGGCTACAGCTTGGTTCTACCACCAGTAAGCGTCAGAGTGTCAGCAAGCCAATACATTTTTATGTCTTTCTCAGTTTCGCTAACCAATTGTTTGCATATAAATCCCGGCGAGTTTCCATCCACTCGTCTTTAGTTCCCATAACTTTATGCTATTTAAAGCCAACTATGCGGATAACGATCACACTATGAATCAATATCAACATAAACATTTATGTGAACGCGATAGCGATACGAACAATGCGCAACTCTTAGGGCCTCCGCAGACTAGCTACTTTTAGCATCGGCGATTTTGATCCTGCGTCTCGCTCGTTCGCGCTCGAAGAAACGCGACGCAGCATCGATACGTCACAAAATCGCCGGTCGCCGATGCTAAAAGTAGCTAGTCTGCGGAGGCCCTTATGAATTCAGTTAAAAACGCGATGAATGAAGTTTACGTTCCCGTCGACACGAACTTGTTTTCCACAAAACAAAACAAGACCGCTTTCAGGATCTTTTTTCTGTCAAAGTCGTTATCCACATCTATCTGTCTGCTTGTCTGAATACCTAATTCTTCTCGTTCTTCTAAACTTAGCAATGACTTTTGATGCGGTTCTCACTATCATTTAGACATTTTCTTCTGGAACATTTTCAACTATAGTCCTTGCAATTCACGAAGGCTACTGGCCCTTGGTTGTGTTCGACATGAACATACACATTGTGACAGTGCGTGGCGGATCCGGTAAACGCACACATTAACACGTATACAGATACGTCTTACACATTAAGGACCAATCGCCTTCGTGAATTGCAAGAACTATACTAGACCATTGGACCATTGCATTGGTGGTTGTGGTTTCAGTAACCCTATATAATATAGGCTGGCACGATAGGCGCGAGCTCCGAGCTTCCAAATCCGCCTAAATATCCTTCACGAGATAACGCGCGCCGTTCGCCACTCACTCATCGCATTATCCGAGCCCCTTGTATCAGGTTATTTCTGAAGAAAACCATAGAATTCTGCACCTGTGCAATAAAACTATCATTACCTACCAAGTTGTATTTATTATCTCCTGGGATGAATCATTGGTGGGGCACACTAGCAATAAGGAAATTGGAGCCGAATAAGAAATTGATAATTGAGTATTGAGAATTGAATAAGGAAAGGATTGTAAGCACTTGTAAGTGGGCTAAGTGCCGAGCGGTAGGTGTCGTCATACCAAGGAACAACAATAACATAATCTTATGTAATAGCGATACACACTACAATGTAAGAAAATCTGTTGAGAATTTCGATTTGAAAACTAAACCATTTAATTTTTATTTCTGTGGTCGAATCTACAAACGTACGAGTGTGTGTACACCACAGAGTAAAGACTAAAGAAAGAGGTGCCCTTATTAGATAAATGTATGAAAAAAAAACGTGGTCATTGTTTTTTCATTTTCATTGTTCTATCTACCGGTAAATAGTTGAACTACTCGCTTCGTTTTATGTCGATGTTAGTACTAGGCCGACCACTCGGCCTAGTTGCTTAGGGCCAGTCCCCTTAGTAATTGGTCCATGGTGTACACGCTTATTTTTCATCGTCTTATCTTAATTGATACCAATAAATCAGAGCCCATAGTCTGCTTGAATGTTCTCAAGTCTCCCTATGGCCGGTGTTAGCAATCTGGTCAATCTGACAACATACCTAGGGAATATTTTGGAAAAAATTACGATTTACTTCGATGAAGAGTTCACAAAGATAATATCAATGAACAGTGAATTTCTATCGGTAAAAAATAAACAGACTTGGGGCCAAGTACTAACATCACTAATACAACTAAAGGTTTATCTAGCATGGATGCATATTGTATGTACCACAGAGTAAAGACTAAAGAAAGAGGTGCCCTTATTAGATATATGTATGAAAAAAAACGTGGTCATTGTTTTTTCATTTTCATTGTTCTATCTACCGGTAAATAGTTGAACTACTCGCTTCGTTTTATGTCGATGTTAGTACTAGGCCGACCACTCGGCCGAGTTGCTTAGGGCCAGTCCCCTTAGTAATTGGTCCATGGTATGTACTAAGTAACGAACCTAACCACAACTGAACAAAAAGAAATTGCGTGTCACATTGGACTAAGTACATAATGTGCTGAACAGTACGCATAACACGTACAAGACCATTTAGTACGACTACTAGGAATGGCTATAAATTATAACATGGGAAAGAAACTGCAAGGTTCACAATGTGTAGATACGAAAGAACGATCGAAATTTAAAAACAGAATGGCTGCGTTTACATCAGACGCATGCCGCGCCCCAGCACTTAGTTTTGACATCGGAACGCATAGACATAATGTAATAACAAAAGTGCTTGGGCGAGCTATGCGAGGCATCGGGACTAACCAATTGAAATAACGCTGATAGTTTGTCATTGATAAATTGATTTTTATCTATAAGTACTTAATACACAAATTTTATGTGATGTGAATGAGATGCTGGCATGATAAACATTATCTTTTATCTCTTTGTTTCAGATGTTAACTACGCATTCGTGTAAAAAAACGTGTGCATCGTTAAACTAGTCATAAAGGGAAATAATACTCATAAAAGATGGAAAATTACACTCAGACCATGAATTTCACAAATCATCCTACATTTAAGTTCTTCAAAAACCTCATGATGGAATGCTATGTAGAAAATACTACTCACAGCAAAATTCTCGAAGAAAATTACAACGGTAAGATAAGTTTTGCTATATAATTATTAGACATATTATAAACTTTATTAATTAGTACATAAATTAACATGATAATAAGATATTACTTATCTATACAAACAAATAAAATTGAAGTGTCTGTTTGTAATTTCAAAATAACAACATTTTACTGAATACTAATAACAAAAACCATGTTTAAAAATGTTGTCCGTCTGTTTATTCCGGCTAATCTCCGAATCGGACGGGACGTTATTTTAACAAACCTTTTTTGTAAAATTACGTGGGAAGTTGCTAGTCAACAATAATCATTTCTGACCGAGGGGACAAAGCTAAAAAAACTATATCAGAAACAGTCTGATTCATAGATAATATAAAAACCACAAAAATTTGAGCAAGGTAAGGTGAACCTTTTTTTATTATCTTCGTCGCGACATTGTATACATCCGGTGGTAGATTTCCATAATCTTCGACCACTTAAATTAGCATAATACGTGACCAATTTACACGAGGACCTTGTTGCACAGAAGACGGGCCGTGGTGTAGCCGCAGATTCGATGGATGGACCTGCTGGGATGAAACCCCGCCCTCCACCACCGCCTACCAAAACTGCCCAAGCTTCGTCGTCGGTTTTGACCCCGAAAGATACGTATACAAGAGGTAATTTGAAACAATACTATTTATAAACATCCGCTCAGGGTGGATATTTCGGACGGGGCAGTAAAGGTACCGTTGCCGTTGTAGCTACAGGAAAACGGTCTTAGGAGTCTGTCCGTAACTTTTTGAGACGAATTGACCTACATTCACAGATTTCGAAAAAAATATATAAAAACTGTAAAAAATTAGGTTAGTTAGACACAAACTTGACAACCGCTTGGCACAGTGGTTCGAGCGTAGGCCGCTCGGCTCTCTGCATCGGATGGTTGCAGGTTCGATTCCCGCCAGAGACAAATTTCGGAAACGGCATTTCCCTAATTTGCCCTGGTTTGGATGGCATTGGAATAGCCCCCAGTCCATTGTACGGTACCCAAAGTACAAGCTTTGCTTACAAAGCTTGCTTGCTTTGCTTTGTTTGGGATCATACATTTGGCTTGTTTGTCTGGCGATATTTATTTATTTAAACTTTTTTTAAAGATGATTTATCCCATTTCTTGTAAGGATAAAAACACTCTATGGGACCAACTGAGGCTAGGACACTAGAAATTTGTAGAAATGTTTCCCATACAATTGATGTCATTTGATGCCATAAGTAATATATCAGCTTATGTGCAAAATAGCAAAAAGCAGAGTAAATTGTTTGTGTATAAAAACTGATTTATTAGACATTGGCGAGTCGAGTGGTTCAATAGATTTGTTTGTGGCTGGCTTCACTCGCGCTACTGGCCATAAATGCCATACTCACCGCCTCACCAGCGTCGACTAAATTCAGTACGTAATTTATTTAGATAGAATACGAATACCCCGTTTTGCAAGCGACAGAAGCCGAAGCCCTTTGATCAAAAAGTACAAATTACAAGTGAAAATTGAATTTATAAACATATAGGCATACGTATAACAAACATCATAAACACAAACACGGAAATCAAAAGCTAAGTAGGTATATTAGTGTAGATTGAAGCAATAAGTGAGAATCTATCTGATAATAAATGTCAGTGAGTGTGAATATCTTTCACCGGTTCAATTCCGAGAATTCATTTCGGGGTTTTTCACCTTTGATCAAATGAAGAGTATTCGTGTGTAAATGTAATACTGTAAACTTTTCCGACACTCGAATAAAATCTGGGCTCTATTTTATAAAGACGTTATAAAGAAACCTTGATAAAAGACACTCGTAGATATTACATGATTGTTTCTTCTCCATCATCATCATTTCAGCTAAAAGATGTCCACTGTTGGATAGGCCTCCCCAATGTTTTCAACAACGACCGGTCCTGTGCCACTTGCATCCAGCGCTTTCCCGAGACCTTCGATTGATTCTTCTTACAACCATATTTACAATTTGTTTGTTACACTGACAAAATTAAATAGTAGTGTAGGTATCTACATTCTAGCCACAAAATTTATAGAGTTTTTAGCCAGTTTACAAAGTATTTCTAGGAACAAAAGTGATTTGTAATGCCAGTGTAAAAAAGCGATATTCTTTTGTTTTGTTTTGTTTCGATCGCTATAAAGTTACGACTTTGTGGGTAGATATTTTGTGATATTGTATCAGATGAGATCTTTCTAAGGTATATTTATAGGTATCTATAGCTTTCACCGAATTTAATAAATAATTTATTGTGGAATAAGTAAGAGACATTTCCATTTCATTTAGTATGTTCGCGTGATACAGTGAATTCTGAATATTTTGTAAGGGAACAGGAAAGAGCTTTATAAAATGTAGAAATATAGGCGGAAATGTATGTATCCCCACCAGAGATATATGTACATCCTACACCTACTCAAAACATATTACGACGCACGCGAATGATGTGTCCCATGATAAAAACGGAAAATTATTATCAATTATTATACTAACGTAGGTATATAGTGATATATCGGTATTCACCACACAGGGAATAGAAATCAGTATGATAACCGACCAAGCATCGTCTCTCACAAGTGTCAAGATAGAGCAAGAAACCAGGGAGAACTTCCGTGCGTTCAAGCGCTTTTGCCATACCTATTATTGGAATCAAGTACAACTAGCTCACGAGTTTAGTCCAAATAGTCAAATTATTGTCCGTGGTGCGCTACAACTGGTCTTCCACTAGTTGTAACAGTATTTATTTCTTTGACTACCAGCCTATACTGTTATTATTGTCTCCCGCTTTGTTATGGAGGGAAGTGGATAATCTTCTTCCAACTCCTCCTATCCTTTCTTCTGATTAAATTCGTGCGGGTTCCAAGACAACTTAGCTTTTCCCTGGGACTCCTTGAGGGTCAAACCTTGGCGTCATCGTTGGACACCATTGTCGATCCTGGCTTACAGGAGTAACAGTGGTAGGAATGTGTGGCAGGCTTAGTCCCATTAAAAAAAGAGCTCTTACAAACCCTCATATGTTTCATTCCTCTGTGATTTTGACACTAATTTACTAAGGCAAGGTGTCAAAATTCAAAACTCGAAGTCCAAAACAGATTATTGCTTTCGTACGGGTTTGTACCTAAAAGTAGTCCAGATGTAAGATCCTAGTTGCACTCAACCTGCTTAAAATGAATCTTGTCGACATGAGGATGTAATCTAAACTTTAAATAAGCTTTCAAACATGCCATTAGTCAAAGGAATCTATACATTTTCAAATGTTCTCTCTCTTCACTATATATAAAAGTACCTATTTATACAGCAAAGTAATTTGTCAGTGTCTGGCTTTTAAATGGGGAATACTTCCTCTAACCGATCTATCAATGCGTAACTCAAAACAGCTGGACCTTTAAATAACTCCGGCAGCCATAACTATGTACTTACCGGAGCGAATACTGTAACCATTGGAACAATAGTTAATTGACGACCGTTTGGTCCAGTCATTTGAGCGTAGGCTCGGATGACTGCACCGTGTGGTTGCGGCATCGAATCTGGTCGGGTCAAATTGCCTTTTCGTAATTTGTCCTTTGGCATGACTGTCTTTGACATTATATACAAGCGTTGCGTGGCTAGGTACCTACCCACCAAGTACAAGTAGGTACCTACAATCGATGCTTGGTTTGGTACCTACTTCACAGTTGGTGGTAGTTAACAGATTTTACCAGAACAAAGTGGTGAAACTGAAGATTTTTTTACAGTAGGTACCTACTTAGAACTTCTTATTATTCGAACCGTGGCAATCAGTTTGGTAAGCGGCTAATTGATAGGCATAGTCAAAGTAATGTAGGTCAAAGATAGTGTCAAGCTGTTAAGCGTTTCATTACAAAAAAATGCAGAACATACATGGGGGTGATTCGTGTTCTCCTAGAGGTGCTCTACCTCTGGTCTTCCGCATGACATAATTTTTGGGACAACCTGTATAAAAAGATACTGTTCCTAGTTGCACGAAGAATGGCAGTTGGTTCACGCCCCCTGACTTCAACAGAACATGGACGAACTACACCACTTGCGTGGACTACGACGACCTAGGAGTGAGTATCTTTTTTACAATTTACATTAATTTACACTCATCACACGTCGTCTCCTTTTACCATCGATCGACTGTCGGTCGATCGGTGTGGTACCCACCTACTACCTGGTGGTATTGGTGTGGGTGGGGTGTAACCTTTTTTTACCTTGAAATCCTCTTGGATACCCTACGCCCCGAGAAAGGCGTGCGTGGTGCGTCTCCCAATGTGATGTGTGGGAACGCTGGCGTATATTTTCGCAACAACCTAACCTCAATCCCCCGTCCTTTGTGTTATACCTTCCACACCTACAATTAATTGATGTTTAATTATTTCACTGATGTACCTGTCTCATGCGCCTTGTGATCAATTTATTGCTAAGCGAATGTTCAATGGCGTATAAACGTAGCGACTAGTTCCTAGTTCTCATTGACCCTGGATGAAATCTGTGTGCCTATTTTTCTTGTATTTACGGATATTTTTACTCATTTATACCATGCGTTATATGATTTTACATTCATTTGATTTTATTTATTTACTGAATTAATTGTTCAATTTGTGTTATATGCCAATGCGAAATGTTTCTAAGTTGTTTTCTACATATTATATAGTAGTGATACAAAAAAACATTGCTATTTTAGAAGTAGGTAGGTACCTACTAAGATAATATTTTTTAAGCCGCTAACTATATCGCGATATAGTAGTCGGTACAGCTAGTCAGAAGCCTGAAACAGATGCAATTCAAATTGGTGTGCTAAATAGAATGCCTCATTTCTCCTCATAATTTTATTTTTATTTTATTTTATACTTTTTGGAAAGCTTACAGCTAGACGTATACAATAGAAGAAAGATAACAATAAGGGCCGATTATGAGCTTTTATATAATAGCTTAAGATAAGAGCGGCCCACCTATTAGCTGGGTACAGGCAGTCGTTCAGTGTAAATATCAGCTGTACCGCAAGTATAAGAAATAGCTAGCAGAAAATAGAGAAGCATTTATATTAGGTACCTCATCTTACCCATATTCATTTTGTTCCAGTTTCGGACGACCGTAAACAATATATACGTGGCAGGTTATTCTGTGTCTATGGCCGCGCTGCTCATCTCCATTATGATTTTCTGTTATTTCCGGTAAGAATTTCCTGGATTTACGTCGTTTACCGAGCGGTAATGGAGGTAAACCCAGTAATATTGTTACAACATTTGAACGTTACCAGACAAACTGGATAGGGATTCATTAGATGACCGCTTGGCGCAATGGTTCGAGCGTAGCAGCTCAGCTGCATTAGGTGGTTTCGGGTTCGATCTCTGCCAGATCTAAATTTTGGAAATGGCCTTTTCGTAATTTCGTTTATGGTAAGTATAGTGAAAGTAACAAAAGAAGAATCCTTGGTTACTTAAAATGCATACACAAAAATACCGAGCCCTAACTTTAAGTCGTTGTTAAGGCGGTTACGATGCAATTTCATATTCAATCTGTCGAATGGCGGCGTCTTCATCAGGCGCATGCCTCGCGCGAGCACTCACTTTTGACGTCGGAACGTATAGACACAATGTCATAATATGAGTGCTCGGGTGAAGCATGCACGGTATTTGGACGCATCTATTCAATATGTTGTAGTCGATACTGACTGTGCTGAAATTAGGCGTCAATTTGCCTCCTCACCGCGAAATCTGTCAAATCAACTCAAGTTGAATCAACGGATTGAATAAAACATTGAATCGTGAGTAGCCGCCTTTAGTTCGCCATAATGAAATAATAATTATGTTTCTTATAGGAGTCTACAATGCATGCGTATACGCGTCCATAAGCATCTGTTCTTCTCGTTCGCCCTGAGCAACGCTTTTTGGGTCGTGTGGTATCGGACAGTCGTCGAACGTGCCGACGTCGTCAGGGACAACAGGGTAAGTTTCATTATGTCTACTAAGTGTTGCTCTCTTCTCACCCCCCCATGGTAAATTATTACACACACAAATATTTCAGGGCGCCGAGTCGTCCCTCTGATTGGTCGGTTGATTCTGACCGACCAATCCGAGGGTCGGTCACAATAGCAAAACGCTACAGTGGCAGTTCAACGGCTAAGCGACTTAGGGGCCTAGTATCCTATAGTTATATTGATCGCATCGAATAGGTACCTAAACGTTATTAAAATATCGAACATTCTATCATTGTACCGTAAATAAATTTATATAGACCTATTTACACGAATTTTTCTGTGACATTTTCATAAACAATGTCACGATGTTCAACGTAAAATTGAATTGGCTGAAAGGCGCCATTCGAATTTCTTAATACTTTTGTACACAGGCATGGTGTCAAATTCTTCATATTATCACCGACTATTTTATGGTCACGAATTACATCTGGATGTTCTGCGAGAGCCTTCATCTGCACATTGCCCTAGTTGTAGTAAGTATCTAGTTTAATAAATAGCTGATAAATGTACCCTCCCTTAAATAAACAATTGGTATTTACGACGATATTCCAAAGCGAGGCGAGCACGAGTGTATCGTTAGATCGGCGGAATCGCTATTTTCGCAAAGCGTGTACGAATTATGAAATGCGATCTTCTCCGAACTCAATGGAAGTCGATAATTTGTAGTTTAAGCTAATTAAATTGAGCTATATTGAACGCTCTAGAAACTACTAGATACGTGACGAGATTTGGAATGCTTTCCGCCTCACAGGCTTTTCTCAATTTGTATTGGGGCCGCATTCCAGTCTACCCTGATTCGGGTTATTACCGATATTTACACGGAGCGACTAAGCGGGGACGTGCATAGTGTCTGCGTATCGCAGCTGATCTCACCTATATGCATACATGCATTTCATTTTGTATCAAAATATAGGTAAGATTCACAGAGACGCTTTCAATTTCGCGTTATTCGCGACTTTTCGATTCTTTCATTTATTTTTTCTAACCCACATCGTCCCACTGCTGGACAAAGGTCTCCCCCACAAATCTACACTTTTCTCTGTCATTGGCCTTTTCTGGCCAGTTGTTACGAAATGCATAGGTCGTCACGTCAACGTTTCCTTGATTTTATGAAATGGAAATCAAATTATTGGAGTTACTCTATTATTTCTCCAAGCATAACATTCAACTGGCAACTTTGCAAGTGAAAAGGTTTCATGCACTGAGATCGATCATGAAATAATTTTCTGAAAAACGATTGGCATAGGTATATGGAAATTTCTGTTCAATTACATTGGGAAAACACACTGCTAACCATGCGCTCGACCAATCATACATCAATGCTGCTAACAAATAAATCCCAAAATTTCTCGATGAATCATGTACGAGAACTCCTTTGGGAGTTTGCGAACAATTAATGTTGTCTGTTTGAGTTGCGGGACCATATCATATTTATCTAGAGAACATGGTCGCATCTTATTAGGTATATTGAGTCGACAGTTAAATCTACGATTTGTCATATCAATACAAGCTATTTTGTAGTTTCAGTATTAAACAAACACGTAGATTGTTGCATGGGGATTTCTGAGTAGACTCATATTGAATTAAAATCGCTGGTTTTTTTTAAAGTCTTAATTGATAGAGTTAAAGCATTGTATAAGATTCGTAACTGTACCTAAATCTACCTAACCTATCACATAAGTGCCTACAATATAATATCCGACTTAAGTTTAATTTGCGTAAAATTTGCGGCTCACGCAACCGATCCTGTGTTTATCATAACTCTCCATAATATGTATGGCTTGGTGTTATAAGTGAAGTGTACCGCAGGTGTTCATCAAGGAAGAAGTGGCGATGCGATGGTTCATAGCACTCGGCTGGGGACTGTCCTTGGCCATTGTCCTGGTTTATGCTCTCGTCAGGTACTACGCTTCTGGCGACACTACGAGGTATGAGAAAAGACACTTTGTATAGAGTATCAAAATTCCCAAACAATAGTAAATGTAATGACTATATGCATATAACTTATCGTGCTTATTCATTCATACTAATAAGTATAATAAGAAAAAAATACAGAATGTTATTGATAAAGTCAGGGTTAGTACTTATGAAAGAATAAGTTCGGCAATAATTTTAAAATTAGAATTACTTCCGGCGTAACCGTCACAAAGTTCTAAATCATTAACTTGAATAGGGAATCTGCAGATCATAATGAAATTAGAAAGAAATACCTGGTTATGAAAATAATAGGACATTTGACCCCGAAGAGATACAATTGTAGCAATTCAAGATAGATCAAATTCTTTGAATTAGATACATCTACAATATGTTAAGAAAACCCTGTCCGACCCGAAAACGTATTGTTGGGTATCGAGATTAGATTCTATTTTTGTAAAAAAAAACTTTTTTTTATTTATTTTTTTGATTTTGAAAAAAAAAAAAAGCTTAGTAAGTGTCCCACTGCTGGGCAAAGGCCTCCCATATTTTTTTGGAAAACAAATACCACGTTTACATAAAAAAAAAACATAAAATGACGTCATCACATACTTTGTGGTCAGAGGTGCCGCCACACGATCTAACATAATTACTTCCGGTAACGGTGTTGTCATAGTTTTAAAATTTGCTACATTTTGTGGGAAAAAAGCATAAAAAATGGCATTTAAATTGTCATTAATATGTTTACTATCATGAATATCTAATTTATTTTATTTTATTTGGTCATGTGATTGGGAAACCTAAATACCGGTTTCGGCTCGGACAGGGTTTTTTTAACATATTTTATAAGTATGTATATCTCGCGCATACTTTCCACTATGAGAAGGATGATAGAGAGTTCCCTTGTTGGATAATTATCTTCAACACGTACAAAATTTAAAAGAAAAGTATTCATAATTATTATTCCAAGCGAACAGATACATAGAAGGAGGTCTATGAGCAAGAAGGTATAGGAAGTAGAAGTTATAGTATTTTAGGTACCTATATGGAAACCAAAAAAACATATATTTGTATAAAAATGCTTCTCTCTTGAAAATCAATTTCATTAGCGCTATTTTCCATTTCCTTTCGTTACTCTGAAAGTAATGCTCAATTACATATCTACCTTCCAAATCTTACATACATACGCAAATATCCGATGTAAGCAGATACCTACCGTATTTATAACGTATAAAGTGCTAGACTGCCCTGAAAAGCTTCTGAAATATCTGTAGGAATGGTCCATAAAAGGTGTGGAGGTACGTAAGTAGCAGTATAGAGATGGGTTGGACTAGGTAAATTTGGGACTAGGTGCACCTATTCCTAGTATTTAAAAATACGTGATCCAAACACCTGTTCCACCTAGTCCGCCTAGTGCACCTAGTCTCCAGTACTTATCGGCTATGGTTCGCGTACTTAGTCCTTAGATCCATAATAGGACTCGATGAGATCAAATGAGATCAAATGGGGACAAAAATTGACTTTCGCTCACTTCAGTTAGATGTCGCCTACTGCTTACTAATGATGATGACTTGATGATGACGACGATGATGATGATGATGATGATGCGATGATGATGATGACGATGATGATGATGACGATGATGATGATGGCTATGATGATGAAGATGATGATAGTGATGATGATGATGATGATGATGATGATGATGATGATGATGACGATGACGATGATGATGATGATGACGATGATGATGATGACGATGATGACGGCGATGATGATGACGATGATGATGATGATGACTATGATGACGATGATGATGATTATGATGATGATGACCATGATGATGATGACGATGATGATGATGGCTATGATGATGAAGATGATGATAGTGATGATGATGATGATGATGATGATGATGATGATGATGATGACGATGACGATAGTGATGATGATGACGATGATGATGATGACGATGATGACGGCGATGATGATGACGATGATGATGATGATGACTATGATGACGATGATGATGATTATGATGATGATGATGACGATGATGATGATGATGACGATGATGATGATGACGATAATGACGAAGATAATGACGACAACTTCATTTTAGAGCCATTTTTGTTATAAAGACAAAAATAGGTTATCTCAACAATTTAACACAAAAATATGATAATAATACTACTTGGACTAGAAGACTAGTTACCTACCATATACTATGTAGACTAAGCAGTTCGTAATACTCATAATAATACGCGATATCCGCACGCAATCGAGAGAGCATCACGTCCGCTGGGACGTGTTGAGTGAAATACTAGGTGGACTAAATACTCTCCAAATTGGAATAGGTGCCGCCTAGTCTCGTAAAATACCTGTTCTTCGCACCTGTTCTAGTAAATACGACACAATAGCAGTAGTAATTGTGTTAGAATAAACTAACCAGCTTACATGGATGAACCACCCCAAACCTGAATAATATCAGACTGTTCAGTAATTTATGAAATTACTCCGAACTAGGCGAGAGATAGACGTCGTTTAAGCACTTAGAGATTTTGTTAATTAAGTAAGTACATCGCACTAATTCAGCAAAATATGTAACAAACGGGCTGTTCGACTAATTAGGCACATTACACGAGTACCAATCAATTGATATAAATAGACAGAAGATGGAATATCGGAAAACATCATCGACGCCACTAAATCGTCTGCTTTCTATAACTTGGAATCCCACTCCAACTATTTTTAAGTATTTGAACAAAAACTATTTTGTTACAACCTACCTAGAATCTTAATAAAGGTATAGTGTAAAAACTTAAAAAAAAAATTACAATAACAGAAAATCCTTAATAAAATAATAAAAAACCAAACCATAGGTACCTTGCATTTGTATTTGACTCTAGAGCTATGTTTTACTTTCTTTTCTATACCACATCTCTATTGCGACTCATTTTAGGTCTTGAATTGACTTGCAATAATAGGTGATTGTAAGGAGCTGTTATTTATTACATACTAGCTTTTCCCCGCGACTTCGTTCGCGTAGAATTTAAATTCAATAAAATCGGATCTCTGATCCCGGATCCCGGACCCCGTATCTCGGATCCCGTTTCACGTATTTACCGGATCCTGGATCCCGTTTGCCGGACCCCGTATCCCGGATATCCCGGATCTCGTATCCCGGATCCCGGATCCCGAATCGCGGATCTCGAATCCCGCAGTCCGGATCTACGATCCCGTATCGTATTTGCGAGTAAAAGCCCCTTCAAAATCGGTCCAGCCGTTTCGGAGATTACCCGGAATCGGTGCCACCATACGAACTTACCCCCTATTTTTTAAATTCGTAATATCTTTTGAATGAAATGTCCGATTTAAATAATTCAAAAAGTAATCTACAGGTATTAAAATAGTCTCAAATACGAAATGATTTATTTGGATAAGGATTAATACTTAGGTATGGATAACATGGTCTAATTTTGGTCGGAATTTCCATCAACTTTTAAAATGTAAAAAAGTAGTTATATTCACGTAAATACAATAGTTGGACATATGGTATCGCGAAGTTTTTTGTAGATATTGATATGTTCCTTAATATTGTAGAACATGTTTTTGTTCTATCATCAATAGTTTCCGTAGCACATGCGATGAAAGGCATTTTATGGCAATTTTTTTACACCTTGGGTTACATTATTGAAATTTTAGTAGGGATCCCTAATTTTGTCTAGTAATATTTATAACCTATTTTACTCATGGATAATGTAGCATTATAATGGTGAAAGAATTTTTGATTTCGGTGCAGTAGTTTTTGAGTTTATTCATTACATACAAAAATATAAAAATACAAATCTTTTCTCTTTATAATATTATTATTATATTATTAGTGTAGATGTAGATGATAAGGATTAATACCGTATTTGTGTAAATAGCTTTCCAATTTCCGCTTTATAATTGCCCATTTTGTAAAGTATTAAAATGGATATAGTATGTTATCCTTAAGATATAGACATATGCCATCGCGGACTTTTCTGTAGACCTTTATAAAATACACAATTCCACCATACATCATTTTGTTATATCTCAAAGGGCTTAGGCAGCGTTTTCGTTGAAAGCTCCCAGACTGCTTATTTTTTTCCGACACCCACAACAAATATGATTATATTTTAGCCAATGTATACAAAAACTTGACAAATTATATACTAAAACCTTCCTCGAGAACCACTCTATACATTTGTGAAAACAGCATGAAAATCGGTGCAGTAGTTTTTGAGTTTATCGCGAACAGACAGACAGACAGACGCGGCGGAGGACTTTGTTTTATAATATGTAGTGATGTGTGTATTGGCGTTATCTCGTAGACTACTCTAACCATATACATTTTTTTAGATGTTGGATGGAACAAAGCGACGCCACCTGGATCATCATCATTCCCGTTGGCATTTCTCTCCTTACTTCGTTCGGTAAGTAAGCTACCAGCCTAAGTTCTTTATATAGTTCTGATACAGGATCTTATTTTGATCTTAGGTATTATCATTAGTCTAAGAAACTTATATTTGGTACGCGCTACAGGGTAACTTTGAAATCATGTGCATCCTTTTAAACGGTGATTACTAAACTGATTCAGAATCTTTAGGGAATATTAATCAACAAATCTAATGCTAAAAATGTAATGCTCAAGCAAGGTACCTATAGGTATAGGCCAGGTAAGTGTACTTATTTGCTCATTCGAGAAATATTTTTTATCAATAGAATTTTTATTTATTTTTCAAAAATACATATTCTGAATCTTGTGTAGAAGGATGCCCATGATTTCAAAGTCAGCCTGTATAATCAAATAATTGTTGTATTTTCACATGAAAATTCGGACACTCGCACCACCCTATTCGATAACCAAGTGATTTATTCTTGCATAATCCATCACAGATACAAATGGCCAGTAAACAAAGTTGTTAAATATCTCTAAAGTTAATCAACCTCCTGAAAGCATTTTCAGGGCCATTACAGCGTCTCGGAACTGCCCCATTTTTCTTAATATCAATTAATACACCTACCTACCTGCGATTTGGGGAACGCATTTTCCTTATACCTCTACCAACATTTTTATATTATACCCATCTAGTTATTTCTTGAAAGTGTTGCTAGTGGCGAATTTTCATTGTTAAACATCTGAAAATCAGGAAAAACTGTTTGTTAGTAACTGTTAATTATACTTACCTACTTTTCTCCCCGTTGTACACATAAGTACCTTCATTAGGCGAGTATAGTTTTTTTTAATTTGCAAGCTTTTAACACTATCTGGTACCTCAAAAGGGTTTTTACTTAGGCCTTGCGAGGTCAAGTTTAAACCAACCAATTGCGTTAGCTCGTATTATACGGTAGGTTATCCAAAAATCAAGGAAACCCGACACCCATGATCTTTTTGGCGGGAAGGGGGGGACAGTGTAGCAGCTGGAAACGTGATGCTTAACCCTTTCTTTGTTATTTGGGTGAAGTAGCTAGCCGTTATTAGCCCTTCAACTAGAGTAACTACAGACATCTATGGTACTTAGTAGCCAAAACCAACTATGAAGTTACGGTTTCAGTTGCCGTGTACTAATTTAAAAATGTTAATAGCCTTTCAGGTTACATCTTATCAACTGAAGTTCTAAGACTTTTTTTTCCTTCTTTAGTACCTATGTACCTAAGCATAAAATGATTTTAATTATTACTCACAAATAGCTCTACTAAGTAACTAAGTAGCTCTACGTGGTCCCAAAGATATAAAACGCCAGGGCCGGGACTATTTTGACAAAATACACAATACATCCAAAAGTGTGGGATAGGTATATACCTTGATTACAAAGACTTTTTTTTTATAATTACCTAAATGTATTAAGTTTTGTAAGAAGTCATAAAACTACTGTTGTTGGTTATGATGATAGAAGGTAGTCCTAAGATTTTATTAGTGTTTAAAAATTAACCCTGCAGGGTTCATTTTAAAACACTAATAGGTACATTAAATAAATAATTCGAGATTAATTTGGTACATTGCAATACATAGCAATGTAGGGGAAAGTTGGATAACTTGTACCAGCAGTTTTATCGTACCCCGTGGCTAATTCCTACTTATTGCGTTTATTTTTTTATTCTGGTAACACTAACACAATGCTACCAACATACAATAGGCCCTGTCAGTACGTCACATCGCTCCGGTCACTACACTTAAAAGAAAATTGAAAATTCTTTTTTGGGATTTTTGAAGTTATTTTCCAGCCAGGCAACCTAAGCCTTTGCACACCGAAGGTAAGCTTCCAGATATTAGTTGTATTACTAAATTGCAACCATGTTAACGTCCTTTATTTCTGTAGAAAAGAATCGTCGAAATTCTTTGAGGTTATAAAATGACAACTTTTTTTTTGCAAAATATAGGTAGTTGGGCAAATTGTACCGGTCGTGAGTTTTGAAATCGTACTTGTATAATGGGTATAGAAAAGCAGCTCTTCTCTTAAATACTGTTTAGCTGATAAATAAAACCTAAAAATATACTTAATTAACATTGATCTGTTAAATAATATACCTACAGTTTATTTTTAGATCATTTGGATATAAATTAACACTATTGATTTTTCCTTGATATTTGTGTATTCCGCACTTAAGTACGATTTAGGAACCATATGGTACGATTTAAATAACCGGTCTTTAAATTGTACCGAAAGGCACTTTTTTTTTAAACTTTATTTGTGAAGAATGGGGTTGCTTAAGCTCATTGTGGTCTATGGCGTGTTGAAGTTAAATAATCAAAGTATGTTATAAATAAAAAAATACTACAATATGACCAATCGTTTTCTTTCAAACTTGGATCAAAGTTAAGGGGTACGATATCGGTGGCTTTCCCCTACCAAATAAATCTCGTAGAACTGAGTCTACTGTCCCTAACATCCAAAGACTGTTGTTAACTGCAAAGCAAATTGGGGAGGACATCTTTAAGTAAATTAATCCACTGACAAGTGGATGCGTGCCTTGATGTAGGTACCTATTAAGTACTTATTTGTAAAGAAGCATTTCGTAGTTAGCCTCATTATGAATTTAAGAGTTCGAGTCCTACACTACGCTATTCCCAGATCCGGACATTCACCCGAAATGGGTCTGAGCAATTTGCTTGAGGAAATTGCAGAAGCTTTCCTAAAGAATTCCTATTATATAAAGTTTGGTTTATTTACCTTTACATTTTTACTTTTTACGTTTCATCATCATCATCATTCTCTGCACATTAAAAATATTCTCAATTTTCATATAATCATTCATAATTGCAGTGTTCCTGGTGAATGTGGTGCGAATACTCGTAATGAAACTCCGTCCTGTCCCGAACCAACGCATGTGTGACGCCGTGAAAAAGGCTGCTAGAGCTGCTCTCATACTGGTTAGTAACGTTTAATATCGTCCATTCGCCATAATAGCGGCGGCCAGTGAGATTACCCGACCGACACTTATTTTTACGATACGTTTGTAAAGACCCTGGAAATATATTTTATTGTTAAAGACAAGAGCAATTTTCTCACCCACCGTTATTATGTTTAAAAGCTCCGCAACTTTCTTTGTCCCGTTAATGTTGTAGCGTTTATCTGCGTAACAGACATTAACTACTTTAATAAATCAGTTTAATTACATTTTCATTTCGAGACGTTCTCACGACAAAAAAATTACAGTCGAGAATTTTGTCCTGAACGCCGTTTATACCTATAGCCAGGTTAAAACAAAGCTGCTTTGAGGTATACAAAGTATATATTGAAATGGCTGGTATTACATACCTAACCTATCGAGAGTAGAATGTCTAACTACTCAAGGTAGTCATAGTCTTTGATATAAAATATTTCAGGTCCTACTACACAAAATAATATCAGTTAAGCGTTCCCTACAAGACGTAACTACTCCAATGTGCAAATTTAACTAACACCGGCAAGCTTAAAATAATCTGCGCGGAATCTCCTCAAGATCTCTTTGAGGTAGATTACACATTTGTAATTCATGAAGCTCCTCATTGGTCGCCAAGTTTTCCGAGGAAAGCAAATATGTGAGTAACAAGCACAATTCGTATACAGCCATATGAACTTTATTTTCTCATGCTCCGTATTGTGGAAGATACAACCGTAATACAAAATAGGTCACATTATGTCGACTGAATCGTTTGTTTAGCAAACATATCCGCGGATTAAAATTTATAATATTAATTAATACTCATATTTTGGTCTCGTCAATTCTTCTTCTTCTTATCGTATGGTTAGTTGCCAACTGGTGTCAGGATTGCTGAAGCCGCCCAAAGGCCTATGCCAACAACCGTATTTTTGTGCTCGGGAACTTCTATTCCTTTTGTAGATAAAGTATATTAGTATAGCCCAGTTCTAAAGCAAGGATGGAATGCACGCCCACTAATTAGCATTCCATCTGTCTTTACAAATGAATAACTCGGTGAACGATGAAATCTTCGCACGCTACACACGTTTAAGTTTAACGTCCAATTTGCATGATTCAATTTGCTTGATCAAGTAAACTTGTGTATATGCCCTAAGGCGAATATCAGTTCAAGTCACGCACCTTTTTGACGAAATTACACACATATACATTAGGTACATACATCTTACTACTACATACTTATATATTTCTCTCTTGCCCAGATTCCTCTCTTTGGTCTTCATTTCATAATAATACCGCTCAGTCCACGGCCCGGAACTTCCGGAGAGAAGATATATCAAATAGTGTCGGCGCTCATCACTAGTATGCAGGTTAGTTAATATTACAGAACACCATGCAAAGGTATGTGGGCACTTCACTCCACTTACCTACATGCTTTGAAACGAAATTAATATTTTATTTATATGATACGTTCACGATACAAGCATAGGTGTACCTCCTATGAGTTCAATGAGTATATAAATAGTATGTAAGTTTGTAAATACTCATAGGCATAATACCACAAGCGCACTAAATTGTAATATGGCCTATACATACTTACCTTATTTGGTCAAAATTTTAGTAAAATTTTGTTATTTTAGTCACTAAAATAACAAAATTTTACTAAAATAATACCTAGGTAGGTAAGTAGTATACATCTATAGTTATAGGTATTACGTTTTTCATTCAATATTCACTAAATTGTCTAGCAATAGAAAAATTGGCTGTAATGTAGTAAAAGTTAAACCAAGAACCTCGAACCCTTTTACTTTTTAACACAACGATGCCTAAGACTCCTTCGTAAGTAAGAGTATCCTCGTATAAATGGAAAATTTAGATAATTCATCTCATTACTGGACGAAGCCTTGGCTCAGCCCGTAAAAGGAAATAGTGAAATATATTTAATTTTCTGAATAAAATATGAGACTGGTTATTAATGTTATGTTTTATAAAACCAGTGATACAATGGGTGTTGTTTATAAATTGCATTTTAAATATTTGCACAAGCCATCGCACCGTTGTTGTGCAGAATGATCAGTTTGTTTACATCGACTGATTTAATATTTCAGCGTTCAACAGGTATAAATAACATTACGTTTTCGTATCGTACAATTCTATTCTAATAAAATAATATTTGAGAGTTTCACATATTTTGTTCGCACTTGATTGTACCTATATAGTGTATAGTAGGTAAATCCGTTTATGTACTTGACTGTGTCTGAGGCCAAATAAATACACGAACGCTTCCTCGAGCAAGGCTAGCGCTTCTTCGAAGACATCAGCAATAATAGTGACAAAAATAAACCTGCTAACGTACCACCTTAGCGGTTAATTTGTACATTTCACACCAATAGTTTCCTTGCGTTTGTGTTTAGTTGCCTTGATACAGGTTGCCCATGGTCCTTTATTGAACGTACTCAATTTTGAATATTTTATCCTAAAGATCGATACTCTCACTCATGACTCACTATAATAATATTTCAGCATACAGTTTCATACAATTATTATGCGTGTAACTGTTACCTCCAATACTAATTATATTGTAATCCAGGGTCTGTGCGTGTCAGTACTGTATTGCTTCACCAACAACGAAGTGATCGCAGCCATCAGGGCCTACTTGTCGCGGTTTAAAAGGAAAAATGAAGCCATCGCTATGACAGGTAACGATTAACGCATGCCTTGTCTAATTTCCATTTAATTGATAAATTGCAAGCATATAGGTACCCACCCATAACTTTAGTTAGATGCCCACAATTCAGCATTATTAGTTTTACACATCTGCAAAAAATTACACAAGGCTTTTTAACTTAAAGTTTTTATTCAATCTTGCCTATTTTAGTTTACCACATTAAAGTAGGTACCTCAATAAATTGAATAGATTTTAAAATCTATTTAATTATTGGCCTTATATTTTTTTGATAAAGCTGATAAGCATTGGCTCATCGGTTGTTCTTTTTTCGTTGCACGCTTCTTCAGCAAGACGCTGACCGGTAAGGCCCTATGTGCACTATTCCTAAAATTCACGATGCTGTATTCCTCTTATCCTGTCTTTTGATTAAATTCGTACGGGTTCCAAGACAACTTAGCTTTTCCCCGGGACTCGTCGAGGGTCAAATCTTGGCGCCATCGTTGGACACCATTGTCGATCCTGGCTTACAGGTGTAACAGTGGTGGGAGTGTATGGCGGGCCTAGTCCCCTAAAATGATCTTTATTTCTTAACTGCCCTACGCATTATGTTACTGTGTGTGTAACGATACGGTTATCTCAAACTGAAATAACTGTTATTATTATGATAGTGTTTGTTTATGCATGCACCATCAGATTCTTAGATACCTAGGTAATGGGTATATGTGTCAGTTCTGAAGCGTGTATTTATCCTCGGCATTGTAATACTTTGTTCCATTTATTATCTTCTTACAAAATCGATATGTTCGTCGTCGATCGTGTAGTGCCGATAGTGTCGCATCTCATATGATATTTAAAAAAAAGCTATATGCAAATAAAGTACGTACTGCGAACTTGGATCGGGATAGTGCACAATGGCCACATAACCATCAAAGAAAATAATTATTCGAATGTAAATAAAAATAGGTCAGTAATCTTTTGTTAATAATGTATGTGTTCCATCAAGTATATTAAATTATAATACGTAATCAATATTATTAATAAGTAAGTAGTATAGTATTAGAACACAGAATATAAAGATGCTCCCTCACCGGGAGCATTCGCCTGTAATGTAATTTTCAGATTCGATTTTGAGCATTACGTTCCCTCCCTGACTGACGAGCATTCGCAAGTAATGTAACGCATTGATGTTACAAGTTGTATCAACATTGCGCACTATAATGCTAGATTCTCCTCCCTCACTGATGTAATGCTGGAATTGTATTATAACAGGCTGCGCACTGTAATATTGAGTTATTCGTCAACTCGCGAGCCTGGAACTCGCGAGCGCGCGCGAGTTGGCACCTTCCGATTTTACCTATTTTTTTTGTCGTCAACTCGCTCGATTGTGAAAATCTGACGTATTTATGTACAGTCAACTACAAAAACTTTTTAAATAAATTTAGTTTAAGTACCTACTTTAAATGTTTAAGAAACTTTATACGATTTGAGTTTAAAATAAAAGAAAACATAGTTTTTGAGATAGATATAGAATATAAAACTGCTTAATTTCCTGATAATAATCAACAATATCACAAATCAAAAATATCGCCATGACTCAAGAATATGGTTAAGAAATTATAACCCAAATTATAAATGAAAAAAATGCACGTGGTATTTATTTTATTATGGAACTAGCTGTCCCGGCGAACCTCGTACCGCCTCAGAATTAATAAATGTTGTATTAACTTATTAGCCGAAAAAGAACTAACCCTCGCCCCTCCCCACCCGTTCGTCGTCAAATATCAAATATTAAAAAATCTATAAACCCAGTCTGAGTTAAAATTAACAATTAGAAAAAGAAAAGTGGGGTTGTTACGTTTTTCCGGTAAATTTTCAATTTTTTCTCTTCATAAGAACAGGGGGCTTACCACAAGCTCTTATTGCGATTCAATTATAGGAACGTTTTAACGACGTTTTAATGACGTTTCTTATTGTCATGACAATAAGGTACGTCATTGCACAAAAAGTCGCTAAAACGTTAATACGTTCCTGTAATTGAATCGCAATAAGAGCTTGTGGTAAGCCCCCTGAACATAAAGAAGAAAGGAAAAATAGCTCAATTGGTCCAGCTGTACTCAAGTAACACATTTAGCGATTCCTCCCTTTATTTTTGCCTATGAAATAAATTTGTAGGAATTTGTAGTCACCATCTGACACTAGCAACATTGAAACGTACGCCATCTATTGAAATTCATCTGAATCATCATTGGTAAAGAAAATTGGGTTTTTTAGCGTTTTCGGGCAATTTTTCCAATTTTGCTCTTCATAAGAACCTTCCTTGAACTTGACGGAATATTCTCAATTTGTTCAGCCGTTCTCGCTCGGGTGAAGTCGTGACCTAGGTAATAGGGATGCATTTTTATTGTACATAATAATGTATAGATAACTCAATATGTTAATAATACACTGATATTAACTAAGCAAAAAAGTTAAATCATTATAAACTTACCCCCACAATACATCAAAATCACTGAATACTTCCACATTTTAATAATTTTTAACCTAAACCCTCAACAAACACCTTTTTTATCCGACTGTACTTTATAGGTGCGCGCGAGTTGACGACAAAAAAAATAGGTAAAATCCGAAGGTGCCAACTCGCGCGCGCTCGCGAGTTTTACGCTCGCGAGTTGACGAATGACTCGTAATATTCGGTTCGCCTCCTTCACAGATCTAATGCTCGACTCTGTAACGTTATATTACAGGCTAAGGCTCCCGATGTGGGAGCACCTTCACATTAATAAATCTCCTTCATAAAAAATCACTTCACTAACTGCCAGACAACGCACAGCCTAAACTGGTAGGTCTAGAAGCATGAAATTTTGCACAGAAGTTCCATATGTAGCGCAAGAAAGGATTTTTGAAAATCCTTAGTTACTAAAATACTGAAAAATAAATATTTTATACGCTAGCTATTCTCAATTAAAAAAAAATACATAAAAATATTGACCAGTAAGAAAACAATGAGGAGTTATTTAAAGTCGGTAATGTCGGTATCCTCCAAGATGGAGATGTGAGTATGTAGTAGAGAGAGAGGACATTCCTTTTCCTCTTCATTCGTCACACTTTGGTGGATGCCGAAGGAATAAAACTAGTATTTGAAAAGACGGAAAGAGACAACGAAAGTAAATACAGGAGAATTTGTTTTTGCTTATGGCCTCTTTTCACGCGAATATATTTAGAATTCACATCTCTACCCACGTACGATCAATAAAAATGAAATGTGACACACGATATTCCATTCAAGTTGTTATACTTACTCTCAATAAAGCTTGTTACCAAAGAATCATGTAAGAAAACTTTGACCTTCCGATATCAGAATTGCTACACAAAACCAGCCTTATCATAATGGCAATATGTTAAATGTACATTTATGTAGTGTTTCACCACCACTGGACCAAATAAGTGCTCAAACCCAGATCATCCTATGTGCTGTGTCCACCCAAGTAACGTGTCCATGACACGTGATGGTTAAACGTTAAGGGTGGAGTTCACCAATACACTAATGCCCGTTAGAGCAGTAAACGGTCTATTATTAGTACACCAAACAATCGGTTACTTCTCTAACGGTCCGTTAGTGTGTTGGTGAACATGGCCCCAAAAAAGATCATCACGTGTGTGGATGCATCAACTTCTTTTAACCTGCTCGGCGCTTGGTTGATCTTGAATTTGTGCACAAATGTCGATCAATAAAAGAGTAAAAGGTGTGGTTTTATTCATGTTTGTGTATATGCATGAGTCTGTATACCTAGAATGCGGAAGGCCTGATCTCGTTATAATCCATGTTTCAAAGAATTCTTTTCTATCGCTTGAGCAAATTTTTTGTAAAAAAAAAGTCCAATACAGTCAATACCAATAATATAACAAAAATGTTTAGAGCAGAGTTCACCAACACTCTAACTGACGGTTTTGCTGTAAACGGACTGTCACCAGTAATTCAAACAATCGGTTACAGCTCTAACGCACAGTTAGTGTGTTGGTAAACGCGCCTCTTATGGTGTCAAGAAAGTTATTGAAATAATATTTTGGTTAAATATTATTTTGTTAGTTATTTAGATATTTACAGTTCTCTATTTACAGGTGACACCGCCGAAGAAAGTTTGAACAAAAGGGACAACCATGAACTAGTATAAAGGATTCGCTGATAGATTAATTAACTGTAGATGTGTTTAAGTAACCATAGTACTTACCTACACCTAACTAGATATAAGAAAATATACTCAAATTTAATACGCTATATCGGACTTTTTTTCGTCTAAGAAGTAGGTAAGCAGTTAGAGATAAATAGATAGAGATAAATAGATAGAGCTAAATATTATTACCAAAGGGTGCGTCTATAAGAGACGAACGGCAAGCACAAACAGTTGTACGCGCTAGGCGTGAGCGTTATTTCACGTCACCGGTTACATTAACTGGTTACAAGCTAATTCTCCGAATCACTGTTTACGCGACGAACGAGTAACTGGTGATTTTTGTAACAGGTTATTTAGCTGTAGCCCGAACTACATCATAGGTATTATGTCACCAGTCACCCATAGATATCTAAAAGTAACAAATAACAATGTTTGTATTTTTGTATACAAGAAGCTAGTAGTGACGAAACCATAGGGTTACAAAATAACCAGTTACAAAAATCACTTATTAAATAACCGGTGACGCCTTTGACGTAACTGGTTACGTTACGTTTCGTGAAATTAATGTAACGATACACGTCTAGTACGCGCTAGGTGCGAGTGCGCCACAAGATCGTCTTATCTCATTCGCACTTATACTGCCCCGCTCGCAAAACGCCAGTAGGATAACGTTCTATACTAATATATTAGGTACCGAGTATCCTTGGTGTAGATATTCGGATACACGGATACACTCAACACTTATTAAGTAATGTGTGTTCTTGTTGGCTAGCATCTTGATATCACAAAGTAAACACTCCGCGAATCTTCGTGGTCCATTCTATCTCATCTGAAGGATTCAGCCAATATACTGCGACCATAAAAACGCTTTTGTGTACCAATCGATATACCTACCACAACTATGTAGTAGTATCGTATTCATCGTTATCATTACCGCCAAAAGACATCCACTGTTGGACATAGGCCTCCCCAAAGTATTCCACAACGACGGGTCCTGTACCACTTGCATCCAGCGGTGTCCCGATGGGGCAAAGGTTCTTGAGTGGCGACCACGTACCGGAAGACGCAGCGTGGGTAGGCCCCCCACAAGGTGGACTAACGACCTAGTGAACTATCGTATTATTAGAAAATAACGACGGAAATAGCGACTGTAGCCTAGCGGGTGAGCAGGTTGGGCTAACAATCAGAAGGTCCCAGGTTCGCTCCCCGGTGGGGCATACACCAATGGATGAATTTTCATCTATGTGTATAATTCACAGTTCGCTGACGGTGAGAGAAAACATCGTGAGGAAACCTACCTATCCCTCGGGATTAGGTAATAGTCAGTTCCTGTATACACGGCAACAAGGTTCACCACGTGAACCCAACGTGACACGTTGGGTTCTGACTATCTGGTGAAACGTGGGCTTTGACTTGGTTAATACCTCCACAATGTGGTGGCGTATCGCCCACTCAAGCCTCTGATTACCCCCGAACGGGGATAAAAGTCGTGACGTTACATAGAAAATGAAAATAGAGCAGTCATGCAGGCTTCTTTGCCTTGTTTAATTTAATTTTTATTCATCTCGTACATCTCTTAACGTTAACAATACAAAATGCAACTAGGTTTGTAGGTACATGACTCACTATAGGCATACACACATAGTCGCGCATTTCAACGATTGGCGGTTTTTAAAGAAATCGCATGTCATCTTTGATCACATTGACTAATAGTTGCGGATCTTTCTAATGAATCTAATCGAGTGACCGAAACAAATCTGTAATCCATTTTTACCTCGGAGCCAAAGCTTTATAAACTTCACAGGACTCATATCTCTAGGTACACGGCTCTGGCCGTGAAACTATTTCAAAAAACACTTGAAAGGTTTCCATGTAATCTTTCTTTTAGTCTGTGTTGTTTGCTGCACTGTGACGTAACGGAGGTTTGCAGTCACGTGGAAGGTGTTTTTTTATTTTTTTATTTAGTTTTCTACAGAAAACTAAAGAGATCTCTGAACGTCTGGTGGAAACCTTGGGCGACCAGAATGCTGGCACATATTTTGGTTAGCATATCAGCATTGCCATCCAACGCGGCAATGCTGCCAGCGTTCTGGGCACCCTGCCGCCTGACATCGGAGGGGGATTATTGGGCGATTTTTAATGTATAGGTTATTTTATTTCTTTTTATTTTCGACTTATTATTTTGTTGTACATATTATTATTCTTTGTTAGTTACCATGTAAATAAAGTATTCCGCCCCGAAAATCAGAAAGACATTTTGTATTTTTTTAAACTAATAATTATATTCTAGGATTACATCAGCACGATCCAAATTTTAGATGTAGGTAAATACCGTACTACACTAACTTACCCGATACGGGTCAACTAATGCACTCTCGACTGCGTCAGATCACATAGAAAAAGATTCAAAAGTATCCGCAACTCTACTAAATTACTACTCAAATATCGAACTACTATAAACGATATATCGAAACGATAACATAAAAATGAGATCCTGCTTTGTTCTATCTCCAAAATTGCTGCACTTTACACTTAATCACTTCACACACCAATCCTAATTATCACGAAGATTAGTGACGCGTGATATTTCTTTGATCGAATATCCGGTATCACGCGAGTCAGCACATGAATGCTGCTATACCTCTATCTAAAATGACGCCGGTCTCTACAAGGATTGCAAATGTGATGAAGATAACATAGAGCACCATGAGCACAACCCCGAGCCTTGGTCTTAGGACAAATTTCCCGAGGAACAATGTGATCCATAGACAGACAACCGCGACGAGCAACGAGCCGACTACGAAGTCGATCCCTGCTGAGTTGATAAGGATCGCCGTCTGGTCAGCACCCTGGGCTACCAAGGTCACTGTCCTGATGAGCCAGGGCAAGCCCAACGCGAATAGAATCGCTAGGGAATTCGCTCCTAGAGCGTTCGAGACACCAATACCTCCTTCACCTGAAACAAATATGACAGAGCCTCAATTTGGACCCGTATAATGGGTGTTTATCGATTTGTAATCGATGTAGATTCGATTTTAATTTCATTAATCGATTCTAAGGTACAATTAAGAACAAGCATTGACGCAAATCAATATCAATTATCGCTGGGTTTTACGCAAAATATAATACTTAATTATTAATTATGATAAGCAGTTCGCAATGCTAAATCGTGACTTTTTATGATGTAATTACACAAGATTGCTTCTTAGGTAGATAAGGGCTTAATCATAAGCCTTGGTCTGTCATGTATAGACGTGGCTTTCTAAATAGCGAATAAATTGAGAATAAATAACTACTTTTAGTGTAGATTCTCTGTTGGCTATTTAATAGGTACTTCCGATTAGTTAAGATAGAAGTAGATAGTAATATATTATCTACTAAGAACGAATAATATAGGTACCTAAAGCTTTCTTCTTATCACGTCAGACATGTAACTATCAGTCGTGTAATGTCGTATCTAATCGGAATCAAATTCCTAAATATAGCGCCCGAAAACCACGCGTACGCATTACTTAATGATATATTAATGTGATATATCATTATATCATAATATATGTATAGTACCTACCTACTTATTACTATAAAAATTAATGTTATTAGGTAATCATTTTTCGATTATTATGTACAGATTACATCAACCACATAAATTATTTAAAAAGTATTATAGCTTTAATTTATTATTAACAACAATTATTATTCTGACCACACTTCTCCAAAATACCTAATTATTACGAATATTTAAACATAAAGTGAATTTTAGCTTTCCTTTGGAAGTAATCAAATATCAAGAAATCAAATAGGTAAAACGCAATATTCGCACAACAGAAGAACGCAACTTAAAAATGGAAAATTTTTCGCAAAGCAGATGAAAATAAATAAAATAAAATGGCTCCAAACAGCAACTTACTTGCTTGTGAAAAATACTAAATAGCCATGTCCGGATGGCGCACATGCCGCGCGAGGCAAATGCCGAGGCAACTGACACTTTAGACAGAGAAGGGTATAAATACCCGACAATCAGTTTGACATTATCGTTCTGTCTCCTGACTATGCCAAACTAAGCGAGGCAAATGTGAGTGCTCAGGTGAGGCAGGACGCGCATTTGCCTCGCGTGAGGCGAGTCAAACTTCGTGAGGCAATTTGCTTCGCGCGGCATGTGCGACATATGGACGTGGCTAATGGTATATTTTTAAGTAAGCAAGTAAGTGTAATATTTGCTCTAAACGTACCTCTTCGTGACATGATGTAAATGGAGCACGCCTCAGGCAGACATCCGCCGAACGCCAAAAACGTCATCCCCATTACTGATTCCGGGATAAAGAAAGTGTGTCCTAAAAATAACATAAAGGTCAGTACCTACGTACTTAATTAATTTTTAAATAGCCTATGTAGTTGCCCACTGCTGGGCAAAGGCCCCCCCTTTTATCTCCACGCGTACCTGTCTTGGGCTTGTTGGGACCACTTTGAAAACGATGTCAATTAAATACTTTATACTAATATGAAAAATAATTCTCTAAATGTCCTCCGTTAAAATATTTAAATTCTTTATAGAAGCGTAGAATTAAACAATAAAACGTAGTTGTGTTTCGTCAGCCATTATCGATTTAAATAATAATAAAATTCAGAGTGTTATTATTACCCGATTTTACGGATACGTAGGCCCGCCACATACATACGGAATTTCCGTATACGGAAATTCCGTTTCGAAATATCGAATCGGGGATTCCGAACGCAATAAATCCATCCAAATGTATGGACGTATCGCGTTCGGAAACCCCGAAATTCGAAACGGAATTCCGTACGGAAATTCCGTATGTAGGTATGTGGCGGGCCTTAAGCAATTGGTAAAAAAATTTAATGTAACGTCACGACTGTTATCCCCATTCGGGGGTAGTCAGAGGCTTGAGTGGCCATACACCACCACATTGTGGAGGTATTAACCAAATCAAAGCCCACGCAATTGGTACATACCTATAACAGTCATACTCCATGAAACACAGTACGAATTGCCTCCGATCCAAACGATGCACATGAAGAAAGCGAAAGGATAGTACTTCCTGCGGGTGACCGGCGAAGGGATAGTCATACTGAGCAGGAACTTCAGAGGCCAAGTATACAACCACCACACTTTGTATAACATGGATTTCGCAACCGGATATATCCATATACTCTTCGCCGGCTTCTCTCCCGCCTCCTCCTCTGAAATATTAGATCATTACATTTGTTTATAGTATACCACGGTCAACGAGAAGCGATACGAAAATAAAGGGCTATGCACACGGGCAACTCTTGCGGCAATCTGGCAACTCGCAACTAGCTGTTTTCATATAAAACAAATGCGAAACAGTTGCGGCAATCGCGGCAACTGTTGCTGCAACTCCCAAAAAACTATTAAAAAGTTGATAGTTACGGCAACTAAGTTACTAGTTTCGGCAACTAAAGTTGCTCCGTGTGCATAGCCTCCAATATTATTATTTTAACAGTACGCTCTCTGACATGGAATTAATCATGAATTTATAAAAACGCCGCTCAAATTAATTCTATTTCGATTTTGTTAACTTCATCTCGGTCATATTTCCATTTCGTATCGTTTCCGGCCAACGGGCCGGATAGTATTACATACCTATAATTAAAAGCAAATGTTAATTGATGTTTTACATTACCTTTATCTGTTACTGCTACTTTATCTTGACTAGAGTTAACGCCGTCATTAAATCCTTTGTTATCTACACCTCCATCGACGGACTTGTCATTTTCGTTATTGACTACTGCAACTGAAAAGTTTTCTTGTAAATTAATTAATTTATACTCACCCGTATAACCAAGAATTATACGCAAAAAATAGAAATAATAACACTATCTTATAGTATAAAAACAAATCGCTATCCACATCTGTGTATTTGTCCTGTTAGTTCTTCTAAACTACGCAACTGATTTCGATGCGGTTTTCTCTATCATTTGGTGCGTCCAAATGCCTCGAATGACGTATTCTTATATATAGTAGAAAACATCCGTGCGAAGACGGATAATAGCACAATGAGAATAACCATTAAATTTCTTGCCGGCTCTTCTCAATGGAAGCGACATTACGAACCGGTGGTAGCTCTTAAATATTGTTTATAACTATTCACAAATGCTAGCTCTAGCTTACATGACTAAAGCCCGCCACATACATACGGAATTTTGCGTACGGAATTTCGTTTCGAAATATGGAATCAGGGATTCCAAATGCAGTAAATCCATCCAAAGTATGGACGTATCGCGTTCGGAAACCCCGTATCGATATTTCAAAAGGGAATTCCGTACGGAAATTCCGTAATGGCGGGCCTAAAATGTTTCTGACTTTGACTTTAATGACATTATACATACCAGTAGATGAGCTTTGGGTGCACATTTTGTCGACCATTCTGTCATACAGCGCGAATAACCTCATGCTGTTGAACATGAGGAAGAAGTACAGGACATATAAGATGCCAAGGACTAACGCCTCGTACCAGTCTATTTGGCCGTCCCACACGAATGCGACCAGAACACTAACGTTGATCATATAGACGATTACATCTCTTGTTACGGGACGCCTCTCAATGGATATTGGCTAGAAGAAAGCAATATATCCTTAAAATAAAGCAGTGATTTCGTGACCGAACGAAAACTTTGAAACCGTCTGGTTTCAAATCTTTTGGCTCTCTCACCCATCGAACGAAACTCAGCTAAACTGCTTTACGCCGATCTACTGTGAGTGTGGTACTAACCGTAATAGCAGCAAGTCCACCAATGGCGGCAACACCAAGAGCGTTGAAAATCGCAGAGCCGATGATAGTTCCAATACCCATGTCGGACTCAGTCAGGAAGGTAGAGATCACATTTACAAAGAACTCCGGACAAGAGGTAGCGACTGACATGAAGGTAGCAGCGGCGACATTCTGCGAACCAAGCACAACCATGCATAAGGTCTTTATTTAATAGTACCTACTTATACGATATTTTGCATGCCGCCTCATTAAATACTAAAGATAACGTCTACCACAAAAAGAAACATCTTTTGCTTTCTTTTTTACCTATTTAGTACGTAGACGTACGTACATTTGCATAAATTCAATTCATGTCTGTCAATTCATATCTCTACCAAGCAAGCCTATGTTACAGATAAGTACTAGTATTATGAAGAGTGTTATAGATTTAGTAGGAAACATAGTAAATTGATATATCGCGTGGGTCATTATATTTCATATTTTCTCGTGTTCCACAAATTGTGGTATTTAAATAAGTACGGTCGCCAGCACGTTTAAAGTAACATGTCCAAATAGAATGATCTTTACCTATTATTGATACCGGTAAGAAAGCTCAGTTTATGTTGGAAATTTTACCATAGACGTGCAAGTCACAAAAACAAGATATAAGGTGCTATTTACCTGCGGTATTTTCAAGTCTTCGCAAATGAGTTCAACACAGGGAATGAAGTAGTCGTTACACACAATGGCCAACAGGGTGAATGAGTAAATACCAAATATAGCATATAAAAGGAAAGCACCGCGTCGCAGCTGCTCGTCTGTAATATTGAAAATATAATATGACTAAGTACCTACCAACTAGATAGTCTAAGTACTAAACAGCTAGGCAGTGGTAATGCGTATCAGTTAACAATAAACACCAAAGTGGGGAGAGTCATAAATCTACTAGTTGAATTTAGAAAGGGTATTTATAGTATCTTAATTTAGTAACTCTAAAACTATCGGCTTTAAAGGAGAGTTGTAGAAAAAAGGGCTGTAATCGGCAGCAATATCCCTACAACAGCTTTGTGATTCGTACCTATAATTATTTATGAACACAATCTACGCATGTGTTAATTATTTCTTTACAAATATAAATCGATATAATAAGTGATTGGATGAAAGGAATATATTTATGGAAATATACCTGACATAATTTGGACATATTCAGATAGCGTGTCCATTAGTAACTGCCGCACTCAGAAACGTTAATGATTACTTGATGCGCTCTATACTATAGATTTTCTGGAAAAAAATCACTCCTAACGAGTGATTTAACCTTTAACGATTCCGAGTGCGGAGTTACTAATGGACGCGCTATCTGCTTATTTCAAAATTGCATACTATCTACTATTCCACCAAGCCAACTAGGCGGTCGGGTGGAATGCGGCTTCCCCGCACACCGCCTTTTTGTGCGGGTAACGTCACATTTGATAGGCGCCTAGTTGGCTTGGTAGATTAGTAGACTGCATATAGTCTGATTTTTAATTAGACGAAGCAAACTGACAGCTAAAAATGTCACTGTTCTATGAATTTGAACCTTATTTGTTCTATTTATATTGAAAAGTGACATTAGCACCTGTCAGTTTACTTCGTCTAATAAAAAATCAGACTATAGGTACTACGTATTTTTTTTTTTTATGCACCTCAAAATAAAATATGCTTACCATCAAACAATCCATCAGGGAAACTCTCAATGGAGTCTCTAGCGAAACACTCCACTTCGCGCACGATGTTATCAAACACTTGCAGCCTGGTCCTCAGCCACGGGGTCCAGTGCCAGGCCTCGGACTCCTCCTCCAGCTTCCTTATCAACTCCTCCTTCATATACACAACTCTGCCATTTCGCTCGATCGGAAGCACCAGCAGTGATTCGTCAGTTGCATCTGCAATAGTTCACTAATTAGTAATAGCAATGCATTTTGTGTATCTGCACAAAAGGTTTATATGACTTTGAAGTTGATGGTTGCCTCTGCCTTTTCCATTGCCCTCATTCTGTACTCTTTGGATGAACACAGAACATGGATAAGATATTGAATAGAAGAATGATCTGTACAGAGGATATTGTCAGATTTCATAGTACAATTTGCTTCGTTATTCCTAATGCGTACCGCTAAGGAATGGAATTCGCTCCTATCGTCTGTGCTTACGAAAAGGTATAACTTGGGTCTCTTCCAAAGAGTAAACAGCTATATGCTGTAGTCAGCCACAGCCTCATCGTCACTCCATCGGTTGATTTGGGGTTCAATCGCTGACCAGGGGGCTTACCACGACCTCTTATCGCGATTCAATTATAGGAACGTTTTAATGACGTGACAATGACGTTTCTTATTGTCATGACAATAAGGTACGTCATTGCACAAAAAGTCGCTGAAACGTTAAAACGATCCTGTAATTGAATCGCAATAAGAGTTCGTGGTAAGCCTTCAGTGCATGATAAAAAAACCCTCAGCGTATGTGATGTCAGATAAAATACAATTCTGATTTCAAATTTAATATTTAAAAAATAGAACCTTGCACACGCGGTACCCTAATGTTTGAAATACTCAACTAACCACAAGACAGGTTCCAAGCGCTTAATTGCATCACAGAGTACTTGAATTGTATAAACTAATACATGGTGCGAGCAACACTGTCGATATATTTTCCTATTACCCACCTCATATCTAATCCCGAGGGAAATCGATTTCATTGTGGATATCAAGCACATGATAATGCGTTTGGACGAGCTAATCGATTTTGTAGGTAAGTATTCAGACATTTTAAGCTGAGTCTATTTTTATCGTGTTTGATAATACATAATTTGAATACTTTTATTATCATATAGTATATCAATCTTACTGGAATCCTCGAAGGCGGCGGCGCGTGAGCAAGTGACCAGCAGTAGCGCGCCGGCGAGCAGAGCAGCACGCGTGATCTTCACCGTCATCCTGTCTCAAGCGATCGTTCCAAACTTCTGGAACTAAACATATTACATAAGCAACCATATAAAAGAACATCATGACCATCATGAGAACCTATCAAACAGAGAGTTTAAAAAAATCGTGACAGATGGGGATCACGCGGGAAAAATACAGTTCCTGAGATGAAATCTGTTCATAGTATGAGAAGGTAGAGTTTTTCATAAAGTATACCTACGCTAAACACTATTTTCCTTTATAATGACAGATACTCTATTTTCCTTTATAATTATAGATACATTGATAGATACTATAAAATGTGAGCTATCGGGTAACAAAACCGCATATTAAAACCGCTAAGAAATTTTCAATTTATATTATTTTAGTTCACCGTAGTTTTATATTATTTTAGTTCACCGTAGTAGCTTCATAGTTGTCCACATATTCTAGCTCCAAGCTGGAAAATGAGTTTATTTCAGACTATGAATTCCGTAGCAACAACGCTGCAGACGGTACGCAATATCAATAATTTATGGGCTAAACACCGCGCACGATCGCACCACGCGTGATTGCTTTGATCGCTCTCATTGTGGCGTGTATTGAGAATGCTTCCTAGATGGAATTTCTACATGTCTTAGACCCCGAATCGATCTAAATTCTAATAGCGCTAGCATCTCATGTTTGTTTTGTGCTTTAAAATATGAGTATTGGTAATAGGTATTGTCCATAATTACTTATTCTTTTTAGTTGCTTATCAGCGAGAGCGTGTGAGGGATTACCCTTTAATAATTTTCGTTATAGGTATTTTATTTATAAAGGCAAAGATAACGAAATCGTTATAAAATTTAACGAATTTTATCAATATATCTAAAAGGAATAATTGCGCCGTTAGTGTGGTATTTTTTATATATTTGGATCTAGGTTACTCTTTCATAGCGATCTAACGACGACCTGTAGCATATTTACCTATAGATGGGGAGCCGCAGAAGGGTTTTCTGGATTTACTCCAGCGCGTCAGATTAAGATAAGGGAGATACCTTACATATTGATAAGAACGTCCAACCAGTATGAGCCCTTAATATTGGTGGGTACGCTAAGGGGAACCAATAACAAAATAGACCATCTTTATATACTCGAACTCGTCAGATTAAGATAAGGGGGATTCATTACTAGCTAAGAAGTGTCAAAAGTGTAAATTTTGCTAATTTGATCGTCAGTTTAAGAAATGGGAGCATCTGTAAGTTTCACTGAACACCCTGTCTGAAAATCTGACACAATCGAGTATTTTTTTTTTTTTTAATTTATCATGTTGGAGCATGAAAAATATCAATATCTGACACGCTTGAGTTTTTCCATGTCATTGCTTTTTTTTACAATTTTGACATTATCATGTAGACGCTTCCCCCACCGCTGAAAGTGGAAACATCTAGAACCATTTATTCTTCCTATCATCTAATCCAATCTACCGAATCTAATAGGTTTGGGCGACGCTGGAGTAAATCAACAGTTTGCATCATGCGCTCCCGGTCCACTACTAGCGTAAAAGTATTTTTCATTACTCACCTAACAAATTAGGTATTTAGCTAGTTAGTTTTCGCCACATGGCACATACTATATGGCCTTACATATGGCTGCAATCGAGTCACCACACATCAGAAATTAGGTTCCTACCTTGGTTCCAAAACAACAATAATATACAACTATAATGTTGTCTACAATCCGATTATAATTTGAGAATTTAACTTTACCAACATCGATTTCCACACAATCTTCATTTAATTTAGCACTTCACATAATTTCTGAATTAAACTAGCAATACTTTAGTCAAATCTGCAGCAACAGGATGTTATTGCAGAAACAGATACTCCATGGCACACAATCGCAAAGACATAACTCTACATTTATTTATGCTGCAGTAAAACGCAGCCGACGGCCTATTTACTGCCGCCTTTATCTTAAGATAGGTACCGTAGAAATTGCTTCACAATGATTTACTAATTATTTATCAACGTAATGATAAAAAAAAATGATCGCAGTTAATATATACTGTCTTACTTACTTTAGATCGGCTGATGTCAACGGCTGGCGGGTGCAATATGATATTTGTAGTAATTAATAAAACATACTATTATTTATATACTCTGCTACGATAGCCACCACAATAGTCAAGGATCCCGACCACGACACTGAAAGAAAGATATCAATGCCAGGGGTTTTTAAGTAGATAATCTTAATTGATAAGAGCTCCTTTGTAGCGATTAGATGAATGTAATTATAATATTGGTGCACGTTAGTGATATAGGTACGTGATAGATTATATACTTACTATGTTTGTAGATACATGATCTGGTGTTGGGGCGGTGCCACTCCACGGTGTTAACAAACCCATGAAGAAATATCCTCCAGGCTATAGAGCCGTGACATATACAGTTCACTTAGGGCCACCGCAGACTTGCTACTTTTCATCGGCGATCAGCGATTTTGTGATTGCATCGCGTTTTGGTGACTCTCTGCGGTCGGACGCATCGACTGCTCCGATGCTAAAAGCGACTAAATCGCCGATCGCCGATGCAAAAAGTAGCAAGTCTGCGGTGTCCCTCATCTGTTTGTTATTTAATTAGGTATAGAGGCAATAAGTGCTTTTGTAGGATCTCTCTTTGAAAGACTAGGTTTTGTAAACTAGCCACCAAATTAATAGAGTTATTTAGCCATTGAATTCTTTGACGTTAAATAAATATTTTTAAATTTATAAGCACATATTTTTTATTTTTAACCTACAGGAGGTCCGATAGTCTAGACTTATAATTTAATTATAGTTTGTGATCGTATTTACTCAGACATAAAACAGTCATTTTATAGCGATGCTATAGAATTCCTTTTACAACCACATAAAAACAACGAGAAAATCTTATTCATAAAATAAAGATTACTATTTTCACCCTATTTCAATTCTTTTTAGGGTTCCGTACCCAAAGGGTGCCAACGGGACCCTATTACTACGCCTACGCTGTCCGTCTGTCTGTCTGTCCGTTTGTCAGCGGGCTGTATCTCACGAATCGTAATAGGGACTTGAAATTTCCACAGAATGTGTATTTCTGTTGCCGCTACAAAAACAAATACTAAAAATCAAATAAAATTAAAAATAAAGGGGGGTCCCCATACACGGAACTTAATATTTTTGACGTTATTATTTTACGGAACCCTTCATGTGCGAGTCCGACACGCACTTGGCGGTTTTTTTTTTGTCAGCTCAGTTAATGGTGTATATCTATTACCTACACGAGTACGCGGCAACGAAATAAATGGTAAGTGCAATAAAAACGTTGTAGTTGGAAATGTTCCAATTTCAATAAATATTTTTTACCATTTAATTCTACCTTTGCCCGATACTCATTTATACGGTAGGTACCCAACCCAAGTATGATTTATAATTACACCTTGTAAACGAAAAAGGATTCAAAATAGGTACCTACATATCTATAAATAAAACGAAAGAATGCAATAATAGACAATTGTATTTCCATCATGAATAGCTACGTCCAGAAGTGTCACATGCCGCGCGAGGAAAATTTTCCTCGCCAAGTTTGACTTGCCTCACGTGAGGCAAATGCGCGCCCTGCCTCACCTGAGCACTCACATTTGCCTCGCCTAGTTTGGCAGTCGTGAGACAGAACGATGTCAAACGTGTCAAACTGATTGATCGGGTATACCTTTCCCTGTCTAGAGTGTCAGTTGCCTCGCCATTTGCCTCGCGCGGCATGCGACTGAGCCAAACGTCGTGCTTCGCGAGGCATGTGGGTGAGCAGCCTCGCGCGGCATGTGCATGTTGTAGACACGTCTAATAACGAATACACAAATAGGTAGTTTTAGGTACTAAACTAAGCAACATGTAGTATTTAGAATTGCAATGTTCATAAGAAGACAAAATACTAACTAATAAATATACCTACTTGCGCATACCATAATATTGTGCGGGTATAAACACGGTAGTTTATTTAATATTAATAGTAGAGGTCGTGGTAGCTCAGTGGAAGAACAGCTTTTGTCCCGAACTTTGTGGGTTCAATTCCCGGCAGCAGAGTGCACTAAAGGTCTTTTCTCACGCAAAAATGTATGTGCACATATCACACTCCCAAAACAGAAGCACTCGTGGCGGTAAACACCAGGGCATTGAGTCTCTTAACCATTGTCCATTGCAAAACCACTGGTATCTAATAACATATTTATAAAGTCTTGGCAGTCGTCACGTTGTCGGCCAGAGATGACAACACATGTCGACCGCCAAGAATTTACGAAGACGATATTAAAGACCAGTGGTTTCACACTGGACAATGGTTAAGAGACTCGAGGTCCTGAATGGGTGCTAGTGACATAAACAACTGAGCGCTCCCTGTCACGCTTCAGAGGCCCGAGACCCATGCCGGAGGCGTTCGGGTGGCCTGAAAACTCCAACACCATTGTTGGCGACATACGAACAGATGTGTCCATATGGCGCGCATGCCTCACCCGAGCACTCATATTATGACATTACGTCTATGCGTTCCGACGTCAAAAGTGAGTGCTCGCGCGAGGCATGCGCCTGATGAAGACGCCGCCAACGAATATTAATATTTACCGTATCCATAATAGTATGCATCTTTATATTGTAAGTTTTTCGGTTGCAATACACGAGGCACCGTGTTCCCAGTCCACGAGCTTGTTCGGTGTTCTTGCACGTTTATTTTATTGTGTCCGATATGATTAGTTGTCTTGAAGCAGTCGTAAGCCACTCGGACCGTGAAGAACAACAGCAGGTCGAAGCCAGCTATGAGAGTGAACCCTAGCATCAAGCTAAGAAGGCCGCCGAATGCCGCTGAAATGAATTGCACATGGTATAATTGGACCGGGAGCCCATCGTGCTAATTGTGGATTTACTCCGGCGTCGCCCAAACCAATTAGATTCGGTAGATTAGAGGGAGAAAGAATACATTGTTCTAGATGTTACCACTTTCAGCGGTGGGGGACTGTCTACATGATTATTTTTTAAAATTGTAAAAAAAAGCATTGAAATGGAAATACTGAAGCGTATCAGATATTGATACTTTTCATGCTCCAACATGAATAACTGAAAAAAAAAATACTCGAGCGCGTCAGATTTTGTAAGCATCTATAGGCTACGGTAACTGCTTAACATCAGGCGAGCCGTAAGTTTTTTTGCCACCGCAGTCCTATAAAAAAAATCTCCCATATCTTAATCTGACGCGCTCGAGTAAATCCAGGAATCCCTTCTACGGCTCCCCATCTAAATAATATGCTATCTCATGACAGCGAGGTCACGTGATTGGCTCAAGTCTACGTCATCAGGCTTTTTATTTATGTATGAATTTTGGACAAAACTGATCCTGGCGTGGTCTGGGGCTACCTTGGAAAGACAATAGCTGTTATAGCAACATTATTATGCTTACCATGGAATAGCAATTCCATCATGTATTTTGACAAAGAATTTGGAAGTAATTAATACAAGAACATTTTCTAATTCCATTTCTATACTATCTTTTGTGATTATCTAAAATTATATCTGATTATGTCCCATTTAAAATTCTTAATATCATCATGGGTAGGTATGTATAGGTACAAATTAAATTTAGTTTGACTTCTGATTTTTTCATATCTTCAAATCGATGCCTACGAAATTATAAACATGTATTTACCAAGTAATATACATATAGGTATATAAATCAATGCACGTACAACACCAACCACTATTACTATTTCCCAATCGATTTAAAATTAAATAGAGTTGTAATGTTCTCATGAAGCTTGTCGTCACATAAATCTATCATCACCCAGTGGATACTCACCTAAAATATTTTGCCAATTCAAATAAACATCGCGTCTATACCTGGTAGATACCAGGTCGTTAAAGAACACATTCAATAAAGAGTGATTCTTCAAACTGACGTCATCACTGAAAAAATTAGTAGGTACTTATTGATTAGTAGGTACTGGCTCAAATAATAGGGCTGTAGCAAGTCAAACTCGAAAACGGTGAAACGGAATTCCCGGTTCCAGCCGTACAATTATCGGAGAACATAAAAAAAGATTCCCACGAATTAAGGACCTCCTCCTTTTTTTGAAGTCGGTTAAAAAAGAACTAGTTACGATACCCTAGTCAAAACTGATTGCTCGGGCGTATTGTTTAGAACATTTGGACGCGTGTAGTGACATCGGCGATTTTAAAATCCAAACATAAAAAAACCGGCCAAGTGCGTGTCGGACTCGCACATAAAGGGTTCCGTAGAATAAAAACGTCAAAAATATCAAGTTTCTTATACAGGGACCCCCCTTAATTTTTAAGATTTATTTAATTTTTAGTATTTTTTGTTGTAGCGGCAACAGAGATACACATTCTGTGAAAATTTCAACTCTCTACCTATTACGGTTTGTGAGATACAGCCTGCTGATAGACGGACAGACCGACGGACAGACAGACGGACAGTGTAGGCTTAGTAATAGGGTCCCGTTGGCACCCTTTGGGTACGAAACCCTAAAAATGATATGAGAATATGAAATAAAATAAGTGCTCGGGCGAGGTAGGTACGCGAGGCATCTGGACGCACCAATTTACTAATAGACAGAAGACATTAACCCATTTTTTATAAATAAAATAAATAAAAATAAACAAATACACAGAGCCGTCAACAAAGTCCTCAAACCGATAGATAAGAAAGAACGCACTGTAAGAAAATCTCGAGTGCACTTTCTATTAGGTACTTAACAGGAAAATACGCCAGCATCGCGTGTTTATGTAGTAGCCGGGAGTTCGAAAATATAATCACGGCTTCGGATGAACGACTGATTTATAAGATCTTGCTAGATATCTTTCACTGTTTCAAGTGGGTGAAAATAAAACTCCGGAAACAGTACCAAACCTACAATAAACAGTTATCTACTTCCAAATGTTGAATGAATCATTTATTTTTATTATATAATTATGTTGCATGCTGTGTTTACCTATAAGTAGTTGTGCATTAGACTTAAGAACAAAAATATTTTGTATTTTATACTCGTAAGAATGCAACAACTGTTGGTGAACCTTATTAAACAAAATAAAAATAAAAATAAAATAAAATGTTACTGTTATCACGATGGCCCAGTGCAAGTTAGTAAAGTTTACACGTCTTTCTAAAGACGGGGTAGTACCACCCTCTCACAGAAGATCGGCGTATAGTAGCTAGCCAGCGTTTCGTACTATGAGTGAGAGAGCCGGAAATCCAAACCCACCCTTCCCCTCCCTCTCTCCCACTCCCCTTCAGGTTGGCAACGTGCATGTGATGCCTTTGGTATTGCGAGCATCTATAGACTACCGGTGGTACTTCGCATGTTTGCCATCATATCACATTTTAAAAAATCATTGGAAAGATTATTCGCACATGAAGTTCAAAAATCCCAGGTGTGGGCCGTGTTTTTATTTATCTTGGTAGTTATTTATTTGTGTACTTAGATCAGTAGATACCTATCATTAGATCTCGATATATTCATATTAGAAGAAGTTCCTAGATCGACATTGCGTATTGCGATAAATTTGATACCAGCTGATCGAATAACTACTTTTCATGTCTATAAATAAATTTTCACGAATGACACTGATATGTACGGATTATGATTATACCAACGCGCTGACGTTGTTTACCTAATTGGCACCGAGGAAACAAATAATAAAAAGAGAACAAAACTAAAAAAAAAATGTTAACTGATTATCTAAAAACCAATAGACAAATATACCTATATAATATGAAAGATATTTAAGATTTGGTCTCCACGAAATAGTGGAGCGGGTCTAGCTGAGACCAATGGGTGCGTCTAAAATTGGCGAGCAGCGCGCCCGAGCAATGGCTGCGTCTACATCAAGCGCATGCCGCACCCGAGCACTTAAGTTATGACATTATATCTATGCGTTTCAACGCCAACAATGAGTGCCCGCGCGAGGCATGCGAAGCATCTAAACGCACCAAATCATTAATCTAGGTAAAACCTGTATATTTCAGTCATTAGTCCGTAGGTAACTATGTCGGTAAGGGCCTCCGCCGACTTGCTACTTTTAGCATCGGCGACCGGCGATTTTGTGACGTATCGATGCTGCGTCGCGTTTCTTCGAGCGCGAACGAGCGAGACGCAGCATCAAAATCGCCGATCGCCGATGCTAAAAGTAGCAAGTCTGCGGAGGCCCTAAGTATGTAGTCTGGAGGTAAGTATTGTATGTACATACATACTAAGTAAATAGGCAGGCTCATAATTTTAAGAGAAAATGACCCGAATTTTATTTATAATAGTACCTATCATAGAAGGATTTATCTTTTAACTCACTGAATAGTATAAGCTTAATATTAAGTTGATACTTACAAAAGCGGTAGATTATCTACATATTTTTTATCAGCCAGTTTACCTAAAGCGACTTCTAATGGGTAATCATAGTGCTCACATTCCGGTAAGCAGTTACTTTCAGTCACAATTTGACTAGAATTACGTATCTGGTACTCGTCATTTCCTAAAAGTAAATGTTTTATAGTAGGTATAACTAAACAACAAAATAGGTATAACTAACAAAAAAATAGAGTAGTACCTACAGTAGCGGCATTTTACGATGGCCGGTTTGACATGTGCGGGGAGGAAGAAAATGAACCTTATTATAACGGAACGAGACTGGCCGTTAAAAAAAATAAGAATGTCAAAAAATTAATGCGAAAATGAATTTTATTCCGTTATAATAAGGTTCATCCTTTCCCCCTCCCACATGTCAAATCGACCATCATAACGTGCCGCAGGTATAGGTACTTAACACAGAGTAAAGACTAACGAAAGAGGTGCCCTTATTAGATATAATATGTATGAAAAAAAACGTGATCATTGTTTTTTTATTTTCATTGTTCTATCTACCGGTAAATAGTTGACCTACTCGCTTCGTTTTATATCGATGTAAGTACTAGGCCGACCACTCGGCCGAGTTGCTTAGGGCCAATCCCCTTAGTAATTGGTCCATGGTACTTAATAAATAAAGGTTACACAGGCAAATTGCAAGATGCAGATATATAAATTTAAATTATGGAGGTATGTAGCGTCAGTACTTACTTAAAGCGTCGTCTATGCAATTTAAATCCTTGAAATTGCATTTTCGATAAATTCCTGCAACAACCATAGTTAACAATGATTTAGTATGAGTTTATAATGATTAGCCATGAAAAACTTATTTAAAAAATGGTATTGGTTATGGTTGGTGATATTGCACAAGATAGTCTATAGAGTAAGATCCTGCTACTTAGTTAAATCTTAGATTGTAGAACCTGACTTATTATTGAATTTAACTTGTCTAAAGCGGCGTTTTAGTGGGCTAGGATAATGTTATGCCGTGACCCAAACTGCTGTTGCAGATGCTCTTGCACAGCAAAACTCACAGCCGACGCACTATAAAAAACCGGCCAAGTGCGTGTCGGACTCGCACATACAGGGTTCCGTACTAAAATGAAGGTATTAGATATTGCTTTGGTACCTGCATGAGATACAGCCTGGTGACAGACGGACAGACAGACAGACAGACGGACGGACAGCGGAGTCTTAGTAATAGGGTCCCGTTTTACCCTTTGGGTACGGAACCCTAAAAATAACAAACTGAATTCACATTTACGTCAAGAAGGAATTTTCTATAAGATAGGTAGGTACTATTTTTTTAATAAAAAATGGGCTTGCTCTTGACCTCAATCTTGCAGCAGAGGCAAAGATGAGGTCAACGCTAGAGCGAGCACACCCAGAAGATACCTATTCACCCCCTACTTTAGCAGAGATTTGAGTTGTACGGCTGTAAACTGATACCTAAATGCCCCATAAAAACTTAAAACGATTACCTTTCATAGGAAAGAATAGCGGTATACAATGACACATTTCCAGCAGCAACTGTACTTTTTCGTAGGCCATGCAATTATGGAAGGAGTACTGGCGAAACACACCGAGCGGCCACTGTAGACAGGGAAAGTATGCTAATCAACATTACTGACTCATGTCCGTACAGTAGATTGTTTATATATTCTGAATGAAAGAGGCAATGCTTCACTATCTGTCACCCAGTGCCAGTGACTACTTCATCATCATAATTTCAGCCAAAAGACGTCCACTGTTGGAAATAGACCGCCCCCAAGGTTTTCCACAACGACCGGTCCTTTGCCACTTGCATCCAGCGGTTACCCGCGACCTTCACTAGGTCGTCGGTCCACCTTGTGGGGTTGCCTACCCACGCTGCGTCTTCCAGTACGTGGTCGCCACTCAAGAACCTCTCTGCCCCATCGGCCATCAGTTCTTCGGGCTCTGTGCCCCGGCCACTGCCACTTCAGCCTAGGTACTAATTCGCAGGGCTATGTCGATGACCTTGTTACTACTTACCTATTACTATTATCATGTGAACACGCCGTAACCATTTACATAGCATATTATTTTAGTCCATCACACAAATTCTATTGGCGTCATCGATACACGTGTACCGACTGTGTAGATACGTACATGTCGCAGTGAAATCATGAACGAATTAGATTAGAACTTATGACAGTTTCCTAAACAAATCTTGTAATTAGTGTTATTATTGTAATTTCCCAAGATTTGTTTAGTTAGTAGGTAGTTTAGATTTGTTGTCTAACAAAATAAAATTTCGAAATGAAAAAACGTGTTTATTTGCTTGGCAGTGAGTGAAGACGCAGCGTGGGTAGGCCCACCACAAGATGGACTGACGACCTAGTGAAGGTCGCGGGAAACCGCTGGATGTAAGTGGCACAGGACCGGTCGTTGTGGAAAACCTTGGGGGAGGCCTATGTCCAACAGTGGACGTCTTTTGGCTGAAATGATGATGATGATGATGAGAGAAGCGAGCTAAAGAATTTAGAATATGGTTCAATAGTCGATCCAACCAATATTCCCTTCACTCCCTAAAATGGTCACGAATGGCTTAAAATGTGTGACCATTTTACAAACATTTTGCGGAATTGCTAAGGATTCTGCTAGAAAATCAGAAAAAATATTTGCTTTTGCTGAATTGCTATGTGGTCTTTTTAGTCCCGCAGGTATGTTTTTAAACCTTAAGTTTTTTCTACTGATTTGATCAAATCACTAGTATTTTTAGGAAATAAAAAATATCGGTTTTCATTTGATTATACATATTTGTACTACGTGATTTGCGAATTCCTGATTGAATGATATCTCAACAGCATTATGAAATGTAATAATGTAGATATGAATACCATTCCGGTAGGTAATTAATGCTGTGTGACATTGAAGCTAGGCTTTTGGTCGATTATTTGCGAGATACGCAAATTGCCGCTAATTGTATGTTGCTTGTGCGTCATTGGCGATCTATTAGTATTTAAAAATAAAAATAATCACTCTTACTGAATAGTATCTCAAAATGAGATAAGACCATTAATAAAATGTAATAAGTATGCTATCTAAAATGGAGCGATACAATTTATTAAATATTTTATAAAAAAAAACAACTACAAAACTTTTGCAGCCAATGCTGAATTTTTTAATAAGTATTTTTTTCGTGGGTACAAATATTTTAAACTTTTTAGTGGGATTTAATATAACTTGACCTCCATAAAATTTTCTAAATGCTAACCTATATTCACAAAATAAAAACGCATCCAAAAAAGTCGGTAGGTACCTATTGAGAACACCTGTTTTTGATATGATAAATTATTATTTACCGCCCTAGATTTCACGCTTCTTCTGACCGAGTTGTATACAGGAAATACGTTCCAAGAGACGATAATACCCTTACCTCATTGTTGTAATAACAGTGCCTCTGTTTAGGTTCAAAGTTCTTAATGCCCTCAGTCGCGTAGGTCCTCTCCGGCGCCAAGGCTATTAGCACTTCGGTCGACGGATTCACCATACGCACGGGCGAGTCCAGGTCAGGAATGTTATATGCACTGTCTATCATTACCTGTACAAAAAGTTAAGCATTGAAAAAATAATGGCATTCAAATTAATTATACTAAATCCAATAGGTATTAGTTCATCATCCCCATTGGTAGGTTTAATAAACTGTCGCCATATACACCGTAACATTATCTATAGCTACCACGACCAACGAAAAGCGATACGAAATTATAACAGTAGGTAGTTTTTCAATTTCAATGTTATAAATTCGTATTTCATTCTGTATTAGAAAGCGTCAAAAGTATTATACTGAAGGCGAAACGTTACAAACAATAAATTATTGTAATAATCTACTTATGAATTTTCGTATCGCTTTTCTTTGGCCATGGTGTAGATTGTTACTACATCGTACCTACCCCAAAACCTATTTTGAGCAAAATCTTACAAAAACTGTATGGAATTCCCAAAAAATGCATACCGGATTTTACTACATATCTATCATTAATACCTGCGTGTATTATTAATTTATCTAGATCGATTTAAATAATACATGGAGCTTATGCATTTTATCACTGACTGCCTTAATCTAAGCCTGCGTTATATTATTCGATTCATCACACTTCCATTATCTTGATGTATAATTTCAACAGCCTTACTCCTTAGTGATTGGGGACTCCAGCATGGGTTGCAGACCAAAAACGCGAACCCCATGGATAGCGCAATGCTCATGGCGATATGATTGTGTTCTTACCTATGTACCTATCTTCCCATTTATCTTTTTATCGCACATTTTTGGAAGATCGAACCATGGACATTATAATTATCTATTTATCATAACCCACGCCGTAGTCGAGTCTCAGTCGAGTTCGCGTTTTCCATCCGGTGGCAGAATTAAGGTAAAAAATGTATAATCGTCAATATGACTAATTTAATAAATTATTTTACTTTAGACTTTTCAAGCAGACAGCTGCTAACTAGGCGATAACAAATTTTCTATGACGAATTCACGAAGTTAATGTAATGACTAAATTTGCAGACTTGCATATGAATACTCAAAGGCTACTCAGTTCTTTACCTAAGTCCCACTTAGCAGTTTAAGACGACATCTGCTATTTTTGTATGGCACATCAAAGTTAAGCAGCTCTCAAATTTAAGTACCAATTCGGCGTTTTGGGCCTAATGTCATACCAATGCTCCTTGGGAGGCGACAGTGGCGCTGTAATAGTCGTCGGGGTCTGTGTGCAGGAGCACTGTCAGCGCAGTCTGGTAGCCGCAGGAGGCGACCCGCCGAGGCGTTGGTACATCCAAGGCCTTATTATTTCCGAATGACAAGCTAAAATTTGAATAATAATTTATTTTCCAATAATATTCAACTACCACTAGTACCACTAGAACTTATCCAAATCATGATCATCCTTAATTAAGCTAACTCAGTGGTCAAATTTGAACTGAGTGATAGTATTTAGTCGTATTAGAATATGTAGTGGCCGCTACACTCGCTATTGCCGTGATAGATGGCGCTCAATAAGATTAACGATTCTCGGTACAAGTCTAAAACGCGCAAGAAAAGTTTACAACCAGCTAGCATTATGGAGCATACCCAGTCATTATGGAGTGAATAAGGAACGTTAGAATTAGGTACAATGTTTAAGTATCCATACACAGCAAGCACTACAACTTTCTATTTCCCAGTCCAATACCCAGAGGCAGACCCAAAACAAGATGGAAACTGTAGTGCTAAAGGACAAAGAGTGTCAGGTATCCGAAGACGATGTTGAGGATAGAGCGAAGTGGAAGAGAAAGACTAGGAAGGGTGACCTCACCACCATGTGGGAAACATAGTCAGGAAGAAAAAGAGAGGAATATATCTAAAATAGAAAGCCAGTGGAGATTGGGGGAGAGCCATAAAATACAATAAATATAACCTTTTTGCAAAGAAATCATAGTCGTAAAACATTGTATATTAGCAAACAATTTAAACATTTTGCTAGAGTAGGTTCACCAAAACACCCATATCTCATTCATAGAGCACCTGTATGATAAGATGTACCAAAATAGCAGTATAACCAATACCAGACAAGACCGCCGTTTAATAAATCATTCTCAACGCAAATTCTTCCTCATACCTACCGTACGCTGTTTATATACACTAAATACAAATATGTTATTATATGTAGACGCTATTTTATAGCTATTGGAGGTACGTGGAAAATGTAAAGAAATTTTCAGACTAACCACCCATCTAATCTATACCTAATATTATAAATGCGAAAGTAACTCTGTCCGTCTGTCTGTTACGATTTTACAACTAAACTGGTAAACCAATTTTGAAGAATTTTGGTATGGAGATAGACAGGACCTTGGAGCAGGACATAGGCTAATTTTTATCCCGGAAGAATGTCAGGTCCTCGTGGGATTTTAAAGTAACGCGGATGAAGTCGCGGACAGAAGCTAGTTTTCTTTTTCGTCTACCTGGGTCGTCCCACTGCTGGGCAAAGGTCTCCCTTTCCTTCCTCCACTACTCCCTGTTTATGGAAATAATGGACTAATCCTTCAAGTAGTAGTCTAACTCATCCCGACATCTACTTCTGGGCCTGCAGCGATGCCGTTTGGCTAGTCATGGGATCCAATCGGTCATCATTTTAGCCCAATAGGTGTTTGGCATGCGGCAGATATGGCCAGCCCAGTTCCCTTTGAACTTGGTGGCTTTGTGGGAGATATCTGTAGAAGCTAGTAAGTAATAATTATATTTTGTATTTAATTTAAGCGAAGGCGTCAGCCTATCTTATAGGTAAGTGATAAGTCTATGACTGATAGTGTTCTTACGGTTCCTTCTCAGAGTCATCGACTGCATAATAATTGAAGGTACAACACTGCCCTAGCAACGTAAATATTGGCTTGAACAGCTCATCGCACGGGTACACGGTGTTCTTCCACATGCATCGCTGCACTAAATTAGAGCATTGCGAAGCTGGAGATAGCTGGAACAATAACAAACACTGCAACATGGGGTTCTTGAAAGGACATATTTACAGGGTCGACAAGGCTGGGATCAGGGGGGTTACTCCGAAATACGTCGCTGACGGATCGTCCGAAGTACGGATTCGATTTACGATCAAAACAATGTCAAATCGTAGAGAAAAACGAAAGAAGAAATGTCAAATCACGACAATCCGTCAGCCGAAACGTTAGGTTCGTATTTCGGAGTAGGCCAGCAGGTCAAGAAACTGGCAGTTATCCTCGTTCGCAGGATTTGTTTCGTGGACTTACGTTTTACACACGTAAAAAATATACGAGAATTCAGTATTTCTCTGTATCTCGTAGTTACGAGAACTACCTCATCTCATCTGGCAACCCTAATAGGTACCTAATCATGGAATGATTACGACAGCTGAAGTAAGTACCTTAGGTTAGTTTCACCATTTCTAACTGAATGTTAATTGGTACTTAAGCAATTGAAATGTTTAGTGATTTATGACAGTTATTTAAATTTTATAATAAAAGTAAAGTACTTGATCGCCAATATAATATTTATCTTGATAAAATATTCAGTCACGAAGGTTTGAGATTACGGATATGATAAGTAACCCAGGTCACGTCTCAGGCCTATAAATACCTACCTGTAACTGTAATAATGATAATATTAACACTTTTTAATTTCCCCACTCCTGGCCACGATCGTCACGAGCCTGCCCTCAATGAGAGTGGGATTCAGACTCCACGCTGCCACCACTAGCCTAGTGCGGGTTGGTACTGTTTAATATTTTATTATACGTAGCTAACGTCCGGAAAACATTATTTCACCTGACGAGACTTGCCGGCTTACGCTTGTTCGTTGCAAAGACAAAGCTGTCTGCTACAAACCGCTCCTGGCTTAAAACGTGTCATAGAATGCGAATGAATGTGTGTGTACATAGAATGTGATAAGTACTTATCTAAAAAAACTCACTTGGGCAAACACATCCTCAATAGACTTGTTGTTAAGGTCCAATATTGTCTGCAACTGATAGAGCGCCGCTTTCTGCTCCGGTGTGGGCCGGAACGTCGAGAAAAGCAGCGGAATACGCTTTAGGGTTTTAAAAACAAAGTCTTCTGTCATGTTCTTCGGTATATTCCTAAAAATATCATGTCGATTGTCGATTGGTGCTATTGAGGTAATTGGAAATACGCAAAGATAACAAAATGCTAGAATAGGGAGAAAGTGATTGTCCAAATAGTTAATAGTTCCTACTAATTAGGATAATAGGTAATTACTACTACTAGTTAGGTAATAGGTCCTACTAAACGGAGTCCATAGACACAGTACGACTCATTCGCTCGCGAAAAATAACGTTGAAAACATCTTCGGGTGAATAATAACTTCTTATTTATTTAATAAGTGAATTGTCGATTGCGAGAGCGATAACAGATATGAGAACTTCGCTGCATGCGTGTTGCGGTGAGCACAAGTTTTGTGATTGCGATGTTAGAAGTATCATATCTGATAAATATAAGGAAATACGGCAAAATAAATTGCCTCAAGGGAACTGCGTAATGGTACCACGGTAAACAAACGATCAGGAAGTAGATGCATTGTCAGTAGGTAAGTAGGTACCTTACTTGTTAAAACAGCCGTTGGCCACCATCTAAATGGGAACATAATTGCTCTAAAATCCAACTGGACCCATTAATAGAACCATAAACAGTGGCATTTTTTTCATCATCATTTCCACAACGACCGGTCCCGTGTCACTTGTGTCCAGCGGTTTCCCGCGACCGCCACTAGGTCGTTGGTCCACCTTGTGGGAGGCCTACCTACGCTGCGTCTTCGGGTACGTGGTCGCCACTCAAGAATCTTTATGCCCCTTTTTTACTGAAGTGGAACTAGCAACTCCAGTGGAGTTTATAAAGTAATGGTAAAGCTATTGTAATTTAGACAAAGTAGCGAGACTTACAAGTGTTTAGTAAAATTTTGCGCTGCTTTCCGTGATATAATATTGAGGTCACAGATGGTCACCGCTGGGAAAGGAACATCCCAAATGGCGCCCTGCGTACTTTCTATCACCTAAAACAAAAGCTTACGGAGTTTCCAGGCATTCCAGGCAACCCACTGGCATTATGTCCAGGTATCCTCTAGGATTGTAATGGAACAGAAAGTGCTGTAGGATCCATAAATATTAATAAAACGCGAGACTACCAAATGAAACCAGTCGTAAGTAGGTACCGGGCATCTACTTATTTTTTTTTTTCTAATTAGGTAAGTGAGACTTTAACGTACTGGAAAACTACTGGCTCATTAATGGCATCAAGATGAGTCAAAATGCAATAGTAAAGACCATTCCCAGGATATTAAATCAATAAATATCGCCAGGCTTACACACCAACTGTATGGTCCCAAACTAAGCAACGCTTGTACTGGGTAGGTACCATACAATAGACTGGGGGCGATCCCAGTGACACCCAGACCGGGGAACATTACAAAAAGGCCGTTTCCGAAATATGAATTCTCTTCTATCTATTTACCTATGCCTCTGGTGGGAATCGAACTCGCAACCACCGGTTGCAGTGAGCCGAGCGGCCAACTCTGAAACCACTGCGCCAAGCGGTCGTCAAAGAATTTGGATATTAACTAAGTAAGGTTTGTCTCACAAGACCACCATAGACCTTTTGGAAATTCTTCCAAAGGCTGTAGCTACGAAAAGTACTCACAGTAACGATAGGATTCCTAGCGTACCACTTGTACGCCATCACCACGAAACAGGCGGCAATGATAATGCTTACTATAACCGCAATTGCCCAACAGCTCCTGAATACAATAGTGAAAATACATTCTAAATTAGGATTTTGTTCTAGCCTACGTTGTTCCACTGCTGGGCAAAGGTCACCCACAACTCTCCACTTTTCTCTATCATTGGCCATTTCTGGCCAGTTGTTACGAAATGCATCCAGATCGTCACGCCAACGTTTCCTGGGCCTGCCTCGGCGACGACGCCCATTTACAGGCACCCATAGTGACGACTCTTGCCCATCTCCCCGGGTTCATTCATTTAGTGGTGCTAAATCTTACACACAGCATACAAACTAAATGTTAAAACCTAAAACGAAGCTACCAAACAATACCTTATATTGTGATAAATTCGTAACAAACCTTTCAGCTACATTAAAATCTTCCATCACGATGTATCTGTACCCATGCAAATCTGTCCTCTTGCAAAATTCCACCAACTTGCTCACGATAAAGCGCTTCTTCGTAGGTATTTCCTTCGAAGTATCCTTCACAGAGCTTTTAATAGATCTATTGTTTAAAGAGTTAACCATCTTGAAGTGCACCATGTTCGTAACGATCAAAACATGGAATGCCTTGCACGCTTAGTACGTTCATATCTCCAATCAATGTGAAAGGTCATCTATCATGAACACGACCGTAATTATAAAGGTAGATCTATCAGAGATAGTAGTTAACATTTAGGTATGAATATTTAAATCAAATAATCACGCCACAAGTGTACTTGAGTTTAATGGTAGGAGTTGGTCGCGGGCGGCAGACGGCCGACGGCAGGCGGCAGACGTCAATCCCATAGAATTGAGTGCCGTCGTGCCGTCGCGGCACATGTCATCGTGACAATTTTGTATGAAACTGACGGCGACAACTGCCGTCGCCGCAACTGCCGCCCGCAACCAACTCCTACCTTAACCGCACTATTAAAATAATCCAATTTCAGCAGGAAGAGACTGTCATATTTTATTATATTTTTAAATTTTTTACTACTAAAAGATAACTGTAACGCCAACAACTTCTGAAAGTGGTCCTCGGTCATAAATTACTGCGAAAAAAAACATCCTACTATAATATTACAAATGTGAAAGTTTGTATGTTTTGATGTTTGTTAATTAATTATGTAAAACGGCTGAACGGATTTTGATGAAATTTAGCACACAGATAGTTCATTACCTGGTTTAACACATAGGGTAGACTATTCCGGCAAAATTTTAGGTTGCTGTGCGGTTATCAAAAAACTAACCATAGGTGTTCTTAAATCGGCGCGGACGAAGTTGCGGGCAGAAGCTAGTTATTTATATAAGAACTATCCGTAACACCTTTTTATCATGATGATATGTCGATCATCGTGTGATAATTGATAGCATATATACGGTATCATCCATTTAGAAATCACTGCTACCCTATTTGTGTAATATAGCTGATAGACCTCGCTACTATAAACACTGACACAGATTAGCTACTACATATTAAGCAACTACGGTGTATGTATAAGAAGATATTGTTGCAACTTATTTTGTACTAAATGGATGCATTATACATCAGGCGCATACCACGCCCGAGCACTCAGTTTTGACGGAGAGCATAGATATAATGTCATAACCACAGACGTAGATCTAAATAGATGCCGCAAGTGTACCTATGTACTTTGCGTGTCATAACGTGCATAAAAGGCAGTGCATCGCACTGTCTTTGATGCCGTTTATTCAGTCCGCGCTCCACATCTGCCGGCGCCGGACGTCATACGACATTTTAAAAAATGCCTATTTGTAAATTATATTGTATTATTTGTATTTGTGTATTGAGATGTAAAAACTCCACAAAAGTTGACCGGGATAAAAGCATAAAAGGCTCACAGTTGGTAGAAAAAAGTGGCACGCTTGGTTTTCGTACAAAACGAGGTACATGCATCATCTATTTAAATCTGTCTGTGGTGGTCTTAACATTTATGCTCGGGCAAGCATGAGAGACATTTCGACGCACTAATTAAGTACCTAGGAAATACTCAAAAAAGTATTTCATTTTTAGTAAGTATTTTCTTATTTTATGTTTAATGCAATTATCATGATTTTAATAAATCCATCTAGTTTGGAAGCACCTTATTACCATACACATCGATACTTTTTAATGCAGTCTACACCGGATTCTAGGCTTGATGGGGTCTAAGGCCACAACTCGAAAGTTGTGACTAATATTCGAAGGCCCATAACTCAGAAACTATTATGGTTACGTGTAGTCTGTCTTCACTAAGCATATACATATCAGCTACCGTATATGTAGTTTTATTATTATTTCGCACTTTTGAAACTCCTTTCCGCTAAAGATAGTTCTTTTTTATTTCATGCGGCAACCACAAATCGTTTGGTGAGCCTAATAATTAGTATGTTTGAGGCCAATCACTACTTACACTAAAAAATAATAGGTACTTGCTAAAGATTTTGTATAAACTTAATATATTCATTTTTTATGTATTTACGTCATTAAAATTAATACTTGAAATGCATTGGTATCTTATAATTATAAAATTGTGCATTGATTTGATACAAGTTGTTACATTATTATACGGAATTAAAACTATGTTCCCTGTATAGAATACATAATGTGGAGGGGTCATAAAATAGGGAGAATGATAAAATGACTGAATGATCAAAAATACAGAACGACAAGCGCAGTGGTTTGAGCGTAGGCCGTTCGCCTCACTGCATCGGGTTATTGCGGGTTCGATTCCCACCAGAGGCAAATTTCGGAAACGGTCCATTTCATAGTATCCATAGTAAAAGCTTTGCTTAGTTTGGGACCATGCAGTTGGTGTGTGAGTCTGGAGTCTTTTATTTAATTTTGATTTTATAGAATAATACTAAATACTAATTGTAAAAGATAGCAGTTTTAAGGTGGGAGTCCTTTACAGAAACGTTAAGATACAACTAATGTATCTCTTAAGATAATTCAATTTGGTGATTTCACAAAACATCAGGAAGCAGTATAGCTAGCTACAAAGTAGATACAATTAGTACAATAGTCTCGTCTAAAGTCCGATTAATAATTCAGTGGAGTAAACTGACAGATATAAATGTGGATTTATATTTGACATAAAAAGCTGTTATTTGACTCCACTGAATTATTAATCAGATTTTATGGGCAGCAGCAAATTACAAGAACATGGTTTCAATGCCATTTCTGAGAGCCCTGAGCTGTGTTGGTGATAACAAGACAAATCTAATATAATAGCACCCAAATTTAAAAAAATGATAATGGACGTACATTGGCTTTACAAATCACTTTTGTTCTTAGAAATATTTTGTAAACCCATTTTAAGCTAGTTTTTTTTATAAATTTGGCGATACGTCATTATCTTATTTTTTACTAGCATACAGAATAATATGTTATCATTTCTAATATACACAGCTCGACAAAAAGAGCAGTAAACAGCACCATACTTACATCATTTTCAAACAATACTAAATACATTCATGACTACTATACAACAATAATAAATACATACATGAGGTTATCCTCTGGCAAGTTTGTGTAAACGCAATTATAACAAAAATAACAAGTATTGCACCTTTGTATATTTGGTAACTTTTTTATATTATTGTGCAATAATAAACTTCCTTTTTGGCGGTGAAAGAATCTTGTTGATACATGATCATGAATTTTACTTAATTTTACTGACAAAAATTGTAATCCATAAATCACATAATCATTAAATAAATACTGTCTTTGAGCGGTCGTATTATTTCACCAAGTCAACATATTATGAGCAATAAAATGTATACAAGATTGAATACTACAAAATATTATGACGACCAAGGAATTTTAAACTCTCAAGTACTACGTTCATGATGACGACAAAACGATGATGGTTTTGACACCTTACGATTTGATCATAAACTTTCTGAATACTTATTAAAGTAGCGGCACGTTATGATGGCCGTTTTGACATGTAGAGGGGGGAAGAGGAAAAACCTTATTGCAACGAAATAAGATTCATTTTAGCATTCATTTTTTGACATTCCTAAATTTTAAAACTGTCATTTTTATTCCGTTATAATAAGGTTCATTTTTTCCCTCCCCCACATGTCAAAACGGCCTTCCTTGGTAACGTGACGCTAATTATAAACCCCATTTTCCTCTAACAATGTAGATACAATTTTCTGAAAATATGTAAGCACGTAAATTGCACCGAACATTTCACATGACAATTAATAAACCATAATAACTCATACACATTTTTTTCTTGAATTAAACATTAAAAATAATACCACTTAAATGATTAACAAACATAACAGTCTCAAAGTAAATTCAATGTTTACTGTTTCGTAAGCTGTCGAAGATTTGGAATAGTATAAATAAATATAATAATATACAATTGCAATGAAAAAAATTTGAATAATAATTAATTCTAATAACGGCACTGTTAATTGGCAGCTTTCGAACCTTACCTACTACTTGAAATGCACTACACTACACGCACGTTACACATAACGACGGGCCCGTTAGCGTGGTTGGTAAGATTCCGCCTTTCACGCAGCAGGTCGTAGGTTCGATTCCTACCCGGGACATGCATTTGTGTGCATGAAAATGTCAGTATGTCCTGAGTCTGGGTGCAATTATGTATATTAAGTATGTATTTACAAACAAAAAATAGTATGTGTAGTAATATCAGTCATCTGGTTTCTATAGTACAAGCTCTGCTTAGTTTGGGATCAGGTAGCCGTGTGTAAATGTGTAATGTCCCAGGATATTATAATTATAATAACGTTATTCAGGGTCCCTAAACTTGATTCAAAGTGGTGGAGACACTTTTTTAGAGTTAAAGAGTGGCCCCCAAATTTATAGAATGTTATGATGAACTTACACTGGCATTACAAATCACTTTTGTTCCTAGAAATGCTTTATAAACCATTGTAAACTGGCAAAAAATCCTGGATTACAAGTATCAGCGTTTAATGCAGATAAATTCTTATACATTTATACATATGCTGAAAGCAGGTTTAAGATTCGCGCCGAAATATTCCAATAGGTTTCTGCGGATGTTAAGACGATCACAAAAAACGACTCATCGTTGAGGCAAACATAACATTTAACACGTTATGTTTGCCTCAACCTGTTTGACCAAGTCCAGCTCTAATAAAACTAAAATAAATGTTCGTACAGAAACGCAACTAGTAAGAGCGGACATGGTGGTTTCTAGCATGCTTTGTACATAATGGGTACTATAGTCTGATTTTTAATTAGACGAAGTAAACTGACAGGTGATAATGTCAGTTTTCGATATAAATAGAACAAATAAGGTTCAAACTCATAGAACAGTGAAATTTTTAGCTGTCAGTTTGCTTCGTCTAATTAAAAATCAGACTATACTAAACCGTGTCTTCAATGTTCAGGAATCAGGCTCCCGGATTGGACAAAATTACATTCAGTCCGTTACGTGGTATGCATGCTTTAATAAATAAGGCCCGTATTAATAAATCGATCTCAAGATTGAGATCCAACTTAAGACGCTGTTTTTGACAGATGTTCCATACATTGAACGTCAAAACTGCATCTTAAGATCGATCTCAACTTAGAGATGCATTTATTAATACGAGCCTAAATATCCTGGGATATTCTTTTTACACACGCCTACCTGGGGGCTTACCACAAGCTCTTATTGCGATTCAATTACAGGAACGTATTAACGTTTCAGCGACTTTTTGTGCAATGACGTACCTTATTGTCATGACAATAAGAAACGTCATTAAAACTTCGTTAAAACGTTCCTATAATTGAATCGCAATAAGAGCTTGTGGTAAGCCCCCTGATCCCAAACTAAGCAGAGCTTGTACTATGGAAACCAGATAACTGATATTACTACATATACTACTTTTTGTTTGTAAATACATACTTAATACACATAATTACACCCAGACTCGGGACACACAGACATGTTCACACAAATGCATGTCCCGCGTAGGAATCGAACCTACGACCTGCAGCGTGATAGGCGGAATCTTACCAACCACGCCAACGGGCCCGTCAAACGTCCGGGCTTTGTGTTATCTCACGGTTAGTGGACACCAAACCTTAACAAAATGGCGGCATTGAATTCAAAATGCACATCAGGGGGCTTACCACGAACTCTTATTGCGATTCAATTACAGGATCGTTTTAGCGTTTCAGCGACTTTTTGTGCAATGACGTACCTTATTGTCATGACAATAAGAAACGTCATTGTCACGTCATGAAAACGTTCCTATAATTGAATCGCGATAAGAGGTCGTGGTAAGCGTCCAGAATTGTCTATTTTCAACGTACAGTTAAGATCAAAAGTAGCTTGGTATATCAAATGCCCAATATAATGACTTTGTTAAACACGTTATAATATTATTATGACACTAAAGGTCTCTATAGTATTAACGTTGGCACTCATCTATCAACTCGGCACCCGACCAGCACCGCCTCGTCGGTCGGCGCCATGGACCTAATACTGAAAGAACTGGGTCTAAGCACCTGCGCCCGAAGACTCCGTGACGTGACTCCTAGGTCCGTGACGTCTTTACAGTAGGCGTGGCTTAAGCCAGTGTGCTGTCGGCATTCGTCCTGTGCAGAGATCTTGCAAACGTTCGCATCCCAAATATAATTCTATATCAAAACTAGATGGCGTCCCTTTGTACGTCATTTTTACCATTTTACCACATGCTGACCACGCAGCGTTCACTCGTTGACCACGCGCAGTTCACTGGTTGATCACGTGACGTTTATGGTGTAAAAGCACCGTCCGCACGCGGACCACCTGTCGACAACGAGTGGACGCCGAGCGACGAGGCGGTGCTGGTCGGGTGCCGAGTTGATAGATGAGTGCCGACCTTTACAATCACAGAATCTTTTGGACATTTGATACATCAAGCTAATTTTGATGTTTACTGTACACTAACCTGGACAAACGTAGGTACAATTAAAAATTCCGTCTAATATAACTCGTATCCTGACTATCAATTTCAGGCCTTGCATGAATTCTAAATTAGGATTAACATATTATTAATTCTAATGTCATTGGAGGTAACGTTTTCAATACATAATAAATAGTGAAATGTAAATACTTGAAACAAGGAATGCATGTCGATACTAACATAATACGGCATAAACATATACATACTTCATACCATATATACATATATCGTTTGGCTCTGTACTGCATGTGTTTTTCTTATTTATAAGATTTCCATACTGATTGATTGTAATACGTATTATCATAATAATGGAACCAATAGCTTCTTATCATTATTGAAAGAATCTATTTAAGACTTTCGTTAACTCTTAAAATATTCTTATACCCGAAAATAAGGCACACGTTTTTCATTTACTAACCCTACACTAACGATAAGTCCTAACCCAAACCTGTACGAATTTAAAGCACTATGTACAAGCGTATTTAAAGGTAAATATATACAAAATAGGTTTATCTCTGATCTACTTTGAGCATCCTCTTAGAATGCATAACATTCTAACAAAAATAATAAGTATATTTGATTATACTGTACAACTACCTAAAACATATTTACTAATTGATTTTTCTATTATACTTAATATACCTAAACACTTCTCTGCAGGTATCTATACCTAATAATTTGGTAATAACTCTGATACGTCTGTAAAATTCTTAACGAAATGCGGCCATTCCTTAATAATGTCGTAAAGTTTATCGCCGGGGCTCAGCGTGGAAGAGAGTTGCCGGTGGGCAAATAATTTGTAGTCTTTAGCGAGTTTACCGAGCGCGACGCCTCTTTTAAGCAGTTTGATGCAAGCGTCGATTTGCTTCTTAGGCGGCGGATCATTGTTAAATGTGCCAACGAAACTAATACCGATACTGTATTTGTTGTAGCCCAAAGTGTGTGCGCCGATGTAGTCCCAGCCGCGGCCGTAGTACGCAGAGCCGTCGCCGGCGACTAAGAAGTTGTAGCCAATGTCATCCCAGTCCCGCGATTCAATGTGGAACGTTTGAATGAGCCGCACACGGAGAACGCACTCGCTCTGAAATTTAAAATTATAATATTTAATAACAAATAACCTGGAGGCATTTTGTAACAACTGGCCAGAAATGGTCAATGACAGAAAAAAGTGGAGAGTTTTGGGCGAGACCTTTGCCCAGCAGTGGGACGACGTGGGTTCGAAAAAAAAATACAGAGATTTTTTGCATTCAATTTAAGTCGGACTTAAGGGCTTCTTAGGGAGCGTCCATAAATTACGTGACGTCATTTTTGTGATTTTTCGACCCCCCTCCCCCCTTGGTGAGATGTCGTGAGATTTTGCTCGACCCCCTCCCTCCCCCTCTACGTGAGATTTTCCAACATCTATATTCTAGAGGAGAAACATGTTTTACATAATTCAACCCAGTTTTCTTGCAATAATACACTGTTTCTTGCGGTAAAAAAATATTCGCGAGATTTGGTAAGATTTTGCTCGACCCCCTCCTCCCCTAAATGCCTCACGTAATTTATGAACGCCCCTTATCCACCCTATTATATGCAACATAGACGTTTCGTTTTCTAAAATAACAGCAGTCAAGTTAGTCTATAAATTAACAAAACCATCTAACCTGAGTGCTACAACTCTCTGTAGCGGTATGCGATATTATCACCCATGGTACGGGCTGTATTATTTTAAACAGGAGCTTACTGTCCACTGGCTGTGCGAGCCAATCGGTTCTAGACACTATTCTCAAGTGGTCAGGTGCTATTATCAATGGATTAGCTGGAAATAATAAATTAACACATACATAACAAAAACATACATTGTTATTGACCAAACATTTTGCTACGATTCATAGTATCACGGCCAACGAGAAGAGATACGAAAATGAATAGGTTATTGAATTAGGTTATAGTTGTTTTCGCTGTAATTTATTTTTATTCACATTACGCTTTCCGACACAGAATGAACCACGAATTTATAAATGGAGACTGACGGTGGCCAGTTGAACTCGTAAGATATTTCGAAAATTATATTACCCTTTCGTATCGCTTCTCGTTAGCCGTGGTAAACTACAGATTTAAAATTAAAACTAAATGTAAATCATAAAAAAATTGCGGGAACCCTTCCCCCCTTATTCATAGAAAATTATGATCGACTTGCAGTGGAATTACAGAACACATTTGTTCCTAAAAATGCTTTTCAAACCCATTGTAAACTGGCTGAAACCTCTATGAATAAGGGCCTTAGTTTATAATGAATCTAGTAAGATTATAAACTACAGATTAAAGTTTATCAACCGGAGCCTCAGCCTCGGCTGAGGTCGAACTGAGTTTGTTTATCTGTGATTATAAACTGTCGGTTAGGTTAAGTTAGTTTATAATCTCACTAGATTAATTATAAACTAACGATTCGTACAATTATCCGATGACAAATACATTATATTGAATATAGTGTATAATATAAAAGGAGATTGAGTGAGTTATGTAAGGTACTAGCTGAAGCCAATTTATGTATTGTTGCAACCATCTAACTAATAAACAAATACCTCTTCTATTTGGCGTCGCATATGGATCATAATCGTCATCGAGATCCTCCGACTCTCTCCTCGGTCTACTCTTCACAATGTCAGTAACAACATTCTTATCACCAACTGATTGGTCCAATGTTAGTAATGTGTAGGACACCAATATAATTATTAATGGCATCACCAATATTGTTAGAATGAAATGAAAGTTCTCATTGATTATTCCCACCACCTTTGTGTAGTCTGAAATTATAACAAATATAATGTATTTTTTACCATAAAATGAGACATTTAGTAATTAGATAAAATAAAGGGATATTGGGTTAAACTGCGTGGAAATAAGTTTAAAATACGCCACCTGGCCTGATGTAGAAATAATATTTAAAAAAAAACAAAAAAATAAATTTACGTCTCGACTTTTATCCCCGTTCGGGGGTAGTCAGAGGCTTGAGTGGCCATACACCACCACATTGTGGAGGTATTAACCAACTCAAAGCCCACGTTTCACTAGATAGTCAGAACCCAACGTGACAGGTGGTGAACCTTGAAATAATAAAAGTAGATATATTTTTGGATAGCAATCTCAAAACACCAAATTAAAAACATTTAATAATAGATTTTAATAAAGACTCCCGTGTTGTGCGCAACCACAACCAACTGCTCTCAGCATTAGTTACTGTTGAGGTGATGCAGACACAGCCTCAACGCATTTCTTCAGTACCAAATCATGAAATAACCCTTACTTGATTTGCTGGTAGAATCCTCATCTGTTGCCAGTGATGAACTGACTTTATTATTCCCACTATCTTGATTGTTGTTTAGTATTATAATAACTGATAAAATGGCAAATACTCCTCCTATTAAAACAATGCATACAGCAGAAATAGTCACTTTATGCCACTTCTCTATATGAAATCTTTTGATAGCTGAAAATAAAATAAACATTTTTATTTAATTATCATTAGCAAAAGAGGTAAAACAAGAAAATGATGATATTTTTAATGCATGATCAATACAGATGGACAGACAAAAATATAATGTACCTGTAAGCTAATTTACTATATGTACCTAATAATATAATATCCCTTCGAATCCAAGACATACTAAATATAGGTCTTTCATGTTTATAGGGTCTATCCATACATAGACCAGGGATTACAAAACAATTACAACATATACTGTCTTGATAAGACATTTTGCAGTGAGTGTGCCCCTATTTGGTTTGAAATAAGACCTGTGTGCCTCTGTGCATGGATACCATTATTTGCCTTTCAGGATAAATTAATGCATTATAACCCTCCTATACTAATTGTATTTTTTCAAATAACTCATTAACAGTCTTATTTTATTGTACAGATAGATAGGAGATACATATTAATGTTGTAGCCATAGCATGAACTAATTTTTAATAGGACTTCAGTTTTCTTAAATAATGTAATAATAATTGATGCATGACGTTTAATTTCACCCAATAAGAGTGCACAATAGTGCCCTCCCATTGGTTGAAATTAAATGTCACACTGACACTATTGCAACAAAAATTGAAGGAGAAACTGAAAAAAATAATGTATGACACATAGCCTGCAATTCGCAATACCTAGCTACTTACATAATAAAATAAAAAAAAATATCAATCAATTTATAAGGAAAAAAACAATATTTAGTGATACCTGCTATATTGGTTAATATTAATGCTGGGATTAAGCTTAGCCCAAACACATTATTTATTATAACATTAATTTAAGGCAGTCGCAATATGCAATGGAACAGCTTGTGTCTTATGATAATTGAATTTACAACACCACACTCATCAGATTATTCCCAACTTTCATCTTCATCAGACTGTAGAGGCCATTAATGATTAAACTTGTAGAGAATCACTAAATTAATATAAATCTCATGATACAAGACTACACTGAAACCTTGGCAACATACAATCTTCTGTATACAATTAATGGAGAAGCCAACTGACTGATCCCTCAATACACAGCCTAAACCACTGGGGGTTATTAATACAAAATTATGACAGCTGCTCAGCAGGTACCTCTTATACCAACGGTCGGCAACATGCGGACCGCGGTCCGTTTGCGGACCGCGAAAGGTCGAACCTCGGACCGCCAAATATTGTAATGCATTGTAAACCAAGTATTAATTAATACGTAGATCGAAATTAACGGACGCCCACCTAGAAGACACACTTCGAATTTGCTGTTCTTCTCGAGAACCAAACTATAAAAAACTGGCTCAAGACCGTCGGTGCAGTTTCTCACATTAATTTTAGGTCTTGTGTTTTATAATTCGGAATTTTATTTGAAACCATACAATTTTTCCTGGACCTCGTTAAAATTTTCCCACAGTATCCGGACCCCACCTAAAACTACTTGCCGACCCCTGTCTTATACCATACGTAGGCCATCGACTAAGGGGGTCAAATCCCAGACGAAGTCGAGCAAAAGCAAGTTCACAATACATTTCGCCAGGCAAATACACGAAGGTCATATAGCAACCTATTATTCGTACTATAAATATTTCTGACTGATTGTAAAAAAACACTTTTACAGAACAATACCCATGATCTGGAAAACCTTAACCAACCCAAACTAACTTTTGTGACATTCTTTAACAATGGAATCCTGTAAAAAATATTTAGCCAGATTATTATAAAAATCTTATTGATTTTAAATCAGTTATTGAGACTGCTTTTCTTCTAGATACCACTAAACCATTATTTAAAGTAAACAGGTTTGATAACCACCCTGGCCATTATACTATTGACTTAAGTCCACTTCTAGTACAGTAATTGGCTCAGTTGGATGGTCTAACATGACTCCTAAGCTCATTAGTAAACTGATCTTAAGTTTGAGAGTGATCTTAAAAATGTCATAGTTATGTCATATCCAGTCTCTAAGAAATCACAGTATAATATGAAACATTAAAAGCATTCTCATGATTGCACAGACTTGATATTGATTATTATTTATTTAACCCATTGTATGCCACAAACAGGTCACAGACACAATGATTAAATATGAACTTTCTATTGATTCTGGAATCACAGCATACAAATGTAGCATACCAGCTGACGATATTAGTTATGTGAAAATCTGAAATCCTCACATTGCTAGTTTAGAAGAAAAATAATATTACAACACAAATTCTAGCCTCATATACAAATGCAATGGTTATTTCCCTGATAACGATGTTTAAGAATTCGCAAAGCAAAATACCTATATTAGGTATAAAACCAATTATGAAGTTGGTCAACACGTTTCATGAACCTCACAATAGAACAAATAAAACAAAGACTATCACAATACCAAGGGCATCTCAATAAACAATCACACATGCCAGAACGCTGTAAAACAAATCTTTAGTCAAATATTTATACAGTTGAAACTTACTGGCATCATTGTTAGTGTCCTGCTTGTACTGCCTAACTGGTACTTCTTCATCTTCTGTTTTAACATACGAGGTATTGTCAACGCCAGAAGAATTCTGGATGACCTGCTGTATCGTGACTGGTCCATTAAAGTAAGTGGTGTTCCCTATAATAACATTTTCGGAGTTGGTTACAGCTACGTTGCCGCATACAGGAGAGCTGGGCTTCACTAAACTCGTCGGCAGGTTCGGCACGACACTCAGGGCTCCTGAACCTTTACTAACTGACATGTTATCATCATCACAATCGCTCCTCTCCTCCACGATTTGAAAATCATTTAGTTCACCTTCCACTTTAATACCTGGGTTATTACCATCATGGATCGAGTCTGCTTTCAATTCCATTTTATCAGAGCATTGAATTATGCACTTTCATATTCTCACACTGTTATGCTGGTGCATTATCAAATTCACATTATCTTCAATACGTAAATTAGAATCCATACCAACTCAAAATCCTATCTAGCTTTAGCTATAACATTATACGTGGTACAAGAAGTAGGTAGAAGGTAGAAGGGTAATCTTGGTACCTATTTCCTTTCGTTTTAACAATGGTAGTTAGATAAAATAAATAGGTTTTGTCCACCAATCAAATTTTTTATCAATTTTTTTGCACATCCATTTTTTTTTTTTATAAAATTAGTTTTACGGCCCCTGGGAACTAGCCCTTTGGAGCCTAACATCAGTATACTTTTATTACATTTTTTTCTTAATTCTACCTTATAACTACCTTAAATCTACCTTATTTCTACCCCCCCAAACCCTATCAGTAAAGTGGCGGATACTTTACTGACAAATTACTAGACTACTTGGGAGAAGCCGAAAATCATGTTTCATCACTTTTGTTCCAATTGCCCACACTCACGCACATTTATGCCCATATAATGGTTAATATTCCACCAATATTACACACTATAATACACGAAAACACAAGTTTTGGAAATTAAAACAAAAATGACAACATGACTTTTCCACTTCCCGCCAAAAAGCCTTTGCACATCCATTTTTTTTTTTTTTTTTAAAGATTAGTTTTACGGCCCCTGGGAACTAGCCCTTTGGAGCCTAACATCAGTATACTTTTATTACATTTTTTTCTTAATTCTACCTTATAACTACCTTATTTCTACCCCCCCAAACCCTATCAGTAAAGTGGCGGATACTTTACTGACAAATTACTAGACTTCTTGTGAGAAGCCGAAAATCATGTTTCATCACTTTTGTTCCAATTGCCCACACTCACGCACATTTATGACCATATAATGGTTAATATTCCACCAATATTACACACTATAATACACGAAAACACAAGTTTTAGAAATTAAAACAAAAATGACAACATGACTTTCCCACTTCCCGCCAAAAAGCCTTTGCACATCCATCAAATCCAGTATTGCCAGCTTTTATTTATTTTAATCACTAAACGTCAATGCCTAATGGAATAAATAACTCTATGGTGGAATTAAACCTCGTTTCAATCAGGAAAAAAAACTTTGTAAACAAACCATCACTCTACATAAAATCGTCGATTTCACACTTATTTCGTTTTAACTACACTAAATTCTGATGTGGGAATCTTCGAAAACACTGTCGCCTTCATATTACACTCGTTTTAGATTGTAATTTCAACTAAAACATGTAAAAATCGGCGAATTTATAAAATTTTAATTAGTTCGTTGTTTTTTTTTTCGAATGCTTTTAGTGACGTGCTGATGTATACGACATTGAATGAATGAAACACAGATTCAAAAAAGTGAAAAGGCAAAGGAATTTCATGCCATTATGCCAATATGCCCACTGCATTTTCATGTAGTTTTAGAAATATAAATTAACAATAATCATTTAAATTTTAATTCTTACCGATTTGTTTCTACTTCTATGTCCAACGAGTGCAATTTGCACTTTACACTATATTTTTATCTAAATTTTATTTTAATTATATCTTTTTGACTGTATGTTGGGTCTTTACCAATATTTGCCAAACCGTCGTTCCAGAGAAAATCACAAAGCACTTCAAATACCATGAAAATATGAGCCAAATAGTCGTAGACTACTAATCAAACACATAAAAACACAAAATTGATTTCATTCCATAATTATATTTTGATAAGTCAATGTAAAGAAACCGATACCTTCTAATCAAGTTTATTCCATCGAATGAAAACAATCCATTCACTCATTCGTTCATATTCGTTATAGTATACAATAGGCACATCACTTAAACTATTTAAAGACTTTGACGTTTCTTTGTTTACAAAGTTTTTTTTTCTGATTGAAACGAGGTATAGAATGAAATACCCATAGACAATAATTTATTTATTTATACGGTCGAGCTACGGTCAGTAGGTACCTAGGTACCTAGGTAGCCTCTAGAGATGGGTTGTACTAGGTAAATTTGGGACTAGGTGCACCTATTCCTAGTATTTAAAAATACGTGATCCAAACACCTGTTCCACCTAGTCTCAAGTACTTATCGGCTATGGTTCGCGTACTTAGTCCTTAGATTCATAATAGGACTCAATACATGCGATCAAATGGGGAGAAAAACTGCCTTTTGCTCACTTCAGATGTCGCTACTGCTTACAATATGTCATTCTCCATAGTAATTATGTAAACAAACTTGTTTAGATTAATCTCGCAATACAGTACGGTACTTGGTACTTGGTGCGTCAGCAGACGTGTTGAGCGCTAATACTAGGTGGACTAAGTACTGTCAAAATTGGAATAGGTGCCACCTAGTCACGTAAAATACCTAGTCTTCGCACCTGTTCTACTAAATACGACTCACCTCTAGTAGCCTCTACAGTAGTAGGTACCAACGGACCTCGATCGAATTAGGTACCTACTCTTAGGTCATTGGGTACCTACCATTAGGTCATTGGTACCTACCATAGATTTGGTACCTACACGGTCAAAATGCTCTGTGCGGTCAAACATGTCTATGGGTTTTGGGCAATAATTAGGGCATGGAATTATTACCTATGTAAGGTAGGTACTTAATTTAGGTCGCACTATAGGTACGATAATAAAAAAACACATTTAATAAAACATTTATTTTCTGTTACATAAGTGTAGGTAAAATTTTAATAATCACCTTGATAATGAATACCTATTAGAAAGTGTTGTAAAGGACGATTGGCAATTTTTGTTCCTAATGGGTAGGTAATTAATAAACACAAAAATCAAAATGTTGTTAACTTTAACTAGGTAGGTAGGTACCTACTTACTACAGATAAGTAGGTAAGGTGTTATTAGAGGCTAATCGATTGATCCTTTATAAATTACATACATTGATGATTATGCCTAGTCTAGTAGGTACCTCTAGTATTTTAAAATAATTTAATTTTTATTCATGAGTACATATCTCTAGTTAGTTTGTGCATACATCTTAGAACTGATATAAGTCTCTAAAACACCTTTTGTTCAACCTTTCACCAAAGCCGACAGCCGGTTTAAAGTTTTATTGCAAAATAACTAGTAGGTATAGGTACCCTTTGTGAAACATCGTGAGGGTATATTATTTTTAAAAAAATGTGTTTTATTTTGTATAAAAGTACCACCCACCTATAATATTATAGGCCGACCAATGCGATGTAATCCAGACCTAGTAGATACCTATACCTACTTATGGTAAATTATTAGCTTTTATGTTAATTACCAACCCTAGCCGGCTGGCCAATGTATAATAATAATATAGTAATACAAAATATGCCTTGTTTCTTATTTATTTTTATTTAAAACAACCAGGTAAGTACCTTAATAAATTAGTATTTTTTTGTGTATATTTTTCCAATATCAAAAATTAATTGGTAGGTTAATGTCAAATGCACAGGTACCTACTTAAAACAAGATTAATATCTTGTTTCTGTTATATTTTGTAAGTATACAATATTAAAATACATATCTACTCTTAACTTAAAACACAAATGCATACCTACCTACTCAATACATCTCTGATATCATTCATTCTTACCATGAACCAACCACACCCGTTGGACTCCGCCCTCTGCACTTTAGAAAGGACAAAATTAAATGTTACGCTTAATAAGGTGTGCTTCACAAGCGACCAATCAGTCTATCATTGTTATGGATGTGGAGTCCAAAGGTTGGTCCGCGAACCTTAGATTAGAATAATACATTCAACATCCAGCGGAATAACGTGCAGAGTAGAACAGAGCTATAATTACGATACAACAGGCATTTTTTTTGTAAGTTTTAAAACTGCGTAGGTAAGAAAAAGCGCATGAAAAGGTAGGCAGTTCGTAATCGAATCCGACATTATGGCCTTAACCCGGTTTCTGATGGGCTCATGCTATAAAGTTTGTGTTGAGGACTTGTCGTATAAATTTGTCTGTAAAGTCTGAAGACCACACCGATATGGTAGCGATTATCTACACTACCATACATGAAGCATATAACATGAGCGCTCTATGAAAATGAGGGGTAAGTAAGTAAGCGAAGTCGGCCAAATAAATCAATCATGATAAAATATAGGTAAAATAAGTACCTATTATATCATAAAAGATCACGTATCTCTATCAAACAACACATTCAAAATTATACAACATGAATAACAAATATAACAATATTAATACGGGCGAGACTGCTATGTCACATAAATCAGAAATTAGTCAAATTACACCCAGCTGAATGTCTGTGGTTACCCCCTTTTTCCTAAAGGCGGTCCCAGACATGTGCAATGTGTATGAGAGTTTTAACTCTCTAAACCCCTTTCCCCTACATATATAGCGATGCCACTCTTAATTCATTATGCAAGTATGCTCTGACCGAATCATCGTTATTTTAACAGAAATAAATATTTATTTAATTACTTCCGGCCATATGTTTCCATAAAAGTTTTCCACAACCCGGTTCTGTGTGTTCACAATCTAGGGTTGTCACCAAATCGTCGGTCCCCCTTGTGGGGAGCCCACTCACCCTAATCTAGTCTGAACTATTGAACTGTGATTCTATCGATTGATGGGCAACTCTCTGTATAAATAAACTGTCAGATTACATCTACCAAATTAATAAAATGATATAAGCTACACAATCGAAAAAATTGTCTTAGCTGGTAACGCACAACATACTTCTTTAGTAAGTTACACAGTATAATATAGCTACCTGCATTCAATACTTGATAAGTATTTGTTTAAAAGACAAAGTCATTGACTACCTATTTACATCCATAGAGCATATTAATATTAGTCATTAAAACATATAATGGCAGTAATTCAGCTTGAATATAACAACAACATGATTAGTAAAACTAACCGGAGCGAAGGAAGTATTAAAAACTGAGACAATATTCTCAATAAATAATAATACTGGGATGTAAGGTAGAACATTTTAACTTACATTATTACATTTTAATATTCTTAAAGTAAAATATTATTTTAATAATAAGTAGGTGTTAATATTCGTTTTCAGAAATCGAATTTTAAAAAAACATATCTAAAAACCAGCTAAGTGCGCCTCTCACAGTGTAGGGTTCTGTAGCCAGCACAATTTTTCCTCCATAACTAAGAAGTTTTGTCATACGATAGATACATAATCAACCTAATTTTAATTTTTAGTTTTAAATTAAGCTACAAAAACATCTTTGACAGGATGAAAATATTACTTCCACAGCACTTTCGTTTCTATTTTAAAACTTGAAGCTACAGTCACAACTCGCGCCAACCCTAGCATGAATGAGTCAATTTTATCAGGATACCCTAGAGCTGTAGGGACTACAGAACCCTAAAAATCGAGCAAGTATTATTTTTATCATCGCTGCATGTACTCCATTCATCCATGGGTGCTCCGGAACATTAACTTACTACAGTTTGTTTATGCTTCGAACAAAATTTTGGCTTTGGCCCTGATAACGTCCAAGATAAGCACCACAGTTGGGGCATTTGTGGTGCACATTCATACAGCTGTCAATACAACATGGTATGAGGCAACAGCCCAGACAACACCTGAAAGTAATTCATAGTATTATTTTCTATTACACATTTAAAGGCTAGCCTCGCTACTTCCTGTATGATCAGAAAAAACAAAGCAAGTTGCATTGAACCGTGAACTAAGGACATAATGATTAGTCTGGGTTGAAGCATAGTCCATAATATCAGTTGTAATGAAGAAAAGACAAGTAATCATTTCTTTAAAGAAAAGAAATTATATGATACAGATTGGTTTATTTTTTAATATAAAAGCTTTTTGTTTTATACTATATGTTTTTCGATGAGATTGGCCGCGCTGGGCGAAATTCTATTATATCCAGACACACACTGTATTAGGACTTACCCGAATATGCAAAGAAGAGTTCCTGAAATATAAGCAAGTAGTCCAGGCTTCTTTTGAGTTGCTGTGTTTATCTCTGCATGGCAGCTGGGACATATCATGTGGGTGGGGTGTGGGCCGACAGGCACCACCGTCGTCACTATTTGTGGACCTGCCGCTGCAAAATAATATTTTAAGTGGAACTGAAATAATATTGTTAGTCACATTCTTAGAACAAAGGATCAAGGGCATTGTGGTCAAGGAATCATAATAATTTTAAATAACTATACAAATGAATTAGTCACATTCTTAGAACAAAGGATCAAGGGCATTGTGGTCAAGGAATCATAATAATTTTAAATAACTATACAAATGAATAACCACAAGAATAATGTACCTACTTAAGGGCCACCGCAGACATGCAACTTTTTGCATCGGCAATCGGCGATTTTGCGACTCTCTGCGTTCGATTGCAGTATCAAAATCGCGCGATTTTGCAACTGGTCGCTGCATTTAGCTTCTCAAAAGCGACGACGTAATCGTCGATCGCCGATTCTAAAAGTAGCGTGTTTGCGGTGGCCCTAATTTAAAATATTGTATGCTTTTAACTTGATTGTGATCAAGTTAAAAGCATATTAATCAGAAAGTCTCTCCCAGTAAATTAATGATGCATGATGAACAACCATTCCAGCAAAGAGTGTTTGATAAATCTCCCAAAACAAGTACAAAGTAAATGGATGCACGAAATGAGTCTGTCCATACAAAATACTGTTTAATTAAAGGAAAACTCAGCACAGTTTTGGTTGGCCTTAAATGCGGATTTTACGCACGTTTTTGAGCGACCTGAACACGGAAAAGGAAATACCAGGGAAACCAGGAAGGTGTCTTTAAATACTGAGTTTGTGTAGAACTTAAACTGAGAGTGTATTACTGCTTTTTAATAAAGCAGCAAATAAAAAGAGCATGCTGTGATAATGTCTGCTGTGGACTGCATCGCTCTTAAGCATTTGGTTATAGGTCAAGGCTGTTCTATGTATGCAGTAGGTATTATGTTAATGTATTATTGATTTAACTTAAAATATTGTCGTTAAATTAATATAATATCTGTTGTCTAAGCAACTCAAAATTTAAAAAATATCTAATTCTAAGGATACACAACGATACTTGACACTAAAACACTCAGTGTCTATGTGTGTCCACCACCGCAACACCTTGTTAAAGTTGTAGTGGCGGTTTCGATACACTTGAGTGTCTAGTGTTGTTGTGTATCCTTAGCATAAGACATACAGACATAAATCTCCAATGCTTAATAACATTAACAGCAAGCAGCATTCTGCAAAAGGCAGCTAACAATTTAACAGCTGATCAATTCAATTATCACAAAAACTCACTTCCAAGGTCTATTCAATATGAATCCACAAAAGTGTAGTCAGGTAATAATTTCAATGTCAGCTAGTTTATTCACATCCTCTTTGCAACAAAATGACACAAATGACCTACAGATTTAAATATTGTTGGTACAATAATTTTACCTTAAAATTTGAATGTCAAATAGTTTAGTGAAAGAGGTTTGGGTGGGACTCTGGAAGACCAAATCAGATTTTAAAAAGCATTACTTATTAATGCAACTATCAACGACAAAAATGGTTTAAGGCTGGTCTGTTCTGAATTAAATAATTATAGCTAGACAGTAAATAAGGCTGGGTAGGTACTTACAAGGTGGATACTGTGGTGTGAAGGGGCTTGAAGGACCAACCCCACCAACAGCTTGGGAGTAGCTCGGCGGAGCTGCCGGGGGTGGCTGCGCGGTGTGAGCATTATTCCACCCATATGGTGGAGGGTTCCAGCCTTTCTCCATTGTTATATCTATAAAAACGAAGTAAACAGGTCCGTAGTTACTAAGCGTGGCACAATCTGTCAGTGATGCTGTGCTGTGATGCAATACAATCTTGAAGTTATTTATAGGTATGACACCACAACCGCCTATCATAGGTATTAACAAGTTGTGGTTTGACCGAGTTAAAATTCGGGAATAGGAACTCACTGGTAAGTTTTACGTAGATACACCTAAGTAACAATAAACACTGAAATCCGCTACTAGAATGGTAGTAGAATCTAACACAAACTGATCAATAAAACAATATAAATAAATCACTGTAACTGTAAGCTAGTGGACTGTATTGTTTCCAAATTCTGACCAAAGATTCCGAGATTCCGACCGACCAAACGACCGAACGAAGAGATGTGCCGAGTACAGCCTGACTCGAGTACTTAGTAAGTACTCGGGTACTCGAGTACCCGGTACTCGAATACGGGTTCCGAGTACTTCATGGTTTTCGAATCCTAAGTCGGGTACTCAAATAAATAGAGGTCTAATATTATTTTTTATGTTTTTTTTCGGGTCTCCTTGAAGTGTGTTAATTTATCAGTGAAATATACCACCGCCGCTTTACTGATAGGGATTGGGGGGGTCATATTTTAAAAATACATTTTACAAAAGTACTCGATTCCTATTAAGTACTCGAGTACTCGTACAAGTATTCGAGTACCTGTCCGAGTCCTCCGACTCAAGTACTGTACTCGATTCTTTTTTTAACGAGTACCAGAATACTCGAGTACGAGGTATGCAATGAGGTATGGCATTCCCATTAGTTAAATGAAATGTCACACTGCCATTATTATTGTTTTCAACAATGTCTATCGCCTCGATTTTGATTCATAGATTTATTGATTATTCTAGATATCGACATTGATACCGTATTAAAGATAAATCAATATATAATACTATGTAGGTAAACTAACTACCTAAAAAAAATAATTGATTATGTTAATAAACTGTGACTGATTAAATTAAATTGATTTCATTTTTAATCAAATCAAAGTTTCAGTAGAATTGATTCTGCACATCACTACGGGGTATTAAAAAAAATTAGTCATAGTCAAAGACAATTTTATTTTTGGTGTTATTATTATTTTTTAGTCCGATTTCTCGTTCTGTGTTGTTTAGTAAATTAGGAGTAGGAAGGTAGGTACTAATAATATTTTCACCCCAATATAATAAACTCTTCAATCAGTTCATATCGTATAGTTATACGGTTTTATGATTATAAAAGCATTGATTCATTTGATTTGACTTGACCTTATTTCCATTAGGACTGTGTTGAAATGTCGTCACCACGCCCGAAATCTCCCCGAACTCCTGTTTTGCCTAAAAAGGAAGACAAAGAAGAATCATTTTGGGACAAGATTGGCACCATAGGACGTAAAAAGCGTATAAAAGAAGGTACGTCGTAGATTTATTCTGTAGAAAGTAAACATTTGGATAAACTGAGTGGGTTGTATGGAGTACTTGGGTACCTATTGTACAAGGGCATGGATGGGGCTATAGATAGCTAAAGGCCGTATTACGTAGGTAGGTAGGTACCTATCGCAAGTAGCAGTATTGATTTATATTATCATCATCAGAATGTACATAATTATGTAGGTTTGTACTTACACAAATCTGGATGATAGTTTTGTTATCATAATCAGTTATATTGGTGATCAGGAACACATCCGGTTAATATTGCATTTTTCAACAGTGCAAGATGTCCAAGCGGAAGGTAAATATGCCATCGACTCACCTGGTAGCCCCACTGCTCCTGAAATTCCACCGGAGGAATACAGCTTACGTGAGTATATTCTGATTACTAACAATAAGCAGGATAATGATTAATAGGATAAATTTATATTGTTATTGTTAACTAAATGATTTCCCATTTTCCTGAACTTATGACTCATATAGGTGTGGTCCACTGACTGTGTTGTTATTTTAACTGATAGATTCCTTGACAATTTATAAATTTATATGTTAAAATGGATTTAGATGACAATGAAGAAAGAGCAATCATTGAACCACGATCACTTGAAGACCCCCGAGTGAAGGAACTTGTCCAAGTGCTCATAGATTGGATCAACGATGAGCTTGCAGCGCAGAGGATTATCGTTAAAGATATCAGTGAAGATCTTTATGATGGGCAAGTGCTTCAGAAACTGCTTGAGATACTGACAGAGACAAAACTAGATGTGCCTGAAGTAACACAGTCTGAAGAGGGACAGCGTCAAAAATTAGCTGTTGTTCTAAGAGCTGTCAATAGGGTATGTATACATTTGTATTTTAATCATTTCGTTTATACCCACTTGGGAGCTCATTTGTTTTATGTAATTATTGCATAGACATATTGCATCAGTGATGTCTTGATAGAACCATGTGAAGATGGTGCAATGATTAGGACTCCTTTGGGGGTTTTAATGATTTGGCATAATGAACACGATCACTAAAGCTGAGTATAATTTATCATCATCATTATCACTCAGCCAAAAGACGTCCACTGCTGGACATAGGCCTCCCCCAAGGTTCTCCACAATGATCGGTCCTGCTCTGCCCGCATCCAACTGATTCCCGCGACCTTCACCAGGTCGCCGGTCCACCTTGTGGGAGGCCTACCCACGCAACGCTTTCCGGTGCGCGGCCGCCACTCAAGAACTTTTCGGTCCCATCAGCCATCCGTTCCACGAGCAATGTGCCCGGCCCTGGCCACTGCCACATAAGTTTGGCAATCCTACGGGCTATGTCGGTTACTTTGGTCCTTCTGCATATCTCCTCATTTCTGAGTTGATCTCGCAGGGAAACATTATTTATAATGTATCACAATAATATAATAATGAATTCCCTTTTCAGGTACTTTACGGAACAACTAAACCTGTACCTAAATGGAGTGTGGACTCTATACATTCGAAAAATGTTGTGTCAATATTGCATTTGCTAGTTGCATTAGCTCGTCATTTCCGCGCTCCTGTCCGCTTACCTGAAAATGTGAGCGTTAACGTTGTTGTTGTAAAGAAAGACACACCCAATCAACTTTCTCACAGGTATGAGTCCAATACGTAGGTACAGTCATTTAACTGAGCACTTACATTTGCTTGCACTTGCCAAATGTTTGTTTACGAGATTAATATACCATGTTTCCATGCTGCATGTGACAATAGTTACTAATGAAACAAAACATTCCTCATTTTTCTTAAACCTTTTACTGGCCTGTTGGTCTAGCCTTTGCAAGCCCACCCTTTACTTCACCCCTCCACCCTTAACACTATACCGTATAATCAGCAAAATATAAATAGCGTACAAAATGTACCCTACTCACTACTACATTATTATCATGTTTCAGGACTTTTATTGAAACAATCACAACGACATACGATGATCTCGGTATGAAATGCGAACGAGACGCGTTTGACGCATTATTCGATCACGCTCCTGACAAACTGCAGGTTGTCAAGAAATCACTGATAACATTCGTCAACAAACATTTGAGCAAGGTGAATCTGGAAGTGATGGACTTGGATACGCAGTTCCACGACGGCGTGTACCTATGCCTGTTGATGGGCCTGCTGGAAGGATTCTTCGTGCCTCTTTACGATTTCCATCTTACGCCTCAGGACTTTGATCAGAAGGTTCACAATGTTTCATTTGCATTTGAGCTGATGCAGGACGTTGGGCTTGCTAAACCAAAAGCGAGACCTGAGGGTGAGTGTAATCTGACTACTGAGTATCTCTATTTTGAATTTAGATGCATTGTCCAGAATCCCGTATGTGTAATGAAAAGGTAGTCTGTATGTCTGTCTGAGTATTAGTTACTCCTGTACACTCTTTGCTTGGACATACTCTCTTTTCATACAACATAGATTGATGGTGTCATTTAATTTTGTAAGTATTTAAGGAGTATTTTAATTAAATAATGGCCATTATTTTCAGACATCGTGAATCTCGACCTCAAGTCTACTCTTCGGGTGCTATACAATTTGTTCACTAAATACAAGGGTTTAGCCTAAATTTTATGACGAGTAAAATAACACATAAATTATTAACTACATATTACTTACTAACAGCCATCGTGTGTAATGTAACTAATAGTATTGCATACCTACCTTTTAATAATTATACAAATAAATGAATGTCGGTGCTTTAATGTAAAAATAAAATAATTTACTAACAAAATGTAGTTTTTTTTATATCCAAATATGATCTGCCGTTCTTTCTCGATGCGAAGTCGAATGAACAAAAACATACTTTCTTATTTAGTATTAGTAGGGATAAATAAAACAGTAGGTATGTAGTTAAATTGTATTTTTTTTCCAATACACATTATTTACCAAAATACACAAGTCACGTAAATTGTATAAAATTAAAACAATAGCACTGCATTACTTTCTTAATTTTATAAAATAGAAAATATTAGGTAGTAGGTATCTGTCAATCGTTTATAAAATACACATTATTTATTAAAGTACACTGATAATGGTGCGTACACATTGGCGAATGCGCGCATTACGTATAGTGCAAATGATGTTCGTGTGCCGCGCGCGCTTTCTACAAATGGCGCAACTCGAATGTGAGTGGTCTCGCACTACACGAGCTCATCGTGAGCTTCTTGCGAGTCTTGCTCGAGTTGCAAACGGGGAGTCGTTGCACCACGCGTTTACAGTAACAGTTCAATAATTGCACTCGTGCAGGTCAATCGGTAATGTGGAGACACCTTAACGTACCTAATTGAATTATAGTGATTTTATAACAAAGTCTAGGTATAATGGTGCGCGCTCTCGCTTAATTCTAGCTGCACACAACCTATATTCCGTGCGTTATAATATCCTCTAACTAAATGCTTGGCGCGCGTGAACGTCGTAAGTCAGCAAAGACCCCAGTTCATTTCCATAGAAAGTACTTGTTGCTGAATATGCGCACCGAACACATCTAGAATGAGCACGAGTGCACGGAGTACACTGCTTTGTAGCAGTTTGTAGTCCCTCAGTATGCTGTGTATTTAGGCATCAACGGAACAGTAGGAAACATGACAGGAGACTTAATACAAAATGTATGTGTGCCAACTATACGTCTTTTTGATTTTTTTACTATCGGCTATCACTAACGGCCGAATACTCAAAGGCTACCTACTTAAATATTTAAGTCCCACTTAGGGCGAGGCTCCATTACCGCGTTGCGTTGCGTTGCGTCGTCGCATGCGACGTTTCAACGCAGAGACGAAGCGGGGGAGAGTGATGTGCTGAACTGTCGATGCGATGACACACAGCGTTCCGCTGCAAGGAGACGTGCATATACGAAATGACGTATACGACGGCGTGACGTCGCCCACTTGCGTGCCGCAGGTGTGGCATACAATGCGTTGTCCGTTGCGACGACGCAGCGCAGCGCGCTAGTGCGGCCCGGCTCCTCTTAGCAGTTTGAAACTTAGTTAACTGCATTTTTTTGTATTTACGCGTCAAAGTTAAGCAGCTCTCAAATTTAAGTTGCGTACGTGTATTCGGCCGTAACTCAGTCAGAACCAGAAGTACGTACTTAATAACAAAAGTAGGTACATAATGACTATGACACCTGTATTTGGTCGATGAGTGGTGTAGTGTACCTAAGCATAAATCTATCCCTTCTGTAAGTATTAAAATTGTTGCGAGTTCTACCAAAATAAACTACAGCTATAAGTCATGGTTTCATAGTCATATTATTAGCAAGGAGATATCTATGTTTATGCGTGACGGAATCAGATGAGCAAAAGAGCCAGAGGGCCTACTCTGTTTCAAACGAAAACGAAATTTCGGACGAAATTCGCGTATTTCCTACTACGTTTCTCATTGATTCCGACATTTCTTACGAACGAAAATTGTTTGACGTTTAGATTCGACGACGACGAAGACGTCAAACAATTTTCGTTCGTAAGAAATGTCGAAATGAATGAGAAACGTAGTAGGAAATACGCTAATTTCGTCCGAAATTTCGTTTTCGTTTGAAACAGAGTAGGCCCTCTGTAAAGTAACCCCCTTGCACACGGGGCGTAAGCGTAGTCTCATACGCTTCGCTGCCACACCGCTTCGTCTGCAGACTTGTTAGAAAATGTACGTGCTTGTATTGCTCTCGTCCTACGCGCGTAATACGATACGCCTACGCGACGACTACGCTTACGCCCCGTGTGCGAAGGGCCTAAGAGACCGAGGGCATTCAGCGCAAATAATATAAAGCACTTCGTAAATAATTATAAAGCGTGTTTATTCCTATTGCAGTGTGTTGATATAAAATATTGATGATATAAAAAGGCTTTTAATTATTCTAAATCTAAATAAACATATAATATGCAACCTGTTTATCTACTTATACAAAAACTTATTTCTATCTTAATCCATACATAAATTCTTTATAATAATTTCAAGTTAGAATAATAATAGGAAATTAAATTCTCATTAGGGTAACAAATTAAAAGATTACAATTATCATAGCTGCCAATATTTTGTAATAAAATAAAACATTTTAAACATCACAAAAATAGATTACGAGGTACGAAATAATAAAATGTATAGTGTTTTTACATAAATGTAATATAAAACCATTATAAAACATTATCCATGTTTACTCCACGGCGTTTAGTAATGCAATATTCTATGAAATTATTCGTTTGGATTGTACATTTTATACACATCGCTTTATAATAGTGAGAAAATCTGATGTATAGGTTTGGTTTATTAAGAATATTATACGCTCAAGTCCTTGAACAAGTGGCCGAGATGTTTCAAAGCACTATTTACAACTTTTATGAACATGCCCACTAAACAAAACACAGCGCGTGTTAATTAATATCCGGGGTCACTCTATGCGATATTTATTAATGGTTAGCTTGCATTTTTCCACGAGTTATCGATCATTATGTGTATTTTATTTTAAACCTATAGTAGTAGGTATAAGTTAGTGGTCTACATTAATAAACATATATTTAAGCTTACATTAATTAAATACCTATAGGTATGCATTTATTATTACTGAATAAGAGGCGAACACAAATCAAGAATTTAGTCCTACTAATTCTGTGAAATGTTATGTTGGAATGATTTGACATACATTTTATAAGGTATAATCAAAGGGTATAATTTATAATGAAGTGTAAGTTACAAAGTTGTATCTTGTCGCATAATTATTGGCCACAACTTTGTCACTAGATACGACTAACGGCCCGGCCACGACATTGTCTTTATCAACGACAGAAGCGCGCGGGGGTACTAAAATGTTGCATCTCGCCACGAGCTGCCGCTTTCGGCGGCAACGCAACGGCAACAGTCGTGGCCGGGCCGTTAACCAGAACCTTACAGCCGTATGGTCTACTGTGGGAGCTGATTTTGTTCGCTATGAGACAGTTTGTGGCATAGCTCGCAACACTGCAATTATTATGGTCTATAGTTGTTCAGGCAGTCGACGTCGGGTCGAGTGCCCCTGCTGTTGCAGTGGCTTAGCATTATGAATTAAATATGTTTTATTTAGAGTTCTGTTCAGCCGCCGGTAGAAACGCGAATAGTACTACCCAAATCAATCATAAACATAGGTTTTATAATAGTTTTAGTCCGCAGTTTGAGTATTTTTACATATAAAATTATTCGTAGCACATAAGTTTTTTTATATAAAAAACAATATTTTTCTTAAAACCTAATAAAATTACAAGCTTTAATTAAATAAGTACGCATAATATTGCCGTCAATACTAGATTTTCCTGTCTAGTTAAAATATAGCATCTTTCTTAATACAAATCAACAAGTTCAATTAATATTAATGTTCGAATGTTATATTACCGACATAATGTAAAATCTAGTGTAATAATAAATAATTAATAGTATTATAGTGAAAGTTGGAATGTTTGCTTTGAAATAATCCTAACACGCGTGGCAATTCCATTTTGCCGTGACAAAGCAATTTGTGCCTAGACAAATATGTAAAAAGGCGCAACATGATAAAAAACCCAAAAAATAAAATGATGTTTTTGGGTCACAATATTTATTTCGGTTTTATCACAGAATATTGTTAGGGTCGTTCTGCTAGGCTTTGGTCAAATCCAACATTTGATTTAGCGGCGTGCTCAACATAATAAAATTGTTATAAATACAAAAATAATTGAGTAAGAATATATGGGGCGCGGTACTGATTCATTGAGATCAAAGCTACCTATTTGCGTGAGGATGACGAAGACGTGGTCTCATCACATTTTTATTCAAAGTATTTTTTCTATCCACATATCAATAGACTAAAAAAGTACAACTATGCTACAACTACCTACCTGTATAATAATATTATATCTCAACTACGATCATGTAAAATTCTATATCTAAATGTGCTTTAATGTACGAAGAAATGCAAGACAGCGAATATAATGTTTAAATTCTGTGTAACTTTTAAAACAGAATTTAAAAAGATACCCACCGTTTTGATGTACAATCGAATAAGGTGTAGTTGGCATCATGAGACAGGACATTATGGAATCGCTAAGATAGGGGGACCACTAGATCAATCTGAAGGGCTAGCACACACGCTAAGACAAGACTTTTGACACGTATTATGTCGCACCGAGTCGCTCTCTCCCTTTATTAATGAATAGGAGAGAATGAGAAAAAAATACGATTTATCTCGCGTCTTGTTTTATCACGTTTGGCGGTGCTACTTGTGCTGGTGTCCGTTTAATCCGTGACCGAGCTTTATTCCAATGCGAATTGACGGCAGCTTTGACGGGAGACAACAAATTACACCATCAATCTAATATGGTTATGGCTTGAATTGATATCAGATTGATCGACAAACTGGCCCCTCAATGAAAATCTAAGGTTAGAGTTATAAAACTGTGTCGGACACACCTTGCAAAATACTAAATACTGACGAACCAAAATAAATGTTACATATTTTATATAATTGTAAAATAAGACAAGGTAATGTGTCAAAAAAGCCACCATCTGGTGATCCAGGGTAAGGTATTGATCAAGGTTTACACCAAACAGTAAAAAAAATCCTACTGTCTATGGTTTACACTCATCTATTTCATTAAGACTAAAACTATCGCTCAGAGAAATTCTAGCACAACTACTATAAAACATTATAACATAATAATACACCGAGAAGTCGGCCTATCGCAGGCAAATTACTTCTGAGATACATGAAACAGCGAAACCCTGCATGACTAAAAGCGTAACAAACCATCAAATAGTAAAATAGAAAGCTATATTCTTAAAAGAAAGGAAAGATTATTTAAAAGGAATAAACCGTAGATGATTCAAGATAAACGGGGAAGAGTGAAGTAAGGGCGATAACTCACTTGCAATTTGCGAGTGTTTGCAGTTCATCGAGCAACTGTTCGTCACGTGTTCGTGTTCGTCTCTCGAGTGATGGTGATGTGTGCATACATGCAACGATCTCACTACGCACACGTTACAAGTGCGTTGGTCAATCCCCTTGCTGGAAACACGCTCGCAAACCGCTTAGTGTGTTATCGCCCTTAGAATACAAAGAGCAAGTGTAATGATTGCAAGAAACATGTAGTGTAAATGAGCATACTCCTTCAGCTTTTACGGTGTTAACTGATGCCAGTTTTGAGAAAAGGTAATCTGAAACTTTAGTTTTCGATACCTATGCCCAAATTCATAGAAATTAGTAGCCAGTTTACAATGGTTTTACAAAGTATTTTGTAGTGATTTGTAATGCCAGTGTCACATCATCTAAAATTTCTATAATTTTGCGGGATAGTGTTTGGTACCGTTATATGAAGATATACCTACTTTGTGTTATTATACTTTACAATGAGTGCAAAGTGGATTAAGTCAATTTTTTTAAAATAATTGAGTTATTTATGCCTTATAAAAACACGTAAAAATTGTGGTTTAGTTGCTCTCATTGCCTCAATTACAACAAAACTGACAATTTTGATTGTGTTATAACTGAATAAAAATGAAAAATATTAAGAGTCATATCCCACTGGCGGTTTGCGAGCGTGTTTTGCCGACCGACGGTTGCGCAGACCGCTCGACGAACGCCAGTAGGATAACGCTGCTCTCTGTGTAAAGTGTGAATAAAGGGTATTCGCTACGTGGGTTTGCGCGGCATCGCCGACGAGTCGAGCGAGGTAGAAGACTCGCGGCGCAGGATCAGCTTCAGTTTATCATCCTCCTCCAGGTCGTCCTCGAGCGACACGGCGCGGCTGAGCTCGGTGTGGCCCAGCGCGCGTCTCCTCCACGCTTCTAGCCTCATGACCTGATTAACGCAAAACACACCGATGTTCACAACCGATCACATTGTATTGCAACCTACTTACGAGCATACGACACAAAACAGAATAGGGTTGTAGACATATTTCTTTAAATGTATGGCCTGTCCATATGCCTCGCTCGAGCACTCATATTATGACATTATGTCTATGCATTTCAACGTCATTCATTGACATAATGTCATAATATGAGTGTTCGGGCGAGGCATGCGAGACATATGGACAAGCCAAATAAATTAAATTTAATAAAAGTCTATTACCCTATTTATTAAATTAATTCTACCACATTAATAAAATTGCATTCGGATTATTACAAAATAACAGCCTGCTTTCGATTTAGCTAAGTAGTTCGTTCAGCATTACGTTCTCAGCAAATTAGCAATGTTAGTACTATCAACTGCGTCACCCAAGCCTATTATGAAATAATATTGTTCAGAATGAAATTGTCAAACACAGTCATTCATCAAATACAAAGATTCATGCAAGCAGAGGCAAACCTATAAAACCTACACACACTAACAATCGATCTCAGAAAAAACAAGCATTAAAAATCGGTTAGCTGCCGGATTCAAGAACCCTTGTCCCCTGGAGGTCACTAAAAAGCTTTTGTTTTTATACACCGACATTATGTTCAAGTGACAACACGATCAACAATCCTATTATATACATTTTGTTATTAAATAGATAATTTTTATCCCCTATCAGGTAGTAGGTTGGGTTATTAAAACCGGCCGTAAGTGAGTGTCTTCACCTATAGTCCGCGACAGGTCGAGATGAAATTCGGGTTATGAGCTTTTTGCAGAATAAAATCCGAATCAAAATTACCGGGACCCGCAACGCAACAGAATAATTTAATTTAATAATTTTGTAGGCGATTTTAATTGTTTATCGGGTCCTGCTAATTTTGATTCGGATTTTATTCTGCAAAAAGCTCATCATGTCATCTCGACCTGTCGCGGACTATACATGCATGATCTAGCACAAACAAACTGCGTGTACGGGTCTAGTGTGTTCACCTGCCAATTCCATTTCAATATTGATGATAATGAAAAAGTTACCTCAGCTGTGCAATTAATTTGGGCAAACAAATTGACTAAAAATATGTACCTTTAAAAAAATAAGTAGTGTCCTCATAATAGCAAAAATAAGTAGTGGTATGTATGCAAAGGGTTGGGTACCTACTTAGAGGAACGTTTATGGATTTAATTAGCACGTTAATAGTGTGGTTAGCTGTATACAGATTTACTGACTGTGCACCCTGGCAACCGGAGGAATCAGTTTCAAACCACCTATGTACATCCGGGCCGTTACAACAGAGATGATGCATATTTGTATATTAAGGCGACAAGTACCATTTATTTTATGCATATTGTTAAATAATTTTCCAAAAATATTAATTACGTACCAAGATATTCGCTACTAAAGTTTGCTAACACTACTAAGTTATGACGCCATATCTCATTAGTTAGTAAATTTTTCGAAACTAATTTATTTTTTATTTAAACGTTCATTTAAAAAATGACTTTGTGCTGTTAGTGATAGTAAGATACTTTAAATAGTTCAGCAAAAATATTAAATAAAATCATCCTCCCAATTGCCAACGGCCGGCGACGGTCAGATACTGACTCAGGCTGCGTGGTTATCTTGGCCACGGGTATACGGATGAGCTTCACCGTCTATAATAATATACGTGCCATATTAAGGGCGGAGTTCACCAACAATAACGGACTGTTTAGGCTGTAAACGTCTGTTACCAACCCCCTAGCCAAGTGGCTTTGTCTACAAGCGTTTCTACAAATCGCTACGCTTAAATGTATGGAAATTACATTACAAGTTATATACATGAAGCGTAGCGATTTGTAGACGACGCCACTTAGCTAGGGGGGCTGTACCTCAAATAGTCAGTTACTGCTCTACCTGTCCTTCAGTATTTAGGTGGCCCTTAGTTTGTATGAACCTTGTTCAGGTATAATTTGCGGTGACTGGTAGTATGGAGTGAGCGTGCAACACACTAGCCGACATGTTTGACGAATATTGAACTTACTCGAGCCATTTCCAGGGCTCAGTGTCCGGAGTGGTGATTGGTGTCGGAAACTGTGCAGTGCCAAACAAAATGTATCAGACATTTTGATAAAAGCGCATTATAAGTATTATACAATGATCAATATATAATATTTTACCTTCAATTCGACCGATGTAGTGTATGCTTTAAATGTGATTTTATTAGTTGTACAAAAATACCCATCTGACTTATAATATACACTAATGGTTCACCCCATCTTGGCATGTGTAAATAAGGACTTTAAGTACAAACTTTCATTCCCTATTTTACACCCTTAGGAATTGAATTATCAAAAATCGTTTCTTCTTGCTTGCCTGCATCATAAATTAAACCTACTGTCCAAATTTCGAGTTTCCAACATCAGTTGTTTTGGCTCTGCGTTGACGAGCCAGTCAATAAGGATTTATCTCTTCATATTTTTATGATATAGATAATAATTATATTTAATCAGAATAAGTGTAATCACGACTTTTTAATTGCATTTATAATGACCTAATGACAGTTTGTGAGACTCATAAAATTTGAACAGTGGAAAGAACCATTGGCAAGTATGAACATAGTTTATGTAAGTAATAGGTAAATTGTTAACAGAACATGATAACATGTGTGTATTCCAACTTAAGCTGAGCTCTCTTAATTATGGATGTCAATAAAAGAGAGCTCAGCTTCCGGCGGCCGTACATAAAATGTATCAGAATATATTGTTTATTATATACAGACCCCCCAACAGAGAAAGCGATGTTACAATGACAGAAGCGTTGTTATAGCGAGTGTCTGCCAGTGCTAGTCGACGGCAATGAATTATTGTTAGTATCGAGTGCCATTGGTAAATGATGACACCAGTAGTTTTAGTGAGAAAGCATGTGAAACTTTACAACATCCAGTCGTTCATACACATTCGTAACATGTGTTAGTGAAGCAAAGCGCCAAAACGCTGTTTGTAACCGAGTTGTTCTTCGTCGTTTTGTATTTTGTTGTCGACTGTAGAGAAACGTGTACTTAAGTATTTTGTGGTAAGTTTAATACGATTAATTACCTCGGCCTTGAGTTCGGCGACCTGTTCCTGTAGCTCGCGGACTCTGTCCGAATCATCCATGTTATTGCGCAGTTCGCCTTCCGTTGCCATAACTTCATTCTGAAATATGATCGTAACAATTAGCCGATGGTCACGAAACCTATTATTTCTTGCAGTAATTAATAATTGAATCATTATTTTAGCGAACATGCGTAACAAACCTTTAATTTGTATTCGGAGACCTCGGTTTCTAATTCAGCTATTCTCTGGGCGTCCTCCATGTTCCTTATATTGGCTTGCATCGAGTCATATTTCGCCTGTTGAATAAAATACAGGATGTTTTAAACAAACTAAATAATAAATTAAATACCGGTACAGTATGGTGCCAAAAACTGGATGCAAAGAACTGAAGACCGAGCTCTGTGGCGTGCAGTGGACAGGAATAGGCTGATGATGATAATGATGATGGTAGCTTATATGTCAATATCTAGTGAAATTAGAACTATCACCACTACCAACTATTAACTATTACCTAGGCAAATTATAACTATCATCATATTTTTTGAGTTGCGGGCTTTTGTACATTTGTGACAACTTTGGTGTAGCGACCTTATAACACATCAAATGGCCTAAAAAATATTTCGTGCATATAAGCGCGTATTTGTATAAAAAGTAGGATGAACAGGCATCTTCTGGGTGCGCTCGCTCCACCGTCGACCTCATCTTTGCCCTTGCGGCAAGATAGTGGTCAGGAGCAAGCTAATTTTGATTAAAAAAAAAACAATTTCACACCTTGCTCTCAAGGTCAGTGTATTTGTGCTGGAACTCTCTCTGCCTCGTCTGAAGAGCCCGCTCGCGTTGTAACGCCGCGTCGAGGTTCTCGCGCAGTTGGCGAGCCTCTTCGTCTTGACGACGCAACTGGTTCGTCGACACCTGCACTTGCGTCTCCAATTCCATCACCTGGGAATTACTTGTTCTTGTTACTGCAGCCCTAGTACATGATTACGACTGTACGTATACGTATTATATCGCGAAGGAGTAGCAAGGTGTAATGTAGTGCGCTCACATTTCCCACATCTCAATGTAATGCTTACGACTCATATGAATTTGAATTAAATTAGCAAACCTCAAAGTATATCTATTATTAGGTAAATCATTAAGGCCGACATTTGTACATCAATCCGAGACCGAACTTGGAAATTATTGTGGTATACAATATGATGATGGACTTACATCGGCATGACACATTACTTTTGTTACCTAGAGATGCTTTGTAAAACCATTGTAAACTAGCTAAAATATCTATAAAATTGGCGATAAGCTTGTCAAATCGCTTGCACACATTTTGTTTTACATCCAATCCATTATTTTTTCTTGATCTCTACAACAGTCAAATGTTGCTAATATTTAGTTTTAACAATTATCACCAACGTTTGTAAAATAAAGAGTATTCCTGATCTGAAACACTGAGAAAGTTCAGCGACTTACGATATGTCACTGACTTAAAACAATTTCATTTCTTTATTGATGGTACAGTGATGTCACAAAGGACAAGAAGCTTAATAAAATTGTACTCACTTTCAACCTCAACTCTTTGAGCTCAGTCAACGCCTCGACCTCCTTTATCCTGGTCGACATAAGCTCCTCCTCTAGTTTCTGCGTGTCGGCTGACCGTCCCTCCCAAGCCCGCAGCAACTTCTTCGGCGTGGCCATGATGTCGGACACCACGGTCGACTGAACGGGCACGACTGGAGCATCTTGTCTGTGTTCCTGCATTCAACTTGGGAGTTTAGGATGCCAATTTTTTTAAAGCAATAATCTGGAGATGGGCCAGACTATGTTTGCAATACTAGAGGCATCGCTCGCACGTTGCCGTCCTGACCGGGAGTGGGACACAAGGATAGGTCGGGAGAGGTTGGGCTACCGACTCCATCATTCATCGTATGAAACGCAGCTAAAATCGTAATAGCTACTTTACGCCGATCTTCTGTGAAAGGGTGACCTCGACTGAGCCAGCAGTATACGTTACCAGCTTTTTAAATTTATTTATTCTAAGACCTGATTCAAAATAATGGAATCTTTGTTTATTACAACGTAAGGTATTCCATCCTTGCGCTTAGTAACAACTTTAATACGTTATTCTGCAATTCACATGAACACAATTAGCTCCCCATAAATTAAGACGAGAAACTTACCTGAAGATGTCGTTGCCACGCTTCAGATATCTCGGTCACGCGTTGGCGAAGATCTTTGAGTGATAAATTCGCTTCAGCTTCGCGTAGCTTAACGGCAATCAATTCATCCTGATGAGAAAGATAATACACAATAGTAATATAAGTAACTATTATTATTCTGAGTTGGAATCACACCTGGTTTTAAATAAAATATGAAACGTCAGTTGACAAAATTACAAATCCTAAATACTGGGAGCGATACTTCTTAACTAGCTAGTCAAATGCGTTGAACAGTCGCTTAACATACAAAATGTTTCAGATTTAAAATAGGTACTCTTGATTTGAAATCAAATATTATTCAATTCATCACATATTATTTTGATCAAGAAAAATAATAGATTTGATGGAAAACAAAGTGTGTAAAGCGCTGGGTTCCTCCAAAATGGTGCCGTCATATAACGACCGCATTAGAACATTGGCTATGAAAACTATGGCGCGGTTGCCTAGAGACCGGTTTGGACATCGTTTTTGATATAGCCAATGTTCTAACACGGCCGTTATATGATTCCTAGGAATTCAGCGCTTAAGCGATGAAAAACTAAGAATGTTTAGCGACTTATGTCGCTGACCGTACCTGTAAGTGGGCGACGTTGTTGTCGACGCGTTGTCGCCTCAGGCTTTTGTTTTCATTCTCGAGCTCTGCGATGCGCGCAGTGAGCTCCCTCTCAGCTGCCTCGCGCTCGGCGGCGTGGAGCCGGGCCCTCACCAGCTCCCTCTGCAGGCAGCGGGCCAACTCCTCGCCCTTAGCCCCGCTGCTAGTCTCGGTGCCTTCTAGGGACGACTGCCTTGAGTTGTTCTGCTCGAAACAATCAATATTTGACCCTACTCATCAGTTTATCTATTACACAACGTTTGGAAACGTTACTCGATAGGCGATTATTCCGTCTAGATTTCTTGTCACGAACATCTGATAACGGAAAACTCGTAAAGACAATTCAAGTTCATAATTTCGTTATCAGCCTGTCTCATACATTCTCGGTAATGATGTAGTGCCAGAATAAGATTTTTGAATGCCAGACGAGTTTTTGAAAAAAATAAAAGTTAATATATTCTTGAACTTAAGTACTGTGAATGTGAAATGATATTTTATTTCTATTGTTTTTCTTAGTTTTAAAATTGGATTTCGGGTTACAACGATACGAATAAAAAATATTAGACCCATCTCGTATATACTGATGATGGATACAAACATAACATAGTAGGTAGGTGTATGAAGTCTATATACCTCAGCAATGGTCATCTCCAGTGACCTAATTTCGTCCTGTGCAACGGCCAGCCGCTGCTGTGAGTCAACGTTGGCTCGGCGTAGTGCCTGCACTTCCCTCGCCAACGCGAACGTCTCCTCCTCCCCCTCAGCCCTGTCCACCTGCCCCCTCACCAGCCTCTCAGCTAGACCGGAACTCTCCTTCTCCAACAACTCCACCCGTTGCTTCAACAAACGGTTCTCCTGGCGTAAGCACTAAAACAAATTTAACAATGTCCTGATACGCCTCGTTAGTGATTAAATTAAATGTGATACCTCCTCCAGACCTAAAGCATGCGTGTAAATAAATGTTTTTAAAAGCGTAAATATACATATTTACCTAAATACTCTATTATTAGGTAAGGTTAACTTACTTGATGTTTTAATAAAATTCTATTATAATAATATGTGTGTTGTCTTACCCTAAGTACAGCAATATCACTCTGCTCCTTCGTTTTGATGACTGTGTATTCTTTTTCCAGCTTTTTCATCTTCTTCGGATTCACTTTGATAGAATAAGCTAGGTTCATAAAAGCATCTTGATCTGCCTCAGCCTTTCCGGGCAATTCCTTTTGTATATACTGGAGGTGAGAAAACAGTTTGAAATATTTTTGTTTGTTGATATCAACTCATGGCCTATATTGAACGATGTCTTGCAGCCATTTGCGGCTACAAAAACTGCTTTCGTACTCCTATTTGACTGGAATGGTCAGCTCGGTGGAGAAGCCAATTTTGCACCCAAAATTGTCCAATACAGCTTAACAAAAATTCAGTATTTTTACCTTTAGTATACTCTCCATGTCCAGCGAAAGAAGATCATTTTTCCCCACTGTGAGCAAAGCAAGGGCGACTTTAAATACTATTTCAATTCCCTCGGAAAGAAATACGTCCATTATCCGGCAAGCGAGCGGCAACGATAGAGTCGTAGTGAATAAAGTCAGGAACCAACTACTCGCGTATAGCGATGTATTGAAACTCTGCAATTAAAAATGGTAATAAAGCGACGAAGCTGAAAATAATCTTACTTTAATTTTCCTGAGTCACAGAGTACCTTATACCAAACCATGCTATATCAGGACTGTTGTGCACAAAGTGCAAAACGACGTTTCGAACTGCTAAGTGGGAGTTAAATATCTAAGTAGCCTTTGAGTATTTGACCGCAAGGCCTGTAGTATCGATCGAGGATAGTTAAAACGATCGATTGTATATGGAAGACAGGAGATTAAATTCTCTCCCGTGGTAAGTTAAGACCTACAGTTGATCTTACGACCCTTAGGGCCAAGTTCACCAACACACTAACGAAAGCATGCTATCACTGTAATTCTTGTGTGTGAGATCACGTGAGTTTAACGGAATAGGCAATGCGCTATGGGGAACTGCGCAAACGATAACTTGATACTACTGTATATGCTTATCATAACGTTACGCTATAAAAATATAAAGTAAGTATAAATACCGTATTATATACTTCTCATCAAAAAAATCGAAACACCTGCAAACATTTATTGGATGAAAATTCTAAAATTTAAATTCAAATTTGGAATTGTGGTACACCATTGTGTAGACTAAACTGCCAGCTATTTATTGGCGTATTTTAAAAATTATAACTTTTTTTTTTTTATTTAAATGCCTGAATAGCACTTGCAGTACTGTTTCGAGTTTTTTGATAAGAAATGTAGTATGCCTATTAATATTTATTTTCTATGGATTTTACTACTGTTATTTTCTAATAATCAACTGTTACAGTTACAAAATGCTATTGCGATCTCACCTGTGATTGAAAGTGTACATGAAGGTCAGGTAGTAGCTCTTGAACAAGGTTTTCTAGTTGGAACATGCAGAGACCCAGCTCCGCCATGCTCGGCTTGAACATGTCCCGCATGCGATGTTGCTGCATTATTTTAACTAGTACCGCGAAAGCTTCTTCTTCAGGCATCTGTTTTCAACAAATTTAGTTGAAACTAGGAAATTTCGTGGCACAAACATGTCAGATTTCTGAAACTAGTCAACCAATTCGGTTTCTGTTTTACCCTATTGGTGCTTATTCTGTTGGTTCACACACTAAACTTACCGCCAAACTTATATAGATTTTAGCCAGTTTACAATGGTTTTAAAGCATTTCTAGGAACAATAGTGATTTGTAATGCCAGTGTAAGTCCATCATAACTTTCTATAAATTTGGCGGTAAGTGTATTGCTGTCCTTCTCATGATCGTAATGCATGAGCAAGACAGTAACATTTTAGTTGTGGCAAATTTAGTTAAGTCATAGTTTGTAGCCAACAAAATAAGCAGTGGTGTAGTTTAATTTATAGGGACGCTTACGAGTCCCTTGTAACCCTTAACGGCACCAACTCACCTGCATAAGTAACAGGCCAACAATAAAGCCCGAGCCTTGGCAGTAGCCGACTTCACGATCGTGAAGGGAGTACGCCTTCATCACGTTAAATAGCGACTCCTGACCGAGCCCGTCCTTCTCTTTGAAGAAGTCGTGCTCGGGGTACGTACGCGCAATATCACGACGGATAACCTTTTCACAAGCTGATTTCGCCTGTAAGCACCACATTTAAATGTAACACGATATTCACGAGGACTATTATGAAAAAAGCAATGGACGCGTCCAGACCACACCGAGCAACTGTTTGACGTCATTCTCAACATGTCTGAACGCAGAAAATAGATAAATGCACATTAAATCCAAAGCGCCAATGTTAAACATTATTTTGAGCCACGGTAAGGTTATACTTTTTATGAAAATGATCATAATCTCAGTACGATTACAGACCAAAAATGGACAAGATGTTGAAAGCGAGGTCAAAATAAGTACATATAAATGGTTTACCAGCATAGACATTACTATTTTGGGCTACTAATGTTAGTGTGTTTACCTTAATGTAGGAGGCATACATCCTCTTTTCCGCTGAAGTGTCGACGCCTGCTAAGAGCTGCCAAACGATTCCCCTGAAGTGATGCGGTACGCCTTGACGCACCAGATCGCGCACGAATTGGTTGCGGCGCTTCCATTCAGTTTCCCAGTTACTGACGATGCGGCCCCACAGGCCCCATAGATCCTCCTCACCATTGCTCCCGGTACTGCAGCGTGCCTCAGCTTCATAGCTCGAGCTCGTGGCTGTTGCGTAATGACGTAATCACATATTATCATAATCCATGTGAAGAATATTCATTACACTTATACAAGTTAGTTACGTAATCCCAAACATCATATATTGTTATTTATTTCAAGTAAATTCCGATGCATGCATAAACAATGACTTGTTCCGAGTTCTGTAGCGATTCTATTCCACACAATTATAAAATGTATATGGATCGGATACACACCTAAAGATAAGTTTTCCAAAATACCAGATAAATAAAATTCAAGCACGTTTTTCCCCTCAAATAAATCATAAGCGTCATTCATTTTAACAAAACTAGTGTATGTGTGATCGCACTATCACGGTTTGAGGCGGACTGATAAGAGATAAAATCTATTCTTATGCGTTCTAAATATCAGACTGTTAAGTAATATTCCGCCAAGTTCAGTATCAAAAAATATTGGAGATACATTTACAGGGCAATAATTTCCGATTTATAAACAATATAATGAAAGTTAGTTTCTAACACTTGCATAAAACACCTATTTTCAGTGCTGCTATTATCGCGTAGATAACGTGTTAACGAATGGTAAACAAACCGAGATCTGTCACTGAACGTTACTCACGCCATACCTACTTATGTTAAACGCATTTGAGATTACAAGTCCACACATAATCTCATAATAATAATATCATCTAACGCTGTTAAACAAACTTTCTAACAAAAGATTATTGATAAAAATATGCTGCCCATTACACGGCACCCTTTATGCACGACATTATCTGACTCTTAATTCCAAGCTGTGCTCTGCTCTGACCCTCTCAGTTTGAAGAAACTGGCATCTACACTTAATATTATAAATGCTAAAGTAACTCGGTCCGTCTGTTACGTTTTCCCGACTAAACCGTTGAACCAATGTTGATTAATTTTGGTATAGCGATAGACAGGACCTTGGAGAAGGACATAGGCTACTTTTAGTTACGAAAGTAAAACTTAAAGGGGGTGACATAGAGGATGAAAGTTTTTATGGGAGACCAATAATATCTCGAAGAACAAATTCTACGCAGACGAAGTCGCGGGCACCAGCTAGTACCGTACTTGGTGGTAAAGCCAAGCTGTAGTCAATCCACTGCAGCTCATATACGGGCCGGCTCAACTGGGGTAGTACCATCCTCTAACAGAAGATCGGCGTAAAGTAGCTATTACAGCTGCGTTTCTTACGATGAGTGAGAGAGCCGGAAACTCAGCTCCCCTCCCTTTGTACCACTGCCCTTCAGGTCAGCAACGTGCGAGCACTGCCTTTGGTATTGCAAGCATCTACAGGCTACGGTATCATAACATCAGGCGTGCCGTACGCTTGTTTGCCACCTCAGGCCCATAAAAGAGTAATAAATATTGGTTTCAAAGGTGCTTACCAGATGCCAAGGACACCTGTGAGGTATCAGAGCTCTTGCGGCTGTGCACGGTGTTAAGCGAGGGGCACTTCGCGTCCGCCTCGATCCGTCGGTTCTCCTCCTCCAGCTTGGCTAGCAACGCCCGTTCGGGCGTCGGTATCGCTTCACTTACGGGCAACCGGTAATCTGAATATGAGGACGGTAACCACAACATTTATGTTTGAATGAATCAACTAACATTAAGTCGTGATCAGTCTTCTTGTTTGAGCATACACATGTGAGAAGACTACAGAACATTCACATAATAAATGAATAGCGATAATACTTTACAGGTATGACTGAAGATACCTATAATGTATAGGCAACATTTTCTTTTTATTTTAAAATCTGTGGTAACATAACGATTCATGTATCTAAGTAAAAACGTAGTACATAAATGTTTCACATCGTAGATAAGGACATACTTTAAGTACCTGTGTTTTCTGCAGCGACAGTAAGTTGTACAACTTAATTTTAAATAAAATACCTATTAGTAGACCTTTACGGTCACCCGAAGGTCGAGTTACCCTTAACCCCAAGTTGTAGTCCTCCCAATAATCTAAATTCTACCACCATTTCCAAAAACAGTACTAATATTTATTTATACATATATAATATTGTTTATTTAGTTCAAGTCACATAGCGTAGTAGAGTTTCAAACAGTGAAGTGATGTGATTGCAAAATTTCGGAAAATGTCCAATAGGAAAATTTCAAAAACGCATAAGTAAGGCACACGCAAAACGTAAAAATCTCATATTGCTAATTGCTGGAAGGCTTTTTGACTGGATGACTCCGTGGTTTATCCGACTACGGCAGGTTATTTGTTTATGACGTGCTGTGTACTATGAGTGAGCAACTTAAGTAAAAGGTACTTGAACATTTTACTTCTTAGGCATTGTATTAGCATTAATTATAATATTACCCACCAATTACAAGTTTCTTTGGACTTATGTAAGAAATCTCTCAATTTCACTCAGCCTATTATCATAAGATTTTGAGGACTATAATATGACGAAGAAGTGGTCATCATTGTAGTCTTATTATTAAAAATATCCTAATACCTATGGAACCCTAGAAATACACCACATAAAATTAATTAAAAAGTAGTTATAAATTATTATTGTTAGTAACAGATACAAAAACTACAAATTTTTACCTGACTGTCTGTTTCTAAGAAAATTATTGTTAGCTATTTATTCTGTGCATTTGTTAATAAACGTTTAGGTAAAAAATAGCAATTACTGTCTACCTACTTGCTTACAGCTCACCTTGGACCCGAACACCGGCATTGGTTGTTAAATTGTAATTTACACAAAAAAAGAATTACTATTTTCGTGTAGGTACGTAAAATGATATTACTTTGTGCATACTTTCCACCACCAAAGTTATTTGTTCCGTGAGAAATTAAATGATATTTTGTAGGTATTTACGTAATAATAGGTTTCATATTTTTGTAAATGTTGTTATTCATGAAGATGTACACAGACTCTCTAGAAAATAGGTCATCATTATGTGTAACTAATAATATACTTACTTAGAATTAAAAGCTACCCCAGGATACTAAGTTTTATTTCTACGATAGTTAACTACCTACAAAGCGCCGACAGTGGTTAATCGCTCGCCAGAAGCAGCGGCAGCCAGGTTAGTGGAGAATTAGAAAGGGATGACTTATAGGATGACTCGTGTGATAGAATGTAAGCTCGATATTTACAGTGCTTTTAGTGAATGTTAGTGTTAAACCAACAAACCGTCCAGAGATGATACAGGAGATTCTGTATTACTAGCGATCGGGGTTCCGGGGGCTGCGGCAGGCGCGGCGGCCGCGTCTCTCGCGTCGGCATCCACTTTCATGTTGACTCTGCCATATAGAGCCCTCCCCTCGCCCTTCGCCCCTCCTCACAGCGCTCCTCTCTGCACCAGACACGGGCAGTCACGCCATCAGCTCCACGCTCTTATCCAAGGATACAACGGTCCTTTTGCGTGGCTTACGTGCCACACTGCACTCAGTTATGTTTTTGGTCCGAACAATGTTTTCAGTGAATTAAACTACATATAAGTTTGTCAAGGTCAGTGTGTTATCGAAACCAGTGTTATTAGGTTGGTCGAATTACAAAATTTCGGCGGCAATTTTATAATGGGGCAGTTCAAACGATTGATTATTGCCGATTTTAAACAATTAATTAATTGATATTGTTACTATTTGATGGCGATAAGAGGTAAATTAATTATGATAACATACTAAAATGGGACTAAAGGGAGCTCAGTACAAAACAAATTAAGCGGCCCTTTTATAAAACGTTTGTACAAAAGCCAGCTTCAGCTCCACCACACATGCACAAACTGTTAATGGATGAAATAATGAGTAAAGTAAAAACCAAATGAAGAATTTGCGATCACAACACAAAGTGTCACAAATAGTCACAATGCACTTAAGTAGGTATCTAACTTCGGGGCTTACAGTAGAGGTATTAATTGTTTAATGTATTAAATAATAATATCTTGGTTATAATTAATTACACTTAAATGACCGACCGAACAGGAATGCTTTAAAAATGTTTTGATGAAACCGCGTCGGTAGGTGAAAGTCGGCTGTATGATCCGCGCGCTCCGCGGTCATCCGCCCACTAAGCATGAAGGCCGCTCGTGTGCTTCACATCATAACAGAATAGCATGCCACGAGCTAGATGCGCGTTAAACGGACACGCCGACTACAGTAATCAGTAACGTAGGTATGTGCACTCATATCTACTTCTTGAATTTATACAACACATAGGTACAAAAAAAATCTCTCATTAGAATCTTTCAAATCAACTTTTCCTAACTAGTGCTCGTTCATTATTATTAATTTACTAACCGTGTGCCTGATGGGATTATCCATATTTACTTTCGTGTCCTATATCACTCTCTAGAGGATGAATTTCCAAAAACGCTGATACATCTGACTTTAACTCGTAAACATGAGCCTAAACACATATTTCCATATTTTTAACATCAAAAATGACGAACTTCCAAACAAACTTTCATCCCCAAATTCACTCCCTTAAGGGATGAATTTCTAAAAATCATTTATTATTTATTATCTAATACGGATATTTTGGACACGGGCAGGAACCTAGGTCACGACCTGTATAAACAGGAGTATGATGCAGCCCACTTGTAGCCGTCTGGAGTATAAAATATTCAGCGACACGACCGATGCAGAGATAGCTACGTTGTGCTGCTCATAGTCTACCTTAGACCTTTAAATATACTTGATATAAGTATGACTGATAAAATATTATACCTTACATTTTGCTATTTATAAATAAATACTATCACACTTAGGTATTCTTGTCTAGAGTGTCCAATTCGATACGCATTAATGTTTTGTTTGTAGAAGTGAAAGCACTCAGGGAGGCTGTATAGGGGCTGTTTGAGTCGCGCCCTTGTGTTTACGTACAAACAAATCAGGTTACAACTGACGACACTAGTTTCATATTAGGTACGTAGTAATAGTCAGAATCTATCTTCCTGTTTGTACAGTCCAACTGTAAATTGGTTCAAAGAGCCTTTAGCTACTTTTATAAAGAGTTGTTACTTATAATATTTTTAAAAATAAATAATACTATAGGACACCCCGCATACCTTTACAGCACACCTATATTTAGCAACGCCTGAAGTATATTTAACAAACAGTTAGGCATTTAGGTAGGAACTTATTATAAGCTACTAAATTTATATTTAATTGGTAATGCTGTGTTCTACAAGCAGTTCAAATATGCAATAAGTAATAATTATGTATAAGGATGCAATAATAGACGGTACCCACACAGAGGGCTTTTATTACCTGCTATTCAACGCAAACAAACTAAGTTGGTACATATTTGGGTGTGCAGAGGTAAATTGACAGCAACTCAATTCGTAAACAATACTGAACGCGTCATTTTGCTCTTTAAATAACAGCCTGATAGATTAAATTAAATAGAAACTGTATTGTACCTAAATGTAGTTTCAGCTCTGAATTTTAAAGAACAAATTGTCTGCCTCCAATCTGACAATGCATTAAACATTAATAAAAAAATAATTAAGTAGCTACGTATACAAGTAAACAAAAAGATAAATAGATAGGTACCTTCAACAAATTCGAAGATGTGGGTACACGTCTCTGCCGTAACTGGTTCGAACATTAACTGAAAAAGAGAAAAACATTTTTTTTTATTTTCCAAAGCAGTAATTATTAGGTTACGATTATGATAGGTAGTAGGTATTATTTTCCTTGGCATGACTTGCAAACAATGCTATAAGATCTTATCTCTATTCGAGTGTATAATTTTGGTTATTCGAACAATATCACTGTCCAACAATACAAATTACATTTGATTATTGTGGTGTTACATTGTAAAAAGAAAATAATAGACCAAGAATAAACATTTCACGTCGCGTTGCATGTTTCACTACAATGTAGAAATTATCTTTTTTATTCGTCCTACTGTAAAATTGTATAAACGGAGTTATCGGCCGACTCTTCTCGACGAATTCCGGACATTTTGGAATAACTGACTACCTACGATGAGAGAAATACTTGCATTAGGTGTCTATTGGTTTTTTACCCTATTTTTAAATTCCATAAAAATAACATTCTGCAGCAATGCAGAATACCTACTGCTTCCGGGTTTATTTAGTTATATTATATGGCGATAACATCAGCGCCACGTGGGAAGGCAGCCGTGCGTGACTCATGCGAGGCATAACTTCGGCTTGTCATTCATCTCGATGACGGCATTAGCCTATGGCAATATAATGGAGCCGGTGTATGAACCTGTGGTTTGAGCTTAGCAGCAATATATTAGGCTGCATAAAATATATACTTATTTTTACTGAATTGAAATTATCAACCTAAACTAATGTCAACAGTTTGTTAAAAATATTACACCAAGTTGAACATTGGCAAAGGTGAAAAAACAATAGGCTGTTGAAGTTTTCGATATTTATTATCAATGAAAATCCACTGAATATTTTACGATGAAGAATTATCTAAGTTAATACCTATTTATTATTTCCAATAGTTATGCAATACTTGCAGATTTAGGGCCCTACTCGTCCGGAACGGGTGCGCGCCTAGTGGCCATTATTACATATACACCTACTTAACGTACGTAAGTATTTAACTGTCCTCGTTTCTACGCGTGCCCAACTGCTCTTGTGTCAACCAATTTAAACTTTTTATCCACCTAACTATTTTAGACAGTTTTTCCTCGCCTAATACCTGTAATACAATACATAACGTACTTCTACTGTTATTAGACTCACGAAACAGCCCACAGCTCTACCATGAGTATGCTCGCTAGTCGTTAACACTATATATAATACTTGTATAGAAAATTCACGATTTTGTTTCAACTATTATAGGATGAAAGTTTTTACTTTGTTAAAAGTCTGTCGACCCATGCGAAGCCGAGATCAGTCGCTAGTATTTAAAAAATCGCGCAGCACGCGCGTCAAAAACCATCATTTTATTGATAATTCATAATATGTATATTGTAATAAACACATTCGAACATTCATAATCATAGTCTTGCAATAAAAATGCTTATACTGGAAAATAATGGTTTTCAAAGGCAGAAAGTCAAATATAGGTAAATAAAAAGGAGAAATATATGTAAAAAGAAATTATTTATTACACAGTTGGCAATGCTGATATTTCTGATATAATTTAATAAACTATGGGTTTCTTGTAATGATTACTATTAAGTTGACCGTGTTACATTATAGGTGCATTTAAAAATGTACAATTTCATACAACGGTATCTACAAAGAACGCCTTATACTGCTATATCCTAGTTTCTTTAGATTCTTATATGTAGGTCTATTATACGAATAATATTATGAATACAATGGCAATGATTAAGCTGAAGCAATATAGTTTACAAAAGCCTGTGAAGAACTCGGAGATAAAATAAGCATTCGCATTGCATCACTTGCAATTGTATTTTAGTGGAATTCGCAGTGGTTTCTATTTTATTTAGGTAGGCTAACTCTTGTTTGGGGCACTGCCTCTGCAGTTTTTACTTTGCAGCCTAATTACCAATGGTTATAGCGTGATGGCCAGGCCAGGATAGGCTACTCTATAGTGAAAACTAGGTTGAAATCTGGCCAAACAATCAGGCAAACTGACAATAATTCCAAAAACACTTGGTCATAGTCGTAGAACAGTGACAGATCTGTCATATATCATACTTGTCAGATCCATCACTGTTCTACGACTATGACGATCGTCCTGGATTATGTAAAGAGACTATCGCGTTGAATCAACAGACAATTTAGTAGCCTTAAAACATTTACCACCAAAAATGTTCTTACTCACTCAACATAAACAAAGCATTGTTTACTTTTGTAAGTATTGGGCCGTTACAATCCTATCTTATAATAAGCAAAAAAGAAATGTAAATACACGAAAATGTGAGTGACATAGCTCTTACATGCGGACGAAATACCTATTATAGAAAATAATAATAATTATGTATGTCAAGTTTAAAAAATAACAATATATTTTTATTTTTAAAGGTCTGATATATTTAAAAATAGAGTATTAATTACTAGGTAATGAATATGCAACTGTTATAGGTAATGAAGACGCGATAATCAAGTGAGATAAGTGTATATTTTGATAGCAGTGTCCTAACAAAAATAATATGCACGCACTGTCCGTCAGATAGAAATTGTATTGACGAGGTAATGATGAATTTGGATCAACGATTAACAGTTCTTTGTATTTATCCGACTAGATAGGTAATTACCTATTTACATACGTTTTTGATATGTCTACTGCAATATTAGTAGGTACAAACTTTTCCTGTGTTTTGTGTAGACTGTTTGCAAAGTATTGCACTAATTCATTATGTTACTTTCGCAAGAATATAGTAGCGTAGGGTAGGTACAATGGTATTGATTTAAACCGACATGTGGAAAATTAACAGCACAAAATATGTTGTTTTAATACTTACATATTACAGCCTTTTATCTGGAATGGAACAAATCTTGAAATTACTGTTACGAGCTGTTATTTTGATTTGATAATCTATGAAAATAATGAACAAGCTTTGGAGCCGCCCAGCTGGCAAAATTTTCAACCACAGATTATCAAAATCAATCAAGCAAGTCAAAAACTACCATTGACAACTTACAGATTATACTTAAAAAAACAGGATTATTTATGGTCAGATTGTGTAGACCACGGCGTACCTAGACAGAAATATTTATAGAGCCAGTCCTTTCAAGACCAAGATGAAATCCTCTGCACCCGTACGTAAGGGACAGTAAGAGAAGAATCCAGGTCATAATATACATATAAATATGTTTAGCTAACCGGATGGCTATTACAAAACAATTAAATCCGTGCATTTTGATAATTTATGTAATTTATAAAACTCAAAGGTTTTGTTTATTTATTTTGACTCGTCAGCATCTTGGGTACACATCAACACGGGTAATTTAAAAAAAATGTAAATATGCTGCGTTCCATTCACCGTAATTTTTGCTATTTTCGTCCACAAAAACTGTTAAAAACAATAATAATGATCACTTTCAGTACAAGTTGGTGCGAGTGGAACGAGATTTGTGATCGAAAATAACAAAATTAACAGTGAATGGAACGCACCAATAGTAAGTTTATGTAATGGCCGTTTTTCGATTACACGGCACGGCACCGGCGACGGCATGGCGGCAGCTTTTTCATTGGTTAGTGACCTGTTGTCATTGGTTACTGACCAATGAAAACCCCGCAAATAGCTGTCACTGTGCCGTCGCCGGTGCCGTGCCGTGTAATCGAAAAACGGCCAATATTTATCTATTGTTGTAAGACGTATTGCGTACCTATATTAAACATGAACGTAATAAATTTATTTGCGCTCCACACTCTCGACCATTAAACAAACGGACCCGGTCTTCGACCATCCATGCTCCACACACGTGAAAAATTACGCTCGGAGCGTAGCCGCTGAACGCGGCCTAGAAATCATAGACAAAGAGTCGTGGGCTTTTAGGCGGGAAATGTAAAAGTGTGTGTTGCTAAATTTTTTGTTTTGATTTTTATACCAACCTAACTTTACGTATCTAAACTATAATTTCATGGTGTACATTTATAATCATATAATTACTTATTAATCAATGTATCTTGTTCGAGATCTATCTACATTTTTGTGATTATTTCAATTACAATGTGACAATTCTTGTCCAAACTTATTATATACCTATAATTTTGATAAAATCATATCATTATTAGTATGTGCTCTCCACTTATCTGTTAAATATATAATATCATTATTAAAACAACTTATTTTTTAACTTGTTTTCGACAAAAAAATTACATTTATTCACAGAATATTAAAATATACAGAATACATAATAATAAAAGGTATTTACATTATTACAAGACTACATCTAATAGTAAAATAGAAAATAATAATATAAATTAAAAAAATAATTATTTTGGGATTATGCAAAAGGCCAAACCTGACTATGTTGTATACCTAACTACTTAGATTGTATATTAGTCGAGCGAAGGCACGTCACTGCCTAACTACTTAATCTACTTATAAATCTTAAACATAAATTACCAACGGAATTTTATTATTTACAGTCTGAAGTTTAATGTGGTAAATGTTGTATCTAAAGCACATGGGCCAACGGATTCATCAATAATGTTTGCATACACATAGCGTTCTCTTAAAGCTAATTTAAATAATATAAATTATTTATAATATTAAATAAAGTGTTTATTATAAATCTACGGGGAAATTATGTCAAATTGGGTGTCACTACTGTAAGTATAATATTTAATAATTGTATGTATAACTAAAACAGGATAGGTACAAAAGAAAAGGATTTTAAGATTTGCTGAGAACCTGCAATCAATGTAAAACTGGGTGCTTCTTCTGAATCATCCGAGTTGTTCAATCATTAAATTGTGGCAGCTTAAAACGAATGCATTAAGTAGGTACCCATTAATAACCACGTTTAGTGTAAACGCAATTTTCTCTAAATGAATTTAGCGGCAAGCGCCCGATAATAACCGTCTGGGAAATGTAATCACTTGTAAACTTATAAACATGTTAATTAATCTGATGTTGCTGTTATCAACATCGCTAAGCTCTGTAGGTATAGCTATACACTTAAGTTTAAGTGTTCGGGAGTTTGATCTGTTGATAATTTCTACATTTTGGTTTTCCTAAGCGGACGTTCACCCAAATAGATTTTTTTATTTGTTGCCTAGGTACTTGTTATTAATTAGGTAAGTTTGTTATTGCTATTTGTTACTTGAGCACTGGCGTAATTAAACTGAGTGGTTCATATTTATTAAAGAAGAAATAGGTACTTAAGTAGGTAATTTATATGTTTATGCAGAGAACGAACGGTGTTTTTGGTGGTTGGTACCTAGGTAAAAAAGTTATTAAGTATTTTATTGTCCCGCTAAAGAGTACGGACGTCGGCCTCCCCACAATTCGAGGGGATACAGTATTTTTATACACCACACTGGTTCAGTGCCGTTTGGCAAACTTGCAGCGCGATTCTGTCCTTTGGATTATCATAGTGCGATATCGCACAAGGCAACCATGTTTGCGCCACCAGCAGGTGATTCGATAGCCGACACCGAATTGGTTGCGCTACCAAGCGGACACCAGGTGCAATACCCTCCATACAGCTCTATACATTTTGTTGGTGGAGCGGCTGGTTGCGCTACCACTGGTGTCCTCGGGCGATATAGCACTTAACGTGCAGTTTTTCTAACGCCGTTGTTTTTTCACTGTTCAGCACACTTTAGCATCACTATGCTAAATCCCAATGAAACCTGCACTTCTTGTCAATAAGCTACCTACCAAAGACAAAGAAGATAAAATAATATTTTTCCTTTAATTTACAAAGGTTGATACAAAATTTCCATCATAATGAAGCTCCAAGGTCAATTATTAGGGTTGGCAAGCTTCAGGGCAGGATGACGTGAAGTGCAGACAGTCGACTGAACACGCTTATCGCTAAGAGAGCGAAGTGCGAATCTAAACTGTGATTTATATTCACTTGGCGAAGTGGCTCCGGCTCGGGACTGCATCTCGGCTGGCACCGGCGCGGCCACCGCACCAAGCCAGGGTTGCCAATGACCGCATAACTATTTATTTAAATAATAAGCCAAATACTACACACTGTTTTAATTTTGATAGAATCAGAGATCACGTCATGTTGGGTCACATATTTATAACAATGCCGATTATTATTACCAAAGAAATTATATTATTATCATTACAATTTCTTTGATTATTACACAGTAGGTATTTAGATTTAACCAATATGTAGGTAATTCTATTCTCCCTCTACAGTGTTTTCAGTTACGTTGATTAATAGGTATTTGATGGAGGTAATCCATTATGTAAATTTACTACGTTTTATAATGATGCGGAATTGTTCACGTTAAAAATAGCAAGTAACTAGATAACGAAAGTTTATATTTTTTTAATGAATGTGAATATAGTATAAATACCTACTTACCTTCCTAATATTAGAATGGAAAAACTCGCTTACCAACAACGTTAACCGTAAATCATTACGGTATTTTTTTCTAGAATTCATTCCTTAATTGAAGTTATCTAATAGTTTGGAATCATCCAATTCTAGAAAAATATGCCAATATCGTGATGTACCTATTTACATACTTAAGTCAAACAAAAAAGCAAATAGGTATTTCTAGATAAAGTGAAATTAATTATTGTAATAACTCGTGTACTTACCTACTTATCAGATTAAATTAAATGTCGCAAGTACGATTGTATAGTAAGTAGAAGTATATATTATCTACCTACTTATATGTAGAAACCGCAGTAAACTCAATGATCTTAACTTTAATCTAGCAGTGTTGTCGGAGGAGGCACTTGAGTGGCTTAACTTCAACGGACGTTCCGTCATAAGAGGGTCTTCTCTGGTGTTTAGTGACTAATCACGAAGTCCACATCTCCACGAAATACATTGCTGTTTTAGGAGAAAAGTACCCATCCAGCTAATTAAATAATACAGCGCGCCGAACAAATACATATTTTCATAATTTCAATAGAACTGTTACGTTGTATTTTAATAGCACAAGGGGCTAAGCTGCATTGATAACGAAATTTTATTGTTTAAAAAAGTAATAATAACTAGCAACGGAAACGCCTTTGTGTTTAGCTTTATCAAAAAAATATAAAAGTAAATAAATTAGAAATTGACTTGCTTTTGTCGTCAGGGTGATGTTGGTAATTAAGAATGGGAAGGCTGTGAAGGAGGAATGATGGAGGTGGGTGGTCGATTTTCAATTTGCATTTGAATCGGCGACAGGGCGCCTGGGACCCATGCTGACAACAAAGACCACAGATTAATTTATATGCAATAGGGAACACAATACATACGACCGACGCGCGACGTGTAAATATGAAACATTCCACCGAACAAAATAGTCATTACGGCCAAATAAGTAGGTAATAGTAGGCAGGTCCTCTATTCGTGTTTGTTTATGGCAATAAACTGCTAATAATTTATTTTCTTTATAGAGTTGTTTTCGTATTGGTAACTAGGTAGGTACCGACCTACACCACGCGCCCCGTGAGCACGTAACTCTCCGTAAAATTACCACTTAACTTTTGCTTTAGCCTCTTACAACTTCCTGATCTCCTGCTGTACCTACTTAACTGTAAGGTCAACAAACTCGTGCCTCCGACTAAGCTCCGAGTTATGATTTCCCACACATTATTTGTTAAGAATAACCGCCCTGGTTTTCTCTGAAATAAAATGAATATGCCATTGAATATTCATTTCTTAATGTGAGTTGACTTGGAAAGTGGTTACAATATTATGTAGGTACCTACTTATGTGAAGGATAAAAGCCATATAAAATATGATAGGTAAAATGTATTAATTAGTATAACCCGGGTTATCGGTCAGCTCGCTACTAACACTTACGTGATGCTACGAATGAATAATGAGTCCCTTTGGAGAAAGATAGTAGTCCTATAATGGATACACAAATGGCATTTCTCTTTACAATTTCTGTCTAGCGTCCCGAACTTTCCTAGTCATATAACGTGGCTCTAATTAGGCTGTTAGGGCAGTTATGCCCACCAAAGAGACATTTATTTCCCTCGCGACCACGTCGGAGTAGTTTTTGTGTGATCCAAGGTTGTGATTACAGAACTAATATAAAATTGCGGTGCTAGCCAAGTGCCTTCATACGTAGTCTTATGTGACTTGTTAACATGTTCAAACTTAACACGGCTGAACAGTGAACTGTCATAGCAAATTTAATGGTGAGAGAAGTGATCCATACAAAATGCAGACAATTTTAATAATATGCCTTTTTCATACAATATTACGCAAAATGTAACAAAATTGAAATGTTAACTTGACGTTGATTGTTACAATGTTATTATCAGGCACTTCCAAGAAGTACATAGAGATCTATGGAGACTTGCTAACCGTAGTAACAAGATATCATCAAAACGAGAGCGAGTGTGTTAAATTCTTAATGGAGAGAAATAAGCCAAAAATAGTCCATGATTCTGTTTGCCGAAGATTACGCTGTCAAGAAAGATGGCCTACCTATGGGAATCAGATGGTTATTAAACCGTCTTCAAAAAACGAGGAGGTTTCTCAATTCGACCTATATATGTTTTTTTTTTTTTTTTATGTGTGTTCGCGGATAACTACGTCGTTTATGAACCGATTTTGATGATTCTTTTTTTTTTTTGGAAAGGAGATATCCCAGGGGTGGTACCATGATAAGGAAACCAGGATCTGATGATGGAATCCCAGAGAAATCGAGGGGAACCTTCGAAAATCGTAGGGGCGACTAGTGCGTTTGTATTTTTTTTCACTAAGTACTTTAAAGCACTACTATTTAATGAAGGTCTGGAGTCGATCTGATGATGGAGCCGAAAGACAGTCGAGGGAACTCCTCAACGATTTACAGCAATCACCTGGTGTTTGGGCTTGATTAATTTGTATTGATGAGAACTTTACACCTAGATGGGTTGTGACTGTCATTAGGGTTCTGATGATGAAGACGAAGTATAGTCAAGGGAACTCCTCAACGTTTTACAGTAGCTACCTTGTGTTTGGACTTAATTCATTTCTATTGATGAGAACTTTGCATCCATATGGTTTATAAGTGCCATTAAAGGTCTGATGATGGAGACCATAGACAGTCGAGGGAATTCCTCAACGATTTACAGCAGTTACCTTTTGTTGGGCTTACTTCATACGGTTCAATATGCCAAAATAGAGTCGGTGCCAATCTTGGTATGCCAAGTCTACCTACTATAAAAGTAAGAAGATAAATTGGCACCGACTCCAAATACTCGATAACACACCATCACGTCTGGTTTTCCCGAAGCGGTAGGCAGAGGTAGTAATAGAAATATTATTTCAGGCTTTTTAGTGCTCCAGGTTTTTTTGAAGTCGGTTTGTATTTATTTATTTACTTTGTGTATTGGTATTCAAAGCGACTTGTAAGCACATCGAGTCAGGCATGAGACTTCTTTCAATTCACTATTAGCTAACCATCGATCGTTGTTTTTAAATAGATTATCTTCATCGAGTTTGGATAAAATGCTCAGGATTTTTTTTAATAAATCTCGGGCTAATTAATAAATATTTATTTTAAATTCCGCCCAGCACAACATACAGGTGGTAAAATAAAGTACCGATTTAAATAAAAGTATAACAGCTACCTACCACTCAAACGCTTCTTTATACCGAGATTCTAATTGATTCCTTTTGGTTGCTAGGTGCTCGCAATCCTTAAAAGGGTGGAAAGTTTTATGAGATTTTAGGCGCACGGGCTATTTGGGCTGCTAATACCTAAGTACCTACCTAATTTGTATTTTACATTAAGAAGGAAAAGTAAAATAGGTAACAACTGACTTCATAAAACTAGTCGGATTTCCTAATATTTTAGGCATTTTTGCAATTCCTGCGGAACCATTAAAATAGGGGTTTTATTTAGGCCAGTAATAGGTACATAATCAGAAACTTTCTGACAGAAATTTTATGGACGACCTTATGCAGTCCACATCTCTATCAGAAATTTGTCAGACCGGTTGAGTGCTTTATGTACACTGTATATGGTCGTCCATAAAATTTATATCAGTAAGTTTCTGATTATGACGTGCGGATTAAACTAAAATAAATTAATAAACTGGGTACATTCCAAGGGATCCTTTAAGGTCTTATGTGGTGACTAAACTGGTTATATATAGGTATAGAAATATTAAATTCAACGTCAAGAGCAGGCGTAACCATAGTAATCATAACGTTGGCCAATCTACGAGTTGGCAGGTCGGTAGGTACATGTGCGTCCTATGCCGTTTCGGTAAGGATTATTGTAGGGCCGCCGTAAATATACCTTTAGCGAGGTAGACGATGTGGAAGGCAGAAATAATTAAGGCACTTATTAACTAAATCCTTTGTTATCCGCCAATAGGTAGTTCACATTTCCTTCTTACCTATGATGAGTGTTTTTGTAGTGGACATAAATACCTACCTACTTGGTAACATAACGTTTCATTATGTCTGAGTATTTATTATAATGTACCTAAGTACTACCTATGCTGAACTATAAAATGCTGAAAAATGATAATATGGTGATGTTAGAGACAGTTGCCATGGTAGACTCTATCAGGTAGAGTTCTAGTTAAATGTTCTAGTCTCTGGTCTGACTCGGTCCATAAGACTTCCAATCCCTATATAATCCTAGTATCTCAGTGTTCAAGTCCCCAACTCCCGGATTACTGATGACATCGTATTATTTTATTTATAGTTTCGTGCGCCCTCGCGAAAAGCAAAACTAATCTAATGACATTTACTTCTAAACTAGATTTTCGGACTACGTTATAAATTATGATTACGAGACGTTAGTAGCCATAAATTGTTAGATGTAAGCTGAAATACGGGCGGGAACAATAGCTCCGTAATACAGCAACGTGCACATTGCATGTAATGTCGCACCGCAAGTCGCAAGACAAATCCCGTCAAAGCGGAGCTAAGGGAGGGCCTATGCATACGACGACTTCCACGCGCCGTTGCCAAAGGATAGTGAATCGCAAAGCGGGTTTTGAACGCATTTTGAAAGGCGCATGTCTTGGAAACATTCCTCTACAAATCCGTGGGGATGTAATTATTGATATAGTTTAGGCTGGGCCGATGTTTAAGTTCGATTTTTTTTTTCTTATTTTCTTGTTGGATTTTCGAACATTGAAGAGAAATTTTTGAAAATTGAAGGAATGTATCGTGTGAAAATCTGGGTGTCTGAAGTTAATTATGGTGATTTAGTTTCTTAAAAAAATTAACTTGTGTACTTATTTTATGTGTTAATAAAGTAGGTACTTTTCTATTGCAAATAATTGTGTATTGCAATGTTGTCTTTTGTGAATGTTGTTTGTTTTACAACCTATCGATTAAAAAGCAGAATCCAGTTTAGCAATTTCACTAAAAGGAAATTTCGTGGAATTGCTAAGAATTCTGTTAAAATAAATTAAATCGCTACGAATTCTGCTAAATCAGAAAAATTATTCCTTATTCAATTCCGCTCTCAGGTAATGTTATGGTGAACTCGTTTGTTATACTTTAATCATGTTCTTTTTCGAAGACCCCTTACCGTTCGTATAGGTAAACGTCTTCGTTTTTAAAATTACTAACCATTTTATGTACCTGCCTAGTAAAATAATTACTCGCCGATGTCCTCCGTCCGTACCTATTGTGTGTGTTAATTATAAACCATTGACATTCAAGGACGCCGTGTTCTCTTTAATTAAATATGGAATCCCTTAATTAGTTGTGTTCCGTTATGAATGATTACTGTTGTCTGTCTATCACTTTGAAACATGGCTGACCCTTACTCTTCATTCACACGGAAAAGCACTGCACGATTTATGAGTGCATAATGAAGAATATTAATTCTGTAAGATTTCCAAAATATTTGTGTGCTCGGTCTATATCAGGCGCATGCCGCACCCCAAGCACTCAGTTTTGACGTTGGAACACAAAGTCATAATTATAACATGAGTGCTCGGGCTAGTCATGCGGGTCATTTGGACGAATCAAATCACTTGTTTTCATTATTTTAACTCACTTGATGAAGAATGGCCGGCGCACAGTGAGGACGGCAGAGCATGGCATTTTAATTTTTATCAATCGAATTTAATACTTATAAAATCGAAATAAGGTATATATTTCAATTGTCGGTGATCGACCTCGGAGCATCGCGGAGCATTTTCTCGGTGCACCCGCTGGAGCACCTTATTTCGATTGAATATGTATTAAATTCGATAGATAAAAATTAAAATGCCATGTGCTGCCGTCCTCACTGTGCGCCGGCCATAAGGCGTCAAATATAGGTACGTCTATTATCAATGTCACAGCATAGTCTGTACTTACTTATGTTATTTCTTGCGATATGTGGCATTCGGTCTGTGGTCAGGCATCGGCTCTAACTTAGAACAAACTCGCTATACTGCTCGAAGGCTTTGACAACACGCTAAGTTTCATGTAGTCTGTGGAAATACTTAACCATATTCTATTAAGACTTCGAGTCAAATCTTCGTTCACAGTTTCCAGTTTCCTAGTGCACCACTTTAATAACAACCATCTATTTAGGTGATAAACATGCGATCTACATAATTCAATTTAGCTACCTGGGTGTACCATTAAAAAAGTCATAAGATCCGCCACTAGGTTATTTCTCAGGTTAGCATACGCTTCTTAACACCGTTGTGGAAACATTAACGGCCAAATTTCAGCCAGTTTACAATGGTTTTAAAAATCATTTCTAGGAACAGAAGTGATTTGTAATGTCTGTGTAAGTCGATGGACTTCTCTTTAATATTAATCCACGTTTAATCCACGTTTTACATTTAAAATAACCGAAAAAACATGTTATAAAACATGTTTTATAACATGTTTTATTCAGTGAATAGGTATATTCACTGAACTTGATCATGCGTCCGCGTTACTTGAGGGTGTTCGTCACGCAGTAGTGAGTCGGCGAGGCGCTTCGTCGGACGGCGCGGCGCGCGGCGTGCCGCACCGGTCGCCGTCGCCGTTTCCGCCCAATTATACCGCTACCGTACCCTATTAATAAATGCAAATGTTTCGATTATCATATTCAAATATGGTGACAAGCGCGCTCTGCCTACAATCACATTGTAAACACGTATAAATCACAAACTATCACACGTCATAGCGTCCAACAACAACAAAAATGTGACTTGTTTGTCTAGATTTTATTTTATCGTTATGTGAAGCTTTTTATTAAAAATAAATCTAGTAAATAATTTATTATTATTCGACGCTAAATTTTATTACAGGATTTCTAGAAATTAGGGTGTTATCTAACGTGTGAGAGAACACTAGAGAGTGGAAGAAAGATTAATTGAGCAAGTTAGTTCCCAGTGCGCACTAACGAGCCTGCTATCACAAAGCTATAAAAATTGTAGCCAGCTGGGTTTGTGTCCCCAAAGTAACTTTCTTTATAATTAATCACTATTATTACTCTTGTAGAATGCTGCTTTATCCGCAATTATTTTTATTTGAGTTGTAAAATATTTGTTGGTCGTCAAAATATATTTTATAATGTCCCATTTACCTATAATGTAACCACGTATACATAGTATAGGTAATACAGTATTATTATTTGATATGGAGCATAGTCCGTCCGTAAACGTGCCTATTCGGTTAGTTCATGGTTTTTGCCACATAGAGTTGGGACTTGTGACGTCTATTCCATTAAGATTCACCGAAGGCGCGAGACGTCACCAAATGGCGTTGATAAATGACGCTCTAGTTTGGCAATTTTCCACTTTTACCGCGTTCACTGTCTACCCGATTTGCTTTAATCTGTAAAGAAATTATGTCACAAAAAGCGAGACGATTTCATTTCTGTAAAAAGTTTACTTACTTGGATTCATTTTCCACAACCTTAAACTTGTCGACTCGACTCTTGACACTTTAATAAGTAGGTATCATGAAATGTAATCAAATATAACTTTATATTATTATCTACTGGTTGTGGGCCATGATTTTGTTTACTTGCGAGATTTTTAAAAAATCCCTCCTTTTCGTGTACCTCGAACAAGGGGAACATCAAATCACAAGTACCTACTTAAGCTTTAGTTCCGAAAAGTTCATGATACAAGAATTAACTAATTTATTTGGCTCGGTTTTTGATTACTAAAAGCCATTCCAAAGAATAACTGCCAAATAGATAGGTAATTCTAGAGTTTTAAGGAATATTTGAAAGTATAAATGCATTATTAGTTTTCTATGTTGAAAGTAAGATGAAAATACAAAATAAAAATGATTTAAGCTGCATCTACAAGCCCCAATCACAGACAAAGAGAGAAACATTACCTTTTATAAGAGAAGTGAAGTGCTGAGGAAAATTTAATAAAAACTAGCACTGGACTGCGTAGTAGAGGATGCTATTTCCAGTATTTACGGCGTCCACACGCCGGATACGCCAGGACAAGTTAATATTAATGATATTTAAATTCCGACACTTTTTTACTTTGAGTTTTTCCTACACGTATTATTATACCTACATTTATGTAACCTAAAGCTACCACGAATACTGTTATCGGTTACGTATGCATGCTTTCATTTATTGCGTTTCCACACGGAATGGGTGTGCTAAAATAACAAATACGAGGTAATCTGATTCAGGCCCGTCACGTTATGCCTGCTATCTAGGGCCATCGTGCCAATATGCTTTATTAACATGTATCAGACCTATCAGACACTGCTAGTGCTTTGTTCAACGACAAATCTTCATGCATGCCTGACTTTTGTGAACCCTCGACACCGTTTAAACCCTAGACAGTAGGAGTTGTTGTTTAAACAATATAAACTTTAATTTAGCTCTTCGGTGACTTTGGACGAGTTGTTTCACAGAACTTCAGTTAGGTAAATAAAATATATTAGATGATTCAAGGTCATCCTATTGTGCGACTGTTTTGTAACCTATAATTTTATTTTATACTAACTGTGCCAGCAACTATGCTCGTCTTTGAAAAGAACATAGGTACCTACAGTCCGAAATTAAATATCGGTGTTATAATCGATTGTGGTTTATAAGCAGGCACGACTTTTGAAAGGAAATACAAACGATTGGTTACAAATTAATTGGGTATTTATACATTGACTTCAGTATGGATTCAAAAGTTACAATAGTAGTTTTATCATTTATTCCAATAAGCCTCATCTATAGCCTTGGAATTAATGGATGATGCGAATCGCATTATCATTCTGACACTCATTTCGCTAATCAAGATATACGAAGTTTCAGGAAACTTGTCAGCTTTCAATTAATTCGTACGATCAGAGATCGAAGAGCAAACACTATTTGTTTGTTGATACGACTCCCATTTGATTTCTGAGTCGTTTGCTCTGAACGGCAAGTGTTTACCTACTAGTACTTACGCTGTGTTGTATGTGAAGTGCATTCAAATGGTAAATAACGACAACGAGTTTTCCATCCGTTTTCATAGACTTTTACATGAGGTACTTATTCGGGACTTGAACACAGTCAAAGTGTATAGAAAAATTGCTGTTATTTTTGCTATAGGTACATAACAAAAATATCATAGATGATTTAAATAAAGTCATGGTGAGGTAGGTAAATAACTCTATTCAAGATATTAATTTATTATTCCGATGAAACTTGGGGTTTGGCTGTTTAACTTGTGAACTTGTTAGCACTATCAGTAGAGCGTCAAGCGGCGCGATTCTTTACTTAAGCATTGCATAAATAATTAACGAACGGCATCGGCAGCTCTAGATGAAAATTATTGAAGATTATAGGAAATATCTTTCTTGAAGACACGAAGTTGATTCAATATTATAGGTAATAGGAACGAATACAGTTTTTATGGTCCTGGGAAAACATCAATTCCATAACGACCTGTTATAGTATACCTGTTATTACGTCGTGCACATATGCGTAGATAGCTTAAAATCACCGAACAATTTATAATTAGTACCGAAGTATTCAGTAACTTGTAGATTTCGGGTGGTAATAAACGAAGTTAGTAGGTCCATTATTTTGGTCGCATGAGTACTAGCGGCCGACGTGTGCGGAGATGGGTCTGGGTTTACCTGCAACACATAACGGATTAAGGATTATAAATCTTTAAGTAGGTATTGTTAGTTGTTGGTGTAAGTGGTTCTGAGAAACTGATGTTAGTGAGTAAGTGCGGATCCGTATTAAATCATAAATAATAAATGAAATTTTAAATAGATGGACGTAGGTTACCTTAATAAAATACAACATTGCTATAGTTTTATTGAGATGCTTTCGTCTCTCAGATTATGATATCATATATTTATGAAAACAAATTAGGAGTTGCTGTTAAGGAGTTACCGTGGCGGCATAGCTTATGCTTGCAATACTAAAGGCATTGCTCGCACGTTGCCTTCCTGAAGGGGAAAGTAACAAATGAAGATAGGGAGGGGAAGGAGAGTGGTTGGGCTTCCTCTCTCTCATCGTAGGAAACGCAGCAAAAATAATTTACGCCGGTCTTCTGCGAGAGGCTGATACTACCCCAGCCGAGCCAGCTCGTATATGTGATCCAGGTTGGCTACAGCATGGCTTAACATAAAATCTATCCTCTAGACCAAATCCATTGACTATGTCCAATCGGCCATGAAACTAGTAACCTCGTATGTTTGTGAAGTCATTCATTACGCACCCACGGCTCATCTGTTACGTTATGGCCAATTGTTACAAAAATACGATCCAATATTGGGCAATGGGTGTAACAAGTCAATTCTCTAGTATAGACTATAAACATTATGATATTTGAACTGAAAAAGTGGTATCAAGCGCAAAGTTTGAATTATCTACGCGTCAGCGGAGTTTTTGTGATAAAAAGTATTTTGTGATCAAGCCTAGTAAGTAGGTATTAAAAAGTAGTAACTTGTGCTGTATTAAAAAAATAAAGCAGTTTTATTTATTCTCGAGAAGAATTTGCGGTTGTTCTAGGTACTTTGCAATAAGGACGGTCGTTTGAAGCATAGGTAGGGTAATGGTGACATCAAAATGATGAATGCAGTGAATGAAATTTTATATCTTGAGCCATAAAATGCGATGAAATTAATATAGACAGACCACATTTTGTCATGAATAAAGATTTTAGTTTTCTGGCCATCTAACATACTTATCTACTTACGAACCCGAAAAGGAATTTTAGTATCTTAAAACGCAGTTTCCGTGTAAGCCCGCCACATACATACGGAATCTCCATACGGAATTCCCTTTCGAAATATCGAATCGGAGTTTCCGAACGCGATACGTCCATACATTTAGATGGATTTACTGCGTTCGGAATCCCCAATTCGATATTTCGAAAGAGAATTCCGTACGGAAATTCCGTATGTATGTGGCGGGCCTAAGGCTGGCGCTGGAGTTAAGCGTTTGTCTCGCAACTTGCAAACTTAGGTAATTGAAGCGGTTTTCAATTCGCGTTTGGACTAGAAACTTGATATAAGCACTGCCAAAGATTCAGCTTGCAGATTATACACTTGTTCACGACTACGCCATATCTGCACTTATACACATACAGGGTTATCGGAAAAATACTTTTCACAAAATGTATTATGTTTTGTGAAAAGTCATTGAACAAAAGTTGTTGTTAGTGTTTTTCCAATAACCCTGTACATGCGTAGAGATTAATATATTTGTGTGAGTTTTGTGGTAAGACTGGACAAAACGCACGGTTTAGATTTTTTTTGATGGGTTTTCTACAAGTTTTCTATAAATCAACCAAAATTACAAAAAATAAAAAACAAAGAAAAAGCCGCCACATTTCTAATACGCCTCTTTGCTTTGAGAATATATACCTTACATACAGATGTATGATGCAGGAAATTTCAGAGAAACTTGGATCAGTGTCTCTCTACGCTCGGCAATCCCGCTGCTAGTTGGGCTCGCCAGTTTCTGACAGCTGACTTTCTCTGTGTTTTGGAGAACACGTTAAACCGTCTTGTCTCTTGGAACTGCGATATTTGTGTGATCAAAGTCTTTGTGCTGCCGTGAAAACTGACGCAGGCAACGCGTGGAATCAACCTCGACATTAGTTGGGGCTGGTCGTCATAATCCCCAAACACCTTTCTCTTACTTGGAAGTAGACAGCGATGATTGCGACAGTCATAGTACAGAAAAGGAAGAAGTTAGGTCTCAACAGAAACTAACTGCAGACAACCTCATGAAAGTATGAGGGGTTGCTTGCTAAGATAAAAATCTTTACTAATATGTACTATTTGTATATGCGAAACTATGTTTGTATGTAAGTTGAACAGATCTAGGATTTGCTCTGAGATTTGTCTACTTTTCGACTTTGAGATACACGCGGGTTAAGCCGCGGGAAAAGCTAAAATAACATAAAAAGATATGTAATAGACAAAATACACATTTTCCAATTATAAGGCAGGAAGCACGCTGTTTTATATGAATGACTGCCCAAAATAATAGCAGTAGGTACAATTAATTTCTTTTTCTTTCATATTTTCCGGCGTTTCTTTAGACCACATGTTTTATTCATTGTGTGTAGAGCCTGCGTTACAGAAAATATTAGCAGCGCTTACGCTATTTCCAATTAACAAAACTTTGTTTATTTCAAATAAAATTTAAGTCCGTTACAAGTCATGTTTTATTGGCATTTGAAGTGGCAAATTGATATTGGTAAGGAATATTGAAAAGTAACGTCCAAGTGTTGTTCGTTTCTTGTTAAACTCGGAGTCCGGCGTAGAATAATGCTTTGGTGTTGAGGGGCTCGGAAGAGGTTCTGTATGTATGTGAGGGGTGACGCGGGACGCGGGCCGCGGGTCGCAGGGTGCGAGCCACCCTCTGCCCGCCTGCACCGAGCGCGCCAGCCAGTTCTCCACCGTCCAGTCACGAAAGCAGCCTCGCGCCGATGATACGTTTCATGACGGCCCTCGGTCCCGACTACCGAGATTGCCATGTGTTCGGACAAACTTTATACAGACATTAAATAAACAAACAGTGCAAAATGAAAGAAGAATATTGGCGTGGTGGGAGGACGTGGTGGCGATTTTCGAGGTGCGTATTATTAAGTATCATAGTGAAAACTTATATTTATTTACGGCATTTCCATAATTTTCGCGTTAGTTCCGCCTTCACGCATCGGTCCTTTGCTGTTTGCGAATTCTTTTTGATATGTCGGCTAAGCGATTCCTTTTGTGCTACGCGTAAACAATAAATAAAGTGGGTTCTTATGCCTCTGATATGGAAATGTAAAACTTTTGATTGATTTACGTTTCGTTATCATTAATATTATAACAATATTAAAAGAAGAAAAATAACAAGAACTGGAAAAAATAATAACTACGGAGTTACCTAATTATATAATATAAAACCGGAAAAACAACAGACAAAACCTTTTATAAATTAATTAGACTTTTGAAACTCTACTTTCTAGTCTTCTAGTTTGTTAAAATTGAGTTTTAATTAAGCTTTTTGGTAGGTAAGTCCTATTTACGTTTGTACATTTCCTTTTCATAAGGTTCCGTAAGTGTAATTTAGATACGTGCTTACGAACATTGTTTGCACCGTCGTTTCCGGTTGAAAGCCGTTAATGAAGATCGGGCAACAACAATTCCGATTGGGAAATAAATCAATTCCCGCACCCGGTAAAATTCAATCATACGTATTGATCGAACGGACATAATAAAATATCATTTGAGGCATTGTTATGTGATTTATAAACCATTATTATTATTTATGATAATGGTGATGGAAACAGCTTGATGGTATTTTAGTCGTTACCGGGCAAGATGTGGCTTCTACGCACACAGGACTAGATTTTTCGGGTTGAAATACTTCCTCTTGTAGTCCATACTTTTCAAAATGTATCCATGGCAAAATTACTATTTACAAGGTGATTCCCGAAGGATGTGCTATTTATTTTGCATTACTTGTAAAACATAATACAAAAATAACCGTAAAATTATCAGTTTTCGCGAAAAGTTTAAGGACAAAACGTGTTGTAGTGATTTCATAAGTACCTACCTACAATCCTTAAATATACATTATGACATAACTGTTGCTTTGTCATAATCACGTTGGGCTTAACCCAAAGGAATAAGGGAAATAAAGCCACGAAAACCAGTCGCTGCTGCAATTTTTTTAAAGGTGGTAGTACCAAGCTGTAGCCAATTGAATGCAGCTCATACCTATACGGGTTGGCTCGATCGGGGTAGTACCACCCTGTCACAGAAGATCGGCGTAAAGCAGCTTTTACAGCTGCGTTTCATACGATGAGTGAGAGAACCGGAAGTCCAACACTCCCTTCCATATTTTTTTTTTATAGAAATGAAATGTAGTTTTTTTTAAATTCCCTCCCTCCTTCCCACTCCCCTTCAGGTCGGCAAAGTGCTAGTGATGCCTTTGGTTTTGCAAGCATCTATAGGCTACGGTAACTGCTTTACATCAGGCGGGCCGTAAGCTTGTTTACCACCTCCGTCCTATAAAAAACTGCACCCCAAAGAAGACTATTATTTACACCGCAACTATCGGTACTAGGCAACAGAAGATGGCATTGCCTACGGAACTCTACAATCACCATACAACAGTGTACCGACCCATCAAAGGCATCTCAAACATTCGAGGACTTGCCTCCATTCCAATCATAACCATAAGGGGTTTGCTATTACAAATAATGAACGTCGAAGGGTGTCATGCTGCGAAAATTATTTGAACAAGTAAAATGCTGGCAGCATTCGGTGTAGTGTTTGTTTAGTGAAATGTGATGAATTATAAATATTTAGTTACGATTTTTGTATGAAAATAAAGTAAGTTGGTAATTAAATAAATTACTTATTAGGCGTGTCTACAACATGCACATGCCGCGCGGGGCTGCTCACCCACATGCCTCGCGGAGCACGACGTTTGCCTCGTTCACAGAGAAGAGTATACCCGAGCAATCAGTTTGATGTGTTTGACATCGTTCTGTCTCATGAGTATGCCAAACTAGGCGAGGCAAATGACAGCGCTCAGGTGAGGTGGGACGCGAATTTGCCTCGCGCTAGGCGAGTCAAACTTCGTGAGGCAACTTGCCTCGCGCGGCATGTGAGACATCTGAACATCTGAATTAATTTTGGCGTTTTATTGTACAGTTCTTTTTAAAATCTAATTTAAAATGCTACCTACTTGTTAGAGATATTTCGTCTATAAATAGTATTCGCCCGTGTGAATTTTGAGGGTTTTCGTTATCCCGCGGAACCCTCTGGGAAAAGATCGACTCAAAAGAGCTAGAATCCGTAAAGTAGTTAAAAAGCTACAATTTATACAACAATATACCTCCCTACGAATATTATGCACGATAGGTACCTATACCTTCCCACAGAACATCTCCCAGCTATGGTAATCAAGCGTAATATAATTAATTGTCTTATTACTAGGCACGTACTTGATATTTTCGGGCATCAGTGCGATGTAATTAATGATAAGTAACGTTTCTATAGACACAACGACTTGTTTCGTTAATTATACTTACCTACTGTATGTACACAGGCATCTGTATATGTTTTCGAAGACCAATAGATTTGAGAAGATAAACATTTATGAAGTTAAAGTTAAATTAGTTTATTCTTGAATATAAAGTGTATCTACATAAAATTATGGTTATTCTTAGCTTTGATTTAACGATATGCTGAAATAACAAGAATCTAAAATTCGCAAATTCGTGGACATACGTCACTTAGCGTTTGCTTAGGCGTCTTTATGGATTGCTCGGATAATGAAGCCTACAAGTTCAATTGTGTGCAATCGGTACGCAGTGCACGTTGTGTGTAGAGAGCTGTAGTGAATGAAACATTATGTGTGGTGCGTTCCCACGGTGATCCCGGTACCGCCGCCGTCGCCGACGCGCTGCCACCACTCGCCGACTAAGCGCATTACTACATTGTTGAACACGGTACCCAAAGGCCACCTACTGCACAGATACGCCACAGTAATAACAAACTTGAAATGTCTCTCCGCCGACGCTTCCATTCCCACAAAGTTTCTTATCGAAATATTTTGCCCAATTTTAAAGTATAATAGGTGTCTACTTACTTAATTTATTGTACCACGAATGGACGAGAGAATTATACAAGTCTTTATTATGTTTAAAGTTCGCAGGCTTACCATTTCTAATTCTTATAAACAAGACAAGAAGAAAATATTATGAACGTAGGAAACTTGGTCTTCGCCGCTTATTATCGGCTTCTGTTTTGTAACTTTGTTTGCTCGTTATTGCCGGTATTTAGCGGATTGATCGCTCATCTTGTCTTAACGATAACAGCAAAACATTAATGATAATAATAGAGAAGTAAGAACGAACTGGATTTGTTAAGAGTTCGTACGAGCGATGTTAATTCGGACGAGACTGAACTTGATTTATATGGAGTTCGTACGAGCGTGACAACTAGGACGAAGCCTTAATTTAGTGAACATTTTCAACATAGATTGACTAATAATTCTGGATTTTTATTTTTTATTTGTTGTTTTCCTGCTAAATCTATTTTTGTAAACAAAATAAATCTTAATTTCACCAGATGGATGACGAGGATGAAGTGTTCGACCCTACAAAACTTGAAATCAAAATAGGATTAATACCTTTCGCCGTTAAATAAATATTTTCTAAATGCGTATCGAAAACCTTAATCCGAAATGTAATTTAATTAGCGGTGAAGCAAACCATCTGCCACTTATCGATTAGGATACAGATGGGCTGTGACCCAAATGTCCAAGTGTTAATGGCCAGATATGAAAGCCAGGTAAAGGACACGAGCTAATTTCGATTCAGATTAAATAATAATTAGTACCCATCTTCATTATATTGGTTTCTTTGAATTTGAATTGAAGCTTTTATTAAATGCCTACTTCAATTATTATAACAGTAGGTGGTATTAGTACCCCAGTATATGAGGCTGATAGACAGTAGGAAAATTATAAACTCTTTGATGAGAATACTTGTCTTTGTTATTGTTTTTACTCAAAAATGCTTATAATGTTGTCATTATTTTACAAATTTTCTTCTAGCAAAGTTGACGTTGCTGCGCTGTTAATAAAGGCGCCATCAAATTTGTATGAGATTTCATATCGTATTGAGGAGCTCCTCGCTGTGCCTGCCGCCGCGCTGGTGCGCACATGTTTTGGCCGCCATCAAAAAAATTGTGGACGGGATTTTGCCGCCAGCAATTTTTTTGATGGTGCACCAGCGCGGGGTCTGGCACAGCGAGGAGCTCCTCACTCTGCCCCGCGCCCCAGCACAGTCGTGTTTTTAAATTAAGATGAGATGACATCATGATTATGTGATGACATGTAAGGTCATTTTTGAGTAAAGCACTATACAAGCCTTGGTCCGCAATGACTGTACTGCTGGCCACGCTTTGATGGCCTCAAGCAAAGCTTAGCTACGCTCTCGGCCTTCAAGCTTAGCCATCATTGCAGCCCTTGCTGGCCGCGCTATAAAGGCCTCGACCCTTGTCCATCAAGGGCTGCAATGCTGACCGCGCTGTGGAGGCCTCGAGCTGCGCTGCGCTGCGCTCTCGGCCATCAACACCGCTGCCAGCAATACACTCATTACAAACCACGGCAGTAATGTACTATTGTTGCCCTCTCAACGATCTAAAACTAGTCTAAAACAATCTAAGATCGTTTTTTTCCAAGGCGTATCTACGGATAGAGTTTTGTCTGAGAGATCAAGTCGAGATGTTTATCGAATCAAGGACAGAAAGAAGGCTTTAGAATTTGCATTAACTTCAGTCTAGATGACGTTCGCCGGGCTCTGAGGTACAAATCGCGCGACGCTTGTCCCCTACTTATCTCTATCCTACACCCTTCTTAGAATTGTTTTTATCATTTCGCTTCTGCGGCTTATCCTGTAACAGTCGATCGACCTTTTTTATGGGGAGATAGGATATTTAGGCTATTATAATTTGAAGTGTATGTTAGTGCCTAGGATGTTACTTGATATGTAAGGTATTTTTTTCAAATATGCCGAAAATATGTAGAATATGATTGGCGTACGTATTCATGAAATCATAGACTGGAAAAAAATAAGTTCACTATGAACACTGCTTGCAAATTTTTGTTGAATTTAATCCGTTCTAAACTCGATGGCTATAAATAGCAACAGATACAAAGCTATCAGACATAACGTCGTTGTTCCATAACGTTCAATATCAATTTGCGTTTTTTGACAAAAAGCGAGTGGTCTGTTTCTTTCGGTCGGTTATTTAGTTCCAATTTACCGTCGTGAACTTTACTGCGAGAAATATCTACTCACTTCCTAGTTATGGATACTCAGGCTCGATCGGCCGCGGTTGTATTGAGAAAGCCACGAGGCTAACACATTCTTATGTAAAGACAGCCTTATCACACGTATGTCTACCTAAAATTATAGCGGTTATGAAAAGCGGACGATTCTTAAGGGAGTCCCTTTTGATTATATTAATGTTTTTGTAATAATGTAGAAGATAAAATCGACTCTACCTCAATTGTGGTCAGTTTTATTACTTAATAATGACGTTTTCATATTATGCCTTTTCAGACATATATTGCAATACTATTGAATATTAATTATGATATATCGAGAGCAGTGTTTATCACCTAGTAGCCTAGTATCTTTCCAATATTTAGGTAAGTACATGAATTCTACATGATATGGATTTCAAAACAGTGTTGCCCTACATTCGTTAACGGTGTCATTATATACGTCAAAAATACAGTTTGAATGTTGGTTATTCCAGTCCTAACATATCGATTAACTTTATTCGTATCGAATCATGGCGAGGAATTATAAAGCAACCCCAGTGGTACAATCAACCCTCCAATATTCGCACCCTAAAATTGTGCCAAACTGGTCACTGTGTTGCTCAGTACATTGAGGGGTGGCGTTTACACAAACTTGGTACTGGTTTTATATCGATTACAAAACAGCTGCACAAAAATCGAACGTAGGGATACAAAACTGAATGGTTTTTGTTTTATAATATCAATTTTCTTTTCAAAAAATACCGATGCTTTTAATATCGGTTACTTATGTACCTACATAATAAAAAAACTGTGAAGTAGAAGTCTCATCTTCCATTATCAGCATTAATTTGTTGTTGTACCTGGTAATTTATGAATGAAATTGGAATTTTTATTACCGTCTACCTTATATTGCATCGAAAAATGTCAAACTTCTACATTTCACCCTCTTGAATTCGTGATAGCGTTTAACGTTTGGTTGATGTCCGCCTATGTTGAATATTTGAACTGCAGAGTGATTGAAAATATACCAGTGAGCGTCAGTGGCAATACCAAGCGATACAGAGCGATATGGAGTTTTTAATATTTGCTTCAGTTTTATATGAATCGGTGGATGGACGCGAACAAACAAGTCTACAAGCAAATAGGAGTAGTAGAAGCTTGAATGGACCGTGCTTTATTACCACGCTGGAAAAGGGCCGAAGCCATCAATAGAAATATCATCATTAATTTCTGCATTCTACCCTGATATAGCTGAATATAGGCCAAAGGGAATAATATTTGGAGTACTCGGTTGTTTTCTTACTTAACTAAAATGGAACGATTAAAAACTTAGAACCGAGCGAAAGGTTGGATTACAAGAAATAAAGGACACAGATAATACGGCTGAGCATGGTAACAATTCCAAACTTGCCTTAATTTCGCGAGGACGAAGGGCACGATCTAGGACAAAGCGTAGCCGTCACTTCCAGATTTAAAATATTAAGTCAGTGAAAAGAAAAGTTGGGTAAATCGAGTATTGTAGCCGGCGTAATGGCGAAGCACCCTAACTTTCACCTTTCAAGCACCGCGCGGGTCGCCTATACAGATTCGTGAATAAGACAAGTAAGGTATTGCGGGCCGCCGCGCGCGCGTGAAGCGTCTAGCCGTCTAGATTTGTACTGAACTAGCCTATTTACTAGCTTGACGCTCGTAATTAGGCCAACGTTCTTGCTATTACAGAAATAAGTTTCTATGCAAATGGGTAACGCTATGTTGCTAAATAATGAATAAATAAAATTTAAATTTGCTAAATTAGATTTTTTATGCTCAGTTAGGGGGCGTCCATAAATTACGTGAGGCATTTAGGGTGCGAGGGGGGTCGAGCAAAATCTTACCAAATCTCACGTGGGGGAGAGGGTAGTTTCGGCAAATCTCACGTATTTTTTTTACTGCAAGTAACAGTATAAAATAGCAAGGAAATTTGGTTAAATTAAGAAAAACATGTTTCTCTTCTAGTTGTATAGCTTTTGAAAAATCTCACGTGAGATTAGAGGGGGACGGAGGGGGTCGAGCAAAATCTCACGAAATCTCACCAAGGGAGGTGGGGGGGTCGAAAAACCTCAAAAATCACCTCACTTAATTTATGGACGAGGTGCGCTTAGAAGTGGCGAGCGGTGCGCTCGAGCAATCAGTTTACGTCCGAACGCATTGGTTCAGGGCATTGCAGCTCGACTAGATATTGATTGTGGTTTACGCTAGCGCGTAACTTTTATAAATCTATGGCATACATTATAGTATACCTAACACTTCAGCATAATCACACGCTGATTGAATTGAATCTACTAATTACTGGAGTAATATCAAGCATGCATAATATATTCACGCCTCAGGGACTTCCTTCCTCACACATCATACCTGCATTTGAATCATTAATAGGCTGGTATAGCTAAGCATATATGGATATTACTGGATATTACATAATGGAACGCTATGTAAATATAACCGCCGCCGTATATGGTAAGAATACATTCATAAATAAGAAGTAACAAATCTATAAAATCGTAATAAAACATGAACATTCCCATCATTTACGAGCACTCCACAGTAAATCCAGTTTTATTCAGATTCATGATCACTGATGGCTGGTAAATAAAATTTAATTGTCTTTCTTAACCGAACACTTCTAAGTAAAACTAACTAAAAAGCGACTGTAGCCTAGGGGCGAACAGGTTGGGCTAGCAATCAGATAGTCCCAGTTTCGATTCCCGGTGGGACATGCACTAATGGATGAATTTTCACTTCTGACTATCCGGTGGAACGTGGGCTTTGAGTTGGCTTAATACTTCCACAATGTGGCGGTGTATGGCCGCTCAAGCCTCTGACTACCCCCGAATGGGGATAGAAGTCGTGACGTATATTTCAAACTAACTTCTAAGTAATAATTACCTTATTACGGTGCTTGTTTATACAGGAACCTGCGATGTCCTTGAAATATGTGGTGGTAGAGCCAAGCTGAAGCCAATTGACTACAGGGGGGTTACCCCGAAATACGTCGCTGACGGATCGTCCGAAGTACGGATTCGATTTACGATCAAAACAATGTCAAATCGTAGAGAAAAACGAAAGAAGAAATGTCAAATCACGACAATCCGTCAGCCGAAACGTTAGGTTCGTATTTCGGAGTAGGCCAGCAGCTCATATACGGGTTGGATGGACCGGGTAGCACCATCCTTTCACATAAGATCGGCGTAAAGCAGCTATTATAGCTGCGTTTCGTACGATGAGTGAGAAAGCCGGAAGCCCAACACCTCCCCTCCTTCTCCTTCCCCTCCCTCCGTTCCACTCCCCTTCAGGTCGGCAACGTGCGAGCAATGCCTTTGGTACTGCTTAACATCGGGCGGGGCGAACGCTTGTTTGCCACCTCAATCCTATATTAAAATATATACACGTGTAGTCGGAGTGTAATTTTATGATTGTCAATCTGCTTGCTATTTCTGAAACATAAACTTCGTGAAGAAAATTTTACCTCGCTAATAGCAATCATTGGCCTTCAAAACGAGCGTACCTCTGATGGGCACGCCGCTCGCTACCCATAGGCTCGTTAAATCAAGATAACCATCATAAAGATGATCAGTAGGCTGAATTGTCCTTGGTCACCTAAAGCATAATAAGTAGGGAGACATGATTGTCTAATGCTCGAATACTGTAACCGTCCAAGAGATAAAAAATCAGCTCACTCACATCACACACAACCTATACTGATGGGTCTCGAACCATGAATTTGCACAGGATTTCCTTCTGTTATGTAGATGATGAGCACTTAGTTTTTCGATCATTCATCCCCTAATAGTTTAATAGGGGATGAAAGTTTGTACCTAATTGATGTTTAGGCTTCTGTTTATAAATAAAAGTCGGTTGCTTCAGGATTTTTTGGAAATTTATTCCCAGGGAGTTAAATAGGGGGTGAAAGTTCGAAGTATAGCAATATAGTAAGTTTAGAAATAAAACCGGCAATTCTGTATACAGGCTGGTGACGACATCATGACAATAATTGAAACCACATACTGGGTATCAGATTAGTAGTTCGCACATAAAATATTATTAAATTATATTCAAATGTATTGCCACGGGATTGCTTTTTTATTTTGACAATTTTAACTTTACGCCTACAATGATACCGCTAAAAACACCGACACCTAAGCGATATTGCCACGCTTATACTTACAGGTCAGTCTATAAGGTCGGTAGACGTTTATTAAGGGTGTTGTGTTTCGTTTAGACTATTTCCGCATATTTTTTTTTTATATTAAATTTTGGATTTTGATGTAAACCTAATTTTATAATTTTAATGTGTTGTTATTGACTAACAGGGGTCGTGTTTTAATTTATTGTCACTATGTCGTCACCACCCTGTATAATAAAACGAAGTATAAATTTACATGCATTTCGTTCATCACCCCATATCTATGGAATCTATAATGGATTGACTGACTGGACGATATTTTTGATTTTCTTTAGTGACTACGGCACCCTATTAGAAGCTCAACCACGCACCGTACTAGCTACCGATAAAGTTCTTAACTATTTCAACTTGACTTACTTTTCACGAACGAATTCACTTCGTAGTAGCGTTGTTTAGAATGATGTTTACTCAAGCGTGTTATAATGGCAGTTACTACTAATGTTTCTTGATATGGGTTCGGCCGGTGACGAGTCCATTTGCGTATAATGTTTAGGCATTAGGCGAACACCTTTGCCTAACCCTCTCGCTATCGGACACAAGGATAACGTATTAGCTTTGTCTGTGTTTTGATGTGGATGTAGGTCAGTGACCTTAGGTATCTCTACCTACTTTATTGGCGATGGCCTTGTTTGTTTCGTACAACATTTATTAGAATACAAAGTTGACAAGCCAGAAATGGTCAGTCAGTTGCGGGTTTTAAGCAGCACTCTTCATGAACATTGGATTATTTAATCATACATAATTTTATACATATTATTTTTGGCGGTTTTAGGTCGTGGTCACACCAGTAAGGCGACTGCGACGCGATTTCTATAAGTACACATTTTTGTTTATGTGATGCGGCCACCGCCATTCACCTAGAAATAGCGGTGGCCGCATTTGATCGCTATCGCGTCGCTGTAGCATCGCGGCCGCTTTACTAGCGCAGCACCGGCCTTAAGAAGATTTTAGAACGTTTTAGATTTCTTAAAATACAACCTTGAAAACAAAAAGTGGGTATCACAGCGAGTCTTTTATAATTCAATATTGGCATACTATTCGCCTCTTAACTTAATTTGGACTACAATAATTTACTTCGATTAATAGTTAGAGTAGTTGTTATCGTTCTTAGTTGGAGCTCCGGGTGGCTTATTAATGTTGAAAAGTTTTTTTTTTGTTAGCCTTGCCTAGCGGGTTGGCGGTCAGCGCACTGCCACCGTTTCCGGGGAAAAAGTACAAAGTACTTAAACATTAAACCGCATGCCTCGGAAGTTCGCTCAGGTATGTAACTGAATAGGGGAAAAGGGAAGAATTGTTGAGACTTAATTATGAAATGGATGAACAACCTCTTACGTATGCACACCCCACATAGTGTATTTTTGAAACGCTATGTACAAGCCTTCAGTCAAGAAAATCAACCTAGCACTGGCGCCTACTCCAGTGTTTAATTAATAATTTAAAATTTAAATAGTCACATCACATAATTTATTGGATTACAATCAACAGAACTAAAAGCTTATTTATCTTTTGCTCTCGGGCACAAATCGTGTGGGCAGCAACTGTGTACTAATACTATAACTTTACTTTGTAGGAGTTATACAAAATATATAAAAACTGCTCTAAAACCTGCGCACAACGAAATTGCTGTTAAATCTTGTAAAATAAAACTAAAAAGGAAAATATTCTTTAGCTTCGTAGACCCTCGCCGAGACATCTTATTTCCTTTACCTCCAAAGTTCCGTTTTTAATTTTCAGCCTGGATCGTTTTAAAAGCGCTTTCATTACGAACATAAATCTTGGCGTGAACCAGAGTAGTGTGTTAGAAGGTCTCGTATATCTACCCCTCTACAGACATGTAATAATGTGGGTCCGATTTCCCATTTGTAAAGAAAAAGGGGAATAAAACAACCGTTTCGTTTCCCGTAGGTACAGTCCCGTGTCGGGGAATGATGTTCACCGTTAGTTAAGTAATACGACTTTCGATAACAACATAGGTAACGTAACGAAAATCACTTTTAGTTCGCGTTTAGGGGTTGTCTCTCGCCCTAAATGGCTTGATAATCGAGTAGACACGGCAGATTGCTTTCCCGCCGGATTAGCGCTCGCTTCGTCGTCTCGTTAGTTTAGTAGATTAGATATCAACATACATTGGTAGGATAGGGATAGGTATATGTAAATACAATTTAAGGCCTTGTCTATGTTACGTATCATTGTGGCCCAAATACTAAATTGAGCGGCCGGTAAATGTAAAATGACGAAAATATGAAACCCCTAGGTAATCATAAACCTTTTGCAGTCTTGGCCCTCGTCGAAGCAGGTTGAAAATGTCAATGGTTGTCCGGCCAAGCCCTTTGCTACAAGAGGATTAAGTTAAAGCTGAGATTCTTCGGTGGAGATCCATTCATTTGGCCTATAACTGAGTGGATTTAGAGCTCTTTGTTTGTTATCGGGCCGACAGACTCCTCGGTCGCAACGCCGCCGTGACAAATTCCCTCCACCGGTTTTATTAATGGCTTATAGGATTAAATATACATCTTATTTTAATGCCATACCTTGATACCTTTATGCGCGAATAAGAAAATTTTCTTGACATCGTTATGTATATAAGATTTCGTGTTTGTAGATCATAATAAGTAGTGTACTTATAAAAAATTATGATGAATAGAAAGGTGTCTCAGAAATTTATTGGATTGATGTAAGAAATGTGATTTACATTATCTTGAGATGGAGCTATAGCAATGTATCCTAAGCTACTTTTAAAGTAGTTTGCGTCTATATAATGTGATCAACTTATCGTCTACATTTACTAGGTTATAACTTTAACGAATTTACTACCAGAGGTATATTAAACAATTTATATTTTTGTCTCGTTAGATAAATCCAGCGTCGCGTGGCTGTGTCACAGCAATTTGAATTCCAAACAAATCGTGGAAATGTTCTCTGGCAACCGCAATTATTAAATGATTTAACATACACGTGTTTACACAAGCAAATTACGAAAGAATTGAACCACCCGTCTACTTACATATACAAATTAGTTTACCGTTTCAAAATTATGAAAAGAAGAACAGCTGCTGGGTAAGCAGCGATTTTGCATAACGAATTTGTAATCTTCAATATAAAATAAATTTAGACAGTTTCGGTGCTTCGGTTCATGGAGTAAGCTTTGAAAGCATTGGGTGTGCGTAATCTGAAACAATTGCAATGATTGACTTTGTTAAACAGCTTATTGTTTACTTTTGCAGAATTTTATACGAATTATGCGAATACCTTTATAGGGACGGTTTATAAGGATATCTTGACATTCTTCACAGCCTAATACGATTGGAGGTCAAGCCATAAAATTACTAACATCTATCATCTCTCACTTATCATGGGTTTTAACAGTCCTTTAGTTTTTTCGGAGTTGTTAAAGCCTCAGGTACCGCTTAGTTATCATATGAAAAACGTTATCGGTAGGTACGACGGTGAAGAATTAATCCACCATGAAGGCATACGAACGTAATAAGTATTATCGGCGACCACATCTCAACCGCAGCACACTTGAGCAACTTGATCCAAGTCGATGTAACTCTTCTATTTCTATATCTGTACGGCTTCCTTGACACCTGCACTAGGTGGTACTTGAAACTTTAGTATGTTTGTAACATTTATTTAAAGATCAAACATGCCTGTAACCTCTACTTATTGCTGCTACTTTGATATTAAATTGTAACTAAATTAGTTGGAACGTTGGTAGGCGTTTCTGTTACACTAGCGTTAATTGCGGTTTTGGCTTAGATTTTGTAACAGTTTGTCGATTTTCGTAATCGTTTCAGTAGTTTGCTCATAAAGCTGCGCCGCGCTTTCGGACATCAACAATGCGGTCAGCAACACCGCTCATTAGAGACCGCGGCAGTAATGTACTATTAAATTATATCCAAAGGTATTGCCACGGGATTGCCTTTTTTTATTTTGACTATTTTAACTTTACGCCTACAAAGATACCGCTAAAAACACCGACACCGAAGCGATGTTGCCACGCTTGTACTTACAGGTCAGTCTATGAGGTCGGTAGACGTTTATAAGGGATGTTGTGTTTCGTTTAGACTATTTCCGAATTTAATTTGTTTGAAAATTTCAAATTTTGGACTTTTATGTAAACCTAATTTTATAATTTTAATGTGTTGTGATTGACTAGCAGGGATCGTGTTTTAATTTATTGTCACTATGTCGTCACCACTTTGTATACCTAATAGCTACTTCACGCCGATCTTCTGTGAGAGGATGGTGCTACCTCGGTCGAGCCAGCCCGTATATGAACTGGCTCTAGCATCAATAAAAAATGTATGTATAAACACTTGGTTTCAAGTATGATCCTTTGATATCATAATTCTTCAAAGGTTAGGCAAAGGTACGTAATACGTGTGTAATTGCTGTAAAAACCACGTTACAGTGCGCGGAGTCAGGGGAGGACGAAACAATAGCAGTAAAAGTAAAGTGAGCCATTATTTTTTTCAAGATCCTCGGAATTTCGGCGAAAATATAGAACTTAATAACGCTTATGAGCAAAGATTGCCCTTTGAAGATCATGATTTTCCCTCTGAGGGTTCAGAGGCTACAAATTGACGAGCGATATGTAATATGTAGGTATATGATAGCATAACTTCATTTCACGTATATGTATACCTACCGAGTGCCTCAAAAGTACGAAATAATAATTTAACTACATATACGGTAGCTGATATCAGCTGCAAATGTGTCTACATAATGTAAATGCTTAGTGAAGACAGACTATAAAGTAGGTACGTAATTATAATAGTTTCTGAGTTACAGGCCTTCGAATATTTTTGACAACTTCCGTGTTGCGGTCTTAGAACACTTCAAATTGCGTAGGAACCAATGTCAACAGCATTCAGAAGTAGCATCTATAAATATTCAAGAAATAGTTGGTGAAAATTGAACATAATTTTTGAGATATTACAGTTTTTCAAAATTTGCTGGAATAAATATTTGAAAACTGTTCGAAAAAAAAATGCCATCCAATTCTATTCTCGATACTCATCCAAACCACCAAGTCCAGCGTACTTGGTGGTTTGGATGAGTACGTAGGCTTAGTAATAGGGGTAAGGAACCCTAAAATATGGATTGAAGCTTTTTATTTTTAATAAACGTAAATAAAATAAAAAATTGATATTAGAAAATTTTCTAACCGACCCTTTTTCTTTGCGGTCCAGTGTATTATTTCGTACTTTTGAGACACCAGTTATACGTATCTAGCTCTACGACCTCCTTGTCAAATACTGTAACAATGCTTTATACCCACTCCAAGCCTCGTACAAATAAACATGCTGATAATATCCCCTCAACTTGGCACCGCCGAAACTTGGGTAATAAATAGAAACATTACCTATCTAATTACATTTGTATTGGCCTAAATTACCAACCTGTTTCGCTAAATTACGAGTCAGTCGAATCTGTTTACTGCAAACAATAGAGAGATAGTTTTTATTGTGTGTATATTGGACTGAGTTAGTCATAATAGAGTCTGCTTTTGTGTAGTTATCATTTATTATTACGTATACTTCTTATATATAACATATTGTGGCTATTTTTATTCACCTCCATAATCTTCAAAATAAAAATATACCTAAGTACAAATTCGTAGAATATAAAACTTATAATTACCTAAACGAAGACCTACAATTTTTAAAACAAAATTTTTGTCACCTAAAGAATTTTAATTAAAAAAAAGTAGAGTGATTTATGAAAATATGTCTACCTATAGTACGTTTTTTTATACTTGTCCTATTTGGTAAGCAAAGATGGCGTCCAGCGGGGCGATTGCGTAGCTTTTTTGTCAATGTTTCAATTGGTTTCGTTCATCCTGTGTCAATTATATACGAAACAAATTGAAACATTGACAAAAAGTTACGCAAAAGCCCCGCTGGACGCCATCTTTGCTTACCAAATAGGACAAGTATAAAAAAACGTACCATACCTACATTATGTATATTTAAAAATAGCACTGGACAAGATGCGACTTCTGTACACCGCCCGGAGGCGTCGGGTTGAAATGTGTCTTTATTTTACCTAAGTACCAATTATTTTAAATAGGAGTAGGTACATAATATCAAGTTATTTCTGTCACAAAATTCCATTTGAAATTGTGTACTTGGGCAGAATTCACTTCACTGCATTCATTTTCACCAGACAGCATTTACACCCGTATCTATAGACAAGTCATTGAACCGAACCAAAAGATGCATTTATATCGAGAAGAATGAAAAGCTACAAATAGTAGAAAACTACAAGTAAGTACCTAATGGACGTTTCAAAACTAAAATTAAAATGATTGCTGTGCGGAGAATGGAATTCTGAACTATAGAATAAAATTTGAAATTTTTAATTCTAGTAACGTCGTAGGTAAAAGAGCACGCATCATATCACCTATGCGGTGGACCGACCAAGTTAAGGCTGCAATTGGCGGCCCTTTCCATGAGCGTACCAGAAGAACAGCAGTGCGTGAGGTGTGGCCATAGATCTACTAAAGAAAGAGGTGTTCTTAGTAGATATCTCTATGAAACAACGCGTGGAAATTTGCGCGGGATGGCGCGGGTGGTGGGGGTTAAGAAATGCGTGGCATCTATCTACCGATAAATAACAGAACTAATCGCTTCGTTTGATGTCGATGTTAGTACGTAGTTTAACTTTTTTCACTAGATGTCTCTAGGTGTAGGATGATGAAAATTTACGTACAAAGGGACGCCATCTAGTGTCGAATAGAATTATATTTGGGATGCAAACGTTGGCAAGACGTGTGTACAGGACGAACGCCAACAGCACACTACAGTGATGACGTCAGCGGCCGAATTGTGCGATGTCTAAGCAACGCGGCCGAGTTGCTTAGACCCAGTCCTTCTTTAGTATTAGGTTCATGGGTGTGGCTACCAGTGGTTAAACGTGCTACTAACGCCTAAGGAATGACTACGACCGCTCTGCCAAGAGTGTTACGACGGAGAAGGAGAAGGAAGGATTTGGGTCCCAATGTAGTAAGAGGATATAGGCTTACATTGTTCCACGTCCAAATGAACTTGACTCCACTTACCACCGTTTCTCAGTGATTATATAGATTCTAAGTACCTAAGCCAGATTAGTAAGTTCCTTTGTAATATTATATCGGTACATGTGTTAACGCTAGCATTTAATTAGTGGAATTATGATACGAGCCGTGTGTCTCGCCCTCAGGAGGCGGTTTTCGGTAGACATTGATTACCTCAGTGCAAACACACTCGGCTTTGCCTGCGTCGCTTCGTCAGCATATCTCCTTGTACCTACAAATTAATAACGAGTTCGCTACCGCACTATTGGCTGTTATGCGGTTTATGGTCGTACAATAGCGTAGGCTTTCTCACATAATGTATTAAATGGCTGCGTCTACATCAGACGCATGCCGCGCCGGAGCACTTAGTTTTTATGTTGGAGCGAAGTGCTCGGCCGAGGTATCTGGACGCACGAATTGGCCCGAGCACTCATGTTATGACGTTATGTCTTGCGTTCGAACGTCAAAACTGAGTGCTCGGGCGAAACATGCGCCTGTTCTAGACTCAGCCATTGGCTGCGATGATCCAATCGGTAATGGCGTCTACATCAGGCGCATAATGCCTTTTGCTAATTAGATAATCGCATAGCCACCGTTTCCTTGTACTAGTGGCAACTCTTATTATCGACGATCCCTGGATTACGGACGGGAACCCTTAAGTCTCGGACGGACGGGAATCCTTAGGAGATGTTGGCTTACCATTCAAGGGGAGCGGAGGACTAAAGGAAGTGTTCTGATGAACATTTTTCTGCCATTGCATGCTGGGCGAGATCATTTGTATGCCTGGTACATATGCATGGCAAACCTTCTTTCCTTGCACGTGCAAGTTGTGGAATTATCTCCCTCCAGAAGTATTTCAGAGTGGTTACAGAGTGGTGACGACATAAAGACAATAACTGAAACCACAAACTGGGTATCACGTGAGTACTTAAAAAAATATCAAAATATATTCCAAGGTATAGGCCACGGGATGGCTTTTATACTTCTACCATTTTAACTTTACGCCTACAAATGCACCGCCAAATACACCGACACCGAAGCGATTTTGCCACCCTTGTACCTACAGGTCAGTCGATGAGGTCAGTTATAGACGATTATAAAGGATGTAGTGTTACGTTTAGATTACTTCCGCATTTAATTTGTGTGAAAATTTAAATTTTACAATTGATGTAAACCTAATTTGTCAATTTTAAAGTATTGAGATTGACTAGTAGGGATCGTGTTTAAATTTACTGTCGTAATGTCGTCACCACCCTGTATATCTTTCTTCCAAATTCTTTGTTCAGTAATATTTATACTGATACTGTCCTAATCGGCTTATAGCGTGGACACTTACCTAGTTCACTTCAGGTCAAGTAGGATACGATAAATAATTAGATCGTTTAAATATGAATATGGCCCACTGCTTAACAAATTAATTAATTACCTATTTAAACGTTAGATTTTGTTAGGTCAATGTTCTTTTCATCGATGTGAATATTGATTAAACCTTTGCCAATATAAATGAAAACGTTTCATTTCAATACCTACTCGACATGTAGGTTCAAAACAATTACGCCCGCCATTTGATGGATGTCCTGTATTACTTTCATGGAAACCATTTTCGTCTAAAGTGTTTTCATTATTCAAGAGAAATAAACATTTATTTAATACTCCCAGTTTCGTATCTTATTTGTACCGTTAGAAGAGTAATTTAAGCGAATTGTTAGAGAGCAGTGGCGGCACACAAACAAGGCGTTGGTTAGTGAAAAGGTCTCCGGCGGGTGCGTAATCTTTTCTCCATGTACCAAATCCTACCCTATTACCCTTAACGGTATTCTTATTAGGGGGATCTTCGCTCAACCGCTCGGCCGTCGCGGCCGCGCCCTCGCTCGCACACACGCACAATAACAACTTTATTCCATTTAAAATCTCTCTTTGAATATCAATGGATGGTTTAATAAATGCGTCGGATGTCGTCCGCGGGCCCTGGCCGGGTGCTCAGGTAATTCAAATTACAACATTCCGGTGTCCCATTCGTCCGGTCCTTCCTTATACTGCACCTTCGCATAACAAATTCCGTCCAGTATTTTACGACATCTACCCTCGGATAATTTGCCTCGGTTGCACTGCATGTAATAATTATAACGTACACCAAGATAACATATACAGTCAAATTAAAATCTTTATACCTAACACGATAAAAATATTACCCTCGAAACTCACACGTGTACGTCACCCTTTATAATATGACCCCATACCCGAATGGTTTCGAAAGGAATCCTATTGCTCTCGTTCATACCGCCATTCTATTGAATTATTGTATATTGCCCCTAATTTGTGAACAAAAACCGGTAAAATAAATCTGCATTTTGATATAGAAACTTGAGAAAAAATGCGCAGAATCACTGAATAGAAGTACTGGCTTTATTTATAATGCGACGCAATTCATACATTGGTACCAAAGAGACAGCTGTACTTATTGAAACTGTATCAAAACAGGAACCGGTTCAGGACGCGTTTATACACAAAGAAGATGAGATTCTTTTTTACTGTACGCATGAAACGCCCCGTCGCAACACCGCACTTTGCATAATAAAAAAATAATAAGACGCTATAATAATAATTGACGTCAGCGCGTGCTGAGTATCTATTCAGATGTTTTGTATTTGCCATTTCAGTTGGCAGTCGTGACAAAGACTTTTTTGAATATAGCTTTTTTTGGGATTTTAGCAGATGCTTATTACTTCCTTAAATATGAATGAAAATGTATACGTTCCATTTCAAAGGCGTCTACAAGTAGAATTTACCTTCTGAACAATCCGCGAGCTGCTTAACTTTTTTATTGGATTTAGTTAATTCTAATAGGTTGGGTAGTGCGGGGAAATAAGCAGTCGTCGAATGAATGGTCTGTTATATCGTACCTCCCCAAATTCTTTGAAGTGAGAATACTTATTACGTACGTTAATCTGTAGGTCTTCATCGAAACCTTTCAATTTCGATTTAATGAGGTCACAATAACAAAATGGGTAATAAGATAATCTATTAATGTTTAATAACAACGTAGGTCGATTGAGAGGTAATGCGATAATACGTGAACACAGTAAATACATAGTTGGAGCAGTTATGCTACAATATCATTGGGCCATGACTGTGTGTTTTTCCTCGATTCTGGACCCGGAGGGACACCCGAGAAATCAATTTGTGCCGCATCGTCGTCATGTAAAATAAAGGGATATAGAGAACCTCCTACAAATGTGTTTCGAAGATAAATAATAACGATAAAGTCCCTCGATTTGACCCACCGAGAAGATTCTTTATATAACGCCTTATCTTATTGTACTCGAGCCCCACACAAAAAAGACCATTGGAAGTTTTGTTATTTGTAGAATCGAACTTGTATGTACGATGAACCTCGATGATAGGTGCCTTCATAAATAACAATCTCATTTAATCCTATCATACTTTACGGTTTTGCGTAATACACTCTATTATCTTATACAAATACGATTTGTGTTATATCATACCAAGTCGCTTAGCCATTGTGGCACCACTGTGGCGTTTTGCTTTAGTGATCAACCCTCTGATTTGTTGGTTGATTCTCACCAACCAATCAGAGGCCGATCAGCCGGTCAGCCGAACAATCAGAAGTTCGATCACTACAGCAGCTCAATGGCAATACCTAAGCAACTTGGGGGCCACATTATGTTTGTATAGAGCCAGAATAAAAGTGAAGGTAAAAAGTAACAAATGAGAATATTAAGTAGGTATAATACCTATTTTGTTTCAAATATTTACTAATACTTACAAATTCATCCTTGGGGCAAGTTATAGGAAAATAGGATGACGTAGGGCCGATTAATTTGGCAATGTCAAGAACGTTACCAATATTGATACGAGAGTAACTAAATTACGGAGAATGTCTGCAATGGAAATAAGTTTGCGAATAAAAAATCTCTCTGAAAGTTAATCTCGAAGTGAAAAAGTGATTTTATTTTTCTTATTCCGACATGTTTACAAGATTGAATTGAATGTTTGTGAAGTAGAACAAAAGCTTATATCGAGTCCACTTCAATCTATTGAGCGGATCTCCTGAGATACGGCGAGGTGATCTGAAGGACCATTTTTTCTAGTTGTTAGGTAGGTAACAAATTTTAGTTTTCGCCTGTATTGACAACCTTGTGGTGTTAAACACACAGACACATCGCAAAAAAATTAAAATCACGTCAATTAACTTGGAATGACTAATAATGTTTTTTTGTGATGTTTGTAAATACCTATTTTACCTAGTTATTAAAAGGTTCTCCATAAAATAAAAGGTTTTACCTATCTAGGTGCGCGTATGTGTGAGCATAGGTATACTTTCCATACGTACCCATATCGCATTTCAAAGACGCGAGAGGTGCCTGACAAATTACATTTTTGTTGGGGTGTCCCGGAATTTGAGTATAAAAGGCTCGTAAATCTTGCAATGCATTTTTCATGCTTGGTCAAGCTCGTAAAAAATGACCTGGCGGATGCCTCGATATCTATAGCTTATGATTATTTTACGATTGGCTAGCTTTTATGAATTTTCCTATCAATATTGTGAATTAACAACGCTCGTGAAGACTTTTGAAGGTAAATCACGGCAGGTTTACATCTCTATTTCTGTGAAATACTACATTATTCCTTTGCACTTGCAGCAATTAGGATTAGGACTTAGGCGCGCATTAATAAATCGATCTGTAGATTGAGAGATTGATTAAGTCCGTGCTTGAGATGCCGCCGTGCTAATTAATAAACATGTCTTAAGTATGAGACTAGGTATCTCAGCTCAAATGAGTAAGGATTAAAAATTTGTGAAGTTCAGTCGTGCTTCAGCTACATAATCTGATTAATCAAACAAAGAATAGCAGTAAAATTCGCGTGAGTAGGTACATGTATTAGTTTTCGAGAAAATAGGAGTTGTACGAATCAGATAGTGGTGGAAGAAACAGTCACATTTGGAAAGTGGAATGGAATTCAAAGCAAATGGAACTTTTCAGAGCTCAAGCTATTGTCGGTGTCGCCGTGTCCTTTGTTGGCGTGTCTGTATTACGTGAAGGAGTAATGGAGCGCTCCGCAGCTGTCTCTCACATGAGCGCCTGGATCGTTTAGTTGGCTTCCATGTAGAAAGTAGTGCTCCAGCATTTAGGTACCGTTGTAAAATGGTATTTCATTATTTTTCATTTTTATTACTCTTCGTTCCTATAACATGTTATAGTTTAAAAATGCTATTAGAACTGTATCTATTTAAGGACTACGCACCTACGCACTTTACCTATCAGTGTACAACAGAGTAGTTTACTTTTAAGCCAGCATTGAACTAACTTCGACCTCCTCCTTAGTGAATTGTCTCCGTAGGTACATCTAAATAGCCAATTTGTTGTAATGCTGCTTTTACGAACGTACGCTAGCGGACAACTGTCCAATTAAGCCAGCTCACGTCACCGGGCAAATAAAGCGAAATAAGATTTGTCCACCAATTGTCCATAAAATAAATCTACGTGTATAATTACGTATCCTGTTCCCGTTATCCATAAAAGTGACGACAATGGCCGTGGCAGCGATTTCCCGACTTTATAGGCGGTGGGCACTAAGTTAGTACGTGACAGTGGAGGCGAACGAAGTGGTACGAACACCGCGCGCCCGCGCCGCCCGCCGCGCCGCGCCCGGCTCGCTACGTGACCCCTCATGTTGGAACATACACACGTACACACATGTAAAGCGATAATTTCATTTAAGTACTACGTAGATAAGTACAAAAATAGCGAATATGAAATTCAGTCCTATACACCCGGGCATTACGCTGGGCTGATTTTAGTTGCGCCCATAAAGGATAACTTTTTGCTAGCTCGCTTTTAGTTGGCATCGTAGAGTTTTATGCCGGTGAATTTATGAAAACGTAGGTTATAAAACCGTGGGCATAGACGGTCCGATATATTTCTAAACTACTGAGTCTCTATGTATACCTATAGTAATAATTGTGTCTGCGTACTATATTTTTTTTTACGAAATCTCGCAGAATTAAATTTCCTAAAAATTTTCAAGTTTTATTTATCATAGTTATAAAATATTTGCGACCAAATAGATTCTAAATATTATAATAACAAGGCGGGTGGGAGTTTGTAATGAGAAAAGTTTGGAGTTAATAAATTAATCGAAGTTTTTAGGGATCCATCGGCCAGAGCTGTATGACCGCGAACCCAATAATTAATCTCACTTTTTCGTTCGTCCATCAGAGGATCATAATCTCGTTAGATAATAAAGCTGGAAGCTATATAAGTAATTATCTGTGTTGTCTCAGTGCGGTATTAGGTAGGTACTCAACTGTTAAATAATAGGTAGGTAATAGATGATCAACAATGTTTTACTTCTCGTCGACAACGTCGTAACATTAATTAATCTCTACTTACTTACTTAATATAAGTAATAAGTAGATTATTTATTATTGAACCAACATTTTATTTCTAATTTCTCACAAACAAAAAAGGTATATATAAAAAATATCTCTACAACGGCGAGTTATTGGTGAAGTCACGATGGGAACCCTTGCCACCCCACTAGGACTCAGACGAGACATACTGTAGTGTAACAATTGCACTGCAGTGCGTGTTATATGAAACTGAGAGCTGCGTATGTAGGTACCTACCTCGATTAATTACTCACTGACACAGACGGAAGCGCAATGGCTTGTAAATGGCCCGTAATAAAATACATCAATACATTACTTACGCACATGCTAACAGATAGAGACACGTGGGAGCCTCTGAGCAGCGCGGCCTTTTGTATTCAACGTATTCACGGAATACTGATTTACTTGGTATAAAGGAGCTTCAAACATTCTTAGCGTTCAATGGTTCCGTAGAATAGTCAATAATTCAGACCAAACAACGAATAAACGCATACTCCATGGCCGCACATCGGTGGGGGTTTCCACTTTTATTGATTTCTAATGGGTTTAATAATAACCCATTGTAAGGCTGTTTTCAAATACTTCGTAAAATTTTATATATTCCGAGTAGATGTTCGATAAGTATATAAAAATAAATGGAACAATCAGTGGACACTTGATTACACAAACGCTTTCTTTTAAAAGGGAAATAGAGACAAATAGATATTCAATGAATAAAAGTAAAGATCTTCCGATGTTTCTCGTTTGGGTGGTACAATGTGTATTTGTTTTGCTGTATAAGTAAGTAGGTACCTATATTTCGGTTTCGATAATATTCTCTTCAACTTGGCTAGCTAATCTTTTATTTTCAATTTCGGTCTGAAGAGAACTGGCAGTCAGCTACCATTATTCTTCTTTTTAAGGTTTAAAAAGTCGGACAAAAACAATTAAAAGAGAAATCCGGGAAATTATAACCAGCAGACATTTCGGGTCGGATTTGCTTGTCAAATTCCACTGAAAACTTGGTATTCAGCAAAAACTTATGGAACGTTCCGTTTTAACTCTTGTTCAAAATTATTCAAAGCCGGGATTTACATAATATATATTTTTGGATAACATTACCACTTACTGTGATATTAAGGCAAGTGAGTTACATCGTTTACATAACTCCCTGTTCTCGTGAAGTATGTTATCGTTTGTAAAACTTTCGACACCTGCGTTATCTACAAATAAGTACGTTAATTCGTTTGTTAAAGATGTAATCATTTCCATGACGTAGTAATACAATAGTTAATTACGATTTATTATAATATCGAGGGTGAAAAAATATGAAGAAAATCGAGACCGGTAAAAAATTCGGTACTTTGTATAAAAACTCTCTATGTCTCCGCGAGTATTTTTCGCTAATCCAATATAGTTTCGGATTTGGCCCTCCACGCACCTTTGAAAATAATCGGGACACTTAGCGTCCCGCCAGCCGTTCAGGCGGGACGCGGGTCACAGTTAGCCAATCTACCTATAAGCCTCATCAATTAGGTATTCCTAAGATGAATATTTTTTACCAAAATTTGAATATAGATTTATAATATATACCTACTATATAATATATATATTATATAGTAGGTAGGTACATTTGACTGGGGATTTAAATTATGTTACTCTTTTGTAAATCCAGGCGGGGTCTGAACAATCTCTCTTATCAGGTGAAAGCCTGTCCACAACAATATATTTAAAATGATTGAAAAATGTTATACAATATTAGCCTACAATCTGCATTCTATCTAAAACCTCTTTTCTAATAAAAATTAAAATGTAAATTGAAAGTGAGCGGCCTAGGGATAGAACTTCCAAATTCTTTTGATATAGAACTAACTATGTACAAGGGAATTTCTTTTTTTCATTAAGGTGCGAATAAATATTTCGGAATTTAATGTAATGGATGCCGCTTAGTCGCGCCGTCAAAGTCTTTTGTTATCTGCGCGTTATTTTTCATGGGTTTGGATTCGGCGGACAAAGCGAGCCACATATTTCACAAGACTGGTAATCTCGCTCCTAGTTCAGAGGGTCTGGGCATTTTTTACAGCTTGCAGCGTTAACCACGGATTAACTAAGCATCGCACCTGTAACGAGGTTTACATAGGTTTATGGCAGATAAGTGGTGGGATAATTAGACCACGTCCCTAGGATTTTATCTAATAGGGCTCGTTGGCACAACTAGTTTAAAGTTTGGAGTCGTTGTAAAATTTAGTTTAGCGTAAACTTATTTTATGATCGCCGCACTCTCTAATCTGCAAACCTGATAGACCTCGTCATTTGAAATTAGTAAACGTAAGTTTTGTTCGTCGATTAGTTTTATATCTGGGATATTCCTTGGACGTTGGATTATAGAAATTGTAATTAAATATTACAATAATACTAGTATAGTGTTTATACTTAAAACATACAGATATACCTAATATGCAAAAAAAAAATACTTGCATGATTTGTAGAATTCACAAGCGATATCTATGAATATTATAAATATTATTTCTATTGTTAAATATATACCCGGTTGTATATTTAACAATAGGAACAATATTTATAATAGGAATACAAATGGAACGCGTGACAGGATAGAAAACTTTATTTTTTAATCAGCCCACTCTGCTTGCGTAAATACGTTAGTTTACGTGGATAATAAGATAAAGTTGGAGTTTGAAAGAAAAAGTAGAGATCTTCTGTTTGGCGACATCTGTGAATTTGTGTAGGTATGTGGCTGTGGTTCGAAAACTGTGGTCATTCACATTATGAAGACGATAACACGTGTTCCATACATTTTACGGTATACAAGTACCTACCGAATACGGCCATTATGTGTCAAAAATATATAGAAAAAAGTTGAGAGTTTGAATGCCTTTTATTGTGTCTTTTCTGCAGAGTATTTAACTTTAGATGTCATACATTTCCCGTTTCTTTGTTGCAGAAACACAAGATGCGAGCTGCTGATTTTGATTTTGACGACGGGCGTAATAACAGTGGGCTCTGATGGCGCCGAGATAAGATGTCCGGAGGAGTGCTCGTGCCGCAGCACGTTCGACCCGGCAGAGGGCGCGGCGGTGCGCGTGGCATGCACGCGCGGCGACATGCGCGTCATCCCCGTCGACATGCTCGACAGAAACGCGCACGTAGTCATCATATCCGCACCGCCCGACCGGCCCAACACACTCACCATCGGCCCCATATTCACACAACCGACCCCCTTTGTACACCTCAGGGAATTGCACATCGTCAACTCCAACGTGCCCTCCATCGGTCAGTACTCCTTCTGGGGACTCCAAAATCTGAGGCTTATCAACTTGACCTATAACAACCTCACCAGCATCGGAGCCGATAACTTTCGAGGACTCATTAACCTCACAGAACTCCATCTCGATCACAATCATATAGAGCAAATGACTAGCGAAACGTTTAGGCATTTGACTGCTTTGAAAACGTTAGTATTGGCTAACAACCAAATTTCAAGCCTGGTTCCCAGGCTGTTTAGAATGCTGGCGAAACTATTCTATTTGGACCTAAGCGACAACCCTCTCACCGAACTAAATCCTGAAGTGTTTAAAGATATTCAGCATTTAAGAATTTTTAGATGTAGAAGATGCGAACTCCGGAGAGTTAACACGCAGATTTACCACCTAGTTTCTAATTTGGAGGAACTAGATTTAGGTGAGAATCAGTTCAAATATCTAACTTCGGATGAGTTTATAAGCTTAAAAAAGCTAAAAAAGTTAAAACTGGATGGAAACCAATTATCGGTAGTGGTGGACAATATGTTCGGGCGCAACCGCGAGCTGCGCGCGCTAGTGCTGGCGCGCAACCGGCTCGCGCTGCTGGCGCCGGCCGCGCTCGCCAATCTCACCTCCCTGCTGCATCTGGACATCAGCCACAACAAAATTGATAGATTTCACCTGCAAACATTCGCACCAGTCGTGGACTCATTGAAAACCATCAACTTTAGTGGAAACAATTTGCCTCTGAATGAAATAGCCATAGTACTCCAAATTTTACCAGAGATTCACGGCATAGGACTTGCGAATCTTTCGATACATGAGCTACCACCAAATTTTTTTACCTACAACGAGCACCTCGTAGCTTTAGATATATCTTGGAATAAATTCAGTGTTTTCCCTTTCAAACTTCTCACAAAAACGAAGTTCATACAGAAATTTGACATCTCGCATAATAAGTTACAAACCTTGAACGAGCAGGATTTACAGAGGCTCGAGGCTATAGCACATATCAATTTATCAAAAAACAGCTGGCGGTGCGATCAGTGCTCAGCGGGGACGATGCTGGTGTATATGGCCACGACGGTGCTCAACGGGACGCTCCGCCATCTGAAGTGCCACTCGCCGATGAGGCTGCGAGGCACTGCGTTCGGCACCATCAGTTTCGACCGGCTCGACCCGTGCCCGAGCACGCATGAGGCCCAGATGAGTGTGATTGCGGGTTTGATGCTTTTGTGCGTAGCGGTGCTGGCGGCGGTGGCGGGCGCGCTTTGCTGCACGCGGCGCCGCGCCGCCCACTACTATACCAACGAGGAAAAGAGGAGGGAGCACGAGCACGATCATCCGGAGGAGCTGCTGGGCCACACGGAGCTAGGCAGCGTGGCGACCATCCACGCGCCATACCACCTGGTTACGAAGGGCAGTTAACGGCGCGCGCACACGCCGGCGCCGCCCGCGCACGGCACGCGGCCCTCGCGCGCCGCGCTCTGCGTCGTCCTCGACTATCAGACGCAGCCGTCGACGACTTCAGCGCCGCCACCACCGTGCGAGAGCGCATTGCTCCACTGCTTCCCGACACACCCGGCACCGCCCCCGATGTTCGACTCCAACAATATGTGATACGAAGACGATCTAGTGTAAATAAAGCCAAAGAGGAGGGACAAAATTATATTATAAAATATAATCTTAATACAAACATAAAAATAAGATATCATAATATAATAATTTAATAATACTAGTTAGAATCCACTTTGGAATAACGAAGATATATTTTTCTACAATGTAGTTTTAGTTTATCAACTTAACCTGGAACAGGATTAGTACCTAAGTATTTAAATTAGTTTAAGCATTCATAGATGTAATCTATTAGGTATTCATAATAATCATAAAATGGTATTTATTAGGTTGTATAAGTGTAAGGTATGTTACTCATATTAATTACGTTATTTTAAATAATTAATAATTTAATAGTATCACATAGTACATATAAATAAATAGTATCACATGGTACAGCCGATCAAAAATATGTAATTCTTTTTTGTTCCATATTCACATTTAGGTACATAAACTCCGTATATTCTCAATTCACGGCGCTTGATATATTAGTTCATTCATAGTCATTTTAGTTGAGACATAGGTTGGTTAAGTCATATCAATTTGCATAAAGTTGTATTGTAAGTATGTAACCGTTTATATAAAATGTTATGTTACAGGTACAGTGTCAGCAGAGCAGTGCCGTAGGGCCAATATTTATTTAAAAAAAAAACTAAATGATCATCGTTTTAATTCTGAGTAGCGAATATATTATTGGTTAATTTATGTTATCTGAGATAATGAAATAGCATAAGTTAGTTTTATTACAAAATAATACCTATAGTTAGGTTAAGTAAGTGAGGTACCTACCTAGAGTTTTGCAAGCATAAAACCCTGCTTCTGTCGTTTCAATTTTCTATAAAATGATATTTTATTCAATTTTAGTCCGGCTCACCCAAGACGTAATTTGGGTGCTAGGTAGTCTTTTCAGGAAGCTGGACATGGTAAAAGCGACGTTTATTTTGGATGTTTTGACGATAGAGCTGATCAAATTTACGGGGTCGTATGAACCCGGATGTACATCGAACATCAGATTGTGTATTGTTTCTAATGGCCACTCGAAAGGTTGAAAATGTATTTTAGATTATATTTGTCAACAAAACTTGTTTACTTAATTTAATTTTGGAGTCGAGATAGTGTAACACTACTACTGGTGATAAGTACTTACACCTATTTAATCTTTGCAGTACCTATAGGACGTGTTGTATTTATCGAACATTATATGACTGTAATAAGACCATAAAATTAATGTTTCTGCGGATTTCTTATGACATTTCTCTCGGTTCGAGGTCTGAGAGTACCTATAGGTACCTAAGTAGTTTTAAGGTTTTCTCATTTAAGTACATTAATAGTTGTGCTCTTTCTAATTAGTCTACATTTTCTCTACACTGGAGCTGCTTTCGCCGTGAATGGGCTCGAAACCTTTCAGAACTCGCTACCATTAAAAGGTGAAAATCCCTGCTGTTCTTCCTGACGGCGGACACACCAACATGCAATAAAGTAATTAGCTAAAAGCCCTTTCCTAACGTCAGAGATATTATTTAATTAGCCCTTTTCAAGCTATTACAGGCACTCACAATTCTTTTTTCAAGTTTGTCAATTAGTAAGTGTGAAATTTAAAGTGATTTCGTTAAAGAAAGCCGAAAGTTTTCAGATCTGTTAATTATAATTTTTACTTTTACTTACGTATAAGCTATACTCGTTACTCATAAGATAACAGTAAATAATAAATAATAGTAGGTACACCTGATATCGATGTTTGTAGCTCTACTCCTTACCAATTACATAAGAATATTTGATGTTATTATTTCGTCAAATGTAAAGGAAAATCATATAAAAAAAGAAATACGTACGTATATGTTAAATTAAGAATACAATATACATACATACATGGCAGATACAATTATAAATATACTAATGTGTTTTGTAGTTTGATGTACTTATTAATTTAAGAATTAATGTTATTATTATTTTGTTAATATGTAGTATTATTTTGATTCGAGCAATTATTGTCGAATAATTGCACGGTAAGCAGAACACCAATTCGCATAGAGATAAAAATAAACCTATTAATAGCCACAGATAAATTATATTTTCAAATGTACATATAACAATGTGTATTAGAGAGCAATAATTACAAGAATTTGACGAAAAGTATTTTTTGTCTTGTTCATTTAAAAGTTGTATATTTTTGTGTAAATTATTATTTTAATTCCAGCAATTATTGTCGAGTAATTGCACTGTAAGCAGAACACCAATTCGAATAGAGATAAATAATATAAACCTTATAATAGCCAGAGATAAAATATATTTTCAAATGTACCTATAACAATGCGTATTAGAGAGCAATAATTACAGTAATTAGATGTAAAGTATTTGTTGGTGATTATTTTACGGTTTTGGATATTTCTGTGAATTATTATTTAAATTCGAGCAATTATTGTTGAATAATTGCACTGTAAGCAGAACACCAATTTGAATAGAGTTTAATATAAACTTAATAATAGCCAGAGATGAATATATTTTTCAAATGTATAACAAACGGAATGTTCATATTACAAACGGAGAGTATTGAGTGTACATACGAATTATTTGGAATGGAGAGTTTGTCTACAACACTTGTAGACATGTGTAGTATATATACGAACTAAACTAGATCTGAGGTATGAACATTTTTCCATCAACATATTGTGAATAAAGCCATCGTATAAAATATACCTACTATTGGATTACATGTTCATAATATTGACCTACAATAGAGGACCGGAATATTGTTTTATTGAAAGTAAGTACCCATGTCTTCCAATTACAAACAGCAAATCAATTTTAACTATAAAGTTGGCAATTATACAAACGTTTAAAGTTTTGAGAACTGAAGGTAGGTACTTATTAGGTACTCACGTAACTTGACGCCATATACTTTAATAGACAATATTATGTTCGTAATGATTTAATATTTTGGAAAAATACCTATGTCAAAAAGAATAGGTATAGCTACTTATGAGTTCAAAAAACTCAATTCAACTTTAGGCCGGTCTCCTATTATTAATTGTAACTATAAAGAGTATAGCTAATTATGTTAGAGTTATAAATGTGTTGTTCGTATTCAATCATTAGTACGACTGTGCATTAAGATGACCTTCACCTATTAACCGTACAATATACCTATTAACTAAGAAAATAAGTTCTAAGTAGGTGTTTATTTAAGCGTGTAAAAGTAATTTAGGTATCTATCGACCTGCTAAGACTATTTACAGGACACTTTAAAAAAGTTTTAGAAATAAGCAAGTAAGTACTTTATAGTTTTGAAACAGCTCGTTTCAAATATCTATAAATAGGTATGTAAGTGTATAGAAAAGGCAGTCTCATTGTTCCCTACCAAATATTCGTTCATTGAAGAAAAACAAAACTTTTCTCATTTAAATATTTTCACTTTGAAAACTTTATAAACATGAGATACAAACCGATTAAAATGAGAATTATCTTGTGATAAATCTACATATCCATTTGGCTTATTGAAGTTTAGAATTTGATGTCATTAAATGATAAAATTCTAAAAGTTGATGACGAGTTGTTACCTATGGGTATGTTTGATCCGAATTAATGTATTAATAAAAATACTTACCTATATAACTTCGTGTTTTAGAATATACATTTAATTGTATATAATTTCGTCATTACTTATGTAATGAAATGTATCGATTGTATTATAGGAAAGTCCTGGTTGATAAGAGTAGGTTATAATAGCAAGCGCAGTGGATTGGCGCTTAGCGATTGGCTGCGTCTACATGAGGCGCTTGCCGCGGCCGAGCACTGCAGTTATGACTTCGGAACGCAGACATTAAGGCATGCGAGGCATCTCGATACACCAATTTGATTGCGTGGCTTTCTCATTCATAATCGGTTGCAAAATCCGTGCTGCTTTACAACTGGTCTTCTATCAGTTGTAACAGTCTTGTTGTTGTGGCAATCAGCATATACTGTTATACCTATTTGTCTCCGGCTTTGCAACTGAGGGTTGTCAATCAAAGATCTTCTTCCTACTGCTCCTGTTCTTCGTTTAATTAAATTCGTGCGAGTGTCAAGACAACTTCGCTTTTCCTCAAAGACCACTGTCAATCCTGACTTACAGGACTTACAGGAGTAACAGTGGTGGGAGAAAATGGAGGACCTAGTCCCATTAAAAAGAATAATAAATGCGACTACTACTGCATACACTCTACGGTAAATGATTAATGCATAATAGTCATTTCATGTTTTAGATTATTAAAAGACATTCCATATTTAACCGTAGAATAAGAAACATTATGAAAAATTCTCATTTATATGGTCTTCCGCCGCGCAAAAGATTTTACGCGCACTTTTTTCGGGGATTTATAAAGATTATCCCATCTTAACTTTTGGCGTTTAACGTTAGCGGCTAAATCCTGTTTGCACCAATTATGGTTTATTATACTCGCCATAATATTTTGTAATTTCAAATGTTCACTGAATTTAGTTATATCATTATTTAATTTAGTTTCCATGTTTTGGTGTCATATAGGTATATATTGCTTCAAAAAATAACCTACTCGATTTTCCAGAGACCACGGTTTACCTATTAGAATGTATAGAACTTAATGATGTCCACTACCTACTGGTACAAGTACCTAATAGTCTAAGGTTTAACATAATCGAAACAGTATATAAGTGTACCCATTTTTAAAAACACACCCCAATATATTACAGTAAAAGCTTTAGATTGTAAATATAAAGGTAGGTAAGTGGCTATTAATCAAATTCTTTTGACGACTGGCTTCATACCATTAATCCTAAAACAACTTTATGAATACCTTTGAAAACATGTGTGTTTGTACCTATTAGAGGTGAGTCGTATTTACTAGAACAGGTGCGAAGACTAGGTATTTTACGAGACTAGGTGGCACCTATTCCAATTTTGACAGTACTTAGTCCACCTAGTATTAGCGCTCAACACGTCCACCGACGCATCAAGTACCAAGTACCGTACCGTACTGCGAAAGCGTAACGACGCAATTGACATATTATGGAATAATTTTAATCTAAACGAGTTTGTTTACATAATTACTATGGAGAATGATATATTGTAAGCAGTAGCGACATCTGAAGTAAGCAAAAGGCAGTTTTTGTCCTCATTTAATCTCATGTATTTGAGACTAGGTGGAATATGTGGAACAGGCGTTTGGATCAGGTATTTTTAAATACTAGGAATAGGTGCACCTAGTCCCAAATTTACCTAGTACAACCCATCTCTAGTACCTATTTCATTTAATTATTTACTTTGGTAGTATATTTTAATGCGCAGACTCGTTTTACTGGCTTCGTATCGAATTTGAATCGCTGGATACGCCTTTTGTGAAGTTAATGAGGCTAAGTAATGTGTAGACCTACAGTTACGTCTGATAGGCGAACAGGTTGATCGTCGGTCCGTTACGTGGCGTACATACAAAGAAAATCTACTCGAGAATTGTGATAGGTACCTAAAAACAATATTAATGTTTGAACTACTGTAATTAGACGAATAGTTTATTAATTTTACAACTTCAAGGTGTTGTGTCGAGGATAATAGATAGGTTCTTTTTATGTTTCACATAATATTATAGAACTCTTAAGTTACAGAATCTGTATCTTGATCTTGAAATTCACGGTGGGTTTAAGCGCCAGTTTCAGAATCATATGACTTTAATCCACCAGATAAAGCATTTTGTCTTGGTTTTGTCAGATTTCCATAGACTACTGTCAAAACGTCAAATTAATTTAGTGGCTAATATTTATGTGTCAATTCTGAAACAGTCACTTATAAATAATTATTCAATATATTACCTACCTATAAATTGGGTCTGATTAATATCATCTCAGAGAGTTCATCTAATACGTACCTATTTATTAAAGTCCATGTGTAAGTAGGTACTAAAAAATTGAAAGACTCACTCAAAATTGATGTCAATATTAGGGTTGCTACCTTTTTCTATAGCGAATAGGTACCTATAGTAGTTTCAAGCTCAGACCCATAGACATATAGTGTTAAGTATGACTTTTCTAACGAGGGATGGCTCGCTTTTGTAAGCTCAGCTTATGGCCATTTAGTAGTATCAGCTAATTACTAAGTTTGACGAAATTGTAGTCTAATAATAATATAGTGGGGGTGGCAACCCTAGTTAATACCTATGTACCTACTACGAGTATTTAGTCACATTTATTAATCAAATAACTGTATTTCAATGTATCACCTCGATAATTTTACGATAACTTATTGTATTATCTTGATTTGATATTTTGAAATCAAAATAAAAAAATTACACGTATGTACAATTATTTCCAGCAATGATTTTTTTAAAAATATTAAAGGTTACACCAATGTCTATATAATGACTATTAAGTACATTCATATCTTCTTGTATTAATTTCTAGATAGTATTTAGAGCACTCAACTAAATGTAATCCCATTTGATGAATTTAATAAAGCAAAATCATTGGTACAAGTGGTTTTATTTAAGTAGGGATGAGGATGAGAAAATACTGAATCACTGCATCGAAGCTAAAGCTGGTATTAGAAAACGGTGTATACCATTTATATCCCCTCTCATTTATATACCTACTGCTGAAGTAACTATCGTTTCAATTCACATTGAGACGCACAGTATTGTTTTGAGTATAAATGCGTACTTAGACTACTTACGTACGTTTTCGATAAAGAATTTACAGTAAAAGATATAGGGAACATAATATTATGTTCACAATTCACTTTAAAAAATTATGGCTTTCATCGTAGTAGTCGATTATTTATAAGATGTCATGCATGGCTTGGTGACCACATTGACCTAATACGTTCTACGTTACTTATGTAGAAGCGCTTCGTCAAACAAGCGTCATGCGCCATAAGCATAGAAAAAACACGGGCGGGAGAGAGAATAGATAGCATAACAGAAATGATGTGCGGTATCTGCTTTAGGACGTAGTACATAATGACCCTGTGACCGTGGTGTAATACTACCCACGTCTAAATAAATACTAGGGGCCACGAGCCGGAAAACACGGACGACCTTAGTGTGGGACGGCCCGCCACAAGGTGAAGTGAAGCAGTGAATGCGAGTGGCGGAGAACCGTAAAGTACAGAGCTCATTGGAGGAGGCCATGTCTAACAGTGGACATCTTCCAAGAATTAATGAAGATAATATTACAGATCAGAGGTTTTGCAATGGACAATTTTTAAGAGACTGGAGACACTGTTTTTAGTGTTCAAAAGGTGGCCAAATATCTGAATACATGAAGTCATGAGTACGTAATTATCTGCACTCTGTTCAATCTCTATAAAGCAGATGTTACAAACTTTCCCAATTACCTACCTGTCAGTAAAATGGTAGGTACTAAATGTGATTACAGAAATTCTTGATTGCTTATACATGATCGATATAATGAAGAATGTGATTACAGAAATTCTTGATTGCTTATACATGATCGATATAATGAAGTGTTGCAAAGTAGCAACATTCTACAAACTACAAAAGCAGTATTCACATATTTGATGAAATATTTTTAACAAACACGTATAAAGGTAAGCGTATTCTGATATGTTAATGTGTAGAATAATTTATTGATGCTGGTAGGTAATCCGTGTCGACGGATGGCATACCTACATAAAATTCAATCTGTTCATTTAATCCGATTTTCAGTCGATTTTCATTTTTGTTCTTGTCAACTATGATAACTTTGTGCTTTGTTATCTTTAACAAAATATGATAAGCGGACGTTGCAAACAATAGGAACCTCTGTACTTACGTGTCAAAAGTTGAATGGGAAATCTCATTTACTTATTTCCAGCCTTCTTTCATTGAAATTCAAGGCCAAAAGTATTAACTTTTAAAACTAACTAATCTATGTAACTATAATATGTACAAGCTTACCTATATAAGCTGTATAAGCAGAATTATATTACAACACAAGATTCTTAAAGAATTTATTCGTTATTTTTTTGCATAAGGAGTACATGAGTATCTTAATAGTTCAATTTTATTATATCTTAAAAAATCAACTTCTTATACATAGGTTTTATATATAGGTATTTTCATATCAAGATTTTACTAAACTTATCAGGCTGTGCCTCCATGTGCCTTTGACTGTTATCTTGTTAGCCTATCACATGGTTGCTTTAAGTGGAATAGGTACTTTTGGGACGATTCGAATTTGTGCGCTTCAAATTGTTGCGCGAACTGAAATGCCCATTTCATTTTGGCATTCTTTCTTATACAGTCACTTCACGTGCGTTGAAGCCTATGTACCTACTACCCACTACTACGGAGCAAGCGTACAGCTTTACTCGGTGACGAGATAAGACTATTTGCATTACTACGGGCCGATCACGTAGATGAACAGGCGTCGCGCATCACGGCTATTACCATAACGACCAGCTAACGACGTAGCCGACGCGACACGACGCTCGCGACGTGAAACTTTCACACGTTACATAGCGCAGACTACTAATACCATCGTAATAACACTCTGATCATATTTTAGACATTATGTTGACGTGTTCTGACTGTATACTACACTGTATTAGGAGGTGGAACAGTCTGATATAGGTCGGGTGTTTTTTGACAATCACTGAAGCTGTAAACGTCTTCGTCTACGTCTTCCAAAATATGCCACTACCTACTCCCTACTCGTAGGTACCTCTGGTATAAGTAAGCTGCGAGAGAGATGTAAGTACAACAAAGTGTGCATAGCACTTATGGGCCTTTATAAATAATATATTAACAAATAAACACGAGTATTATATTCGGCAACCACCAATTAACAATCAATCAACGAGGCAGTTCTTGAAAGATATTAGAAATCATGCTGTATGTGGAGTATGACCAAATTTAAGATGGACTATATGATAGCAGGTCACTGTGATGAAAAAGTAAAGTATCTGCATGAAAGATTAATGATGCGATACCCAGCTCCCTCTGTTGGTACAGCAAACAAGTGTCCAACTGATTTAACTCATTATGTTGGAACACGTCGCTAACCGCAACAATAATAGTTTCCAGCATTAATCTGGTACAGTGCGCTGTTTTGCCATCGAGTTCATCGGTCAGTTCGGCACAGCGATTTAATCCTCTCATCGGTAACTAATTAGTTTCGTCCAAATTGAGTTATTTTGGTAACACGTCGAAAGATCATCCCGATTATTCTGATTATTTAATCCAATCGGCTATACATACCTTTTCTAATTAAACCTACATGGCGCACTATTATTTTTACACGACTGCCGTATAAGGAGTGTACATCAAGGAAGTTTTAAGTCTCTAACACCTGGAATGCGGACTTGGCAGCAAAAGTGAAGCCGACAGCGAGATACCATACTGAACGTTGTTTCCTTTGCCAACAAGAGTGACCATAATATTTTGAAATTTTGAGAACGTCCCCATGGACATCTAGTGAAAACGTGCTTTTGTTCCGAGATTGTTATGATAGGAAAATAATAAAATAAGGAAAAGGATGTTTATTTTCTTAAGAACATGAGTAGGTACAATAAATTAGTCTGCGGTGGCCAAACCACACGAGTGCCTGTCTGTATCTTGGCAACCTAAATGAAGTTACAAAATAGTATTTAAGATCGTAGATTTTGCCACTTTGTAATATAAAGTAACATGACACTTCACACGCTTGGACGTTGTCTAGGCTCTCCATATCTATGGTTTTTCCTATACTTATCTTTCCTATACTTACTCTTTTTCTATGCTATAAAAGGTACCTACTACTGTTAACATGTTATGTTTGATTTGGGCTGTGCAAGTTGTGACAGACGGACATAGAGACAGATAGACGGACAAAAAGTGATCATATTAGGGTTTAGTTTTTTTTCCTTATTAGGTACGGTACCCTAAGAATATCCAACTAATTAGACCATAAGACAAAATTAAAGGACAATGGGCAAAATTGTATGGGACTTGGTCCCAATATACACCACTGACGAGACCTACGTAACCCGATAGACCACTAAATACTGAGTAACTTTTACAAAGACAGATCAACAAAATAAGCTGTCAGTAAAAAAAATATGGGTAGTTTAAAAAACTATTTTTTTTTTTATTTCACCCTTAGTATTATGTTTATACATTTTTTTCGAAAGGCAACAATACAAATACTCTTACTAACATTAAATAAAAATAAAATAAGCTGTCAGAAAGCAAAAAATGCCGTGAAAAATATTTTATTATTATTTTGTTACCTGATGAAAAGTGAACAACAACAACAACAGCAGCATTCTTACGTATTTTCTGATGTTGCGCTTCTATAAAATAAATAAGCAGGTACCTTCTATGCGTTACCTTACTTTTTCACTTATCATCAGGTAACAATAATAATAATAAAATATGTTTCACGGCATTTTTTGCTTTCTGACAGCTTTTTTTATTTTTATTTAATGTTAGAAAGTGTATTTATATTGTTCCTTTCGAAAAAAATGTATAAGACATAACACTAAGTGTGAAATAAAAAAAATATATATATTCTTTTAAACTACTCATTTTTTAATGACAACCTATTTTGTTGAACTGCCTTTGCAAAAGTTACTCAGTATGTAGTGGTCTATCGAGTGACGTAGGTCTCGGAAGTGTTGGACATTTGGACCATTTTTGCCCATTGTCCTTTGTGCTAACGAAAAGGAACAGTGAGGGCAGGGCATTTTCTTTTAAAACTCCTTGTGTTAAATTAGGGACATAATCTGTCGGCTTAAAATGCTTGCTGCATATGACGGAATTTTGGGTAATTTTTCTGTAGCCAATAGGTATTTGTTGTAACCAATTTACACGCCTGGGATCTGTAAAAGACAAAATTGTTTTTTTGTTTTTTATTGCTTAGGAGTAATCGGGAAGTGTAAAGTCAAAAGTCGTCCCGATTTCAAACAATTTCAATCGACAAACCATCGGTCTCGGCCTTTATTTTATATTGTCCATCAAGGGTTGCAATGCTGACCGCGCTGTGGAGCCCTGGAGCTGCGCTGCGCCGCGCTTTCGGCCATCAACAACGCGCCCAGCAACACACTCATTACAGACCGTGGCAGTAATGTACTATTAAAAAGTAACAAAAGGGTAAAGGAAAGGGGCCCCGAGAATTACATTGCCTGAAAGGGTTAATCTGGCCCTAGACGTGCGCGTTCCTCGAGCGTGTGAACGACGCGAACGCCGTGTGCGAGCCCGGCGAGCCGTGACAACGCGGCGTGAGCGTCGCGTTTTACCAGCGTGTGGTCTGTCGCGCGTTGCAAATGCGACCGACTTCAAAAAGTAGCGATGTAGTCGTGCGGCAACGAAAAGCGCGACTTTATCGCTGCAAACAGTTCCCGTGGACGATATTCCTCAGTTAACACAGACACATAATAAGATTTATATTATAGTCCTTTTTACTAGCGAAATTTATGTCACCCGAACATCTAAAATGTACTTAACGTGGAAAACATAGTTACCCACTTACCTATGTTAAGATAATCCTTAATTCGGATAATATTCGCTTTTACACCCTTCCATTACGCATATTCTACCCATTTTTATGAGAAAATTCAGCACAATCCTCTAGATTTAAAATTAGCTGAAAATGTCGTGTGTCACGCAAATTGACGTTCTGTGTTTCAAGTTTTTAATTTTATTTCTGCTACGATTCCTATAGACATCACGGAACTGACAATTACAAGCGAATTATTAAAGAAGGTAAGTACTTATTTCCAGATATTTATTTATATTTGAAATTTAAATCTTAGGATATTCTTATACTTTACCATAGGTATTTCATTAATCGACTTTATTGTTTATTATTCTTAACATGAAAATGTACCAAGTTTAAAGTGATCGAATAAATATTAACTGGCAACACAAGGGATGAAAGGTTGTACTGTTAGAAAGGGAAAGAAGGCGCAGTTATAGGTATCTGGCTCGGACCGGTTTTTATAATGCGTGCATCGTGGGCGTTAAGTCCGTCACATAAGGATTATTTTTGATTAAATGAATGGAAAATAAAGTTTGTAGTCCACAGTCATGTTCAATGGTATTACGTCGATGGTGTACATATGTTTTTTGGGTCGTGTTTATGACTTTATAATGTCATACTGACTGACTGAAATCATTAGTCCTTGATTGTTAACTCTAAAATGTTTCTAATTAATCGTTTTGTTCATTATAATACACCGTGCAGAAGCGTTCTAGTTTTGATTGGACACATTCGTGGAAGCAGCAAACCCTGTGTGCCAGAGTGGGTGCCTTGCAATCCGTGCACAGCGTGCCCGCCGTGCCCACCGTGCCCACCGTGCCCACCGTGCCCACCCTGGCCCCCGTGCCCGCCGCCGAGCCCACCACCACCACGACCCCCCTTCTACAGCTGCCCCAGAACTAAATTTGATGTGCAATACACATACATCAACGACAAACCTCCAACGACTACTCGGAGAGACTTCTTCGATCGAGCGTCGCAAATTATCTTCTGGACAGAATTGGTGCGAGGTTCGCACTTTTGTTTTTTATTAGGGTTCACAAAACTACAGTAGGTAGGTACAGTACAGGGAATCCCTTTGTCCGGAATACGCAGCTTTAACTAAATCGCAACACGCCTCAGTGAGCGCTTTCCGAATAACCTGTTTGAAAGCTGTTCACCTTTTTCCGCATCCAAACGACAATAGGAACGCGTCACCAATCACATTTTTGCTCAACAAAAGGTGTTACAGTACAATTCAGATTACAGTTAAAACGCGTCTCGTGCGATGATTAATATAGTTCCCGTATTACAACGAGAATTTTCTAGTTACAATTTGTTTATCTTAACAAGTTTTCTTGCATTCCAAGCTGCTTTCATCTTGTAAACATTTGTCCCATTTGCGCCTGCACTGACGTCAGACTTTTTGATAAAATTTGTGTCGCCGACTGCAGTCTGATGTTACATAGTCGCTATCGAATACAAGAGAGCTCATTACTGATGAATTTAATGCTGAAACTTAGTGTTTCACGTTCCAAAACTTGTCTTTACGTACTTCTAACGTCACATGTATTTATTGCAGGGTTTGCGGTTACTTTAGGACATATATTTAAAGAGCCGGCAACAATAAACTATCCGTTCGAGAAGGGCCCTCTGTCGCCTCGATTTAGAGGGGAGCACGCATTGAGGAGGTATCCCTCGGGCGAGGAGCGATGCATCGCGTGCAAGCTGTGCGAGGCCATCTGCCCGGCGCAGGCGATCACCATCGAGGCTGAGGAGCGCTGCGACGGCGCGCGCCGCGCCACGCGCTACGACATCGACATGGCGCGCTGCATCTACTGCGGCTACTGCCAGGAGGCCTGCCCCGTCGACGCCATCGTCGAAGGACCCAACTTCGAGTACTGCACCGAGTCACGCGAGGAACTACTCTACAACAAAGAGAAATTGCTCTCCAACGGAGATCGCTGGGAACCGGAGATCGCGAGCAACATCAAGGATAATCATTTGTATCGATAGGCTCTTTTCACATTATGTAGGTTGGTGGGTAGCTTTATTCTCATAGATTTGTTTGTATTTGAAAGAATCTTTTATTTTTTCGTGAAAAGGAGTAATTTTCAAGGCAACCCATTTTCAAAATCATGTCTGAAGGCAATAACTTTACGAAGCCTTGAGTCGATTCTTAATAATGTAATACATAGCTAATAACTTTAGGGAATGAGTAATCCGACGTAATGCGAAATTATTATTTGCTTTCAGTGATTCCAAATATTTTATTAGCTTTTGTGCTTACAATTTTTTCATGGCACGATTTTAATTAAAATAATAATATTTTCGATGTCATTAAATTTGTGGAATATTTTAATTTCTTTAAGTGTACCTATTATATACTTACTATATTAAAAACAAGCTAACGACAAAGCATAATGATAACGTGAACAATGCTATGCAATGTTTGATCAAACTAGAAGAGCTAAGATATTTTATACATTCATACATTAAAAATATTCCAGCAACTAGTCACGGAATATAATTAAGGGCTGATTGCTTGGGTATGATAATTCTGCAGTTCATTTATATCTAGGCGAAGTGGTGATGGCTCGATGTGGCTGGACGGACGCAGCGGCTGAGCTCGTTCACTAGGTAAATGTGTTGCTAAAAGCCCATTAGGAGTGCTAACACCGGCTCTGATGCCGCCATTTAATGTCCCTGTTAACAAGCGCGAATTACATTCCTTCTCAATCCATTAAGATGACTGTTTTTGACAGGCAATTAAAAAATAAGGAATGTTTCCGATTGGCCTTTGTAAGTAAGAATAATTAAAAAAATATGTAGTGATTAAATGTCCCTTGTTTTACAAGCGAGAGAGATACCTTTTAGAGATCTTATGTTTATGGTATCAGTAGTGTCTGCTTTGGCCCACGGCTCTTACGCGAGCCCACCATGGTCAATGTGTTTAGGCAATGTTTACGCGCAAAACAAGTGCGCGCGAGTCTTTTCGATAGAAATCTAAAACGGGCTTTAAAGAAGATCAGTCATTACTCGTCCAAGTGCATGCTTCTCTACAATGAAGGGTAACGTTGCGCTAACACAAATAACCAACAATAAACCCACAACGAAAGACGCGAAAAATAATACACGTAAAAACACAGTTTCACCTAAGTTTCATCATGGGTGTAGTGAAATAAAAACAGAAATATCAGACCGTTTTTACCAAAGGTCTGACATAAACTCTATCTCCCTATTGGGGAAGTAATACAAACCTAGAATCTAAACGATGCTGTTATCCGCATGGCAGGCAGTATCCGGATGTTCACGTACAAAATTGTTTATGGGATACGTTTTGTGAAGGTAAGTTAGAGTTTATGTAGCTCCATCTACACACTGTTAACAAAGTCTACGCTCATGGTAATTATACTCATTATGATTGATTAAATTTTAATCCGAAGTAGATTTTTAATGCGGACCACCAACGATGGTATAAATATAAAGGTAATGGCAAAAAACGGCCTTTTACAGGTTTGTTTGCATGTATAAGATACACGCATCGAAAATTAGTATTATTATTTATAATAATTGATCCACAATCATCTATAAAAGTATGTCTATGATATATTTAACGCAAGGATTTAACTATATTATGTTTATCATAGACAGCATATTCTCAGGGCTACCTCTGTAGTTTCCGTGGCACGTCGCTCTGCCTTGTTTGTTTACAAAGTAAAGTACGAACCCTCTTACTTTGTCGTCCTAATATTTTCAAACAATTACACTCAACAAAAATACGTACGCCCGTACTAAGCACAAACCGTTTGGGGACCGAACGGAAATAGGAATTGTCTTTTTGTCGGCAAACATGAGAACTTTGCAACATTATCGCAGAAGCTGACTGTAATTAACATTTTTAGCAAAAAGCATTTGAGTTTAATTCGGATTAATTAACGGCTTAGTACTATACAGCGGCTAACGAGAAGCGTTACGAGCTGGGCAGATGTTTCAGAAATGAAACTAAACGTAATAAACAACTAATTTAAATAAAAGAATACCTAATCTATTCATTTTCGTATCTCTTCTCGCGGCCATAGCGTAGTAATTGGCTGCTAGTGAACATAGAGTTCAAAATCTGCGTTTTTTTTCTTTGCAATCGTGGTAGAGTGAAGTTTGTGAATTTCGAACAAAGCCTAACTAGATGTCGGATTGCATTAAAGAGAAAACTCCCGGAGTAAGCCCAATAGGATTCCACAATTCGGTGAATATAGCATTGACGGAAATAGTGGGAGACAGCTCACCATTCAGCGCCGAGCCGGAGCTAATATAGATAGAGAGGCGACAATGTGTAAAGCTGACCTCCCTACTTTAGCAACATAAATCTCTTGACTTTTGACATCACTTCGAAATTGACTACTGAGTCGATTTATGGGATAAGGTACTACAAAGTCGTCTTTTTATACGTAGGAATAGAAAAATGGAATATTATTACATTTCTTACATTGTTTTACGGGCGATACTGGCCGAAATGTACTTTTCGGTACCTATACCTAAGCCAATAATATTATCATAATTCTGCAGAAAGTTAACTTGTTTCAATTCTCGCCAAATTTTTGGTTTATAAGTTAAATTATTTAAAGTAAGTAGTAATCAGGAAACCAAAGTACCTACTTAGCAAAGTGTAAGTGTCTTTGTGGATTTGACTGTTCGTGCGTGGCACTCGGTCGCTTTGCTCAAATGTAGGACGATAACTCAACCATCGTCCGAGCGAGGCGGCCACAACACTCAAGTCATCGGCACTAGATAATCCCATTCACCCGTACGTCCTTCTGGTGCACGAATGGGAAGACATATTAGTGAGTAGGTACATTGAGGTCGAGGACTGCGGGTACTCTAAGGGCTAGGTGGGTAGGTACTCAATTTGACAGTTTTATGTTGCGAAGAAGGTACCTATTTTAGGGTAGGATAATATGCAATCGGCATAAGTATTTTTTTATAGCAAAATATAAGTTGAGACCTACTCTTCGTGAAAGAGTGCATTATGAAAATTTGTACTTATCGATATGACATATAAAATACCGATATATTGTATTTATTTATCATTTTACAGTATCAAAAAAAACTATGATTGACTGGATGCTGAAGTATGCTTTTGAGCATCACACTTATAAATTACGTTAGGTTTAAACTTCAATTCAATACGTTTATGTCATTATTGAACCAAATTCTGTTAACGATTTACGATTCACAGTACCTATCTTGGTTATCTGACGTATATTGAAGATAATATGTCTTCGCATTCCAGTGCTAATACATTTATAAGTCTATTTGCCGTTTGAAACTAACGACGTGGAAGCAAATTAATGATCTCGAGAGAACATAAATGTTTGACAGTAAGTCGATATGGCTCGCGTCGGAAGTTACCAGCGATATTAGCGTTGCAAAGTAGGAATTTGAATATCTACGACGGCACTGCATTAGTTCACTCCGATGTTGTGGTTCAATATACCGCTAAGGTCTTACATTGCCCCTAGTGTCGTTCCCGGGGCATTGAGCTATCGGTAATCTATTAGAGTTCCGGCCGCTCCACTTGTAATTCCGCCACTTCCTCCATTATTAACACTATCAACCGCTATAAGTCATCGGGAAGATAGGTGTTAGTCGCAGCCAAGTTATCGCCAAGCTTGAACGTAATCTTCACTATATCCATTCGCCATACGTCGCCACAGCTTGACAACAAAAGCTGGTTGAGTGATTTCTGAAAAGCATTTGATAGAAAGATTTTTATTCAGGTGCTCGAGAAATCTCCGAGTAAGTAAATGATATTTACCTAAGGCTTTTGAATAACGCTGGGTCAACGTAAATAAAAGGCGTGTAGTAACTGACGGCTAATGTAAAAATTAACATCTAGCAGCTGTGCAAGGTGAATGTTATATCTAGTGGCATTTTTTCACCCTTTATTGGTGATCAACAGCCCTAGTAGCTTACTTGAGATATTAATAGTGGGCATCGCGTATGGACTCTGCGTCCTCGTGGATGGGTCAAATTGATTTCGTTCATTACGGACGATGTCTCACGTACTATCCTTTAAGTACTCTCACCTAATCATCGGTCACTCCTCTTGTTACGAAAAGTGAAGATTAATATCTAACTTGTGTGGTTCCGTATCGTGTCGTTCGTATGAAACGGCAGAAACTGTTATTCTATGTCCCTGAAAATAGGTACGGTCGGATGCGAAAACGGGGCAACGAAGTTGAGTTCGTCACATAAATTCGTAGATGTATGATTGTAGAGCATTGTGGAGACGTGTCGCCGAGCGGCGCGGCGGCGGCTGTCGCGCGGCAGGTGCCGAGTGATTAGATCGAACCGGGACGCGCTTAGGAAAACTTTATGAATCAACTTTTCCGTGACCTCGACGATCTTCGCGAATTCTAAATTCCTTCCAGAAATATGTGACTTCCATACACAAAGCGACACGTAAACGTCTCTTTTTATATTTTCGACTCCTCATTTCCTTGTGTAAAGCAAATAAAATACCTCTTCTTCAATACATTCGGTAGTCAGCTCAGAGTGAATTGTAACCATGTGCACGGTCCCCAATATTTGCAAATTGTGTGGCTTTCTGTGCACTAAATTGTTTTGTATTGTGCGTGAACTTTACAATTTTACAAGGATTTATATTTTGGGAGTTCTAATATTATTGTAGGTATAGGTAGTCGTAGTAGGTTGATCGCATAGACGCCTAAGGTAACGATTATTGAGGAAACCTTAAAATCAACTACCTAATCAAAATACATACCTACACACACAACATTTCACAAGTTTTCCAGTCTATTACGTCCTGAAAAGAATTTATTTTCATACTTAAAGCACAGCTTAAAGGCTAACCGCCTAATTTATAAAACGTTTCTAGGAATAAAATTGATTGGTAATGCAAGTCGATCATAACTTTCTAATTTTGGGGGTATGGCTATACTATGGCTTTGGTGAAATTTCGCTGTAAACTTTCGTTTCTCAAAACCATTCTAAAGGAAATGAAATCGTGGCGTGTTCTGGTATGGGCTATTAACGGTGAGGGATCGTTCGATTGATCAATTCCAGGTAATTTGTCCGACATCAAAATGGGAAGTGCCCATTTATCGTTTTCGCCGAATAAACATCATCTATACAAATTAAAAAACGCCCCGTGAAAATGCTTCGGGGGTAAACTGTGAAGGTCACAGGACAGAACACTGGAGGTTTGTTTGTGAACTAAGGAGCGGTTCTTAAAAATGAGAAGTATTCGTTCGACTTCTACCTTATCGCTGCTTCCGACTGTTGGTTCGGCACTCGCATCTGGTAGACGCGGCCATTTATTAGCGGTTTTTTCGCATAAACTGTCGTAGACTTGAATACGTCCATCATCTAACCTAACACTCTGTATTATTTTGGTTTTATAAATTTTATAGATTCTTATAGTTATAGTTTTATAGATTCTTTTTTAGTTTATGAATAAGTAAGAGCCGGGCCCCATTTGCATTAAGCTGCGCGCTGACTATTGTTTTATCATATAATCAATAGTCACGACAAATACTTAATTAATTTATTTGCTTGATTTAAAAACTAACAATAACTACCCAACGATAATATTATTTTGGCATGGCAACTCGAAATGAGAGGGACACGGTCCCAACTGGGGCCTCTCGCTCGGCTCGTTTTTTGTGCAGTAGTCATAGATTAATTTTAGTTTCCGCGGCGCTCCAACTAGATGGATCATGCGCACTAATAAAATGCGGCAACTGATAATGCTCAAATTTTTGAGTACTTCAGTACATCTGACAGCAACCATTGTATGGAACTGACAGGACGCGTCGAAAATAAGTTGCCTCATTTCTGGAAATGATTTTTCTTAGTAGGGCGGTATCTAGTAAATCTATGGCAGTAGTGAACAGTCCAGTATGTATTTACGTTCGTGGTACATAATAACCTTTATTGACACCGTTCAAAATTTGACCGTTTGACTTTTCTCGCCGCGACCCTTGTAGCTGTACCACATACCGGTATAACCGGGCAGGGGTGGCGCCGACCGCTGATACTCGTTTACATTGATTAAATGGATGTATCGAACAATCCCCGAAAGCCATGATTCGACATTCGCTTCAATTACCGTGAGTAGGAAGCCGTCTATACAAATTTACAGAGTACTTAACCTGTAGATTCCAAATAATCTAAGGAGGGCTTCGATTCAACTACTTAAGTATGTACTTAATTAATTTCTATAGAAATTACGGAGGGAAACAATGGATATGATTGACGGTAAGATGGGGGATCATCGCATAAGCATCTAAATGCTAGAAGGTATTACGTATAGACGTACGCGTAGGATCAGTATAGGTAGGTACCTAGTTCGTTAACTAGATACCTAACCCAATTCTGTTTCGTTCAAAACAGATATCTCAAAAAGTTTCACTGCGCGAATCTCATATTTCTTCTTTCTTATCTCCTTTAACATTATTCATCCATAAAAAGTATCGTTATTTATTCACAGTTTGTTCGAAAAAATCTGGATCTAATTAGCTTAATTGTTCGTACTAATGCAGTAATTGTAAATGGCAATAAATCTAAAGTCTGTCGGTAATTCCATCTTACGTTCCCGCTCGCTTTCTTAAATTTGGCAATTATCCAGGAAAGCTTTATGCTAATTACAAGTGACCCCGTAAAGTGCCTTCAATGCTATTTCCATAAAAAGGCTTAGCGGAAGGGATCAATACGTTGATAGAACTCTTGTTCCAGAAATTCGTGTATAATTTTTAGTCTTATAGGTAAACTCAAACAACACTTTAGACTTTATACTTAAAGTCGACGTGAGTAAAGTAATAGGCTGAAAGTTCAGTCGTCCGACGCCCTCCCTGTGGTCCCCCGGTGTGGGAACTACCTAGTAAATATTTTGAATGTACAGCGGGATTCTCGCGAGTATTGTTACTATAACGCCTTCATCTCGGCTCTTGCGTGGATGCCAAAGATAATTTTCTAAGATCGCGTCGGAGTGTTATTTCCCTCGAGGCACGAATTGAAAGTTACTTCCTGTCCGAACTGCGAATATATTTTTTTCGCAGATGCCTGCGTTTGGGATTCGTGACGGGTGTGCGAGTTACACTTACATTAGAGGAGTTCGGTCTTATTTCAATGACCCCCGGCCCTTATTTTACTATAATTTTATAGCTAAAACCTACACGATAGATAATTCATTTTAGGTGTCTTTTTGCTGTTGTAGAACGATATATTTTGTGATATTGTAATAAAAAGCGGCAATATAACGCCGATCGCACAAAAACGGGAGGAAAATACTTTATTTTCTCTTACATGTTACTTTTACGTTGCTCCATATGACTTAAGTTATTGCGATTTTATGAAAATCTAAGCTTTGGATCTGACTTTTTCTGGTCCATAATAATATTATAAATTTTTATTTATGTGGATAGGGATTGTTATGAGTTTATGACTATTTCCTGACGAACTAATACAATGTATTTATAGATTTAGATATAGGTAAATATTTGCTGTTTTAATTGCTACAGTATAAAAAGATACTGTACTTTTAAAAATAAAACATTGCTGTAGTAGTAGACTTATTTGAATTGAATAGTTGCTAGGTGGTTATTTTATACGCAGATCGTGTTGGTGATAGAGTGCTGAGTAGCTTAACTATCTATTATTCAATAAAGGACTTTATGTGTTTTGATGTTTATGATCTCGTAGCCGGAGCCGGCCTACGAGTGGTTAATACATATATTATCAATGCTAAGGTCGCAGATATGTCTGACATATGTTCTTAAAACTTGATCACAATCATGCAATACGGGAAATATAGATTTACCGCCCAAATTTATAGAGATTTTAGCGAATTTATAAAAGCATTTCTAGGAACAAAAGTGATTTGTCATTCCAGAACAAGTCTATCATAACTTTCTAGAAATTTGGGGGTTAGTATAACTATGTGACCGAAGTGCGGTACACGCTGCTGAAGTGCCGATAAGTATGTGACGTCAGTTTCCATGCATGTGGGTATCTTTCGAAGGTGAGTGCAACTATGCGAAACGCACAACGCAACTGCTCACATAAGTAGGTACTTAACTTGATCTGCCTTGGCCTGGAAGTCCTTAAACCGGCTTCGCAATCTAGTCGGCCGCTGCAGACTCAACATGTGCAAGTGGGGTTTTAGGGACCCTTCTATGACGCAGTGCCCATCCAGTCGATGCAACACTTGCTGGAGTGTCCCTTGTGCCCGAACGCCTGTATGAGGGTTAACTTAAACGCGGCCACACCCAACGCTATTAATGTGGCCAAATGCCTTGTAAAGTAGGCTAGTCTAAAATATAAAAAAGAACTGTTGACACGAAAAGAAGAAGAACTACTCAATAAGGTGGTAGAGCCAAGCTGTAGCCGGTAGACTGCAGCTCATATTCAGGCTGGCTCGACCTAGTATCATCCTATCACAGAAGATCGGCGTAAAGTAGCGAATTTAGCTGCGTTTACTCAACCCCCACCCATCTCTTCCCACTATCCCACTCCCCTACAGGTTGACAACGTGCTAGTGATGTAATTGGTATTGCAAGCGACTATAGGCTACGGTAACTGTTTAACAGGCTGGTCATACGTTTGTTTGCGGCCTTAGAGCCGGGCTCCATCTACGCGCTGCGCTGCGCTGCGTCGTCGCAGGTGTCAGCGGGCGAGAGACGAAGCGGGGAGGGTGACGTGCCAGTACAAAATATTGCGACGACGCAGCGCAATGCAGCGCAGCGCGTAGATGGAGCCGCGCCCTTAGTTGTATAAAAAAACAATTACCACTCGTTAACCCAGATTTAATATTTCGTCCGTATTATATGCTGTCAAAAAATAGAGACCGTTTTACAAACTTTTGCACTTGTAGGAATCCAGAAACATTATTAGCTACCAAGATTAATAATTACGTATCGTAATGGAGTTCTTTTAAATTTAGGTATTACATACTTACAATGTAGCATTTGTAAAGCAGTAACTTTGGTACATATAAACAAAATACTTATCCGTCTCTTAACCCCTTATAACCTCCGCACAGGAGGAAGTTAGGAGTTAATAGATATACTGTAAGTCATAAATTCTGATTCATATCCAACCAGAGGAGAAGTTGGTGAAGTTTTCTACTTTTGGCAGCAAGAAGACATTTTTATGAGGGAAAGTTGGCCACTAACAGTAACATTAACGGTTATGTTTTTAATATGTTTTCATTTGCTGTTTCACAATTTACGCCAGTCTGACACACCAACTGTAGTACGGTCCCGAGTTGAGCAACGCTTGTACAATGCCTACCGTACAATGGACTGGGGGCGGGCCCAGTCACATCCAGACCAGGGAAAATTAGGAAAAGGCCGTTTCCGAAATTTGCCTTTGGTGGGAGTCGATCTCGCAACCACCCGATGCAGTGAGTCGAGCAGTCTACGCTCGTACCACTGCGCCAAGCGGACGTCCAATACTTTGTAAAAATGGGTAAATTTTTAACGGCGCACCGTATAGTGTGTAAGTATAAATTGTAAGTTAGTCAGTAATACCTACCTACTTTAGCATCGACCCCCCACATCACATGGGGGTTAATAACATTATAATAATAGATAAAATACATACTCCCATAGGACCAATCAGATAAAATAGTACAATACAACACTGGTAAATTGGGAGTTTGAGAGAATTCTCAAACAACTGTATCTTATTTGAACAAGTTTCTTTTACAACTTGTTTTGATTTGTCCGTAGATATTGGAAACCTATTTACTTATAATAAGAGCTTGTTAGAATTGGAAACAGCAAAGATAAGGATGGAATCGAGCATTACGGACAATGCAAACGTAAGCACCGGAATTAAAAAGGCCACATAGCAATTCCGCAATTGCAATTTTTTTTATGGATTTCTAGTAGACTGCTTAGCAATTTCGCTAAATTTCCGTAAAATGGTCACGAATGGCATAAAATGTTTGGACATACTCCCGAAAAACTAAAAGAAAAGAAAATTTCCGGAATAGCTAAGGATTCTGCTAGAAAATCCGAAAAATGAATTTCTTTTTGGCCTTTTTAGTCCCGCAGATCTCGACACTTAGTACAGTTTCGTTTTACCATCCTCGTTTTATAAATATTTATGATCTCTATTGTTTGCGATGAGAAGATAATAATAGAACGTCTCTCAGCAAGCGGGCCTGAATCGACGCTTTTTTTCACATAATTGTTGCTTTTATTCCGCCTTTTATCTTTCCTTTTGTAGACCATTAATATAATTGGATGAATGCAAAAAGCACACAAATCAGATACTTATTAAAAATATCACAAAGAAAGTAGAGAGAAGAATAAGGCCCTACATTCATTGCGGTTCGTCCAGAATTCTTTTATAGGCATAACCATGGACCAATTACTAAGGGGAATGGCCCTAAGCAACTCGGCCGAGTGGTCGGCCTAGTACTAACATCGACATAAAACGAAGCGAGTAGTTCAACTATTTACCAGTGGATAGAACAATGAAAATGAAAAAACAATGACCACGTTTTTTTCATACATATATCTAATAAGGGCACCTCTTTCTTTCGTCTTTACTCTGTGGGCATAACGCACATCGGATATAAAATAAAGCTCGAAGCAAATCCATCAAGGTAAAGAAAATGCGATTAGTACGGAATTTCAGGTGCTTGAATAGAATACACGTAATTTTTTTTTTCATATGTACTTGTGTCCTTACATTAATAATTTTAATGTAAGAACATAATGATACCACTACGTCTAATTCATCTATAAATCTTTGGGCGCATTTTCAGAATATTACATTGAAAAATAAATTCTAGATTAATTATTACACTCGACATTATTTATAGTGCTGGATCACATTCACTGTCAGTGTATCTAAAACAATCTCAGAGAATACAGTGATAACAAATGATCCTTGTGAGTGTTCTATAAAAAGCTGATTAATGCACACGAAAGCGTTAAAACTTTTCAAAGTTTCGTTATTCAAGCATGCGAGAATAAATCATCTCGAAAGTTAAGCGGATATATAGCGTCCTGGGACATTCTCGGCGGCCGCAATAAATAATTGTTGTTGCATACTGACAGCTCGAAAGAGTACCTACCGGGAGATTCCTCCCATCCTGGAGCGATTCCCCTAAACTTTAGTTTGCAACACAATATTATTGTGTTACTTACGCAAATATTTTATAGTATTAATAACTTGCAAATGCCAAATCAGAATGGAGATGTAGATGCGCACCCTGGAATCTTCTATCTACCTACCTTTTAAGTTGCAAAATTTGGAGACATATTCATCTATTTAAAAATTTAATCAGACTGTTACGTTAAAAATAGTAGCTAGGTATAGGTAGTTACCTACTCATCTCATTTTTACAAGATACAACTTAAAGCGATACATAATAAAATTACGTTATGAGATAGTAAACTCGTATACTTGTCGAATTACAGATGAAGTTCGGCAATATCCTGTGTCCGAGCACAGAGACTCATATTAAAAATATTTCTGGGATATACCACACACTTTGGATTGGCGAAACTTTCTTGCAGCATATTTGATATTTTTTTCCAATAAATATAAATTTATGAATGTGCTCGGTATAATATAGGCTCGGTTCCATCAATATACCTTCGGCTAAAAGTGGCTGCACTGTTTACCTATGCCTACCCCTGCGGGGAATGTCTTAGTGTTGGTAATAGATATCTAACGGGCGAGCCCATTGTAATTATATCGGGTGTACTACCTCTTAATGCAAGGGCATTTGGTTCATAGCCACTTAAGTCCACCATTTTACCACATTTAAATATACAAGGGTACCATTTTTTATGAAATCTTAAGTCACAATAGCTGGTAATAAAACCTATTACGGTATATATACGGTGTTGGTACACACATACAAAAGGCGACAATTTCGCAGTCCATATGCATGCTCCAGTCGTGTGGAATATCTCGACCAATTTATTCGTATTTTGTACGTACATTTTTTCGAAGCGACGCTAAAACTTTCAACGTCTTATCTGTACAACAGGAAATGTAAAACATAAAACATCAACAACAACGAAAAAACAGCTTCAAAAGTTAAGAGATAGGTAAGCTAAGTTCTAGATAAAGGATTCTACTTTTTCACGAGTATAGAAATAAAATATATTAAGCAAAATAAACTTTTTGGTAAATTTCTAATGGGGTAAAATAAATGCGAAGGGTTTCACAAAATTCAAAACCGTGCATAATAATTCGATTCATCGTTAAAAACCGGCTACATTAAAAATATTTTTTTCGAAATCTTACAGACCATTTCTTTTTTAAATCTGCACATAATATATGACGAAATATTACATAGCAAAATATTTTATCGTTTTTTTTTTTTTTTACCCATGTGCTAGATTATGTTCCCGATTTTAACATACAATTATTTTTAAGTATTCTGTCATATGCAACGATAAAGGAACTCCTAACTAGGTACCTAGGTACTAGGTACTCCAAAGGTACATATTAAAAAAAACTGTCACGTTAATTTATAAAATAAGGTAGGTTTGCACAAACATCATCATCACATTTCTTATTACCTAAGTGCTCTAAATGGATGTGAAACTTTATACCAGATTACTATTACCACTCTATTCCATCGTTACGTTCCAGGAAATAACTCTGAAATAAAAAGGCATTCAAATAAATTCGCAAGAAAAATTCCTCGTTGAACCCCTCTTATTAAAATAATGAGTTTGAGAAGGTGAAGCTTATGTACCATTAGGTGGGGAATGAAAGAAGAACATTAATTCAATCCCACTTCGATAATGTATTTGTAACTTTCGAATGGGAAAACCTCCCTTATTGAAAGTAAAGTCGATCGTCGAATTGAATAGACCGTTTCTATTTGATTCTCGGTCATTGCTTGGTTTCATTTCGATATAAAAAACAATATCATTACTTACATAAAAATGTATTGTAGACTCGGTCAAAAACCGCGGGTTGTAATGTAGGTACGAAAATAGCTTAGATTAACTAATATTAATCAAGCTGATTTAATGAATACCGTGTACCAGGTACGAAATATGAATCTATAAACAATCTATTTACAGCCTTAATTACTTAAAATATGTTCATAAAATGTTACATAGTAACACAAAATTTGAAAATAATTAAAATTAACAAGTATCCAACTAACTTAAAATATAGAACTCTTCCCAAGTCGCTTGGCTGTCCGCTCAACACCACTGTGGCGCGACGCGACGCAGCGTCCCAAGATTAATTTCCTAAGCAAATTTTCTTAGTTTGCTCAAGCTAGTTCTGGTTCTGTTAGGGTCAATCACGGAGTCAGCAGTTTCTATTATCGAATTGATTAAAGTTCTCGCTCATCGGAGCGAAGCGGCGGCGGCATAATGACATTTCCCCATTTCCAATATTTTCATTACGGATATAACATAAAAACTAGCATGGAACCTTTTCCCGCTCGTAGCTCAACAAGTAATGATTATTGGGAGCACTGTTAAATTGTTTGTCTCCTTTTTCGCGTAACTTTCCCCTCACTTTTTTATTGTAAAATATAATGAGCTGTACGTAGTGAGCAGCAGTACGTAGTGAGCGTGTATATGTCGTAGCAGGATCGTACAATTGATCTGGTTGTTTATGAACTGGTTAGTCATTTCATGAAATGGCACAATTTCATGGAATAACTACCTAATACTGGCCATATCGTCTAATCGTCATAGTTTAACGATCTGTCGTTCACGTTTGGATATATATTTAACTAGCTTTTGCCCGCGACTTCGTCCGCGCCGAATTTATCATTCATTTCCCGGATTCCGTATCCCATATCCCGGATTTTGTATCCCGGATCTCGTTTCCCGGGTCATGTATACTGGATCTCGTTGCCCGGATCCTAGATCCCGTTTTCCGGATCCCGTATCCTGGATCCCGTTATCCGGATTCCGTATATCACGGATCCCGTATCCCATATCCCGGATTCCGTATATCACGGATCCCGTATCCCATATCCCGGATTTCGTATCCCGGATCTTGTTTCCCGGGTCCCGTATCATGGGTCTCGTTGCCTGGATCCTGGATCTCGTTGCCCGGATCTTGGATACCGTTTTCCGGATCCCGGATCCCGTATCCCGGACCCCGTATCCCGGATCCCGTTCCCAGATTCTGTTTGCTAAATCCCGGGTCCCGTATCCCGGATATCACGGATCCCGTATCCCATATCCCGAATCTCGTTTCCCGGGTCCCGTATCCTGGATCTCGTTGCCCGGATCCTGGATACCGTTTTCCGGATACCGTATCCCGGATCCCGTAAATCCCGGACCCCGTATCCCGTTTCCCAGATTCCATTTGCTAAATCCCGGATCTCGTTTCCCGGGTCCCGTATCCCGGATCTTGTTCCCCGGATCCCAGATTCCGTGTTCTGGATCCCGGATCCCGTATCTCGGATATCACGGGTCCCGTATTCCATATCCCGGATTTCATACCCCGGATCTCGTTTCCCGGGTCCCGTATCCCGGATCTGATTTTCTAAAACCTGGATCCCGTTTTCCAGATCCCAGATCCCGTATCCCGGATATCGGATCCCGTATCTCGGATATCCCGGATCCCGTATCGTATTAGCCCGTAAGGCTGCGTTTCCATTGAAGCGGAGCGGGGCGGAGAAGAGCAGTGAAAAGTGGCAACTGTTTCCATTGAAGCGGAGCGGGGCGGATAGGGGCGAAGTGGAGCGGAGAAGAGCACTGAAGAGTGGCAAATGTTTCCATTGAAGTGGAGCGGGGCGGAACAGAGCGGGGTTGAGCGGAGTGGAACGGAGCGGTGCTGGGTGGAGTGGAGCGGAGAATAGCAGTGAGAAGTGGCAAATGTTTCCATTGAAGCGGAGCGGGGCGGAACGCGGCGAAGCGGAGCGAGGTGGAGCGGGGCCGCGTGTTCATATATTGTATTCGAAAGTCCGCTCAGCTCCACTCTGGTCCGCTCTGCTCCGCTCATCTCCGCTCTGCTCCGCTCAGCTCCACTCTGGTCCGCTCTGCTCCGCTCAGTTCCGCTCCGCTCCGCTCCACTCCGCTCTGCTCTGCTCCGCTCTGCTCCGCTCAGCTCCGCTCCGCTCCGCTCTGCTCTGCTCCATTCCGTTACGCTCAGCTCCGCTCTGCTCTGCTCCACTCCGTTCCGCTCAGCTCCGCTCAGCTCCGTTCTGTCCGGCTCGGGGCCACGTGTTCATTTGTTTTATTCGAAAGTACGCTCAACTCCGCTCCGCTCCGATCCTGTCCGCGCCGCTCCGCTCCTCTCCGCTCCGCTCCGCTCCGCTCCGCTTCGTGCCCACCACTCGGCACCACAGCCTGATCGACTCCGTTCTGTCCGGCTCGGGGCCGCGTGTTCATTTGTTTTATTCGAAAGTCCGCTCAACTCCGCTCCGCTCCGCTTACACTGTTTCCACTGATGCGGAGTGGAGATTTCGAGCACTATGATTGGCCAATTCACGGCCCGCTCCGCCCCGCTCCGCTTCAATCGAAACGCACCCTAAAAGTCCCGTCAAAATCGGTCCAGCCATTTCAGAGATTAGCCCGAATCGGTACCGCCATACAAACTTTCATTCCCTATTTTACACCCTCAGGGGATGAATTTTCCAAAATGCTAAAATTATTTTTTTTTATTTGTAAAAAGAAACCTAAACAACAATTTTCATCATTATAACTTTAAAAATGACAAATTTCAATACAAACTTTTATCCCTATTTCACCCCCTTTGGGGTTGAATTTTTAAAGACCGTAACATTAATCATTTTCATTATTAAAACACACCTAGTCAGCAATTTTCATAATTCTAACTTTCAAAATGACGAACTTCCATACAAACTTTCATTCCCCTATTTTACCCCCTTAGGGGTTGAATTTTCAAAAACCCTGAAATCCATATTTTTTATTTTTCAAAAGACACCTAATCAGCAATTTTCATAATTCTAACTACAAAAATGACGAACTTCCATACAAACTTTCATCCCCGATTTTACCCCCTTAGGGGTTGAATTTCAAAAAACCCTTTCTTAGTACACCTCTACACATCAAGACAAACCCATCCTCCAAATTTCAAGTCTCTACGATCAGCGGTTTAGGCTGTGCGTTGTCTGTCAGTCAGTCAGTCAGTCAATCAGGACTTTGATTCTTATATATTTAGATGAAGGGATAATCAAATTATAAAACTTATTTACTGTTATTTTACACATCATGAAATGACTAGTATAATTAGGCAATTTTATGAAATGGCCAGCCAGATCGTGATATGGCCAATTCTACGTTCTGTTACAACATACAATATGTTAAAAAAACCCTGTCCGACCCGAAAACGTATTGTTGGGTATCGAGATTAGTTTCCATTTTTGTAAAAAAAAAAAGCATAGTTTTTAGCATAGTTTGTGTCCCACTGCTGGGCAAAGGCCTCCCATATTTTTTTGTAATACAAATACCCCGTTTACATAATTATTTTTTTTCATAAAATGACGTCATCACCTACTTTGTGGTCTGAGGTGACGCCACACGATCTAACATAATTACTTCCGGTAACGGTGTTGTCATATTTTTAAAATTAGCTACATTTTGTGGGATAAAGGCAAAAAAAAATTGGCACTTTAAATGTTCATTAATATGTTTACAATCATGAAATTTTTTTTAAATTATTTTATTTGGTCATGTGATTGGGGAACCTAATTACCTGTTTCGGCTCGGACAGGGTTTTCTTAACATGTTGTATACCTACTACACTTCAAAAACTGTCAGTTTCATATTATTTCTTTGTGTAAGAAGACTTGTGGTGAGCTGTTTGTTGTGTTGTTTGCGTCATACATCATCGTCCATGGGAAGCGAGTTAACCTCGGTCTGCGGGGTAACAAAGCGGCGACAAAGTAAATAATACGGTACGGCGAGGGCCGCGGCCATCGCGTGCCTACCTTTATCTTCACAATACTATAAAACACGAGTAGATCATACGAGATAATAAAAAACCACAGCACATTACAAATTTGTCGCAACTATTTCCGACCTGGCTGAATATTATTTTTATCCGACCACGGCGGAGGGTTATGATTTTGACCGGTATGTATGTGGGTGTGTGTGTGTGTGTATGTATGTTCATCTGTTGCCACATAACTCCCAAACTACTTATCATAATTTGACAAATGAGCTATCGTAGAAAGCGTCTTGATCGTCCGCTGGTTATACGCTATGTGCCGTGACGTCAGCCGTCACGTTAAATTGAATAGGTATGGCGCCCTCTTATGCTATGGGTTCCTCCAATAGCGGCGCCATCATATAACGGCCGCACTAGAACATTGGCTACGTAAACAGGCAGCGGTCTAGGAAACCCCGCTATTTTGTTTACATAGCCAACGTTCTAGTTACAGCCGTTATATGACGGCGCCACTATTGGGGAAACCCAGCGCTTTAAAGGACATAATTATCATGAACAAAAAAAAAGTTATTTTAATGAATCCGATGAGAAGTGAAATCAAATGAAAGAGCAAATTTCAGAAATATAATATATTACTTGCCTACGTCATACAATATACCTACTGTCCAAATTTCATATCTCTAACTTCAGTAGTTTCGGCTCGGCGTTGATGAGTCAGTAAATCAGTCAATCAGGTTACCTCTTTATATATTAGTATAGATTATTGATAATAAGAAAATATTCTCATTGAGAGGATAGCCGTGGTCCGTGGTCATATGCCACATTTCCCTAAAGGACCTTAACGGACCACGGCTATCCTCTCAATGGGAATATTATCTTGTTTCATACTTTTTAAAGCGTTATTCTGTTGTATTCGGGTTTAAGTTTTTGAACTTACTTTTTTAAATAAATAAAATTTCACTCTAGGATAGAGACTGCGATCGCAGGTTATTAAGCTTAACAGACATCAAAGGTCGCATTCCTTTTCCACTCCTGTCACAGGTAAATAAAATAATAAATAGTTCTACGTTCGTAAATAAAGCAAGAGAAGTGGGTACCTACATAGGCAATAGGAAAATAAATTAACCTGGCTACGGAGAAGCCAGTTAGAAATGTGAATAAAGCTCTTGCAGTAATTCATTTCGAAACGCTTCGCTGCGCAGCCTGTGGATGCACGTTTGAAATGATAATCCAAGGAATAAAGAACTTGTTTTAATTAACTGCACTAACAAAGCTTTGTCAGACACAAACGGAATTCTCAGTATATTATACCTACCTTAAAATATTTGTAATACAAATAGGTATTAATTATCAGAAATACTTCAAGGGGTAGGCTATGTTTGTACACCCTAAATTACACCTATAAAGATTTACTCGGGGCGGTAATTAAACAAAACCTACATCATTTTAGTAGAAAGTTCTGTAATGAATATGATTTTAATTTAGACCTTTACTGATATACATATTTTCTTTCCTATTTATTTGTAGTTTGGTACAAGATAAATTAGGGGGTTATTTTTCTATTGTTAAATCATTTCCTATCGTATAGTTAGTAGCCAACCTGGTGTCAGTTGTTCAAGCCGTCCGAAGGCCTCAGACAAGGCTTAACGACTGCTGCCTAGAAGATAACAACCTGGACCGATTTTTTACGTGCCCTCCGAAGCACGGAGACGTTTAGTTCAAATGCCACTAAATGGTCACTCATCTCTGACTGACTGGCCAAGCGTTGCTTAGCCTCCGATCGTTTACCGATCAGAAGGGCTAGCCAAGTGGCATGAACGCTAATCGAATAGAATAGAATAAACTTCACAATGTATCGAAATGTCAAACGTCGCTATGTAAATCAACAACAAGTCGCTATGAAGATCACGCTTGAGATCACGTGACTTATGTCATTTCCATAGATGAAGCGTAGCGATTTGAAGGAACGCTTGTAGACGTCAGCCACTTGTCTAGCCCTTCAGTGATGGCAGCTGGATATAAGCGCATCGTATTGTTAAATTTAGGTCCAAGATGATTTCGTGAAATTGTAGCGATAATGAGGGTTTATTCGGTGTGCTGGCGAGTTACTCGACACAGCAAGGAAGAGTGCAGTCAACATGCAATTGGCGGTTAGCCATTTGGATTGGACGATACGCTCATCATAAATTGATAAGCTATCATGACGTAATCGACGCAATTTTTTTAATCGTGGCCGTCTATATTGTACGAATATTTGAGTGGCATTCATGCATTCTCCCGATGAACCCCTACTAATTAAATACTTATGCATTATTGCTATATATACATCGGAACTATGCTCGCTCATACAATGTTGCTGTGTCAGGATTTAAACTTATGTTGCGGATTGACAGAAATGACATACTAAAAATTAAGTAGTCTAGATAGAGAATGCAAGAAGGTACTTAGGTAACCTGAAAACTGAAAGCATATGTATATACAAAAGAACCTACGGCTATCTAGTTAAATATTCTATTTTAAAAGAGTATACTGTACTTGAATAAAAAGCTTCACATTTTCATATCGGTACAGTAAAACTTCTATTATAACATTTGACGTCCCAGGCCATATATCATCACGCTATAAAAAGTTTTTGCTCGCGTGGCGGCCGCTAGCTAAAAGGCCAGTAAACACTAAAAGCTTCCACGTTGAACTTAAACACTAATCTTTGGAACACAAAGGCGGTGTGAAATATACGTTATATAAAGCGTGGTTGTGACAGCTGCGGAGTGGTTGCAGCGATTGTAATTGCACTAAGGGCGGTCCTGAAGAAGTCCCGGCTAGCAATTGTTTGTTTTTCGCCGTGTGCTCGCCGTAATCCTATTTCATGTTATGTGTAAGGCTTAAGACGTGGCGGCGTGGTGTGGTCCCTTTATTTATTTTTACAACCTCGTGTCAAGTCCACGCGAGAAACATTTGTCTCTTACGCGAACGTATTATCTCTAACATACGACCTGCGGCTGTCGCTTTACATTAGCTACATTTTTGTGCGTAAATCATTTCTAAGAGAGCCGTAACCTTTTCGCGCACCTGAAATAAGATTACTCTACGCTACTCAAGATTTTGTTCGGCAAATAGCTTTTCTTTGTGGCTTTCTTCGCTTTTTAAATTGTGTTTACGTATTCGTTTAATGACATCTTTAGAAATACCTAAATGAAGATTCCTTATGGTACCAAATTTTTAACGGTGATATTGTTACATTGCAATGACCAATCAAATATGCTCTTCCGTTTCCAAGTTGGGATGAACATAATAAAGAAAATAAATAAGGGAACGGCCACTCCAATTTAGTACCAAACGAACTAAGCTGCCTATTGCCACACGGTTTCGCGAGTCGTAGACAGTTGTACTTCAATATATCTACCTGATTCATTGCTGAGATACGTCGAACGAAACACGGAATGAGAACGACCATTAAGTAATAAATTGAGTCTGGCCTCGCGTCAGAGGTTTTCTCATACAATAGTCGCTCGTCGAAATAATGGTTTGTCTGCATTTAACTCGCTGAGGTTAAGTAAATACGTCAGGGTAGCAAACCATTACAAAGTTTTAAACGAAACTGTATCTATAAACTCATGAGAATATTAACGAGCACCGCTAAGATTGTAGTGATGTGCAGAGTCGGCTATTTTTGGTACTCGAGTATTCTGGTACTCGTTAAAAAAGGAATCGAGTCAGTACTCGAGTCGGAGGACCCGAACAGGTAGGTACTCGAATACTTGTACGAGTACTCGTGTACTTAATAGGACTCGAGTACTTTTATATTATGTATTTTTTTTATTGTGGCGTCGCTTTTCGCATATTCCAGTGTCAAGTAAAATATATATTTCAAGTTTTTGGCTACGTCAAGCACAGGAAGACCTTTGGCTTAAAATATGACCCCCAATCGCTATCAGTATAGTGACGGTGGTATATTTCACAAATTAACATACTTCAAGGGGGACCCGACAATGAAATAAAAAAACATTAGACCTCTATTTATAAAATCAACGAAAACATTGATCACTGCCTACAAACATAAAATACCTTCCTCGGTATTATCATTACAAACTCTCGTTTCTCTTTTAGTTTAGGTACTTGAGGTCTAAAAGGTCGCAATGGTGAAACGAGACAGAGCTACATGTAGTACCTATTGGCAGTCCAGATTCACTACACAATTTGTTCAAAAGACAGGCGCTATCTCGGCTCTAGGTACTATATTCAGCTTCTTGTCTCAAATAAAACGACACATACTTCATAATATAGTGTGTTATGGCCCTAAAAACCAATGCAATCTATATTAAATTAACTACGCAACCAAAAATTACATTCGCAGATTTTCTAAGGATTCATTTCAATATTCTGACATACAGTAATGCGGGTTGCAATACGAGGAGCTCAGGGGCCTATCTGATGAGGGAATCTCTTTTGTATGATCAACGACCCTTATGACGCTAGGCAAATTGAAAAGAAACCATAAGAAAAGGTTTCTTTCGATACTTACCTTTTCTTATATTGACTGCGTACTATCCGGGGTTGGTCTTTTTATACTGAGTACATGCGAAACAGATTGCGTCTCAAATCAAGAGGAAAATATTATATTTGAAAACAATTAATATTTATTTATTACTACCTACAATATACGACAGAAAGTTTTTATAAATAAATAATACTGAAACTGAGGATTTTTTAATAATGTTTGTTTACTGAAATCATACCTGTCTTTAAGCTTGAGGATAAAAGTAGAAGGATCCTGTTTTATTGGTAAAAGAGTACTTGAACCACTATACAGAAGCAATAATAATATTAATATAAAATATTTTATCCCGTGTCTCGGTATGGAGGTTTCTACCTCATGGTAAGTTCCGTTTAGCAGGTACTCGTACGAAGCGCGATATTAAATTCTTTTAAAAATTTCCACTGAGCCAGTAGAAGTCATATCTATTTTCATATTGAAACTACCCAGTTATTCCTAGGCGTCTTGGGAAATCTATCTCTATCTATGATCTCTATTGATTTAACTGAATAGAAAAATGTTAATTCGAAAAAGTGACTCTGCCTGAATTGAGTTATTTGCATAGAGTCTGTGCCACCCATGTATCTGCATTGATGCGGACGGTCCGCGCAGATGGTCTGCATTAGGTCAGCATGACCCTGCCTAATAATGCATTAAACTTATCGGTTGTTATTAGACGAAAATTTGGCGGTACAGTCATCCACGCTTTGTCGGGCTTTTGCACAGACCAAATGTTATTTCATTACACACGAACGGTATAGTTGGTGGCTCGCTTAATTGCGTATCCTAACTTTCGCCTGCAGTTTTAGTTTAACAAACATTTTACAGACGCTTCAAATTCGGCGGTGGCTCATCGCGTCGCCGCGTCGCTCCCGCTCATCAGCTCAGCGAAAGGCGCAGGCAAACGGAGATCGCGCATACGAAATTAATTAACATAAACACGACCGCCCGCCGCCAGTGTGTTTCAGCGCTATCACCGCAACTGGTGGTAAACTGATGTTGATTTTATTGCGGAACTTAAATTAAATTCCCATTTTGAATGTGGACATTGAATTTTCGCTGTGTAATTTTTGAGTTCACCTTTTGATGCGAAAGGGATCTACCGCGGTCCGGTATCAAAGCAGCTTTGTCCGCGGTGGATGGTCTCAGCTGCCAGCGAGTCCCAGGGGCTACGACTAGATCCCATTGTAACGGGCGATTCCGCAAAACATTACCAGTTTGAAGGCCCTAGTAATCCCGCTAATACCCAGCAAACCGCACGTACAAAACTTCTAAATCTGATTTGACCCCAAAACAACCTATAAGTACTTGTAAGTATTGAATGCGGGCGCGCTCATACCAAGACTTACTGCTTTGAACTAGGTATCTAAAATTATTTTTAAATTAAAATTTCTCACCGAGTTTTAATATTTAATTTTAGATATATTACTATTTAGTAATTTGAAGCCTCACAGACCTAGGTATATTGCTGTATTATACATTACTGTAGGGACTACTAGTTGTGGTAGCTACCAACAAATCGGCAGTCTAAATAATTATTCGTAAGTAGGTCTAACTTTATAGTGCTAAAGTCCATCGCTCCATTATTATACACCGTCAATCCTTTAACTACGAGGTACAAAACAGGTCATCCGATTTCCGATACCGGAAGCTTTGTTAAGTAATATTTCAGAGGTGCCCCGTTGGCTGTTATCTTGCCATTTTATTAATGACGTACATCTGATGTACATTGCCGATCGACATCATCAGTGATGTTATTGATTGTAATACTGTTGTGTAACCTTGCATTGGTTGTCATTAATTCTGATATACAGGGTGGATTTTTGAGACGGGGCAGTAAGGTTAGCTACTTGAACCGTTATAGTTACAGGAAAACGTTCGTAGGAGAGCATCCATAAATTTTTGAGATATTCTGAACTGCATTCACAGATTTTGGAAAAAATTTACTGTCAGCGAAAAAAATGCTCAAATACCAAAATATTTTATTTTGTTCCCATCGATCCCATTTCATGTAGGGATCAAACGACTCTATTCGACCATTTAAGGTTTGAGTACTAGAAATGACAGAAATCACCAAAAACTTTTCTCATACATTTTGTAGGTACTTACTGAAAAACGATTAATCAACTCGAAATATTTTTTGGTGCCAAACGATCCTATTTCTTACTGTGATGAAAATACTCTTTAAGGCGATCTGGAGTTTGAGTACAGAAACTACGGTACGCAGCTGTTATAGCTGCTTTAAGCCGATCTTCCGTGAAAGGGTGGTAATACCCCGGTCGAGCCAGACCGTATGGGCTACAGTCAATTGGCTTCAGCATGTCTCTGCCACCAATAAATATTTACTAATATACTTTGGCAATTCGTGTCAGGATGAGTTTTAAATTAATTTGTCTGTATGCATTTATTTCCACAGGACGACTGCCATCGCTGAGTATGACGCGTGTATATTGAAAATGTTCAATCAGCCCAACATAAACGCACAGGATCAAAGGGAATTACTAAACTGTGTAGTCTCAATTTGATGATAGGTTCGAAAACGGTACCTATATTCTGGCAATCAATCTTATTAATCACATAGAAGGTCCAACTGTCGTTAAAGACGGTAGTACACTCGCACGTTATTCTGCGCACATAATCTGGGATCCGAAACGGATGATATTCGCTCAATCGCTTTGTCCCAAATGGTGGAGTAAAAGTGAAATCAGCCTCGTTAATACTCTCGGCGCGAACTTTAGATTGGTGCGATAATAAATACTTTCCCGCACGATTTTATTTTGTACTAGCTATGCCCCCTAGCTTCGGCCGCTTGGAAATACACTGGACCGCAAAGAAAATCTTCAATACCTTTTTTTTTTTCATTAAAGCACATTTAATATTATTTAATTTAGTCCTTATTTCATAATGCTAGGTCAAGTACTTTTGATGATATTGAAGATTTTCTAACCGACCCTTTTTCTTTGTGGTCCAGTGTAGATGTGTAAGATTAACCTATGTGTTATTCCGTAGCCTACACTCTCTACGTTTAAAATTTCATTAAAATCGGTTTAGTAGTTATGGAGACACGCGGTAACAAACATTCACACACACACTTTCGCATTTATAATATTAGTAGGATAGTAGGATAGGATATTACAGGAAGTAGGGTTCTCTGGTAACTTTGTGCCCATCATGGTGTTCTAATCTTGAAAGGGTATCGTTAATATTTTTATTTTGAATAAACAGAATATTTTTAATTAATCTGATGCCACAAATGAGTGTGCTAAAACAGTGAATCCATCAGTCGAAAGACGTCCACGGTTGGATATAGGACTGTTGTGTACTGTTGTGGACACTGTTGTGGACCGCAAAGCAAATATACCGCGCATGATTTGCCAAACTTTATTGTCAATGATATAAGGCCAGTGGGCGTGGAATATTGGCAGGTACATAGTCAACCAGAGGGAATACGCCACATGCTTTATCTCGGGCGAGGATAAGCAGCACTTGACCTATTTTATTTATCGGTTGCTCACCCAGAATCGTAAAAGTGGTGGCTATGGTTTATAATCTTTTGATAATGCGAATACTCAGGGAAAAGACTTAATCTAGATACAACTATGCAAACAAATAAAATTGAAATGTCTGTTTGTAATGTCAAAATAATAATTGTTTACTATGAGCATGAAAGTATATAAGGTACTTAGGTATATAACAAAAAAAGCAATTTTATAAATTGTCGGTCTGTTTGTTCCGGCTAATCTACGAAACGGCTGGACCGATTTTGACGAGACTTTCACTGACTGATAGCTGATGTTGTAAGGAGTAACTTAGGCTATTTATTATTTTAGGTATTTTTTTGTTAAATTCCATGCGTTCGAAGTCCTGCAATAGCTAGTTAGCGCACAGCTAGCTATTATACCTACTCAAAGCGCACAGATTGTCACCACTTCATCAAATATACATCCTACTACACCGTAGAAATAGGTAATATTTTTAAAGAACACCTTTTATATACATCTCATAATCTTCTTACCTCGAGCGCAGGATATCAAAGGGAAATATAATACCACTATCGACCTACACACTAAAAGCAGTGTAAAAATAAGAGGCGTAGTTCGATGATATAGTCAGGATAACTGCTTATATGAAACGGTGAGCTACTACCTGATATTCTGGGTTATCTTGTTATAAATGTTGTTTATCTTGACTATTTATAAACGCTTTATTGAGCTTACATGAATAAAAAACTTTTGATTTGATTTGATTTGATTATCAGGGTGGTGACTTCATAGTCTACTGGTATATTCCCAAAGATATAGAGGCTATGTCAAATTACTACTAAGCGGGAATTTTGTTAAGGATTTATCACTCGCTTTAAGACGTGGTTAATGACTTAAAAGAAAACTGTCCTCCTTCGCCTGAAATTTATTATGCCTCTGTAACACTAAATTACACTACGATCTACTTAAAAATATATTAAAGTTGGTGACTACTATGGTGACCATTTTAGATGATGATAGGATGTCCAATTTGCGGAGTTTTAGTTCAATTTGATTCTAGTTGGTAAGTACCTATTAGGTACCTGTTGAAGATATATTAATTTGACATGTATTCACTCATTCAGTAGCACCTCTAATGCGACCATTCATCATTATGATCTTTTACATTCGTCTCGTCGCACCTCTATTTTTCCATTCACTCTTCATTCAACCATTTTCACATTAAAACCACAGCAAATTTTATTCAAGAATTTTATTTTCAATATTTATACCTGAGCCCGAAACATGGCCCTAGCAAGCCGGATTGAACCAGGAAAATGCTGATGGATGTCATTTTGATAAGGAAACTGGTGTGCGATAAATGCATCGGGACGCACGCCGATTGATTGAACAGTGGCCAGAGTTCGAAGTTAGCGTCGTCTGAGTAGTGAAAACTCATGTAAAACAATATTCGATCGTAATTTTCGAACCCAGCACTCTAATCAGGTATAAATAGCGTTAAGTCAGTGTATGTGAAGGTCAGTATCTAATTTTTCCAACTTATTTATGTACTTGTAAAAGTTTCATGTTTGTCCACCATTTTGTGCTGTAAAAAGTTTCGAATAAGTCAGGTTAGTTAGTCAATCTTTATGTTAGTGGTACAATATTGTTCACATTTTGGCTAACATTATTTTTTTGAACCGATTTATCATAATTCCGAATACTTGCACTAAAATAATTAGTTGGTTGGTACATAAGTAGGGATAGGTACATAACTTGTTTGTAACCAGTAAAATTTGTTTGTAATTGTTTGATAAATCGACAGTGCACGCCTGTCTCCCAAAATGACGGATGAAAAGGAGCTCATCAAGAAGCGGGGCAGCATCAAGGGTCGTCTGACCGCATTCGGTACATTTTTATCGTCATTGAAGGTCGCGACGCTGAGTTCCTCGGAGTCCAGGGAGTTGCAACTGCGCATAAGTAAGGTAGAGTCATTATACGACCAGTACGATGAGGTACAGACGCTGTTAGAATGCTCGACTGATAATATGGATGTGCAGTTGACAGAGCGTACCGAGTTTGAAAAACAGTATTATAAGTTACTTGCAAATGCTCAAGAACTTGTTGAATCTGATAAGAAGCCTCATGATAAGGTGGATATTGTGTCTAGTTCTCGTACTAATCCTGTTAAATTACCCACAATTCAGTTACCAAAGTTTGGTGGCACATATGAAACATGGCTTGAGTTCCATGATACTTTTTTCAGTTTAATTCACAATAATGATGATATTGATGATATCAACAAGTTTCATTACTTGAGATCATCATTACAGGGTTCTGCTGCTGTGGTAATCCAATCAATTGAATTTTCAGCCAAGAATTATCCTGTGGCGTGGAAACTTCTATGTGAGCGGTTCGACAACAAGCGCTTGCTGATTCAAAACCATGTTGCTGCTTTATTCAACTTGGAAACACTCACAAAGGAGTCATCTACTGCCCTTAAACGTATGGTTGACCAATTAAATAAAAATTTGCGTTCCTTGCAATCACTCGGAGAACCGGTTGATAACTGGGACACCCTCTTAATTTATATTGTAACGCGTAAATTGGACACAAAAACATATCGCGAATGGGAGGAACATAAGGGCCAGCTGGACACCAAGAAGCCAGTCAATCTTAAGTCATTCTTAGCATTCCTACGTAGTCGAACCGATTTACTCGAAACCATCGAGTTATCGAATCCAAATACTGGCAACAAGAATGCAGCTAGGATTAAAGCCCTCGTCTCCGTCGACAATATTGCCAATGATAACGAAAGTTCCAACACACCCACAAAACCATGCCCTCACTGCCAAGAGGAACATACTTTAAATAATTGTCCTCAATTTTTGGCATTAAGCGGTGAGGCACGGTACAAGGCAATGCCTAACTATAAGGTATGTTTCAATTGTTTTCGTGGTGGACATTATGCCAATAAATGTAAAAAACAAGGTTGTAAAATTTGTAAGCGCAAACACCACACACTTTTACATATGAATGACTTTAGTGTCAAACAGGTTTCAAACGTTGATAATGATAACAGTGATAATTCTGATAACACAAATAAATGTACGCAGGTTGCATCTGTGACAAATAATTGTCAAAATGCCAGTGTCACATTGACAAGTAGCATAACTTCACCACACGTGGGAGTAGGACAGTGCGATGTTTTATTGTCTACGGCATTAGTAAAGGTTTACGATCGTGATAATCGTGAAATTATTGCCCGTGCCATCCTCGACAGCGGTAGCACTTCGTGTTTGTTGACCGAAAGATTGCATAAGAGGTTAAACTTAACAGCTGATCGAGTAGATAGGTCTGTCGTAGGGATCAATAATAGGACGTCGCACATTAGTAAGAGATGTCGTATGCCTATCACATCGTTGTGTGAAGATTATTCATGTTTTATTAGTTGCTACATTTTACCGTCGATTACTGACAATGTACCTGGCTGTCACATAGACGTACATAATTTAAATATTCCTCTTAATATTTGTTTAGCGGACCCTCATTTTTATGCGCCTGCGGACGTGGATTTAATCCTTGGTGCCGACATTTTTTGGGACATCTTAGGCTCGCAAAATATTAGGCTAGGAGATGGAAGGCCGATACTTTATGAAACACGACTCGGTTGGATTGTGTCCGGTCCAGTTAATGGCGGCCGTGTATCGACCTTACCACATAACATTCAATGTAATTTTACACAAATTGATTCCGAGACTTCTCATTGCACTGATGATGACATTCAAACCCAATTAATGCGGTTTTGGCAGCTGGAAGAAGTTAGCCCTCAGTTGTCTCAGTATTTTCCGGAAGAAAAATTATGTGAGGAACATTTTGTTAAAAATACAACTCGCCTCACAGACGGACGTTTCTGTGTCAGGATCCCATTAAAACAAACACCAAGCGTGTTAGGTGATTCTTATCAGCGAGCTAAAAATTGTTTTCTATCACTAGAGCGTAGATTGAAGAGCAATAATTCATTTAGTACGATGTACAAAGAGTTCATGGCCCAATATGAAACTTTAGGTCATATGTCCAAATGCAACCCAGTTACTTCAGGGCCTAGTTATTTCATTCCCCACCATGGAGTCCTCCGTGAAGGTAGTACGACCACTAAACTTAGGGTCGTTTTTAATGCGAGCAGCCCCACTACTACTGGTGTTTCACTGAATAATATTCAACTAATTGGGCCCACGGTTCAGGACGACCTACTGTCGATACTTCTACGCTTTCGACAACACAAGTACGTTATAGCAGCCGACGTAGAAAAGATGTATCGACAGATTATGGTGCATGAACACGATAGACCGTTGCAACAGATTGTTTGGCGCGACCGTGAAACAGATTCCATTAAGATATTTATGTTAAACACAATTACTTACGGGACGGCTAGTGCACCCTATCTTGCAACAAGATGTCTTAAGCAGATAGGTTTAGATTGTAAGGATCCCAAAGTATCAGAGGCTATAATTCACGATTTTTACGTAGATGACCTGCTAACAGGAGGCGATGATATTGGTGAAGTTTTACGCATCCGAGAGCAGGTGACTGCTGAACTCGCCTCAGCCTGTATGCCTCTACGAAAGTGGAAATCTAATGAGCCTCAATTGTTGTTAGAATCTGATCAATCGTCATTAGATTTAAATATAGGAGTGTCGGAACCTAGTAAAACACTAGGCCTCGGTTGGAACCCACTGCCAGACCAACTTTATTTCACTATCGGCCCTGTCAAACTTAAGGAACCCACGAAGCGTGACGTATTATCGGTCATTGCTCAAATATTTGATCCGTTAGGGCTCCTAGCCCCTTCTGTGATCCTCATGAAAATTCTGTTACAGAAATTGTGGCTCCTACGGCTGTCCTGGGACGATAAGTTACCGCCTGAAGTACATCAGGTTTGGGTCGAGATGGTAGGTAGCCTGCCGGGATTAAATAATGTTCGTATTCCACGAAATGTCACATGTGACTCCTATTCCTATTTAGAATTGCACATTTTTTGCGATGCTTCCGAACGTGCATATGGCGCTTGCGTTTATGTTCGAAGTATGAATAATAAAAACGAGGTTTCAGTGAATTTATTGATTGCTAAGAGTCGTGTCGCTTCTATTAAGCCTGTCACAATTCCCCGTTTGGAGCTTATGGGGGCTTTAATTGCTACTCGCTTATATGAAAAGGTGTCTAACGCTTTACGAGCTAAGATAGGGCGCACTGTTTGTTGGACAGACTCCACTATCGTGCTAGGGTGGCTTAAAATGTTGCCTTCTAAGCTACAGCCTTTCGTGCGTAACCGCATTGCCGAAATACTCGAGACAACGAGCAATTGTATTTGGAGACACGTTCCAACGGATGAAAATCCAGCGGATTTAGTATCTCGCGGTGTTAGTGTCGATTCTCTTCAGACCAGCAGTTTGTGGTGGCATGGTCCAGAGTTTTTAAAGCATGATGAATCGCGTTGGCCCATCACTCCGAGTGCTGCGGAAAGGCTGCCTGAAACACGATCTGAAGTTTCATTATTATGTCCTAATGTCAATTCGCCGCATGAAGTCTTAGATTTCAATCGCTTTTCTAACCTTTCAAGGCTTCAACGTACTACTGCTTATGTGTTACGCTTTGCTAATATTAAGAAAGGTACTAACTCTAAGACTCCTTATTTAAGTAGTGACGAATTGCAACATGCCTTAAAGGCATTAATTAAATGGTCACAGATGCAATCATTTCCTGAATATAATTGCTTAATTAAAAATAAAGCCTTGCCTCATAAAAGTCCATTGGTCAAATTTAATGTTTATTTAGACAGCGACAAAATAATGCGCGTCGGAGGGCGCTTAGAAAATTCCAATTTTTCATATGAGAAAAAGCATCCTATTCTTTTACAGTCCACACATCAATTAACGAAGTTATTATTTTTATTTGAACACAAAAGGCTAATGCATGCTGGCCCTCAACTTTTATTGGCCACAATTAGGGAAACTTACTGGCCAATTGGTGGCCGCAATCTTGCCAAAAAATGTTTTCGCCAATGTATGCGTTGCAGTCGCGTGAAGGGCAAAGTTCTTGCTCCATTGATGGGAAACTTACCACAGCAGCGGCTCACACCTGGAGGATATCCATTCGAAAGTGTAGGCGTTGATTACGCTGGACCAGTGTCCTGCGCTACTCGCGTCGGCCGCGGTTGTAGACTTACCAAATCCTACATTGCCATTTTCATATGCTTCACCACCAAGGCTGTTCATTTAGAATTGGTGAGTGATTTAACAAGCAATAATTACCTTCTCGCGTTACGTCGTTTTATTTCTCGTCGGGGAAAACCCATTAATATATTTTCTGATAATGGCACCTCATTCGTGGGGGCATATAATGATTTGTCGAAATTCATGAAAGCCAGTTGTGACTCCTTGGCTGCGACTGCAGCTTCAGACAATATCAACTTTCATTTTATACCTGCGTATTCTCCGCATTTCGGAGGTCTTTGGGAGGCAGGTGTCAAGTCGACTAAGTACCATTTAACTAGAGTGCTGGGAAATTGTAACTTAACGTTTGAGGAGCTAAATACTACGCTAGTTCAAATTGAGGCGATCCTGAACTCTCGGCCACTCACGCCGCTATCATCGGACCCAGAAGACTTGACGCCACTCACGCCCGGTCATTTTCTCGTCGGCCGGCCTCTTACTGCCCTACCCGAGAAGAATTACCAGGACACACCTGTCAATCGATTGACCCGCTTCCAGCGCATTGAACAAATACGCCAGCATTATTGGACACGATGGAATAAAGAGTACATCGCAGAACTCCAGCAAAGAGTCAAATGGCGATTTGGCGAGTACTCCCTTGAACCAAACACTCTAGTCCTGCTGAAGGAGGATAACACTCCGCCCTTGAAGTGGAAGCTGGGACGCATCACTTCCGTTCATCCTGGTGCTGATGGCATAAGCAGAGTAGCTGATGTTAAGACGTCTACTGGCATCGTCAGAAGAGCTTTCAGCAAGATCTGCCCACTCCCTGGAAAGGATGTCTCCAGCTGTTGAAAGACGAGCTTTCAACGCGCGGGGATATGTTGAAGATATATTAATTTGACATGTATTCACTCATTCAGTAGCACCTCTAATGCGACCATTCATCATTATGATCTTTTACATTCGTCTCGTCGCACCTCTATTTTTCCATTCACTCTTCATTCAACCATTTTCACATTAAAACCACAGCAAATTTTATTCAAGAATTTTATTTTCAATATTTATACCTGAGCCCGAAACAGTACCTAACAAATTATATTTTCATGTATGTGTACTAATTACACGCGATTCCGCCCGCGTCGATTTCAGATTAACTTACCTGTGTAGGTAGGTGTATACAATGATTTAAGCAAATCAGTAAGTAAATCCGTTTAACAGATTTTGTGTGATACTCAGTCAAACTTACAAACAAATACACTCTCACTAATAATAAGGCTTACGATGTTGTTAAACATAGTTATACGTACGTATCCAATTTAAACTAAAGTTACTAATATATTTTATTTCTTTGCCGCAAACATATCTGTTGGTCGAAGAAACTTATTGTGGGTTCATCTTGAACCTTGATTTCCCTCGGGAGTGGCTGAGATTCACTGCTCAGTGTCAATTGTGGTCAGTGCAGCGCGATACGGGTCACTAACCGCCGAAGGAGCGTGATAAAAGGGAAGAACAAATTATTTATTCAAACGCAATTAATTCTTCCTGAAATGAAGTTACGCCATTCTGGGAAATACTCTTAATTAAAGGTTTCCCTGTTCAAATGCTCGGCGCGATCATGGTTTCAACGTGATTGTGTTTGTCGAACCGTTGAAGTAAGTTTATAGCGTCCCGAACGCCGCGACTCGCGTCCTTTTCGTACTAGAAATCTCTCTCAATTCTACGTAAGCTGTAAATCCTTGATACAGATTATCCGTAGCCACACAGACACCTACCTATATCATTCAACGCGTTTATTACGTCGTTAAAAGTCTAATAAACATAACAAAATTCAGCGAAACTATCGTAAACTGAAAAGGCTATAAAACAAACAACAAGGAAATTATGCGTCTATCGCGACGACGACGGTCCATAATTCACCCGCTAGGCAAAGACCGCCGCTGTCATATAAAGCTGCTATTAACTCCGTATTGGTTCCTAACAGCTTGTATTGGGGGACGATAAGTGATTTGTGACGTCATCACTCATGTACCCGTATACCTACATTAAAATAAATTGGCCTCAGAATCTTTAAGCTCTAAGTAGGTACCATTATCGAGTTGATCGATGGTAAAGATATTTCTAATTTGATACTTCCATACGCAGGATACATGGTCGCGTGTCGTTTATGTGCGTACCTCGATCGTAGTTGTATGTGGCACAAGGAAATTGACGTAACAAGAAACCGGCTGCCGATAATGGTGTTGTACATAAACGTCTGGTTTGGCGACAATGACGCGGTGCCACCCCACGGCTCGGCGACAATATTACGGAACGCCAGCAAAAAGTTTTTTTCATTTATATAACTCGTAAGACTTCCTACAAAAACTTTAAGATATCTATGTAGGTACACAGTCACGCGGAAAAACAGATACGAGGAAGTTGCAAAGTTTCACGTAGGTATTTATAAGTCGTGGTACTACGTAGAAAATAACATGAGATAAAAATAAAATTCAGATTTTTTTTTTCCCCGGAAATGATTACCACCTATTGGCACAATAAGATGAACGATTATCCGTGGATAAGGCATAGTAAAGTAGAATGCGTGAAACGTTATTCAAACTCTTATATTATCGTGTCCTCTCGCGACACAATTTTCCGCTAGAATCGTTTTACAGGCGTCCGTGTTATGATATCTATCATAAATTTCCATCATCACTGGATTTTTTGTCAATATTTTCATCTTACGTGAAGTTCTTATTTTTATCTCAACTCATGTTTTAAATTGAGTGAGCAATACAAGCTCCCGCTTCGCTCTCCGAGTGTAGAGTTTTTACGTTTAAATGTTAAGTACCAACGTAAAATAAGTACACACCTACTGAAACGGTTTGAGCAATCCTGCTCCGTCTGCATTGTTCATATTTTATGCAAACACTTTAAACTGGAAAGTATAATCAGATATTTCACGCTGAGAAAATATAGCTCTACCATTTTCTTTGACAAATCGGTGTGGTGCGAGAACGATCTTGTTTAAAGCACTTAGACCTAAATCCTGGTGCCGTACACACATTTTGCTACGTTTTGCGAACATTGCCCTAGTTCAGTAATAAGTCACTAGAATATCCCGCAAAATGTAAAGTTTGGCATCGTGCGGAATGCGTCTTATAAGACCGGCAGCAGATATTATTTATTTTTCTGAATGTTGATCACTGTGTAGGTGATGGTGTAATGTTAAATAACACGACTTTTTAAAGTAAACTGTAACAGCAATGGTGTTACGTATATTTGGGCCGATGCTTTTGCTCAAGCGACACACGTCGAGTTTTAACAGCTCGTATTTTAACGTGTGACGTGTCACGTATGTACCTTCTACGAATGCAATTTGTGCGAACATGAAAATATAGGTTCATTTTTATTTCGTCGTTTCATATTCTGTACAAGCTTCCTTTAAAGCCATAGTTGATACAATAATATCTTTATGGAATCCATAAATATAAAAGCATTCATGCACAAATGTATTGTAAAACAGCGTTGAAATAGAAATAAGAAAATGTCTGATTGAATATGAAATAATACGCTCAAGTTTATATGGCTGGATGGAAAAGTTTCCCAGGTCAACATGCGCGCATTTACAATGAGCGAAGTTTTGCTCGTATCCTCTCGATGCCACGGCGAAGATCCCAATTTATTTATAGGAAATGCATCGCTGTCTACGATTTCCATTTGATATACAATTCACCATTATACATACAGGAGTTTACAACACAGAATATATAATCTACAGGATGTTTTAAAATTGCGAAATAAAACTAGGGGATTTGGATGAGTATCGAGAATAGAATGAAATGGTATAATTTTTTAATTGAAATTTGAACACATATAAAAAAACTCAAAATCTATGTAAAATTTCACAGACTATTTCTTGAATGAGTGTTTGCTACTCCTATGTGCAGTTTACACTGAATTCTAAGGCTATTTGACGTGATCTGCGGCAGCAACACGAAAGTTGTCACAAATATTCAAAGGTCCATAACTCCTAAACTATAGTTACGTAAAATCTCTCTTCACTAAACATCTACATATCAGCTACCATACCTATATGTAGTTTCCTTATTATTTTCTTCTTTTGAAACAATCGGTATAATTAAAAAAAAAATACAGAAGAGAAGGATGTAAAGATTAGAGTAGTTAAAATAAATAAAGTAATATTATATCTTTTTATAATGATTTATTTACCGACACGGCATTCAAAATTCCCGCAGTTATAAATATTTACTCGAGTGAAAAATACTTAATTTTCCGCCGCCACTGGTAGAATATTAATAACATGAGATGGAGGTCCCAAATCGGTGATCCATTCGCGATAATTGCTAAATTATACATACATTAGCTAGCTAGTTAGTTAGCTGAGACATTTTATTAGATTTTTTATTTTTAAGATTGCGGCAAACAAAAAAAAAACATATTATTAGAAAGAATTACTGACTCTATTTACGTATAACCACTTAGCCCTGATTTAAATGTCTTATAAAGGTTAAGTTATTTACCTAAGCGTGTTTGACAAATCATTTTTCAGTACATATTGATTATAATAATTTGTTCCCATTTGAAGTGAGTAAGTGCATATTAAAATTAACGGAGATGGCTTGCCTTGAATGTAAATGGGACTGCATTGTTTGACGCTAGTTGTCTATGTATACTTCATGTATGCATTATGCAGTTTCCGGAGGTCGGGCTCTATGGCATTACTACAGTGTACTTCCACAGCAACGTAATTTCCCGCAAAATGAAATTGTAGTTAGAGTTAGACTGACCGGCTACAATTCTCGGTAGAGAAATTGAGAATTCTTTTTTGCGCCGTCCGAAAACATCTATTTAATTAAAGATGAGATCATGCTTAAAATATATTTCTGTACCCACTAAATTTCAATTGAGTACACACTTTGTTTTTTCTCCCATTAACCTAAATAAGGTTTTAAGTCCCATCACGCCTACATTCAAAATGTAAATGTATTTGTACCAAACATTCTTTGTGGAAAGGCTTTCGTATTTAGGTATAAATAAGTAAATATCTAGATTTATTTTATTTATTTAAAAGCTTTATTTATCTAATTTGATTGTTTTCTTTAAATAAATATTTAATAGGTACTTAAATGGAATTTAAAGTCACTGTCAATAAGTTAGTAAAAAAATAAACAGGACAGAAATAAAATAAATTGGTTTTATAGGTAATTTCTTTTCGTATTGTACATTACTTACTATGTATTTGGATAGCGACGCAAATCAATTTTATTTCTTGTTCAGTTTGGACAGCAAATAATGAAACTTGACTTTAACTTTCTAACAAGTTTTCTTTCTTATTACAAGTCTTTTATTCTTCTGAGCGAGATACTCGAGCTGTACCTATTGGATAAATTTATATACCAGCGGAGTGGATCATAAGTTCCTATTTAACTTTGTAAGTAGGTTTACCTTATAGCTATAATTTTATACAAATTTATTTATCTAAAGACTCTTAAGAGCGAAAAGCCGTTGCCCTCGAATCTAACTCATTAGATGTGTCCATATGGCGCGCATGCCTCACCCGAGCACTCATATTATGACATTACGTCTATGCGTTCCGACGTCAAAAGTGAGTGCTCGCGCGAGGCATGCGCCTGATGAAGACGCCGCCATTAGATACTTTTACAAATCTTCAACACATCGACTTGTTATTGTATGCCATTAACGGCGGCGTCTTCATCAGGCGCATGCCTCGCGCGAGCACTCACTTTTGACGTCGGAACGCATAGACGTAATGTCATAATATGAGTGCTCGGGTGAGGCATGCGCGCCATATGGACACATCTACGGAGTTACAAGTAGGTACAATAATAAATTTGGGAGTTGACAAAATTTGATAATATTGATGTCTCAGTCTTAGAGAATGTTTCTTAACATCCTTTGCAGATATACCTACGGGTTATTTGTGTCATCAGATTATGTTTCCTTCCTCTATAATTACTTAGCTCCTAAAAATATACTCCATCAGTTATCTGGTAGAAATGAATGGTTTTGTGACATATTTTATCATCGAAATAGGTATTTTAATTAAGCAAACGGGGTAACGACTGAATTTTGATTTTCTCGGACGCACAAATGTTCACTAATGGACAAACTTGTAAGTGCATTTGCTGTAAGTAGCGATTAAGTACTGCAGGCATTAGTTAAGTGAGTTTACCATCGAAATGTAGTTGGATGACTTAAGTTATAAGTACCCAATTTGAGCATATTGTCAGAAAATTAAGGTGATAAGGACCTGTAGCTTTTCGCACATACACTCGTCGTAAAAGCATTAGTTATTCCTCGGACCGACAGTGTTTCACGAACGTCGGATGTCCGTAGCACATTTGGTACGAAGAGACCATTTGCGAAATTGACCCCAGCGGGAATTGAACCTGGAACCACTCGGTGCAGTGAGCCGAGCAGCCAACGCTCGAGCCACTACGCCATTTGCTATCCCACCAGTAAAATATTGCTTGTACCCGTTTCATATATTGCCACCTGTCGAACCTGTAACGTTATTATTCGCCTCTGTAGGAATTGTTGCTTCGTATCTATCAGTGCACGATACACTGTGACGTCATACGATTGCGTGTAGACTACACATCAGTGAAGACTTACGGGCTGTTTGAGAAGTACGAAATAATACCGAAGTAGTAGGAAACGGCAAAATATATGTAGCAAAAAAGAAATCATTACTTCACTGTTCAATTTTGTATTTTGTCGCCTATATCATAATCTACCATCAGTCCTATGCCCAGTTTTCTGTGGTAAATTCAGTTTGTTGTGTTTTATAGGCATTTATTTTTGTTATACACGCCGCAACTCTGAACTATGGAACGGGGTTATAATAAATGGTCACACTTGGTTAGTAGCCTCTGAAGGCGGCCTTGCTATCAATGTTGGGATTGGGAGTTCCAATAATACCAGGCCCCTAAGTCGCTTAGCCATTAAACTGCTACTGTAGCATTTTGCTCTGATTTGTCTATTGATTCTGAGACCAATCAGAGGGTCGGTCACAATAGCAAAATGCTACAATGGCAGTTCAATGGCTAAGCGACTCAGCGCCAAGTAAATTTATTTCGGACTTCTGATACACCCCTGTAGGTAAAGCATTGTCTACTACAGTCATGTCCACAGTTTTGATTAAACGGAAGCTTCCGTAGAGCCGTGCATGTTGCGATGTCCGAATCAGTCTGTAGGTAAGCAAATCTGTCTTTGTGCGCGAAAGTGCTGGTTTGGCGAGCGGCATAGAGCATTCAACGTAATTAGACGCGTTCACATATACTGAGCAGCCGCGCCCGAGTAATCAGTTATGAAGTATGGCTACGTGGTCAGACGTCAAATTTGATTGCTCGCGCGCGCTGCTCGGTACAAATGGATGCGCTTTGGCCTTAATGAAGTTAGGCCGGTGTTCGCCATCTGTCGCCGGCGCTGCACTATTGCTTTTGATTCTACGGACTAGTCATGCAACGACGATCTTTTCAGACATTTTATCGTAAACTGTGTAACTGTCAAAATATATAGAAAAAAGTAGTCGTCTTCATCATGTGAATGTAGTATAACTCTCTCAGTCCATTCACAATATTGTATTCATACCAAAAATATTCTGGCGGGATCGAAAGTTGAGTAGTAAAATTTTAGTGAGAACGACTTAAGACAAAGGGCATCGGTAGCCGGTCTTGTACTTTACAAGTGCGGCACGTAGAGGGCAGCACCGGAAACTTCCCGAGTGTCCAATATTGAAATCAGATAAACTTATTTTTATTGTCCCTCTACGGCTTGGCCCGGCTGATATTGTTTGGCTGAACTTCTAACATTCCAGCAAAATGCTACATACATGACATCGTGTCCGATCATCGACTCCTTTAGGCGTGTTTCGGACCGAAACTTTTGGTTATAGCGATAAGTTTCTAAACAAAAGACGATCAGGGTGTGCTTTAATAAAGGAAAGTAGTAAAGCATTATGCGGGTTAACTGTGTCTGCTTATTAAAAAACGATACACCAAAAACAAATCGCATGATAATAATAAACCTCTTTATAGATTTACACTGGCATTACAAATCACTTTTGTTCCTATCTCTCTAGATTTGCGATATAACTACGATAACTTACCTATTTACAAGACTTAAAGTAATTACCGACAGCACTATAACGGAACTATAATTCTATTTTAATAACCCTTCATGTTGAATTCAAGAGTCTGTTTAGCTGTCAGATAATTGCCACTGATAATTGCTATCGAATACGACAGTCGATAATTATCGTAGAAAGCTATTAATTAATTCAGGGCTAGACAAGATAGGAGTATAATAATTTTCTGTTTCCAATTTATCCTGGAAATAAGCCCGGCCGATGGATGTCATAAATTGATTCTAGACACAATTACCTAGGCCCCGCTAGTTAAAAGCCAATGGAAAACCAGTGGTCTCTAATATTATCTTCATGAATTCTTTACTGTAAATCGTAAATTCTTGGCGGTAAATTGTCGGTCATCAGGGTCCTTAGTCGCTTAGCCATTGTGGTGCCATTATGGCGTTTTGCTTTAGTGATCGACCCTCTGATTGGTCGATTGATTCTAACCGACCAATCAGAGGCCGATCAGCCGGTCGGCCGACCAATCAGAGGGTCGATCACTATAGCAGCTCAATGGCAATGGTCACTTAGGGTTCTGTTAGTAGGCATCTGGCCGACGACATGCTAATAGCCACGTCCGTATGTCGCACATGCCGCGTGAGGCAAATTGCCTCACGCGAGGCAAATGCGCACCCTGCCTCACCTGAGCACTCACATTTGCCTCGCCTAGTTTTGCATAGTCATGAGAGAACGATAATTTCAAACTGATTGCTCGGGTATTTATACCCTTTTCTGTCTTGAGTGTCAGTTGCCTCGGCATTTGCATCGCGCGGCATGCGACTGAGGCAAGCGTCGTGCTTCGCGAGGCATGTGGGTGAGCAGCCTCGCGCGGCATGTGCGATAATCTGGATGTGACTAAGCCATGAATTTACGATTTATAATGAAGATTTTACAAGATAATATTAGAGACCAGTGGTTAACCATTGTTACGGGACTCGACGACTTGGTGTATCTATCTGTTGCTTCCGCTAAAGTGCTGCAAAATTATATTGGGACATCTCGGGGCTGCGAAGTGTGATGAGCGCCCGAGACGGAGCAGATTGAAATAGCAAATTTAGAGATTGCACGTTATATTATTTGCTCGCAATTTAATCGCGATGAAATTGGTTTTGAATGAATCTTGTAGCAATTTTATCGAAATGAAAACTTTAAATGTGAGATTCCTTGTTAAAACCATAAAACTTTACAACTGCCATTAAAATCTCTTAAAATCAAGGCAGGAAAAAAACGGTTTTCTTGTTCACGACAGAAAGAAAATAACTAATGCCATTGTTACATGCATTATTAATCTAAGAGGGTTCGCAGTCCTGAAAACTTAAGTAAGTATATTTGCCGGAAAGCCTTTTGAATGAAACCTTCCAAGAATTAACTCTTATACTTGGTACCATCTTTAAAAGTTTAGTATGTATTATAAACCATGTTAGGTAACTATACCTACCTATAGTCAACCAAAACACGATACCCAGTATATCTTAGATCATACAGTATACCAAAGCTTGTGCGTCATTCGCTGAGCTATAAACTCAGCCACACCGAGAACTAAATCTTAATTTCAAGAAAGTTTGTTATCAATTGTTAAGATACTTGTACCCACTAGCTAACTGCATTAGTTAAGCGAAGCTGGGGCTGAGCCAATTGCCAGCGCACGTTGTACCTCTATGAGGTCTCACGTTGTACCTTTAGGCGTGCCTAGGGTACACCCGCAGGTTATTGTTTAGAAACTAGCTTCCTCCAACGAAGGCGTGTGCGGCATAACTCAGGGAATGACGTGGTCACCTGCTTTAAAACTAATCATACTTGGCTGCTTCTCCTTAAATAGATAGGTAGGTAGTTAGTGAAATACGGGAACAATGCAGGATCACAACCCTGTTGCGAACATGTTTGAAGTTTGAACACAGCTTCTATATAAACATAAGACACAAAAAATAATGATGGATATGAAAGAAGTGTATGAGAATTTGACAGAGAATCAGGAAGAATGGAGGAAAAAAGACATACTGTGCCGGCGGACCCTAGCTAGTAAGATATAAATATAAATCGCCATCTATTCGGACTTAATATATCACAAGTGTGAGGTAAGCACACCTGAAAAATACTGTTTTTGTGTAACAAATCCATATCACAAGAGTATTATGTCTGGTATGTTATCCGCCCACGTTATTTTCCTATCACTTTGTTTGATGTACAGAATGAAACGGCATCAAAGTCCTAAAGCCTGTGTTGAAATGTGGGAAAATATGTTTTGGTAAAAATAAATAAACCTGGCTGATCAATAAAACCTAAAATAGGTAGGTACTTATAAGGAGGTTGTCTTTTTCTGGGATCAAGTGCCTATTTACGAAACCGAAACCTTCATGGCTGTATTTATTCCTGGCTTTGTTTTTACTGTTTGTTATTACGACGCCGCTGGCGATACTTAAATAATAGATGTCAGAATAACATGAAAGATAAAGTAATATGATATATCAATTAGCCAGACTAGGTACGCTGTGGAAAAATAAACATTCTATTGTTCTATTCAATATAAGATATGTTTTTGCGCACGTAACCTTTTTATATGGTAACTCAAAGATTACGATAGGTTTTACGAGGTAACAAAGCGAATAGAATAGTACATTGTGTTCACAGTTTGACGTGGAGGGTGGCGTCGCGTTGTGAGTTAACGAAATTTCGTTAGCAACTGTAGCGTGATAGAATCGCGGATACTTGTGTAGTGTCAGTGTAGTGCCACCTGACACTAGGCCCGACACTCATTGAGCACGCCTCGACGCGATACGAGAACGTCACCGAGCTTCTTATCCGCAAAAAATACGACGTCTCTAGATTTTTTCCGACGGTTCGTAGTCCGCTACGCTGTCGTTCGTAGCTTCGTAGCAACGCATAATAATTCCGGTGAGATGTTTCAGCTCCGTCCGTCCACTAATAATTTTTCAATGATGTGTCGTGACTGTACTTGAGCTAAAGCTAACTTTAAAACGCTTTTACAGTCTGTACTAAATTTGGGACTGTGCCGCAATCTAGGTGCAATCTAGGTGTTTGCGAAACCTGTGTCAGTTTATTTCTAGTCCAACTGACCGATATAATATTTTCGTCTTTCCAGTTTACGGAAAGGTTAGGACGACCTATTGATCCAGATTCAGTTTAGATTCAGCAAAGTTTCTGTGAAAGGTTCAAAGTTCAGTTACATTTAGAACTTGAATATGCTAGTTTCTTCGTGACCAGAGCGACCTCAGCACGACAGGTGATGGGTGGGTGACCCATCTACTATATAGGTCTGCCCCACATATCAGCGAACAAGATCCATATACTATACGTAACTACCATACTCGCATACCTACCTACTACAAGTAAATTACGAGTACATAACTACTTTGTTTGTTACACAAAAACACTTAAGTACTTACCTTTCTTAAAACTTCCAAAACAAGGAATTATGGGCAGCAGGAAGCATTACGTATTTTCGGCTAAGTAGAAATATATAGCCTAAACCTCTTAACCAAGTATTTCTATAGGTTGGGTTAACACGCCGCCCGACAAAGGAAGAATGATTTTTTTGGAGACGCGTCCAAAATATAACAAAATGCGGCCATTACACGTGTCCGCGCGGTGCCGAGGCGGCAGTTGTTATCGCCCCGCGTACGCCGCATCTATAAATCTTACAGTTTTTACGCGTAGGTAGCAGTGTTAAGTATCAATTTTATAAAATATAAAATAGTAGGTATAGCTAAAAATATTTATATTTCAATAGTCATGATAGATTCTGACTGTTCCTTTAATTTATTTCTATATAGACTCAAAAGTATGCGGCAAGGTATTTTTTACTATCATAGATAAAGTGGATATTGACACGTAAATATTGCTTCTAGATGCATCGCATGCCTTTCCCGAGCACTCACGTTATGACTTTATTTCTCTATGTCCGCCGTCAAAACTGAGTGCTCGAGCGCGGCATGCGCCTGATGTAGACGCAGCCATTTGAATTTTTCTATTAAATTATTTAAAACAACAAAACAGGAGGTACCTACACTATTGTTTAAATAGATAATAATTGTGTTGTATGCAATTAACAAGCTCTTTGAATCCATAATTATCAATATTCCTATTGTAATACGTCCGACCTGCGACAATAGTGCAACAGATTGGTTTCGAACTAGAGCCTTTGTAATCGTGAAACAATAGATTATATTATGTAGGTGTATAAAGCCGCGTCTCCAGCGCGTGTTTTGCTACACACTATATTTTTATATTCTGAGTAAAGAGAGGCGAGTAATCATGTACGTACAGAATCAAAATGTTTTCTTCTTCGTTTCGCGCGGTGAGCATCCCTGCGTATATTTTTTTAGAAAACGTGTCCCGTGCAGCAGACCCTAAATGTTGTTTTAAATAACTTGGGCATAATAATATACGCGCGTATTTTACGCTGCAATTAGTTGTAAATCCCTTAGATGTTGCATTTTCAATAGTACATTACTGCCGCGGTCTCTAATGAGTGTGTTGTTGACCGCGTTGTTGATGGCCGAAAGCGCGGCGCAGCGCAGCTCCAGGCCTCCACAGCGCGGTCAGCATTGCAACCCTTGATGGACAAGCTAAAATAAAGGCCGAGACCAAAGGTCGAGGCCTTTATAGCGCAGCCAGCAAGGGTAGCTATGATGACCAAGCTTGAAGGCCGTGAGCGTAGCGAAGCTTAGCTTGAAACCATTATAGCGTGGTCAGCAGTACACTCATTAGAGACCAATGCTTGTATGGTGCTTTACTCAAAAATGCAACTATTAGTTTAAGGAAAACTAGCTAATTGGGTATAAAAATTAATACAATTGTATTTATATTTTACGAACTATATCTATAGTTGTGTATTTTCTCTGTTTAAGTTTCCATGGCAACGGCACGACAAACTCGTTTTTAACCTTCAATCAGTTTTTTTACGAACCATAAACATACCTGTTTGTTACGTTTCCATGGCAACGGTGAAATAACAAATATAATGACGATAATACCGTGTAATAATACATTGTACGTCTAGTAGCTCTTGCAGTACGACAAATCCGATTTTGCTCGAAGAAGGTTTGTGAAATAATGACAATATTATAAACTTTTTTGAGTAAACGATCTTTATGAGTTCCAAAACTATCCATTTTATACAGACCCGTTGGGTTTCTAGTTAACTATGATTTGAGTACAAAACATGCAATAGTTAATAACGCTACAATGCACCCCTTCCTTGTATCCATTGATATGTAGTTATAGTTCAATGTGTTGTATTTTAATGGCCATGTATGTTGAGTCTATTAAATAAAATATCATTGTGAAAATGTAGGTACGGTAACTATACATATTAGCTGACTCGGGGCACTGGAGACTCGGCGTGGCTTAAGGTAAACACCAGGTGCAACGCGTCCAATTGACGTTCTGATGCTCTTTGACCTGCAACAAAGGTGAGTGATGTCAGTGCATGGGAAGTGACATACCTATTAGGGCACAGCGCAGAATCCACGTTCCCCTTTATTGATTGAGGGATTGAATTTAATTAATTAAGGGAGATTATAAATTCTGCCTATATACACCATGCGCGTATATGTAGAATAGAATATCTAGATATATTCTAATCTACATATACACACATGTATTTTAAAAACTATGATGGACTATTTATGTCGAACGTTCCTTCATAAAGTTTAACTACCAGCTAACTCATAACGCAATTGAACCGGTTTAATTAACTACCGACGAATTGTAAATATACCCAAGAAGACAGTTAGACAGGGTGAAAGGATCATGCCCATTTATGGTATCAAGTTTTCTCACGCCTCAAAATAAAAGTATTACAGTAATTTCTTTCTTATTTTTTTACAACCTTTTGCTTACGGGATTCGATTTTCGAATAGGGGATTTAATTTAGCATAAAAAAGTTGTTGTTTCCACTTCAACGTTGCGTTTCATTACATGCAGAATTATATAATTTGACTTTCTTTAAATGACGTTCCGTGCACATTATTTCTACAATAATGCCCATGAAAATAGAAAAATCGTATTAAAATAATCGTACTTTGCCATTTTTAGTACATTTCGTAATAATAACTAGGTACATTACTTTACAGTAGTAGTGAATTAAATGTGCTCGTTTTTTTAGGGTTCCGTACCCAAAGGGTGCCAACGGGACCCTATTACTAAGCCTACGCTGTCCGTCTGTCTGTCTGTCTGTCTGTCTGTCTGTCTGTCCGTCTGTCTGTCAGCGGGCTGTATCTAACAAACGGTAATAGCTAGAGACATGAAATTTTCACAGAATGTGTATTTCTGTTGCCGCTACAACAACAAATACTAAAAATAAAATAAAACTTAAAAATAAAGGGGGTCCCCATACAATAAACTCGATATTTTTGGCGTTTTTATTGATAACTCATAAATTAAACAATATATAAAGAGAAAACTAACATTTTAACCATGAGTGATCATTATGACATATTTTAGATAAATTGTTGACAAAAAAAAGAAATGTAAAACTACATTTTTGACCCATAAATAAGTTTTAAATTAATAGTACCAGTCAAAGTAGCGCCATCTAACATTGTTATGATACATTGATTGGCATTACAGTGTCATAAGTAGTATAATAATTCGACTGCAATACTAAAGATCATCTTAGCCGTATGGTTAAGGCGTTAGTCCACGTGTATGTGGGTATTAGGTTCGAATCTTACTATGAGGTGTTTTTTTTTGAGTAATTCGCATTTTTTTTTGTCGCTCACAGCTTAAATTAAAATAATGTTAACACTAAACTGATTTGTGCAAATACATTGTTTACGTACGTAAACATATTTGTAAATCAAGTTTCAAATGCATTCGGAGTTTCAAGCACAGAGTATTAGAACTATAGATGGCGTTGTAATAGTTTTTCACAGAATGTGTATTTATTTATTTGTGTACTTTATGTACCTATTATTGCAGGTGTGTACTAACAATTATGGGACTGAGGTGGCAAAAAAGCGTACAGCCCGCCTGATGTTGAGCAGTTTTTTTTTATGGGAGTGAGGTGGCAAAGAGTAAATAATTGTTGCTATAACAAAGATAATATAAAATAAGAACCTCATAATATATAAAATAATAGTACCGCTACGCACCACTAGATGACGCTAGATGAGCTCCTAGATCGCGCTATTGTTTCGTTTTTCAGATCGCAATATAGTCACGACCAAAATTCGCCTGCTATTGACAAGTTTTGCGTTATCTCTAGGTTTCGATCGATTGGAAATTGTTGTATTGCTTTCATAGTGTCATATTTGATGGCAGAACACTCCCGTTGCCTCCGACTATAGTGTGCGGGGATTTTAATGTAGACTTACTGGAATCTAATGAGAATGCACCTTTAAAAAAATATTTTGACCATATTGGTTTAAATTCAAAACTTCCTCGTGTTGTTACCACAACGGGTTATACTCAAATAGATAATGTGTTTATCAATATTGACTTGAATGCTGGCACATACTGTGCACTCTTTAGTTACCATAGCCCTTTATGGATACAATTTCGAATTGAGCAATAGATTTTATCAAAACTATCCGAAAAGTCAGAATAAAATTTGTATTTCTGTTGCCGCTGTAACAACAAATACTAAAACAGAATAAAAAAATATTTAAGTGGGGTTCCCATACAACAGACACGATTGCCGTTTTTATAGAATGGTACGGAACCCTTCGTGCGCGAGTCCGACTCGCACTTGGCCGGTTTTTATGCTGTAGGTAATGTTACGTTTTTTGTCTATGGTTATTTGGACGGTCCGGTCACTGCTGTCACTGCTGACACAGGCGCAGAAACGTCAAATGAACGTGTATTCCTGCTAAAATAAATCGATTTCGAAAGCCATTCAAGATATTTTGCACCTTCCATGTTATTTAATTAAGTGTATTCATTGAATTTTCTATTGCTATGATAATAAAGTAGGTACCTACGCTTCGTGCATACAATTTACCTACCTACTTCAAACTTGTAAAAGCAAACTCAAAGTAGTAAAGATAATGTTTTAAGTTATCTTCGATATTATTAAATTACTTTGGAACCCGGATTTTGTTCATAAAAAAAACTTTTATAGGGGTTAATATGATAAATATAGACTATAAAAATCAAAGAATGGTTTTGATGCATGATACGGGATTCCATACATTTTTGAACATGATCCTTTAATTTGGTGAAATTTATATGAGAGCTTCAGTAGCTGCAACATTATCATAATAAAATCAAATCAGAACTTAAATTTTAAAATATAATTATTGTATCGCATGAAACCATACAGCTATGAACCTACTCAGTACTTAGACACGTTTTTATCGTGTCTTTTTCTTATTTATTCATAAAAATTCATTATTTACTCATAAAACGTAATAAAGACATACGTGGAATAATTTATTCCGTAATAATATATTGTTTAATTGTGTCATCAGAGCTTAATTTATATTCCTAGTGTAGTACACGAAGGATAACTCATCGAAGTTTTGCCAATGAATTCAATTTCATCCTGTATAGAAATTGTTTATAAAGCCCAGTCAACTGCGTTCTCGCAATGCAATGTTTTGATTGCTTCCTTCCAACTATTAAATTAGATGTTCTTCATTAAAACAAAATATTGGGCTCCATCATTTATTCCGCAGAGCAGGAAGTTCGACAAGTACATCCTAGAGTAAGTATGTAACCATAGATTAGGGGTGTGCATAGTGGACAGACTAAAAAAACATTAGAATCGATATAGATGATATTAACTAACAATTCTCAATACAGCCCCTCAATTTACAGAATTTAAACATGCATAAAAATGTATAGTTTAACATTCTTAAATTGCTTAAAAGAAAAAATAAAACTTAAATGACAACTCTAGCAAATTATTAACTCTATTACAATATGTCCACTCTATGCATTACTAACTCTATTGCAATTATGACATCATTGCTATGCACTTATAAACTTAACTAATGTTTATTCTCAATAAAAAATACAATCAAACTTAAAAAAAAATTAACACTTCTTTTACTTAAAAATACTCATAACAAGACATATGTATAACTCAACACAATTTTAAATCAAATTCAACTTGACACAAAAATAAACATGTTTCTGTATAGGTAATGATTTTGTAAAGATATCAGAAATGTTTTCATCTGTAGGTATATATGAGATAGACAGTATTTTCTTGTAAATTAAATCCTTTATGTAATGATATTTGATCTCAATATGTTTAGAAGCTTTAGTGTTCATCTGGTTTTGCATTAATTTAATTGTACTCTGGTTATCAATTAACAAATGAGCTGAAATGGTTTCATTATTCAAGAAATCAGAGAGAATACCTTTAATGTGAATTAGTTCACTGACTGTGTGTGCTCCTGCCACATACTCTGCCTCAGCTGTTGATAAAGCTGTACATGTCTGTTTTCTAGAAAACCAAGTAATTAAGTTGTCACCTTGATATATAGCACAGCCACTTGTGCTTTTACGGTCTGTTCTGTCAGCTGCCCAGTCTGCATCTGAGTAAGCTTTGAGCTTCGTGTAATCACCTGACTTTGTATACAACAGCCCCTGACTTGATGTTCCTTTAAGATAACGCAAAATTCTTTTACCTGCTAACCACAACTCTTGTGTTGATTTATCTAAAAATCTGCTCAAAAAAGATACAGCATAAGTAATATCGGGTCGACTATTCATTGCAATATACAATAAAGAGCCTATTAATTCTTTGAAAGGTACTTCAATCACATCTGATTGTGATAAAACATTTGCATGAAAGTTAACTTCCATTGGAGTTTTACACGGTTTGCAGTCTTGCATATGAAACTTTTCTAAGAGTCGCTTGATCATTTCAGTTTGTCTTATTTCCAATCTATCCCTTTTCCTTGTAACTTCTAATCCTAGATATTGATGCACTTCGCCCAAGTTTTTCACTTTAAATTCCTTCTCTAATGCCTTTATTATATCATTGTCCTCTCCGAGGTGTAAAATGTCATCGACGTAGAGTAATATCCAAGTTCTTCCTTTTCCATATAAACATGAATCATGCTTTGATTGAATAAATCCTTTCTCTGTTATGAAGTCATGAAATCTTTGATTCCAGCACTTAGGTGCTTCTTTTAATCCGTATAAAGCCTTTTTCAATTTTAATACTTTTCCTTCTTTAATATTCATTCCTTTTGGGCATTTAATGTACACATCTGTATTCAAGTTTCCGTTTAAAAATGCTGTAGGCACATCTAATTGCCTTAACGAAACATCTTGCTGTACTGCTAAGCTCATCATTAAACGTATGGTAGATATTTTTGCTACTGGGGCATAATGATTTTCATTACTTTGTTGCTGAAAGCCTTTTGCTACTAGTCTCGCCTTCTTAGTACCATCTTGTTTTGTTCTGAAAATCCATTTTGTATCTATTGCTTTGCTTTCCTTCGGTAATGTAGCTTCTTCCCATGTCCTTAATTTTATCTGTGAATTCAACTCTTTCTTTATAGCGTTTTCCCACTCTTTATCTTGAATAGCCTCTTCATATTCTTGTGGATCTCCTGACAATAAACAATATGCAGTATATAACTCATAATCATCTACAAATCTTTGTGGTTTTTGCACATTTCTTCCTGACCTAGTCCTGTATTCTTGTCTTTTCTCTTCATCTTCACTTCCTTGACCAATTTCTTCAATATTTCCATCATCTTCTTGATACTTCTTTATTACTTCTTGGCTTGATTTATCTTTTATTCCTTTCTTTTGCATGTTTACTTCACTTTGGGTTGATTTCTCATCTTCTTGGTTATCTTCTGTGTACTTCTTGGTATCTTCTTTTTGTGTAAATTTATCTTCAAACTGTACTTCTTCATCTTTATCATCATTTCCCATGCTTTCTGCCTGTTCATTATATATTATTTGAGTCTCATCAAATCTCACATCTCTAGATATTATAATTTCATTACTTTTGGGGTCCCATAAACGATATCCATTTGAATTATATCCCACAAATCTCATTTCTTTTGCTCTTTGTAATAGTTTATCCTGTTTTGGTAAAATATGAACCCATACTTTTGAACCAAATACTCTGAGTCTTGTCAAGTCCTTGTGTCCAAACATTTTTTCAGCTGGTGTTTCAAAATTGATAGCGGAAGATGGACATCTATTTATTTGATAAACAGCACACATTACTGCTTCACCCCATAATGTTTTAGGTAGTCCTGTTTCAATGAGCAATGTTCTCGCTCTGTTATAGATATTTCTGTTCATTCTTTCTGCCACGCCATTGGATTTTGGACTGTACGGTATAGTAAACTGTTGAATAATTCCTTTGTCTCTACAAAATTTATCAAGTTTTTCATTTTTAAACTCACCACCATTATCGCTTCTAATTTTCTTAATTTTGTTTCCTGATTGTCGTTCCATTCTGTTCACATATTCTATAAGCCGATCAGTTGCTTCATTTTTCCTTTTTAATAAGTAAACTTCACAAAAATGTGTATGATCATCTATGATAGTGTGATAATATACTTCACCTTTAGATGTAGGAGTGGTTACCGGGCCGGAAATATCTGTGTGAATCAACTCCCCGATACAATGGGAACGCGGTTTCGGTGTCTGATGGAATGGTAATCGGGTAGATTTACCTTGCATACATGACTCACATTGCTTCTCACTATAGGGAAGTCTCATCATTTTCAGTTGGTTTCTGTTAGCATGTCCTAACCGCTGATGCCATAAATCTTTTGATATTAAACAGTTTTCATTTTGTAATTCAGTGTCTATCACATATAATCTACCTTTACTTTTTCCTATAACTGTACTTTTTGAATTAGATATCAATACACAATCATTCTGAAATTCTATTTTATGACCTTTTTCTAATAATTTTCTAACAGATAACAAGTTGTGCGATATTCCAGAAACAATTAAGCCTTCTATTTCAATATTAATATTATTATACTTTAAATTAAGTTTACCCTTTTTATCACTTTTCAAATATTGACCATTGGCTACAAAAATCTTTATTTCTTTATCTAGGTTCTGTACGCTTGTCATCATCGGTATATATTCAGCCTTAATTAAATGATCAGTAGCACCTGAGTCCACAACTAATTCTACATAATCATTAAAAATATTGTTAATGTCACCTGCACTGAACGCTGTAAAAGCAATATTCTGCTCGTCCTCTTCCTGTGCTAGCCTGCCGGAAGACCCAGGTTGCCACGAAGTCCCAGGTTGCCACGAAGTCCCACGTTGCCACGAAGTCCCACGTTGCCACGAAGTCCCACGTTGCCACGAAGTCCCACGTTGCCTTGAGTTTGAACCACGACCTCTGTTGTTGTTGTTATATCTTCCACCTCTGGGATGACCTCGCTGTCCTCTGTCATTTGTTGTTCCTCTAATATTAGCCATTCCACTTCTGCATTGATATGCTTTGTGACCAGGTTTGCCACATTTAAAACAAGACAGGAAGCTGTGAGCATCTGATCCTGTGTTGCTGCTTGGTTCTTGACCTTTAATTTTAAGTTCAGCATCTAACATCCTTGATTTTATAAAGTCCATAGTTAGCTCCTTGTCCATAGTTTCCAACGTTGTTATTACGGTTTCGTATTCATTTGGTAGTGTCAATAACATGTGACAAACTTTGTCGTTTTCGCTGAGCTTCGTCCCCGATGCCTCCAATTCCGAGATTATGTTTTCAAATCTAATAAAGTGATCCTGTAGTGATTCGTTACTGGCACACTTCAATGAAAGTAACTTTTTTCGTAAATAAAGCTGATTGAACACGCTTTTCCTCTCGAATACCTCTTCGAGTTTAGAGAACATTTGCAATGCACTCGTGCACTTTTTTATAATTTCAATATATTTATCTGCAACGCATTGTACGATGACGCTTCTTGCTTTTGAGTCGATTTCCTTGAATTTCTCATCAGGTTTTTCTTCTTTCTTTAGAGCCACTTGTAGGCCTCTCTCTTCTAGAATAGTGTGCACCCTGAACTTCCAAATAGAGAAGTTTATGCCGTCTTGCAGCCTTGGGAATGTAGTAACATTGGTAGTAATTATGCTTGCTGCCGTCGCCATTTTTATTTTCTTTCAGTCTTTGCTTCTTTTAGATATTTTCGTAGTCGGGGAACTTCACTGGACTTTCTTCATGTGTCATTGCTTCCTCACATCATTATTGTATTATTAATGTTGTACCATTGCGCAGTGGAAGCGTATTAAATTAGATGTTCTTCATTAAAACAAAATATTGGGCTCCATCATTTATTCCGCAGAGCAGGAAGTTCGACAAGTACATCCTAGAGTAAGTATGTAACCATAGATTAGGGGTGTGCATAGTGGACAGACTAAAAAAACATTAGAATCGATATAGATGATATTAACTAACAATTCTCAATACCAACTACAGATGCAATTGAACTACCAGACCGGTTTGATGATATCCGACGGACAAATGTAAAAGTGATTACTTCTGAGCAAAGTTAAGGGTGGAATGTTTATTGTTCACAAAATCCTATTACCTACAAAGATAGTTTACAAATCTATGTATGTTATACAGTGTAGGTACACGGTATTTTATAATAAAATACCAGATGGATAATATCTTAGTTGAAGTCATTCGCAGAATAGTATTTCCCCGTATTAAGTTTTGATACCTAACTTTGTGAGACAGTATACCTACCTATATACAATCAGCCAACAAGCAATCAAACTTCTCAAGTTTATTACGTACCTACCTGTAAACCAGCGGTGAATATGCATTAAAGCGTCTATGTTGAGTTGTCGAAGAAAGACCCATCAGAACTTAGCATGATCTCATTAGATACACAATCGTTCGATACGATGACGCAGGTAAAAGAGGGAATGTTTTCCTAATTATTTTTAGGTCGAACGGCTAGTATTTTATTGCCGATAAATCAGATTATATCGATAAATAGATTAGCCCAAAAGAAAAAATAATTGAAGAACATAGATTTGTTTCGCATTTTTTCAGAGAAAAAGTACTTTGTAATCGCGTTGCAGACTAGTGTTTAGAGTAATTTTTCACTAATACGCATTGTTATTTTATTAGAAGAAACTGGAATCCATATAAAATAAATGGCACTGCACTTGCTTCGCTGGTTGTTGTCTGAATGTCGATCGTGTATGGAGGCATCGTTAAAATTTGTTGTAGTATTCACGACGACGATTCCGGCATTTGCAGAAGAATTATTATGTCTACGTCTTCGCTACGCCGTAGCGTCGGCTGCAAGCGCCGCTCCGTCATATTACGTCGTACTTAGTTACATGTTTCAGAGCACAATTTACTACTACTGTATACGGACAGAAAAGTATTTAATACTCTATTTGAATAGGGTTTTCAGTCCATTATGAATTTATACGGCTGTACCGTGGGCATTATTAATTCGGTGTAGTCCATCTAACAAATCGCCTAGTATTCATAATCCTGTCCAGCCGTTTCGAATTATCTAGGAGGTCGGGACTGTTGTTTACTAGTTAAGAATGTAGGTACATAATCCAGTGGGGAAGAACGAACGGTACAAACGAGCTCAATTTATTATTGGGCGATATCAGATTTTACCTTCTTGTGGGAATTTAGACCATATCCATCATAGGATAAACAGCCCTTCAAGCACAATCTTCTAGCGTAATCGTATTGCCATCGAGAAATTATGCTGTCATTTTCATTTTTGTTGATGAATTCTGTCATGAGCGCGTAAAGCATGGTTACTTACGTTAACTTAACGTTACGTATAAAGACTGTGGTTGCACCGCAATTGTCTCTTTTAGGTATCAATTTTGCCCATGGTGCAATAGCTGCATCTACATCAGGCGCATGCCGTGCCCGAGTACTCAGTTTTGACGTCAGAATGCATATACATAATGTCATAGCACGAGTGCTCGGGCGAAGAATGAGAAGCATCTGGACGCACAAAATGATCTCTACTGTCTTGTTTACCTTATCTTATTTTATATTTAATTTATTGTAGGAAAGCGTAAAGAATTTCCTAGACCCTTGAAATTATCCTAGCCATCATCTAAATATATAAGAATCAAAGTCCTGATTGATTGACTGACTGACTGACTGACTGACTGACTGACTGACTGACTGACTGACTGACTGACAGACAACGCACAGCCTAAACCGCTGATCGTAGAGACTTGAAATTTGGAGGGTGGGTTTGTCTTGATGTGTAGAGGTGTACTAAGAAAGGGTTTTTTGAAATTCAACCCCTAAGGGGGTAAAATAAGGGATGAAAGTTTGTATGGAAGTTCGTCATTTTTGAAGTTAGAATTATGAAAATTGCTGATTAGGTGTCTTTTGAAAAATAAAAAAATATGGGTTTCAGGGTTTTTGAAAATTCGACCCCTAAGGGGGTAAAATAGGGGATAAAAGTTTGTATGGAAGTTCCGTCATTTTTGAAGTTAGAATTACTTAAATTGGTGATTAGGTGTCTTATCAAAAATAAAAAAGAGTAATTTCAGGGTTTTTGAAAATTCAACCCCTAAGGGGGTAAAATAGGGGAATGAAAGTTTGTGTTTAGATTTCTTTCGTGTTTTTGGAAATTCAACCCCTAAGGGGTGAAATGTGGAGTGAAAGTTTGTATAGGGGTGGTCGAGTTTTGTTATTTTGACGGGAAAGGGGAAAACGGGGCCAAGGGATGTTTTAATAAGTCATCCATATCTCGATATTGGTTATGATTGCTTATTTGAATTGATCAGTCTGGGGTTTCCGTATTTTAATCATTTTGACGAGAAAGGGGAGAGCGGGGTCAGCGCATGTTTAGTCATCCATATCTCAAAATTGGTTATGATTGTTCATTTTAAATAATCAGACTGGGGTTTCAGCGTTTTTAATATTTTGAAGGAAAAGGGGAGAGCGGGGTCAGCGAATGTTTAGTCATCCATATCTCGAAATTGGTTATGATTGTTCATTTTAAATAATCAGACTGGGGTTTCAGCGTTTTTAATATTTTGAAGGAAAAGGGGAGAGCGGGGTCTGCGAATGTTTAGTCATCCATATCTCGAGATTGGTTATGATTATTCATTTTAAATAATTGGGGTATAAGCCGAGCTGAATATGGTAGGTACTACTTCAGTTTGATCCCATAAAAAATCATTTCGGAAATCAACACCCAAAAGGGGGAAACTAAAGGTAGAAAAGTACGGCAGAAAAATGTTTGTACCCGATTGACTTGAAACTTAGTATGCATAGGGTAGGTGAGGGAGGAAGGGGAAGAAGTAAGGTAGGGGGAAGTGGAAGGGGGAGGGGAAAGGGAAAGGGAAATGGAGGTGGAGGGAGCAGAAGGAAGAGAGGGGAGGAAAAGGGTGGAGAAGGGGAGGGGGATTTGGGATTTTGGCTCTATATACCTACCTACCAAAACACGCATTCACCGAATTAGGTACCGAGATAAAGTTTGTATGGCTCCAATAAAAATCGTGAAATAAAATTATTTTTATAAAAAAGCAAATACTGACTTAAAAAACCCTGGCGCACTAAAAAGTACTAAAAAGTCTTAAGTCACTTGCCCGGTTTTTTTTTATTTTGAAGTCTACGCGGACGAAGTCGCGGGCAAAAGCTAGTCTAAATATATAAGAATCAAAGTCCTGATTGACTGACTGACTGACTGACTGACTGACTGACTGACTGACTGACTGACTGACTGACTGACTGACAGACAACGCACAGCCTAAACCGCTGATCGTAGAGACTTGAAATTTGGAGGGTGGGTTTGTCTTGATGTGTAGAGGTGTACTAAGAAAGGGTTTTTTGAAATTCAACCCCTAAGGGGGTAAAATAAGGGATGAAAGTTTGTATGGAAGTTCGTCATTTTTGAAGTTAGAATTATGAAAATTGCTGATTAGGTGTCTTTTGAAAAATAAAAAAATATGGGTTTCAGGGTTTTTGAAAATTCAACCCCTAAGGGGGTCAAATAGGGGATAAAAGTTTGTATGGAAGTTCCGTAATTTTTGAAGTTAGAATTACTTAAATTGGTGATTAGGTGTCTTTTAAAAAATAAAAAAGAGTAATTTCAGGGTTTTTGAAAATTCAAACCCTAAGGGGGTAAAATAGGGGAATGAAAGTTTGTGTTTAGATTTCTTTCGTGTTTTTGGAAATTCAACCCCTAAGGGGTGAAATGTGGAGTGAAAGTTTGTATAGGGGTGGTCGAGTTTTGTTATTTTGACGGGAAAGGGGAAAACGGGGTCAAGGGTTTAATAAGTCATCCATATCTCGATATTGGTTATGATTGCTTATTTGAATTGATCAGACTGGGGTTTCCGTATTTTAAATCATTTTGACGAGAAAGGGGAGAGCGGGGTCAGCGCATGTTTAGTCATCCATATCTCAAAATTGGTTATGATTGTTCATTTTAAATAATCAGACTGGGGTTTCAGCGTTTTTAATATTTTGAAGGAAAAGGGGAGAGCGGGGTCAGCGAATGTTTAGTCATCCATATCTCGAGATTGGTTATGATTGTTCATTTTAAATAATCAGACTGGGGTTTCAGCGTTTTTAATATTTTGAAGGAAAAGGGGAGAGCGGGGTCAGCGAATGTTTAGTCATCCATATCTCGAAATTAGTTATGATTGTTCATTCTAAATAATCAAACTGGGGTTTCGGCGTTTTTAATATTTTGAAGGAAAAGGGGAGAGCGGGGTCAGCGAATTTTTAGTCATCCATATCTCGAAATTGGTTATGATTGTTCATTTTAAATAATCAAACCGGGGTTTCGGCGTTTTTAATATTTTGAAGGAAAAGGGGAGAGCGGGGTCAGCGAATTTTTAGTCATCCATATCTCGAAATTGGTTATGATTGTTCATTTTAAATAATCAGACTGGGGTTTCAGCGTTTTTAATATTTTGAAGGAAAAGGGGAGAGCGGGGTCAGCGAATGTTTAGTCATCCATATCTCGAAATTGGTTATGATTGTTCATTTTAAATAATCAGACTGGGGTTTCAGCGTTTTTAATATTTTGAAGGAAAAGGGGAGAGCGGGGTCAGCGAATGTTTAGTCATCCATATCTCGAGATTGGTTATGATTGTTCATTTTAAATAATCAAACTGGGGTTTCGGCGTTTTCAATATTTTGAAGGAAAAGGGGAGAGCGGGGTCAGCGAATTTTTAGTCATCCATATCTCGAAATTGGTTATGATTGTTCATTTTAAATAATCAGACTGGGGTTTCAGCGTTTTTAATATTTTGAAGGAAAAGGGGAGAGCGGGGTCAGCGAATGTTTAGTCATCCATATCTCGAAATTGGTTATGATTGTTCATTTTAAATAATCAAACTGGGGTTTCGGCGTTTTTAATATTTTGAAGGAAAAGGGGAGAGCGGGGTCAGCGAATGTTTAGTCATCCATATCTCGAAATTGGTTATGATTGTTCATTTTAAATAATCAGACTGGGGTTTCAGCGTTTTTAATATTTTGAAGGAAAAGGGGAGAGCGGGGTCTGCGAATGTTTAGTCATCCATATCTCGAAATTGGTTATGATTGTTCATTTTAAATAATCAGACTGGGGTTTCAGCGTTTTTAATATTTTGAAGGAAAAGGGGAGAGCGGGGTCAGCGAATGTTTAGTCATCCATATCTCGAGATTGGTTATGATTGTTCATTTTAAATAATCAGACTGGGGTTTCAGTGTTTTTAATATTTTGAAGGAAAAGGGGAGAGCGGGGTCAGCGAATGTTTAGTCATCCATATCTCGAGATTGGTTATGATTGTTCATTTTAAATAATCAGACTGGGGTTTCAGTGTTTTTAATATTTTGAAGGAAAAGGGGAGAGCGGGGTCAGCGAATGTTTAGTCATCCATATCTCGAAATTGGTTATGATTGTCCATTTTAAATAATCAGACTGGGGTTTCAGCGTTTTTAATATTTTGAAGGAAAAGGGGAGAGCGGGGTCAGCGAATTTTTAGTCATCCATATCTCGAAATTGGTTATGATTGTTCATTTTAAATAATCAAACTGGGGTTTCGGCGTTTTCAATATTTTGAAGGAAAAGGGGAGAGCGGGGTCAGCGAATGTTTAGTCATCCATATCTCGAAATTGGTTATGATTGTTCATTTTAAATAATCAGACTGGGTTTTCAGCGTTTTTAATATTTTGAAGGAAAAGGGGAGAGCGGGGTCTGCGAATGTTTAGTCATCCATATCTCGAGATTGGTTATGATTATTCATTTTAAATAATTGGGGTATAAGCTGAGCTGAATATGGTAGGTACTACTTCAGTTTGATCCCATAAAAAATCATTTCGGAAATCAACACCCAAAAGGGGGAAACTAAAGGTAGAAAAGTACGGCAGAAAAATATGTTTGTACCCGATTGACTTGAAACTTAGTATGCATAGGGTAGGTGAGGGAGGAAGGGGAAGACGTAAGGTAGGGGGAAGTGGAAGGGGGAGGGGAAAGGGAAAGGGAAATGGAGGGGGAGGGAGCAGAAGGAAGAGAGGAGAGGAAAAGGGGTGGAGAAGGGGAGGGGGATTTGGGATTTTGGCTCTATATACCTACCTACCAAAACACGCATTCACCGAATTAGGTACCGAGATAAAGTTTGTATGGCTCCAATAAAAATCGTGTAATAAAATTATTTTTATAAAAAAGCAAATACTGACTTAAAAAACCCTGGCGCACTAAAAAGTACTAAAAAGTCTTAAGTCACTTGCCCGGTTTTTTTTTATTTTGAAGTCTACGCGGACGAAGTCGCGGGCAAAAGCTAGTATATTATATACATCTGTGCCAAATAAGGCCACTACATACTGGTACAGAAACGCGAGTAGTTTTCGATCGTATCCACTTTCGGGATGAGCACCTCTGAGAACCACAAATATTTTTCTTTCCCTCCCACAATTTTGCTGTAACAGTTACTTTCCGTAGAGGTAACATTGCTATATTGCCTTTAGGAACCCCGAGTTTGAAGTCGGCCGTTCAATGCAAACATTTTATTCAAGGTAGTATATTACTTATGGGTATACATACTTGTTATGCTTAGTATAAAATGTACTTTCCTTAACTCTAGAAAGTTTGTTCAAAAGTATAAGGTACCAAAACTCAGTAGAGTCGGAAAATGTTACGCTAACTTATCACTAGTTTACCTAACTACTCTCCCGTTGTTCGGTTCACCGTTCTCAGACGTGTAGTTCTCCAAGTGAATCAGACGATTCCAACTAATGAAAACAAATTAAATTAACGGAAGTAGAGAGATCTATTCAGATAAAAAACCGAGGACGAGGCTTCGTACGATTGAAGTTCGATTCGAACCGTTCGAATCCATTTGGCGCACTCTTGGCACATGTCTTTAAACTACGCGACGAAATGTGTCGTTAAATTAAATGTATGAAGGCTCGCCAAAGTACAGGTCGTAAGAAAGAAAATAATAAAGAAAATATTAAGCACTTATATTTCAAGTGTGTACTCGGTGCACTCGGATTCCACGAGTTACCTAACAAAAGTAACATTACTAGTGGTTCAATCATACATTTCTATTTCTACAATTCTATTCTACCTATGCCAAAGTTTATTCGCAGATGTAAAAAAATGTTGGCACAATACTTTACCAACCGTAACAAATTGCAGAGATTTGTACAGCTTTAAAACGGAATGTCACCCAGCGCCAAAGATTAGCAATTACGAGAGCCGCCCGCGCCGCGCTGACGACGCACCGCGCTCACCGTTCACCGCTCGCCTCAGGCTCGCTCGTTGCTGCCCACACTCCATTCCGATGACTCATTGTTGGGAAACCGCCGCTCACTACCTTTTATTTGAGTGTTCATTACAAAATGAACATAAGTAAACAGGTGCCGCGCGTATAAACACCGCTTTTGTTCTGTATCTGAATTTCAAAACTTTAATTGCACCGCAGTCTTGAAACGTTTCTTTTCACTTATGAATTTCTTATTGTATACTGAACGGAAAATTTAAACGAGTATCTCACTTACCGAGAGTGTCTTTAAAAAACTTAAGACAGTATTCCGGCGAGTGAAAATAGTTTAACAGCGGGAAGCGCTGCTTTAAGTGGTTTACTGATAAACGGCACCTGTGAAGCGGGAAGGCTTTTATCTCTCGCGAAGACCGGCCCCTGCATTTCCGAGCCAAGGAATGCGTTCCCTGGAGCCGGCGTCATTTAAAAACAAGAAATAAGGCCATTCATCCACGGCGCTACTCAAAAGAAACGGAAATGGTTTGTTATTAAAATTACTAATTAATAACGCTAGTTGCGCGTGGCTTGTCCACGGCGTTACTCAAAAGTTAGCTCTATAAAAAAAAAAAACACAATCACTCGTACGCGGTGTCCCTCGGTCCCTGATTACTAATAAATTACTAACCAGTTTCTGTTGAGTAGCTTCGTGTACGAACTGCCATAGAAATACTTTATATGCTAATACATTTTAGCATTTCATTAGTAATTTAAGTCACTAACCATTTTCTTTGAAGAGCGCAGTGGACGCATGGCCTATGCTTCACTGCATTTTTTCTACCGTAATAATTTTGAATGCAGCTATAAAAACTCTAAAAATAATTTTATATTTAACTGCCCTACTGCAGTGAAAATACCTTTCGTATCGTTCGTTTCGAGGGTTGATATGTTGATAATTGTGAACGTACGATTGACGTAACGATTGCAATAATTAATTCAGTTCCAATTTGCAAGATCGTTACCCCTGTAGTCATTAGGGTATCGCCGCGTCTTGTTGACTCCAATGAACATTATCGTCGTCGAGGGTGTGTATTTTCCTCATTTTTCAGTAATGGCTAAACGACTCCGGCCCGGGCTCCCCTCTAGCCGATAGTCATCGATGATTGATTGCTCCGCTTTCGCACAGCTATTACCGTACCCAGTCACTCGGAAAATCTTAAAGGGTACCTTAGAATTAAGAAGAAATGACATAACTCTATTACACGTTTAATTTGACGAATAATATTAGTGTTATTGTCACAACATTAGTTTGGGCCTTAAGTTGCTTAGCCATTGCCATTGAGCTGCTATAGTGATCAACCGTTTGATTGGTCGGCCGACCGGCTGATCGGCCTGATTGGTCGGTCAGAATTAACCGACCAGTCAGAGGGTCGATCACTGTAGCAAAACGCCACAGTGGCGCCATAATGGCTAAGCGACTTAGGGACTTGGTTTAAATCCTTAATACGACAAAATACAATACAAATTTATTTATTGTACGTGTTGCCCATAAGACCGCCGCTATAAAGTTGTACTCGTCCGGTTTTGAGATCCGACACCACCGCAGCTTACCTTTCATGTTCTTATTATGTGACCGTTTCGACGCGCTTGGGTCATCTCACGCATCCGTCTGAATACGGGTCTTGGTTTCGGGGTTGTAAACCCCCTGACCAAGGTTGCAGTCGCTGGCCATGAATATGGTCGCGTCTTTGGTAGTGGACTTGTCTGGTGATGGAGCGGAGACCCATGGATCCCGCGGGAGGGGCGGGGCAATAAAGGGTGTTCACGCTGCCTCCGCGATCAAACCTTGCCTGGGGAGGCTCAGCAAGGCGATCAGCAGGCAGCGGCGGCTTCTCGGGGCCCCTCTGACTGTTTCGAGCATTGATCGTGCTATTTATAACAGCCTTGGTTATAATTATTCGCAATCCGCACACACCAGCGTACATCGACGCACCCCAATCTGACAATCTGTTGAAATATTCAATATCCTGTTAATCCGTTTGGAAAAGTTACTTTTTTATTCAGCACGTTTTAAATTATTATGAGGGCAGTTACGGTGTTGAACCATAACTTATAAAATTGAATGTTAGATATTTTTTGCACAAAAGTAGATGAATTGATGTAACACGCACCTTAGGAGCTCTGATATTCATTGGACGGTGTTAAATAAACCGGTCTCACTGGGGAAAAAAATCAGATTACACCCTGAGATTACTTTATGGTATAATTGAAAAAATATCCACACATATAAAACTTAAATGCCACCGTCAACTTAGGAGCCATAACACATCGGGACGCCATGGCGTCGTCACCAGCCACCGTAGCCAACTAATTCGTATTGAAATGTATGACAGGTAACACACCTGGCGACGGACTGGCGACGTTGGCTACGGACTGGCGACGTCGCCAATCAATACAAATTGTTTGCATACGTGGCCGGCGACGTCCACATGGCGTCCCAGTGTGTTATGGCCCTTAATAACAGCCGAACAACGAACTAAGCAACGAATTTTCACTGTAAAAAATAATTTAATAATATCTGAATGTCAAAAAAAACAAAAAAAAAGTGTTATTACGCACTCGTAGTTCGGCTGATCGACATGCCGGTAACTGCACGGTGTGTCAAAAGTTAGAATTAATAATTATACGTTAGCTGTAGATAGGTAGGTACTTACTGATTAATTGATTAATTATCATATTTTTTTGTACAGGAACTTTGAATATTGTTATATATAACATAAAAAAAAAGAATAACGTGTGTTCTAAATACACCCAAAAGCACATATAATAGTGTGAACTGTAACAGTAGCAGCTTGATTAAATATTAAAATAATTTTGTGAACATTTTGCATAGGAATTGAGACATTAAAATTTTCTATAAGTAATTGAGGGAAAAAATATTATGTTTCTGGAGGATGCCAGCTACCTTCTCCTGCATATGGAGAAGTATTATTTCGTACTTCTGAAATATCCTTTATGTTCTACGTTACTATTACCAATGTATGTACAATAATTAATTGAAACAATCAGTTAACAAATTCTACTATACACAATTATGTTAACTACCTACCTATTATTTCATAGTTACTCATCATTATTACCTATAACTTATTATTAATTTCGCCTACAATAGTTTGAATTTTCACGAAATTGTCGCAAACACGCAACATTAATAATTTACTACTAACAAATTGACTTGTGAAACCAATCATGAGTATTAATTACACGGGGGTGCCAATCGAATACCATATCCAAGGAATAAGTAAAACTGAAATAAAATAAAATTAAGTGAAGTGACGTGAAGTAAATTGAATTGATGCGAAGTGAAGTGGAGTGAAGTGAAGTGGATTGAAGTGAAGTGGAGTTGAGTGAAGTGAAGTGAAGTGAAGTGAAGTGAAGTGAAGAGAAGTGAAGTGAATGAAATGAAATTATCAAATGAAGTGAAGTGAAGTGAAGCGAAGATAAACGAACCTTATGAAATAAAAAATATTTAATCAGCATAGCACAGATAAGGGAACTGTACATACAAAAGCAAAAAAGATAGAGATAGCCGGAAGCCCAACTCGCCCCCTCTTCCCCTCCCTTTGTTCCACTCCCCTTTAGGTCGACAACGTGTGAGCAATGCCTTTGGTATTGCGAACATCTATAGGCTACGGTAACTGCTGAAAGATTTGGGTATATTGAACTCGGACGAAACTGCTTTGTAACACTTTTTGTCCCAGAGTGTCACTTGAAAACGTCAAGCACAGCAACACGTCTCGACGCGTCGTCGCGCTCATTGTGTGAGTACTACGTTTCAGACAGAAGGTAGCTACGACGCTTTTCAGTAATACGCCAACACAAATTGCCACTATTCATCTACGCAGCGTAGTCAACGCTCAATCCTGAAACCAATTAATGTTTCTCACGCTACCGTCAGTTTACAAATAATAAGAATCGTAGGTAAGCAATAGCTTGTAAATTTTCAGGTTTCCGACGTCTATCTGTCACAAATACAGAGATTGTAATATCATTCTCGTTACTAGAGCGGTGGTAGAGCCAAGCTTTAGCCAAATGACTGCAGCTATGAGCACGGGCTGTAAGGACCAGGGTAGTACCAGCCTCTAATATAACATCGGCATAGAGAGCTGGAACACCAACACCCCTCCCGCTCTTTCCCTCCCTCTATCACACTACCCCTTCAGGTCAGCAACGTGCGAGTCATGCCATTCGTGTTGCAAGAATCTATACTATAGATTCAGCTGCCATAGCCTATAGATTCTATAAGATACGGCAGCTGCTGCATTAGGCGGCAGCCGTACGATTGTTTGATACCTTAGTAATATATCCGTTCGTAATCTAAAGCATGGACATCGCTAGTAGCTTCAGCGTAGCGTAGTTCCGTAAGAAATGGAAGATCGGCAATAACTTATGCTCATTCTACCATTCAATATTACGGTCATGCAATTTCATGATATCAACATGGATGCAATTTCCTTTACAATGATATCAAGACACACATGATACCCACATCGCACTCTTGAAAGTAAACAAGAAGATAGCAACATACCACAGTAAGGGCCACCGCAGACTTGCTACTTTTAGCATCAGCGATCGGCGACTTATACGCTTTTCAGAAGCTGGATGCAGCGACTGAACGCTTCACCCCGCACACTTAAAAACGCCGAACGCAGCGATTGAGTCGCTTTTCGGAAGCTCGATGCAGCGACTGAACGCTACACCCCGCACACTTGCGGATGCCGGTCGCAGCGATTTTTCATGTTGACTACAGGCTACCGGATCAGCATCGGAGCAGTCGCTGCGTCCGATCGCAGGAAGTCGCAAAATCGCGATGCTGCATCGATGCAGTCGCAAAATCGCGCGACTTTGATACTGCGATCGAACGCAGAGAGTCGCCAAAACGCGATGCAGTATCGATGCAGTCGCAAAATCGCCGATCGCCGATGCTAAAAGTAGCAAGTCTGCGGAGGCCCTAACATGGTCACAATAGTTCTGGCGTAACACACACTTCTCGGGCACTGTTTTGTGCTCAACGAACGTATCGGAGTTTCTGCGGCGACTTGGCCGTGTCGATGCGACGCCAGTGTCCTACTTTTACTACTTACTTGTTTGCCAAAACGTCTCTAAAAGTTTTCCTGCTGTTTTTAAATTTCTCTGCTAGCTGCGACAATTTTATGTAGCGACTCACCGCCTCGAAAATTTGCCTCAACTTCATTGCGAAAGGATTCTATTCTAAGGAACTTTGTTGGCGACGCAAAGGCTTAATATTTCACCTATTCATTCATTTCAGAGGGAGGAAAATCCGATTATAAACGTGGTGCAACGAATACCTAGTATAATATTATTCAGTAACGTCAATTGAGATAGTTACTACCTCGTTCTATAATGCAGCCGGTTGCTCGTTTACAAATCGGCTTAAAACAGCTTTAGAAAGTGGACATAGGTATATTCATACATTTAGTACCTACTATAGAAAATTAAGGAAATTAAACACATTTTCTCCGTTTATGTGTTGGTGAACCCGGGCCCGTTTAACTTAAAAACTATACACTTTCACTTGAATTTTACTTACCAATTAGTAAGAGTAGAAACCTGTGTCTTTTTTTAAACAGTAGTTTAGATGCGGACAAATATCTAAGCATCAATTCTATATCGCGAACGCATCTCAGGTTCACACGTCGTATCGTATTCTTATTGCGGGGAGGCAACCAGAACAAATTGTGCTATAACTCATTGTACGCGGCCACGGGAACCTCAGCCGGGACGCTGTCAGGTTTATGTGGCCAGACCAAAACTTTTCTACACATCAAAAGTACACGCAGTCTGAATTCGGAATCAGTTCGGCGCGAAAACGGCAGGGCGGCGGAGACGCACCGTGGGCGGGCGTGTGTCTGGGCGGGCGGGCGCATAAAGCCACAAAGCGAGAAGTATTCATATTATGATAATTTTGAATTTTTAGTTAATTGGATGGATGAAAATAGGTAGATTTTTAGTCAGTATACAATGGTTTTACAAAGCATTTCTAAGAACAAAGTGATTTGTAATGCCGGTGTATAACTTTATATAAATTTGGAGGACAGTGTATCGCACTAACGACGACGAAACCCACAAAAGGGTTACCGGTAGGTACGATTTATATACCTACATGAGAACAAAATGCTCGCGCGGCATCTATTAATCGTATTTGAAATGTGTGCCCGTTATAGATTTTCCCGCGGTAAATGATGCGGTCAGTGCGAAATCTAGATAAACGTGATAAATGGTCAGCCTTCTTATGGTGGCAATTCGTTTTCACTTTTGATGGACGCTCGCGAAATTCCAACTTTATTATGGCAATCCATTTCGCGAACCTGGAGTTAAACCAGTAATTTCCTACCTATAGCTTCCTCACTATTAAGGATTTACGACTGTACTAACAATTTTGCCGCCAGCTTTATGATTAGGCCACTCATATTATTAGGTACTGTTCTTGAAATGCAACCCATTTCGTTCCAATTTTACTTATTTAGGTTAATGTAGGTTATTCGTGCCTCAAGTCAACGTGTTTGTGTTTTCCGTGTTTATGAGCCTGGTAGGTTTGGAACAAATATAAAAACGTACATATGTTTTTCATTCGTTCAGTGTATTTCTATCCTATGGTGGAGTTAATGCGGGTAGATTGGCAGCCCCCGGATATCGTGATGCCGATTTCCTTCTCTGCCAGAATTATTGACGGTTATCTGTCTACGTAAGAACGTGGATATGAATACGGCGCGTGTTATCGAACCACGTCGGCTCACTGATCCACCTACGGATAAAGCTTGAACATTTTTCAATTAAGCTTTCACATGTTACAGAACTGTTAACTGTAACATTCACCTTCCGGTACCTATTGTGTTAGTTACAAATGTTGAAATTGACGTTAGCCAAGCTGACTATGCACTAGCGGTTTAAAGCAAGTGCCGAAAATCCATTAAATTCGTTTAACCGCTGTGCAAAATGCGGCGGGTTAAGCTTAGAACAGCGTTTTAAAATTGCTCTTCTTGTCCGTGAATAATTTAGTGGTGTCCTGGGATTATCGAAATGATGAAGCGGATGAAATCGAGCTGGGTCACTGCAAAAATAATTATTTTAATTAACTGCTTAAAATAACGTTAGCCGCAAGCCGACCTCAGTCTTAAATTAACAAACTAAAAATGAAGGGGTAAAATACTCAAAATGTTTTAAAATATTTGCTCTTTTACCTGACTGTGGGTCGTTTAATGATTAATTTAAGTCCATTTTAAGACCCATCCCATTTTAAGTCCAATATAAGTCCAGTGAGCGGATCTAATAATGCAAATTGTGGTAAATAAGATGCACGCGGCTCGGTGGATTGTCTTGCTATTTGCTGGACCATGCCTAACAGGATTAATGTCTGGACCGGCTAATAATACACTTTAGAGATGGGAATGTTCTAATGATACTTATTTCAGTTCTCTATTAAACTATTCTAACTTTTGTGACACGTTAAATCAGTGATTAAACACGCTTTCTATTTTAGAAAATAAATTTATTTATTTTTATTTCATTTTATTTGGAAAACACTTTGGTTACATATTACTCGTTATAGGTACGTATCTAAATAACTTTGAGTATGAATATTCTTGTATACATTTTAAGGACTGGCATGTTGAGTTATCTTTGTTAAGAGTTGCTTCGAGCATTTCACTCGATCGTTGCCAGAAGTCTTCTAATTACGGTAATTGCGTTTTGTGCGGTAATTAGGCCTTCAAATCACAGTGGTTCCTCCGTACGTCAAAAAATACTGTAATTTCATCAAAATAAAAGATTTTTTACTTCATATCTCTTGTTTGTATACAAGGTAGGGGATTTTTTTGTTAAATTTAACGTATTTAACAATAAAAAAATACCTTAATCCCTTTTTGTTAAATACGGTAATTTACCTTCTTGTGTACGGTAATCCTAAAAGTAGCAAACAGCAACACTGTTTGACCCGTGTCTGCGTTTAGTCTGTACACCGTCTAGGCTTAAAGACTTCCATTAACAGCCCATCCCGTGTAAGGAGACTTGCGAGCCTACCTGCCCGAAGCCTCCCAATCCTCATAAGTCTGATTGCCGGCTGTTTCAGTCCACGTCAAATTTATTCAGATATATGCACAATTTAATACAATAGCGGTACCGCAAAGACCTATTTCAAGCAAGATTTGAATTTCATTCGTTTATTGTTATGATAAGGTTTTTTTGGAAAATTCTCTCGTCTGGTTTTGACCGTCTTAAATACAAATTGTTGAGAGACGTTAATACCTAGGGCTCCGTGTTTGAATATTATTTCAAGTTTAAACACCTTTTAATAGCTTTTAAAAAATGGTTCGTTTTCATAGTAGGACACATTTATAATGTGCTGTATGTCGTGAATAATAAAGGTTATCGTAGCAAAACCCAATTTCGTGGCTGAGCTTATCTAGTGACATTGAAGTCGGTCAATTGGTGTTGCCAACGTTTGAGAATCTTGAGTCTCGACGTCTATTCACTGTTTATCTGTTTCTGAACATTAATAACGAGCTAATATACGGTCTTACTTTAATAGTGCACGATATTTTGTACCACAAAATATTTAAACCCCCTTTATAGAGATTTTTGCCAGTTTACAAAGATTTTACAAAGTAAATCTACGAACAAAATTGATTTGTAATGCCAGTGTAAGTTCATCATAACTTTCCATAGGTATGTAAATGATGGGGGCAATCTTTTTTACTTTTGTCAAGATAAATAACTGATTACCTACTGTTGGTAAGTAATCAGTTAGGTAGGTAGGTAAACAAATTATCATATTATAAGTAACTAAAGAACTTGGTCTAAGATACACTGAAGAGCGACCTGCACCGATCGACTTACCGGATCAACCCTGGATTTTATCAAATAAAATATGTGTCTGAACATATACTAATAGGGTTGCCATAAAGAATATGGTCAAGGATAAAAAAATAAAAAAAGCTAAAAGCATGCACGGCTTCGTCGCACGCAGCTGTTGTACTGCATCCTCCTCTATCGCATGAAATAGTACTCGGATGCGCAATGCTTTTCTGTCAATCAATTTCTCAATTTCAATTTTTTAATTTTAAAGCCCGGCTACCGTTATTCTTGACTAGATTTTCGCAAGCAACACTATACACTGTATTCACAATAAAATTGCCTTCATTTTGATATAATTTTCATTTGGCAAGCAGGTCGGTGAAAATTGTTAAAAAAAAATGATTTTATAATTTTAATTAATCAAAGCCATGACCATATTTTTGACGGCAACCCTATTGATATACGTTCAGAAACATATTTTATTTGATAAAATCTAAGGTTGCTCCGGTAAGTCGATGGGTGAAGGTCGTCCTTAACCGCACAAGCCTCGATGATGCCTTATATGTATGCCATTAGGCAACGCTGAGGACGGACTAGTCAAGCGTATCTCGTACTAACTCTTAATAAGATAATCAAGAGTATGCGCTATTTAAAATATAGTGCACTATTAAAGTAAGACCTTATAATGTAACCTAGAGCCTGAATCAGATTTGAGAGAAATTATATTATGTTAGAGCTTCTCACAGCGACTATGTCAATTTACCTAATTATATTTACATACATTGTGACTCCGTCAGTTCCAGCTTTACAAAGGTTCTGCTACCTGCATGGAATTAATTTCACACGTTCGTAATAAGGTGAGTACGCACTAGAGAATTCCAAAACGTTCTTCCGAGATGCAATACAAGCAAAAGCTCATAATAGTTCCTGCAAATGCACAACGCGGTGCTGTGTTAAAAAAATGGGAAAGTCCGTCACGTACCTACATTGCTTGATGAAATGATCGACAAAGTAGCTCGTAAATAGGTAGGTACATATTTGGTTCATGCACTTAATTTAACTATATATTTGAAAAAAGTCCTCCCACATCCGTTCCCTATTTATTTATCTATGAAGCAGAGTTAATTAACTCATACAAGTCACGTACTAGGTACTTATTTATAATTCATGAAACACTAGAGTTATAACTCTTCTTGCATTTTAAGAAACGCTAGAAATGCCACGGCCCAGCAAAAGCGTTATATTGGCGACGTTCAAATTAATGACGGCCATTATGAAGCCTTTCGAGGCAAAACAAATAGAAATTGCAATTGTGAACGTTTTGAGACCGACTGACTGTTATATACTGCCTACCCCGGTTGCTGCCAAATTAAAAAGGTAAATAAGCGAGGAGATAACTAAAGGTACCATTATTAATAATATAATAATAATAATTACTTATTACTAACTTACCGTCCAATTATTTTTGAACCGCCTATTATAATGTTAAGCACCTACCTATATTAAATAATAAATAGATGCTTAGTATTAAATTATTAGGTATAAGTAATTATGAAAGTCAATTTAAAGTCAAAACTAAAGTTACAAAATATAAATGACTGCTATGGTCATCGAGCAAAGATGATCGATGGCTAAATGGTCCGATAGTTGTGCTAATTATGTTGGCTACAAAGTAAGACTAAACTAAATTTCATACAACTAAGCTATGGTCGCTTACAGTCACGCGTACGTCACGTCACAATTTTACTATAGTGACTTCGGCGTGTGAAGGAGACCACAGCAGTACATTTCTATAGTAAGCATTGTGACGCGGCGTACGCGTGACGCTGTAGACGGCCGATGGCAATAGGAGACCACGGCCTTACAATATTGCTCTTTACTCATTCTTTGAGATCATGATATAGAGGGTAACATACAGGTAGCTTTATTAAGTTATGTTTGTGAATCAAATATATTAGCACCGTTATTACATTATTACTTTACTCGCCTTAGGTACAGCGCACACTATCAATCTACTTTTATTACACCTTTCTTTACTCTTGAATCTTCATTCAAGAACCACGTCGAGTCAATTGTTTATAATCGTAACATACCTAGATTAATTTTAGTTTCGGCGAGCGCGCGAACCTTTTATAAATCTATGCTCGTAAATAAATAACATCAAGTATCTAATCATCCAGCCAAGGTTTTATTAGTCTTAAAAATTTAATTAAAATTGCAAGAAGACGTCTTCTAGTTTAGGCTGTTAATTATGTTTTGTACAATTACCGGCGCGATAACCGCTTCGATAGATTGTTTAATATCAAGCTTTTAATTAAATCGTTGAGATAAGCGATAATTTTATAGGCCTACCTATAACAACGAGTTCCTTACCAACTAGATGTCGAATTTTGTTCGCCTGTACAACATTGCCCACTAGGCCGTGCCATTTCACGACCGTGACATGTACGAAACTCAAATACTATGAAATAAGGCCCACCGCTATAGCATGCCATAAACAGCCGGCATCTAATTCTCGAACATACCTAAAGTAGAACATACCGTAACTTTTAACGTTTCGGCTTCAATGGGTTCGCCTGCATCAAGCGCATACCACACCCGAGCACTCAGTGTTTACGTCGGAACGCTTAGACATAATGTGATAACATGAGTGCTAGGGCGAGGCATGCGAGGCATCGGACGCTCTTATTTATTTTTAATTAATATTCCGCTTTCCAATAACCAATACATCAATCACACAAGTTACCAATCCACATGAAGTGAATATGTACACACGTAATGAGCGAAATCCTTATGTAGAAAACATAACGTCATAATATGAGTGCTCAGGCGAGGCATGCCAACCATCTTGACGCACCAGGCCCAAAGCTACTGCGGTCCCTACCATACGTGGAATACATAGTATTTTCCGTAGCAAATCCTATTTCACATAGGTAAGTAAATAGGTATATGAAATTCTATGCCTCATTTCGGTTCCCATAAAAACCAATGAGCTATAAAAAGAAACTTCTTTTATATGTGCTGTGCGGCATAAATGCCAATTAATTAAGCGAAAAACGTTCAGAATTCCAATAAATTATTTAGAAATCGTTATTAAGTGTTTCGTGTGTTATCAGGAAATCAGGACGCATAAACTTTTCAAAATAAACATACTGTTGAATTGCTTTTAATTAACGGATATGAAAAGGTGGAAAATCGACCAACTACTTGAACCATTACAAATTACATTGTTTTACCCATGCATTAGATGGGAAAAGTCAAAGCACACACACACACGCACACAAAACGCCAAAGCGTTTAACAAAGCGTTTTTTTTTGTTAAGGCGTACGGAGGCACTTACAAAATGTCATTTTACATTCTTTTTCCTTAAATTCTACCGCCGCACTGTAGGCTGAAAATCGGGTTTCGAAGACATAGAAACTGAAATTATGGTATGTCACTTTTTTGACTTGATATAGATTCAGTTGATCAATACTATACTACAAAATTAATATGAGACAATAGAATGTAAAAATTAACGAGTTATAATTTTTTTAAGAAAAAATTGTATGGAGATGACATGAAAAATGAGGATATCTCTGGAATCGCATGGTTGGCCGTTATATCCTTACACACAAAAATAGTACTATTTTTTTATGATTTTTTGACATACTTCATATTGCGGTACCACTTGCGATTTTTTTTTTAAAAATCGTCGAAATTTTAAATTATTTTTTTTACATTAATGGCCCGTTTTAATGCTTAAATGCTTCAAAATCAATCAATATCAATCAATTTTATTTACACCATAGGCCAAAATAGTCTAAGATATCATAAAAAATGATTTTCAGACCTAAGTGGAATATCTCATAAAAATAAAACTAGTAATAATTCCAGGATTAAAAACAGTTGTACTAAACTTAATACTTAATCTAAACTTGTTCATCACCATCAGATCCCACTTTGGAATCAGGCTTTACAATAGGCATTACATCTAAGAACTCTATGGGAGGTTTCTGATCCTGAAGGTTAAGTAAGTCTAGAGTGTATTTAAAGTATGTCTGGCTCTTATGGGTATCCAGTCTCGTTCTTATCGAAGTTATAAGAAGATCAGAAGAGAGGATAAGCATATTGAGGAGATCATCGTTAGATGCTTGCCTGCTCTTCTTCTTCGCATTTATATTCAACAACAGATGCAATATTTTATGACCATCACGTTTCAGAAGCATTGCTGCTGAATATGCTGATTCAATAGGGTTATAGTTCAGTTTTTTGAAGAAAAACAAAGAAGTTGTCATGAATGAAAAAACTAGAATGGATAATGAAATCCAGGCTTAGGTTCCTTCAAAACACCAAGAAAATGAGGTTATTAATGATGACAATGATAAACGGCAAAATTTGTACGTATCTTTCTGAAGCCAAATCAAATACAGCCTGCTACCTGTGTTTGGCCAAGCCTACGGAAATGAATAACTTAAATACTGTTTCGTCAAAAACCGTGTCTATGAGTTTGGGTTATCATCACTATATGCCCGCATTAATGTGATTGAATGTCTTGTACCTCGATTTCAAGAAGTGGTCTACGCGAGGAGAAAATCAAAAGAGATATTACAGACAAGGAAAAACTTATCCAAGATAGTTTTTTAAGATGATCTCAATCTTTTGTTTGACATCGTTAAGCAAGGATCAGGCACTATTAACGATGGAAACATAGCACGAAGGTTTTTTGAGTTTCCTGACAAAACTGCAGCGGTCACTGGATTAGATGAAGACCTGATCCGCACGTTTGCTGTGATTCTGCAGGCTATCACATCTGGAGGGGTTATAGATGTGCCTAAATTTAAAGAATATACCAAAATAACCGCGGAAAAATTCGTGTAACTATATTATTGGTATTATATGTCGTCGACCATCTACAAGTTACTTATTCATGGAGGAGATGTAATAGCAGAAAATGCCATTGTTCCAATTGGGAGTCTTTCGGAAGAAGCTTCAGAGGCACGAAACAACAATTTTAGGAGGTTTTGAGAATACCATTCGAGGAAGAAGAGCAGGCAAGCATTTTATTTATTTATATTTATACTTTAAATAAACTCTAGACTTACTTAACCTTCAGGATCAGAAATCAGAAACCTTCCATAGAGTTCTTAGATGTAATGCCTATTGTAGAGCCTGATTCCAAAGTGGTATCTGATGGTGATGAACAAGTTTAGATTAAGTATTAAGTTTAGTTCAACTGTTTTTAATCCTGCAATTATTACTAGTTTTATTGTTATGAGATATTCCACTTGGTCTGAAAAAATTTTTTTTGATGATAACTTAGATATTTTGGCTATCGTGTAAATAAAATTGATTGATATTGATTGATTTACACATATTGGAAGCATTTAAGCATTAAAATGGGTCATTAACGTAAGAAAAAAAAATAAAAAATTTCGTCGATTTTTAAAAAAAAAATCGCAATTGGTATTGCAATATGAAATATGTCAAAAAATCACAAATAAATAGTACAATTTTTGTGTGTAAGGATATAACGGCCAACCTTGCGATTCCAGAGATATCTTCATTTTTCATGTCATCTCCATACAAATTTTTCTTAAAAAAATTATAACTCATTATTTTTTACATCCCATGGTCTCATATTAATTTTGTAGTATAGTATTGATCAACTAAATCCATTTCAAGCCAAAAAAGTAACCTATCATAATTTCAGTTTAAATGTCTTCGAAACCCGATTCTCAGCCCACAGTGCGCCGGATCGGATACGGGACCTCGACGGAGACGATCCGGCAAGAAACTCAGCGGACTTGTCTTCTTTACATTGTTTTTTTATTGCCATTTTCTTATTTTAATACAATGTATTTTGGTAAACAATAACTCCAGTGTGCTGCCCAAAAATAGAAGACAATAGTTTTCAAAGGCACGTCGAGTCTGCAAACTATTTTCTTGCTGCTTATGATCAATTATAAGTTTCGTACTTCGTAATAATATACGTAGTTAGTATAGTAGGCATAATTAATTACGTTCTACATTTGGAGCCCAGAATATAATGAGTGTTAAAACAGATTGCAACCGCAAATGCATTGTCGCGTTGCGAATATAAATGAAAGTCATTATTTGCATGCCGCAGATTTATTAAAAATGCAAAAATATGCACAAATATATTTACATTTGAACTGAACATAGGGTTGATTGGATACGTGATTTTGGCGTGATTGCTCTTTCAGTGATAATTTTAATTATTACTATTGTTTAAATTATCGAATATGTTTACTGGCTATTTTTTGATTGCATGAATGCCTATCATATATTTGTCATTGCAGAAAATACGTTGACAACCAAAGTGGCTCCCAGGACAATCAGAGAATTTACGCCCCATCGTAAATTATCTTAAGAAAAACGATTATAAGTAAAACAGTATATTTGAAATCTGTTTCTCTGCTTTCTTCTCGCTCTACACTGAGAAAAGCTGGGATTAGAATATGTATTACTAGCTTTTGCCCGCGACTTCGCCCGCGCATAATTAAAAATATCCTGTGTACTATTTCAGACTATAATCTATCTCTGTGCCAAATTTCATCCAGATCCGTTCAGACGTTCTGGCGTGATTGAATAACAAACATCCATCCATCTAAACTTTCACATTTATAATATTAGTGGGATTGGTTATTTTGATTTTTAAGTTGGGTAATTTCCCGAACTTCAAAGGGCAAGGGCCTCGAGTCTCTTAACAATTGTCCATTGCGAAACCAAAGGGTGACAAGTCGCTTATCAATAATGGCGCAGAAGATGAAAGTTGTTGAATTATGACAGATTACGAAGTCTCCTGTCTATCAATAGCAACGGAAAATTGCTTCATTCAAATCGAATGCTACACTATATAGCCCCCAAATTTATAGAAATTTATGATGGACATACACCGGTATTACAAATTACTTTTGTTCCTAGAAATGCTTTGTAAAATCATTGTAAACTGTTAATATTTTTTTATAAATTTGGCGGCATAATTTTACCCAGAGCTGACGATTTAATAACACTAGGTACATCCACTTACATAATAAAATAAATTAACAAAACGAGAAAAGCGGTAATATTTATTTGTGAAACCGCCGTCAGCATCGTTATGCAAGCTTTAAGCTCCTCGTGAAATACGGGGATTGCTATTAATTATTTTATAAGTGCTATTATTTATATTAGAGAGTATTTTTTTGTTTAAAGTAGGTAAACATCGTGAGGAAACCTACCTATCCCTCGGGATTAGGTAATAGTCAGTTCCTGTATACACGGCGACACGGTTCACCACCTGTCACGTTGGGTTCTGACTATCTAGTGAAACGTGGGCTTTGAGTTGGTTAATACCTCCACAATGTGGTGGTGTATGGCCACTCAAGCCTCTGACTACCCCCGAACGGGGATAAAAGTCGTGACTTTACATTACATTACAAAGTAGGTACTCATAATTTTTGTACCTACATGATCGTCATTTTTTTTTAAATAATCCTTTGATATATTTCTTATCTATATTTTTAGATAGGTTGGTATTACATCTTCCAAATCATGAGAAGATACATAATAATGTAAGAGATGGGTATTATATCTATAACTTTATTTTCTCAAATATTTACGATCGAGAACTTATTTACTACATCATTGGTTCTATCGGATCTGATAGAATACAGGTTCTGATAATCTTACCTGACATTATAAACGTGAAAGTTTGTATGTTTAGATGTTTGGATGTTTGTTACTTAAGCACGCCAAAACGGCTGAAGGGATTTCGATGAAATTTGGTACACAGATAGTATAGATGGATAGATGTATCACCTGGATTTACACTTAGGCTACTTTTTATCCCGGAAAATGTTAGGTTCCTGTGGGATTAAAATTAACTACAGGACGTGCGTTCTAAAGTCAACGCGTACGAAGTCGCGGGCAGAAACTAGTATCAATATTTCATTTCTTTAAATAACGTCCACCATTACTAAAGCCTTCAGTCATTAAATTTCGAAGACATCTGCCGAGGGCTTAAAATGCACTATCCCAGTTCGGTGCCTATTGATTGCATCGGAAATAATGGATTGAAGTCTTACTTTTACCTGCAACAAGAAGAGTTATTAAAATAGGTATGGTGAAAGCCCTTAAATATTACTCGACCCTCATTCATAACCCCGTCTTTGTACCTACACGTGTATCAACTGTGTGAAATATTACTTAAGGGTGTGCATGAGTATCGGGAATAGAATTAAATGGTATAAAAAATTACAAAAAATGAAGAAAAATAAAATCTAATAATTTGTCCCGCCAATTTAAAAAAAAAATATTACAAATTATCTCAATAAGTTTGCATATTTTTTTTATATTAGTGGCTGGTACTCCTAAATTAAAATTATTTAATCTGTTCATAGGCCGTAACACGAAAGTTTTCCCAAATATTGAGATGCCCATAACTCAGAAACAATTATAGTTACATATTGTCTGTCTATACTAGGCATCTACATATCTACCACCGTACTTGTAGCTAAATTATTATTTCGGACTTTTGGAACACTCTCGGTATATTAAAATTTAATGATATTTACATGAGCCGCATGTTTCACATAAGCCGAGTCAGAGTGGCGCGGTGTATGTGTAAAATTATATTACCTCGTACGCGACCATTACCACAAAATAAATCTATGTTTCATACCCTGCGAGGCTGGCCTTGTGCGGTGGACACTTCGAATGATATAAGGTTATTGTATAGTCTACATGTCATAAATTAAATAAGTAGACAATTTAAGTTAAAAGTGCTGTTGAAATCAATCAACTGGTTACATGCGTATCCATGTGCCAATACGGGAAACTACCTCGACCCTAATACACTTCGTGTGGCAATAGGTTTGCGGCTCGGGGCTGACGTTTGCACGCCGCACACATGCCCATGCGGGGCTGCTGTCGACCGGCTTGGACACCATGGACTTTCTTGCACTAAGAGTGCTGGCCGCTTCTCCCGTCATGCCTCTCTGAATGACATCATCCGTCGTTCTCTTGCCACCGCCAACGTACCGGCCATTTTAGAGCCGCAAGGTATCGTGCGTGCCGATGGCAAGAGACCGGACGGTATGTCTCTCGTTCCTTGGAGCATGGGGCGGGCTTTGGTGTGGGACGCCACTTGCGTCGACACTCTGGCCCCGTCTCACCTCCCGGGAACATGTCGGAGAGCGGGTGCGGCGGCTGAGGGGGCCGAGAGCTTAAAACGGCGAAAATATGGGGTCATCGGCTCCGAATATATTTTTATGCCGTTCGGAGTCGAGACCCTGGGTCCATGGGGTCCAAGCACCCATCAACTCGTGCAAGAGTTGTCAAAAAGATTGGTCGGCGCAACCGGCGACCCAAGGGCTGGGCATTTCCTCGCTCAGCGAGTAGCTTTAGCTATCCAGCGAGGAAATGCGGCCAGCATCTTGGGCACGCTTCCGCATGGGCCAAATTTTGTAAATTTGTTGTAAATAATATGTTTATATATACTATATATATATATTGTACATAGGTTATAGGTAATAATTGTATGTTACATATTTATAAGTTTGTTTTATGTCATGATTAAACATTGAATGAATGTAGTTTAATGAGTAGCTTAGACATTAAGATATGCAGGGTTATACCAGATATTTAGTACCTACAAGTTTATATACTTTACATACTGGCAATTGTCCGTGATCAAATCATAGAACCCTACCATCTGAAAATTGTATTTCTTTATCAGATTCCGAGAATTGCAGGTGCTACATTATAATTGGTACTGGCTTGGTATGAGATATCAAACGACCACTGATTATCCTCATTCTTGAACAACCCCTAAGATTTGGTAACATGTTGTATAAGTACCTATGGTAACACACATTAAAAGGGTTTCAATCCTATAACAGTGTTCATGTATTTTGTCAAGTGACCCACCCACTCTTCACAAGACACGCACTTGGCAGCCTGGCCTGCACAACACCCACGCTGCATCGACATATTTCACCCTCAGCGCGACAGGTGGCACCTCCTATCGCAGTTTTCAGAACATTACACACGTTGAATTTTACGTATAACTTTAACTTTTTCAACTTGATAGGTGGTGGTGAAAAGTAATAGTTGGGAAATATTCGCAGGAGAGTCGCTTTGATATTAAATTATGCTCAGCACTATCACGCCTATATGTTATCTTAAGGTATTGGCAGAACTGCGGTGCATCTGCAGTTGTCGCTAAGCCATTGAACTGCCATTGTTGATTAATCGACCATATACTTGGTCGGTCAGTATCCCCGACCAATCAGAGCGTCGATTACTATAGCAACACGCAACAGTGGCAATTTAATGGCTAAGCGACTTAAGGCCCTGTAGGCGAGTTAATATAAAGGCGTCAATTTACACCGCCTTTCATAGTGCACACGATTAAGCGTACCATAATTAATGTGAAGCTGATTGATCCTCATTTCAGTGAACATGCAGTATATATAACATTAATTTTATTTTCATTATTTTACTTTTAATACATCTATCAATTAGGAAAAATACGACGAAATATAGGAAAATATTGAATCTTCTGATAATAAATGTAGTTTGGTCTATTTTCGTTCTATCGAAAACCTTAACAATAACCCTCATATCCCGGATTGGAGCGGCCACGAAACATACGAATGGAAAAATATCACTGAATATATACAATATTCTGAAGGAACTTCCTTTCTCAGTAGACCGCTAAATGATTTTATTGCATAATACTAGAAGTTATTAAACACAATTTCCGCCGCATACCACTTGTACCTACAACAAAAACACGTCGCACGAAAAGCGATCACTTCATGGCCCCATTTTCACATATAAAAGACGTTCAAAGAAGAAGAAAAAGGCTTACATTAAAAAGTGAAGGCCTCATCACAACAACGCAATTTCGGCAAGTCAACAACGCGTGTAGCGCCGCGGATGACGCGGCATGACGCGGCCCCGTCATCTCGTGGGACAAGATGACGTCGAAGAGTATTTATTGACGTCACGGGATACGTCATGACGTCGCGTTTATCATTCAAGATGCCGTGCTTTGTGTTGTTCGACAATGTGTCTCCTGACCTCAACAAATAACGCACAACACACAATTAACTTTCAGCCAGATTCCTCAATGTTGTTTTATTTATAACTTGCTGTGCCCGCGACTTCGTAGGTACGCGTGGAATTTAGCTTTTTTTTTTGTTATTGTTTCCTAAAATAAAAGTAACCTAAGTTACTCCTTATAACGTCACCTATCTGCCAGTGATAGTCCCGTAAAAATCGTCCAGCCGTTTCCGAGTTTAGCTGGAACAAACAGACAGATTAATTTTTTCTTTGTTATATAACTACCAATAAGTACCGTACCTGTGTCCTTTCAAATGGATTTAGTAAAAAGATGATATAACATTACAAACCAACACTCCAATTTTATTATATTTATTTATTTATAAGTAGATCCGAGCAAAAATATCTATGGCAAGCGTCCTTAACTGCGTGTAGAGGACACTTGCAAGAGTATTTTTTGTTACATAGCAATCCGCAGGGCCAGCAGAACCATAATTGGATCTGCCCCATTTCGCTCAAGTCCGACGTTACCAATAAAACCTCTCGCTTGCATTGCGCTCCTGTCTACTTTTGTAATCATTATTAAACACAGACAAATGTCCAGGGTCCAATGACCCTCCTATGAACTAAGCTCACGCTTAAGGCTCTGTTTGTTTTGTGTCACAAAACAGGAGACTTTTCTCTCCTCTTGGTTGGGATAAAGGACGGTAGTTTCTTTTATAAATCTGTAGAGCGGCGCCAGCAACCTTAATTTCAGCTGCAATTTTACTAGAAAGGATCTGAGTACCCGCAGCGGCGGCGGCGGTGTGCTCTCAGCATTAGCCGGCGCTTGATGAAACATTCTCTTTTGGTGATCTCTGCAAAAAAAATAGTAGATTCTGACTCAAAGTTTCAGCATGAACCCTCAGCGGTAGTGCGCTAACAATGCCGCTGTAGGCATGCTACTCGATCCCGATGCTTGCCGACGAAAACAATTATTTAAGTCTCTCGACAACAAACCGCTCGGATGTCTTGAAAACGCGAATTAAAACACAACACAGACCCATTAAATTCATGGAACAAATAATGTCTGCGAAAATTTGACTCCTTGTAATTTTTTACTTCGAGAAAATAAACCTTCATAAATAGGTACCAAACTACTTACTTATCATGGCAGTCCTTCAAGATATTTTCGATATAACTTAAATGATATTATTATCATTATTGAGGGAGAGGAAAAATATTTCTCCTTAATTGAATAATACCGCACAATAGTACAAAACAAAAATATTTTCAGATACACACACCTAAATATCAGCCACCTATCTAATGAGGAAAGACATAAAACCGCTGACATGACAAAAACATGTTTTTCGCATTGCCCACGCTTCTCTACAAATATAATAAAAGCTCTGATCTACAGAATCGTTGGGATTGCCGAGCGCGAAATTAACGACGGTCATTATAACGCTTTCGGAGCTAAAAACAAATAAAATTGCATCGTGGCCATTTAGCTCCGTCGCGTAATGAGGACTAATGTGTTGGTTGTGTACTTATGACTTTTAATTTAAACTTTGTCTATCTATAAATTGAAGATACAATGTGAATTGTTAACCAGCTGAGTCGTATGAACGTCTCAATAATTTTTTAATTGTGAAAACATGTAACCTTGAAATTAAGAAAGAAAATTTTGAAAGTCAGCCCGAACGTGTTTTTTAATAATTATGTATTTTATGAATAACTTAAGAGCTTATTACACTTGGCTAAATTTAGAAGCCTAAATTCAGAAGCTTCTAAATATTTAAACCATTCTAGCTTCTGAATAGCTTGCTGAATGCGATTACACTTGCCTAAATTCAGTAACGACTAAATTAAGTAAAGTTAGTTAAGTGTAATAACTCCTTTAGGTATGTACCTATGGTCAATTTTGAACCATCGGGAAAAGTTGACGTCTGCAAACTCCATGATGGTATTCGAATGAATACGCGTCGCGTAATACATATAAGTAGTAAATACATAGACGCTGCACGAGTCTGCAATCTGCATTACCACATTCTACGAAGGATATAACGTTAGTGCGTAACTTTCGCAATTAGTTTCACTTGTTCTAGGTACTATTTCACGGCTTAATCCGAGTTTCAGGCTTATATCAGCCCCTCTTTAACCATTTATTAAACGAATTCGAGATATCTCGAAGGCATCTGAATATTTTATCCGACTTTAGCGCTTCGTTAGCGTTAACACTGTTAATTTTATTATCTGACTCACAAATCTATAATGAGACAATTTCGTCAGTTTAACAATGCAGTGAAATATAATGTTTTCGATAAGTTGGAGTGCGCAGAAGTGGGGAAGCGACAGCGAGCTTATCTTGGCTTCCAGTGAGGAGACGAGAGGGGCTCAAAGGCTACATATATACTTATTGATTTTGTAAAAGCAATTCATTTCCTGATTTCCTAAACAGAATCCTTAGTAATTCCTCTAAATTTCCGTAAAATGGTCATTAATTGCATTGCATTGCATTGCTCTAGGCTCAAAGCAATGCTAAGCCGACTTGTCGGATTGTTTCAAGCCCCGTGCATATTTACTCATAGGCACTTCAATCATAATATGGCCCTGTAACAGTAGGTGAATTGCAAAATGATTAAATTTAAACACTGCTGTTAGACATAAATAATAATGAAATATAAAATTCAGGCCTGCAATTGCACCGAATACGAAATATTTGTTGTGAAATATAAATCGAAAGCGAATTGAATTTATTTTTTACAAAGCGCCTATTTATTCCCAATACATGCATTGGACATTTACTTTTCATGGAAGATGGCGCTCGCCCGTCTCGAGACAAAATTCCCACCCTGTCACGTCACGGCACGTCATGCCGCGTCATACAGGGGCTTTCTCGTTTGATTGAATGCTAAACAAGCCGTGTAAAGCCAAATTATCGACGTCGGCAACTTACTTTTACTAGTTAGTTATTTATTTATGATCTAAGATACACTGAAGAGCGACCTTCACCCATCGACTTACCGGATCAACCCTAGATTTTATCAAATAAAATATGTCTGAACATATACCAATAGGGTTGTCATAAAGAATATGCTCAAGGATAAAAAAGCAAAAAGCTAAAAGCATGCACGGCTTCGTCGCGCGCAGCTGTTGTACTGTGTCCTCCACTATCGCATCAAATAGAACGCGGATGCGCAATGCTTCTCAGTCATACATTTTTGCTTGCTCCAGTTTTTTAATTTCAAAGCCCGGCTACCGTTATTCTTGGCTGGATTTTCGCTAGCAACACTATACACTGTATTCGCAATAAAATTGCCTTCATTTTGATATAATTTTCATTTGGCAAGTCGGTGAAATTTGTTAAAAAAATGGTTTTTATAATTTTAATTAATCATAGCCATGAGCATATTTTTTACGGCAACCCTATTGGTATATGATCAGAAACATATTTTATTTGATAAAATCTAGGGTTGATCCGTAAGTCGATGGGTGAAGGTCGTCCTTAAGCGTATCTCGTACTATTATTACATGCGTAGAATATACCAATACACAGGCCCACACAAATCCCATATTACGACTGGATTCCATGTACAGCTTAGCAAACTTCCCACATACCTACCTAGGAAACCTATGTCTAAGGTCAAAATATATCAGTCATTCTAATGTCAATCCCACTCAGCTGGGGCTAAATATTCGTAAAAGTTTACTTATCTCATTACTTTTTTTAACAAAGATAAAGGGCCGCGAATTTTTAAGAACTTTAATAATTTGTACCAAAGATGAGCATCTTCAGGATCCCTATGAAATATTAATGAGCGGGCTCTCGTACAAAAAAAATCACGAACTGTGGAGTACCCTCGTTTTGGGTATATATTACTTACAATTTTATTACCTACATTATTCGTGGAAAAAAATACATTTATGGGAACGTGATTTCTGCTTCCCATGCATTTTTTCCAAAAAAGAAGGATATTCTGAATTCAGCCACTATGGCGGTTTTTTCAGTGAAAATCATCATTGTGTCTACTATACTACTACTAGTATCTATCTATGGATCAGGTATTTTTCGGATCAAAGAATTCATTTGAGGATTGTAAACTACAAAATCACCTTACTCAACTGTGAGTAGTATTATACAGACAGATAATATTAATCCATCGATATTGCCAATGCAGAGGGAATGCAATATCAGGTAAAAGCGATTTGCAATATAGGTTCGACGGGCAAGAATAAAATTGCTTCCCCTTTTCCCAAAGATATGCCAATCATTTCTGAACACGATAAGGCTTTTGTGCATAACCTCGCGGTTTTATAAGTACCAAAAGAGCAGAGTTGTTATTAGCTTATTGTTGTCAACGACATAATCCAACAATAATAAAAACAAAAGGCTGTCGACATTGATTTCCGTGCTGCTATTTGTGCGGAGGAAACTCTTGTACCTACAACAATACAATTGTCTCCCTCGGCCGGTACGGTCGTCGCCGTTATTGCGCCACTTATAACTCGAGTAGCTACGAATAGGGGTTAGCAGAAATTCCAGCGCAATTACAAGCAAACGGAAGGCTAATAATTGAGGCTTAGTGCAACGCTTCATTATCGCGCAGCCGTTTCAGAGCAGCTCGCAGGTCTACGTACGTTACTCAGCCCATTAAATTTTGGCAAAGAGGTAGCTACTTTGCCAACGAACTTGACCTTTCGTAAGCACAGTTTTTGTTAAACGGATTGCCTGATTCTGTCTATCGTAAGGAATTGCTTCCAAAACTTCTACATCATCTAATTTGACGCAAGTCCAAATAGACGAGAAAATCTGTCTATCATCCATTGAAAAAATTAAGGATTTATTTAATGAAAGTAAGAGAAACCCCAACATAATAAATAGGTACCTACCTAAAATTAAATTAACGGTGTTTCATCTTCGTATGTTTGCAATACACATATAGGTATTATTATTAATTCGGTGGTACCGAGCAGAGCATTAATTTTAAACATGGATTCCGGAGAATACGGATCAAACGGAGCACGTTCGTTGAATATTCCGACATTTATCAGAAGCGCTCAAACCTATAAATGCTTCTGATAATTATCGAGTACATTTTTATTAGGGTTCCGTACCCAAAGGTTGCCAACGGGACCCTATTACTAAGCCTACGGTGTCCGTCCGTCTGTCCATCCTAGTGATGTGCCGAGTACGCTATTTTTGGTACTCGAGTATTCTGGTACTCGTTATAAAAAGAATCGAGTAAGTACTCGAGTCGGAGGACTCGGACAGGTACTCGAATACTTGTATGAGTACTCGAGTACTTAATAGGACTTTTGTATTATTTATTTTTCTACCACTCAAACATCCGAGTTTGACATCTAATTAGTGCGTTGTACGTCCACTCGTGAAAATTCGCGAAAATGCCGAAAATTTTGGCAAGCGCCCCGATTTATAACGAATTTTCTAAAAAACTACAACTGTTACAGCAAATTAAAAAAGCCTGTTTGGTAAAGTACCTACCTATACAGTAGTAGGTAGTAGTACCTAGTACTTAGTAGTAGTACCTACTTAAATAGGTATTAATATTTATCTGTTTTTCCAATTATGTTTCGCTGTAGTCAGGTAAAAATAGACTTTAAGTTTGTAGTCATAAAGTCGCGATTTGAGTACCACAAATAAAATAAAGTTTAAAAATAAAGGCTTTTATTCTACGGTGGTACTGAACCCTTTATGTGCGTGTCCGACACGCACTTGGCCGGTTTTTTTAAAGTATCTATCTACCTACAGTTACCGGGATTCGGTTTCAATTAATTTTGTGATAATTGCGTGTGTTAAGTCTTTTAACACTCGCGACTTTAAGTTGCATGCGAATGACTTATTGACAGAATTAAAACTTCCTTAATGATAAATTCATTTAGTTTCGCCGCCGGCTTCGTGAATTCAATTACACGCAGCAGCACGACGAATGGTCCAATTGGCACAAAGTTAAAGCCGCGATTGGATTAACCCGCCTCCAATTATTACATGTATAAATTACCGGACCCCAAAGTTATCAGGTAGTTGCGTATAACACTGTTTTACTTCTTCTACCTTGAAATTATCCGGACCACAACGGCCGGGGTCCGTTATTGTATTCTCGAGATCGAGGCACCCAGTTTTCCTGCTTCTATTTGTGACACAGAACTCGAAAACCCTAACAAAAGCTTTCTGCTAGCTCAAGTCTCGAGTCTCTGAACAGTAATTGTCCATTGCAAAACCACTGCTCTCTGATATTATATTCGTGAATTCTTCATTATCAATTGTAAATTCTAGGCGGGCGACATCTTGTCGGCCAGAGGTACCTGTCAAGGATGAGGAGCGCTCGCTATTCTTATTCTTCTCACACACCATAAGAAGTATCTACAACACAAAGCGGTAAGCCTACCTAGTTTAGTAGTTATATCACTTTAACAGAATTATACGTACTCACGTTCATATCCACGAACAGCACGAATACAATTCCTTCTCTGTTTACATAATCGAGTCGACAAAAATCTCGATCGTAACACTAAACTTATAAATAAGTCTAACCTCTGATATTTCACGAAATATGACACGTACATATACCTACAGGGCCTTAGCTAGGTACTTCTATCAAGTATACTTTAGCAGAGCTCTGCTGGTTTAGTAGTTTTTTAGCCTATAGGCTAAAAAACTAGTGCACAGGCTCTGATATAATGAGGATTGGGCAGGAGCGCCATCAGACATAGCGGTATTGACAAACTACTTTCGAAACTACTTCCTGTTATATAGAGCCCTCCAAATGGACACCGACCACTAGTATATTAAAATGTGTGTAAACTAATAGTATTGCTGATTTTCAAAGTACGTACGGCACTCGCAAAATTGCAGTAGGTATGTCGTTTTCCGCCCCAGCATTTTAAATTGGCTTGTTCCTGCTACCCTTCGTAAAAAGTCGCTTGGCGTGATGGCGGATTTGAATTCCACGACTAGTTTTTTAGCAATCGGTGAAAAGCTTCCAATCACCTCTTATTGCGACTCAGATGCAAACCTAAAAATAATCGCTAGCATATATTTGTCTGAGAGGATAGAGTAAGTAAGGGGGCAGGTATATGTATGCTTAGTACTACTTACTCCTACCCACGTAAATTTTAAAACTACATCGACCTAAATAAAATATATTTAGACACTACTATTTAGCAGTAAGTTTCTGTAAATGTAAACTATAATGTCATAGGATATCTTTCACCAACCAACCATATACTAAGTACCTACATATAGCTGGAAGTAAAATATTTAAAATTGATTGATGTCTTATGAAGCGAGTCCAATGTAAAATCGCCGATAGCTCATCTTAATAATGGCGTGAGATCTCGGGTTTCCCGTTTTTTGGAAGTTTTATTTTAGTTAAACAACTTTCTTACTCTTCGTGCAAGAGGCGTGATGCGACAAAGGGCGGAGGGATTTCTCCTGATCTGGAAATATATTCAACAGTCACGGCTTGATTGTTTAACAAGCAGCCGTAAGTAAATACTTAATTTGTGTTTTATTTGGTGCCTGTATATTTTATTACTAGCGACCCTCCCCGACATCTCAAGGCATTAATCTGCTATTTTTAAATTTAATAGAATGTACATATACTTCCGGAAGAAATTCTCTAAACATTAGTGAGAACCGTGGTAAATCCGTCAAGTGGTTTAGGAGAATTAAGTGGACAAACAGACAGACGCGGATAGCGATTTTGTTTTAAAAAAGAAGGTTGAGGTTGGTTGGTTGGCTTGTACGTTTACTAACTTGCACATACATGCGTAATTTATAAGAATGAGGAAGCCAGACAGCAATTGCTTACCAAATTAGTTCGTCGTCTTTGGTCCCTATCATAAGGACCTTATTAATTCTTTACCAACAGATACCTGGCTGGATTTTTGATCTACACAGGTTTATTGTACGTCTACAGATACCTACATCGCCAGGTTCACAGGCCAGGATACACTTAATCATTTACCTTTAACGCGGAACACCGAAATCGGCCAGGTGACTAATGAATACGGGTCAACGTTCTTAGCTCGGATCTATCAATTACAGTGATGGATACCGGTCAATGCAAGCGTGTGATCCACAGATATATTTTATATAACTAAGGCGTACAGGCGTACAGTACAGCTTACTGTAACACTAAATGCTTGCAATACGAAAGAGCTTTACCGAGTTGGATAGAGAGGAGGAAATGGGGGGGTTGGGCTTCCGGCTCTCTCGCTCATCGTACGAAACGCAACTATTTTACGCCAATCTTCTGTGAGAGGATGGTGCTACCCCGGTAGAGCCAGCCCGTACCTATATAAGCTGCAGTCAAATTAGCTACGATTTGACCCTACCTCCTTAAAGAAGACATCTTCTTTAAGGAGGTAGGGTCCATATTGTAGTGTGATCAATTATTATTGTCAGTTCAACGCACTGCGAATGTGTATTTAGCAGGCTGCGACCAACTCGTGACCACCTACCTCGTTAAAAGGCGCTTCGCTCATCTGACAGTAACGATGATCGATGGCTTCGGGACTTCCCCAGTAATATCCGACACCCCCGGCCCTCTAAACAGCCACCCACACCCCGCAACTCCATCGAGATCCAAAAATACTGATGAACTTAAACAACATTACTATTTGGTCGCATTGATTTAGTGGTGGCGTGGACTTGATCGATGTGATGCAAGTCATAGGTAAAACTATGCGGGCAAAGTGTGGATCTATAGGCATCATAATTCTGTTCAGTATCTTAATACACGCAGGCCAATAAGTCGAGAATGTATGAGAATACAAAACGTCAAAAGTTGGCGGGATAACGAGGAAGACGCCGAATATTTATTGTTTTATTCCAGGCTAAGTATGGCTCAAACTCAAAACAAGCTAAAAATAATTTGTTTTCAACCTACATTGTAAAAACTCTCCACAATGGCTCACAGATATACCATTGGAGGATACAATGCTTTAAGACCAACAATATTATTATGTATTTGACTAATTTGGACATTATTTATACATTTAACAAAATTGAAATAAACATCGCAAATTCGCTACAAGTCATCGCATTTTAAGTACCGTAGCTGTCATCAACCTCATGTACCTGCCCTCTTAAGGCTAAAATTGATCCTTCATCTTAAAACGTTCACACGCAGATTTTTTTTCTAGACACCCCAGTTTAATCTGTGTCCCAGTCGAGCAAACTGGACCGGACCAATACTCCCCAAGTTGATCCACCGGTCGTGCCAATGTGACACACATACATTGAATACGAATATCGTTAATTGCGTGTGATTATGCGTACAAATGGGGTGGGCAGTGGGCCGAAACGACTAGTAAGCGTTTATCTGCGTACGAATCGGTTCCACTGGTTCCTATTGGCAATAACGTTCACTGGATACCGGTATGACTTATTTATTTTATAGCATGTGTTACTATACGCTGTAATTTCTTGCTATGTAGATTACGTAGTTCCTATTTGAATAGATTGCTGGATCTATGTTAGATAAACGAACCATACTAGCGACATCTTCGGTTGTGGTTATCACACAGGAGATTTTAATTCCCGGTACGACAAATTGGTATCGTAGATGTTTCACGTTGACCTAACATAAATTGTCTTACAAATGCGACCTCTTTACATTTACAACTATTTTTAGGAAAGTTCTAACTCCGACCCGCCTCTGAACCGAGAACGTACGTCTACAAGAAAGGAGGTCAGCTGTTTATCGAAGAACAACACCCCTTGCGCGCTGGTGGAGCAATCGCTAAATCAAAACTTCGGTCCGTCTGGTCCGTTGTTAGAATAAAAATAATTAACGCCCCAACTGGACGGTACCTCATTAGGAAACAACTTGCCTGTATGTAGCTAGCTACATACCTTTTACGATAGGATGCTAAGTTTTCAAATGAGTCTTGGCCTACTCCGAAATACGAACCTAACGTTTCGGCTGACGGATTGTCGTGATTTGACATTTCTTCTTTCGTTTTTCTCTACGATTTGACATTGTTTTGATCGTAAATCGAATCCGTACTTCGGACGATCCGTCAGCGACGTATTTCGGAGTAACCCCCGGCGGGGGCGGGCGAAACGTTAGGTTCGTATTTCGGAGTAGGCCAAGACTCATTTGAAAACTTAGCATCCTATCGTAAAAGGTATGTAGCTAGCTACACACAGGCAAGTTGTTCCCTAATGAGGTACCGTTTAAAGCCGCCAATATCTGACAAAGCAGCAACATAATATAAAATACCTCATTGATAAAAGAATATCAGGCATACCTATTATATGAGTGATTTGTCGCAGGGAGCACAAAAGAAAAGCTGACGTCCACGTATGAGCCTAAGTAGGCCGTTACAAGATCAGTGTCGTATTTGTTCTCTTTCCGAAGAATACTGTCAAATGAGATGAAAGGAACTTGGATCCACATTCACGATTATTTCAGAATCTTATATTTTATATTGATTGTCCGTTATTGATATAAAAACTCTTAAGTTCGTTTGTACATACCGGGCAAAGAATTGTAGTAAGTTAAAGCACAGAATAGGTTAAAGTTTCACTGCTCGAATACTCGTAGCAGTTTATATAGCTATTAGATATGTCCACAAGCCAGTCGTGTCGGAGCAATCAATTATGTTATGACGTTATGTCTACGTAGTCACGTCATAACAATTGCTCGGTCGCGGCTGCTCGGTGCGTGGACGCACCTACCTATACGCACATAGCTACTTATCTAAGATAAAATATCTTTGAGCAATAGGTACCATTACATATAACAATGGTTTTCTTAAGATTAAAAAAAAGCACGCAGCATAATTAGGTACGCTTATAAGTCGATGAGAAACACCCGTCAAGATGAAAAAACACTTCATATGAAGATATTAATTTTGACCCCGAGAATTTGAAAACGATGAATAAAACAATACATAATAGGTAGATGGTAAGCAGAGTGTTTTCAATTTTCTATTAGATTGGGTACTAACCTACTTTGATTTTCTTGGTTTACAACTAATACAGTTTTAGGAAACTTCAGCTGGGCTACCTAATTATTTTTACCTCACTAATTATGTAGTTAGGTCGGTAAATAGCTACTTATATATTTTTGGCTAGGTTCTGTTCACTGTTCAATTGACTCAGAGTTCAACAGAGCGTGTATCAGACACTTAAGAAGATTAAATGAGGCCTGTCAAGGATGTCAAATCTTCAATCCGAAGTTTGCGGATGATAAACGATGCATAAATAAATCAGTTCTGCTAAAAACTCCATCATTGGCACAAAAGTTTATAATAAGGCGACCAGCTAATACTACTTATAGGAAATTGTTTTTTTTATCTAACAGTAAACAATACCACTATCACTGTTAGATAAAACCGGCCAAGTGCGTGTCAGACTCGCACATAATGGGTTCCGTACCACCGAGAATAAAAACGACAAAAATATCAAGTTTCTTGTATGGGCACCCCCTTTATTTATAAATTTTATTTAATTTTTAGTATTTGTTGTTGTAGCGGCAACAGAAATACATATTCTGTGAAAATTTCAACTCTCTACCTATTACGGTTAGTGAGATAATCTCGCTGTCAGACGAACAGCGGAGTCTTAGTAATAAGGTTCTGTTGGCACCCTTGGGTACGGAACCCTAAAAAACAATACGTAACTACTTAAATATATACATCTAAGCCTAGCATAGTTTTAAACATCTTACGAAACATATATATAATCATATAGAGTAGCAAAATCTTTTTTAGCGTCAATAACCTATTTTTAATACGGAGATTGGGTTACATTATATTGTATACCTATACATAAGTCCGTCTAAAGACCCACACATTACCCCTAATGGCTACAACATAAAACAAGCTAAGTAACGGTAAGATCTCTAATCCCTGCATATACTTACTTACATATTGTAACGTGCAACCACTTCAGACATCTAATAAGCCCGCCCTTTTCTCATTTTTACGCAAGAAAATGTTTTCGGTAAAGCTCCTAAATTAAACAATATATTACGTTATATCGGAACCAATTATGCGTGTAACTGGTTAGGGTTCGCTGACGGCAATCATACCTACATAACAGATAGACTTCAAGACTATTTGTCAACAGCGGAGATAACAAAGAGATTATTATTTCCTCCGAATAATAGAAAGAGAAATACTTCTAGCAAGCATTCAAACAAGACCAACACCTATGACCCTTGGTCTTTGCCAGCTGTCTTAGTTTGCCTACTACGAAAACTACGAAAACTCTACCTGTAAACAAATTAATGGTTGTGTCGCGTCTCACCACTGTTGTGTAGACAGGACTTAAAAGGCATGATACTATGATATTTTAAGAGGCAGGGCCGGTGTAGCGGCGGCGGCGGCGGGGTGCGTCGGCGGGAACTACGCGGCGTGACGGAAGCGGGAGGTAGACCCGTCTGAAACCGGCGGGAAGTCGCTAGTACATCCGCAGCGACGTTCCATAGCCCGCACTCTATATTATTTTCCTTCATTGTTGTTGATTTACATAAATGATTTACGAGCGCAGACTTTCTTTGGGCGAGCCGAGGGGCGAAAATATTTTAATTGAAGCAAAGTAAACTCGCTTATAGAAGCCGTAGATAGCACGCGCCTATTATACATAGGTATGTTGCCTACCATACGAACACAACGGAATATTTTTTGTTTTATAGGATTTACTCTATATTTCCCTTTATATTAGTAGTATTATGTACCAACCTATTGTATTGTATTTATGAAAAGCCTTTGTGTAGAGTACCTACTTGTGCTATACCTACTCGATCTCATGCACTACAAAATACTTATTATTTTTGGGGACATGAGGGGATAAGTGGTGGTAGATGTTATTATACCTACAGTACCATTATGAGAAAACTTCGTTACGTTAGTTATGCTAGTACGCTAGCTCATGCTATGTGCCGGTACCGCAGAGTACTTTGACACTAAAACGGAAATCCGCTATACAAGGGGTTATCTCTAGTTTCAAACAGTCGAGGAGACGTGTCAAAATTCAACGTTCTAACTTGTTTTGCACAAAAAGTAATATTTTGTCAAGGCCGCAGTCGTAACTGTTTTTTTTAACAGTACTGTACTAGGTTCTAAATAACGTTGAAATGCAGCCACTGAACTAAAATTATGCTGGCACCTCTACCCTACATCTCTCATTAGGTATAATAGGTACGCCCGTCCAACTTTCCCACGAACTTTTAGAGATAAACCCGACAATTTCCTAATTACCCGTATACCTGTTATTGTTCGTTTTAATTAAACAGTTGACCTTACGCGCTTTGCAGAACTGTAATTAAGCTATTTAGCACATATCGGCCATTGAGGTCCATGTGTTTTAATTTCAACAAATTGTTAATTTCAAGTACTTAGTAATAATGATACCCGTTCTCAGGACAGGGCGGACAAACCATTTGTTATTTTGCAGATTTTATTAGAAAATACTACACAATTGTACAGTTGTCTTTATAATTTAATCTTTGATCATAATAAACGAGTGTGTATTTAAGAATAGTCCAAACATCCACATAATGTACCTTGTTCAAGATTTACATTAAAATAGTAAAATTAAAATCAAATATAAACTCTAGAGACGAAGTTCCTTTATTTCCATGTACTTATACAACTTAGTCTGAAGTATCACATGAATCCGTAATTAAACCGAAGTTAGGGATCTTAAATGTAGGGGAAGATAAATATTTAAGCTACCTAAATATATAGTGTTATATACACTACTAACTTGTACACTGAAACGTACCACTTTTTGAGATTATTTAATAAATGCCACATTATTATTACTATAATAGTATCTACAGCAGGTTAATTTACACATTTTTGACGAATTATAAGACAAACTAGTTAAAAAACACGGTACAATGTTATATAACATTTAAATGGTGTACATAGATAGCCCGTGGGAGTCACATTATAAATATAAACGTGGCAAACTAACTGTTACAGCATCGCTCACAAACAACTGTGCTTTTCACTAAATTGATATGCAACGTACTATTTTTATAGATGATAAACAAAAATAAAAGATCGGCACATTGTAACATTTTAGAATATATTTTGTATTCTTAATTGTTTGACTCCATAATTACCTATAAGAAAGAACAATTTGTATGCTACAAAATTCCAATGATTAATTAATAATTAATGAGATCTTATTGTTTATGCCAAAAGACAGTGCAGCAAACTATGTAACTGGAAACGTTCAATAAACACTTTGTTACTATGTCATACTCATGGAACGATTCAACTGCACTGCATTGCTACTCGCTAACAGCTATTGTTTAAGAAAGAACATAGCCACAGCCACGGGAACATCCAAGTGATGTGTTAGAGAAAGGTTGGAAATATCAATTTCGACACTCAAGTCTATTTATTTATTCATAAACCATAAAACGGGAGTATATACTAGGTACATACATTTTCGCCCGCGCCGGTGATTATAAATCGTGGAACATTCTTTTACACACGGCTACCTGATACCAAACTAAGCAGAGCTTGTACTATGGAAACCAGATAACTGATATTACTACATAAACTACTTTTTGTTTGTAAATACATACTTAATATACATAATTACACCCAGACTCGGCCAAATAATCCAATCCAAATCTATCCATATATCAGCAATTTTGCAACAAGCTTTCTACATTTCAAGAATCTCGTATTCGATGACGCAACCGCCGTATTTCAATTATTTATTTAACTCGTACTAATATATAAATTTCTTGCTTTGTACTATCACCTCACTCGGATTGTTCCGCAGCTCTCCTACTAACAATAATAAGCTTTCTCTTGAACAACAATTGTAATACTTAAACTTAACATAAATCCGTCGTATCTACACTACAGCCACAAGTAACTCTAATGCTAAAGAATTTAGTTATGTTAATTCCACTATACGCTAAGTATTCTAGGTACGGTACTACTTTACTGTCATCTAACAGTTGTAAACTTATTCGAGAAACATTTATTACATTATGACACACTTAAATTATGTTGCTGTAATTCATAATTTACTTAACAAGCCACGAAACATATCAAAATTCAGTCTTACAAAAACGAAATGTTTAAAGAAAACTAACTCGTTTCACCTGTGTTCTATTATAGGCACCTGCCCATGTTTCCCACCTTTCATTTTAAGCGTCTCACCTGGATCAAAATAGCTAAATCCTAAAGAAGTAACGGACTTGTGGCTAATTAATGGATGAAAATGCAAATAGTACTTACATCGCGTTTATAAATATTCTAACTAAACATAATAATTAAGTTCATGATACTTAAAAACGATTCAAAAAATCTAACATTTAATTACAACTACTTACAAGTAATTACACCAATACGAGCGGATCGTACTCCAAACATTACCAACTCAACACACACTTCATCCAACAGCTCACAGGCAAAATACACAAAAATAATAACTACATAGTCCAAATCTTTCTAATAAAAAATAATTTGTAACTAATAATTTACAGTATTTTTAATGAACTTTGGAAATTGGGATAGATAATCCATATTATTATGAGAAATACAAACACACCTTAAATTCAGTTTTAATTAGTTTTACAAAGGTAATGTGCATAGCATTAAACTCTTAGATAGGTACACCCTAAATGGTGATCTAACAACAAATATTTCACGTACATAAGATAAAAATGACTATATGGTATAGGTCAATATTACGTACCATACCTGTACTTTACAATATTTACACAGCAAATTATTCCCAACACAAGACTGATCCTATATGTTTTGACGACACAATTTTATGAAACCAATTGCATAATAACGTTGACATTTTTTTATCTCCAGCTTGGTCGAAATTCAAAACAGACATTTCAGACTGCTTTGCTTTTTCTAATTCTCTAAAGAACATATTCATAGGGATACCGCATGTAATGTAACACGTATAATAAGAACTTAATTTATTATTAATTCATTTTGTATCTCTTTTCGATAGTACACAGGGTTTGAATGGAAGTATCTTAAAACGGCTGGAAATGTGAATGTAATTTTATAATGCATACAATTATCTTTTATATGCATTTATTACTGATGTGGTTATTAAATTATGATGCATGGATTAAATATTGTTAAGAGGTTGTATTGGATAGGCTCACTGGCCGAATACAATGAGCCGTCAGTACTCTAGAGCAAATTTTATGATTGAAACTTCTGTAACAATCGAGCAATAAATAAACTGTACGGTATGCTATCCTATCCGTTTATTTTTAATATGGTAGCAGAGAAATATATGAAATAATGTAGAAGAGGTGTAAAAATGGAGGCGGCATATTGAAGACTCTTGTTCCGGTAAAGTTATTTTGGACAAATATTTGTAACAACTCTTTAAAGAAGAGGGGATGTTAAGACGTTGTACTGGATAGGCTCACTGGCCGAATACAATGAGCCGGCAGTACTCTAGACAATATTTTAAGTTTGACACTTCTGTAACGATCGAACATTGAATAAACAGTAGTGTATGCTATCCCACCCTTTTATTTTCAAAGAAATTTACTTATTATACTTACACTGTCATTACAAATCACTTTTGTTCCTAAAAATGCTTTGTAAACTCATTGTAAATTGGCTAAAATCTCTATAAATTTGGGCGTACAATTGTTATAAATTCCATTGTAACTCGAGAATTCAACATGGATAGTTTTTAGCGAATAATACAATACTTTCTATAAACTCAAAAACTGTTATCATTTATACATGTAAAAACAAATGATTCCAACAAATCTTTGTATGAATTTTTCCTTATTATGGTTTTAGAAATATGAAGGAATATAAAATGATTTCAAATAATATAAAAAATTCGCTACATAATTGCGTATAAAATAACTGTAAATACACTAATTATTATAACAAACTGACAATGAAGCAGTAAAAAGAACAAATAAAATAGGACAGGCGAGGAATGTAATGAGCACGATATCACGTTTTTCAATAACCCGTCAAATTATAATAAAGAAACGCTTAAAACCATATTCAGGACAAACATACAGTAGGTAGGCACGAACTGTCGACGCTATACGCACGCACGAATGCTCCAATGGCTCGGGCACAATCAATTGGGTGCGTCTACATGAGCCGAGCGACGCGCCCAAGAAATAATTTAATCACATTGTTATGTCTACGTGATCAGACGTCAAAACTGAATGCTAGGTCGCGGTGCTCACCACATTTAGACGCACCTATTTGCTTTTTATACGTTAACGCCAGCGTAACAAAAACAGCATGTTTTCTCGATGACGGTTCGATTAAGTTAGAAGATTGTGCTTAAAAATACATACGTTAACTACCTGTTACTATCTGCTGCAGGCAATCCCTATATTTGACAGTAGCTAACCATTTCTTCGCGCGTATTTGGCCGAAGGGTGGGCTTAGGTGGACTGGCAGTGCACCCACATTCTGCCAATGTTGTTTCCAGTCCCAATGTAAGAGAAGAGCAAGGGGCCATACATAAATTACGTCACACGAATTTAATGAGTTTTGACCCCCTCCCCCCTTGTCACATCTGGTCACATTTGTGAGACTCCCCCCTCCCTAGTGTGACGTCACATAATTTTTGCAATTTTACATCTATAAATTTTAGTTTCAAACAGCAGTTCCGAAATTAGTTTTATTTCGATCTATTTTTTAAACCTTATGTTTATACAGATAAGAGTTGGAAATAATAGTTAAAATTTCGCGTTTTACTACTTAGATATATTAGCTTTGAAATGCGACGTCACGAAACTTAGGACCCCTCCCACCCCTTGTCACACAATGTCACACTTCGTCGTTCCACCTTAATGTGAAGGGGATACAGACAAGGATCTTTTAATAGAGGATAGACAAGTTGAGTTTTTGGTTAAGAAGAAATTCAACTTTATTCTGCTGCCTTAAGGTCTATTATACCTAGACAATACTTAGACAGAAAAACGAGCCGAGCGAGAGGCCCTAGTTGGGACCGTGTCTCTCTTGAGTTGCCATGCCAAAATAATATTATCGTTGGGTAGTGATTGTTAGTTTTTAAATCAAGCAAATTAATTAATTTATTATTTATCGTGACTATTGTTTTATCATATTAACAATAGTCACGATAAATACTAAAAACTAACAATCACTACCCAACGATAATATTATTTTGGCATGGCAACTCGAAATGAGAGGGACACGGTCCCAACTAGGGCCTCTCGCTCGGCTCGTTTTTTGTGGAGTAGTGAACAGTCCAGTATGTATTTACGTTCGTGGATACAGATCATTGGCGATTACATCAGGCGCATGCCGCTCCGAGCACTCAGTTTTGACGTCGGAACGCATAGACATAATGTCATAAAATGTTCATAAAATAATAAATTATGGGACGTGTCTTGCTGCGTTGAGCGAGCTCCTACCTTTATTAATTCAGTTATTAATAAAACTTATGAAATTATGAAAAATATCGTAAAAATACTAATTACCGACATAATAAGGACCAATATTGAAGAGATAAAGTTAATCTTTCATATGAAAAATTGTTTAGTTACCAGAATTATTAAAAAAAATATCATAATCCATCCAGGATATGATGGGAGAAAATGGTGAAGAAGCTATATACCTAATACAATAATTTACATTACAGCTATCCCTATAGAAAAAACAGTAAGTAGGTATCGTAATACGTTTCTATACTGCGTGCAATGTTCATGACCAAATTAAATCATTATATTTAGTTGTATTAATATTTAATGCATTTAATTTTATTTTATTTTGAATGATAATTCGGCCATTTTATAAAAAATTTGTTCACAAACTATTGCCAAAACGTAAATTACTCACAATACAATATTTTGTATTTCAAAATAACCATGTTATAATTATATCCCTAAGGATATAATTATATATCCTATATATATTATTATATCCTTAGGGATATAATTATAACGTGGGTTAAAAAAATACCTTATAACTTTTGTTAAGTATTATCTAGATAAATAGAAATGAAACAGAATTATATGGTCTATCAGGATTATAAACATGCCCCTTGGACAACATTATATCACGATTGTTTTATCTTACTGTACTGCAACACATCCATTATTTATTTACAATTTCAGTCGATTCATAAATATTTACAAAGAGGTACCAAGCATACGCCATCAGCGAAGGGCTTTAGAGAGCTCAGAAGTCCATATACTCGGGGAATCACTATATTTATTATTGTGGCTGACACGTTCAGTGCAGGAATACCACTTGCCGCGTTGGCAATTTCTGTCAGTCTACACACTTACTTAATCATTGTGACAACATTAACAATTCATCAGTTTCACAACAACACATACATACAGTTCACTGAACCAGTAGAGCCAAAACGCGCGCCGCAGGCTTTTGCATTTAATGCAATGTTTTGGATCGTTTCGACCGCTTCAAAGCCTTCGAAGTCCTCACCCATGGCAGCATAAAATCTCTGAAATCGAATATTATATTTGACGTTAATAACAACACTTACATTTACATGACAATCACAAATGTATTGTAAGATAATATCAGTATTTTCAGGGTGTTTTACGTGGTTCTTATGCTAAGGATACACGACGACACGAGACACTAGACACTCAGTGTATCTCAGTGTACCGATACAAGTAAATAGAGTAAGTACTCGATACTTTTGTTTCGATACCAAGTACTTTTAGCGTCGAATCAATCTTGCGATACTTACTCGGTATCGAAACGAAAGTACTTGGTATCGAATCGAATCAGACTGAACGAATGTTACTTCACAATTCCCGAACGCATCTTACTAAACAAGTCAGAGCGAATCCGCACGAATTGACCCGAGTGAGCCGCTATATTTACAGTCATTATTGTCAGCTTTTCAGTAATACTGTTAATGCACTCAATTGTTATAGAGTAATTTAATTTATTGTAATTATTGGCTTGTTGTTTGTTCGCATGCTTATGTTTGGTATCCAGCGTTACCATGGCGCTACTAGTATCGAATATATTGACATATTCCACCAAGACAAACAAAACAACCACAAAATGTAAACAATGTTTGAAATTTGTGAAGTATTGTGGCAATGTCTAATTTATTCAAGTATTCCAATACTTATCAATCATAAAAATACAGAATAAAAATCACTCCCAAGAATATTTTCCTATTATATTAGTTCTATAAAAAAAAGTATCGATATGAGTAAGTATCGATACTTTAGGGGTACTCATATTAAGTAGTATCGAAAAATGATTTGAGTACTAGTTATATGAGTAGGTATCGATACATTGTGGGTATCGGAACATCCCTACCGACACCGCCACTACAACTGTAACAAGGTGTCGCGGTGGTGGTGACACGTAGACACTAGATGTATACACTAACCCCCAAATTCATAGAAAGTTATGATCGACTTGCATTAGAATTACAATTACATTTGTTCCTAAAAATGTTTTTTAAAAACATTGTAAACTGGCTAAAATCTCTATGAATTTGGGGGTGGGTGTTTTAGTATCCAGTGTCGCCGTGTATCTTTAGTATTAAACATATCCAAAACTGTAATAAAACCATTCCAACGCCAGCAGTTATGATCTAGTTATGGTCTAGTCTATAATAAATTCACAAAATACTCACGCTCGCCGCAAATCGGGCAGTGCCTCCCCGAACGCCATGACCGGCAGCGTGTCGGTGATCTCGATGAGCCGCACGTCGCGCTGCGGCTGCGGCCAGATGGTGTACACGGAGGGCTGGTGCGCGGGCGACGCGTTACCGCTGCACCACGAGTCCCGCTGCCTTTGCCGCAGCCGCTCCACGTGCCGCTGCTCTCGGATCCGCCGCATGTGCCATCTGAAACAACCGGACATGAACATCAACATCATCATCAACCTTGACGGGCCCGTTGGCGTGGTTGGTGTAGATTCCGCCTTTCACGCTGCAGGTCGTAGGTTCGATTCCTACCTGGGACATGCATGTGTGCATGAACATAGCTGCATGTTCCGAGTCTGGGTGTATTATGTATATTAAGTATGTATTTACAAACAAAAAGTAGTGTGTGTAGTAATATCAGTTATCCGGTTTCCATAGTACAAGCTCTGCTCTGCGTGTGTAAAGAATGTCCCAGAATATTTATTATTATTATTTATTTATCCGTTCATCTAAAAGACGTCCACTGTTGGGCCTCCCCAAGGTTTCCACAACAACCAGTCCTAAGTCCTATGCCTCTTGCATCCAGCGGTGCCATCTGGTTACCCGAGACCTTCACTAGGTCATCGGTTCACCTTGTGGGGGGCCTACCCACGCTACGTCTTCCGGTACGTGGTCGCCACTCAAGAACCTTTCTGCCCCATCGGCCAAATGAACATATCAAACTTTAATTATACATGGTGACTCAGAACCCTCAAATTTATAGAAAGTTAATCACTTTTGTTCCCGGAAATGCTTTGTAAAACCATTGTAAACTGGCTAAAACCTCTATAAATTTGGAGGAAAGGGTATACTTACTATTTTTTTAACTTAGTAACTAACTATTGGCAGGAAATTTGAAGGTGTTGTAGAAATATATCTAATAAAAAAATATAAGTCCAGTGCTTTAAAGGGTATGTAAAAAGTTGGTCCCTAATGTTGTCATCTAGACAGCAGTTGTTAAGCTATGTCAGAGGTTTTCAACAGGTTACCTACCATACAATAAGAAGATAAGTATGCCTTATAAAATATAAAATAACTTTCCCCCAAAGCTGATAGTTCTAGTTACAATGTTGTTGCAAAAATAGTAAACCCTTAGTTTTAATTCTTTTCAATGACATTAGACCTTCATATTCAAGATATTTTCTATGAAAGAAACTGTTGAACTTACCTAAGTTGCCTTCGTTCTTCAGCCTCTAGTTTTTGATGTCGCTTCTCAAAAACTTTATCATCTAAGTTCTCCGTTCCCTCAAGTGTATAGCAACTTGTGTATGGTTTTTCCCGCCACCGTGGAACCTGCAATTTAATTTTGAACATCAATATTAAAAATTTCTTGTATATTTCATAAAGCCCGGGATATACGACGAAACTTGACACTAATATACATGGTGAATTGATATCATGGGCATCCTTTTAAACTATGACTCTACATGATACATGAACATGATTCAGAATATTTTGGGATAATATGTAAATAAAAAAATCTATTGAAATAAAAATATTGCCCTTGTAAGCAAATAAGCACTCCAGTTAAATGCTATACCTTACCTGGGCAATAAATGTTTATCAATTGATTTGGTAATTAATATTTCCTAAATATTCTGAATCATGTGTAGACTCACCGTTTAAAAGGATGTCCATGATTTCAAATTCACCCTGTAGTCAGTGTATTACATCGAGTGTCTGCGTGTGTACACCACCGCAACACTTTGTTACAGTTGTAGTGTCACTACACTGAGATACACTGAGTGTCGAATGTCGAGTTGCCATGTATCCCGAGCATTATACTTTATGTTTCGCAATAACTGTCTACATTGGGTCGGTACTATACCTCAACTGTGGAGACCTTTGTGTCTACTGACGGATCAACGTCTTCCATTTTGAGATCAGGATCAAGTCCAAGGTACCACGACAGATCGGGGTCCCCCACGAGAGTGTGATATGGTTTCATGGTGATCATGCCCGGCACTGGAGACTTTTTACCACGGCATGCAGCTAAAAAATATATTACGTTTTAAATGTTAGATTTTTATTCATCTTAATCACATCTAAAATATACTCTTACTGATATCACAATTGTGAAGGCATATTCATCCGTTTATTTGTATGTTTGACACACCATTTTTCATGAAATTTGGTTTGTACATGGTTAAATACTACTTTATCACAACATTATACCAAATATATTATTGTAATAATGTGTGTTTGTTTACAAGTTTGACAGAGTAACATGCAAAAATTGATGAATACAATTTAATCAAATTATAGTTATGTTAGGCTCGTAGACCGAAAACTGCCATTGAGCGAATAAAACAGCCTAAACACATTCTGTCTTCTCCAAGTCATTCTCTATGCTAAATTCGTGTCATAGCGTTTTTGAAAACATCCAAAAAGCGTTATGGTAAGGCGGATCACACACTGCACCAAACATTGCTACCGCACAACGAACGGTCTGAACAAAGCCAGAATGCACTGTGTGTGGCTGTTTTCTCCGCTCAATGGCAGTTTTTGGCCTTTGAGCCCAATATACCCTGGAAAAACATATAGACAACATTTATTCCCCGTATAGCATACTGGTTACACTAACTTTTTATTCTAAGTCCACGCGGGCGAAGCCGCGGATTATACTAGTTCCATATATTTTGGCCAGCTGTAAGTACACAACTATAATTGACAAATCTACTAATTAAAATGCACAATTTATATAAAAATATAATACTCAATTGTTTCTCAAACTGGATATAATTCGCTCGCATGATTTGACTTACGATAGCTACAAGTCACGAGAGAATCAATATGCGACACGCCTAAACGTGACTTCTAATATAAATTAAGGAAAAAAGAAAATACTGAACTCGAACATAACACTTACCTTTGCCTTTGATTATCTTTGGTTTAGGGCCAATTGGCTTTGGGGCGTTTTGTTTGGCGCCCTTAATAAATGCTGTTGTAGACAACGCACGTTTCCTGCCGCGTTTACTATCGCCAACGCGTTTACCGTCCGCGGCTTCTTCCTAAAATACATCGGGATTGTTAAAAAACGAACAACAAATCTTATTTGCACGTGCAAATATCCGCTAGGCATAATGTACAGTTTCGACTGATAAAAAGTGTGCAACAAATGTTCGCTTATTAGCTTATTGAGTTACACAGGACAGTACAATTTACTTACACAACCCTTAGGTACTTCTACATTAGCACCTATGAGACTCGTAGTCCGCACCCCCCGTCTTTTTGATTTATCATTTGGATTCTTATCAATCGCAGTGTTATATTCTACTGTATTTAAAGTTTCCAAACTCAAACCAGCCTCTTCCGTGAAAAAATCGTGGAATTCCACAGCGTCCATTATGTGCGATGCTAAATTATTCGAATTCTCTCCGTAAGAGAAATCACATAAACTTGTCTCATTTCCTTGTTTATTCGTAGTGTAGATCCTCCAATCGATTTCTGGCTCTGTTTTAACTATATCCAAGTCTGGCTCCTCCACGATCAACGTTTTGGGTTGGATGGGTTCTTTTTTAATTTCAACAGGCAAAAATGTATTCGTCAAGTTATACCTGTCCAGTTTAATTTTTTTCTGCGCTTTACAGCTCGTCTCTGTTGCTATTGAGTCATAGATTCGCCTGGCCGGTGCGGCACTTTCCCCTATAGTATCCGTGCAAATTTTCAATCTACCATGATTAGTTTTTTGTAACATAAGTTTGGGTATGGGCGACTGCTCTCTCATGTCAGCTTCGCCGAGCTGGTACGGATCTTCTCCGGTGGGTGTGGTGTCTATAAGCTGAAGTCTGTCTGATAGTGAGCCGGTGAACTGACTCGGTCTCTTTGAAATAGTGCTTCTTGATTTACCATAGGTGTTTATCATTTTAGATTTTTTGTTTACACTGAATGTCCGTTCTAAGCTTTTGTCTTCTTCGAATGATGTAGCTAAAATGTAAATAAGGAATGTAAGCCTGTTGTAAGAAAATATTCATAAGTCTAAATATAAATGAAGACAAGCAGTACTTTGATCTGAGAGAATATACTCACTTGTTTCAGGCAGTTCTACTTTTATTGGGGTTTTCGACATTCGACTCAGACTTCCAATACTTGAAGAAGTTCTTCTCCGACTCCTTTGTATTTTCTGAATCACTGGATTCCCACTACAAAAAATACCAAATATTATAATAATTTTACGATAAAATATTTACTTACATAAAAAAGGTCAGAATAAATCATTACCTATTTGATGTTACCGTATACAAAGGTTCTGAACGGTTTTCAGTCTTGATTTCCTTTTTTATAAACGAACGCTTATTTTCAATCATTGTAAAATTATCACAATTCAAGTTTCCGTCCAAAATTGAAGATACACCTACTCCTAGATTCCCAGTCCAGCTTGGAACGTCTGAAAATCATACTTGTCCATCACTGTATGTATTGACATAAACATTTTATAAAGGACTATTCCTTTGAATAAATCACTAAACAACCAGGGAAATAAATAATTTGGTTCAAGGTTACTTCTGGAATATTGGGAGACCACAAACATTTATTTGTAAGATTCAATAAGTTGACATATAAGAACTATAAATTATCCTTAGAAAACTACAGTAGACCCTTCTATTGAAATTTTCTAAATTCCCAAAGAATTGTACTGATGGATTAAATGAAACTTACATATAAAATCCAGAAATGGTTAAATTTGAGATACAAGATCGTTAACTCCAAACATCCCAGGATCAAAATGAAGAACCTCAGATAATAATTTTAATGGGAAAAACAAATAATGTACACGAAAGAAGTAGTACTGTTAGTAACAAGAAATTATAGCGGTAATTAAATAACTCACCAGTTTCTGCACTTCGATTTAAAGGATAGGAGTCCTGGCTGAAAGATTTCGTTTTGCTAATATCATTATTGAAAATGTACGAATTTGTTCTATTATCTGGCAACAATAGTTCTGTGAAACTATTGAACATAATCTGAAAGTGGAAATGTATAATATACGAACAAGAATTTATTACAGTCCACTTTAGTGGCCAACAACTTTGTGGCCTTTCCCAGAAAAGATAAGAGAGCTTACTAAGCTTGTTGGCCAATATTATGTTATTTAAGAAGTACTCACCTGGGAAGAAGTCCCAGGTTCACTCTTGACAACCGTCGAAGTAACCGTTGAAGCCGGCACATGCACCAGTGGTGCAGAGGTCACAGTACTATGTCTCTGATTAACTGTTACTTTCCGCTCCTTTTGGTTCACCTTAGTTTTAAGCTGTAAATATTATTATAAAGCATTTCAATAAACATCAATAAAATATAGAATTATACAAAATATATATTTTTTCTTAGAACACATAATGGACATACATTATGTTTACATAAAACATCTTAAAGACACTAAGTACAAATCACAAAATAAACAGCACTGCTAAATTATTTGCCAATAATTAAAGCATATGCAATACATAAATAACCATAAACTTAATAACAGACAACTTTAATATACATAATACCATTATACTTATTATAAAACATATGTACAACAAACATCAAGCAAATGTATGAAGCAGATTCGCATTGCAATGTCTTATATGCATTGAAACAACCCAAATATTATGAAAAAGCACACATCTTATTATTAATAACTTGATCAAGTTCTATAGTTTTAACTTATTTATTGTTATAAAGATCAAAGCATTGGGATTATTTTTATGTAAGTAAGTAGTAACTATGTATAAATAAAAATATAGGTATATTCATATCCTCATTATCTATTCTATATAATTAATTACTTAAGTGGGCCCCAAGATCTAGAAAGAAACAAACTTTGTCTAATAAATATAAATAATAAAATATCGCCAGCTAATAATTATATCATCCAAAACAAAAGCATATACCTAATCAAAATGTAAAAAGGATAATAAAATTAAACATCATAATAAATATCATATTTGTTTACTTTATTATTGGTAAATACCACTGAGCTTTATAACATAACCTCAAAATAAGTATATTACAGACAAGAGCTTTTAGTACTAGATATAGATGACAGTTCATAATCTTCCTTCTCAAAGCAAATACGCACAGCATAAGAATATATATTATGCATAAAAGCAAGTCATTATCTTTTTAAACTACTATTACAGAAGAAAATAATGTATCACTACATAGTATAAAACAAAGTCGCTTCCCGCTGTCTGTCTGTCTTTAATTCATTTTTTTACTCATACAAAATCCACATTACATAATTTAATCATCTGCCAAGCATAGCAGTTTGTCTGTCCCTATGTATGCTTAGATCTTTAAAACTACACAAGGGATTTTGATGAGGTTCTTTTTTAATAGTATAGAGTGATTCAAGAGGAAGGTTTTGGTATATAATTTGTCAAGTTTTGGTTGCAATAACCGACTTCCACGCGGGCGAAGCTGCGGTCACCAGCTAGTTTTTATAAATAATTTTGATTTTGTAATAGTAGTTTAAAAAATATATGTTACAAAACTATTTTTTTGTTTTGTTTTATAGGTTATATTAAGACTCCTTAGTTACAGGATGATTTTGCATTGCAGCCCCGGCCATAATCTGAGAGAAGAGCGACCCTCCCTAGCTTGTCATGGCTTTTTTCAACTATTTATAAATAGAATTAAGTTTTATACATATGGTGCGTTCCATTCACTGTTAATTTTGTTAATTTCGTTATTTTCGATCACAAATCTCGTTCCACTCGCAGCAACTTGTACTGAAAGTGATCATTATTATCGTTTTTAACACTTTTTGTGGACGAAAATAACAAAATTAACAGTGAATGGAACGCACCAATATAAATATTCTAGAAAAAATCCTCTAAATGATGTGAAAACTGCATTAACATACATTTCATAGTTTAAAGGAACTTAGCAGACAGACACAAATAGCGACTGACTAGGTATTCAGGGAAATTAGATAGGATGCAGGTAGAATATTGCTCTAATAATTACCATATGATATAATATACATTTGAATTATATCAAAGTAGGTTAACGTAAACGCACAGCTTTTTAAAAATGTAAAGAACTTTGATTAAGTTATAAAAGGTAGTACTTACCAACTCATTTTTATTTTGATAGCTATTATTAATTAGTTTAAGGTTGCAAATACTCACTGTGTCATTTTCCTGTTTTAATGCTTGATATACTTTTTCCCTTTTGGTAATCAGCTCGTTCTGCTGCTGAATCAGGTCCAAGTGATATATGAGGAGGTCTTTCAACTTTTTGTTTTGATTCTCTGCGGCAGAAAGCCGTTCTGTGAGTCTGTTGATCTCCGAGCTGGTGCTCACCACTAACTCCTTGTCCTCGGCGACCACGCAGTGCGTGGAGATCTCTACCTCTTTGTCCAGCTGGAGTGACTGCCTCCTGTTCGAGCTCTCCGAATGACACGCGTATAAGTGGTCAAAGGGAAAACTCAACAACGATTCTTTTGTGTCCAATTGATTTAATGTCGACAGATCCGCTGAGAGATTCACCAAATTCGTTTCATTTACACTACTGCGACTGTTCATTTTTATAAGAAGCCAATCGTAAGTCACTTACGACGAGCCTGCCGGCTGTCAAAAACTAACTAACCGACACTACACACTTTTGTTCGTCTCATTACAACCGGATAGATCATCTGTTTTACTAGGGGTACACATTAGCACATTCCATAAAAATAATTAATGTTCACACGTATTCGACGGCATTTACATTGTCAAAACAGCGACAATTTTTTACGTATTCAACCATTCTACCTACTCTGACATTTCTTTCACGCACATGCAAAGTGATAAAAGACGCATAGCGAGCCCCTCAAGAATACAATTCATCAAATATGTTCCAAAGTAAATCATTTGTAAATATAAATAAATAAATTGAATACGAATATGATTATTTCACGAATAAAAGACGAAGTTTTTAAGATGTAAAATTGAAAAAAATTATCAACTAGCGTCAAGCAAGCGTCAATCAAGGCGTCAACCATAGACATTTTTTTTCTATTGACTGCAAAACAACGCCGACTCTATGAAAGCTACTACTGACATTCTCGTAATGCTTACTGAATATCTGGTTGGCATAGAGAATGAGAACTTTGCCTACGGGACCGGGACTTTTTGGCGGGAAGTGGAGAAAAGTGATGTAATATTGTCATTTTAGTTTTAATGTTCAAAACTTGTGTTTCTCAAAAACGTAGGTAATAATCTAAGGTGTTTCTACGTATTATAATGTATAGGTAATTTTGGTAAAATATTAATTATATGTTCATGAATATGCGTGAGTGTGGGCAATTGGAACAAAACTGGTGAAACATGATTTTCGGGTTTCCCATGAAGTCTGGTCATTTGATAGTAAAGTATACGCCACTTTACTGATAAGTTTTGGGGGTATGGGGGGTACCTATATTAGGGCTAGGCATGGATGTATTAACTCAGGATGCGCATCGCATGATCTTCCCCTCTAGCTTTTTTTTATAGGTACTAGACCAAAAATCTCTGACACGTATATAAAAACTGTTTTCGAAATCGATTTGATCAGAGTAAGTATCGTTTTCGCGGTGTAAGGTGCTCCGTGAAAAATGCCGAATTGTCCCACTAAACGTGTGCAAAGAAATTACAAAAAATAGTAATATACAAAAAGATGGGGTAACATTTCATATGTAAGTATTTTTGATGTAATTAATGCAATTTTTCTATTAAATTCATTAAAATATTAAATGTCATAAGAATCGAAAACATTATCGATACAATTAATCGAGTACGAATTAATCGAATAGTCTACTGTGACCATAGACGAATCTTTTCTACCCTGGCAACTGTATTTTTTATTTGTCAAATAATTGTCAAGTATTTGAACTTTGTAAACAAACGGATAAATACTGAATTACGCGGTGATAAACCAGTCGCAGGACGTTAAAAACGATTTACAATGAATAAATCATTAGTAATTCAACAAGAGAGGTGATTCACAAAGTTTACAGGCGGTGTCTCGCGGAATTTGAGGTGCAAAATATTTTGTCAGAACTCGACCATGTTTACCAAAGAACCGCTGATATTATAGGTATATAAGCAGTTTATTTTACAGTTTTTAAGTTAAATAATGTGTTTATTGTATACAAAGGCAGGCTCAAAGCTTCAGTTTACAGGTTTTTCAGTAAATATACATTGATCGCTTAGAGGTACATTCGATTGAACACACTTGATACTTGGTATTATTTTTATGTGTTGCTTTCATCTCGACCAATACATAAACTAAGGTTGCTTTATTTTTCTATGTTTGCTTGTCAGTTAACATCGTTACTTAATTACTAAATAAACAAATAATCTTAAAGCATTAAAGAAATTATCTTTTATTGAATTATTTTATTTTTCAGGTACCGTTAGAAGAATAGTCGAAAATTGCTCTTTACGATGACATTAATCGATTAATAATAAATCTTCAAGATGACAGCAATGCTGTGGAGACTGATGATGATGAGTTGATGAGGCAGCGGCAGGCCCACGCCAATATATGGATTTATCAGGAGTGGAATATTTAGACCAAGATTAAAATAAAAAAATAATTAAAAAACGCAGTAGCTATGATATGTTTGTTTTATTTTCCTAAAATACAAAAAAAAATAACTAACTCATGTTGAAACAAAAACACCCACTATCGAAACAATTCAGATAAATACGATCTCGATAAATTCTTGATCTTGATAAACGGAATCGAACCTGACACTGCTCCGGGTCCATATGACCCAGAAGCAGGCAGCGTCTGCTACTGAGGCGATGAATCACATATGGCATAAATATATGTATAACAAATATTATCTTATTGACCAACATCAAAGAAAACTTAAAAGTGCTTGCGCTTGCATTATGAATAATAAATAATATGGAAAATAATAAATCAAGTATCAAAATTATTCAGTCGTATTAGTGAATGTTGCAAGAATGATTTTTTACTATAAACTTTTTGATTTGAACAGTGTTGTAGTAGTGTTTATTTATGATTGCAGACCGGTATCGATAAAAATATAATATATATAGTGTATAATAAACCTTGGGAGAGGCCTATGTCCAACAGTGGACGTCTTTTGGCTGAAATGATGATGATGATGACATTAGTATAATAATACCTATTACGTTTATACGTACCTACCTAACAAAAGATATCAGCCAGGCCAGTGGCAGCAGATGGCGCTGGTCGAGTGGGAGTGGGGGGGGATGAAACAGCTTATTTGGGAACATTAGGTACTTATTTTTTAGATAATCTCATTTTCAAGGAACTGAATTGGGATGTACCCGGAATCATCTTGTTTCCGTTGAATATTTACGCCTCGTGAGTTACTCATTATTTCTTGTTCAGCTGTTTCAGTAGAGATAATTCAGTATAATTCAGTAGATTATAATGACAGCTATAAATGTAATAATGAGTATATGAAACTATCGATATAGCTAATTAGAAATATCGATAGTGGTATTCACCCTATTACACCGATGGTCCTACGGTAGTAAAATGTTGTATGTTGACGTATTAGATCTTTTAGTGTGCGTAAAATATACTAGTGTTGCACATTTCTTTACGTGTGCGTTTATAATGACACAAAATGTTTTGAGTAAGTGTGCGTCAATTTTAATGTAGTGGTTACCTCCCCTCCCCCAAGAATTGACAGAACATTTTGTTCGTTGAATTATGCGTGTTGCGAGTCCATTTTGTTACTTTGTTCAAGGGGCTAGGAGCTAGACAAGGGTCTTCCTGTGCTTGACACTTTACCGATAGAGTGTAGGGTTTGAATTTTTAATGCGAAAAAATTTATTTTTGTCTATGGTATATGTGTATCTTCAAAACCCTCGAACAAATTAACAAAATGGACCCGCAACACGCATAATTCAACGAACAAAATGTTCTGTCAATTCTTGGGGGAGGGGAGGTAACCACTACATTAAAATTGACGCACACTTACTCAAAACATTTTGTGTCATTATAAACGCACACGTAAAGAAATGTGCAACACTAGTATATTTTACGCACACTAAAAGATCTAATACGTCAACATACAAAATTTTACTACCGTAGGACCATCGGTGTAATAGGGTGAATACCACTATCGATATTTCTAATTAGCTATATGGATAGTTTCATATACTCATTATTACATTTATAGCTGTCATTATAATCTACTGAATAATCTCTACTGAAACAGCTGAACAAGAAATAATGAGTAACTCACGAGGCGTAAATATTCAACGGAAACAAGATGATTCCGGGTACATCCCAATTCAGTTCCTTGAAAATGAGATTATCTAAAAAATAAGTACCTAATGTTCCCAAATAAGCTGTTTCATCCCCCCCCCCACTCCCACTCGACCAGCGCCATCTGCTGCCACTGGCCTGGCTGATATCTTTTGTTAGGTAGGTACGTATAAACGTAATAGGTATTATTATACTAATGTCATCATCATCATCATTTCAGCCAAAAGACGTCCACTGTTGGACATAGGCCTCTCCCAAGGTTTATTATACACTATATATATTATATTTTTATCGATACCGGTCTGCAATCATAAATAAACACTACTACAACACTGTTCAAATCAAAAAGTATATAAGTACAAAATCATTCTTGCAACATTATCTAATACGACTGAATAATTTTGATACTTGATTTATTATTTTCCATATTATTTATTATTCATAATGCAAGCGCAAGCACTTTTAAGTTTTCTTTGATGTTGGTCAATAAGATAATATTTGTTATACATATATTTATGCCATATGTGATTCATCGCCTCAGTAGCAGACGCTGCCTGCTTCTGGGTCATATGGACCCGGAGCAGTGTCAGGTTCGATTCCGTTTATCAAGATCAAGAATTTATCGAGATCGTATTTATCTGAATTGTTTCGATAGTGGGTGTTTTTGTTTCAACATGAGTTAGTTATTTTTTTTTGTATTTTAGGAAAATAAAACAAACATATCATAGCTACTGCGTATTTTAATTAACAAGAGAATATTCTTAGACAGCCCTGGCAGTTACAAAATGTTGATAAAGCTGCAAGAGATGTTGTACATTCAAAAGATCTTGGTCTAAATATTCCACTCCTGATAAATCCATATATTGGCGTGGGCCTGCCGCTGCCTCATCAACTCATCATCATCAGTCTCCACAGCATTGCTGTCATCTTGAAGATTTATTATTAATCGATTAATGTCATCGTAAAGAGCAATTTTCGACTATTCTTCTAACGGTACCTGAAAAATAAAATAATTCAATAAAAGATCATTTCTTTAATGCTTTAAGGTTATTTGTTTATTTAGTAATTAAGTAACGATGTTAACTGACAAGCAAACATAGAAAAATAAAGCAACCTTAGATTATATATTGGTCGAGATGAAAGCAACACATAAAAATAATGGCCAAGTATCAAGTTGTGTCATCGAATGTACCTCTAAGCGATCAATGTATATTTACTGAAAAACCTGTAAACTGAAGCTTTGAGCCTGCCTTTGTATACAATAAACACATTATTTAACTTAAAAACTGTAAAATAAACTGCTTATATACCTATAATATCAGCGGTTCTTTGGTAAACATGATCGAGTTCTGACAAAATATTTTGCACCTCAAATTCCGCGAGACACCGCCTGTAAACTTTGTGAATCACCTCTCTTGTTGAATTACTAATGATTTATTCATTGTAAATCGTTTTTAACGTTCTGCGACTGGTTTATCACCGCGTAATTCAGTATTTATCCGTTTGTTTACAAAGTTCAAATACTTGACAATTATTTGACAAATAAAAAATACAGTTGCCAGGGTAGAAAAGATTCGTCTATGGTCGCAGTAGACTATTCGATTAATTCGTACTCGATAAATTGTATCGATAATGTTTTCGATTCTTATGACATTTAATATTTTAATGAATTTAATAGAAAAATGGCATTAATTCCATCAAAAATACTTACATATGAAATGTTACCCCATCTTTTTGTATATTACTATTTTTTGTAATTTCTTTGCACATGTTTAATGGGACAATTCGGCATTTTTCACGGAGCACCTTACACCGCGAAAACGATACTTACTCTGATCAAATCGATTTCGAAAACAGTTTTTATATACGTGTCAGAGATTTTTGGTCTAGTACCTATCAAAAAAAGCTAGAGGAGAAGATCATGCGAAGCGCATCCTGAGTTAATACATCCATGTCAAAACCATGTCACTGGCTGAATGAGCAAAACTAACCGTGCGTTTCCACTGCGCAATAACATATTGTCACAACATATTGTTGTCTCTATTTAATGACAGCAAAAAAATAGAGACAGCAATATGTTGTGTCAACATGTTTTTGTGCAGTGGAAACGCACGGTAAGGTTGGACGAAAAAGAGAACACGGCGGTTTTGGCGGGAAGAAGAAATAAATAGGTAGTTTATGTATAATACGTAATCAGGATCATAATTTATATTTTAATTTACTAAACTTTGTGTAATTTGCTTTACTTATAGGTTTTGGGGGATGTATTAAGTTTAATCAAGAACTTTGAAGTAAGTACCTATTATTAAATAAATAAATATCCTGGGACATTCTTTTACACAGCTCCCCTTGTACTATGGAAACCAGATAACTGAAATTACTACATAATCTACATATAATACCTACTATTTTTTGTTTGTAAATACCTACATACTCAGACACCCTGACATGTTCATACACACATGTCCTGGGTAGGAATCGAACCTACGACTTGCAGCGTGATAGGCGGTGAACTAAACACACCACGCCAACGGGCCCGTCTTATTACTCTAAATATATTGCATTATATGATTAGGTTTATAGCTATACCTAACGGTAAGAAAAAGTAAACAACTGTTTAGGGTATCACAATGCAATTTTACTCAAAAATGCTTATAATGTTGTCATTATTATTTTTTTTCTAGCAAAGTGATGTTGCTGCGCTGCAAAAAAGGCTCCAGCAAAGTAGTATGAGATTTCATTACTGTCGTGGTTAGCGGCCAGCAGATCATAACTGTCGTAGTTTGGGCCCCCGCGCTGGTGCGCCGCGCCGGGGCCTAAACAGTAGTGTTTTTAAATTAAGATGAGTTGAGATGAGATGACATCATGATCATGTCATGTCATGTAAAGTCATTTTTTAGTAAAGCACTGTATAAGCCTTGGTCCGCAATAACTGTACTGCTGGCCACGCTATGATAGCCTCTATCTAAGCTTAGATACGCTCTCGGCCTTCAAGCTTAGTCATCATTGCTTAGGCCTTCAAGCTTAGCCCTTGCTGGCCGCACTATATAGGCCTTGACCGTTGGTCTCGGCCTTTATATCAGCTTGTCCATCAAGGGCTGCAATGCCGACCGCGCTGTGGTGGCCTAGAGCTGCGCTACGCTGCGCTACGCTGCGCTACGCTGCGCTACGCTGCGCTACGCTGCGCTCTTGGCCATCAACACCGCAGCCAACAATACACTCATTACAGACCGCGGCAGTAATGTACCTACTATTACAGCCCCGTGAAATTATGGGTGCCTTATTACCCTCGGAACTTGGAGTCGAGGACGTCAAGGCACGTCTCGGATCTGAGGAGGACGGCGACTGTTGTAGCTCCCTGCCGCCGTGCACTGCAAAGGTGCAGGGGGGAGCGACCATACACTGTCCTCAGATCGAGCTTCCATAGGGAGCCGTGGCACATGAGGGGTACCGGTGCGTTCTTTTTGAAGATCACGAAGGTCCTCCGACGTGCTGAAGGTAGCCACCGAGCAGGTTTTAGTGGTAAAGAATCCCATTTAGGTACCCCAGGCCTCTCACACAAGAGATCATGGGCATCTTTCGATGATTTCTTCTCCGTTAACAAAAATACCGGCCAAGTGCTTGTCGGACTCGCACATGAAGGGTTCCGTACTACCATAAAATAAAAACGTGAAAAATGTTAAGTTTCTTGTATGGGGGACCACCTGTTTTAAATTTTATTTTATTTTTAGTATTTGTTGTTGTAGCGGCATCAGAAATACACATTCTGTGAAAATTTCAAGTCTGTACCTATTACGAATCGTGAGATACAGCCCGCTGACAGACGGACAGACGGACGGACAGCGTAGGCTTAGTAATAGGGTCCTGTTGGCACCCTTTGGGTACGGAACCCTAAAAAGGAACCTATTTGCCCCTGCTGAGTATTGTAGTTTTAGGTAAGTACTACTATTTTATGTAGGTACGTAAAAAAGCATAATAGCTTACTACTTTCAGGATGGGCATTAATACCTAAGTAGGTACATATTATACATACATATTTTATAAGTAGTACAACTTGTTGATTGAAATCGGGATGGTACATTTCCCAATTTCAATCCAGTCGACAATAAATATTGATGTATGTGAGCAAACAACACGAGATGATTGAAACAGTTTATAATTAATAGCCCCCCATCCCCTATTCCTAGATCCGCAAATTTCGAACACACACGCACTAAAGCAAACCTGTAGGGATTGCGTGGGTGTAAAAATGCACATATCGGTCGCGTGCCGCAATGCCAGGGTACCAAGTAGTTTTAATCGGGCACTAGCCCAGTAGTAAGTAGCCAAAGGCCTCACACTAGTAAACTTTTATGTGGTAGGCACCTGCCTAGTAGCGGTCCTCCTCGTGCTAAACAAATACATAGGTCTTTAAGCATTATTTTTATATAAATTTCAAATAAAACCTGCTAGCCGTTGTGGAGAGAATTTACAATTTAGGTTGAAACCAACATTATTTTAACTTGTTTTCTACAACATCGGGTAACATTTAAACATAATTACCGACTAAATTTTATTTCTAACGCCGGTCTGAACCTTAATGTGGCATATTTGATATATTTTATGAAGCACATGAGCCAACGGTTTCATTAACAATTTTGCGTAGTCACCGGTTTGACCCTTAGTAAGCCCTTAAGCAATAAATTTTGGTCACAACAATAGCTGATCTAGACTATGTAGGTAAATAGAAGTTCAGGGACACGTAGATTTTAAATAAAAATACATCATCCTACTGTCTTACGAAACTAACTACCTCCTATCTACTTGTTATGTATCCTTATTATTTAGTTTCTGATAAAAAATCAGATGTTTTATAAAAAAATATGTTTGTAATTTAGGGACAAGGTGCCTATAGCGCGTTGGCCCAGTGCCAATCAGCTCCATACGACGTTATTTCACTGTGAAACTACCATGAAAATAAACGTCTATGAATAAATTCACACAGTTTATACGTGTTTCAGTATACGTTTGGTATTCTGTGCCGTAATCGGATTTTAACCTTGACGAAAAGATACCTAGTGCCTACATAATATTCAAGAGAAGTGTGTGAAAGTTTGTAAAACTGGCGCATCAATTTTGGATATCATATCACCCGCCAACTGGTATGTTAATTGAATAAAATTCACGCGACGTCATTGTTTGTTCGAATGTGTACCTACGTCAACATGAATGTTCAGGAGCAAAACATGCCTCCAGCGGGGATGAGACGCCACCGATACCAGAGGAAGAGCTCGAGCAGCAGAAAATTGAGCACGAACGACAATTACAGAAAGTACGTAGACATACCTAACACCACTTTTAAAGGTCTGTAGAATTATGCTTGAAATCTTGAAATGAAAGCGTGCGTATCACCGTATTGTATCGCCATTCGCCATATTGTATCATATCAAGCCCCATACCGTATAGACGCGACTCATTATTATCCATCTCCTTTGATAGCATATCAACGAAGCATATCAAGATCATATCACACTAACGATCAGGAGGGCTAATAGCGACGCTATGCAACATTGCCAATGAAATTCATTTTTCTGATTTTCTACAGAATCCTTGGCATTTCCGCAAAATTTCAGTAAAATAGTCACACATTTTACGCCATTCCTGGACGTTTCGTGGAAATTTAGCAGATTCTGCTGGAAGGTCGGAAAAATGAATTGCTTTTGTAGAATTGCTGCAATGTTGCATATCGTCGCTATTGGCCCGCTGGGATACGCGTCGGGTCGGCACAATAGCGATAGTATTTTTTCTAAATCTACAAAGCAGGTTACAACCATTGTTAGTTGATTGCAAGGTACCCCAATCAAGAGCAGATAAATACGAGCTGGCGACAGCCTACAGTATCACTGAAAACGTAACTCTGTCCGGAATTTGTCACCAAGGGAACAGAGAGGAGTAATTTTCTAATGTACCTAACTATAAAAGGGACAGTGAATGGTAATGGTTATTTGACATTTCTCTCATATTTTTCTATCGTGGTCGGCCCTTGCTTTGGTTACCCTCATACCTGCGGTATCTGCCTACCAACATCTAATACATATGCAGAACTGTTGTTATAGGAGAAGGAATGCCAGGCGAGGGAAGCGGAAGAAGTCAGGAAACTAGACATCGAGCTGCTCCACCAACGAGCCATCGAAGCTGAGGAGGAGCAGAAAAGAGAGGTATTATACGTAAATATACTTAAGTGGATCTTCTGAAGATTCCAGGAGTATCTTCTCAGGTTGCTCGCCAAGTACTGAAGATGTGAAAATATAAAACACATTAACTAGGTAATAAAGCATTCAAAACTATGTGACTTATCTACTTTAATCAGTTCCTATTTGGGCACTTATAATCACTTTCGATTCCCAATGGGTAGGTAGGTCGATGTAAGGTTTATAAGGAAAATATTGAATGGAAGTCTTCCAAGGTAAAGTATTCCATATTATTCAAATTTTATGTAAGTAGGAACATTTCATGGATCCTGAATAACAGAGGTGGGGCCGTGAATCGTACCTACCTGCATTTAGATTCGTATATTTTTCGACTGTCCCAAATAAATAACCTTAACAGTGTCGTAGCTCAGGCAAGATTTTAATTTTGTACCCCCCCTCACCCCAAACTATTTTTTTAGAAAAAAACATCATAACATAATAGGTATATAGGTACGTCACGACTTTTATCCCCAATCGGGGATAGGTAGTCAGAGGCTTGAGTAGCCATACACCACCACATTGTGGAGGTATTAAGCCAACTCAAAGTTCACGTTTCACCTGATAGTCAGAACCCAACGTGACAGGTGGTGAACCTTGTCGCCGTGTATACAGGAATTGACTATTACCTAATCCCGAGGTAGGTTTCCTCACGATGTTTTCCCTCACCTTAAGCGAACTGTAAATTATGCACATAGAAGAAAATTCATTCATTGGTGCATGTCCCACCGGGGATCGAACCTTGGATCTTCTGATAAAACAATACCTAGATACCTACCCGCACGGTTTGCGAATGCGCAGTCTTGAAGTCTGTTCCCTCGCAGCCAGCTCCTGGCTGTCCCCTAGCCACGACGCTTCTTACTAATCTATCATGCGTCAAAATGTTATTGTAAACAAAATACCAACCTACCTATATTAAAAATGTATTTGAAGATAGCCGAGGCGGTGGAGGAGTTGCGGGGCATGAACACGTCGTGGTCTCATCACCGGCTGTGCGACCTACAGCGCCAGGCCGCCCGGCTGCGCCACAGCCGGCCCTCTATACCCGACACCACTAGATACACTAGGGTAATTTAATTTATTCTCAACAAAGTCCACTTGTATTCCATCACTTCAAAAACAATCCAGCTTCGATAACCAGTTCTCGCGCGAAGTGCAACAGTTATCGCCGCCGTCGACGGCCGACTCTATAAACTGCATCTAGGCATAGGACGTCTGAACGACATTAACGTCACTAGACAAAACAAAAATTTCCAAAGTAATACATGGTGACTGTATTTCAAAAATGCCGCTACGAAAGCTACAGGTAAGAGATTCAGCTTTTATTAGGTACCATAGGAACTGGTGCTGCGACAATTATTTACAACTTCACTTTATAGGTATCTCGCTCAGGCACGTTCCGGATGCCCCGGGAAGCGGTGCTAGGTCTAGAAATAAGGGCTGCATTGATTGGCGCGAAAGGGAGGTATGCACCGACTCAGATACTGACCAATCAAATGTTGCAATACGAATTTGCTCTGCGATAATTTCACGTCAGATAAATAGAGTATTGATTTGTAAGTGCGTCTACGGTACGAGTACATTGACCGAACATTGCAGTGCACAGATGCAACCGCCATGGGCAGCTCCCTGGTAAGAAAAATTTACATACTGATTATGAATGATAGTTTTCATTGACATACATTCTAAATAAGGGTATGTTACTTATCTAGGTACTAGAATAATAGGAATATCACTCAAACACAGTTTCGGTAATATGCGTTAACTGGTTTTCTAACACAAGTGTAGAATTATTAATCTAGTGAAGTTTTAATGTTTCTTAATGGTTTTTATGCAGAGCTCCCTGAAGAAGGCCTGCAGTACTCAGCTGACCAAACCTCAGTCAAGTCACAGCATCGAAGAATCTGACGGCATATTCTTCAACCTAGCCGAACTTGGACCCTACCGAAGTAGGTATCCGTTAAATAATTTTAGGGTTTATTTTATTTGGAGTGGTGTCTTTTTAACCCATTCTTTGTTCTTGGTTTGATCCATTGTACAAATCCTAAGCTGGAAGTATAAAGCAATGAATTTCTAACCGCCAGAGTGTTTTTAATTTGCAAAGATATCTACCTAAGTGATCAGTAAAAAATGCATATTATTAGAACAAGAGTAGCCAAGGATAGAGACAGTGATGTACTTAAACGTTGCCCCATCAGTTTTTCATATACCCCCAAAAATACACGCACCTACAAGTCGAGGTAAGTAATTGAAGAGCTCACGAAGACTCTTCCATTGTAGGTCTCTCAGACCAGGGGCAGTTGAATAAAATAATGAGGTATGCTAATTATGGTTTTATTTCAATGTGCAGATGCGTCCCTGGATAGCGATGGGTGCATCGAAACCTCGGCGAGTGCCATCCATTCCGAGGCTTTGGCGTGGCGAGCATCCACCAGCGATGTCAGCCCGTTCAGGCGCTTGGACCTCCTCCAAGAGCCATCCTGTTCGGGGTAAGTCATTATAGCTACTTACAACTTACCAGCGATCTCACGAGTATAATTTTCGCAGTAAATACCATATCGGAGACTAAAGCAATCTCAAGTTTGTCTCGAGGAGATTTGCATATCGTCGGGCGTCGCTGGCCATCCGTCGCATATAGGTATAGAACATTGGAATATCAAGCATCTTTTCTGCGTTCAAAATATATGTAAGTAGATAGCAAAATTATATGGCAGACAAGTGAAACGATAACTACCAACGTTACTTACTAAAATATCAACTTGAGAAATTAGATTTTTAATAGTAAGATGATAAAAAGTAAGTTTAAGTTATGTTTAAGTACTGGTCAGCTTAAAACCTCTGCTCTGCGAAAGAAAGCACACCACCAATAATACTTAAAGATATACCTAGTTACTTTCTTGAATAATTTCGGCGGGTAACCACAAACTGTATTGTCCCAATACACTTGTATTGAGGATATACCGTCCAATGGACTGGGGTTAATTTCAGTAACACTCAGTTGTAGTGCTATTCTGAACGACCAACTCACTCATATTTCACGAGTGAATGCGAGGGTAATTTTTTTTTTTTTGGGTCCATATGACCCAAAACGACTTTAAAAATTTTCACTTTACAACCAACGATTGGCATACACATTATTGGACATTTCATCATTATACAACAAAACATTTGTCAAATGATTCAGTTTATAAAATAATTACCTGACAAACTTTCATTTTACAACCTATTATTTGACAAACAATTTATTTCTTAAACATTACCAGATAGTAAACAACGTTGCACGCGTGAGCGAGCGAAGCGAGCTCGGGACTTCGGGGCACTCAACTTGGCTGGGTTAAGTTCGAAGGGAATGACGGGGGTTAGCGAGCGAGCGGAACGAGCGAGCTAAACCCCCGCCATTCCCTTCGTATTATATTACTGGTGACCCTGAACGCAGAAATAGGATCAACTTCGTCATAGAATAAAATGGCTGACATATTTGTAAAGTGAGTAAATGAAACATTTGCGGAAAAAGTCTTTTATAACTGAATGTTTGTAAAGTGTTTGTAAAATGAAGCATTTACGAAACAAGTTATTCTTGAAATGAATGTTTGTAAAGTGTTTGTTTGTAAAATGAAACATTTGCGGAACAAGCTGTTTTTTAAATGAATAGTATATGAAACGTTCGTTATAAACAAAAAAATGTCAAACGTTTTTTAGTTAAACGGCAATGAACCGTTTTTATTAACAGCAGATTGTAATTTCTGAACAGCACAGGGCAAATTGCAAAATGATCATCGCCAAAATATGTACAGGTACCTTGTCAGGAATTGTTACCGTGTATGAGCTGGGCGACCTATGCATCGTATGTATGGACCACCCATCACTCTCAAATGTACCTTACTCTACGTATCATCCTTACGAAAGTGATGTAGGTGAGAAACGGAACATCGGCCGATCCTATATTTTTTTCTCATAGACAAAGCTAGAGACAAGACGAGACGCAATAGATTGTCATTGATTTTCGTCACATAGTATACAGACTAGGTTGTCCCCACACATCGCCCAATCGACTACACTCGACGCCTTTGTATAAATATTGCAAACATTAATAGCTCAGTCTGTATCACCTCCCGTCTCGGGCTGCCGCCGCCGGGTGCCTAGATCGATGTAATTGCATGCATCGACCATCGATGTTACATAATGCATTAATTTTTTCAATAACATCGTAGAAAGACAAATACGATTATGATTCATAGGTAATTAATTATAATAATCACATTTATTTTTCACAACGTTTTCTGCTTCTTCAATATTCTACAATAAAAAATGAGTCAAAAATATAAATATCTTTTTTGATGGCGTCCGAGGCGGAATCTAGAAATAGGTCAGATCGGTATAAGCTTCAGGGCGCATGTGCGGATGCGGACCGTCCGCGTCGCCGCGCACCCTCCCTGCGCCGCCGGCATCCTATCGCCGGGTTCCCTACACCTGCAATACAGTCTACTAAGATCGCAGTCTATTTCACGACGTGTCGCATCGCAGTACCACAAATGTTGAGTACGTAGAACATCCAGGCCTACCCTGGTGAGTGCGATACAAGACGGCTAGAGGTCCCATTTTCGCAGCCAGCGTACGAGATTGACGTAACACACCTTAATTATAAACGCGATTATAGCCCTAGATGTTAATATCACGCGTTTCACTCGATTTCGTGTTCCCTTAGCTGACTAGATGTTAGCGTTAGGGCATGCATGCTTTTCTATGTCTACCTTACTATCCTTGAGTGTGTTATGTTATAACTAAACCCGTCGTGTCCAATACCAGTGGGGTCGGTTCGTGGAATGGTGTCCGGAGCCGTGTGAACGTTTCGTTACAGATAAGATGTTTGTAGGGAGATAAGATGCCGTTGCTAAGCGTAGGAGCAGAATGAAGCGACACGAGATGCAATGCAAGGTGGCGGAGGCCGGCGACGGCAAGGAGGGCTCGCAGATGTCGCGCAGCGAGTCCACCATCAGCCGGTGCACGCCGCACACGCCGCTGGGCCCGCCGGACAGTGCGAGTGTCGACTCCAACCCCATGCCCACCATATATCGGTAACTGGAGCTTCGAGGACGCCGTCCAGGGAGAAGACGTACCGTCGTCGGCGCCGCACACACACTGCCGACCCACGAACGCGCTCAGCGAATAAATAAATGTGTCGTACACTCGTACACAAATATCGATTGTCACAGTGTTTGACCTTGTCTCGATCCGTTGCGCGTGGGCGAGCCGTAGTAATCATCAAAAATGTTATGTCTTCTCCCAATGGCAAGTAAAGCTGAGAGTGCACTACGCCGGATCGCGCACCGCGATCATCGCATGCGAGTAGGTACCACGGGAAGCTAATATCTTAGACGGACGATTATAACGCATAGAGTTGTTTACTTACCAGCTGTTGCTGATATACATTTAAACGTAAATAATGAGTGTTTGACGACTGTCTAAGATACCGGCCGATATAGTTTGACGACCGCTTGGCTTGCCTCATGCTGTTCATCGGAGAGTTGGCCGGTCCGCGACACTCAGGTACGATAATACCCTATGTTTTGTGTCACCTTGTATCTCAAAACCTTGCCTCACCTCTTTTCCTTGCTTTTAATATTTTCCTAGCTATATTCTGGCCTAAAAATCATACTTCGTTTAGACTGTTTTCATAGATACATTTAGGATTTGATCATTTAAAACACTGCGATTTGATATTTTAAATTGCGTCTTTTTTAATTTTCAATTATTCATACGTAACTGAGGTTGACTGCATGTTTATAAATTATTAGCCTGTTGAAAATATACGTAGGTTTTGTACTTAGCTAGTGTAAAAATTAGCGCAAACGTATTCTGTGTTTATAGGTACAAATAGGTCGTAAGTCCTTTGCAACGGAACCTTCGCTGAAACCATAGTCTCAGTCGACGTATCATACATAGTAGGTACTTAGACTGTTCCATAATCTTAGATAGATTCGATCGATAAAATAATTCGTTGAAGGTTACAACAACAACAACGGCGTTGCTACTTAGCAGCTATGAATATCAATAGTAGCTTGCAGTAGAGAGTACATATCAGTATTTTAGTAGCCCTCAATGCTTTAGAACATAGTCACAGAAAAATACTTAAGTAGGTATTTACGTAAGTAACATTTTTTATTTCAATACAATTATCTTCTGAAAAAGAGACAATCCGTAGTCAGAGCTTTAGCTCAAGACAAGACTACTATCTTAAGAACAAATCTAACTTAAGATCGCATTATGCTAAAGTGCAAATGTGTGAATTAATCACACCACAACAGAAGTTTACAAATTCGTAGTGTTTCAGATCTTGTAAAATATTTCTTGAATCTGGAACCTAATTGAATGGTCTAAGATAAACTGAAGAGCGACCTTCACCGATCGACTTACCGGATCAACCCTGGATTTTATCAACTAAAATATGTGTCAGAACATATACCAATAGGGTTGCCATAAAGAATATGGTTAAGGATAAAAAAAGAAAAAAAAAGCCTAAAGCATGCACGGCTTCGTCGCGCGCAGCTGTTGTACTGCATCCTCTTCTATCGCATGAAATAGTACTCGGATGCGCAATGCTTCTCTGTCAATAAATTTATCAATTTCAAATTTTTAATTTCAAAACCCGGCTACCGTTATTCTTGACTTGATTTTCGCAAGCAACACTATACACTGTATTCGCAATAAAATTGCCTTCATTTTGATATAATTTTCATTTGGCAAGCAAGTCGGTGAAAATTGTTAAATAAAAAATGTTTTTTTTAATTTTAATTAATCATAGCCATGACCATATTTTTTACGGCAACCCTATTGGTATATGTTCAGAAACATATTTTATTTGATAAAATATAGGGTTGCTCCGGGTAAGTCGATGGGTGAAGGTCGTCCTTAAGCGTATCTCGTACTATAACGTAAATGTAGACATTAGACTTGTATCTAAATGTGATTAAATAAAACCATACAACTTACCTGTTTAGATTCTCTGAACACCTACAGAATAATAATATTGTTAGTGAACACCGTTTATATTGAAATATATTTTGTAATACTTGAATCGCCAGTCTACCAAGTTGATGTCTGTGTTTCAGCAGCTACGCTAACGGTAAAATATTTGTGTTTGTCTAGATGCCGAGCTCCCATTGCCTCGCTTGATTGTATGGATGATTTTAGTGCTAATTCACAACAAATGTTGGACCAAGGTAGGTAAACATTTAGGCATATTTCTTTAACCGTAATTATTAGGTATGATGGCTATCAGCTCCATGTAAAATAAATACAATTGTACAGCATATCAGTAATATGATAGCAGGTATATAATTAACTGCAGCAAAAGACATACGCTGGACCGCAAAGAAAAAGGTTAGAAAATCTTCAATAAGATCTTCAATTACATTTTTATTTATTTTACTTTTATTAAAAATAAAAAGCTTCAATTCATTTTTTAGGGTGCCAACGGGACCGCTGTACGCTCTCCGTCTGCCCGTAATAGGTAGAGAGTTAAAATGTTCACAGAATGTGTATTTCTGTTTGCCGCTACAACAACAATACTATTATTGTTGTAGCGGCACTATTGTTACAATAGTAAGACTTGATATTCTTGACGTTTTTATTCTACGGTGGTACGGAACCCTTTATGTGCGAGTCCGACACGCACTTGGCCGGTTTTTTATTTGCATTTAAGCACATTAAATATTCTTTAATTTAGTCTTTATTTCATAAAGCTAGGTCAGATACGTATGAAGATATTGAAGATTTTCTAACCGACCCTTTTTCTTTGCGGTCCAGTGTATATCACCACTCGCTATTTAGGATTCCTTACCCTGACTCAGAGCGATGTACTAAAAGTTGGAGACTATTTTAATAGTTAAAGAAGGGCTTTAATAACGGGTGGTGTAATAAGCCTTTAAAATTTATAATGATCTCTGTTTAGCGTTGATACACAGACACTGCAATTTCCTGCAATTTGACCCAACAGCTGGAGAAGTTACTGTGTCCCGGCACATGTCGGCCTACATGGGCAACCATGCCGCCATGCCGTCGGTGGTAACTCCCGGGCTGCGGTACAAGAACCTCGGCAAGTCCGGCCTGAGAGTGCCCAACATCGGCCTCGGCATCTGGAATATACTCAACGAGGACTACGGCGAAGATGTCATCACAACGGCCTTGGACAACGGGATCAACTTGTTCGATTTATCAGAAGCACATTGTGGTTAGTTTTGTCTTGGGTATATCAGTCAATGAAAAGATCTTATCGTTCGTAAAGCAATCTTCTAAATATATAAGGATGAAAGTTCTGACTTCTTTCCTGACTCTCTTCGTCTTAGTGACTTGAAATTTGGAGGGTGTGTTTGTCTTGACGAGTAGAGGTGTACTAAGAACGGATTTTTTGAAATTCAACCCCTAAGCCCTTTAATTAGGGGATGAAAGTGTGCATGGAAGTTCGATCCAGAATTCTGCGCGGACGAAGTCGCAGGCAAAAGCTAGTTTATTCTATACTAGCTTTTGCCCGCGACTTCGTCCGCGCAGTATATAAATTTTAAAAAATCCGTTTCCGTTTGCTGGAACCCAAATCCCGTATCCATATATCCCTGATTCTGTATCCCATATTCCGTATCCCGTAAATCAGTTTCCGTTTGCTGGAACCCAAATCCCGTATCCATATATCCCATATTCCGTATCCTGTATCCCGTATCCCGTATCCCGTATCCCGTATCCCGTATCCCGTATCCCGTATCCCGTATCCCGTATCCCGTATCCCGTATCCCGTATCCCGTATCCCGTATCCCGTATACCGTATCCCGTATCCCGTATCCCGTATCCCGTATCCCGTATCCCGTATCCTGTATCCGTATCCGTATCTGTATCCCGTATCACGCATCCCACATCCCGTATCACGTATCCCGTATCCGTATCCCGTATCACGCATCCCGTATCCCGTATCCCACATCCCGTATCTCGTAACCCGTATCCCGTAGCCCGTATCCCGTATCCCGTATCCGTATCCGTATCCCGTATCCGTATCCGTATCCGTATCCGTATCCGTATCCGTATCCGTATCCGTATCCGTATCCGTATCCGTATCCGTATCCGTATCCCGTATCCCATACCCCGTATAATTTTCAAAAACGCAATTATTTTTTTCTTACTCCTATTCACCAATTTTCATAATTCTAACTACAAAAATTACGAACTTACATTCAAACTTTCATCCCCTATTTTACTCCCTTAGGGGATGTATTTTCAAAAACACTGAAATTAATATTTTTGATCTTTAAAAAGTCACCTAATCACCAACTTTTATAATTCCAACTTCAAAAAATGACGAACTTCCATACAAACCTTCAACCCCTATTTTAACCCCTTAGGGTTTACATTTTCAAAAAAGCTGAAATTGTTATTTTTAATACGTAAAAAGAAACCTAAACACAAATTTTCATTATGCTAACCTCAGAAATGACGAACTTCCATACAAAATTTCGTCCCCTATTTTACCCCCTTAGGGGTTGAATTTTTAAAAACGCAGCAATTCAAGTTTTTTATTTTTAAAAAGGAACCTAAACACCAATTTTCATAATTCTAACTTTAAAAATGACGAACATCTATACAAACTTCCCAACTAACTTTCATCCCCTATTTTACCCCCTTAGGGGATGTATTTTGAAAAACCCTTAAATTAATATTGTTGATCTTTTAAAAGTCACCTAATCACCAATTTTAATAATTCCCACTTCAAAAAATTACTTACTTCCATACAAACTTTCAACCCCTATTTTAACCCCTTAGGGTTTACATTTTCAGAAAAGCTGAAATTGTTATTTTTAATACGTAAAAAGAAACCTAAACACAAATTTTCATTATGCTAACCTCAGAAATGACGAACTTTCATACAAACTTTCGTCCCCTATTTTACCCCCTTAGGGGTTGAATTTTCAAAAACGCAGCAATTCAAGTTTTTTATTTTTAAAAAGGAACCTAAACACCAATTTTCATAACTCTAACTTCAAAAATGACAAACGTCTATACAAACTGCCCAACTAACTTTCATCCCCTTTTTTACCACCTTAGGGGTTGAATATTCAAAAACGCCGAAAACCATATTTTTTATTTTTAAAAAGACACCTCAACACAATTTTTCATAATTCTAACTTGAAAAATGACGAACTTGCATACAAACTTTCATCCCCTATTTAACCCCCTTAGGGGTTGAATTTTCCAAAATCGCTTCTTATTGCTTGCCTACGTCACAAAATATATATACTATCCAAATTTCATGTCTCTAACTTCAGTAGTTTCGGCTCGGCGTTGATGAGTCAGTCAGTCAGTCAGTCAGTCAGTCAGTCAGTCAGCATTTCCCTCTTTATATATTAGTATAGATAAGTACTTCCCACTTTTGTGATTTTTTCAGTAATTTATAATCTCTTTTACACTTTATCTGAAACATTATTGTAATCGAATAAAGGTTGTGATAATATGAGTACTAATTATAGTATACAGGGCTATGTAGTCATCTAACTAAAACCTTAATATTTTACTAGCCAAGGGGGAGGCGGAACTCGGCAGAATCTTAAAAAAGAGAAGCGTGAGGAGGACGAGCATAATTATAACAACAAAGATATACTGGAGCACAAAGTACGTATTTCAAAGATCATAACCAACCAGTAACACATCTCAAAATGAAATGACCCAATAATAATAGAAACAAAACACTATACATTTCTTACCTCTACTCTCACACGATTGGTATCGCACTAATTTTATATTATCCGTATTTTTGTTAAATTTTGATACCGTTTTAATACGTTTTTACCAAAAATATACGTTTATAATAACTATTAAAAAAATATATTGCACGTTTAGTAATTTTTCTCTACAAATAAATCTCATTACATTTAAAGCGACCACTGAAAAAGTTATCTTGTACAGATTAGTAACAACTTTGCTGTTAGTTGATCCTATGGACACATACTACGCTACCCACAAACTAGTTTCTGATAGTTTCTGAACTCGCCATTCATTAATCATTAATTCATTAATTTTGCTCATACTCATAACAGGTCTGATGAAAGGGGACTCTCTCGTAAACATATCGTAGAGAGCGTGAAGGCATCGCTGGCACGGCTCCAAGTGGAATACATCGATGTAGTGCTGCTGCATAAAGTTGATCCTGTGTGCCCAATGGAAGGTAGGTTGTGTTGATTATTAACTGGTCCGTAGACACAATTAATAATTCATGTTTATAGTGCAATTAATAATAATAATATGTTCTTTCAGAATTAGTCCGAGCCATGAACTTTGTCATAAATCAGGGATGGGTCATGTATTGGGGAACCGCCCGCTGGTCACCCTCAGAGGTACACAAACTTCATAAAATACAAGAGCATTTAAGTTTCATTACTTATATTGTTATTAATGTAATTTCCCCTCCCTAGATAATGGACGCATACACAAAATGCAGACAGTTCAACTGCATCACACCGATAGTGGAGCAGACTGAGTACCACATGTTCTGCAGGGAAAAACCAGAGTTGTATATGCCTGAGCTGTACCACAAAATTGGCGTTGGTGAGTTAACGTACACATTCCTACCAGCAGATATACAGGGTTATTGAAAATACACTAACAACCTTGCAGGACTGTATTACTGACATCATAAACAACAACTTTTGTTCTATGACTTTTTACAAAACATAGTAAATTTAACAAAAAAACACTTTCTAATTTGTATGACGCAAGAAAATATTCTCATCTAGAGGAAAGCCATGGTACGTGGTTGAATTCCACTTTGCCTAAAGTACCTAAACTGACCACTATCCTCTAGATCATTTTAGAGTGTGATTTATTGTTAAATTTATTAGAGTATTGTAAAAAGTCATAGAACAAAAGTTGCTGTTTTTGATGCAGTAATACAGTCCTTCAAGGTTGTTAATGTTTTTCCAATAACACGAAAGAATAAAATATAAGACGTAATGTTTATATAATGATTCTCTCCAGGCATGATTGTGTGGTCTGCTATAACAACTGGGAAAGGACTCGGCCGCGAAGAGATCACCGGACTCTTCGCCAAATCCAGGTTTAACAGGAAATACAGCACTTTCAGCTGGTGCGAGGAAGACCTTGCCGTGCCTGAAGTAAATATTTATTTTAAACTAGCTTTTGCCCGCGACTTCATCCGCGCATATTTTTTTTAAAAAAGTAGCTTATGTTCTATTCCAGACTATAGTCTATCTCTGTGCCAAATTTCATCCAGATCCGTTCAGCCGTTCTGGCGTGATTGAGTAACAAACATCCATCCATCCATCCCTCTAAACTTACACATTTACAATATTAGTGGGATGAATCTATATTTGTAAGTTGTTTCCTCTCTTGATCCAAATTATTGATTGCAGATGCGTAGCTCCGGCAGTAAGGAACAATTGACGGGAGAGGAACCGCGCACATACGGAGATAAGCTTCGTGATTTATCAAATTTGGCAAATTCACTAAGTATGTTCCCTCTCGTTCATTAATAGAAATAAACTGAATTAATGTTTATTATTACTTTATTATAAATTAATTATTTAACAGATTGTTCGATGAGCCAATTAGCAGTGGCATGGTGCCTGAAGAACGAGTCGGTCAATTGTCTTTTGTTGGGTGCTACAAGCGTTGAGCAGTTCAAAGAAAACATTCACGCTCTACAGGTATTATATGTGTATTTTCAACACAATTGTTTTTATTCAAATGCTACATACGTATCTAAAGATCATTTCTATGGATGCCAGATCGTTCCCCAATTGACCCCATCGGTGATGGTCGAGATAGAAAAGTTATTGGCTAACAAGCCGCAACGCCCGCCGATGGTGTCCACTCTGGCGATGAGGAATCAGCAGAACAACAACACCGTGCGAGTGGATATGACGTGAGTGAACTATAACTACCTACATAGGTCTATTTTGTCACATTTATTCCCTCTGCAGGTATTTATTGTCTTCAGAAGACCCTTCTACACATTCATACATCTTCTCATGCACTGCCGTCAGCTAAGGGTCCTACAGACTTCACCTTTCTGAAAAAGACCAGTCATCTGGTCGTGGAAAGTTCTCCTTGGGCGTCTTCTACTGTCGCTTCCACTTACTTTTGCTCTGTAAACCTCTTTCATTAGTCGGCTTTCAGTCATCTTCTCAATCTTAGTGCCCAAACAATTTACTAAGACGGCTGAAATTAATCGACACATGAAATTAAGGAAGCTAATTATGCTCAGAGTGAACCAATGAAGTCTGAAAGTTATCAATAACTCCCTCAAGGAAGGCATATCTGTCCAACTGGGCCACGTTCAGAAGCTACGCACCGATTGCAACTATTCACACTTACCCCTAGTGTCATCCGGCTGATAGACCATGCATGATGATGATGATGATGATGCATTTACCTTAAAGTTACTCATTTGATAGGGGTGCGACGACTTCGGGCGCCGCTTCACCGAAACCTGAAGGCGAGGCGGCCGTCGAGGGCGAGGCGTCCACCCCCACTAAGGAGTCCGGCAGAGCCTTTTGTGACATCCAGTGACCGTGGTGGCGCGGAAGCACTGACACTGCTTCCAAATCTAGTAAATCAAAGGTAAAATCACAAACTATAAAATTTACTTTCATATACAGGGTTATTGAAAAAATATTAACAACCTTGCAGGACCGTATTATGACATCAAAAACAACAACTTTTGATCTACGTTCTTTTTTATATGATAAAAAATTTGAACTAAAAATCACACTCTAAAATGTATGAAACAAGAAAATATGCTCATCTAGAAGATAACCGTGGTCCGTTTAGGTACTTTAAGGCAAAGTGGAATATAACCACGTACCATGGCTTTTCTCTAGATGAGAATATTTTCTTGTTTCATACATTTGAGAAAGTGATTTTTTGTTAAATATATTATGTTTTGAAAGTCATAGAACAAAAGTTGTTATTTATTATGTCAGTAATACAGTCCTTCATGGTTGTTACTGTTTTTTCAATAACCCTGTATAGGTACTTATAGCAAAATAATTAATAAGTACCTTCGACTTTTCTCCAGGAATCACTTAAGGAATCAAAGCCTAAATTCTTTTTGAACAACGCCGGCGAAGTGATTAAACGTACAGGTAAGTCCAGATTCCGTGTGTAAGCATTGAGCATTTATTTGAATAGGCTGATTAAATAATATCTGTTCGTGTGCAGAACAAGACGGAGTTTCGACCGACATCGTAGTGTCGGTGTCATCTCTCAAAGGTAAGCAACCAGCGTCAGGGGGTAGCAAGGTGAAGAAATCGAAGTCCGACACGGCTCGCCCGAGGTCGGCTTCGCTGCAAAGATCTTCTTCAGGGCAACTATCGATCGCTAGAGACCGTAGGCGATCGAGGCTCGACCTGTCTTCGCCAGCCGACATATAAATTAAAACATATTATTCAAAAAATCCATGAAATATAACTTCTTTCAAAAGCAAGATTTTAAATTGTCGCGCTTGGACGACGTATCCAAATAAAAATCTGTTAGTGACGAATATACACTCATTTCTTTGATAGTGTTATCTTGAGAGTTTGTGAAGTACGATTGATGATTTAAATAATAAACCGGACCACACCAGTAGCTAGGTATTATGGGATAGCGGTCAATTAAAATTGGTATTTGACTACAGCTGGAATCAAGAGTTGTATTAGAAAAAAATATAGGTACCTATTCTGTACAATCACGCACGTAAATATAGCGTGTAAAACATGTACATGCGTGTAACATTGAGAACGTGACAGATAACCCTGCAAACTTCTTACCCCCAAATTTATAGAAAGTTATCATGGACTTACAATGGCATTAAAAATCACTTTTGTTCCTAGAAATGCATTGTAAAACCATTGTAAGCTGGCTAAAAATCTTTATAAATTTGGCGGTAATAATTTGTGTCGAATGTAAATAATTCCATCACTCTTATAATCAGGTTTTAAACCGAACTGTGTATGTAATGCTTAAATTGTAATAAGGTGACGAAAGGTCTGTGATGTAAGAAGGTGTAGGAAGTGTTTCTTATGTAAACGATGGATTAGATCCTGGTGACTTGTAACGGAAGGTAGTGCTCGGAGATAACACGTAATTGGCACTTAGATATAGGGTAAGATTTGTCGTCTAATACATTAAATGTAAGTAAAGTTCATTTCTACCGGTCAAGCCGCCGTTATTAGAAAATTATGAAATAATTATGTGTAGAGATGACACGACACCTGGCTACGTAGAGATTAACGATGTGTTTAATAGATGTTTAATACTACATTCTTTGTAATCGTCACTATACAGTGGGTTGTAGAGTTATTATAATACAGTTGATAGAAATCATTGTCTCCCAGTATGTAGTTGTCAAAAGAAGATTCGGTGTTAGTCATTAGAAACGAACTCCCGAGTTTACTCCAATTAGGTCATTATTTTGTTGTACTCTTCTTGTCGGTCGAATTAGATAAATGATTCCTTTGGATACTGGTTGAAGAAGTTGAGTGTTTTAGAGAAAATATCTAGGTACCTACATTTTAAACAGTTTTCCTAATCTAAATATCGCTTACAACGATCCGCGTTTCCCTTAAACTCTGGCTTAAACACATTAGCGTTTAATTTTGCGTAGATGTGCATTTTTGTGACAATAAAATATTGGTACATCTATATTCGGCGTAGGTCGTATCTACTTTATACTAAGTCTTATAAATAATTAAACGTTGGAAGAATGTGCTAGATAAGTCAAGAGGCCATACGCATGGAATTTGTGCGTGTACATATTGTAATATTTGTGAATAGATACAGAGGCGCTGATTTCGACATGATAATCGGTTCCTATTGTAATCCTTTTAACGGCGAATGACTTCGCTACAATAGACCGCGGTGGGATGGCTAGTTGTTGCTACGAAGATCGTACTGTACAGTCTAGGGTTGGCATTACCTAAATGTGTCTTAGTTTGCAGTTAAATAGAACCTAATTTCAATGCAGGTTGAGTATAATACAACGCATTTTGTCTATTTATATTGCGGTACTTAATATTTAATAGTAGTCATGAATAGTATCGAACTTTCCTCTGTTTATATCCTATCAGACCTTTGTACTTAAAATCATATCGTAGGTACTACCGTAAACCCCTATCGACTATAGTATGGATGATTATTTAATATAGCCAATTATAACCATATATAATTAGCCCATCTAGATCTTCTACAACTTTCCCCACGTCTGCCGACGTCTATTCTAATACTTTCATAATTATCCCTGATTTATCTCATGAGATAAGATTGATATACCTTACCTACCTAGTTTTAGTTTTCAAAATAGTAATTAGCTATAAAATAACTATAATAAAACGCAGGCCTAAGCCAACTATAGTCCAAAAATTGGAGCAACTGTCCAATAAGTATTTACTTTTAATTACATAAGTACATTTTCTTATAAATGGTCTAGTATAAATGCTATTATATGTGTATCGATACTAAATTATGTGTTAAATTAAAACAGAACTTATAGTATACCTACTTAATTACGTGGAATATTTAATATATAATGATATCATAATTGTGTACTTACTATACTTATAATTATTGTATGTTTATGTTTCTGAAAAAGCTATAAATATGTAGTAGTCTTCAATTTTATCTTGACTGTACCATGTTTTATGGCCTATACTGTTTCAGGACTTTCAGGCATGTTGACACATCGAAACGATATCGATAGCCTGAATATATTTATGAAATAATACGTTATTTGTTTTTCTATAGGTACAATCTATTTTTTTTATATTTATAAAACAACTTGTAACTGCAGTCTCGTTTGTATCATTTATTTTAATTGTATTATAGTGTGTTACCGGCGTGCGGATATTAATGGAAACATTTTCAAATCGATAGTTTGAATCCAATATAGGTACAATATTTGCATAAGTTAAGTGCAAAACCCGTGTACAAAATATAAAGTTACAAAACAATTTATTGGTGCCAAACCACAGGCTCGTACTAATAACCGAGGTATATGCAATTTTGATAGGTATTTGTCTTTCCTTTCGTTATTACTTAACAGACAAAATAATAAAATGGATTTTGTTTATTGTCGTAATCGTCTGCTGTTCATTTTGATAAAAATATAATTCCTACGCTATTAATTTGTTTCTTCTATGCTTAGGTTTAGGAACGATGTTGCTCCACACGATGGTAACAGACTATATATACCTTTACGGCCCGGCCACGAATTCGCGCGACGGCGTCGGGCGACAGCGTTTTTTGCTAAAATGTTGCATGACGCCACGAGCTGCCGCTGTCAGCGGCAACGCGTGCGATGCAATATTTTAGCAAAAAACGCTGCTGCCCGTCGCTGTCGCGCGAAGTCGTGGCCGGGCTGTTAGAGTAAGTAGATGTTTCCCTCATGTGCTTTGTACAGATAACGTCAAAAGATACGTTTCGGTTCCCTGCGATCCTAAATCTAATAAATAGTAGGTCTTAATTAGTTTTAGTGTATATTTCATGAGATACACCAGAGATACCTCCAGATTATGTACATACAGTTGATGTTATAGCATTAATTGTCATCTAAATAGCCCATGCAGACTTGGTACTAATTGCCAGGTCTACATTAAATTGTACATACATTTATAAAGATAATCTAAGATTCTAATCTAATTATTGTTAAGTAAAGATCATTAGCTTTGTATAACAAGCAAGTATTCAGAGTCAAGTACCTGAAGGGTGGATATAGCTCGTTACCGATAATTATGTCGTAAGCAGTCACTTCAATGTAGGGACCTACTGGCTGGTCGTAGCTGCGAGCATTCGCGCATTTTAAAATACTTGTCTCTGTGGTCAAATGGGTCAGGTATTAGATGTAGTTGTTATTTCTTTATAAATAAAAATATAAGGACTTGGGTATTTTGTATCGAGGGAGGGTGTAGCTGTTGTATGAAACCGAAAGTAGATACTTGTAGCCTAAATTGAACAACTCACTTTACGCGGGGTAATTTACACTTGTTTGAAGATCGTCAAAGGAAATAAAGTTTTAAATAACAGGAATGGTTGCAATTACGAAGCTCAATAAATTTTATTGTCAAAGAAGTTATAGCGCTTAACTTCTTTATTTTTGTCTATTTAATAATATGTAATTTAGGTATAGTTTACACGTAAACTTTTAAGTTAGGTTATCATGCGGTAAACAAACATAGCGGCTTCACGGTGTCTTTTAAACGGTTTTATTTGTAAATATGACTGTCAGCATATTATAGAATTTATATGTGTATATCGCGGGCAAATAGTTAAATTAGCCAATCAATGTATAAAATTGGCTTCTTCGGGGAATATTAATAAAACAACAAAAATAAAACGACAGCTCAGAAGTGGTTAATGGAGGGAACAATTTGACCCATTTAATGACTTCCAATGGAATGGCTAATTTAACCACTTTACGCCAACATATTTATTACTCATTATATTGCTTAGACAAGGTATTAGAAGGGATATAAGTAAATATCATCAATAACATGTGTATCTCATTATGTATCATTGGTAATATTATAATTACGCTCGTCTGATTATTTGTTTGTTAGTTTGACTAAGAAAGACGCATGACGGCTGAACGGATTTAAATGGTAGGTACATGGATTAGGTACTCGAAAATATAGCCTATTAATTGTAGGTAAGTACCCACCCACTTTATATCCGTGAATGAAAGCCATTTAATATAATAACTATGTTTGAATATCAGTACTCTACTATTAAGCATTCAATTTAATATGTACGTTAAATGTATAAGTAACTCAGTATTAATATGGTCTATGCATGCATGATGTGTTGTTAAACTCATATTATGGTAGTTATATCCGTTCCGTGGCATATTTGTTCATTGTTCAGGCAATAGCACAGGCAAACGCAGCTAACTTAAAATTAGTTTTTGAACGTTTAAGCCAGAAAGTTACTACTTAACAGGTAATACCTAATAACGAGAATAAAATATTGAAAATTCATATTGTTTTTCTTTTACAATACCTACCTAACGCACACATTAGTTGGGTTCCTGGTTCAACCCAGTGTTTGTTAACATTACATCTCATGAACCAAGTAATGATACCTAAGGTTATATCTACACATTATTTAATACGAAATTAGTTTCTAAATGCGACCAAATTACAATATTATTCAAAAAAAAAATACCAAAAGAATTCATGCTTATTTTTTCATCGCTAGTTGTTGCCTTAATTTTAATAGAATAGGTACTAGCTGTGCCCCGCGGCTTCGCCCGCTTGGTAATTGATGTGTAAGATTAGCATTCAGCCTAATATCGGTTAGATTCTACTAAAATCGGTTTAGTAGTTATGGAAATACGTGGTAACAAACTGTGGCATTTATAATATTAGTAGGAAGTAGGATAGTATAATTAATTTTACCATACACATTTCTATAGGTACATACTAACAGGTGTCTTAATTTCAACATTTATGTAGCAAATCAAAAAGTAAAACTACTCTCGCTTCGCAGTCAAGTCAATATAGTTATGCAATCAGCATTGTTCCCGTGACGTCAGGCGATATTATCATATAAATGTGGGCAACAATGTGCGTCATAACAACAAGATGCATCACACCGGTAACCAGCTAATAAGCCAACCTCATCCCTCCAATAGCTCCTCATCCTTCCAAGGATAAATATAGCATCGTCGCAGCTGCAAGTTCCGTTCAGTAAATGCCTATTGTATACCTAGATGGAGTTTAAGTGTCAAAGTGGACGGACGCGCCTCCTCACTCAGTGCTCCACACGTAAATCAAGTCATGTCGGTAATATACTTCGACTGGTTGGACTATCTGGTCTTCGGGGCCATGCTTCTGGTGTCGTCCCTGATCGGGGTTTACTTCGCGTTCTTCGCTACTAAGAAACAGAACACGACAGCTGAGTATCTGATGGGCGGGAAGACTATGGGCGTATTCCCTATATCGATGTCACTGATTGCCAGGTATACTTTAGTATTATCTGTACATATAAAGAATAACGACCGCTGCCTGCGAATGATATTATTCTCGTTCAAATCGCTTAGGAGTTGTTTATTTCCAGTTATATATCGGGTATATCATTGTTGGGTCTACCAGCAGAAATGTACACGTTTGGAACTCAACTGTGGACGATAGTTCTCTCCGAGTGGGCCGTGTCGCTGACGATAGCTATCGTTTACCTGCCCGTATTTTACAATTTACAAATCACTTCGACATATGAGGTACATAATGATAACACAATGATGTACAAAATTGCTTCCCATATGACTGATCATAAAACTAAATTATTGTATTTTGTTTTCAGTATCTGCGGTTAAGGTTTAATCAGAATGTTAGACTTCTAGGATCAATAATATTTATTATTAAAATGCTGCTATACATTCCCATAGTCATCTACGTACCAGCGCTGGCATTTAGTCAAGGTATCTTTACTTTTACAAAACGTATGTAGCAAACACGTTGCTATGTGAAAATAACGTAAATCTTTGGTTTTCAGTGACCGGCATTAATTTGCATTTGATCACACCGATCGTGTGTGTGGTGTGTATATTTTACACGACTCTAGTGAGTATCTTGACTAATGATCCTGTTCTCTGCTGACCCTATTCTATCCCCGTGTGCAACAAATAAATTGCGAGGTTGTCTAGAGCCGTCTGGAATCGAGGTCGACTAGTTCAAATTTGTTAGAGTGTTTTAGTAGATTAAAGGCTACATATTTTATTCATATCTTTATTATATTATTCTAATAGGCATTTGTATAATGCCTCTGTATAATCTTTCTTAAAAAATACTTTTAGTCAATGTTATGCACCTGCTTGCTGCTATTAAGGATGGGATGGGAGATTCTAGCCACAATTTAATCTTAAGTACATCTCTTTGTTCCCCAGGGTGGTCTCAAAGCAGTTGTTTGGACAGATACTCTACAGACAGTACTCATGTATTTCGGCGTCATATTTGTGCTTAGCTACGGCACATGGAGACTTGGTGGTGTAGCTAATGTACTTGCTATTAACAAAGAAGGAGATAGACTTGATTTCTTCAAGTATGTTGTTGTATAAACAGCTTAAAAAATAATATATTTTACTAACGCATCGCATGATCGTGATAAATAATTAGTTACGCGTTATCACGAGCCTTATATATTGACTAATAATAAATTTGTGCAACGCTTCGTTACACAGTTCAACATGTCATTTGAACATACGCATAAAGCAAGTTCTTCGTACTGAATAAAACTTTATTCACTACGAGTAGAAATTCGTTAGTTACCATGGAACCTTCCTGTTATATTCGAAAAATAAAACTGACGGTCCTAAGATAATACGGTATTAACATTAGCCTACAGTTTTTCACTGATGCTCCTATTTTGTAGCATGGATTTGGACCCAACTATACGCCACACTTTCTGGTCCACTGTGTTTGGGAATTACTTCAGCTGGCTGGCGTCGTGCTCAGTCAATCAAGCCATGGTGCAAAGATGCCTCGCTTTGTCCTCATTGAAACGCGCTCGGATGTGAGTACCGCTTCAAAAGCTACTCAGATTTTTAACACAGTAAAAATACCTTTGGGAACTCGACTAAATAGCCGTTAACTGTCCCACTTCTGACCAAAGGTTTACATCTCATTTTTTTATTCTAACTACTAACTTAATTTTTAATTACGAACTATAAGTTGGTAGCATGGGTAATAAAATTGACAATGAACAGTTTATTACGGCACATCTGTAAATTTTAGAACAATATTCATAATGGCTGCGGGTATCTTCATCATCGTGTCGCTATGTTGCTACACTGGCCTGGTCATCTACGCCACGTTCGCGAGCTGCGACCCCCTCACCACGGGCGCCATCAGGAAGAGCGACCAGTTGCTCCCGTACTTCGTCATGACGATTACTGGTGCGATCCCCGCGCTGCCCGGGATATTCATGAGCGGCGTCTTCAGCGCCGCATTAAGGTACGTGAAACTTCTCAATTTTTCAAATCCGTATCCATTTATTTTTCTATTGAGTTTCTTGCTGGCTCGTCGCAATGAAAGCAACATTACGAACCGGTGGTAACGCTAAAATGTTTATGTTAAAGATGCATAAGTGCACCCAATAAAAAAATACTTTGACTTGATGAAGATTGTCAAAACAAACAGTAGCCACATACCTATTTAATTATTGTTTAGAATTTAGATCAAGGAAAAGTATGTATGTATTTGATGCAAAACAAAAGTGTGAAAGCGATTTGAAAAACTGGGAAAGTTCAGCCATTTATGGCGCTGACCATACATACAGTCCCAGCAAAGGCCTTCATTTGAATTATGATTTACACAGTTTTTTTACAAATAAGTATTCTAATAAAATATTGAGGTTAGAGCGTAAATATTGAGCTCGTCGCCATCGGCTTCAATAAACTCGATTGTTCTATTCGTTTATGTGTTTCAATTTTTTTAGTTCAATGTCGACTGGTTTAAACTCAATGTGTGGAGTCATTTTCGAAGATCTCATTAGGCCAGCCTACAACAAACCTATATCAGAGCGTACGGCTAGTTTTATTATGAAGATCATCGTCGTCGTCATTGGTACGTATTATTAAAAAATCTACTTTTCTATATGATAGTAATAGGGTACAAATTATCTCTACAATATAGACAAGTTAAAGAAACCTTGGGGACTAAACCCCGGGGCAGGCCGTTTTTATGAAACGTTTTGATCTGGACCTTTTATTTTTTTCATAAGTAAGTACATAATTATGTATAGCATAGCATGTTAGCATGCGTGAACGCTAACATTCTAGTATCTTGGTGGACGTCTATCGTGGTGTTAATTGCACTGGCCTTCTTTTTCCGGAAGAAATTTTGCTATCAGATATCATTTTTAATTACTCACCTACCACATTGAAAAACATTAGGCGGTCTTGCTTGTAAGTGGTTATACTTTGTATATGTCGGTGAATTATGACCAAATTCATTTGTGTAATTATAGAACACTAGCTGGTGCTCGCGTCGAGTAGATTTTTTATAATACCTACGCTTGAGAAATAATTGATTTCCCATACGAACTTTCATCCCATAATCACTGGGCCCCAAGTTTGCTATTTTTTTACCAGTGGAAATCCCCCGATCACCAATATTATCTTGGTGAATTCTTCAACGTAGGTCTTCGTCAATTCTTGGTGGTCGAAGTGGATTTCCATTGGTAAAAATTAGCAGTCCTGTTCTTTTGGTGTGGCCCTTACCTAGCTCGGTTACTATGAAATCTTTCGTGAAGTTTTCCAGTACTTTAATTTTATAATAAAAATTTCTTAAATAAATAAATGATTCTTACTTTCGTAGGTGTGATATGCGTAGCTTTGGTGTTCCTAGTGGAGCATATGGGAGCTCTGATCCAGGCCGGCAAGAGTCTGGCTGGGATCACAGCAGGAAGCCTCTTAGGTCTTTTCTCTATGGGATTATTTCTACCTTGGGTCAACGCTACGGTAAGTTTTTCGTATTTACTGTTTCTCTCTAGCTTTTTGCATTTCCGCCAGAGTACGTCGGAGAGAGTCCGTCAGAGAGAATCATTATGCTAGGATTAGGTATATTGGTACACAACGAAACTTGACTAGACTAGTTATATAGAGCGAGCCAGAAATAATTTTAGATGTGTCAAATTTGGTTTACTCATAATTTGTAGCCAATATAATAACCAAGCAACCAAGCTCGTAGAACGGATGGCCGATGGGGCCGAAAAGTTCTCGAGTGGCGGCCGCGCACCGGAAAGCGTAGCGTGGGTAGGCCTCCCACAAGGTGGACCGATGACCTGGTGAAGGTCGCGGGAATCCGCTGGATGCGGGCAGCGCAAGACCGGTCATTGTGGCGAACCTTGGGGGAGGCCTATGTCCAGCAGTGGACGTCTTTCGGCTGAGATGATAATAACCAACATTGTAATATAAATTACTGTAAACTAAGGAATGAATGTACAATCTGAACGACATACTAGATGGCGTTTACAATATTTCCCAATTATAGATCACTGTAAAATAGATAGTGGTGCTACAAAGCAAGAGATTATCAATACCTATTCGAGCGTCCCTATGTCCCAAAATGCGGTAAATAGGTATAAATAAATGTTTTCCAACAGGGTGCCCTTAGTGGGGGTATTGTGTCGACCGTCCTCGTAGGGTGGATATCCCTCGGCACGCAGGCCGCTATTTTGAGGGGTGAGATAGAGCTCATACCGAAGCCAGTCTCAGTATCGGGCTGTTCAGGGAACTACTCGATGCCAACGTCGTCAGCAGCTGCACAAAGTGTGGAGTTTAACAGGTAAAATGGTCAAACCTTGAACCCAACTGTGCCCTCATAAAAGCGTTGTAGATGGGGAGCCGTAGATGGGATTTCTGGATTTACTCAAGCGCGTCAGATTAAGATAAGGGAGATACCTTACATGTTGATAAGAACCTGCAACCAGTATGAGCCCTTAATATAGGGGAACCAAAAAAAATAGACCAGCTTAAAATACTCGAGCGCACTTTTTTCAATTTATCGTGTTGCAGGATGAAAAATATCAATGTCTGACACACTTGAGTATTTCCATGTCATTATTTTTTTTACAATTTTGAAATTTATATCTAGACGCTTCCCCCACCGCTGAAAGTGGAAACATCTAGGACCATTTATTCTTACTATCATCTAATCTACCAAATCTAATAGGTTTCCGCGACGCTGGAGTAAATCCACAGTTAGCATCATGGGCTCCCCATCTATTATAATATATGGGTTAGGTACATTACTTCGAGGGTTAAAACCTGACAACACAACATTCATAACGTATCTTTTTATATCTTGTGTCACAGCACGATTTACATCAGTTATATTTATAGCGTCGGGACATTAACAATCAGTGTTACCAACAGGTCGGGTACGTTCTTCCTGTACAGGCTGAGCTACTTGTATTACACGCTGGTCGGGATGGCCGTTTGCGTGGCCGTCGGCTCCGTCGTCTCATATTTCACACAACCCAATGATCCTGCTATGGTAAGATTTGCGTGTTTGCAAACAGTGATAGTTCATGTAATCTGTGTTGTCCTTACGTAATTTAGGGAACATGTTGAGTTAGTACCTGTCTACATCGGGAGTGAGGCATTATTGATCTTTAAAAATTTTACATTCACAGACAGATTTGTCTGGACAGTTTACTTAGCTTTTTATTAACAGTTTTATTATTAAACATGTTGAGTAATTATTAATATCCTAATGTTAAATACCTAACGGTTTTGGATGAATTGGAGGTAACACTACGCTGCGCTGGATATTTTACGACCGGGACAGTCAAAAGCCTGAATAATTCCAATAAATGATCTACTGGCCCTCACTACCGCGGTTTTAGGAACTCGGTAAAATCAGGTAACTAGGTAGGTACATATCGTCCAACAACTAGTGGCACCAGTCAGACGATTTGTTGGTTTTTGTCAGGGCAGGATTCCAAACTGAACTCGGCGTAGAAGAAAACAGTCTTGAAAAAATGTGTCGTAGTATACCAATAGGCGTGTCTACAACATGCACATGCCGCGCGAGGCTGCTCACCGACATGCCTCGCGAAGCACGTCGTTTGCCTCAGTCTCATGCCGCAAGAGGCAAATGGCGAGGCAACCTACACAGACAGAGAAGGGTAAACCCGACCAATCAGTTTGACACTTTTGACTTCGCTCTGTCTCATGACTATGCCAAACTAGGCGAGGTAAATGACAGCGCTCAGATGAGACAGGACGCGCATTTGCCTCGCACAAGTCAAATTTCGTGAGGCAATTTTCCTCGCGCGCCATGTGAGACATCTGGACGTGGCTAATGGTTATGGTTATCGTAACGTAACACGTCAACGTGAACGTGACAGGTGCACCGCGATCTGTTGACGCCGGTGATCCACCGCTGGCTGCCCGCGCCGCACGCGCACTGCACGCGCCCGCGGCTCACGCAGCACGACATCGAGCTGCACGCCAGGGAGCTTCATCAACTGCGAGCTCAAACGCCTTATAATGTAAGTACGTTATTAATCCTCTTAATTACGTAACTGGACCTAAACCTCACCTCTAACCTTTACCTCGAAAACTCTCTTTCAGGTCAGGTCTCTTTCCAGCTCAGGGATGTCATGCGCATGCATACGAAATGCAGCGAAATATACAGGGTAGTGACGACTTTACGAAAATAAATTTAAACACGATCCCTACTAGTCAATAGATGTGTCCATATGGCGCGCATGCCTCACCCGAGCACTCATATTATGACATTACGTCTATGCGTTCCGACGTCAAAACTGAGTGCTCGCGCGAGGCATGCGCCTGATGAAGACGCCGCCATTCATAATACTTTAAAATTGTCAAATTAGGTTTATATCAAAATTGTTAAATTTAAATTTTCACACAAATTAAATGCGGAAATAATCTAAACGTTACACTAAATTCTTTATAATCGCCTACTGACCTCATCGACTGACCTGTAAGTAAAAGGGTAGCAAAATCGCTCCGGTGGCGGTGTATTTGGCGGTGCATTGGTAGGCGTAAAGTTAAAATGGTAGAAGTAAAAAAGCCATCCCGTGGCCTATACCTTTGAATATATTTTGATATTTTTTTATATACGAACTACTCACGCAATAACCAGTATGTGGTTAGTTATTGTCGTTATGTCGTCACCACTCTGTATATGATGCGTCCCATTAAAATTAATTAAATTTAGGGACTCCCCTCTATTTAATGATCGATCTCCCCTATGGAGCCGTGCAGTATAACAAAAGTTAAACATAACATACAACATATTTTATTCCAGAAAACGTTCGGCAGTGACTCGGAGATTTTTTTGCAGCCAAATAATAACAACACTAGCTGATAGTTATGTTTTCATTTGTTTTTTTATAATTGTTTACCAGTCATCTATAAAGTGCTACATGTATTATTGAAAATAAAATATGAAATCATTACATAAATGTGTTTTTCATTTGTCCTGTAGGTATTTACCAATGACCTAAGAGAGAAAGGACGAGCCCTATGTGACGTCATCTGTAGCCAAACACGAGCACACGACCGTCCAAAATGGCGCACAGCAAAAAGTGTTGTACTTTTAGTTAGTCGATAGTATCCATATCGATATACCTAACGATCATGTCGCGGGAAAAGTGCTGGGTCCTGATTAGGTAGGTTCAGCTATGCTGGGCTAAATCAAATAAGGCAAAAAAGGGGGGAGACAAATCTGTAAGGCTCAGGTCAATGTCAAGCGTGTACATTAACGACACGATGGAGGCGGGTGCATTTCCAGGGTGGTATGGCTGGATCGTCAGGTTCTTCTGCGCAGGCACATCACTAGAGCACTCACTTGGGTTTATCCAGTTCACACAACACAATTACACAAAGGATTGAGTAGATTTCGTGCGATTAAGGTTTTTAGACACAGGAGGCACCGCGACGACGAGTGTACCAAACGAGTCGGTCAGTCAAGTGTCATGAAGGGGGGAAAGAGACCGCAGTACAAATATCACGTTAATCGGGGGTAGGCAGTACAAAATTATGTTTTTATTTATGACTATTATGTTATTTTATGGCTCCGTGGAGCGAGTCACCCTCTTCCCTCTAAAATGGTTGTGCAGAGTGACGCTGCTGCTCAAGTAAAGTCATTTTCACATGGCAACTCTTCGGGGTTCGCAATTTAACGTTAGAGACCACCAGAATTTCAATGTCTCGGCCTTGTTGGCGCCTCAACTTTACCACGAAAATATGCACGTGTGGAGAGCCTCATGCATACACGGCCATCATCCCTACCTACCACTGCCCAGTGTAGCAAAAGCGTAAAATTAAAAATCGACAAATTTATCAGCTTTAAATCTTGCGAAATCGGGAGATTTTGAATAAACTCTATTTTAACTTCTTTAAGCCGTTTTAGCAAATCCCACATTTAATTTTAAAATGTTCACTATCCATAAATCAACTTGTTATCTCTGTCGCGCATCTTTATGTTCGTGAGTAGTGATGACAAATATTATATGTAAAACAAATTTAAGGCGGCGCAGTCACGCACCTTCCAAAACAAAAATAATTTCTTTGTGGTCACCCCGGGGTGACGGCTCGGCCCAACGTGTACCTAGGTGAATAGAATTTGTATCGATAACTTTGAAACAAAACTTATAAGAACAGCACTACGTTTTTATGTAAACATAGCAAATATTTGTTAGTTCTATTTTATTTGAAAATATGAATTCGAGAGTACGATTATAGACGGGAACTCAATTAAAAATTAATATAATGTACACGAAAGGTATTTTCACACACTATAAATACACTTAAATATGAAAATAACACAACTAACCTGAAAAATGACAATCCTTCGAAATTCTTTAGAGAATCAGAACTGCATGCCCTAACGCAACACTAAACTATATTGATTTTTCCTTAATAATCCTAAATAATATAATAAAGAGTCACAAAACACACACAGTTCAGCGTAAAATTTAAAATAATTTGTATAAGACGCTGACATGACAGATGAACTACTCACCATAGTAACCCGACCATAGCCGACGACCCAATATGGCGGTCCAAAAAGGCCCTCAGGGAGGCGGCTTACTGACGGAACTAACCAAAAACTTCCAGAAAAAAGAAATATATGACATATACTGTACTGTTTTACATAGCTAAATTGTCACGAGTAAGAATGAGACAGATATGTTTTCGTTAATGTGGTCCATATTTGCATCAAATATGTATACCATAAACAATAGCTTCGTATCTGCTAATAATAAATCTATGGTATTTACCAATGACCTAAATGGTATTTACTGACCCCCGCTGTCTATGCTTAGGCAGGCTCTGTGACAGAGGTTATAGAATTTAATGGGGTTTTGTTTTACTTCGTATAATGTCTAAAAAGTTACGGAGCGTAAGAGCATTGACTTAGTAATCAATGCCTGGGTATAGTATCAAAAGTATAGAAAAAATAAAAGAAAAATCTATAGATTTATTTAATTACTCTTAAAAACAGTAGGTAACAACACATCGCATAGTACCTATGTATTTACATCAACTTAAATCTGTAGAAATTACAGATAAAGGGGAATGTATCAATGTAAAATTTCACTCATAATTAAAATTATTCAGTAAAGTAAACTACGTTCCTGCTTCTATGAAAGTAGGATGATATGGAAATAATGTTCGAGCCAACTCTTTAAAATCGATACACAGTTTGTGGCATTTTAATAAAATTTATAAGTAAAAAGTAATTTTAATAATTTGTTGGAATCATGCGCTTACGTTTAAACTAACCTTTAAATACTGACAATACTAGCCCTTCTTCACTTAGAATTAGGTTTAAATTTAATAGCAATAACTATACTATTCCAGATTACATTTAGATCCAAATAAATTCCTGTTGAGATTCCGATTGAGGTACAACATCATTATTACGGCTTACTAAATAATCTACAAAACAATGAAAAGCACGCCGTAAAATATAGAAAACCCTGCGCAATATTCTGTTCGGGTCTTCTCTAAATATGCACGAATATTTAGAAACGTATTAAAATAGCAATCGCTCTTGTTTTCGAAATTGTTACTTTGTCAGTTGTGACATTGTCGGAGATTCTATAAAAAATGTAGATATTTGTAAAGTACATTCATAAGTTGCAGCACACGTATGATTATAGGGCAGTTTACAAGAGACGGCCATCACGACTGCCATTGTTTACACTTGTCAACATTATGTCCGGAGCACTACATTTAGGATTTTAGTTCCGTTCTCTTGCACGTGCGAACGTTGACGGGGAAGAATACGTTAAGTTCGATGAGGGTTGCCAGCACGAGGAACATGGCGTACATGGCGAGGCAGGCGCGCCCCACCGCCGCGTCCAGCTTGAACTTGTTGAACCAGAACGTCAAATACAAGAGCAGCAGCGTCGACAGAAGGGATATCGCCGAGTACTCCAGACCCATCGAGTTAATCTTCACCTGTCAAAGTATTAACACGTTACGAACAGATAGCGTTACATGAAATACAAATCGCGTGGCTGAGTCGGTCGCCAATTCGCCGTGCACATGTCTAAATGAAATTCATTCGCAATTTATTCTATCAGCATATTACATAAGTTAAAACTCTAACCCAGTTGTGACCCGGTTCAGCCGGTGTAAGCGAAGCCTTAATGAGCCAGGGTAGCCCTAGGCATAGCAGGATATCAAAGGTGTTTGAGCCAATCGAGTTGCTGATCCCCATCGATCCGTGACCTGCACCATAGAATATCCGATAAAATACAAAGTACACAGAATTTATTGTCCATTGATTTAGATTTTAACCTTCCCGACACGATACCTTGTTTAGCTACAATAACACTAGAAACAGCTTCAGGAACAGAGGTGCCAGCAGCTAGGAATGTTATCCCCATCACAGAGTCCGGTATCATTAACGTATCGCCTAAAACGTCATAAAAATTAGATACAATAAAAGTATTTTCATAAACTAATTGACACTTTTTATAAATCTTACCAATAATAGTAATCATCCAAGCTACAATGTAAGACAAGGATCCGATCCATACGATACACATAATAAACGTCAAAGGAAACCAATTTTTGAATCGGGGTTTCTCACAGTCCGGTATTGTGAAGAAATACACCAAGTGAATCGGCCACGTCACTATCCATGCCGTCTGTAAAACACGTTAGGAAATTAGTATTAAATTATAGAGCCAAATAATTGGTCACGTGTTTATGATGACAACCTTAGTAAACGTGCTCCGTCCAGTAGGCCATTTCCAAAGTGAATGTTCATAGTCATCAAGAGCTTCCTTATTTTCATCAGCGTTTGCCTGTATCACATTATCTTCAGTGCTAGCAATTTCCATGTCGTTGGCCTTTGAGTCGATGTTAATGCTTATATTTTTAACTTTCTCACCATCAGTGACTGGTAAGTTCACAGAATGCACTGTAGCAATTTCACTATTCTTTTCATTTTTATCTGGGTACAGAGATAAAGCATTTTTTATATTCCCATTGTGTTGATGGTGATCCAAAGATAAATCACTTTTGTTTATATTTGAAGGCCGTTTAGCATCTTCAAGTTCTAAAAAGTTAAACAATAGCACAAGACTTGACGTTGGAAATAATTTTTATAAAACAAATTATATGTTTGTGAAACATACCGTTTTCAGTACCGATGGCACCGTCTTGCTTCTCATCATTTTTCTTTAACATGTTAGATACACATTTCCAACTTCCTGCAAATTATTATGAATAAAATTAAGAAAAACATACACTGACACATACTAAATCCAACATGCTTATATTTACATTGTTTTAAATCCTCTTACCTTTAGCAAAATTTTGTATGGACTTGTCATAATACATGATACAGATGTAAACACCGTAAAGCATGACAAGGAATAATGCCTCATACCACTGAACGTACTCGTCGTGCATGATACAAATCAGAATGGAGACCGTTATACCATAAGCGAGGCAGTCCCTTGTCAGCGGCCACCAGTCCAGCGGTACAACCTGAAACATTGAAAAGATTGTAATTGGAATTTTAAATAAAAAATATAAAGAGATAATGGTCACGGTGCATACCATTCCTGCGCCAATCCCACAGCAAGCTGCAACAGCGAGAATGTTGAACACTGCAGAGCCTACGATGGTGCCGACTCCGATGTCGCCCTCCGTGATAAAGGTACCTATCACGTTGACAAAAAGCTCCGGAGCCGAAGTCGCCGCCGCCATGAAGGTGGCGCCCGCCACATCGTTTGTCATATTCAGTGCTGTAACATCGTAAATTGTGTAAATGCCTTGATAACTCTTTTATTAAAAAATATTAACCATATTGCGTAGCACTTCGCTTGAGTACCTAGCGGAAGATCGCAAAGCCGGAAAACGTATTATCGTGAAAACGTAAGCATTAGTGATAATGACGCGGTTACTTGAAAAGGAAATAATTTGGAGGGCGTTCGACGTTATCGGAAGTGTCAAGGGATTGCTTACCGTGGCATATTCTTTCGACGGCGGGCACGAAGAACTTGTCGCAGACGACGGCGAGGGCCAGGAAGAGGTAGATGGAGATGAAGGCGTGTACGACGATGGCGCCGTGCTGCCGCTGCGTCTCCGTGAACAGTCCCACCGGGAAGTCGTCGATGGCCGGCGGCGTGCAGTTGCGGAAGTGTCCCTCTGAAAACAGCAATCAGTAGTTAGTAACTTTCTTACGCATCATTATTAAATTGAACTTATCGAACTTATCTAAAGAAAAAACATTGTTACACCTATTATAAGTATATTTACAGGGGGCACATTGTCGATCGTATTTGTAGTCTGCTCACTTTCGCTTATCAGAGCGCGCAATTTTTACAAACTATGAAAACATGCCAATATTTTAATAATAAGGTAAGCATCGGGATAATTTATAGCGCGAGTAATTTTTTTATAGTTAACAAAACAAAATTACCAAAATATTTTTTTTTTTTTTCATATTGATTTTAATGGGAATTGTAATTGCTGTGCGTCCGTTTGTGGCGCTCATCAATTTCTATAAAATATACAACGACTCGCTTGTATATATTCTCTCTTAAAGTACTTCGCTAAAGTACGACCCTTATCCTTCGATGAGAAGTGTGCATTGTAATAATATGATTAGGTGCCTATATCACTCATGAAATATTACTTATTTTTATTATTACTATATCGACCGACACCTAAATAAAATATACCTTTACAAAGTCTCAATTCCTCTCAAATTTAAGTTTAGAAATTTCGTAGTGAAACTATATTATAAACTTTAAAGTTAATGTTACCCACACTTTCTTACCAAAACGTTAGGTATGACTATACTCTTTTTTGAAACAAAATATAACTAAAATTACCCTTCATCAATAAATTGAAGGTAAATACGTTTTTAAGGAGTTTGTCATTTATAACGCTGTGTTATTTGCATCTTCAAGGCGAGGCGAGTCTCACTGACCCGGTCAGCTGCCAGGCCATGTCGTGCTCGTGCTTGATTAACAAACACACATCCTGCGGCCTGCGGCGCTCTAAAACGTCTCCCGCGAATAGCAAAGTCAACAAGCCAATCGTGGACAAATTGTCTCAAATTACAGCTGCACTAACTTGTTTAAACGAATTAACTGATTTTAGAAAATACGACGTGCCGGTTAGGATGTGCCTTGAGTACCAAATCGTGCGTGTCATCTCTCGTTTAGACTGCCGCACGTCACCGAGTGCACTATGAAGGAAATTGACAGATCAAAGATTGCAGGAAGTCCGCATTAACGTCGTAGAAGTCGTCTTTCGATCTGTCGCTTCTGTCTATTGCCTGACAAACGGCCCAAGATAATAAGGGCTCCCAAATTACAAGTCGCTGCATTATTAACCGACCAATAACTTTTTTATTGGGAAGGAGAACGTTCAAGTATCATTCATAATCGAATTTAATTTAGCACATTATTAACAACCATTAAAGAAGTGATCGAAAGCTGGTTTCCTTTATAGGTATTTAGGTTCTTAAATACATATTTATCAGGAGGTATAATTTTGGACGGTGGCAGCGGTAAGTCATTTGAAGAGCCGGAGCTCAACCTTGCACGCCGACAGCCCTGAGTGGACGCTGGCCAATTGACAATTTGCGCGACCACCGACCGGATGAGGCGCCTCTTTGCTGATGCCTCCCCCTTCTAACTTTAGGAACGACGGCCTGAGTGGCCGAATATTACACAAATTTTCCTAATCAAATACCAAACTATCTTGGTACATCCATACAACACGACCTATAGTGAGAAATCCGTCGTTTCAACGTAACCGTTCAAGATCGTATCTACATGATCCATGGAAAATGACTTTTGCAAATCAAAGACATCCACGAGCACCGGCTCAGCTCAAGCTATAAATAGATATCGATGCAATTAGAGTCAATTACCAACAGGCTACAATTGATTGATCAAGATATATCGTCTTGTGGTCAAGGGACAAGTACCAACCTAATTGAAATTTATGTCACAATCAAACGCCGTTCAGACTCTATATGCATTTAATTGAACTTAATTCAATATCTTAATTTAAACATAAGGGAGGTGTTCTTTCACAGTGATTGTAGATTGTAAAGTATAATAATTTTAATCACAATTACACATTATGTGACAAACTGAGGATATGGTAAAATTACCACTAAGAAACTAAATGAAAAGTAAATATTGCATTCGCAATTGAGGTAGGTCAGTGCTACAGGATTAATTGTGACAATAAGCGATCACTCCTACTGAAACAAGGTGCGGTTGATGCGCACTGTGTAATGTTGTTAACTATAATCGACACTAATTCGTTCACAGAAAGCCGCCGGGCATCGGGTGAGCGTGGAGCCACGCCCGCGTTTCGACAATTTCATCAATAGGACCCAGCGTGCAGAGTTACATTTTTACACAAATATAGTTTTGTGGTATCCACTATTAGCGTCCTAGACAGTTTAGCAGTTGACCGTAGTAGCGCCACCTTTGTTTTATTTACAAAGTAACACCTACGCTTGTTAGATGACTAGATCTATAGATGATGCAAAGTTATGAACGTATGGTATGAAGATGCGTACCTGGTTCGGAGGCTGGCATGGTGGCTCACCTCAGTCTTCCATACTTACTGAAAGAGTCGACGTCACCATGTCCGCACCCCCTCTCCCGGCACAAAATTCACTATCAACAACCGGCACTCCAATCGCTGATGTTATCTTCTTCTCCCCTCCGCTTGAATCACTTCGGAATAGTGAATGACCTAGTAGTTCACCGAGAATTGGACGCACTTCCAACCTCCCTTTACATAACCTGGCTGCGTCAGCTCGCTCACTCCGCCACCATCACCGGTCCAATGGCTGGATCTCCAGAACTCTAGAAAATGTCGGAATTGGCGAGGCGAGCTCTCGTTAAATTTAAGACATTGGAGTCGTACCTCGATCGGAGGTATTCATATTGATGTGATAGTTTCGTGGAGCGCGACGCAGGCGACCGAGGACGTCGCCACTGGCGTCCGAATGCCGCCGCTCACGCTCAAACGGACATAATGGACCCGCCGGAGAGCTCGTCAAAAGAAGAATACGGGGGCCAATTATTTATTTCCATACAATACACGTACGTCGGCCGGCCCGGCGCAGTGCGGGAGTGACATCCAGAGCGAGCATCGCGCCCGCCACCGCCTCGACGCGCCCGCCTATCGCATGCTTCGCAAATTGTACGCATACACACATTAAAAATGATATTTTAATGGAATAAGAAATATCCAGTTCATTGCCCTTTGCGCAAGCACTTGGAAGGTACATTGTTTTTTTTATAGAATAAATACAGATTTTCAACAAATGTTGTACTAGGAAGGTACCTACATAGGTACTTACTTAATTTAGGTTTATAGCTATGACGCCAAGAACCGAAATTGCTATTATTTAATTGTGATTTTTAATATTACCTATACTTAAAGATCGTCTTCGGTAGTTATAAAATGCAATGAATTCTGATTTTAAAATCCGTGGCGGTCAAATGTAAATTGATTAGGCCAATCGCACGGCGCGTGCGGCCGCTACGCGGCTTTTACAATTAGCTTAATTAAAAGATTCGAGCACGGACATTCGTAGTAAACCATTGTACCATTATGGGCATGACTCACACGATAATATTGCACCTATGTAGGTGCATAGTGTAAAGTAGGTGTACGGGGAATATAGGCGTCGGTGTAATGCAATATGACTCAAACTTAACTGACATTTTAAGAAAGCTTAGTTCATCATGCTATTGATATTTTTCTATTTAGTCTGCAAATCGTGGACTGCTTGTTGTACATGACTTTCTTGCAAACCCAAAACGGAAAACATGCTTTTACTGTAAGTAAGTACTACTACAAGCACGCATGTTTTTTCTATGTCCTCTCCCTAGATATAAGCATGTCAAAACTTTAGGTAACACAGTACCTACGTAGGTATTCTATTTTATTTTTTCATCGTAACTATCGAGACTACTCATTTTTAGGTACTCTTTCTCTCTTTGTCTCTCGGTAAACATACATTTTTATACACTAGAGAAACGATATACACAAGGTACCCACCAGTCTAAGTAACTTTATGACTAAGGTGTACATACCTGCGTCACTCAATAAGCCATGGATAAACGGACCACGCTGATCACGATGTACTGGGTTCGATTCCCCGGTGGTGCAGATCTGCTTAAATGTTCTGATAAATAATTATAAATACCTAACACACAGTTTAGTAGTTTAAGTAGGTACTACTTTGTAAATACCATGGATTAGGTAAACGGAAACAGCCTTTTCGTAATTTGCCCTGGTCTGGGTGTCACTGGGATCATCGCCTCCAGTCCATTGTACGGTACCCATAGTACAAACTTTGCTTTGCTGGGGACCATACAGTTGGTATGTTTGTCTGGCGATATTATATTATATTAATTATAGGTATATCTAGGTATAATTCTCGCGTTCATAAAGTATAGTTACGCGTCTAGTCAGACGGTGCCTACGATACGATAAACTATCGACGTTATTTGTTATCGATAACCACTATGTACATCATGTTAGCACCTATCTGTACCTTCTCTACTCAGCAAACAGTGGAAAGTTACATTGCTTCAAGTGGCTACCATGTAATCTGAGGATTAAAGTTTAATGGAATATTTTTATAAGGCAACCATGACTATCTCAATAGATAATTGTTCGTTCTTTGTTGTTACAACCTTGAAAGAGAATTAATTTGGTTATCGTCTATGTGCAATTAGAAATAGGTACATACTATATCTGGGACGTCTAATTCCGTTGTATTTATGATTGGTTTCTCATAACATGTTGTTTCTTTTGTTTTGATTATCGTTATAAAGATATAACATACAGATTAGGTTGAGTAATGTGGTCTTTGAGTAATTTTATGATTGAAGAGGCCGTTTTGAAATTAAGAAAAGATATTAGAGCTACGGCCGTATTCACAAAGAATTACTATGGGGTTGCACGGTGCGCTTGTACCCAGAAGCACCCTTTTAGGACAAGAAATTAGTATTGTTCGTGAATACGTATCTCGTATGGAGTATGGCGGTGGTAGACTGGAGCCAAACCACGAACAACACAATGAATAAGTATTTAACAATTAAAATAATCCTGTGTATGTTTGTGTTCTGACAAAATAAGAGTCAGATATAAATGAAAAAGTGTCCGTACATAATATTAAGATTCTGATATACCTAACAGAACTATTGCTTTCGCAAGATGTCCCTGTTTTGTTATACTTATTTTTCTCCTAACACTCCGAGTTGGAGTATTTGTAGATCAATAATGTTACGATGTAATGCAACACTCACGGGCAAAGAAAAATAAAATAATCTACTTAGCTGTTGATTAGCTGCAATGATGAAAGGGCCTATTTTATTTACATTGTAATCGATAAGAGTGATACGAATGTGTACCTACTTGTACTTATTTTATTGATAAATTATTTATTTTCATCAAGGATCGTAAGGAATCGCCGTGTGCAGTAACTTTCCAACGGCTGGCCAATCAACACGTCTATGTTTATTTATTTACAACCAATTACTTCAGTGCTAATGATCTTGAGCTGTGTATTCAGCAAAATATTCGAATTCTTCATTTGATAAAAGCTCAATCTCACATATTATAAGCGCGCTTCCCTAAACTTACTTTGTATATAAAATTATTCATTGAAATTTGATTATAAATGGCAAACATGTTAATAAGGACTAGACGGTTCAAGTGTTATAAAACTGCGACAATCATAAGAGTGGTGTTATTTTTCGGTATACCATCAGTTTATATGTTATTTCAAAGCAATAGTATAAGCCGAGAATATGAACACCTTCCTTCCAACGATTATACAGGTAGGTAACGGACATCCGTGGAAACAACTTTATTAAGGAGAGTGTTATTTGAAAAATAAAACAAAAGCTCGTCTGGTCCCCTTAAGTTGCAGATGTCGGCGGCGGCTTTCACTTACCATCAGGTGGACTGTCTGCCAGAGTACCATCCTTGGCTATATAACAAAATAAAAAATATTTGTGGTGTGCAGGTAAGGGTGTGGGCTTCACGGCACGGAAACTGCTGGGTGTCGTCGAGAGGGAAGAGAATAACTGCACACACGCAGCGATATTGGAATTCCCTCCGGATGGATTCACGCGGATTGAACGACAACACGTGAGTCACTTTATGCTTGATATCAGGAGCTCGAGTTTCTTAACAATTGTCCATTGCGAAACCACTGATCTCTAATACCCATTATCTTCGTGCAAGCAAGGAAAATATTGCCGTGTCGAAGTGTGTCTAGATTCACATAAGTAGGTTGTGTACTAATGTGAATCTAGTCATAGTAAATGATCGTAACCGATTGCGTTCTGGCACCCCTACACACTCAGAAACAGCAATATTAACCTAGCTTAATTTTTTGGCGGTCGGCATATGGTCGGCCATAGGACTTCTAACAGATGGACAAATTGTTAAGAGAGCGCCCCTGCGTGCTGTGATTTTTCATACAATTTTTTTCAATCTGCGAATGTCTTAATTATTTTAAAGTGTACCTATACCTACCTTACATGTTAAATATGTTTGTGTTTAATTCTCAGGGCTTTATAATGGTACACTGCGTGATAGCAGTCTATTGTTTTCTGTTACTGGGTAGCGTTTGCGAGCAGTACTTCGTACCCGCCATCGAGATGATATGCGAACGTAAGTTTTTAATTTATTTATTAGGTGTATTTGTGTATACATAGCGTGACAGCATAACACACGCGATAGCCGATGATTCTAATCTGCAAACAGCAGTACCTAGCATATAAATTAACTATGCGTAGAAAGGCCTCTACTGCGATTTTATGACCATAAATATTTTTGTTTGTATACTTAGCTTTTATATAGAACTCGGTGGTGGTTATTCTGGGACGTTACTATTTCTGGCGATATTTATTATAAGTGTATGGTACCTGTTTCGAATTCAATTGTTTTTAGGATTGGATATAGGCATGGATGTGGCTGGTGCCACGTTCATGGCAGCCGCCAGCTCCAGCCCGGAGCTGTTCATCAACTGCGTGGGCACATTCGTGACGGAGGGCGACCTCGGCGTGGGCGCAGTCGTGGGCTCGGCGGTGTTCAATGTGCTCGCGGTGCCCGCTTGCTGCGCCCTTATTGCTGGAAGGGTTTGTATCAAGAAACATGGAATTATCGGTTCCGTTCCGTGACTATTGCGAGCCAATTATTTTTATCATGTCTAATTTCATTATATTTTCTAATGTAGTGTATGAACCTAAACGTAACCAGTTTTTATCTGTCAGATAATATTGTATGCATGACCCTATTTTTATTGTGTACTTCGTTGAGTGATGTGTCACACAGCTAGGTATGAATGGAATATAACTCAGTTCAATTCCATAATCTTATTGGTATCATGCAGCAAAGCACGAGAAAATTTGTCCACTTTACACCCTCAGCCGAAACTACACCATAAAGTCTATAATAATTAAATATACGATGTGAGTTCCAAAATTAATGTGGTACGTACATATACTCACTAGTGTAAAGCAACTCCTGTTAGCATGCAATCAATAGTACATAAGCCTTGGCCGATTTAAAACTAGGGTACCTACTATTGAGCTCGTAGGCGATAGGCTTACAGGCTGGCGCTAATCAAACAATTGAATATGTTATTGCTGTAGGCCTGTAGCTGTGACCTGCGGACCTAAGGCGGTCGCTATGCAATATTGCTAATGAATTGCACTGCAATTCATTTTACTGATTTTCTGAGAAATCCTTAGCAATTCCGCTAAATTTCTGTAGAATAGTGACACATGTTACGCCATTCGTGACAGTTTCATGGAAATTTAGGGGATTCTGCTGGAGGTTTGGAAAAATGAATTGCTTTAGCAGAATTGCCGCAATTCATTTTTGTGACGGCCTTAGCCCCCCTGGTGCGAACGCATCTGACAGCCCCTCACGAATGCACGTTACAAATGTATTACATACCGAATATTGATTTCAATTGTTTAAAGCAAACTACATAGTTTTCCGTGCAGTGAGACTAAGGGTACATGATGGTATCCTGTAGTCCCAGTAGGCCAAATATGATCGGCAGGACCACGGTCCTATCACGATTTGAACCAAATTATACCGAAGTATTCTCGCAAGACTTAAAACAATAAAAGCGTGGTTACATCCTCACCATCACAAAAATAGGTAGCGCAGGTTCCGTATGTAATAAAAAACTTGTGAAATTGAACCTAGTGATGAAATCACAATAATGTGCGTAATGCCATACCCAGTACTTACTCGCAATGAGAACTCTTATTGTTAGGAAGTAGGAATACAGGAATAAGAACTTAAACTGTTTGTTCCGATTACAATACAATGATATAATCATCCATCTGTCGGTCGTATGCAGTAAAAAAACCTACCGTCTATAGCCGGTCGGTTTTCCAGTGGTTAAATTTAAAAATACCTCATTATGTTTGACGTATGTAGTTGTTTATTTATCAAACTCTTATTGCAAATGATAGTTAGAGGAAAGTGAAGGCGGCATCTACAGACCGTTCACCATAAGATGTCCCCTGCCTTGGGAATTGGAAGCATTGCCTAGGTGCTGCCATATAGTAATTATATGTACCTTTATACATACGAGTATATTGCCAGATATAAGACTAGAAAGGTTGTAAATGACAGGGGACATCTTACGGTGAACGGTCTGTAGGTACATCAGGCACATAGACATAATGTAATAACATGGGTGCTAGCGCAAGGCATCTGGACGCACTATTTGAAAGTATTGATAAGTATGTCTGATATGTCAGGTGGTGGAGCTCGACTGGTGGTCGGTGTCGAGGGATTGCGTGATGTACGCTGTGGCGGTAGTCGCGCTCATACTCACGCTACTCGACGATGTGATTTATTGGCACGAAGCCCTCCTTCTGGTGCTTATGTACACACTGTATATATTAGGTAAGATGTTCTACCTGATTGCTGGATAGTATATTCGTCTACAGTATACCAAGCTTCTAACCCTACGGCACAAAGCTTATAATCACTACGCTTTTTGCGGCTAAAAAAACAGTATTTTTTTTAATAGATAGTCGTCAGTCTTCAGTTTAGTCTTGTATCGACACTAGCAACGCTCTCAGCTGTCTAGATATGCTTGTGGGATTGTATAAACTACTCTACAAATAGCTTATCACTTGCTTATCACTAAAGCAAAACGAAGCTAAGTGAAGCGTAACGATTTGTAGAAACGTTTGTAGACGAATGCACAGTCTGATCTGGAGCCGGATTTTGTGACATCGTATTTTTAATTTAAATTCTGTTAGTTTAAAGCAACACAAATGTATGAGTAAAACTCCCAAGTGACAGATGCAAGTAGTGTTTGAGATATCGTCCTTTGAAAATCGTTAAAATTACACCTCGATTTTTACAAAATCGATTATAATTCTTAAACTATATGCAATACAGAAAAATTGTCTGCATAAACTATGTAAAACAATCAAATGGCCACGTATTGGAGCAATCAGGGTAGTCGTAAGATCATTCGTTTCGATGTAAATCACGATTTTCAAATTTTCGTTTTTATTTTTTTTCTCGTTAAGTCCACCATATTATAAAATGATATTTACACACAAGTGAGCTTAGTAGGTCTACTATATCCCTTAAAAATATCACGCTATAATTCCATGGACTATTGATGTTATAAGAAGTTTTAGATTTTCCTTAGGGTTGACACCTCAGAATTGTAGTAATTGTACATTAAATCCAGATAAAAATTAAACTGAACCCTTTCCCATGTCACTAATTTTCGTATTTAGCATTAAAAAGGTGATATTTAATGTTGAAACCTACTTAGTGCCCGATTTTTTTTATTTAATAAATAAATTTAGCAGTCAGTACCAACCCTAGAAAAAACAGAAACATTTTGGTCAATTACTCAAATAGTCCATGGAATTATAGAGTGATATTTTTAAGGGATATAGTAGACCTACCAAGCTTACTTATGTGTAAATATCATTTTATAATATGGTGGACTTAACGAGAAAAAAAAATAAAAACGAAAATTTGAAAATCGTGATTTACATCGAAACGAATGATTTTACGACTACCATGATCGCTCCAATACGTGGCCATTTGATTGCTTTACATAGTTTATTCAGGCAATTTTTCTGTATTACGTATAGTTTAATATTTATAATTTATTTTGTAAAAATCGAGGTGTAATTTTAACGATTTTCAAAGGATCATATCTCAAAAACTACTTGAATCTGTCACCTGGGAGTTTTACTCTTACATTTGTGTTGCTTTAAACTAACAGAATTTAAAAAAAAAGACGATGTCACAAAATCGGGCTCCAAATCAGACTGTGGAATGCACTTATCTAGGCGCCAATAGCTTTATGTATGATAATATGATGTGACGATATGACGGAATTTAAACTTAAACAAATGTGTATAGTAATACCTATGTACAGCAAATCCCTGATTTTGCATACCTAACGTCTTTGTTGCCTTTACAGCAATGGTATTCAATGGTCGTCTAGGATCATTCGCCAGAAGCGGATGTTGTTCCTTCAGCAAATCTAAAGGCTACACAGAAATCACGCCACTCATTAACAATAGTAAGTTATGTATTTCATAAGTACTAAGTAACCGCCCTTATTACTGCGCGGGATGTTAAACACACGTAAACTAAGTGTTGCCATCCTTTTCATGGTGATTTGCACGAGCAACACACTTTTAAATTTGTTATTACAGAATTAGCACTATTATTTGCCCGTGATCATCACCTACTTTACCTAATACTGAGTAAATTATATACCTACCATACGTGATTTTACAGCTAATAGTTAATTATTATTAAACGCCACACTCCGTTTTCTAGACAAATACAACTCACTAGACGCAGCCCGACATATAAACGACCTCATGAAGCGCAACGATTTGGAGAAGGGGGTCGAGATGTCCAGGAGACACGACTCTACCGGCTCAGGTGAGGCTGGTCTGTCAAGGGCCATGACTTGACAGTTACCTACTAAAGATTTCGGTCTATGTTTTATTAGACCCGCCACATACATACGGAATTTTCCGCCCGGAATTCCGTTTCGAAATATCGAATCGGGGATTCCGAACGCAGTAAATCCATCCAAATGTATGGACGTATCGCGTTCGGAAACCCGGATTCGAAATTTCGAAACAGAATTCCGTACCTATGGAAATACCGTATGTATGTGGCGGGCTTAAGGCTTGGAGAAAAAATAACCAGCGTCGTCTTACTATTAGGTACCTACTGAAATTGAATGAATGAAATGAAATACCTAATGAATGGGAATGATATTAAATTCTGGGAATTAATTTGCTGCGAATAAAATTACCTACCAGTATTCCTACTATTATATACGGCCGAAATCTTTGGCTCCCAAGTTACATCTCGTTTATAATTACGACAAAGTCCTCATTTATTACGTACAAATGAAACTAAATAAGTATAGGTAGGTACTTTATTTCGATTTTTAGGGCATTGAGACGTAAATTGATGTGAAAAAGTTACACCGATTAATGATTTCAAGATTGTTCAACAAAAACCGTGCCTGCAAATCACATTTATTCGCAAGTTAATAATTGGACGTTCGCCTGTCCACTAGCTGTTTGTCATCACATACTTTCGTAGTTGCCAATTTGAAATTGAACTTGATTTATTTACCAGCGACTTTAAAAATCTTAGGTACATTCATGATTTATACCTAGTAGAAATTTATAGTGTTGTTTATTGGTCCCGATTCAATATTAAATTGATTGAGGCGTCAAATAAATTTAAATGATTAAAACAAAAGCATACCTAATAGAAGCAATGAACTTTATATGAAAATTTTATTTGTAAATTATTTTACTGAAAGAAAGCTATTATACACTATCCCTGAATTACTTTTATCTCGAAATACTACGCAGGCGGAGCAACAGCTATATTGTATACTAGCTTTGCCTGCGACTTTGTAAGCGTGTAAATATTATTAATGTTTGCTAAAATAATAGTAGGTAAAGCCTAAGTTACTCCTTATAATATCAGCTATCTGGCAGTGCAAGTCCCGTCAAAATCAGTCCAGCCGTTTCGGAGATTAGCCGGAACAACGAGACAGGAAGACAACAAAAAATTGCATTTTTTATATGTACACCGTATATAGTACTTTCATATGCATTTAGTAAAAAGCTGTTATTTTGACTTTACAAACAGACACTTAAATTGTATTTATTTGTATAGATTTACGGAACTAATCAAAAAATGAACGCATATTCCAGATATAAGTACGAGTTCCGTATGGTCATGGCCTAGTGAGAAAACGTCGACATTTCGGAAGGTATTCTGGGTCCTGACGTGGCCGATCAGCCTTGTTTTGTGGGCCACCATACCGGACTGCCGCCGCCGGCCGAGCCTGTACCCCCTGACCTTCGCTATGTGCATCACCTGGATCGGAGGAGTCTCTTACCTGGTCGCTTGGATGATTACTGTACTCGGTAACCAGAAATTGAAAAATACTTGACACTAGTGAAAGCATACGTCTAGTCTATGGCTTGGTTCCGCTGAATCACACTTACCTTAGGTGTTTCAAAAGTGCGAAATAATACTTGGGGGTTTTTAATGGTTACAATATTGGAACACTTTTTTCCAAAAAAAAACACTTTTTTTTTTCAAAAATGTAATATTTCAATAACTATGTACCTATTTAAAAATTTCACAAACTATTTCTTGAATATTAATGGCTGCTACTCCGTAATGCAGTTTACACTGGATTCTAGGCCAAAGTTGTCACAAATAATCAAGGGCCATAACTCAGAAACTAATAGATAGGTATGGTTAGGTAAAGTCTGTCTTCACTAATAATTATTTCGTACTTTTGAAACATTTGGTATATTTTTTTTATAGGACTGCGGAGGCTAAAAAGCGTACGGCCCGCCTGCTGTTAAGCAGTTACCGTAGGTAGCCTATAGATGCTTACAATATCAAAGGCATTGCTCGCACATTGCCGACCTGAAGGGGAGTGGGATGGAGGGAGGGAGGGGAAAGAGGAGGTTGGGCTTTCGTCTCTCTCACTCATCGTACGAAACGCAGCTGTAAAAGCTGCTTTACGCCGATTTTCTGTGAGAGGGTGATACTACCCTGGTCGAGCTAGCCCGTATATGAGCTACAGCTTGGCTCTACCACCTTTATTAATAGCCAATTTTATTAATAGCCAAGCTTAATATTTGCCTACAGTTCGCTAGATTCAGATGGATTGTGTTGATTATCTTTCCAGGCGATACGCTGAACGTGCCTGACAGTATTACTGGGCTAACAATTCTTGCCGCAGGCACCAGTCTACCTGAAGCAGTTTCAAGTGTGTTGGTCACTCAGCAAGGTACACACCCACTTCACTTATTGTTAAATCGTTTTCGTACAGAGCCGCGAGTCTCTAAACAATTGTCCACTGCGAAACCACTGGTCTCTAACATTATCTTCATGAATTAGGGCCACCGCAGACATGCTACTTTTAGCATCGGCGACCGGCGATTTTGCGACTGTATCGATGCTGTGTCGCGTTTCTACGAGCGAGACGGAGCATCAAAATCGCTGATCGCCGATGCTAAAAGTAGCATGTCTGCGGTGGCCCTTCCCTCCTCCTCCTCCTTGCGTCGTGTATCCGCAATGCTGAGGGTCGTGACCTCTGTGAATCACCCTTTTTTGCACGATGTCGCGCCACGTCGTCCTATCTTCAGCGGTGTGGATCGCCTCGCACACTGTGGTGTTTAGTTCTGTGCGTATTTGGTCCGTCCAGCGCATGGGGCCGGGCCCTTATTTTATTATAAATCATACATTCTTCGCGGTTGACATGGTGTTCGGTTAGCAGTCTGAGCAACAAAATACTTACCGCCAAGAATTTGCGATATGGCAGAATCACATTGGGCTCGACTCAATGGTAAGAGGCCATTAGCAAAGACAAGAAATAAAAAAAAGAATTTGCGATTTACTATGAAGAATTCACGAAGATAATATTAGATACTAGTAGCCCGATTCACGTAACCAAAACCGTAACGATGTCTCAGCGATATAGTCGTTGATAGCCTTTTTGTATTGCGAAAAAGCTATCAACGACTATATCGCTGAGACATCGTTACGGTTTTGGTTACGTGAATCGGGCTACTGTGGTTTCGCGATGGACAAATTGTTAAGAGTCTCGACACCCAGATCCTAAATTACAATTGGTTTTTATTTCAGGTCACGGTACTATGGGGATAAGCAACTCTATAGGCTCGAATACCTTTGACATCTTATTATGTCTAGGGTTGCCATGGCTCGTGAAATCTTTGGCATATCCTAGTGTTCCGGGTAATCACTGGGTAAGCTGTATTATATCATAAGGTTTGATTATTATCACCGATAGAACCTAGAGAAAGATCTCCGGCGTCGTCCAATTCAAGAAAAGCAACATAATTACCCACGCACTTAATACCTTCCTACACTTCAGCATACTATTATTTAAATTACCTCTTTACTTTTAGGCCCGCCACATACATACGGAACGTTACGGAAATCCTGATTCGAAATATCGAATCAGGGATTCCGAACGCAGTAAATCTATCCAAATGTATGGACGAATCGCGTTCGGAAACCCCGATTCAATATTTCGAAACGGAATTCCGTATGAATGTGGCGGGCCTTATGCGCTACCGATCAATTAAGAATTAAGAAATAAAAGTAGTCGTCGTTATTTTAACTCTTTATAACACAAGTTTATAGAAAAAACTGCTTGGTGTAGTGGTTCGACCGTCGGTCGCTCGACTAACTGCTTCGGGTGGTTGCGGGTTCGACTCCCGCCAGAGGCAAATTTCGGAAACGGCCTTTTCTTAATTTGTCCTGGTCTGGGTGTCACTGGGATCTCCCCCAGTCCATTGTACGGTACCCATAGTACAAGCTTTGCTTAGTTTGGGACCATACAGCTAGTGTGTTCATCTGGCGATATTTATTATTATTTAATTAAATAGGTTTCTATAACATGATAACAATATCCAAATTTTCAGACATTTCAAACCCAAATTTTAAACTTTCAATTTTAGGTGACGATCAACTCTAGCGGTCTGTCGTACAGTGCAATATCTCTGCTGTCAACCCTATTCGCGCTGTACGGATGTCTGAGCCTCAACAAGTTCCAGCTGGACTGGAGGGTTGGCGTCACCTGCGCAGTCATTTACGCAGGGTACCTAGCCCTGGCCAGCCTCATCGAGCTCAACGTGTTCTTCTTAGTCAACCTGCCCATGTGTCCACACTAGAAGGGCCTTAGCATTATCACACCGGGAATCGCGGTCTTCGCACAGTCAATATGACAGCTAGGCATAGAAATACGACATTAAATTTTTTTATATACAATTAAGGCGGCCTGATGTTAAGCAGTATACCGTTTTAGCGACCGGCAATTCAACAATCAGAACCGGGCATAACCGGATTTAGATGTTTCTGAGATATAATACCTATAATTGGATTAAAGTAGGTTTATTTTTAAGTTTTCGTTTCTAGTAATAATAAATTTGAATAATGTTCATAGCTACGTCTACAACATGCACATGCCGCGCGAGGCTGCTCACCCGCATGCCTCGCGAAGCACGACGTTTGCCTCAGTCGCATACCGCGCGCGGTAAATGCCGAGGCAATTGACACTAGACAGAGAAGGTTTTACCCGAGCAATCAGTTTGACACGTTTGACATTGTTCTGTCTCATGACTATGCCAAACTAGGCGAGGCAAATGTAAGTGCTCAGGTGAGGCAGGGCGGGCATTTGCCTCACGTGAGGCAATTTGCCTCGCGCGGCATGTGCGACATTTGGACGTAGCTAATGGCGGCGTCTTCATCAGGCGCATGCCTCGCGCGTGCACTCACTTTTGACGTCGGAACGCCTAGACGTAATGTCATAATGTGAGTTCTCGGGTGAGGCATGCGCGCCATATGGACACATCTAATAACTAACATTCCTCGAATTTCCGGGATCAGAAGGTACTTCAATATTATAATGTTTTTATGTATAGTACGTTTTTTTATACTTGTCCTATTTGGTAAGCAAAGATGGCGTCCAGCGGGGACATTGCGTACCTTTTTTGCCAATATTTCAATTGGTTTCGTTCATCCTGTGTCAATTATATACGAAACCATTGAAACATTATCAAAATAGTTACGCAATCGCCCCGCTGGACGCCATCCTTGCTTACCAAATAGGACAAGTATAAAAAAACGTACTATAGCAACTAATTAAAATTAATTATAAGTCGGCACATAAGTATTTTATCTAATCATTTCCAAAGAACGTGTGCAGCATTAGAAATAAGAAAATTAGAAAATGTAGTAGTAGTTTGGTATAGAAAACTTGTGTTGTTTTTTTTTATACCAACCTACTTCGTGTAATTATTAATACAATTCAAACCCCTTGAATGTTATGATAATTAAATGTACTTACCTATTAAACAATTTATTTTTAATGAGACGCTTTCATTTTACATTAATTAGAGAACAAATGAAACAAATTTTCTTAAAAATCTCTTTTACTAATGTATTGATAACAATAACGATTAAGTATAATTTATTATATAAAGAACACGTATTTTATGTTCCAAAAAAGAAAGTAACAATGCATCATTTCAATTGTGACATAACAGCCCATCCAAAGAAACCCCAGCGACAATGGCTACGACATCGCAGCAAGAACTAATGACATAAGCCACGCTGAGAAATAATTATTTTGTCATAACACATGAGACGTTCAACTTTTCCATTCCGATGCGTAAAAGTGTAAAAAAAGAAGACAATACATAATCGACATCAGTAATTAAAAGAGACACACGCGATCGCAGGCGCAGCGGCGCTGTCGGCGCACGCGCGCACCAGCCCGCTCGCACACGATCATATTGATAGTGCAACGGCGACAAAAACACCTCACTTCCGTGCTAATCACGGATATAAATCATGAGAACCTAGTCAGATACCTCCATCATAAACTCTTAGCAACATACAATGAAACTACTGACACCTTATTAACAATCCTAACTTACATTAAAAATGTTAGCAGCTAGATATATACATAATAACAACTCAAAATCCTTATCATAAGTAACAAATAAATATAATACATTACATTAACATTACTATCACGAAAACTTTCGAAGACCTAATTTAAACTAGGCACCCTACCTACCCAGCGTACGACTAGGTATAAATAAGTTTATTAATCTATCCCACAGAGAAGGTTCTTTCGACATAGAGTACATAGACGAAACAGCCTTCATACAAATTTTAACAGGAGATATTCCCGGCGTCGTAGCTTGCACCACGAACGGGTACGGATGCTTTATCAGGGGAGACACGCTCGTGCCTACCAGGCTGATGGTCGGCTTAGCAAAGGTTATCGGTTGACTTTTCACTATTTGACGTTGAGTCGCACCGCCGAGCAAAATGACCGGTATTGAACCAGCTTTCGTGGAACTCATGAGCGGATTCATTGAAATAACCGGTGGTCTGGTGGAACTGACCGGCAATCGGGACGGGCTGAGCGGGAACCGGGTGGAGCTGGCCGCGTATCTCGACGCACTCGATATGGGTCTAGACGTCGTAGTCGACGCGGTCTCAATTATTTCATGAAATATAGAATCGTCGTAATCTTTAGTTTCATCTATAAACGGCACGATGAACAGCGTCTGCCGTAAACTGTTAATATCTTGCACTAATTTGGCGTGCTCCTTCAAAAGATTATCGCTCCTGGGTATATAATTGCCCACAATATGGTCCACTCTGTCAGAACCGTGCATGAACTGTACTGGGCCAGCAGTGGAACGTTTAGTGAAGACTTTTCTGACCACGGGATTTAGGGAACGCCATCCTGTACGATTGTAAAAAGTGTTTGATTAAATAATTAAAAAGGTAAATAACCCACTCACGTATCAAATTAGCTAACATTATTACCTTCGTTATACATGCCGCCGATTTCAGCGTGACCCATCGACGGATACTCGATACAATTACTCTGAAAATAAATAAACTATAATTTAAGTTGCACAATAATAATTGTATGATAAGGATTAACAAATACCTAGTATCATCGGCGTTACACAATACTCACAGTTCATTAACTCGCTAGGCGTATAAAAACAGTGCATTTTCGCATCAAATATCAACTTCGCTAATGCAATATGTACATAAACCTGTCATCGTTTTAATATTTATTACCGTTAATGAAGAGTGCTACAGGACGCATAGAATACTCACTAGGCCAAGTTCAGTAATGGCATGAGCTTAATTTTTAAGGTCTGGAAGATTTCATTTTGAGAGTTCCGTAGTCCCTACGAGTATCCCCTCGAATTTTATTTTAGGTAAGTATATGTTTAACAAACGTTTCAATGTTGAGAGATATTCAAATCCAAAAGTTGTGTCTGAAAATACAAATTTGGAGAGTGCACCCCAATGGATGCGGGGCAGAAAAAGTTACCTACGAACAATTTTATTGTCACACTAAATAAATAAAAATTGGAAGGAGTTGGTCAGCTCAAATTTCTTTACAAAATAGTTTATGTAGAATGCCTTAATTGATACTAGTAGACCGGCACGTCATAAACACGTTAGTTTTACTTGTCTAAGCAATTAATCGTAAATTCACACTTTACTAAAAAAACGGTACGCCACCAGTTCCTAATCACGCACATTGTAATGTTTTACTGCAACAAGTGGATAAGAACGTAATAGTTTCAGCGCTTCGATTATTTACCTATTTTCGTTTCATATTTGTAAACACCATCACGCCTGTATTCTCCAAAGGAGTAGGCAGGGTGCACAAATTTCCCCGAAGGTATATTAGAGGCCAACTTCAATTTAACGGGCACACTCTCCCTTTATGCGAGGGGGATTCAGACCCTAGTCCACAATGGTACACTATATTTGTACACACCCAAAAATAATACACAACCAGAAAGCAGGGCTTCTACCAAACACTCATTCAGCAGATCCTATTAATGACTATGTTAATTCCTTCCCTTACATAATAATAAAAAAAGAACATTAATACATACCTCCAGTGAAGATCCGTAGTAGGGCTTCTCTATTAGATGCATGCCCTGTGCGAGGTGCACCAGGGCCAACCACAACACCACTTGCGAAATCATCCTCGCACTACTGACGATGTATGGAAGCGCGCTCTAGTGCTGGCCCCACCACATTCCCTTCACAACTCCGCGAAGTTTGAGGCAATTACTTATTGCAATATTCCCAGGCACTTGATTTATAATTTTCTGTGAATAGTATTTTTGAGGACGGATTTTGGAAAAATATTAATTTAATGAATAAATGTCCAGGTAGCAAATCCTCCTTTAAAATAACGGTCTATGCTTTATAAAAATTAACATCTTATTTTATTACTAGTCAAGCTAATAATACACAGGCATCGTGTAATATACGACAAAAATTTAGGCAAATTAAAACATCAGTAACTCACGGTAAGGTATCTTTATTACAAATACTTAAAACGATACCTATTATTTACAAGATAACAAAAATTATACAAAACTTTTGAATCGTGTTCGTGACGGTAATTATGATCTTCGATATCTAAATTGTTTACCTATTATGCTCGAAATCAAACAGCCAACGCAACATAATTAGATTGACAAACGAAAACAATTTTAGCAGGAAAATAAATCTTTTAAGTTATGAAGGTATTTTTCACTTTAATTTAACTAAGAGCTAATTAAACAGCTTAAATTAAATAATAAATATTTACCACGCACCTCCGATATTACTATAATGAAAATGTATTCTTTACTCATTAGGAATGTGCCATCCTAAACACAATCATGTAGTAATTATATTTATTATGTATCGGACATAACGCACATCACACCAGACAGTTCTGACCAACGTCGACCAACGAGTACTATATTAACATCATGAGTTCCGCAAGTAGCTCACGAATTTGACTTAGGCAAGATACATTCTGGAACACTCTTCATAGCGAAAGCACGAAGATAATGCACATCACTTATTGCTGTTTGTCTCCACAGCAGCTCTCTCAACACCATCGTGAGAGGTTACACAGAATACGGTAATGCAATTATTGAAACTGAAAAAACCACACCTGTTGTGGCTGCACCACTCAAATTTTCAGGCACCGTATATAAACCTTAATTATAATAACACAGTAGTTATTACTAGTAAAATAATGAAGAAACAAAAATCACATGGCTATTAAATCGTTTTAAATGTCGCGACACAAAATATCGAGAGTTGCTTCAGTTGTACATATTATAAAAAAGCATAAACACGTGTTCAAATACTGAACCCTCAAAAAGGAAAACATAGAATTTAGATTCGAAGCAATAAAATTGCCCTGTATAACGGTACTACCGATCAAAAATAATTATAACATAACAGCAAGCATTCTGGGAGAATTATCGACGCCACGGTACGATCATGGTATGAGTACTTCTGTGACGACAGTAACACCAATTATTTTTATTCGTAGCATGAACGTTTAGCACGCCTGCGAGCCTATATATCCATCTGCAAATTTTACGTAACATAATACCCAATAATACCTTACTCGTAACTGTTTGTAATACAGTTACCCGAATATCGGACTCACTTTTAAATAAAAATATATATTCAAGACGAACTATAATTATTATCATAATTATTAATTCCACAAATGTATAGCGCAATATTTTCAAAACGCATTGCATTATAATATTCAAGAGTTGCATAATGTTCATTATCTACGCGGATTCTCTATTACAAAATATTAATCAAAATTTATTAATCAATCCGGATTAATATTATTATTAAAATAATAAAGCATACTAAACTGTAAGCTAGTGTTTACAAACAGCCTATGAATGCGACATGAAGATGATACCTCCATACATTGCGTTATCGAGTCACATGTATCATACATACATGATGTATGTCATCATACCCTATTTCTTGCAGGGTAGACAGAGAACCCAGAGCCATTCATTAACGAGTATTCATTAGCATTATAGCAGGGCCGTGTAGCGCTATTTACGATAATCATAAGACAATTAAAATGTATAATGGTAAAAAAACAATAAATATTAATGAATGATTTGCACATACATTATAACAAATTTTCCCTGTTATTTATTAACATTTACAGTTTAGTTCGGATGCAGTAACTATGCTTGCGACTCGGCTACTGCGAGCGGTTATTCTTGGTTTCAACTGTTCAACCGTTGACCACGTTAAGGGCTTAAACTTCCAACTCCTAACCTACATTCCTTTAGGCGAAAAAGATCGTATCAATATGGTTAGCAAAACTGAGACGACAAAATATGGACATATTGTATTATATTCTGCAATCGGCGTAGTACATGCCAGCTGTACCTACTTGTACCCAGCCCGTCGCCGTATGCCAAAACTTTAAAGTTGATAACTTTGGCGCGCGCTAGTACAAAAAAAAATCACTTTCCATAAATCAACCTTTCACTTGGTTTCTCTTTCGCGCATGCGAAAAGTATATAATATGTGCATTGCGCAAAACTTCAAGGTCACGGCACCCAACCTGTCAAATTATTGGCGCGCTTCAATGTATTTTTTTTTTCAAAACGACACTCACATTTTTTTTAGTCCTCTATAGTCTTGGGTAGTTCTGCCAACATTATAAAAAAAATTAAGGCGGCTCATACACGAATCATCCAAAACAAAAGTTTTGGTTATGGCGCGCTTGCTGAACAAGCATGTTAGATCGCGCGCATCACATATCCGCATCATGCATGAACAGGATACTGTCAAAAACTTACAATATTTGCAAATACATATAATCAGTCACCATGTTCATTTAAACCATCCTTTTAAATCGTGAAATTTCAAATAATAGTGATACAACTGCACTACAGCTTACCCGCAGCCACAATTTCGCAGAATGTTAGAATTATAGCATTTTGCGGCTCCTTAAAATTAAAACTAATTTATCCCCGAGACAGAAAATATTACCTTGAATCTAAAGAGAAAAACAAATTTATAAGTATTAAGAGTTCTTTTTTTGGTAATAAAAATAGGTAATACGGTGCGCGCGCAATACGATCTCTTTATTGCGCAATATTTATAATAAATCCTACATAATATAATGCTAGTGAAATATATATACAATAATATATCTTTATAACCGGAATTCCCTGTTCCTTTAAAGCGAGCAATGTCAAATATTTAATATATTATTAGTGTTGAAACAATTACTATAATGTTAAATATATTTTTACAATCGTAAATCAAACTGAAAATTCAGTTATCAGTCAAGTATTCATAAAAAAACAAATCACGCCTGCATACTCGGAGGGTAAGGCAGAGTATTCATATAGGATAAAACATGTACCCGCTGCACACGTCTACAGGGGTTCCCTACCGACATCAATCGATGCACACATGAGACTATTGTGGTCCAACATTTTACGTAATTATACATCACAAACAACACCTATGTATTTACATAAGTAGTACGTAAATCATTGCTGTAAAGGGTAAGAATTAAGCTGTGCTATGATAACTCAAGGTACGAAACGGTTACCGTAAATCTATATAATATTCCTTTTGCGATATTTGTTTCACATTCCATCAATGGATTACTTACAGCATTACATTTGCCGCGTGTAATGTACCGAGCAGCCACGCCCGAGTAATCAGTTATGACTTTGTCTACGGACGCGCTACTCGTTTCATATGGACGCGGCTATTGACTACAAATGAATGTCTAAAAAGACTATTTCACAAATTAAATCGTTTACCTACGAGAAGTATTTTACCTATAGACGGAAATTACATACATAGGCAATGGCAGCCTCATACATCTTCATCGCTATATTATGAAAGTAGATTCTAAACTTTACTCTTTATAAATCACGTCGGAACCTGACGTTGTAATAATATCTTACAAAACAATTACAATATATTTCAAAACTAAGCTCCGCTGAGGTATGTTTAAGCATTTGCGTGTGAGCTGCATCTCGAACGACCAGTGTACACTCCAACTACGTTACTTATACTTCAATCAACAATGAAACACCAATTAAAAAATGATCCCAGTAAACCACTGCATGTTAAATTAATAAAATACTTAAATTTTCTATTGAATTCAAGATTTCAACGTAAATGTATCACTAGCTTTATAAGCCTGGGCAGTGCGAGTTCCTTTGGAACAGTATTAAATACCTATTATAATCGTTACGGGGTTGCTGTATCTACGTTAGGTCGGGCGTACTTTGGACACGTTTTCGTACGAATTTTACTCATGCGAACACGTAGGAATACGCACGAACGATCCCGACCTTTCAAGTACTATGGGAGCGCGCAGACTGGTCCCGACTCATACGTATACCTGCGTGTAATTCCGACGTCAGAAAACAATCCGAAATCGCCGGAAAACTACCAATTTGACGAAGAAAAACGTATTCAATTTGCGCACTTAATTCGTACGATCACGATCTTACGTTGACGTACGATACAAATTCGTGTTCAAAGTGCGCACAGCCTTACTCTACTCTTGTGCTTTACTTAACGCAAGTAGATATGATTACGCCTTACTTCTATTTAAGTTGTATTGTTTAGCGTGTTTGGAATGTACACTAAAATCGAAGGTTGTATAGTGTCCCGCCATATGCCGGCGCCGGCGGCGAGGGGTCTGGAGAAGGCGGCAAGCTCGCAAGACGTGATGATAAACTCAACCCTGAAACAAACCATCAAGCATTATTTGATGATGGCAGTAATTGAAATTGTTAATCAACATTACATAGAATAACAGAAGTATAATTATGGAGTCTAAGCATATCGATTGGTTGGATGTGTAGTTCTGGTCAACATTCATTCTTAAGCTTACTTGTCAATGTGTATTCTATTTAAATCAGTATTATCAGAGACTTCAGACGAAGCCACTGATCTATAGATTACTGATATAATTATTGTAAATGGATGGAAAACCTCACTTAAATAAACTTTAAATAATCATATCTTATATAATTTAACATTATTATTGTATTTGTTATTGCTATTTGTTACTCTACTAGCGAAATGCCTATTAAAAAGGTTGGGTCATATGTGTAAAGGCGGAAATCGTATTTTTTTTTAATTAATGTCTAAGCACGCTTCAAGCATGTCTACCGACAGTTTCTATTATAACTTTTGCATGCATAAATAAAATGCGAGGGTACCCAGAATAATCAAAAACTAATTCCTCGCGAAGTGCATCGCAGACACAGCAAATATGTTTGCAATAATGATTACATTCGCATTGGCAAAACACATCATACAAACATTAAGGAAAATGGCGAAAGCTTAGAGTAATTAACCAGCCTGGTAACATTACCCGATTGAGGCGTTAAGACATGTTAGCCCGGTCTATCCTTGGATGAATTGCCTAACAGCATTTGATGACGTGCCTGCGGAGGCCACGTTAACCTGGCGGTCTCAGTCATATTAACATCTATCTCAATGGTATCTGACAGTCAGAAGTCCTAAAAATTCTGACAGCTGGTCTAACCCTTAGGTTACCAAAGTTACGGCTTCGGAAGGTGTAGTAGTAAAATCCGGTAACCAGCCAAATACCGATAGATAACCTGAATACAAATTGGGAAGGATGACTAAGATTACGATGAATTATTCGAGCAATACAAAATATGAGTTTCGCAATAGCAATTACTTATTATTCCTCACTACTATACAAAAATAATGTTCGAACATAATGTATGTTTTCGCGCAGAGCTCAGCACTTCGATGAACATCTCATATTACTTCAAAGTATTACCTCATAATAATAAAGCTGTCACAAATGTGTCTGTATAAACCTATTCATGAAAACATCGTTCCAGCGGAGCCACGTCCAAAACAGGTTTCCTATATTTACATGAGCGCAGTGAAGAAATTCAAAGTCTGATATAAATAGTTTCCCAAACAGAAATCTTTATGTGTAATAGTTGACCTGTAGCTCTTACTTGGCGGTTTATATAATACCATAACAGTTAATAGATAAGAACTAAAAACATTTGATTACATTTGCTCACCACGAAATAAATTCGCAAAAGGAATTATACAATTCGCTTAGCGGTTTATTAGGTAAAAATATTTTATAGCTATGGGGCGGAAAGCTTGTCACGGAAACAAGGAAGCGCATGTTCGATTCCCAACTCGAGCCTCACTGGTATATTCTAATTTACCTACGTTTTCTAGTCCAAACGCTAGAAGTTGTTTGAGGAAACCTAATCTAACCAAAATATATGTAAAGTCCGTCAACCAGCACTGAATTAGAAACATGGTTAACTACGACCAATTTCCTCCTATCTATGCTATGGCCTAAATCTATTTGCATACCATATATTTGTCTCCTAGTAAATGTAGATCTACAGCGCAATAGGTTTATAGTATATATGAAATTCTTATTAAAAAGATTAATCATGTTTCACTTGCGTTACATTGTTGCATTGCAATCTGATTTCTATAAATAGTTCGCGTGGTTTATAAACCATGTTGGATGATAAGGAATTCAGAAGACGGAATATTCTAAAAAAAATCGTGTACCTATATACGTACTTTCATTTAAGAGAAAGCGCTGCGTACACATTGAGATCCTGCGCTAGTTTTAACTTAAAATATCGCAAAGCGTTATGTTTATTCATTTGTACGCTTTTATCGAAGTATAACAAGAAAAATAATATTTAAAAAATTAATTCTTTCGACTAACTTAATCAAATTTTCGAACAATCTTGCCACTAAAAACCATTTGTCATTATGCTATAAAACAAGAAAAGCCGCTATTATCGGTTCATACTTTCAGGAGCTAGGATGACACGGATAAAACTTATTAAACCACTCTGCTGTGTCGACGCCTATATGCCTCATATAATCTGCCACTGTGAATCTAACGTATCGTCAAATCATTTGAATAATACAGAGCCTGTAATAATCGCATATAATATTTTTTTCTTATAGCCAAGGACGGCACACTGGCAGACGTTCCACCAGATCGTAAATGGAAGCCGCCTCACATCTGCAGCTTAAGGGGAGCAGACGCGGCGCCGATCTTTTAGGGACCTGTAAACACGCCCTTTGAAGAGCCCCATGTTTTATAATTATTGCTATTTATTCTCACCTTATTTGTCTTTAGTCGAGGGTGCAGCAGACTTGACTGGCTGTGGTATTATAGTAATCTCATCGTTAATCTTCAACGGCTTGAGAAGGGAGTCGTTGGTGGACTTGGCGGCCGGCACGCTCGTCTTACTCTTGTCCATGACGCGCTTGGCCACCACGCTGTGAGCTGAGTACACGTGGTTCTCGAACTGCTTGTACATGCCGAAGGTGGCGGTGCAGACCGTGCACTTGTACGAGAGATGTGCAGGTTTTAGCGTCAAGCTGTGGTCCCTCGCCACGTGGTTCAGCAGCTTCCATTGGTATACCTGTAGTTTACACATACAATATTAAAAACTATATAGCGAACCGGGCGCTTCACTAGCGCCGGCACTTCAACCACGTCAGTTTATACGGTCACTCTATGACCTGTTTAAGCGAATCGGATACTGCTTCGAAAAATGCATTTATAACTAAATAAAATCATGTTCTCATGACACTGCTTACGAAACCAGAGAGATCGTTGTATAATTCTGTATATATCTTTTTTTAACCTGGGAAAATATTATAGAAAGATTTAAACTCGTATTTCTGAATCACTTACTCTGCCACAAACAGGACACCTGCCAGCATCCTTGCCTTTATTTGCAGCTTCTTGCATAGAACTGGTGACGAGACCATGAGATCCCAGCAGATGTCTCTCTAACCCTTGATCTGTGAAAAACCTGAAAGTAAAAGTAGCAGTGTTTGAAACACTCGCAAATCCAAAAGTGTTTGTATTATAATAATTAATATACACATGTTCATTACTTTATAAACTCAATATGTACCTAAATTGGCATTTCTGACAATTGAGTGGTGGCCTGTTGTAGATCATCTTAGGGTGTATCTTCACTTTATGTATCCACTGCATGTGATTTCTTAACTGTTCTAGGTCTTTTATGTAACCATCACAGATTTCACAGATAACAAATGTACTCTTGTTATGCGGCGTGGGTTGCGGTTGCACTGGTTGCGGTTGCCGCGGCAATGGAGTGATAGATATTGACGGTTGATGCACCGATTTCGACTTGGAATTATTCTGTAATAGAACATATTTTAAACATAAATACATGCAAACAATTATTGTAATGGCCTATTTTGTGTCCCACTACAGGGCAAAAGTCCCTTCACATCTCCATAGGTTCGTTAATGATTTGAACACCAGCCTTACGTTCCCGTAAGGTGTTTTAACCGTCATATCATATGCATATCGGGTTATTGTACAAAGTGTATATATTTGATGTTGATTTATGTTTACTTGTTAGGTAATTTTGAGCTTCTAAAGAGTTCTTATCCTCTTAATATAATAAAGGTAACGCATGGAAATACTCACAGCAAGAGGATAATTGGATGGTATGGTCACCGGCGTATTGTGCCTGATGACCGCACCCCCGCGTATGATGGGCGCGCCGTGGATGGGTCCGACGCGCGGCGGCACCGCCAGCGGCAAGCGGGCGCGCGGCCGGTACCCCGCGCTCATCCCCGGCACGATACTCATAGCGCCTCGCCCCATGCTGCTGTTGCCCATCTGACTGCGATTGAACGCGTTTTGGTATGAACCCCCCATCATATTACTACGCGCTTTCGTTATCTAAAATATGAACATAAACATTTAATATTTCATTCTAAATAATCATCATATTGCAAAATGGAAAAAGAATACCTTTGGTATTTTTGCAGGGGGTTCCCATGTGATTGGTGGTGACAGATTTAGATCTGGTTTGAATTTCTTGGCGCAAGGTATAAGATGGCGCGCCAACTTACCCTTGCCGTTATCCTCGAAAGGACAATTAGCACACTGGTGATACGCTGGTGCCCTCTCTAGTTTCCCGCTTATATTATGTTCCGCCTCCATGTGATATAAAATATCATGAGGACTCCGTGTTTCAAACTTACAGAAGTTACATTTGTATACATTATTTTTCATGTGAGGCGTTTCCAAATGATGCGCCATCGCTAACATCGATTCGGACTTAAAACTACAAAATTCGCATTTCTTCTGTTTAAAACTATAGGGTGCATTATTCTCCTTGCTAAACTCTAAATTCTTCATAAGTGAACCTATAGATGTTTCAGTGATTCTAGTGCTATGCCCAGCCTTCTTCTCTCGGTTCAACTTTCGGGTTTGATGCTTTAGCAAATCTGTCTGCACATATTCTTGGACAAGACTTAAACCAATATTTATAAAGAACTTTCCCAGGGAACAATCGAAATAATTGTCCGACTTGCTAGTGCATACTTTGTCTGCAGTAAGCTCAGTGACATCTTTTATCTCATCAATAGCATCGACTTTGTCCTTAATTATAATAGTCTTATCCTCCTCGTCACTCATTATTTCGTCATCAGTGTCTGCGGACGACTCTCCATCCCAAGAGACATCGTCATCCTCATTGCGCTTTTGTTTTTCTAAAATAAGACAGACATCTTATGGTATTTTAAAAGTAATAACAAATTTAACAGGTAAACAAATATACTAATTAGGTTAGTCGATTGCTCGCCTGGGCAAAAAGGGCGCACAGGTTCAAACCTCATCCCTCCAGGGTTTATGGAATCTTTACAGGAATATTTTTACTATACTGGGCTGAGGGCTAGCAAACGCTAATAAATTTTCAGATTTTCTTGCAGAATCCTTAGTAATTCCGCAAAATTTTCCGGAATGAATTGCGTTTGCGGAATTGTTATGTTGCGCTGTTAGCTCCTCAAGTATAACTTTTTTATAACACTGCAATCAACTGGCTGATAAACCTTTATTACATTAGATTTAAAAGATATTCTACAATCAACATCTCACTCAAAACTCACCTTTTTTCTTCTTTTTCTTTTCGTCTCCTTCTTCAGGAGCTTCCGGTACGCTAGCCGCCACATGTTCGTCATCAGACACCTCTTCTCCCCTTTCCTTTTTCTCTTGCCGCTCCTTCTCTTGCTGCTCTTTTTCTTTATTCTCTTTCTCCTGTAACTCTTTATCTGCTTTGGCTTTTTGTTCATCTAATTCTTTTCCCAAAAGATCCACAAACTCTCTAAATTCTTTCACTGATGGTTTTTCATACACATAGGGCACAATAAAAGAAGGAGCTTCAACAACAAACATATCATCTGTTAATGAAGGTAATATTGAAGGTTGCGTGTTCTGTGCACTCTGTGTTGATACAGTACATTTGCTGTTGACGGGAGTCACTGTGGTACCGCGTGCAACAATGCTCTGATATAAATTAAGTGTATTTATAGATGTATTTGAAGCTGCCCCAAAATTTTTATTGGATGTTGTTTTTTCAGACAAAAGCGAATTTGTGTCAATAATAACAATAGTGGGCTCTTTTTTTGGATTCTGGTGAGAACTTATTTGTTTAGCAGCCATCTCAACCAAAGCCTTAGTGTCTTTGATAACAATAGGTTTTGATTTCCGACTGATTGGAGTAATTGTTGCAACCTCCTCTATATCAGATCCATGATCACCATTCTCTGTATCATCAATATATCTTTTCTTTTTGATTGCTCGGCTGCTTCGCCGCAGTTGAACTGTGTTACTGACATTATCTGCATCTATTATCTCTTCTGCCACTACACAGTCGTCATTATCACTTTCAATCTCATGTACTTCAGGACTTGGAGAATCATGAGAATTTCCGTTTTGGCTGTGAGATCTTTGATTTTCTACTACAACTATATCACTACTTTTATTTTTTATTTCAAGGTCCTGACATGAGTCATCTCCTCCCTCTGGCTCACTATCAGAATTGATGCTAACTGTATCTTCTGCTTTAGGCTCTCCTTCAAAGCCTTCTTCTTCAGAGGAGTCTTCCTCTGAATCCACTTCATCATCAGAGTTCTGGAAGAAATTAACAGATTAAAACATTTAGTAATGATAACATATCAACTAAGGAGCATGTTACACAAATTATACTATTGTAGTGTGGAATACTAACAGGCGTGATACAGTATTTTTACTAAAATGGCAGGTTGAAAGTAATCTAAACTTACCACAATAGAAATAGATACCACTATTTTTTATTTGAACCATGTAATATTTAGATAGGACGCAATAGATAATTATTATTAACTTTGATTTTATACCTACAAATTATTTTTAAAAACATATCTTTGTTGTTATATTTTAGGGTGCGGTTTCCCGCAATTAAATAAATAAATCATCATCATTCTAAGCCGATTCAAAATTGTTAAATAACTTTTATTCAACAAATTAAGGCAAGGCAACAAAACTATTTTATTTCTGCATCATGTGCATGCTTAGGTATAAAACTTGTCATAGTGGTATTTTAATATTAACATATTATAATATGGGATATTACTCATCCTGGTTAATGAAAGGTTGTCTACAGACTGAGATTTAACAAACTAAAATAATCCAAAGTTTTATGTAATGTTTAGGAACTTACCTCATAATTACCGTGTTTTGTAAATTCATGTTCAGATACCTCATCCTTAGTTTTCACATCTATATTATCCATCCTTTGTTGGTCCATTGCCTCAGACTTAGCACTAGTAATAGATTCTGGATATGATTCATTACTATTGATACAATGACTGTCCAAAAAAATATGATTGCTATCGTCATGTTCAGGCACTTCAGTAGACATTTGAGTGAGACCATCTATGTTGTTACTATCAACATTTTCTACATGGTCAGCATTGCTGTTGGCCAGTGGGTCCTGCCCAGTTCCTTCATCTAAGTGATCACTGTTCTCAGTGTTATTGCTATTTTCGCAGTGATTAATTGAATCAGCATGGCCTTCGGAGGCATCATTTTTATGGTCCTGCAAATTGTCCGGTGAATTTGGTGTAGATGTATCCATGAGCTCATCCATAGTGCCATTTACTTCACCATTCATGATGTTATTGTAAATCTACATTCCATGTGAGAAGTACCTGTCAGAGCATAACAACATTCACTTAGGTTATGTTTATGTATTGGGTTCACAGAGTTGTGTAAACAAACTGGGAATACTCCCAGAAAGCTGACTGCTAACTAAGTGGGGCAGAGAAATGAATTCTATGATGATCATGTGAATGAGACACCTAGTACCTGAGCGTCACATTTTTTATAGTGAGCACTGCCCCGCCACCCCGCGCCTCTCCCCCCCTGGCAAGGCGCTAGCAATCAAAATGGCGGTTCCATGGTATAGGTAGCTGTATAGTGTGTAAAGCTACGTGTACATAATGTACCTACTACCACCTCAAAGGTCACATTTTCAAATATAATAAAATAACTATACCGTATTTCCCGACGTTGATGTTGTACACAAAACAATCAATGAGCGAAGTTATCGACGTAAAAACACGTCTTACTTGCTCTTCAAATACGATTCTAATGCCAAAAAATATTTGATTATACAGCAGATCCAATCAATTCCGTATTAAAGTACACCTCATTCATATGTGGTTTGAAATTTAGTTTTATAGCAGCACATCGTAGTAAACAATCGACGCCGGTATCTTTATCAATTCCAAACTGAGATTCCAAATAATAACAACACCATTTAGATGTTCAAAATATAATTTAAAATAATGTAGAAAAACTTACATATATAACATACCGAAGCCAGTCTGCGAGCAAAGCGCTGTCTGTCGCTGAGCCTTTTCTGGTAGGTGGTACTCGGTCACCGTAGTCTTGGTTATTTCAATGGATGTACCCAAATAATTCTCGTACAAATTAGACACAATACACACTGGAATTAAAGTCAAAATGACCACAACACAAGTAATGTAGTCTAATTTTAACAAACACTATTAATTCTGAGCAAATAATTACATATTTTGATATAAAAATTACAAATTCTGCGAAAGTAGTAATCTCTCACCACCATACAAATTCAATATGGCGGCGGCGGCGGCGGGCAGCGGGCAGCGGCAGGCGGGCGAAGAATTGTAGCCAATGACGTTTTAGATCATAGACACGACATACACGACCATTAGTGCTCTGTGCTCTAAAAAACACAGTACCTATATATTATACATTGTTGAGTACCTACTACACTCACTACATTGCATGAGCTTAAATAAATATTGTGGTACAGTGTTCCTTTCTACTAGCTAGGGTGTCCACGCAATAATAAAATGTTGACTGTACAAATAAAATAAACCTTGCAAACAATGGATAAATAAATAAATTTCTTCAGACTAATACACCAACTGTATGGTCCCAAACTAAGCCTCGCTTGTAGGTACTATAATGTAGCGTCCAATGGACTGGAAGCGATCCCAAACCAGAGCAAATTACGAAAAGCCCATTTCCGGAATTTGTCCCGACGGGAATCGAACCCAAACGGTGCAATGAGCCTAGTGGCCTACTCTCAAACCACTACGCCAAGCGGACGACAGTCATGTGGTTTTATGCTCACCCTAGCTTGGCAACTAGGAGTGAAAGGGCACGGTCCCACATTGGGCCTCTCACTCGGCTCGTTTCCTATTTACAGAATTGTCAAGGTATAATAGACGGTAAGGTTAATAAAGTTGAATTACTCTTTAACCAAAAACTCAACTAGTCCATCCCTTGATCCTATGGTACATGGTAAAAACCGCGCGATTGTTTTCCCGAAATTCTGTAACCCATGAAATCATATGAATGTATCGGCACTAACGATTTTAAATTCGCGAAATTTGACAAGGTGCGGTGCGGTAAATAAACTGCGCGAATAAAAACCACACGGTTTTTATTCGTAATTCGGACTAGACCTTAGAACAGACACTTCGATGGATTTAGGGAACATTATTTCCATTGAATAGGTATAGGTACATGCCTGTGATCTAAGCAAACCGAGGAAACTACAACTCATCATCACAATGGAAATACCTAAACCAAACCTGCTATACTTACCTAGAAGAAAAAAATACCTGGGGGCTTACCACCACCTCTTATAGCAGTTTTGTTTTAACGTTTTAGCTACTTTTTGTGCAATGACGTTTCTTATTGTCATGACAATAAGGTACGTCATTGCACAAAATGTCTCTGAAACGTTAAAACGTTCCTGTAATTGAATCGCTACAAGAGTACGTGGTAAGCCCCCTCGTACAACATTTTGACAATAGTGTATAACGCTGGGTTCCCCAAGAACGGTGCCGTCATATAACAATCACTTCACTTATTTCCGGTTCAGTTAGTGAATGCCGAGGCGGTGCTGGTCGGGTGCCGAGTTGATAGATGAGTGCCAACCTTTAAGTGTACATCTCGCTTAAGCGCTGGGTTCCTAGGAATCATATAGGTAACGGTCGCACTAGAACATTGGCTATGTCAAAAACGGTGTCCAAACCGGTCTCTAGGCAACCGCGCCATAGTTTACATAGCCAATGTTCTAATGCGGACGTTATATGATTCCTAGGAACCCAGCGCTTAAGCGAGATGTACACTTAAAGGTTGGCACTCATATATCAACTCGGCACCCGACCAGCACCGCCTCGTCGGTCGGCATCCACTAACTGAACCGGAAATAAGTGGACCACGCGCTAACCACGCGGCGTTCACTCGTTGACCACGCGCGGTCCACTGGTTGATCGCGTGACGTTTATGGTGTAAAGGCAGTGTCCGCCCGCGGACCACCTGTCGACAACGAGTGGACGCCGAGCGACGAGGCGGTGCTGGTCGGGTGCCGAGTTGATAGGTAAGTGCCAACGTGCCAACCTTAAATCACTCTTATACCCTGCCGCCTGATATCAGTGGGGGGTCTGGGAGATTGTTGGGTGATTTGTGCGTATTACTGACATCATAAACAACATTTTTTTTTCTATGACAAATGTATGAAAAAAGTAAATATTTTCATCTAGAGGAAAGCCATGGTACGTGGTTGTATTCCACTTTGCCCTAAAGTACCTAAACGGACCACGGTTATCCTTTACCTACTATAAGAGCGACAGATTGAATACGAAATTGGATCGTGAGGAGCCGCCTTTACACACATTATTTATTTTTTATTTCGATATAGCTTTGTCCTTCTCTGCTCGTCCCGCCGAAAATTGTACAATGCTAAATACTATGTAATCTTTCGAATGGAACACACCTCGCTTGACATTATTGACAGGAAGACAGAGCGAGAGAGATGCAAACAACTGTCATGCCAGTGCTGTCATGGTGGTGGACTATAGAATTTGTAGTTTTTAGAGTTCTCAAGTCTTAGTTTTCCACTTTTTTACATCCTAAATTATCGCAATTTTACAGTAATTTCTGAAAATCTATACTTTTGTGCTCTCGTCGATTTTTTAATATTTTTATTGTAGCTAAGAGTATCTACTAATAATATTGTGATATGGTGATAATAATGGCATATCGTGTTTTATTAGTTTTTATTTTAGCCATAATATCAGTAAGAACAGAAGAAGAAGCAAACGCGTCGCGTATGACGAGATCCGAACGGTTAAGTTTAAGGTAAGTAAATATAACAACGAATGAGTGCTTGCCACCAAGCAAAAGGTTTCTACAACTGTACATATAATCCAATTCAAGTGCATTTTTAATTCGATTGGTATATTCTTTTAGTTTTTCCCTTGTGTAAACATGAAACGTAAAACAGTATGTTTCTATCTACCTGGAACATTTTTCCCGAATGTAGGTAGTATTATCTATTTAGGCTAGTCTTATTAATAGGTAATTCCCTTTATTAGATTCCAAATAGCAAATATAGTCTACATAAAGTGAAAACTGTCAGATCACTTATTTAATTTTATTACTAAATCTTACAAAAAAGGGACTCTACTTTGGAACATTTAGAATATACAATAATAATTAGAACTTAAAAAAATCTAGATACCTAATCATTCGCAAGTAATATAAATTATATGTTTTTGTGGTTTAACAAGTAGGTTATTTAATGATAGTTAATCAGTGTATGAGTTTTTATGTTATGTGTAAAATACTCCATATGTGACAATTTTTCTCCTGGAACTCTGAAAATAACATCTACTTATAATATTTTCAATGAATGTTATCTTACTTCCAACTAAGTGGAACAGAAGTATACAAAGAAATTAGACCACAGAGTAAAGACTAAAGAAAGAGGTGCCCTTATTAGATATATGTATGAAAAAAAAGTGGTCATTGTTTTTTCATTTTCATTGCTCGATCTACCGGTAAATAGTTGAACTACTTGCTTTGTTTTATGTCGATGTTAGTACTAGGCCGACCACTCGGCCGAGTTGCTTAGGGCCAGTCCCCTTAGTAATTGGTCCATGGTAATTAGACACACTGATTGGCTTACACTATTTTCATTTAGGCTCGCCTCAATCGGGTAGTCTGATCAGCCTCCAAGTTCCTTAGCCATTGAACTGTCACTGTAGCGTTTAGCTATTGTATACACGTATACACGTAAAGGGGGGGAGGGGGGTCGATGAAATGTGACATTGTGTGACAAGGGGGGGTAGGGGTCCTAAGTTAAGTGACGTCACATTTAAAAATCTAATATATCCAAGTATAAAAACAGAAATTTGAACTGTAAACGATTTTTCAGGAAATTGTAAAAAATATGTGACGTCACACAGGGAGGGGAGGAGTCTCGCTAATATGACCAGCTGTGACAAGGGGGGAGGGGTCTAAAAATCATGAAATTCGAGTGACGTAATTAATGGATGGCCCCTTGGTTGGTTGATTACAGTGGCAGGTTAATGGCTAAACTTCTCGGCGCCCAGGTTGTTTGTGATGAATGTAGTATATAAGTACCTATACTATAAATACAAATGCACAGTACAGACACACAATATCAATGCTTCACTGTAATAAGGTGCCATCAATGATATTCTGAGTATTACCCAGTACTGGCAATAAGGTAAAATATGAAAACATTACCTAATACCTATTATTAATATATGAAACATATGTATTTGAAACAATGTTATTGTTAATAATTATTAATTTGTTCATGTAAGAATGAGTGAGCGGTGAAAACAAGAGAGATGACATAGAGGTGTGACTGTAAGATTAAGTAAGATAGATAATGTGTAAGTGAGCAATAATTTAGGTAGATGTTGTGACTTGCATTTGAGTTTATGATGCCACTATATGTTTCGGTGATATTTGTAAAGAATAAAGTTAATACCACATAAGCAGCTACATTAACTTGAATAAATTGATAAGTATCATGTTTTTTGAAAAATCAGAACGTAAAAAAGGAGCTCCCAGCAGCGATTCACTTGCGGCAGTATCATCAAAACAGCTGCCCAGGTTATCTTGCTTGTTCACTTGTATCAATTTGGAGATAGCTCTCTAAGGTTTTATTGTATGTAGCTCACAAAATATTTGAGACAGGACCATTTGTTAAAATTGTACTAACAATAACAATGCCTGTAGGGAGGAGGCTCGGAAAATGTTCTATCATGCATATAATGCATACATGGACAATGCATACCCCGCTGATGAGCTGATGCCGCTCAGCTGCAAGGGCAGGTGGAAAGGTGTCACGCCGAGCCGGGGGGACATGGATGATGCTCTTGGGAAGTGAGTATTGGATTTAAATTTATTATACACACTTAAATTTGATGGAAATTGAGTACTTTTATAGTGTCTTTATGAGGACGACCTTATCAGAATCTGTGCCAATGAATTAACTAAGGCCCATATTAATAAATGAATCTGAAAGTGTAGATCAATCTTAAAATGCTGTTTTTGATGGATGTTCCATACATTAAACGTCAAAACTGCATCTTAAGATCGATCTCAACTTTGAGATGCATTTATTAATACCAGCTTAAATGCTGTAAAACATGAGCATGGTAGATGTCTAAATAGCTGGGTGTAGATAATATAGAAACTGTGTGAATAATAGTTGATTAAAACAGTAATAATTTATTTCTTATCATAAAGTGAGTAAGTACTCAATTATACTTACATAATCTCAATACTTATTTTAGTGGGGAGGTGGGGTATATTGTGATTACATGAATTTTCTGATGTTTAATCTAGGTATGTATACTTACTATCCAGTTAAACTGATAACGAATTTATTTTAACAATATAAAATTTCACAATTAAGAAATTTTCCACCCATCCCGCTTCTCCCTACTGGTCTGATAATAATAATTGCAACTAGGTCAAATTATAAAGATTATGTTGTGCAATGTTACTGCACTGGACTTTACAATTAGAACTCCAGTTCCAATGTTTTGCCACATCATTGTAGGTAGTAACATAAGTATCAGATTTTAATCAATTGTTCCATTTATGTCGAGTTAATTGATGTCAGGGGAACCTATTCTAAAAACGTACACTGACTTGTAGTAATTAAGGTTTCCATAGAATGGCAATTATAATAATTAACACCGAAAATCAATTCTATAGAGGTATATAATAACAATGGATTTTATCTTTTTAGCTTTTCCCTTACTTTAGTGGATAGTTTGGACACCTTGGCGATTATGGGCGATTTCTCCGAGTTCAGCAATGCTATCAAACTCGTCATTAACGACGTCACATTCGATCACGACATCGTAGTGTCCGTGTTCGAAACTAACATAAGAATGATAGGGTAAGTTGTATAATGTGTATACCAATAGGATATAAATACTCATCTTACGACTGGTAATTCCTTCGCAATAGAAAATATTAATTTTAAAATAAAATTTTAGCGGTTTACTATCAGCTCATGTGCTTGCGACTACTCTGAAACACGAAGTGCCAGCATTGCAGTGGTATAATGGCGAACTGCTGGCCATGGCTGAGGATCTAGGAAGGAGGTTACTGCCTGCCTTTAATACCTCGACTGGAATACCTCACGGAAAGGTTAGACTACTATAGTTTATCCCCCAAATTCAAAGAGATTTTAGCCAGTTTACAATGGGTTTGAAGATCATTTTTAGGAACAAATGTAATTTGTAATTCCACTGCAGGTCGATCATAACTTTCTATGAGTAAAGGGGTATAATGTTTAGCTGCCAACTGTCAAAATATGTACTGATAGATAATAGTATAAAATGATATTGTTTTGCGTGCAGGTAAACCTTCGGCACGGTATCCGCGGGCTCTCGGAGTCACGTGAGACGTGCACGGCGTGCGCAGGAACGATGATTCTGGAAATGGCGGCACTCTCGCGTCTCACAGGCAAACCCATATACGAACAGAAAGCCCATAAAGCCATGGACAGGCTGTGGAAGATCAGGCACAGGTAAAATAAGTAATAGCTTAGTAGCATCCGCTTAGAGTGGTTTTGTACGGATCCAAATCGAACACCTATATGACATTTTTATCATATATCTACTCACTCTTTATTATGTATACACAATTAGATAGTTATTATAATTATCTCTTATATTGTAGAACATCAGACCTGATGGGTACAGTCATAAACATACACTCGGGTGATTGGGTGCGTAAGGATTCCGGCGTGGGTGCTGGAATCGATTCCTACTACGAGTACTGCTTAAAAGCGTACATCTTGCTCGGCGACGAGAAGTACCTGGCCAGATTTAACAGACACTACAATGCCGTCATGAAGTACATAAGCAGGGGTCCGGTTATGTTGGCGGTTCATATGCACAGGTAACTAATTCTCTATTTACCCTTTCTGCATTATATATACGCTCAATATAATAAATTAATAAATAATAACTACGCCGTTGTTTTAACCGCCATTATGCGAATGCAGATAGTTTATTTAATTCACTTATAATGGCGAATGTAAGTTATTACAGTGTTTGAAAATTAATTCGCAACATTTAGCCATAACGTGCAATAACAAAAAACATTATGGGTATAGCTAGGTATAGAAAATTACTGATGATAAATCATTGGACTGATAATCTATGTCGTATAAATGTTTCTTACTTTTTGTCGTTTACTTCAGTTATTTTATTTAAACTAGCTGGTGACCGCGACTTTGTCTGCGTAGAATTTGTGCTTCGAGTATGCATTTTTCTCCCTGTCTGTCCTAGCGGCCATGTTTTGCCCTTAAAGGTGCCCAAATTGTCAGAACATTTTCGTCTCAATCTGTCTCGCCCGACGCCTGCGGCGCCGCGCCTTCCGACGATTTACTGTCAGACATTTGGTGCTAATTCTGTTGTTACATCACTAAACTAACTATATTGCCATTCTTCTCATAATCGTAATGTATGAGCAAGACAGATATACTTAAAGATGTGTCAAATTTAATTTACAGTAGCGGTATTTTACGATGGCCGGTTTGACAAGTGGGGGGGGGGAGAAAATAAACCTTATTATAACGGAATAAGACTGACCGTTTTAAAAAATAAGAATGTCAAAAAATTAATGCGAAAATGAATTTTATTCAGTTATATTAAAGTTCATCCTTTCCCCCTCCCACATGTCAAACCGGCCATCATAACGTGCCGCATGTATAGTCGTGATTTGTAGCCAACATAATAACCACCATTATCTAATAATAAGGAGTCCCGAGGAAGTACCGTACATCAACCGCGGCTTGTGTAACGGCAAGGTTGGCCATGGGTTGATTGTGGGATAATGGCTGAATGATTGGTCCAGGCCCCATCTGCAATCTCGTAACTTCATGGACGCGCTGCTGGCGTTCTGGCCGGGCCTGCAAGTGCTGCTGGGCGACGTGCGGCCGGCGGTCGAGACCCACGAGATGCTCTACCAGGTCATGCAGAGGCACACCTTCATCCCGGAGGCCTTTACGTCTGATTTCCAGGTACAGATCTATACTCTATATGTAATACTTTTGATTTACGTGACGTTATTTATAGTATTGATTGATTTAAAAGTTATGTCAGAAATTGATAATATTATAACAACCTCTTATATTTATTGTTTTTAAAATACATTCAGTCTAGTGGCAAAAAATTCGTAAAGGATGAGTTGACTTGGCATTTAGTGAACTCCATCAACATGACTGTTTTGTCAAAGTATAATAAAACTTTAGGTGCACTGGGGACAACATCCTCTACGGCCGGAGTTCCTAGAATCCACATACTTCCTACATCGAGCGACTGAGGACGATCATTATCTGGAAGTGGGGAAGACTGTGCTGAAGGCCCTACAGCAGTACACCAAAGTGCCATGCGGCTATGCGGCCGTCAACGACGTCAGGACCCGCATCCACGAGGACCGGATGGACTCTTTCGTACTTGCTGAGACTTTCAAATACCTATACATGCTTTTTGGTGAAGACAAAGATCTACCCGTGAAACTAGAAGACTACGTGTTGACCACCGAAGCCCATTTCTTGCCGCTTTCATTAGCTACCGATGGAAAAAACACTACTTACTTCACCTTGAAGATTGATGATGACGACGAGGATAAATATAGAAAGTGAGTAACTATAATGCCTTCATAAGTTCCTTAGAATCACACGTGTAGTAGGAATCCAGGTCATCCCGCTATATTTGTTGGCCCTGTATGTTGCAGTATTCCTCTGTTTTGGATCCACTGCATCGAAGATTTTTCCCATAGCGTATCCGGTGTTGTGAGCCCAATTATGCAGCTGAGTAGCCTATTCAATAATTGGGATATTTCCTAACATTACAATTAGTATATATTTTTATATTAACTCATAAGTAGGTAACAAATCTGTTTGATATATTGTGAAATAATGTCAAAATATTAAAGATATTCGCTTTTAAAGTTTAGGATTAGGATGTCACTAAAACTTAATAAACTTTAAACGTCTGTATGTTTGCCAATTTTGAAGTTATGTACTTCGAAAGTACCTTCAAATGTTATTCATAGTACAAACGCATGTATATATGGTAGGACATGTCCGAACACGGCGTCGCTAGTGGCGGAGAAGGTGCGGCAGCCGATGCGGCAGCTGCTGGGGTCGACGGCGGCGCGGCCGCCCGCGCGGCTGCGCCCGCTCAACGACCCGCGGCAGGTGCACGCGCTCTCCGACATGGGCATATCCGTGCTCACGCTGCCCGACGGCCGGGTGCAACTGCTGTACACCACTTCCACGGTACGTATTATAACACACGAAATTCTTATGACTTTGAAAATTTTATGAACGTACAGTGCCACTAGCTTATTTGTTCCATGTGGCCAAAAGAGAAACTCAAATTTTTCAAATAGCCACTTTCTAGCCCTTTAGCTCCTCTAGACAAGTGGCTGGCGTCTACAAGCGTTCCTTTAAATCGCTACGCTTCATGTATGGAAATGATATAAGTCACGGGATCTCCATAGCGACTTGTAATGTCATTTCCATACATTGTGAAGTCTATTCTATTCTACTCGATTAGCGTTCATGCCACTTGTCTAAGGGGGGAAGATCAGATGTGGGCAGCATCTATGCCATGATTTTAAACATAGATATGATATGGATGTTTGTGTTCTTTGAAAAACGAGCCGAATTAGGATCATTGTCAAAATACGGAAACCTCGAAATTCTGTTTTCCTGTTATGTACCGACCCGCCCCACGGGTTTTACATTTCGAGAAATATATAAATTCACCATCCCGCCTTTATTACGAGGGTTAGGTGGAGATGTACTATTTAAGTAGCCCTCAATGCGAGGGGGAGTCGGGGCATAGTCCACCACGCTGCCCCAGAAAAATAATAACAACATTGGAACATTATGTGTGTAATATTAGCCCGCGCAGGGCGAAGTACAGGACGTGCTCGGGGACTCTGTTTAACCTAGTGTGGACTTTGGCTACATAAAAAGATAATAACTTTAGAAACTTGGACCCCTCACCTTTTCTAGAGATATGTAAAGTGGGTCGTGCGTTATTTTGATCGCATGTCATTTGCAATTGTAATTACCGACATACGTTTTTCAAACAAATACATCTGCATTTATTATTGGTTCAGATGTTAAATGAGTACTCAAGATAGTACGAAATACGTAATGACATTCACAGAATATAGAGCAAAACACGTTTTTGTAAATCATGTTTTTCTTATCTTTAAACGTTGGGCAGCTAATTATGTATTTTTTAGGCTAAATCGGCGAAAGACGCAGCGGAAGGCTTAACATTCATGCGGGAGATGTCCAAATGGAATTCAATGAGCGACATGGAAAACGGCGTGGTGCCCGCCGCCGTCAAAATCAACGACAAGATCTTCCCCGCCGGTCCGGGACACTTCGGCAAAGAGATCACCCCTCCCGACGTGCACGTCAACTCGGTCGCCTTCGTCGCGCCGCCGGACGCCTGCACTCCGATACAGAACAGTAACGAAGTGAAAGGCCGCTTCGCCATCGCCAAACGTGGCCAGTGCACGTTCGCGCAGAAAGTACGTAACATGCAACACGCTGGCGTCACTTTAGCGATCATTCTCGACAACGTGCCAGATTCCACACACGAAAGCACCGCCTTGTTCGCTATGTCTGGCGATGGAAAAGACGACATAGAAATACCGGCGGTGTTCCTGTTCTCACAAGAGGGCAGTTACCTGACCGAGTCGCTTCTCAAGAAGCCCGATTTGATGGTGACGGTCGGCGAGCTGAAGGCACTCAAGAGGCAATTCGAGAACAGCTGCGACGGAGACAACTGCGAGGCGGTGCTGGAGGCGCCGGGCGTGCCCGCCGACAAGGAATCCTTCGATCACCTCAAGAAAGTACTCAGCCAGTTGGTGGCGCAGTTCGAGCTGTCGCTTTCCAATGACGAATCTAATGCGCAAAAGAGTTGCAGCGACGAGTCGGACGTAGTGTTCACGAAAGATAATAAATACTTAAACGACGATCCTAGTGTCCAAGTTCACACGAACGTTTGTGCAGCGAAAAGTGAACCGGAAGGCCCAACTATAAATCACGTCAAGGAGGAAACTGAGAAGTCGAAAGCGAAAATGGAAAATCCAGATGGGTTTTGACCACTGCAGTTTGGAAGACTGTAAATATAAATTAAATGATACAAGTAAACTATTTTTTATATTATTGTCTATCGGGCAAACGTTTCCGAAGTTGAACTGAAATACGAATTATACGTCAGCAGACTCTTATACCTTGTGGTTACTGTAACTGAATCATTTCGCTGTAAGTAATTCTAAAGACCACAGGAACAGTCACATCACCACTGCCACTAAGACAGTGCATGTAAAATTGTAAATACTTAATTTAAACTTGTAAATTTCACCAAAATTCTTACGAAGCGTGATGTAAATAAAGACTCAAATTGTGCTTAATGTAAAAAAGAAGTGTATATTCGGTGTATATAATATATTGTCGTATAGCTATAGTGAATTTTGGTGCCTTTTCTATAATCTACTAGATTTTACTTTATACGACATATATTTCATTCCTTTATCATACGTCAATAGGGATTGTATTTATAATTTTATTGTGATTTACTGACATACTTAACTGCACGTACGATGTACCTATATCGGTTCTGAACTTAAACTTAATTTTAGTACCTAATGTTTTGATTTTAGTTTTAAAATGTAAATAAATTATGTAATGTTATACATTCTTTGTTTTTATTTTTAAGGAAATAAAGTACATATTCAATTATATTGTTATATTCTTAAATAGACTATAGTATAGTCTACGGTTATATTTAAAAAAATTGTGACAATATACATAAAAACGGTAGGAGACTGTAATCCAGGACCAAAAATGATGTCCAATGATGAGGCCGAGGTTAGACCCTCGACGAGTCCGGGGAGTAGGACAGAGGAAGAGGGGTTGAGGTTGCGGCTCTCTTACTCATCTGTAATAGCTACTTTACGTGGATCTTCTGTGAGAGGGTGGTACTACCCCGGTCGAGCTAGTTGAGCTGAAGTCAATTGGCTACAACTTGGCTCTACCACCGTCGTTACGTAGGTATGGTTTACATGTAGGCAGGCTTGAGTGCTGACTTGAGTCGGCGCGGCTGTGGGCTGTAGTCGGGCGCGGGCATGGGCACGGGCGTGCTCGCCCAGGGGTCGCGGCTCCACGGCACGTCGACGGCGGGCGACGCGGGCGGCCTCGTCGGCACCGGCCGCTTTATGTCTTCCAGATACGAGAAAGGCCTAGAGCTGTTCGCCAGGCTCGGCTGGGCTGGTTGCCACGAGTCAGAGCGGTCGAACGAGCGACTGTGAACAGTATATACGGCTACAGATTTCGACTTAAGCAGAACAGGATGGACCAGCGCCGATGATATTATAAAGCAATGCTACGTGATCCAATACCATAATTTTAGTTTAAAGTTGACGTTATTCATGGGCAAAATGTATGGATTGCTTATACGGGCAACGAGAAGCGATACGAAAATGATTAAGTATAATATATAATATTTTTTATTTATAAAATTCGTTGATTTAGCGTTATTATGTTTAATAAACTTCATCATTGGTACATCCGTTTGCGAGGTACGATGACACCGACAGATATACACACGTTAAACTTATAACACCCCACTGTTTGCGAGGCCGGTGGATACCGCCTTGAACTTAAACATTTACCATTAGCTACGTCCAGAAGTGTCACATGCCGCGCGAGGAAAATTTTCCTCGCGGTGTTTGACTTGCCTCACGTGAGGCAAATGCGCGCCCTGCCTCACCTGAGCACTCACATTTGCGTCGCCTAGTTTGGCAGTCGTGAGACAGAACGATGACAAACGTGTCAAACTGATTGATCGGGTATACTTTTCCCTGTCTAGAGTGTCAGTTGCCTCGCCATTTGCCTCGCGCGGCATGCGTCTGAGGCAAACGTCGTGCTTCGCGAGGCATGTGGGTGAGCAGCCTCGCGCGGCATGTGACACTTCTGGACGTAGCTAATTGGTATCGTTTCTCGTTGGTGGTCAAAGAAATTGGAAATAGGGTGCCGTGGTATACCTAGTTGATTGATGCTGATGCGATCATACTCACTTAGTAAAATAATCTGATCGTGATGGTTCTCGTTGGGGCTCGCGGACCGGAGTCCGCGGGGACGCCTCGTCTGGGATGAAACTGTTGTTCACCTGCGATCTGCAACATGTATTAAGCTATTGGCATCACGAGTGTGATATAATAAATTTCGTAGGACACACATCACCTAGCCTGTATTTCCCAATGGGTTAAGACTGCATACTGCATCTTAGGTGATTGTTATCGTATAGTTACTAGATTTTACTTCAACTTGTAAATAAAGTTGGTAAGTACCAATGACATAAGAAAGACATTAATGGTAAGTACCTACTATGTTATTTATGTGAAGCAGTGATAGCCGATTGGTTAAGCACGCGTCTTGTGGGCTAAGGCTCCAAGGTTCAAACTCCGGCTGGCACCTCTGGATTTTTCGAAATCGATGTGCGCATCATAATTTTAATAATAATATGATTTTCACTTGCTTATACGGTGACGGAAAACAACGTGAGGAAACCTTAGAAATTCTAACAAATTTTCAAAAGACGTGTGAAATCCACCAACTCGCACTGGGCCAGCGTCGCGGATTATGGCCTGAATCCCCCTTGCATTGAGGGGAGGCCCGTGCCCAGGAGTGGGACGTTAAAAGGGCTAATATTATTATATTATTACTATGTTATTTTTCACTAAGAATAACGTCTAAAGGAAAATCATAAATAGTACAAATAATAATATGGATTAACAGGAAAAAAATACAAAGAAATAATTACCGTCCTGCTAATTGCGAATACATATCCCGTTGCGACCAATTTTCCTCTTGATGTCTTCGTTGACTGATATGCATAAAATAAATAAAAATCATTTAACATATTTTTATTTAGTACCTAACGAAAGGTTATTACTGAAGGTATTTAGTGCATGTACTTACTCAAACGCGTTTAAAGCCCCCAGTTTATGTATAGAATGCTGGAAATTGAGAAAATTATTGTTCTTAGGTAGGTAGGTATGTAGTACGAAAAACGTCACTTTAGGTACTATAGGTACTCAAATTACCTCATTGTTTTTCAACGAATTTTGATATTGAACTAAGTAGACTGCCAGCAGCACGAGCAAAACCACGTTGATTACGTGAGCGACATATCCTTTCAGTGCGATCCCCATTAATAGGAACGCGCCTTGCCGTATTACTTCTGTCTCATAGTTCATAGATGCACCAGGTGTAGATGTACTCTGAAAAAAAAGCACTTAGACACCATTTGCTCATTCCTTCTTCTTCTACGTCGTTACGCTCTTAGCAGAGCGGTCGTGGTCATCGTGGGCTACCATGGGCAGATGTTGCTCGCGTCACGATCTATAGCCATGAATCCCTGTTGGTGCTAGCTCTGATGCATTCCAAGGGTCTATCACATGATTTAGTCTGGTCAGTCCATCGAAGGGTGACCTTCCGCGTCACGTGCTTATTCCTAAGGCGCAAAAATTAATTAGTGACGTCGTACTTAGTCTAGTTAGTAGGAATGCTGTATGTACAGTTGTGTAGATACAGTCCGCAGCAAGTCGCTCAACATTATCAATTTTAAAAATCGGCAATTGCCGCGATTTTACAAACGTTGTTGAACATTGTCAAAGCCAAATGTAATCAAAGAAAATCACGGATGTAATGCAAAACAAAAGTTTTCATTTGAAAACTCAGTATGTTCAGCCACTTATGTTGTTAACTGTACCTACATTCCTTTCACACAGCTTGTAGTGCACGCCCCCACTTTGGAAAACCAATGCTTTACTTATAGCTGTTGAAATTATGACCACATTTACCTACCTTCTTCCATGTCACGTACTAAGAGGATTGAGTCTACTCACCAACACTGAGCTCAGATAATCGTAGTCCAATCCAAAGTGCGTGGCAGCAGCAATGTCCACGGCTAAGGACACTGCGCAGGAGCTTATGTAGGCGTACACTACTACACTGAGATAGCGCGACGACTGTTCGTCCTGTATTACTGAAAAAAGGCATGCTCATTTGTGTTTAGGGGTCTGCAAGGGATCCGGAACGCGATACTTTAAGTATTGGGTGGGCCACTAAATAGTGGCTAAGATGAGATGACATTCAGTATCTACATTCACCTAGATAACATTGTGCTTTAACTTTCTTTGGTATCACACCAAAGCAATTGTTTTCAATATGCACTTTTTTATTTTACTGTAAAGTAGGCTTTCTCACTTGTGAGTGAGACTTAATTAGTTCGATAATATTGAATTACTGTATTTTCTAGTGATGTGTGTGTAGCTTCCTGCTCCTATGTTAGACATAGTTATTTCTAGCCTAGCTTTTTTGTGACTAGGCCCTCACCTAAGTTCGTTCCTACCTACCTAGATTCCACCTAGGTTCGATTTCCGGGCATCTTTGGCTGCTTGCTATAGTAATATAGGTATTTAGGTCCATGATCACTTTCGCAGAACGAACAAAGTATGTAAACGTCTATCTTAAAATCAAAACCATATTATACGATGCATCACGATGCATTTCTATTTCATTGTAGGATGAGATAAGTATTGAAAATTGTAAGTATAAATCTAGTCATAATTATACCTGTTATAAGAGTGACCGCTGTTACCAAGCATAGCGCTGAGATGCAAAGCGTGATGACAGCCAACACGAACACAGTATGTTCAGTTGTGATGTTGATCACGCTCACAGAATTCACACAGTTCTCATCTGAAAATGAGGTACTTATTAAACTAATAATTAAAACTAAACTATCTTAAAGTATTACTAAACTTCTGAACGTGTATGTCTATGTGTACTTCTGTATGAGTAGCGGCTGTAGCCTAGGGGCGAACACGTTGGGCTAGCAATCAGAAGGTCCTAGGTTCGATCCCCGGTGGGGCATGCACCAATGGATGAATTTTCATCTATGTGCATAATTTACAGTTAGCTTACGGTGAGGGAAAACATCGTGAGGAAACCTACCTATCCCTCGGGATCAGGGAATAGTCAATTCCTGTATACCTGGCGACAAGGTTCACCACCTGTCACGTTGGGTTCTGACTGTCTGGTGAAACGTAGGCTTTGAGTTGACTTAATACCTCTACAATGTGGTGGTGTATGGCCAATCAAGCCTCTGACTACCCCTGTATGGGGATAAAAGTCGTGACGTATATTATTTAATTTTTTTAGCTTCTGTAGTGTAGTACAGCTCGATCTGTTAATTGGTAGGTAAATAGGTGGTTAAGGTTCTGCACACGTTCCAGAAAACGCTGAGAAAGTTAAATTTTAACGTAGGTCTCTAAAGTATAACTAGGAAATGGTGATAGTCATAGTTTAATTATAAGTTGCCACGAGTGCGCACGCGAAACTTTCATAAATTTATGGTGACAAGTACTACATTAATTGCTTATAGTTTGGCTTCATTTAAAGACATTATAGCAAACTATTTGGTGTTAAATAAACACAATATTTTAGTGTTTTCAACCTACCTTGAACATACACATTGTAAATTGTGGTCCAAAAATATTGTTCGCCCGTCGCAGTAGTTAGCGAGCCAGCGGTACAGCTGTTTCTAAATAACAACGCTAGTAAGCTGATTACGATGTATACTAGCGACAGTGCCTAAAAACATTACAATAATCATTACATAAGGAAGAAAACTGCAGAAAATAAATTTGGTGATTTATTTACATCTAATACCAGAGGTCTGCCTACTTAACGGCATTGAACTTAAGGAAAAAAATAGGTAGGCATTCTTATATAAACTTCGCGGGGCAAGATAATGAAGTCGCAAAGTAAATACTTGAATTAACATAAAAATAGTGGCTAGCAGCACAGCGAGAAATTTTATATTGTGAGTCATATACCTATTGACTTATAGGTACCTAGTGCCTATGTAAATTACGAATTAACGTGTAACTAACAATCGATTAAGTATGCTTTACTTACTGTAGTCAATCCGCCAGATAACGTTGCGGTTAATGCTAAGTTCGGAGGTATCTTATTTTTCTTCGGCTGATCCATTTTGTTTGATTATATGTTTGCATTTAATGAACACGCGTCATGTCCAGTTAGTGTTCGTTTATAGAGGAACTAAACAAGATATCGGATCGTTAATCGCGTCATGATAATTGTTATCGCTAATAAGGCCACTATCTATAGGTATGTGGAGGTACTTCAGTAAATTTATACAGAATCGGTACGTGCGGGCGGCAGACATCGAAGCCGAACGTGTAACATTTCAGGAATCGTGTTTCGTCATCGATGGCATCATCAGCTATTATCGGTTCAGTAGCCTATGAAATATAGTTACCCACCCCCTGTGCCAGTATGCCCAGAGGGATATCTTACGTTCCCAAAAACCCTATGGCAGAACAATTTGCAACGGGCGGCAGGATAGGTGGGTAACTATAGGTCGACCGCCGAATTTACGATTTATAATGAAAATTCACAAAGATAATATACGAGACCAGTGGTTTTCCAGTGGTTCTATGCTAGCGGACTTTGGGCCCTGGAACATAGCTCGTTACAGTTTAATTAATTTATCTTTTACATCATATGCCATAAACGTAAGTATCATTCTCTAAGCTGAAGACTTCTTTAGACATTGTTCTTTTTACTTTGTTCAAGGTTGGGAACAATTGTCTCTGGACGTAAAAGCTGTCACAATTAGCACAAAAAACATGATCAATCATTCAAAAAATATACGATGAAAAGGTACTTTTACTATCCACATTTCCACAACATTCAATAAAAAAACTACACAATGTAGTCTACAATACCTATAGCAAAAAATATATACAACCGGCATTTAGAAGATCACCGAACCCAAATTACCAAGTGAAATGGTATGATACAGTTTATCGAAGCCTTATTCTACATGTACTGGGCATGGCGGGTGGGTACTTTCCTGTGCACCAGTTACTCGGTGACGGAGCGCGTCACGCCCGCCGACGCCAGCGTCCGGTCCAAGTCCCTGGTCATGACGTTCCTGATGGGCACGTCCATGATCCTGCACTTGATACCGAGGACCTGGATCCCGCAGCTGAGCCTCGCCAACACAGTGCTCAGCATCCCCGCGCAGCTGAACACCATCTACTACATACACACGTACGTGCGGCCCTCAGTGAACAACACCAAGTTCACCATATTGCTGTGTATATTAACTCTATTTTCGATATTGGAAACTGCTTACTTGTTGCACACAGATTGGGCTGCGATAAATAAATGACTGAACACCAATAAAGTCTAATAAGTGCACGGCTGTTTTTGATAGTCCTAAGTACTACAAAAAGTAAAATAAAGTGATCCATGCGTTTAAATACCTATAAATAAAATAGAAATCAGTCTTAACAACAATCATCAAATTGGTTAGGCTATTACCCAAGTACCTTCGTTATCGTCAATCAAGAATATTTAGGAATAACATCGGGATAAATATTCTAAAACAGAGATATTTCTTATATAACTATAGTGGCAAACAATACGGCTCGCTTGGTGTTAAGCAGTTACTGTGGCCTATAGATGCTTGCAACACGTAAGGCATCGCTTGCACGTTGCTGTTGCTGACTTGAAGGTGTTGTACAATGGGGGGAAAGGTCCCTACTACTAAATTAAACGTCATTTTTAATGGAATATAAAATTTATTTTCGTAAATCTTAAAATTTAATTCACAATTATCGGAAGCGTGCAAGTTTATTGAAACTGTTGTTGAGCAACGACAAACTTAGTTTCGTCTCATGAGCGTGAGGCGAACAAGCTTAGTACTATTGGGGCATATTTTCAACGTGCTGTTGCGTTCCTCTAATCTCTCCATTACGAACAACGATTACTTAATATCATGTAGGTAATTTTCAATGTTCGAAATAGGATACTAACACAGCACGTTAAATAAAATATACCCTAATTATACATAGCGCTTTTCACAATTCAAACATTGACACTCGTCCGATTAAAATTGATATAAAATGTATCAAATACTTAAGTAATAAGAATTCGGAAGCAATCAATTAAACTTAAAATAGATAATTATTTACAGAGTACCTCGCGCCAGATACCATAATATTGAACACTCGTAACTTACAAAACAAATTGTATCCCATATACGGAGAGGTCCTATACTTGAGATTTCCTCGTATGTATTTGGGATAAAAAAATTGTTAATACCTACTCTGTTTACAACTGAGTTTTCCTTAAACATCCATAGGTACGTTGATAATATTTCGATAACTAGTATAGTACATCGGCTTGGATTAATGTTGCTGTAAAGAAAAAATATTACTTATATAATTATTGCATCCATCTCAGCTTCAAACAATACTTCTGCTTGGTGGAAAACTATATTCCTTTCAAAGGCGCTTTCTATTTGAACCTTTATGCTATAGTATGTGCTTAGATAAGTAATTTAACTACGGAGTAATCATGGGTTGACAAATGAGTGTAGGTAAGGTGGAGCTTGAGCTATGAATGAGTCACAAAGAATAAAACCGGCCTAGCGCGTGTCGGACTCGCACATAAATGGTTCCGTACCACCGTAGAATAAAAATGACAAAAATATCAAGTTTCATGTATGAGGACCCCCTTTATTTTTAAATTTTATTTTATTTTTAGTATTTTTTGTTCTAGCGACAACAGAAATACACATTCTGTCTCTACCTATCACGGTTCGTGAGATACAGCCCGCTGACAGACAGCGTACCTAGGCTTAGTAATAGAGTCCAGTTGGCACCCTTTACGTACGGAACCATAAAAAGTGACATCGTTCGTTCGGTCAATGAGCCAGTAGCCTTAGTGTCGGAGTTTTTAGGCCGCCTGAAAGTCTCCAAGTTGGCTTAATGACTGTAATAACCGGGATTCTCAGCTAAACGTGCTTTCCGAAGCACGAATGAAAGCACCACTTGTAAATGTTAATGCCATTAGCGGTCAGGCCTAGATGGCTAGGTGTTTACCGGCACAAGCGTTTCTGTTTTGGGGTCGTTGTATATATCCAATAAAGAGTAACAAGTAATCTATTAAACTGGGTAAAGATAACATGGAGAACAATGAATATAATGAAAGAAGAGGTGGATGGGCCAGGCTTACCTGTCCATGAATTATCGTAATACTGATGAATGAACTTAATCTACTTGTATGTAAAATACTCACGACGCCTCGACTGGCTGGTTGTGTAATCTTTCTTTTGCGTCAATGAACTTAGGCTGGAGGCGGCTCGATGGACGGCTGAAAAACGTTAATTCATTTGTTTTTTTCTACGCTTTATTTATAAGAAGATAGATTAGAGACAAGATAGTAAATTGTTCTGCATAGATTTTATTTCTTAAGTGTCGAGATTAATACATTTTGCCTACATTTATTTATCAGGATAGGTACCATGCACATATTTGTTGCACGCCTATATCTAATCGGGAATCTATAATATTTAAAAGCGTCTCGCTCTGGCTTCGCACGACTTTTTCAAAAATACTTCGGGAAGGCGTTCTCCAAATTAATAATGAAAACCGCACCAAAATCCTAAATTTAGAAGTGCACAAACGCAGATAGAAATTTCGTTTTAGAGATAGAAATGGAGAAACAGAATATTGAGTGTAAAATGTACTTACATGCTTTTCTGCCTGAGGGGAAGGCGGTGTAGTCCGGCAGCGGGACAGGGGGGAGGTCCTCGTCCGGAGGGAGCTGGTCCCGCATGCGGTGCGCGGGCGCCGGTATATACGCCCAGGGAAGCTGGCCCTGGAGCTCGGCCGTGGTTCCACGCCGTCTGCCCGACACCACACTTGTATTACAAGTGTACAAAACGAACACTAACAAAGCCGTGCCACAGTCTAAGTAAGTTTGCGCGAAAGCTAAAATCTTCGCTCTTGTGTAACTCTTGTGTTGGGCCCGGCACATACATACGGAATTTCCGTACGGAATTCCATTTAGAAATATCGAATCGGGGATTCCAAACGCAGTAAATCCATCCAAATGTATGGATGTAACGCGTTCGGAAACGCCGATTCGATATTTCGAAAGGGAATTCCGTACGGAAATTCCGTATGTATGTGGCGGGCTTAAGGGATGTGGCGGGATTAAGGGTTGTCGCGCGTTTTTTGGGTTCCGTAGTCTCTACAAAGAACTCTTATAAGAGTTTTAAATAGTAAAAATAAAATAATTATGTGATACCCTTGAAAGTCTTCGCCCAAGCTACTAACAAATATGAAGTGCCCACAAATCCGCCTCTCACCCCGCATTTTTGTTCCATCTAGACGGCTTTATTGGACTACTGTATTATAGTAATTAGACTGTGGCTGTGGCTGTGAGATGCCTGGTTTTGAAAATCAGACTATTTTCGTAAAAATAAGATAATGAGTATGTAGGTAGAGGCATTCGACCAATAGAACTCCCAAGCCACCAACACCGGAGTATTATAATATGAGGACGATCGAATTAGCCGTATTCAAAATGATATCTACAGGTACTAATCGCTATCTCATAAATAATCGATATGAAAAAAGGCAATCGAGATTTTATTATTGAAGAAAACATTTATCTTTTAGGTATATTTACTTTCTGAATGAGAAAAAAATAATATTAAGTTCAAGAGGCTGTTAGGCTGTGTTCAAGAGGAGTGTTAAATTGTAATCGCCGATGCTAGGGTATAAGCTATGAAGGTAATGCATTACAGAGTCGACGCAGATGGAATCGATGACAACAACACAAATATTCTTACCAAAGAAGTCTCGGACCGAGACAGAGGACTCATTCAGACTGAAACCACAACGATTGATGTTTATTCATGAATGCTGATATTTGTTGGTGACATGGGAATTTACGATGTAGATAAAATAAATTTATTATGAATTATGAACCAGCTGCTATCTGCGACTATATCCGAACAGATTGGAATTCTTAGCGAGCATCCAATATAAGCCTGAAATTGGCAGTTTGTTTTGTAGTATTAGCTTTGTTACAATCTATTGAAAGCAGACGCACAGAGTAAGGACTAATTAGAGAGGTATGACGCGACCATCTAGGCAGAGCGCGATTGCTCTGTTTTCATACCTCTGTATTAATTCTTCCTCTGGGACAAAATTTTGAGACAATCCAAATGAATGAGTTGTTGAAGCTTAGGCCCGCCACATACATACGGAATTTCCGTACGGAATTCCGTGTCGAAATATCGAATCGGCGTTTCCGAACGCGATACGTCCATACATTTGTATGGATTTACTGCGTTCGGAATCCCCGATTAGATATTTCGAAACGGAATTCCGTATGTATGTGGCGGCTCTTAGTCACAAGGTAAACGCTCACCCTCTGGGTCCATCTGGTTGGGAGGTGGACGGCAGCTGGGGCATGGACTGGGAGGCGCGCGGCGGGCTGCGGCGGCCCGACGTGTCGATGATCGCCTTGTCGAGCCTCCTCTGCTGCTCCGCTATGATGTTCTCCAGCCGCTGCGGGAGCGACATCAGGCCCTCGGGGAAGTTCACTGTACGTTTCTTGTCCACGTCAACGTGTTGCGTCCGCGGAGACCTGAACAAGTGGAATATCATTGTTATTATTTTTTCTTTGGTTTGTATTGCAACTTTTTTCTTTGGAACAAATTTAGTTATTTAGTAGTTAGTTCTCTAGTTATGTGGATACTTGACTATTAGGTGTGCCTACAACTGTATACCTATATGTGGAGACTTGATATTGGCAATTTGTAAATCCATTTTTGTTTATATAATTTAGTATTAGTCCGTAAGTCTTCTGCAAGAATAAATAAATAAATAAATATTTTTTTTGTTTTGCTTTTGAATAACGCCCTTCGCACACGGCGTCGTAACGTAAGCGTATCGTTATACGCGCGTAGAACGAGAGCAATACGAGCACGTACATTTTAATACAAGTCCGCAGACGAAGCGGTGTTGCAGCGTATCGTGTGGGATGTTCATCGTCATTACGATAGTCGTAGCGTGCTGACGTAAAAAAGCAAGCGTAGAAAATATTTATTGATTTTTCTCATTCTAAATTCGTTTATAAGAAAACGTCTTGGAAAACGTTCTCTTCATTTTAGAATATGTGAAAGGCACGGACAGTGACGGTGAAAGAGTCTAGAGTCTAGGTCGCCACAAAATAGTACCCACATTATGAGAATTCGCTTACAAAACAATACGTCTACGCTACGAGTCGTTTGTAGAACTCTGCACGTCTCGTACTCGTTGCGTCTTGACGACACGCTTACGAGATGACTATGCTTACGACCCGTATGCGAAGGACCTAAATAACACACCTGCAAGAAACTTGATCAAATCAAATCAAAATCAAATCAAACATTTTTTATTCATGTAACCTCGATAAAGCATTACCATCCGTCCATATAATCCATAGGTATAATTAACTAGAACTAAGTCAAAATAAGCCTAATAATTGACTAGATACCTTTCAGGCGAAGCTTCCAGAGACTCAGGACTGGATCTGGACCGTACTTCCGGCGAAGGCGACTTCTTGAAAAGTAACGCCTTCATCCTTCTGAATGAACGCCTGAATTCCGCGCGTGGAATCCTCGTAGTGGTCTTCGATTCGCTAGGCAAGCTTCCAACTTCTTCGTCCCTGTCGCTGGTGTCCTCAGTCACGATGACAGGGGTAGGCGTCGAGTTTTGGACTCCAGTGGTTTGGGTCTCCACTGAGACTGGCGACGGTTCGGTCATGGGGGCAATTGCTGGAGTGACAACTGGAGCAACTACCGCGTCGAGAGTGTGAATTTCTGCGTCCGGCGGAGCAACCTGGGATGGAGCTTCCACTTGCTGGAAGCAATGTGATTGCATAGTGATACTAATCTACATACAAAATAATCAAAGGAACTCAGAGACCAATAAACCATTAAGGTAGGAGTTCGTGCAACGCGGCAGACGTCAGACGTCAGTTGATCTCATAGAAATTGAATGCCGTCTGCCGTCGCGGCACATGTCATCGCCACAATTTGTATGAGACCGACTGACGTCTGCCGACTGCCGCGTTGCTCGAACTCCCACCTTTACATACCCCAATGCTAACTTCATCCTCCCGCTTTATATTGCAGTCCACAACGACCAGGATGATGAGCAACACATTAAGGAAGAAGAACACGACGAACTTGGAGTACAGGATCACCATCAGCCAGGCAGCCCAAGAAGTGTTCAGCTGCACGTTAGCCGTGCCGCTCGCGATGCCGCCGATGAAGTCCATCATGTCATTGAGAGTCTGTAAAGATGTGGTGCCAACCAGTGTCACTGGCCACGAGGTATACAGGACTACAATCATCACCACGACACCCATACCCACCTTCTCCCATTATCTGAGGTCGGCAGGTGGGTTTTTGTTATTCATCTCGTTTTCCTGCCATATAGCGCCTACTCCAACCTTTTCATTCAATCTATCCGTCTTTCGTTAGACTTTCCTCTCGCGAGGTCGCCTCCCACTCAATAAGACATATAAAAGCCGCCGCCGCTGGCCGTAGTTACAAACCCAACGAATACGGGTGTGACTAGATCGGTCCAACGTGAATTAATATTACCTTACTCGATCAATGATCTAACATCTACTATTACCTAAATATGTATTGCATTTATGCAAAGAAATTGTCATGTATCGCTGACACTTGCGGTTCTAGGTATATGTGATAAAACTCTGAAAACATACCCTGGTGTGGAATGAGTCATTGGCATAGGTCACGGTGGCCACCAGGTCCACCCCGCACACCGCCACAGTGACAATAATCCAGGGCCATCGCCTACCTTTGGACTGTTTGTTCCTTGCTCCACCCACTGTGGCATAAAAGAGTTTGGATCTTGAAAAACTGCTGTAGAAGTGACTCATGCAGCTACTATTGAACCGGAGAATCGGAGCCTTTTTTAATGATTACCTACTACCAATGACGGAACCGTTGGCGTGGTTAGCGTGATGGCGCCTTTCACGCTGCAGGTCGTAGGTTCGATTCCTACCCGGGACATGCATTTGTGTGCATGAACATGTCTGTATGTCCCGAGTCTGGGTGTATATGTATATTAAAATGTATTTTTAAATAAAAAAGTAGGATATGTAGTAATATCAGTTATCTGGTTTCCATTGTACAAGCTCTGCTTAGTTTGGGATCAGGTAGCAGTGTGTAAAAAATGTCCCAGGATATTATTATTATTATTAATGTGAATTAATGGGTGTAGTCTCGGTACCTAGTCACTTAGGTTGGAAATTTGACCATAGATGAGCAGGCAGCTGTACAAGAAGTAGACTCACGCCAATAGGTTTAAAAACCAAAGTGGGTATCGAGCCCAGAACGGTTCGATTACGAGAGCGTCCTGTCTTACCAATTAATAAGATAAGTCAATACAAGGCATGGCGAAACAGAGTTCAAATAGTTGCGAAATGTGAGTGTTGCTTGAAAACATCGCCGGCTGGAAGCGTCCATTCCAAATTGATTCAAGCAACCCGTCCTTAAATATGAAGGCAAGAAAAAACCTCAGACTGTAATCCTATGATTATCTTATAATAATAAGTAAGTTTATTAGGCTACTTACGTATAATAATTAAGCTAGCAATTATCCAGAACACGCTAAGACCGAGACTGGTGCAATTGATTATGAAAGTCCTAAAAGCTGTAAACGGTTCTTCTGTTAACAGAACGAAGGCCTGGTCAGCGATGCCGTCGATTGACTGGCCGATGTTAATCCTGAGTCCGCACCCACTCGGGTCTGTAACAAACCTTTATGTTACACACACAGTTTATCAGAACTAACTGATAATCGAGCATTTAATCTGTTTTATCTAACGGACAATCATCAAACGGACAATAATCTCAAATAACAAACAATATTTTCTTTTCATTGGAAGTGCAGGACGTGGCGACTTGGGTACTCCGCAGGTGTCCACGATGTCCAACACTTATTTATACTTACTCCGAACTTAAGTATTCAGTTTATGTTAATTTATGTGTAAGCTAATACATAATAATAAATAGGTATACATTGTAGGTGCCTACCAGAATGAACGATTTTAACAAAATCTTGTATCTTGCTTCTTTCTTTCGAAAATGCCAGTTGCCAGAGTGCCAATACGAATACGATACATACAGGAATAATGTTACAGAGTAGAAGCCATGGAGATAATACCTGGGATACTTACTGTGAAAATATAAAATCCTGAGATATAGAATAGTGGGTAGTCCCCTGAGGAAGTCGATTACGCAGAAGTGCTGCGCTATGCCTAGTGCGGTGAAGATCATCTGCGCAGTTGCTTGGATCTGCGACAAAAATAACAAACTTATTCAATGCCTCAATAGCATTTTCCTATAGGTAAGCGAGCCGAATAAAATGAGTTGATATTTTATGTGCACTCACATTCCTGTTAATTTTATTTCTTCTACGTATTTTATCTTTTTACCTATAATAAATATAATGGAAGACAAGACGCGAAAACTTATCTTTCATTGATATGTGTAGAATGCGGTAAAGCTATGCACGTATAAACATACATAGTGCAGGAATGCTAGAGAATTTCCGTGCCGCGTAGTGACGAGAGCAATGCCGATAAGATAAATAAAAATATGAGGTAAAATGGTCCAAATTTCAACAACAATTACTAATATACTAAATTCGTGTTTTTTATTCATTTCATCAGTGAGATCTGGTATTAATAATTTTACAAGTATTTCGATATGTAGGCCTTGGCCACGCTGCCGCAAGCACACATTCATAGTAACATAAGCATGCTAAGTAGTCTCACTGAGTTGGATGTCTCTATGTAACAATGTTATAGACCCTCTAATTAAGTAGGTTAGTTCTTAGATTATCTCCAGTTGGAGAAAGTAATCATTTAGCAACAGCCATATCTTTAGCTAGGGACCGGACAATCCGTCCGAAGCGTTTGACGCTCCTTATCAGTGACAGAAAAACTCTTAACTGATAAAAGTACTGATATTCTTTACTATCATTTTACTATTGACGAAATTATTGCACATATCCTATACCTATAAGTCAAATTTTTTACACATTTTGTTATGATCGCCAAAGCTATCTAGATGTTACCTTCCTACCTGGTAAGCCTACATAGGTAGTAATACAGCTTCTTTATAACCTTTTCTCAATTGATTGTTGGATTGCCGATATTAACAGGGACCTTTAGCCATAACACACCGCGTAGGTACACAACAGGGACTACTTAAGGTATTAGAATATTTCACACTGAATGTAACGACTGCTGACTATTGGGTTACCTACCGTCGGTTCAGCTATGCAATTGAACTACTTACAACTGTGATTACTATTGTTAGACATCAGCATGTCCTGAATTATCGAAGCCTGAACACGAAAGAAATAGCAGATGTCATTTATAAATCATGCTAATCAATATCAAGTGAGTGAATCTGGCTTCGCAAAACTAGCTTCTTATTTCATAGGATATTTCCCAGCTGAATAACGACATTTAACTATCAACATGGAATACAGCAGTAGGTTAATTAATGATAGCATAAGAACTTCGCTTGGCACTTAAAATTACAACACCATCTTTATAACTCATAAGTGAACAAATATTTATATTGAACCAACCTATCGCCAGCGTCTATGTTATTTTAATTTTAATATAAGATAGCATTTTATCGGATTAGACAATTTAGCATGAATAATTAAGTGATATATTTATATAGATAGGACGTATGTGACGTAGGTAAGTGTTACTCACCAAGGTAGCGATGCCGGCGAAAACCATAATTCTGTTTAACGGCATGATGTCAACACCTAGTTGATGTACTGGAGTGTGAGCGGCGGTCTCCGGGACCCGTCAGGGGTTTCGTGGCTGAGCAAGGCGCCTCTGACGCGTAGGGCTCCGGAACGACCGCGATCCAGCATCACACTGATAAGGAATCGAACCCGCGTCTCGCGACCGATAAACTATCACATCTTGTTACGATACCACCGTTGCATCGATAGATTTAGATAATCTTGATCACACAATAGGATCGGTCCAGTAAAGTAAAATATTTTGCTTGCTATTTGTACGGGAACAGGTTGACATACTTTTATTGCGATAAGGGTAATTACTTAAGTATTCATTTTATGTACCTACCTAATAATGGTTTTACTATAAAACAGCTTCCAATACACGAGTATAACATACAATACTTTCATAATTTAAACATCGTTGACTTACATAAACCTACCCTACCTATTATAGTACTTCTGAACAACAAGTATTTTACTAATCCAATCACATCTACAGGGTGAATTTTTCAAGTGTGCGTGGAAGGGCAAATCCGAAACTATGAGGAATAACGAAAAGTACTCAAGGGACTCTCGAGGCCAATTTTGATGAAAACTAAAACTGCATCATTGAATTAAAAAAAAAAAAACAAATTTCGTAGCCTGGAATCGAACTATGTACCTAATTGATTTTGAAAAAAAACCACATACTGTATTATTACACCATTCGATGGTGTCGCTGATAAGGAACGAATTCTGGGAAGTAATGACATACGGTAAACTTAAGGAAAGAGCTAATTTTAAACAAAATACTATTTTATTTCTCTTAAGTTACCTACCTATTAAACCTAAACTGGTTCTAAATGATTGAAAATTTGTAGTTATAACACAACTTTGTGAAGATGACTGCGCTGCGAGTGTAAATTAAAAAAATATATTGAGCATAATTTCGAACAAGGTAAAGGTAAATAACTGGAAAATTTGGAGCAGTTTATTAAAAATCCAACACTTTTCTCAAGTTTGCCGTGCATCGTGACCTCCCAGGATTCGTTCCTTATCAGCGACACTATCGAATGGTGTAATAATACAGTGTGTGTTTTTTTTTCAAAATCAATTAGGTACATAGTTCGATTCCAGGCTACGAATATATTTTTTTCAAAAATCCAATAATGCAGTTTTCGTTTTCATCAAAATCGGCCCCGAGACTCCTTTAAGTACTTTTCGCTATTCCTCATAGTTTCGGATTTGGCCATCCACGCACACTTGAAAAATTCATTCCGTATACCTATCAAGTGAAATAACATATTGCCTATCTAATTTTATAACAAAGGTACCTACGTAAGTACCTACCTAGTACCTAGGTACACTATGGAAGGTAGGGGCCATTCTATCAAGGATGTCATGATGATGTGAATCAGTTAACTTTGATTTGCATCTTCTCATAATGCTAATTAGAAGACACTTTATATAAGCGATATCTTCGGCGACAGGCACACAAACTGTAGGACTTTTCATCGGAAATATGGGAATTCTAGTTAAGTAAAATACTGCTTGAGATTTCATTTTGTGTTGTACATCTATACTATTTTGTGACCGCATTAAGGAAATTCCTCGTCTTGTAATTTTTTAAATCGAATTATATTTCATTAATTGACAAATCATTATTTTCATCAGGTTTTGTTATTAGTAGTCATTCCGTATTTTACGTTCAGTTATTGCGAGAAATACGTTGACAATACGAAATCAGCAGGAAACGTCTCCAACTCGAACAATGACATGTAAGCATTGATAACTATAATTAGTTGGAAATAACGTAAGTCCTTGCACCGCCAGATTTTCTGTATTTGGTGCTAATATGGAGACACCTCTTATCTTATAATACCATGCCAAGCCTTTGCCTAAAACTGGATCTTACTTTTTGTTAAAATTACCTATTTGTAGGTATGTGATTCACGCCATGGTATATGAAGTGGGCATCGTCACAAACAAAACTGACGACAATAAGAATATGAGTAACACGTAAGTGAAACAAAAATATCGCCATAAAAATGCACCAACTGTATGGTCCTAAACTTGTATTATGTGTTTTTGATAAAATAAATAGATGAATGGGGGCAAGTAATCCAGACAAGAGGGGAATTTCAAACATTTCCTCCGTACGGGAATCGAGAACACTTGGTGCAGTGAGTTCAGCGGTACGCTCAGCAGATCACTAGAGATGGTCGTCACATTATATTATTTTGATTTATTATTTTTATTAATAGAGGCAACCAAGAGACGCTGACATTTTACCACAATAACGGATCGAATATAGACCTGAGTGGAATCCCGCAGCCCCTCCTGACAAATGTGACGGCTCAAAGTCTCGTGGGTGTCGCGCCAGTGTCAGGATCCAACGCCACCGTGCCGTGGAGCGCTTTGCAACAATTAGCTGCCGGAGAAGCGCCATCAAACTCACAAATAAGTACGTGAAAAAGTATTTAGTTATGTACGGACAATTCTGTATCATGTCATCATCCGTATAATCGCTAATGTGCGAGTGGACGGGTCATGCACTACCCGGTTATAAATGACCTTAGCGATATGTCAAACAGCATGATACACGCCAACAGCATTGTGTGATTTATTACGTGGACGAGCCTTTATGTGACTTAAGGCGCGTTTTGACCCCTTCTCTTCGTTCATATCTTAGGTACCTACTTCATACTAATAAATATTATTAAAAGGTATTTGTAAGTCTGTATGTAAGGGGTCTACAAGTCTGGAACTACTGATCAGATTCTAAAAATATTTATTTCTTTAATAGAAAACTACACTATTCCTAAGTGACTATACTCGGCGGAGCGGGCGATAGCTATAGTGCTTTATATGATAGAATATATTGAAGTATACGATACGAATAAGAACTAGATTTTATATCCCATAGAATGCCCGCCAGTACAGAAGACCAACTTGTTTTTACCCGACTACGGCGGAGGGTTATGATTTTGACCGGTATGTATGTATGTATGTATGTATGTATGTATGTGCATCTGTTCCCACCTAACTTCCAAACTACTTGTCGTAATTTGACAAATGAGGTATCGTTAGAAGCGGCTTAATGGCGCGCTGGTTATAGGCTATGTGACGTCACATAAAATTGCATATGGCGCCCTCTAGAGGACATAATGTCATGAACTAAAAAAAATACATTTTTTAATAAAACCGTGTGGGGTATCAAATGAAAGAGCTTGGTGAGCACATTTCAAAAATATATAAATTGTTACCTATAACTCCAAAATAATTAAATAAAAAGTAAGTTTAAAAACTAAAACCCGACTACTGAAAAATTGCGCTCTAAAAAGTATGAAACAAGAAAATATTCTTATCTGGAGGATAGCCGTGGTCCGTGTAAGTCCTTTAGGGCAAAATGGCATATGACCACGGACCACGGCTATCCTCCAGATAAGAATATTTTCTTGTTTCATACTTTTTAGAGCGCAATTTTTCAGTAGTCGGGTTTTAGTTTTTAAACCTACTTTTTTATGAGATAGAATCAGAGGAGATCGAAACGCGTCTTACAACCTTTTCAACTACTTATTTAATGATAGTGCGTCATAAAAAAATGCAAGATAAGGTTGAAGTAAGATTAATAGCGTAGCGTTTGAGTATTCAGCCGTAACCTACTTAACTAAAACGTTTTTATTCATAATAATTAATTACAGACCCCCAAGCACCAACTCTTTCCAAGAAACTACCCAGACACGTTTACTACGAAACAAATGCAAAGGACAACGCAGATGACTACTTGGGTGTTTTATATAACAACATATTCAAGAGAAGCGTTGCCAATGATACTCCCGTGAAGATAATCAAAGGTTCCGCTGTGATACCGGAAGCAGCTGGCGTTCACTCTATAGCTTTACCACCGCTGCTTACCCTCAATAATAATTTCTCTGAAATACCTGTACCGATCCCTAACACTTCTATTGTGCATTACGCTAAAATCAACACCCTTGTGACAACCTCGTAGACGTCAATGTATTGTTGCAATACCATGTAAAAAAAATAACATAAAGTAATTTGCAACCTTTTATGTATTTAGGTCAGAGTCCATTAGTGCTTCGAAATATAATAAGCTACATATTGTACAAAGCTAAATTGAATATACATAATAATTATGCAGCATATAACGAAGTACTCATTTTAACCTAATTAATAATTATCAACGTCTTGTGCAAAATGATTAGCGTCTACGGTCTGCGGTTGACTTCATGCTTTAAGGCAATACCTATTAGCAACTCATAAAGCTAGTTAAAATTTTAAACGCATTACTTACAGTTTAAAAATAGGCCTTCTAAGCATTTACCTACAAATAATAATAAACTGGTACGTGTTATGTTGTTAAGACCTGAGTACCTACGTTGTATAAGGTTTGATTCCTGGTTCATAAAATGTTTTAGAATCAGTTAGATGGGGAGCCGTAGAAGGAGTTTCTAGATTTGCACGAGCGCGTCAGATTAAGATAAGGGAAATAGCTTACATATTGATAAGAACCCTAAAAAAATTATGAGCCCTTAATATTGGTTGGTGGGTTTGCTCAGGGGAACCAAAAAAAAAATAGACCATCTTAAAATACTCGAACTCGTCAGATAAAGATAAGGGTGATTCATTACTAGCTAAGAAGTGTCAATTTTGCTAATTTCGTCAGTCTAAGAAATGGGAGCATCTGGAAGTTCCACTTTTTCACCCCCTGAGATTATTTTTTTTAAATATAGGACTGCGGTGGCAAGAAACGTACGGCCCGCCTGATTTTAAGCAGTTACCGTAGCCTATAGATGCTTACAAATTCTGACGCGCTTGAGTAATTTTTTTTTTTTTCAATTTATCATGTTGGAGCATGAAAAGTATCAATATCTGACACGCTCTAGTATTTTTATGTCATTGCTTTTTATACAATATATATTTTTTTATGTATACACTTTGCCCACCGTTGAAAGTGGAAACATCTAGAAAGATGTATTCTTCCTATCATCTCATCTACCGAATCTTTTAGGTTTGGACGACGCTCGTGCAAATCCACGAATTGCACGCTCGCCTCCCCATCTAAGTGCATTGGAAATCAAAATAATAAGTACCTACTATGGTTCCTAATCTTCATAGTGTAAGTACCTATATTGCACAGGATGTTTGTACCCACCTATTAAATGAGCATGACGTTATTAGAGCAACGCAACTGTGTGCAAATTATTAATTTCCGTCTATTAGCGTTGGGTCGGCATTAACGCATGCGTAGAGTTAACGCATGCGCCACCGAGCATTAATGATTTGTCGCACCTCACCGTAATACCCCTTCACACAGCTTTACGTTGTAAAACTCAGCTAAAATTACGACAGCCATACTGTCATGTACCATGTTAATATTATAACTGATCAAGAAAGTGGGATGCGGACAAGGAGCTTCCGACACAGGCATGAGCTCGCCCAAGTTGAACGAACGATGTCCAAGCAATATGAGCAACGGCAAAAAGCTCAACAGCGAATTTAAGGAAGAATCATTGGACAATTCTGTAAGTAATTTAATTACATTATGAGGCCGTTTGTCGATTTTATTTCACTTAGATATAACATAAATAGATGATCTTGATGACCACGCGACTGTATTATTTAAATATTCTATAGTGGTATAACAGCCTATCCTTAATAATGAAGTGTTGTTCCAGATGAGGGAGTCTATAAAGGGGAATGAAAGGTCCGGAAAGAATGAGGACTGGCGGCGGCGCACCATCATCGTTGAGAAGAAAAGTGGCAGCTACGGGTTCACACTACAAAGCTATGGCATTCATTACAAAAAGGTAATATTCATTAAGAGATATTGCAGAGATTGGAATGACTGCTGTGCGGTATGATTTTTGCTCAGCATATTGTTAAGCGAAGGTTATGTGTAATTATGTTACTTTTAAGCTAGCGACTCAATGATTGTGATCATTATGACTGCTACAAAATTGTTATAGAAAAATATGTAGGCACCTACAGCTTTGCGAATTATTCATTTACCTTACATCAACTTAAATCATTAACTATTGTTTCGTTCGTGTGTTTCGTAGGAACAAGAAATAGAAGTGATCACTTACGTTGACCATGTGGAGGGCGACGGCCCGGCGGCGGTGGCTGGCATGCGCGAGGGTGACGTCATCCTGTCCATCAACGGCGCGGACGTGGAGCGCTCCGACCACGCGGCCATCGTCGACGCCATCAACAGCTGCGACTCCAGAATGCGAATGGTGGTCATCTTCGAGGACTGCGTTCGCAAAGTCGAGCTACACCTCAAATACATCAATCTTCAAAGAGCTCTACAGTCAAAGATGAGAGAACTCGAACAGCTTACCGTTCGCGAAAGACAATTATTTGACTCCAACTGGAAAACCCACAGCTTACCTTCACAGAAAAAGAAAACCTCTCCAACGGACGTGATATCAGATAGCGAAGAAAACAATATTAACGAAAATATTAACAACACCTACTGCAGGCCCACGCTTTCCAGTGAAAACGTGACTGCGGCTAAACCTCCTCAGCATAATGTATTCATGTATCAATATCTTGATCCGCGTTATGGCGCTTGTCTCATACAGCCTAATCTGCGCACAGGAAGCTTCGTTATAACCGTCGGCTCTCCGAGAAACAGGCGAGAGTGTCATCATTACGTAGTGAAGACTCCCGGCGAGTGTCATCGAGCCAGCGAGAATCACAAAGCGCCAAATAACGGCAAGCACAACAAAGCTCACCGAAGCAGTCACAGCCACGGCTGTGCTCCGTGCATGCCCGCGTACAATAACCAAGACGCTAACAGCCTCGAGGCCTACGACCTGGCCAGCCCGTGCTGCGACCCGCATTGTGTCCCTAACACCAGGAAGAAAATGCGAAGGAAAAGAGAATGCTCAAAAGAACACAAGAGAAAGGAGAAATGTCAACAAGTCGACAAATCGACCCAAAAACCTGATAGTGGCCCCCATACGCGAACTAAGAAAACTTGTCAACCCGGACATTGTTCCAATCGCTACCGGTATTTGACGACAGAATCCACGCAAACAAGCCAATGCAGTCTTCAGTCATACGCAACAAGTAACGCAACAGTACCATGTGATAACTCCGCTTCAAGCTACAGTACATCTTTGAGCAGCGACACTCTATTTTGGGATAACGATCGTTCAGAAGCTAAATCTTCACCAAAAATACAGTACCAAAGCTCACATCAACACGCCAAACCTAAATCCTGGGATAACTTAACAACCAAAGCGTTCGGTGGTTACGGATTCGGATATGGTTATTTGGATACAACAACGAAACAATCGAACCGTTCCAAGAGCCATGGACGCAACCATAGCAGCCGAAGTACGCAAAGTCACCATGAATACCAACACCATGCCCAGGAAAAGCATTCCCATCGTCAAAGCGCACCGCACCATTACTCCGTGTACGCAAGGAGTCACAGCCATTGCGCACCGACGAAATCTACCGAGAGTCTCATCATGGTGCCCAAGTATCAGCTGGAGAGCAGCGGGTCGGAGACCAGGCTGGCGTGCGACTGCGCCGAAACCATAGAGTATTATCGCAGAGTGAGCAGCAGCAAGAGCCCAGGAGAGCCGCACTCGGCAGCCTACTACACGCAGCACTTTATCTACCCCACACATTCATATAAGAAAAAAGACTCGAATGTTAGTTCGGAAATTACACGACTATGAAGAGAACGACAAATTAAAAGCAATAAATCATAAACATCACTGCTCAACAACAGGCCTAAAAGACAAAACGACTTGTCGTTTTATTATTGTAGCATTAATTTGTAATTTTTGTAGATCATCATTGTATACTTAGCTGCTTTTTACATAACGATATAATAAACCGATTCCTACTTACAATGTATTTTTTATTACTATACAACTCATATCCCCAAATTCATAGAGATTTTAGCCAGTTTACAATGGTTTTGAAAAGCATTTTTAGAAACAAGTGTGATTTGTAATTCCACTTTTAGTCGATTATAACTTTCTATGAATTTGGGGGAACTGTATCCCCCAAATTCATAGAAAGTTATAATCGACTAGCTAGACGGATAAGGTTAAACATCTGACAATTATCCTGTTAAAATAACCGTAGAAATATTGCAGGTCGATCTTATCAATCAAAAGACAAGGGATTACTAAGAAATCAGAATTAAATATCTGAAAAGTATGCATGGCATAAAATTGGGTTGTATAATATTGTTATCTCCGTAAGTATTTATACTTCCTCATGTGCGGCACTAAACTGTGGCGAATTCGTTTGCTATCGACGAAATTAGGTGGGTGAACTTATATCTGGTGCGAGTTCATCTTGGGTTAGCATTTGGAGCAAGGGTCAGATGGCGGGCGGTGCGCTCGCGACGGGCGCACAGAGGCAGAGCGTCAGCGCGCACCACCGCAGCGGCATGCGTCGAGACGCACTGCTGAGCCCGCCGGCCCGGGGTTGGCTCGCGACCACCCTCTTGCTGTTACCCCTGCTTACGTTCACGGTTGATGCATCCACACAAGTAAGACCATTTATTAATTTATCGTATAAACATTTTCACATATTATCAGCCATTTACAAGTTTAAGTGAGCAAAATTATTACTTACCTACATATAATATGTGAAAGGTTCATCACTGAAAATAAATTCTCTTTCAGCAGTACATTGTGTGCAAAGTGCCCAAATCACATGATTGTTTAACATGGTTGAATGTATTCGAGAACGATGTGGACAACAGCGAACATTTGGACTCAAGTTCAGCAATAGCTAATATCTGCTACTTTAGCGACCTCACACCTGTTTCACCGAATGGAAAGATTATTAAGGTACCATATTTTTTATTCATTTTATTGCAATATTTAAACCGTACCTGCCCGGTATAGTGACAAGTTACCTAGATATTTGCTTTGCGAATTATGAATCTATTAGACAATGGTTGCGAGAAACTTTAAAAGCTCTGCGATATGTTTTGTAGACATAAGATACAGTCTATTATCCGCAGCCGGGTATTTATTATGTACTACTTACTAAAAATAAATCTAAAATAATGACCAATAAACAGCAACTTTCTATAGTTAACGAATGTGATTGATACGAGCTTGAGATGTGACGTGGTTGTGACCCACTTAAGTAGGTATGAAATAATCATTATTATCTTTGTTTAGTCAGGAGGCTGGTAGAAGTTATCAAATTAGTTATAAGAACTGCCAACAGTGCAACCTTAATTAGGTAGCATCTATGTATAAAATGTTATCCATAATTTGTATCGCCGAAATCACGTGGTTCCAACTATATTTAACTTTCGTCTGCGTAGGTGTAGGTAGGTAGGTATGTTTTTCTTATTTATCTATTTTCTTATGTCTCCTGATTATTTAACAAAATAAAATAATACGTAGTATTAAGGTAATAATCGATTTACGTTATATTTTCGTTTTTGGAAATAAATTGTTTTTATGATTGAGGAACACATTAGAAAACTTACCTAGTATAAGTAAAGTATGCCGCGTTACTTTAAGATTGATTCTTAAGTATGTATAGACATTATAAATAACTATACTTACATTTAATACTTTTAATTTAATCTCTAACATTTAATAGGAGATAATTTTTGGTCAAGGTTGACCAATATTCCTTGGCCTGTGCTGTGGCACAATTCTTTATCGTAATTAGAACAAAGACTGTTTTAATATGTCAAGGCACAGTTTTTATTTATGTTAAATTTTATTAACATTGCAATCTGTTTGTTAAACAGGTAAAACCAATTGTTGGTGACAGGCCTGAAAGGCGTCTATTTTGCAAAACAAAAACCACGATAAACGTTGAAGTAAAAGATTGGACGTTGGTTGAAAAGACGTTTGAGAATGCGTACAGAGTACGTCGTGAAGCAAGCTATTCTCCGCGTGGAAGGTACAGGGGGCAGACTCAGTCGCAGTACCTAGCTATAGACCGTGGAGCTGGCAAAGATGAAGGAAAAGCGGAGGCGCATTCTGCCGCGGATTCATCCAGGGCAACCGTTAGTGAGTATGATCTAGTATAGCTCTTCAAATACCCCTACTCAAAACCTTCTTTATCGATCATAAAATTATAATCACGAATATGAGCGGTCTTACGGCTTATTACTTTAAAAAAACTTTTATTGAAATAGAGGCAATGTACTAAAATATACATACGAATATTTCAGCTGGAAATAGTGGTATGGGTCAAGCTCAAAGTCAATCTATGTATGACCCAAGTTGTGAGGAATGCATAGGAAGATCCGATGGCGAAGTGGCAAGCTTGCGTCGACCAGGACAATCGTATGTATCTTAATTAAAATGACGAACAAAATACTTTTACCTCGTTTTGTTGTGGTGTATACCACCTCAGATATTAGGTAGTGCTTATCAATAGTGGCAAAAAGATACATAATAATGTTAACAGTTAAAACATAGATATGTTATGTGCAGGTTCCATGAAATAAATGTAATAAAAAAGAGGTCAAGTAATTTTTGTATTTAGCGTAAATTTTTAAAATGACTACTTTTCAGGACCAGTCAAGGAAACTTGCCCGGAGGGAATGGTTTCGGCACTACAGGCGGCGGTCCTGGCGGATACGGGGGGTCTAAACCCTATCAAAATGGGGCCAATGGAAACAATGGCCAAGGATATAACCCCAATCAACAAGGTGGTGGAACACCGAATAACGGTTTTGGTAATAGGGGTTTTGGTCCAAACAGCGGTGGTGGGCCAACTCAAGGGAACGTACCTGTGCGTGGAAGTGGTCCCAGTGGTATTGGTTCTAATGGCCCCGCTCAATTTGGATACAATCAAAACGGGATACCTAATGGGCAACTTCCGTATGATACCAATCGAATGGGTGGACCAGGAGGAACGGGTAATGGTGGACTAGGACCTAATGGTGTACCAGTTGGTAATGGTGAACTAGGACCCAATGGTTTACCAATTGGTAATAGTGGACTAGGAACCAATGGTTTACCAATTGGTAATGTAGGACTAGGACCCAATGGTGCACCAATTGGTAATGGTGGACTAGGACCTAATGGTGTACCAATTGGTAGTGGAGGACGAGGACCCAATGGTTTACCAATTGGTAATGGTGGACTAGGACCCAATGGTTTACCAATTGGTAATGGAGGACGAGGACCAAATGGTTCACCAATTGGTAATGGTGGATTAGGACCCAATGGTTTACCAATTGGTAATGGTGGATTAGGACCCAATGGTTTACCAATTGGTAATGGAGTAGGCGGAAGCAACGAAGGTGGTGTGCCCAGCGGTACCGGTAGCGGCGGGACACCGGGATTTGGCCCTGGAACAAATTTAGGGATCGGTGGATTATACCCAGGTGGTCCTGGTCGTCCAGGAGGTGGCAATGGTAATCTGTTAACACCTGGTCAGATTGGCGTACCAAATGGATCAGGATTCGGTAGCGGTGGATTACCCAATGGTATAAATATGCAACCAGGCGCAAACGTAGGTCCTGGATCAAATCAAAACATTCCGGGTAGCGGCGGATATCAAAGTGGCTTCCCGGGAGGGAGTGGAGCTTTAGTACCAAGTCAAAATGGTTTACCAGACAAATCCGGAGCATTTCCTGGGGGATCTAATTGGCCATCAACTGGCACATTTACAGGTCCAGATGGCGTGACCTACTACTGTTGCGTAGCAGGTCCTAATAACGTTCCACAACATTTTAAGTTTGGCGGTGACCGAGCTCCAGGCTCACTCAGCATGGGACAATACGGTCCTGGCAGTGGAAATGGTCATGCTACTGGAGGGCCTTATGGAACAGGTAGCCAAGGATCGGTAATTCCTTATACACCAGGAGTTGGAGGGTTGTCAGCAGGACCATATACGCCAGGGACTGGTGGTCAAGGACCAGCGGGCCAATACACACCAGGTGTAGGAGGTGCTCAAGGGTCTGGTGGGTATACCCCAGGAACAGGAGGTGGTCAAGTACCAGCAGGGCCCTACTTACCTGGTGTAGGAGGTAGTCACGGTACAACAGGACCGTATACGCCGGGTGTTGGAGGAGGTCAAGGAACAAGTGGGCCTTATGCACCAGGAATTGGGAGCGGCCAAATATCAGGAACGCCATTTGTACAAGTAATAGGTGGTCAAGGTGCTGCAGGCCCTAACGTGCCAGGAATAGCAGGCGGTCAAGGATCAGCCGGGCCATATGCACCAGGAGTAGGTGGGCCTGGCGCAACCGGTTCGTATCAACCAGGAGGAGGTGGCCAAGGGTCAACTGGACTATATACTCCGGGTTCAGGACATAGTGGGCCAGGCGGTCAAGGATCGACTGGGATATATGGGCCCAGCGGGCAAGGGTCAAATGGACCATATGGCCCAGGTGGACAAGGTCCAATGGGAACATATGGGTCAGGCGGACCAGGATTATCTGGAACATACGGATCAGGAGTACCCGGATCAAATGGACCCTTCGGAACAAGTGGACCAGGATCAACTGGAACATATGGTCCTGGCGGAACAGGATCTACTGGAACTTATGGACCAGGAGGACAGGGTTCTATTGGGACATATGGGCCAGGTGGCCAAGGATCGGGTAGACCGTTTGCGCTGGGAGGAGGAAATGGTCAAGGATCAAGTGGACCATATACACCAGGAGGTAGTCTGGGTTCAGGTGAATCGTATCCACCTAATCAAGGTGGTCAAGGAGGTGGGGCATATGTCCCAGGTCTGGGAGGGGGTCAAGGAACAGCAGACCAATATACACCAGTAGGGGGTAGTCAAGGTTTAGGATCGAATGGACCCTATTTACCAGGAGGTCGTCGAGGGTCAGGCGGATCATATCCACCCGGAATGGGAGATAATCAGGGATCAGGCGGACCATATGCACCTGGAATCGTAGGTGGTCAGGGAACAGGCTCCCCATATGCACCGGGAGTTGGAGGTGGTCAAGGATCAGGCTCCCCATATGCACCAGGAGTTACAGGTAGTCAAGGATCAGGCTCCCCGTATGCACCAGGAGTTGGAGGTGGTCAAGGATCGGGCTCCCCATATGCACCAGGAGTTACAGGTGGTCAAGGATCAGGCTCCCCGTATGCACCTGGAGTTACAGGTGGTCAAGGATCAGGCTCCCCGTATGCACCAGGAATTGGAGGTGGTCAAGGATCAGGCGGACCGTATGCGCCAGGAGTTGGTGGTGGCCAAGGATCAGGCGGATCGTATGCGCCAGGAGTTGGTGGTGGCCAAGGATCGAATGGTCCATATTCACCAGCTGTTGGTGCTGGACAAGGATCAGCAAGGCCATATGTACCAGGAATGGGTGGCCAGGGATCAGGTGGATCTTATGCGCCAGGAGTGGGCGGCCAAGGATCAACCGGTCCATACGTGCAAGGAGTAGGAGGTGGTCAAGGACAGTATACACCAGGTGGTGGATCCGGAGGGCAATATGGCCCAGGCTTAGACGGAAGTGGATCTGGTGGATCCTTTATTCCTGGGACTGGGAATAGTCAGGGTCAAGGTGGACCCTATGCTCCTAGCATAGGAGGAAACCAGGGAGCTGGAGGCCCTGGGCAGCTTGGATACGGATATGAGAATCAAATGGTAGGTAACCATGGTTTATTATTTTGTCTAGAAGTTCTTGGGTTCACTTCATTTCTTTGTAAGGGGTCGTGTGTCTGACTGTTGGTATCATCTACACTAATCTACACTAATATTATAAAGAGAAAAGATTTGTATTTTAGGATTTTTGTATTTTTGTATGTTATGAATAAACTCAAAAACTACTGGACCGATTTCAAAAATTCTTTCACTATTAGAATGCTACATTATCGCTGAGTAACATAGGCTATATTTATTACCAGAAAAAATTAGGGATCCCTACTAAAACTCCAATAATGTAACCCAAGGTGTAAAAAAAATTGCCGTAAGATGCCTTTCATCGCATGCGCTACGGAAACTATTGATGATAGAACAAACAAATTTTCTACAATATTAAAGAACATATCAATATCTACAAAAAACTTCGCGATACCATATGCCCAACTATTGTAGTTACGTTACTATAACTACTTTTTTACATTTTAAAAGTTGATAGAAATGGCGACCAAAATCAGACCATGTTATCCATACCTTAGTATGAATCCTTATCCAAATAAATCATTTCGTATTTGAGACTATTTTAATACCTGTAGATTACTTTTTGAATTATTTAAATCGGACATTCCATTCATAAGATATTACGAATTTAAAAAAGGGCGTTAAATCGGGGATTAAGGTTTATATGGAAGTTCGTCATTTTTGAAATTAGGATGATGAAAATTCGTCTGGAGGTTTCTTTTTATATAAGAGAAATATGAACTTCAGCGTTTTTGAAAATTTAGCCCCTAAGGGGGTAAAATAGGGGGTTAAAGTTTGTATGGCGGTACCGATTCCGGCTAATCTCCGAAACGGCTGGACCGATTTTGAAGGGACTTTTACTGGCAAATTCGATACGGGATCGGGAATCCGGACTGCGGGATCCAAGATCCGGGATCTGGGATACGGGATCCGGGATATACGGGACACGGAATACGGGATCCGGGATATTCCGAATACGGGAACCGGGATACGGGATCCGGCAAACAGGATCCAGGATCCGGTAAAAACGGGAAACGGGATCCGAGATACGGGATCCGGGATCTGGGATCAGATTCGATTTTTTTTTCATTTAAATTCTACACGGACGAAGTCGCGGGGGAAAGCTAGTAGATAATATAGTAGAAAAATTGTGTCTGTTCAGTGTGTGCACTGAATTTTGTTTATTAAAGTAGTAGTAGTAAATCCGGATCAACGTCTAAAATGAAATACTTTTTATCGCGAGAATGTAGATTAACAAACTAAATTAAGTGTAGTCAACATTGTAATAACTGTATATTTTTGTTTGCAGGGGCAGGATGGACAAAATGGTAAGTTAACTTATTATATTAAAATATTCTATTGTAGATTTATCGAATAAACAAGTACCTCTACAGGTACTACTTGATATCTTTTTATAAAACTTAATTGTGTTCTTTGGCAGGTGTACCACAAAACGTTATCGATCCTAATTCGATAGCGGATGGTGATGATTCCGAGGCGGAAGCGAGCGTTTCTCAGGCTGCTAATGGCACGATAGCTTCTGCCTCATCTAGGGGCGGTAATGATAAAGGTCGCGCTCAAACAAACGTACACGGAACATATACGGGAAGTGGATCATTTGCAGCTCAAGCTGAAATAACTGGTGAAAATAAAGCTGCAAACAGCGAAGTTGCTGGTGATAAAAAAGGTGCATCAAGTACTGCACAAGGAAGTGGACGAAACAATAAATCACAAGCTAATGTCAAACTCGGCTCCGAGACTGGTTCTGTCTTAACGGGCTCCCAAAGTGAAGGAATACTTCACTCGTCTAATACACAAGTCCAAGGTAGTGTTAAAGGCGGTATGGCTGACGCTCAAGCTCGAGGCCCTGGCAGCACTTCTTCTCAAGCTCAAATAGGCTTTACACCTTATAAAGATGGAGATAAATCGCACGATTTGCAGAAAACCCCGTTTGCTGGGGGTGGAACAGCTTCAGCTCAATCTAGTGGACGGATTGGGAAATCACAATCGCAGCTGCATGGTACTTTTAAGTACGGAATCACATATAATGGAGCGTCCCAGGCCGGAGCAAGCCTAGACAAAGATGCGGTGTTCCCAGATAGGCTCCCATTCGATAAAATTGATGTGTTCGATGCAAATAACACAAACATCAACGTCGATCCAGAGACAGAAGCATCAGTAACATCCTCCAGACCAGCACCCAAATCAGAATTGATACCAACAACAAGCATACCATTTGAGCCAGAGTTTGCCACTGACACAAATAAAGAGGAAACTATAGAGAATTCTGAAAATACATTTGATAGTCATACTCACGACGATCATCACAAAACTGATGATACAATATCAACGCCTACCCGTACACCGCCAGTGGAAAGCAGGCGCTCATTCCAGCCTACGTACAGTACTAACACCGCTGATTACGAGTACTCAACAGACAAAGACTACGGTAATACTCCACCTGACGACTATGATGTAGATGATGGATTTGGTTCCGAAGGAAATGAACCTCCAGACACAGAGCAAGGTTATGTCAACACAAATTATAATGAATTTTCTCGGAGTCCAGAAGCAACACATCAATCACTCCATGGCCCAAAAAGAAAAGGGGTAGAAGTAAGACAAACAACAGCTGGTAACACGCAACATATACTGCTTGGTTCGTTAGGTGATCAGGATGCAGAAATCACTCAAAGAAACTCTGAACGACCTGATGAAAGTAAAGTTTACCAACCAGGAGAACGAATACCGGGAACCGGCGGCTACACTATACCTATTGGCTTCACAGGCAGTGTGAAATCAGTAGCATCGAAGGATAAAACATATGTTGTTGGATCTAAAGAGTCACCATCACAAGCGCAGACAGTTTCGTTATCTCCTGGAAGTGGAAAACTGAAATACACACCACCAGCGTTTGGAAGAAACATAAACCCAAAGAATTTGAGATCTCTTTACCATTCCAAGCCTGAAGATAACAACAGATACGTTTCAGTGTCTAAATCAGTGACACGCGCTCTTGACGGAGAAAACAACATTCGTAAACAATACTCTCACACCTATTATACTAAGTCTTCATCTTGTGGTTACTTTACATTTACATGCACTATGGTGAGCAGTGCTGAAGGTAAGAAAAAGGTGTGTAAACCGAAAATTCCAACAAACCCTGATGGATCACCTATGAGATGTTAATTTCAAAAGTTAAGGTACTTTTATTATTAGATAGGTATGCCAAATCTACGTTTTTATTGTTCCTATTAAATAGAGTACATTTTTATAAAATCATATTTGAATGTACCGTATAATACTACGTTTTACATTCTCTGCAATTGTTAGAAAGTTGATTGTATTATTGTATTCTATTATAGAGGTATTAAATAACGTGCAGGTTAGGAACTGTTTCATTCTGTTAGCATTAATGAGCCCTAGTCCTAAAGTTTGTAGGTAAGATATAAAAATATTAAGATGTAACCTGTAGATTTTATTGTTTAATAAACTTAAATATATTTCTACCTGAAATTTCATTCTTTAAAACTAAAGTGTTCCTAATAAGCAAGGTAAAAAAAGACTACGTATTTTAATGATGACAATTTATTATTTATATTTTTAGAATTTGTGACACTTAGATAATTTTCTGATAGTAACAAGTAAATTTTTAAACAACTTGAATACTACATACATTTTCTATAGTTATATCATTATTCTTAGCATAGCTTGCCCATACGTGTGTGTAGAGCTGCATGAGATTGCAATTAAGTAAACTTTCAATATGAACACAAATAAAAGGAATGTGGAGCACAGGATATACCTAGATCATAATATTATCACAGGGCGAATGTGTGTTACATTTTTATTTCAGTCATCATTATTTTTTTCAAAAATTATTTTGATATTTATTTTTATTTTGAAATAAAACATTCATAAAATAGCAACCAATTTTGAAAAAAATATATATCAAGTTAAGTGAGACATAACGAGGTACCTTTGTGGTTATTATCTTTAGAGCTTTTGTGCACTTGAATACAAATAATTTCGAAATAATAATACGCGTATTACGGATATAACCTGCATAAAACTAAATTCAAATACACAAGTGAATGTGTCATGGTCCGCTTCCAATGCAAACATGTGCCAAAATCAATATGAAACAAAATAATTTTCATAAGATTTTACATTCGGAGTCAAGTCGTGATTCCAATTCCTATCACGGGGGCGGCTGAAGATAGACAGCAGCAGAATCATAAATCAAGCAGTCACTTAATTTTGTACGAAGGTATAGGTACATTTTTTTTTCATAAACATATCCCACTAATATTATAAATGTGAAAGTTTAGATGGATGGATGGATGAATGGATGGATGGATGGATGTATAGATGGATGGATGGATGGTTGTTACTCAATCACGCCAGAACGGCTGAAAATATCTGGATGAAATTTGGCACAGAGATAGATTATAGTCTGGAATAGCACATAGGCTACTTTTTTTAAAATTATGCGCGGTGAAGTCGCGGTGAAAAGCTAGTGGTATATAAACATATCCCCACAAAACCGTGCAATCGGTTTGACTGTGGGATCGATTGAGTCTCTTTTAACTAAATTATAATAATACAACAGTTACTTAGGTGCTTAGCTTATGAAGTTGGGTTAAATAGTGCCTAAGCAATTTCTTTTTAAATATATGTATGTCAGTTTCACTAAAATTATGTAAAAAGGCCGTTTAAAGGCTACTTTGATGTCTACAACATTTATTACACAAATAAGTACTTAAAGTACTATGTATGCACGCAGCAAGTTAGTTATATTAGAAATAAATATTATAGATATGAAAATTGCCTGTTGATAGTTACTTACATAATTTTGTAACAAAATGTATACACACATACAAAAGTAAGTGACTGCATACGTTTATTATGAAAACTATTTGGAATAGATTTTATCCAAGCTGTATGGAAATGAACTAAATTCGTATGAATGCACAAATGCTCTATTAACGATATAGACGTGACACTGTAGAGTATGTGAGAATTGTTTACGGTTGGAATATAATAATATAAAGGTACTTAAGTAAATTAAAGCAAAGGCCAATACTGTTTTACTACATCCAAACACGGGGTTAGATACAACATCAATTTAAAATTATGTAATGAAGGTAATTCAGTCTATAAAATGGAATGTAATTGGGTAACAAGGGTACAGATTTAAGGTACCTATATGTATAATATAGTAGACATTTAGTACAACAGGCAATTAAACAATAGCAGGTATGTAAGTATTTGAGAAAATAATTTCCTCTTATCATAATTTTAATAAGTAAATAATGTATCTTATATAATAATATGTGTATAAGTATTTTTATACCGACCGCATGCATTATAAAAAGTGCTTAACTGAATCCTATAAAAATGGCACTTCAGTTGCCAAAATTCCAAATAAAAACTAATGCTATGAACCTATCATGGCAACTACATTTGTACACAATAAAACGTCCAAAATAGATGCAATCTTATTGGAGCAGAAATATGAGTATTTCACTTAACACACAAAATAATTAAGTACTTATCCAATGTCACTTAAAAGTAACTACGGAAATGAACACATTGTTTGAAATAAATCAGGCTTCAATCAGAATATAGTAATAAATAATATTGATGTAAGTTACTAACGCTAGGAAAACACGTACTTATCTAATAATACCAGTGAACCACACATTACACATGCATTTACATGCCGGCTATCGGCAAAGATTGGGTCTCTAGCCGAGCAGGAACTTGGACGAAACGTAACATCATCAGATCAGAACATTAAGCGCCAGTATCAGCGAAAGGGATGTCCATGTGTTAGACAGTTTAAAGACGCTTGCGCAAAAATAACGCGAGAGACGAGTACACGAATCGAGACGAGTGGCGTGTACACGTTGACCTACTCGACTGTACTTGCATCGACAATATTGCCAACATAATATAGCCGGCTTCATACACTGTAAATGGCCTTAATTCTGTTAGTACACAAATTAAACTTAACTAAACTAATTGTATTGAGGTCCTAGTGGTGATCTATAATATTTTAGATGTGTCCAATTTATTGTTGCAATTTGAAGAACAAAGATTTAGCACCACTGATTGAAAATAGACATTGCTATGACCAATATCACGCAAAACAATCCCGAAACGTCGCCTTTATTTCGTCCGTATGTGGTCATTTTAACATAAACTTCAATTATTTATTGATAAATGTTTAACGCTATTTCGAGGCAATCTGATGATTTTTCTTTATACTTCAAGGATTTATCACACAGTAGCGCGTGATTACATTTGAGGTACCTCTAAACAATTAAGTATTTTCTTAAATACTGTTTTAAAAGTGTATTTATTCTTGGTATTTTAGTCTCCCAAACGGCAAGTAGTTATTTATAAAACTTAAATAATTAAATTTAATTAAAACTTAAAATTACACATTTATCATTTTAAATTAATCGGCGAGTTACCTTATAAGGTAATGCTTAAACAATAAAATAGCTGAAATAATTCAAAGCTGTCATGGGATATCAAGGAACACGAACAGTAGTAAACTTATCAAAGTTAATTTATCTTCACACAAAAATACATTTCAATACACTTACATGAACACCCTTACACACACTATAATATAAATTTAATCACAAATGAGATCAATTTTCAGATTAAGTACTTACATTACGAGATTCATTGTAATGGCGATGTTTAAAAGGTAGGTAAATACTGACATGCAAGGAACTAGGGTATGAACGCTCTCACTCGCTTGAAGATCAGATAAGTCATGTTTAAAACACTTTGTATCCGTTTGATATTAAATAATGATCAATTATAAAATTATATCAATTTCCATGGTTACTTTGACATGGCTAAAGTATGCAGAATCTGTCTATGAACGCGGTACAATCATCAATGACCTAAGAGAGAAAGGACGAGCCCTATGTGACGTCATCTGTAGCCAAACACGAGCACACGACCGTCCAAAATGGCGCACAGCAAAAAGTGTTGTACTTTTAGTTAGTCGATAGTATCCATATCGATATACCTAACGATCATGTCGCGGGAAAAGTGCTGGGTCCTGATTAGGTAGGTTCAGCTTTACTGGGCTAAATCAAATAAGGCAAAAAAGGGGGGAGACAAATCTGTAAGGCTCAGGTCAATGTCAAGCGTGTACATTAACGACACGATGGAGGCGGGTGCATTTCCAGGGTGGTATGGCTGGATCGTCAGGTTCTTCTGCGCAGGCACATCACTAGAGCACTCACTTGGGTTTATCCAGTTCACACAACACAATTACACAAAGAATTGAGTAGATTTCGTGCGATTAAGGTTTTTAGACACAGGAGGCACCGCGACGACGAGTGTACCAAACGAGTCGGTCAGTCAAGTGTCATGAAGGGGGGAAAGAGACCACAGCACAAATATCACGTTAATCGGGGGTAGGCAGTACAAAATTATGTTTTTATTTATGACTATTATGTTATTTTATGGCTCTGTGGAGCGAGTCACCCTCTTCCCTCTAAAATGGTTGTGCAGAGTGACGCTGCTGCTCAAGTAAAGTCATTTTCACATGGCAACTCTTCGGGGTTCGCAATTTAACGTTAGAGACCACCAGAATTTCAAAGTCTCGGCCTTGTTGGCGCCTCAAATTTACCACGAAAATATGCACGTGTGGAGAGCCTCATGCATACACGCCATCATCCCTACCTACCACTGCCCAGTGTAGCAAAAGCGTAAAATTAAAAATCGACAAATTTATCAGCTAAAAATCTTGCGAAATCGGGAGATTTTGAATAAACTCTATTTTAACTTCTTTAAGCCGTTTTAGCAAATCCCACATTTAATTTTAAAATGTTCACTATCCATAAATCAACTTGTTATCTCTGTCGCGCATCCTTATGTTCGTGAGTAGTGATGACATATATTATAAAAAAAATTTTTTGGCGGCGCAGTCACGCACCTTCCAAAACAAAAATAATTTATTTGTGGTCACCCCGGGGTGACGGCGCGGCCCAACGCGTAGGTGAATAGAATTTGTATCGAAAACTTTGAAACAAAACTTATAAGAACAGCACTACGTTTTTATGTAAACATAGCAAATATTTGTTAGTTCTATTTTATTTGAAAATATGAATTCGAGAGTACGATTATAGACGGGAACTCAATTAAAAATTAATATAATGTACACGAAAGGTATTTTCACACACTATAAATACACTTAAATATGAAAATAACACAACTAACCTGAAAAATGACAATCCTTCGAAATTCTTTAGAGAATCAGAACTGCATGCCCTAACGCAACACTAAACTATATTGATTTTTCCTTTATAATCCTAAATAATATAATAAAGAGTCCCAAAATACACACAGTTCAGCGTAAAATTTAAAATAATTTGTATATGACGCTGACATGACAGATGAAGTACTAACCATAGTGACCCGACCATAGCCGACGACCCAATATGGCGGTCCAAAAAGGCCCTCAGGGAGGCGGCTTACTGACGGAACTAACCAAAAACTTCCAGAAAAAGAAATATATGACATATACTGTACTGTTTTACATAGCTAAATTGTCACGAGTAAGAATGAGACAGATATGTTTTCGTTAATGTGGTCCATATTTGCATCAAATATGTATACCATAAACAATAGCTTCGTATCTGCTAATAATAAGTCTATGACAATCATTCACGCGTACAGAGTATTCACTCTTAATATAACAGACAACTACATACATAGATCGAACGATCGAACCAGTAGATATGGATATCATAATAAGCCAATGATAAATATTAAGATACACTTAATATTCACCTCGTTTTCATAATTAACCCCACTCATTATTCTGTATAAGCGCCACATTTTTCAAAAAAAAAAATGCATTTTACCACAAACATGGGTACTTATTAGTTGAAAAGATATATTGAGATGTGTGGGGTATACTATATTTTGGAGCTGCGCAAACCATATAATATTATAAAGTACATACCTACATGGTATCAGAGCCTTGGTTTTATAGCCTCTATGCCTGAATAATTTTGGAGCTACCTGTACGTACACAAAATAGAATAAAAGATAAAACTACCTAACAATAACCTCCGTTAAGCAAACTGAAACAATGATTTCAATAATATTGAGCATTTAGTTGATATGATGATCGTTGGTCGGTTTTTACATCAATACGGCACACAAAATGACGTATTAACCACTGCTTATTATATTTATTATTGTATGTTTGATAAATATTTTAAACAATCTTTCCACTTGTTTCAAAATAGGTACGGTCAGCAATGAAAGTCGCTGAACATTCTCAGTTTTTCACATAGCTTGCACACTTTTGTTTTGCATCAAATCCATCCAATTTTTCTTTATCGAAACAAAATGTAGACATGTTGCTAATGTTTGGTTTTATAAAGGTTTACCAACGTTTGTAGAATAAAGAGTATAACCTATTTGAAAAATTCTGAATGTTCAGCGACTTTCGTTGCTGACTGTACATAATACATAAAAAATAATTAGGTAAAATAATTAAGTACAAGTAGGTATTTCTTGTAATATTGGTTACGTTTTAACACAGGCGTTTTGTTTTCCTAAATAATAAGCTATTAGCTGTAGGTGGCACACATAATTTCTTTGCAAGGGGTAATTTTGTATGAACCTTGAAACATCCACTGAGGGTGATGAGAAAGATGTATACCTATAGCAGGCGACAGGTTCGGAAGTCCTTCGGGGTATGAGCTGAGGCGCGGGCGAGGTGACACACCCCATACCCGCTCATGCACCGCGCGCTCCTAGCCGCCGCGCTGCACGAGTATGCATTATCGCTATCGATAGTTATCTATAGCGATAATCACTAGAAAATGGTCTTCCGAACCTGTCGTCTACTATACCCATAGAGATTATAATCAGAAGAGATGTTCTTAGTAGATTTCTCTATGAAACAACGCGTGAAAATTCGCATGGGATGGCGCGTGTGGTGGGGGTTAAGAAATGGGAGGCAATTTACAAGATACCGCCCCTTCTGATTTTTTCTATCTACCGGTAAATAGCACAACTACACGCTTCGTTTTATGTCGATGTTAATACGTAGTTTAACTTTTTCCACCAGATGTCACTAAGTATAGGATTTTGAAAATTACGTACAAAGGGACGCCATCTAGTGTCGATATAGAAATATATTTTTGATGTGAACGTTTGCAAGACGTCTGCACAGGACGAACGCCGACAGCGACTGACTTAAGCCACGCCCACTGTGATGACGTCAACGGCCGACCAGCAACCACGCGGCCGGGTTGCATAGACCCAGTCCCCTTAGTAATTGGTCCATAACTATACCTATATGTATTATTTCTTCAGAGTATTTCATACTATGTAAACTTTATTTTATTTAAGTTTTATTATGTTCAAATCAATCGTCAAGATGGTGTTTGGTTACATACTTATAATTCTGTGTCCATTTCTTTATAGTCTACGCTAAAGGTTTATTTTACCGTGCCCGAGATCACCTATCACTATACATCGGAAATAATTGAAGTTTAATAAATACTTTTCTGATAATTTATAACTGTTCAGGCGTGAAACACAACAACTAAGACGGCTCCGTTGTTTAATTACACAATAATAATGATAACAATCATGTTGATGATTGTTCATGTTCTGTATTTAAGGGGGTAAGGTAGGGATTTTGATCCCTAAATATTGCGTTCATAAAAAGTAAAATGATCTGAGCCGCGGTCAAAAGCCAGTAATGTCAGAACCATAGACATTCAAAATGTTTTAAAACCATTGTTTCATAATAGAATATGTACGCAAGTACCATTTTTATTGGAAGTTGTTTAATCAACTCTATTTACTTGCTCATACCTCACGCATCGTTCAAACCCATACATGTAAAGAGCTCACTTATTTTTGATTCCGATGATGTTTTACCGAATGTCAGGCGGATATAAAATATAATTATATTTTAGTCTAATTATTGATATAAATGACATACATTTATGTTAAAGGTAGGTGAAATACGCGCTATGTATGATTAAATTAATAAATATCATGATATTTACTGATTTTCCATCGTGATATAAATTTCCGGGGTGGTAAATGAGAGGGTAAGTAACCAATAATAAATTTGGAACACGTTATAACACTTAACGGGCCCAGCCCATTTCAGTGTGCCAAAGGGCCATAAGTACATTTTTTTTCACCTTTAACTCGCCCCGCGGAGACGCTTCAGTCGCTCTTTTTCTTGGTGATCGACCGGAGGTTCACGATCAAAGGACAGTATCTCCAACGCTGGAAACAAAGGTAATGTGCCATTTGAAATATGCCACATGAAAATTTCACCGTAAGGAAGTAGTGCTAGCTGTGCCCGCGACTTCGTACGCGTAAATTTTAGAAAAAGATTACTCGCATTTAATCCTGCGTTGAATTTAATCTGCTATGTGCCAGTTGAAAGTCCCGTCAAAATCGGTCCAACCGTTTCAGAGATTTCCCGGAACAAACATCCAGACAGACAAAAAAATAAAAAATGTGTTTTTGTTATTAGTACCGTATATACATTTATATGCATTTAGTAAAAAGCTGTTAATTTTAAATTACAACTCAATTCAATTCAAATCATTTATTTTGTTTAGGCCTACGGGGGCACTTACAAATTGTCATTTTATATTTTTTCCTTAACTACTACCGCCGGATCGGAAACACTTCAATTCGGTTCGGTTCGGTTCGGTTTCACTTCGGAAACAGACACTTCAATCCTTCTAATACTATAAATGCGAAAGTGTGTGAATGTTTGTTACCACGTATCTCCATAACCACTAAATCCGATTTTAATGACATTTGAAACGTAGATAGTGTAGGCTCTGGATTAGGACATAGGCTAATCTTACACATCAATTTACAGCACAGCTAGTTTTATTTATTCGTATAGATTGGTAGGCTCACCGAACTCTGTGAGCGTAGGCCTGTCGTTAAGGAACCGCCAGACGGGCAGGTGCGGGGCGGGCGGCGCGGGCGCGGCGCACTCGTCGCTCACTAGCCGCCGCCCCGCGAGCTGCGTGCTCACGTGCCGGCTCAGCAGTGTACACTTCTCGAAGTTCACGCGATTACCGGCTAACCTATACACCAAGAAATACCACTCTTAGAGGCTATGCACACGGGCAACTTTTGCAGCAACTGGCAACTCGCAACTAGCTGTTTTCATATAAAACAATCGCGGCAACTGTTACTGCAACTGGCAACTGTTGCTGCAACTGGCAATCTTAAACAAAAACCCATTAAAAAGTTGATAGTTTCGTCAACTAATGGCCGGCGCAGCAAGCATCGGGGCAAGAGAAAGTGCTCCGATGTCGATCACCGAGCATTGAAATATAGACCTTATTTCAATTGGATAAGTATTGAATTCGATTGATAAAAATTAAAATGCCATGCCCTGCCGTCCCCCGTCTGGGCCGGCCATAAGTTGATAGTTTCTTCAACTAAAGTTGCTCTGTGTGCATAGCCCCTTAAATAAAACGCGATAATTTTCTTGACCGATCGGATGTCGAATGCACAGACGTGGGTCATAAATAAGACATTTAGCGGTGTTATTGCAAAAACCGGCCAAGTGCATGTCGGACTCGCACATAAACGTTCGATGCCAACCTAGAATAAAAACATCAAAAATATCAAGTTTCTTGTATCCTCATATTACCCCCTTTATTTTTAAAAATGGTTAACAACACTCACTTAGATGGGGATCCTTGGTTAGCGAAATGTAGATCTCTGCACGTGACCGACAGCAAGGGCACTGCTGTCTCGGTGGGAGCGGCCGCCAGTGCCGCACGATACCTTGTATAAATACAAATGCTATAGAATTTGATAAACCACCCGAATAAGTGTGGAATAAAAATTATTAATAAAATGGACTAGAACCTGCATAGTAAAGTGCTTTTACCTTGCATGATTTCCACTAGGTTCAACACAAAGCTCAAGTTGACGTAGTTGTTGTCCACATACGGCTGACGTTCGGCTCCACTATAAAGTATAGATAAAATTAATTTTGCATGTATTGCTACACCGCAGGTGAAAGTTAGTTCAGGTAAAATAGTAATTAAAATAGGTACCGTTTTCTTAAGTCTCGTAACAGGTGACATGTTCAATGCGCTTATAATCGCCATCAGCGAGTTGAAGTTTCCGAGATTGAAACATTCTCTCGCAGTCATCACCCACTGCTCTATGACTCGAGCTCTGTATTTGCTTTTAACAGCCTATTAAAAACAAACAGACAAATTAATCAACTCAATTAATAGATACCTACAGATTCTTAATTATATTTTTTTTCAACTTTACCTTCAATATATCAGTAGCCACTAAATAACTAAGCCTGTTGAACCAATCCGCGTATGCCTCCAAATTCCTTGTGCTTTTCGTTTCTATGTGGTGTAGATTTATAGCACCTTTACCACATGAAGACGTTGGTTGTGGTTGTTGAGGTGGAGCGAATGTCTGAACGAACTCTTCTGGACCAACAAATGACAGCCTGTGTAATTCCACGATCGTCAACTGATTAGCCAGTTCGACGGGTGTCAAGCCCAGTGTTAGTATGTCTCCCTAAAATGTTAATGAACATATATGTTAAAATGTCATGTTTCACATCTCGAATTTTCGGGCAGCAATAGACATAAGGGCATATAATAAAGGAGAAATACCGGCCAAGTGCGTGTCGGTTCCGTACCACCGTAGAATAAAAAATATCATGTTTCTTGTATGGAGAACACCCCTTTACTTTTGAATTTTATTTTTAGTATTTGTTGTTGTAGCGGCTTGAGTAATACAATTTTTGTGAAATTTTAAGTTTCTACCTATTACGGTTCTTAAGATACAGCCCGCTGACAGACGGACAGACGGACAGACAGACGAAAGGACAGACGGACAGCGTAGGTTTAGTAATAGGGTCCCGTTGGCACCCTTTGAGTACGGAACCCTAAAAAGGGTAGGTTCTAGAATAACGACCGTGAGCCGGAAGACAAAGTGCCCCGACACAAGGTGGACCGACGACATCACACGCATGACAGAAAGGCGGTGGATGCAAGAGGCGAAGAACCGGGAACCATAGTATTAATTGTGGAAATCCTGTGTTCAGCAGTGAACATTTTCCGGCTGATGGATGGATGACACGCAATATTATTGACAATAATGTCAATGCTATTCTCAATAATATTTCGAGTGAGCAATGGGTCTTAGAATGTTGAGCAAAGTTTGTAAATGATATTGATTAACAATGTAAAGATAGGTCATGATTTCTAAATTATAGTCTGTTACCTGAGCAAGTTGTTCCACAGACGCCACTTGCGGTATCTCATGCAACGTCTCTTCATAATGTTCAAGAGCTGTCAACTTGTCCAAAAGCTTTTCTAAAGTAGTCGACATTTCCATGCGCACTGAAGCCATATGATCTGCTGCACACCTGCATAATGAGAGAGCATAGTAAATTAAAAAATTAAAGAAATATAAGCCCAGAGATTTAAAGTACACTTGGATAGTCATACATACCTTTGGGTTATACTACGGACGAGGGCCATTACCCTATCATCACGGAAATCATACGGAAACATACTAGTCCATTGGCTTAAAACTCTTACTAGAGCTATCGTATCACTCAATTCTTTATCTACTAAATCCTTTACTTCAGCTTTGCCCTGTAACAAATAATGAAAAAAACAATTCGAACAATGAAATGACAATCCCAATAATTTTATAAATGTGAAAGTTTGGATGGATGTATGGATGGATGTTTGTTACTCAATCACGTCAGAACGGCTGAACGGATCTGGATGAAATTTGGCACAAAGATAGTTTATAACCTGGATAACACATAGGATACTTTTTATCCCGATAGTATGTTCCCGTGGGATAAATTATGCGCGAACGAAGTCGCGGGCGGAAGCTAGTATAAAATATAAGTTACTCACAATTTTATCATAGTTTTTAAAATAGCGTTTGCAGAGCTTGCTCAAGAGTTCGTGTGGTTTAACAAATAGTCTTGAACATAATAAGAATGTGAAAGTAAAAGATTTGCTGGCTCCAGGTCGGAGCATGTCTACCAATGCCTCTATGGTGGCGTTCACTATCTGTCCCTCCCGGTATTCAACATCTGGCTTCTCAGCTGGACAGTTGACATAAGGCAGAGACGTTATTGTCTTCACGCTGGGAGGGAGGACCGTCGTGAGCTGTAATATAGAAATATGATCATTCACACAATTATGTAATGTGTGATTAAAGTCCCAAAGTCATCAATGTTAAATGATTTACCTGTGTTGCCTCTACTTGCTGAGTGGCAACAAAATTGATGCCTCCATTCATGACAATGTGTTTGCATGAAGTCTCTGACATAAACTTATTTCCCCTTACCATTGAGTAATAATCATCATTCTGAAAAATATTCAAATTATTTTTCATTACGTATACATCTAATTAATATAGATTACTGTATTTATTTTTACTACAAATTACTACTTCACTGAATTATCATTTCATTCAAATTAGGATAAGACAAGTATAAAAAATAATATTAGTTTATGGGGAATATTTTTTCTAATACATAAGTACAAACAATAAAATATAGAAACATAATATGAACACCATTCTTTGGTTTTGGTTGGGGTTGGTTGGGGTTGGGGTTGGTTGGGGTACCCAATGGGTATCCCAACTGGATTTTATTTTGTTAATCTTGTATCTTAAAGATACAATGTTTACATATTATTTTGATAGAGCTCACAACCAGCCATGTATGTTCATGATACATGTAGAACAGCGTTTCGCATTTGGTGGGTCATGACCCGGTACCGGGCCATCAAAATAAAATACCGGGTTGTTCCCGCATTGTTTTAAAATAATACATAATAAATAGCCAATACCGAAATATAGTTGGACAAGTCTTAGTAAAAACATTTTTAAACTTTTGAGTGAGTCACGAAGGGGCAGTATGAAAATTACCGGGCCATGGCAGAACAATGCTTGGGAAACACTGCATGGTACTTTTCATTGAAGAAAGGGGAATTTGATGATGATATGATGGTATGATATGGAGATCATTTGTAAAATAAACTTACATCATAATAAGAAAGTCCAGATCCATGCAGGAGAGCCGGGTCGGGAGGTAGTGGAGCATGGTCGGTGGGTGGCGGCGGCACTGGTGCGGGTTCGGTGGGCGCCGGGGGCACTTTGATATTACAGCCACTACATGAGGCCTCATTCAATTTACTTGCGTAATAATACATAGCCATTCAATTCCTTGATGACAACTTACACTACATAAAGGCTTCGATAGAAGCTGTCTGGCAGGTTTTATTTTAAGGAACCCATTGAATAATCTGCAAGTGTATTGAAAATATGTATACCTACTAATACACATACATAATATTATTATTGTATAGATGTTACAATTAAAAAAGTTGATTTTCTTTCAGGGTGATAATACTAATAGGTAGGTAGTATTTTTCGCAATATTACACACAAACTCAGATTTCCAAAAGGTGAGTGATGTTGTGAATTATAAACATTAGGTAAAGAAAATTCCCAGTGGAAGGATATAATTTATACCTACGTATTTTAAGCACCCCGATTATTTTACCTATTAATTACCTTCTGCGTTATGTAGAAACCTACTCCACTCATGGAAGGTAAGTACAAACGTACCCATAAAACAGTTAAGAGAAGCATACAATTTCGACAAAGTAAGAATATAATAAACTTGATGATTAATTCGTATATCGTCTTAAATTTATAGTTTAATTAGGGCCTAATAACTAGGGCCTTCAAATTTCTAGATACCTATATTTTATTACGACGAAACAATATCGACAGGCGAAAGGTGAAAGTTGCTTTCATGAATTAAAATATGTTTGTTGTGTAGTACCTACCTTATCGGAGGCTTTTATCATAGTTTGTTCACACTTTTTTAATTTTCTATATTTATTTAGCACGTACGTAACACAATTTTATTTGTTTTATGTAGAGTAAATCTAAAAATTAAAACGCAAAATAGCGCCAATCACATAAAATCACAATCAAATCAATCAGAGACAAACCTGTCCATTCTATTCCCCCCCCAGCACACATCATTCATAGACATTTGGAGCGTTCCATTCACTGTTAATTTTGTTATTTTCGTACACAAAAACTGTTAAAAACGTTAATAATGATCACTTTCAGTACAAGTTGGTGCGAGTGGAACGAAATTTGTGATCGAAAATATCGAAATTAACAAAATTAACAGTGAATGGAACGCACCAATAGAAGCGCCCCGTGCCATAGCGTAAGGAGCCTTATTCACGGTCCACATTGCTGTTCAACATTGCACGATATCTTGATAATGTTTTTTTTGTTTCTACACAAAGTTATTTTAGGCTGTAATCATCATTAAAAATGACATGCCTGTATGCTGTTTCGTTTCCATAATGTACGATAAAAATGCTAAAAATGCAATGCATAGGTACCTACGCTCGACGTACGAGGACCGTCCCAAATACACAGCAAGATGAACCGTGAATAAGGCCCCAAGTGTGTGTAGACAGAGGATATAATAGACAAAACTATAATTGCATTGCATCTCTGCCATTGCTGCTCTTTCACTCAGCCGGCATCTAGACAGTAGGTAGACAGTGCTTTTATAAAATAAAATAGCGAGAGTGAAGGAGCAATGTTATATGATTAGAGTAAATACCTACTAGATACAACTTTGTTTTATGAATGACCATTAGTAGATAATCCATAGAGAATGGTTTTCTTTTTAATGCTACCAATGCTAGGTACCATAAATGTTATTCAAAGATGGTTCCGGTTTCCTATAACGCCTAGTTTAGTTTCCGCGCGAAATTCAAATATTCTAGTTCACAATAAAATTAGGTACACATCGCAATCATAATTCACGTCTATGTAATGGCTCAATGTAAGAAATTAGGTCATGATTATTATATTGTAGGGTGGGAAATATTTTACATACATGTTTACGGTATTTATTAACAACATTGGTTAACTGCGATGAATTTATATCCTCATACCTTTCCAAGGCATTGAGCTCATATTATACTCAAGCTTAATATGTTCTCTGTCTACGATCTACGCTCAAGAAGATCGCAGCAAAGGAGAATATAATTTAGTACCACCTACGGCTTGGCGTCGATCTTTTTGGTTATTTTGCTTATTTTTTAAAGGACGCCTTGTTTCCATGGAAATTAATAAACTGGCTATTGTCATGGATCGTTTATTAACAGAAATAATATTATAATAATTATCGACCACGAGAATTTTCTAATCTGAGGGATAACATAAATCAGTATTATTCAGCTGTGTAAAGTAAAGAATAGTTGATCGGGTTGTTGTCAAAGCCTCTCGTTTTCTTTTTATTCAATGTGTGTTATGTTTAGCCATTAGGAATCATGGACACGCAAACGAAGCGTAGAACGGCATCTACAACTTTACCGGCAATAGCAACATTACAACGGAATGTTCGCAAAGTCCCAACGTATTTCGCCAGGTAAATAAGTCCAAAATGTGCTTATTATCACAAGTATCACGATCCATATCCATAATAATATTAGGGAGGGCGGAAACCCACCGCGGTGCACGGAGAGAGAGGCTACGCACGAAATGACGTCATTGTCGTCATTGCCGAACAAAATTATCATCATTGACGTCTTTCGTGCGTAGCGTGCACCGCGGTGGGTTTCTACCGCCCTTAGTCATTTTTTAACGTTCGCTCCTGGGCCCGGCCTCCCCTCAATGCGAGGGCAATTCAGGCCATAATCCACCACGCGCTGGTCCGCTGCGGGTTGGTGGATTTCACGTCTTTCGAAAATTTATTAGATTTTCTAAGAATGCTGGTTTCGTCACGATGTTTTCCTTCACCGTAAGCAAGTGATAATCATTATTAAAGTTATGATTCGCACATAGATTTCGAGAAATCCATAGGTGTGAACCAGGGTTTGAACCCTGAACCTTAAACCAAAGCCGCATGACGCGTGCTTAACCAATCGGCTATCACTGCTTTTTATCGCGACAAATCGCGATTTGACGACCGCTTGGCGCGTGGTTTGAGCGTTGGCCGCTCGGCTCATTGCATCGGGTGGTTGCGGGTTCGATACCCGCCGCAGGCAAATTTCGGAAACAGCCTTTTCGTAATAGCTCTGGTCTGGGTGTCACTGGGATTGCCCCCAATCCATTGTATGTTAGCCATAGTACAAGCGTTGCTTAATTTGGGACCATACAGTTGGTGAGTCCATATCCAAGTCCATTAACTTTGCCAACATAAGCGGAACTCTCTTTATTATTGACGCCCATCGGGCAGACCGCCAGTTAATTCATAATTTAAAAAAAAACATATATTTTATACGACTTTCAGAAAGCCTCGAGAAATACCTTTTCATTTGCCGCATCGAAAACTGCTGGAAAAAATCGAATACGTTAAAAGGGAACCAGAACCATTGGTAGGCATCAACCTATTCCTACGCATTTCAAATCCATTATCATATAAATTAGCACCATACCTATAACAAAAATATAGTTAACATATTGCTTTAAAAACATTTTAGACTGGATTTGTCGAAGCGCAAGAAGAACGATTTAGAAAAGAACGAAAACCAGGTACTCTAGAGCCTTTACATGATGAAACCGGTAAGTAACACACTACATCGAAGTAAGTTGCACGCAAAGGGAAGTTAGATATTGGTTTGAGTTGACGTCTTCGCCTGACTCTGAGTACGGCATCATAAAAAAAAGATACGTAGGGCCGCCACATACATACGGAATTCCGTTTCGAAATATCGTATCGGGATTCCGAACGCAGTAAATCCATCCAAATGTATGGACGTATCACATACGTACGGATTTTTTCCGTTTTGGAATTCCGAATGGTAGCCTGTGCGTTTGGAATCCCGCACGGAAAAAAGGCGTTCCGAACGCAAGATTTCCATAAATTTTGTATGAGTCGCAACACACATTCGTTTTTCCGTACGGAATTTCACGACCGCTTGGCGCAGTGGTTCGAGCGTTGGTCGCTAGGCTCTCTGCATCGGGTGGTTGCGGTTGGCTCGTAATTTGGCTCTTTTTACATAATATTGACTATCTTGCAATCAGAAAATTGTCATCCATATTCGCTGAAAGAATGTCTGTACTCAATGGCTAGCGTCTCTCAACTGAGCCTTGTTATTCCGAACGGAAATAAAGTAGGTATGTGTGTGATAAGCTTACAATACGATATTTAGTTATTTTTTTTGATAGTTATATAATCATCTGTGGTTCTCACGCTTGATAATAGAACAATCCTTCTGGGGCAGTCGGGTAAAATAATTCATAGTGTATTCATATCTACGAGTAGGTAGGTACTTACACCCAGGGTTGTTACGAAAAAATCACCTTGTTTTAAACATTAAACACCGTGTTTAAAACATGTTTTAAACACGGTGATTTATTCGTTCTGTTTTAAATCAATGTTTTAAACAACGATTTAAACACGTTTTAAACAGTTTTCATTTTAAATTTCCTGTTTTTTTTGCAACTCTGCTTACACCACATATGTTGCAAATCGAGTGCGCAGCGGAAAGCCCAATAAGGTAAGTCATTCTAAGTACTTACGTACTATCTTCCAACCTATTTTTATGTCTAATCAGCTGGCGTCAAGAAAAAGAAAATTAAAATTCACGAAGTTGGAAAGAGCGTGAGTAGGATGAAGGATAAAGAAGATGACACGATAGATCCCCTCAAAGTGAAGCCTGAAGTGGCGTCACAGAAGGAAGTCATTGATTACGTTAGGAACAATCCATCGTGCGGCTTTCTCTACATGGTCTACGCTGTAGACCCTCAGAATGTCTACTTCACTCCATACTACCTAAAGTGAGTAACTACGCGCACTGCCACTTGTAGCAAGATGTACACGCAAAATTTATCTTAATACTAATATCCGATTACGCTAGACTTATACACAGCAACAACTGTGGTCTCAAAGTTACATAGGTATCTACCGTACAATGGCTAGTGGCGATTTCAGTTACACCCAAACTATGGCAAATTACGAAAAACACATACTGTCCACGACAGGTCGAGGTGGCAATTTTGACGTATCACATATAGGTACGTACGGAATTTTTCCGTTCGAAATTATTTCGTTTCGGAATTCCGAATGGTAGCCTGTGCGTCCGGAATTATTCCGAACGGAAATAAAATGATGTGTGTGATAAGCTAAGCAACGGAATCCCGATTCGATATTCCGAAACAGAATTCCGTATGTAGGTATGTGGCGGCCATTATACTTTTCTGGCTAGTTCGCATGTTTGTGAATGAATTATTGTTTTTTCTGGTTTAACACATGACAAGAAAGCGACCGAAGTCATTTTAATACACAACAACAAAGAACAATGTCAGCGAGATCGAAATCGATAGCGATAATGCGGACTCATGCAGCGCTAACGCTAGGATCGCGCGGGCAATGCGCGGGTATGCGGGGTGTCACCTCCTCCGCGACTCAGCTCGTACCCCGATTGCCATCTCGACCTGTCGCGGACTATAGGTAGGTAGGTAATTTCCGAATTTGCCTTGACGGGAATCGATCTTGAACCACCCAGTACGCTCACACCACTAGACCAAGCAGTCGTCTAATCATAAGTTAGCGACCGGTATACACACTGGTACATCCTACACGTTAAGAATCGATAAGTCGATAAGAATCGTATTTCCTTTTCTACAAATTTGACCTTCGAAAACTCCTTGCGTTCCTAGAGTTCCAAATCTCAAATTTTAAGTTACAGGCTTTAGGGCCTCCGCAGACTAGCTACTTTTAGCATCGGCGACCGGCGATTTTGTGACGTATCGATGCTGCGTCGCGTTTCTTCGAGCGCGAACCAACGAGACGCAGCATCAAAATCGCCGATCGCCGATGCTAAAAGTAGCTAGTCTGCGGAGGCCCTTATAGGGAATATAAATCCCTGTCTATCATCATTATACTTAAATAATAACATCAAACCAAAAAAAAATAGGAAAGTATTAGCAGTAAATGTCAGTAGTTGGTATCTTTACTAACTGTTAAAATTAATCAAAAATTTAATAAATATTGTTTATTTAGAGTCGTCCGTTATGAAGAAATCAATAAGAAAAATTTCTTTACGATCAGCCCATGTGGAGTTACACACTACTCCAAAGAAATGGTCTTCACGAAACTTCCGGCCTGGGAACAAGAATACACCATATTTGTTCAACTTACTGATGTAAGATAAAACGTTTCCTTGGACATTTAATACAGTATTTTCTAAATAACTTAATGTACTGAATATAAATTCATTAATTACAGATTAAGTTTTTTCGAGTTTATAGATATTGGAAAGCGTTTTATGTATGGAGGAAGTCAATTCTGTTCAGAAAGTACACAAAACTTCGGAACAAGCTGGCCAAGAATCTGTTCATTCTCACACCAGTCCTGGGGAAGGCTTTACTAAGTATACAATCTATGTGCTGTGAAATGTACTTGAAAACTTTTGCTGATTTATCTAGAGATATGGACACGGCTTTTTTCTATTTCATTGAAGTTCAGGTGGGTGTTAAGATCGTAGAAGGTATGTACCTACATAATAGAAGGTGTAGCAGTCATACAGAATAATACATTGAGCATGCAACATCTTACAGATGAAACGTGTAGAGTATATGCGAGAAAAGCTAATAGAATATCGAGTTGTGGTACTAGACATTATAACGCAAGCGTGTCATACGGCACTCTACCAGCAAGGGTTCGTCTACGACGACAGGAACATACCACCGTTCCAGATTATAAGAGGAAAACCTACCGGCGGGATGTCTTATACGGAAAAAGCCAATAAGAGGAAGTATTGCGAGAGATTAGCGTGGTATTTCATTTGTTGAGATAAATTTTATTGTTCATGTAGTTTTCAGTGTTTTCAACATCCTTTTAATTATTATTGTAGTCCTGTATTCTTGTGCAGATCTAGCCAGCTAAGTTTTATCAATATTTATTTGTCTGAAATTAAAATCGACTATGCTATCTCATTAGTAGAGTCATGGCGAGGCAGTACTTCTCTGACAAATTCATGTATGAATTTCTATAATAGTAGGTACCTATCTACAATTTTATTACAAGTTGTCAGATGCCATATTAATTTTCAGCTTCATAAAGTTAACCGATTACATGACGAATTACATGTTGTACCGATTGACGAAAAGATCTAACAACATGATGGCCAACATGTTGCGAATTCACGTAGATCACACTCCTAGCCACGAGCTCCTTGTCGGAACTGAGGTTGACGAAGTACTTGAAATAGTTCCCAGGTCTATTGAAACATGCAAGGTGACCTTAATTATATCAGTATGCATTTTCAGTTTTACCTATACTTGCTAGATACTTGGTAGTAAAATTAATAAAATATTCTTGCAGTGGGCCTTATTCCAAGTAGACGCTTATGTGCAACCAAGTGGTGAAGTTGAATTAAATCCATGTGAAAAAACAGTATCTAATTATTTGGATAAGATAACTAGCTACTGGGACGAGTTTGTACGAACGTTTCACAATTACCTTAACGATAGCACATTACAAATATTCGTGCAGCCAACTATAATGGGTAAACCGGTCGAATGGTCTGCGGGAGTGTCACCAAATTTATACTTCCTTATGAATCAGGACAAGAGTATGTTAGAGGACATTTCATTTATACCCTATTCCATCAAGTACGGTTACGAGTGCGTATGGTTATTCCTTGAACGCATGAAAGGTTTCATGGATAATTTCCGAGAAGCTCATGAAATGGACATCGAGCTTATCAGACAAGAAAGAGATGTAAACAACTTTAGAAAACTTTGCGAAAAGCTAATGAAGCAAATGGAGTCTATAGAAGAAGTTGTGAGTTATCAACCGCTGGGTTTAATGTTCTTGTGCCTGTGTCCATTCCAAGAATTATTCAGACCGCAACCAAGGAGACTGTTCGACGTAGTACTAAACGTTACTCCAGAGTAAGATGTTTAATGTTTTAAATCTATGCCAGTTAATAATAATTTGGGACTTTCTCAAATTAAAAGGAGTCGTGTACTTATGGCAATTTTATCTAATTTGTTGACAGTATCGGCCATGATTGCATCGAAGAAATCGTTGGAGGCATAGACAACATAAGCGAAGATATAAGCCATGAGCCGGAGACAGCTGGTGAATTGGTTGCCTTCAATGCCATGTTGGACGGGCTTGAGTCTCGCGTAACCTTTTTAGAGGAGAGACTTGAATATCTTCGGGAACTTTACGATCTCATGGGAGAATATAACATGCCGATATCGCCTGACGATATGACAGACTATTTAGGCTTAAGCGTAGCTTTGGGTACACTGCGAACAAACGTAGATGCTATATTAGAAACCCGAGGCAAATTAGCAGGATTGTTCGCTAGTCAGATAGGCAAAGATATTATGGAACTTATGATGGACGTTAACAAACTTAGAGAAGAAGTTGCAGTAAGTATTTTTTTTACTGTTTCTACAGTGTTCCAATAAATTGAATAGTTGGGATACTCATATTATTTTATACTATCTGATTCTGCTTCTTGAAATAAATATTGTAAATATAAAATATAATTTTATGATAGCAACCATGGCTTTATGATGAAAAATCTGACATGGAGAAGGTGCTTGAAACACTCGAGGAATTGCAAGAAAAATTAACGGTTTGTTCCGCCAGGGAGAAGCAAATAAGGGAATGGCAGAAGATATTTAAGGTTTGATTGCATATACATTGCTTAAATACATATTATAATTTATGAACCTACTTACAAAGTATACAAGTTTAATGAAGATAATTTGAATCCATTTTAGATACCGCCAGCTAGACTTGAACAGCTGGACGAAGCTATAAACGATGTGAAACTCAGACAGTTATTGTGGAAGTCGTCTAAAGAGTGGAACGACATGTTCCTATCATGGTATTTTTGATCTTCACTTACAATAATACAATCTAGACCCTGAGTGTAATTTTTCTCGTAAGCAACTGTAAAATTTACAGCCTGCGTATTAGTCAAATAAAGTATACAGTGTTCCTGGATAAAATTCTAACGTAACTTTATTACAGGTTCGAAGCTCCGTTCAATACATTGGATGTCGATGAGATACAAACAACTACAATTAACTTTGGCAAGATTTTTAATCAGCTCGACAAAGGTTTGCCGCATAACAAGATTGTTCCCAGATGTAAAGAAACTATTGATATTATAAAAGAAAAGGTAATTATTTCTAGAACTACTATTCTTTTGAAGCATCGGTATTAGATGCTCAGACTAAATCAATAATTATTAATTGTAGTTACCAGTGATGTCATATCTCCGTAATTCGTCTTTGAGACCGCGCCACTGGGTGAAAATAGAGGAAATTTTGCACACTCGATTCACGCCAGATATGGTGCTGACGCTGCAAGTTTTCGAAGAATTGCACGCATTCCAACACGCTGAAGAACTGATGGAGGTAGCTGGCCAAGCTAGCTCAGAGGCGGGACTTGAAGCTTTGCTTAAGAAGGTAGGTATTTATTAGAAATTTGTGCATTGTGCCTTGTTAATATCGAGTAATAATATAATTCTTAATTAATGACGTCATTTTAAAGGTAGAAGAAATGTGGGCATCTCTGGAGTTCCCAGTATTGCTGCACAAAGACGCCAAGGATGTGTACGTCCTCGGTGGTCTGGATGAGGTGCAAACGTGTCTTGATGAAAGCAGTATTCACATCAGTACAATATTAAGCTCAAGGAATTGTGGTCCCATCAAGAGCAGAGTAGAAGAATGGGCTAGGAACTTGGAACTTTTCTCTAAGACTATGGTACCACCGTAATATAGCTAATGATTTCTAAATTTAATGCTATGACCATAAGTTCTAACTTTAAAATTTTACAGGAAGAATGGTCAGCATGTCAGCAAACATGGATATACTTGGAGGTCATATTTAGTGCTCCAGATATTCAAAGACAGTTGCCAAATGAAACTAGGTTATTTACGATTGTGGACAAGTCTTGGAAGGATATAATGCGTAAATTAGCGAAGGTACTGATTGATTTATTACACAATACACATAGGAAGAAGGTTTTATGGCATTGTATGCTACCAGATCCTTTGTCATTCTTTAGGTTCCGTTGGCAATGCCAGCTGCGACTCAACCAAAGTTATATGAAGAGTTTGTGAGAAATAATGAAATGTTGGATCAGATCATGAAATGTCTCGAAGCATATTTGGAGACAAAACGTGTGGCTTTCCCAAGATTCTTTTTCCTGTCGAACGATGAACTTCTGGAAATATTGGCACAGGTACCGCGGCTGCAGACTTCTAGGACATCATTTCATTCATCAATAAACACTGAAAACTTTCATGAATATTATAAAACCTTTACATCAGTCACTATACCTACTAAGTAATTTTAAACAGTCTGGAAACTCCGTAGTAAAATCAAAGGAAACATTCGTACCTACATAACAGGACATTCTTCCTATATTGCTAGAAGGAACCTAGAGAATACATTAATTTAATTTATTGTAAAGTCATCTGCATTATTATGAATGCATAACCTGCCATGACTATGAAGTTTCCCCACTAAACTATATTTATTTACACTGTGTCTCTACTAATTTGGTAAACAGACGAGAAACCCTCATGCAGTACAACCTCATTTACGAAAATGTTTCGACGCCATTGCCAAGTTAGAATTCGGTGTTAAACTACCTGAAAGTGAAATGGAAATTACCGAAGATGGCACATTAGTGGAAAGAGAAATGTCGTTCCAAACTAGAGACATGCTGCAAGCAAAACTCGCCAAAAGTGCCAAGCCTGAAGACCTTACGACTGACATCATTGCGATGCTTTCGCCCGAAGCTGAGAGAGTTAACTTGGGCAAGGTAATTTAACTCAATATAACGATAAACTCGTTACATACTAGTGGCGATCTCACTCTGCACACGCTACGCATACGCTGCGAACGCCATGATCGTTCGCCCTGCGGGAAAAGTGAAAACATCAGCAATGGGATATCGCCCTTAATTATTATTAAGTTAATGATTTAGTACCTAACATGAAATCAATCATTCCAGTGAAAACATTACTAGTTTCCCAGAGACAAAATTTCAGTGTACCTAAAAGGGTTTAAGCATTTATAAATTACACAGGGTCTAAAAGCACGTGGTAACGTTGAAGATTGGCTCGGAAAAGTTGAAGAGGCCATGTTTGCATCTGTAAAGAGATGCATAAAACATGCACTTAAAGATTTCTTGATACGTCCTCGTGTTGAATGGGTCCAACTGCATGCTAACCAGGTACTTCTTGTCTAGATTTACATAAGTAAAGATAATGTTTTGCTAAATACCGATGGCCTAGTCAAATCCTTAAATTAAAAAAGACAGAAAGTAAAATTAAATAGAAAGTAGTTAGCAGAAAGAAATAAAGAAAGAAAGTAGCAGTTAGTTAAATTATGTACCTAAGACAAACTACACTATCGATTTTATTTATTTACAGGTCATTCTGAGTGTATCACAAATAATGTGGGCCAAGGGTGTTCACGAGGTACTGGACTTAGGAGTGCCACTTCGCATCGACACTGGCCTGCTGGATTACGAGAAGAAATGCATATCTGATCTGAACGACCTTGCTGCATTAACCAGACAAGACCTAAGCTCTTTGTTCAGAAAAGTCTTGTGCGCACTTATTACTATAGATGTGCATGCAAGAGACACTATTTCGCATATGGTCGAGAAACATGTCCAAAAGGAGTTAGTTAATGTCTTTATTAAATCCTATACAAAATAAATAGAAATTAATGTTTCGTCCTCAAATCTGTAATTTCCCTTAACGCTAAAATGTTGTATCTATCTTGCAGCACTGATTTCAACTGGTTGAAAATGATCCGTTACTACTGGGAAGAAGATATTGATAACTGTGTTGCCAGGATGTCAAGCGCTATGTACATTTATGGACACGAATATTTGGGTGCCGGAGGTATACCTGCAATTTATTTTCAAAGGTTTAATTACTTTTATTAATCCGTGTAACTTTTTAAAAACCGATTAATTTATTCATGAAGGTGTGCTTGTAATAACCCCGCTAACGGATCGCTGCTACCTCTGTTTGATGGGTGCACTCCAGTTAGACCTGGGTGGAGCGCCCGCCGGCCCTGCAGGCACCGGCAAGACTGAGACTACCAAGGACTTGGCCAAGTCTCTTGCCATACAATGCGTCGTGTTTAACTGCTCTGAGGGTATCCTTTGTTTAACCATCATTATATCTAATCCAACTCAGTTACTATTAAACTAACACTAAACCTAGGTAGATGAAACTAATTCTGTTTTATTAGGAACACTATTATGTCCAAGAAGGAGCAATGAATTCCCTCACAATTTTACGTCAAAACTTAAGATATTTTAAAAACTCCTCTTATGGTATCGCGAACTCTGTTCAGGGCTCGACTACAAGATGATGGGGCGATTTTTCTCCGGCTTGGCAACATCTGGAGCATGGTGTTGCTTCGACGAGTTCAATCGTATCGACATTGAAGTTTTATCTGTCATTGCACAACAACTGATCACTATCAGAAATGCTAAAGTCGCAAAAAGTAGCAGGTATTTTGAAATTACAATATAAGTAATATTGAATTTAAGGAGTTCTCTTTGGCCTGGGCCACTTTAATCATTCATATTATAATATTGCAGGTTTATGTTTGAAGGCCGTGAAATTAAATTAGTTCGCACTTGCGCCGCGTTCATCACGATGAATCCGGGCTACGCAGGCAGGACCGAGTTACCCGACAATCTGAAGGCTCTATTCCGTCCTATATCCATGATGGTACCAGATTATGGTTAGTTAGTTAATTCAATTGTAAAGTTCGAGATAGGCATAAAGTCTACCTACTTTAAATTGACAGTTAATTTATTCATTTTATAGCTCTTATCGCGGAGGTGATTCTGTATTCAGAAGGATTCGAATCGTCTAAAGGTCTTGCCAAAAAGATGGTTCAAATGTACAAACTCTCAAGCGAGCAACTGTCTAAACAAGATCACTATGACTTTGGCATGAGAGCTGTAAAGAGTGTACTGGTGAGTAAAGAATCGTCATTGCAAACGAAATTTTCATTTATTTAAATATTTTCAAATTTCGTTAGTTGTTTTCATGATCTTCAGGTAATGGCTGGAGCTTTAAAACGAGCCAGTCCTGATCAACATGAAGAGATGACTCTCTTATGTGCTCTCAACGACAGCAACTTGCCAAAGTTTTTGGCAGCAGATGCTGTCCTCTTCGCGGGTATATTGTCCGACTTGTTTCCTGGCGTTGAGCTTCCATTTAGAGACTACGGCATTATGGAAGACGTAATTAGTAAGTATCCGAACTTTATACTAGAATATACCTATTTCACGAATCCATTACCACTAATTTAATTGTAACATTATAATTGTTTTAATTAGGAGCAATTCTTCTCGAGAAGAAATTACAAATAGAAATATGTCAGATTCGCAAGGTGATACAGTTGCATGAGACAATGATAGTGCGATGGGGCGTCATGCTCGTTGGACCAACGGGCGGAGGAAAAACTGTTGTTTTACACGTCTTAGGGGACACATACACAAGACTATATGAGAACGGGGTACAAGGAACTCAAAACCAACTAGTACATAAGTTTATAATGAATCCGAAAAGTCTTTCTATCGGTGAATTATACGGTGAGGTCAATCTACAGACACTCGAATGGCATGATGGAATTCTACCTCTGTGTTTAAGGACGGCTGTTCAGGTAAGCTTAAGTCTAAATCTCTCAATCATAGCTAAAATCAATAGTCTTCATTCTGTAATACATACAGTGCGAGAAACCAGATCACCAATGGTTAATTTGTGATGGGCCGGTGGACGCGGTGTGGATTGAGAATATGAACACTGTCCTCGATGACAACAAGATGCTGTGTCTCTCCAACTCTGAACGAATCAAGCTCACGCCTTACGTTCACATGGTGTTTGAGGTACGTAAAGTAGGCGACAGGTCGGGATGATATTTTTCTAGTGATGTGGCATCATGTACCGGGTAAATTATATAGTTTTTTTTTAAATTGCCATCTCGACCTGTCGCGGACTATAGGTACATACATGGAATTAAGTTACACGGAAGCTCGAAATTTGATTAAGGAGGTAAATTAGCCCAAGCGTATTGTAATTTTCAGGTGGCAGATTTAGCCCAAGCATCCCCTGCTACCGTATCTCGATGCGGTATGGTTTACATAGATCCTTATGAAATGGGATACTTGCCATATGTGCGCTCGTGGCTAGAGGAGGGCGTCGAAAAAAACCTGTTCAATCAAGAAAATTCTGATTTCCTTTACGAACTGTTCGATATGCTCGAATATGGAATAAAGCACGTGAACACCAAATGCATTTTCGGAATTAGACAGGTAATCTACCTAAGATTGTTTACCGACTTGTGTTACATAGGGTTAAATATTTCTACACCTAAATTATTTCGTCTGGCTGGAATTTAACGAATGTACCTACTCACTAAGGTCGTACCTACTCTCGTCATTCTATAACCCCGTTCGCTAGTTACACTTATAACCGTATTTAGGTGGATATAAGCAAAGTGTCAGCCATTTGCTATTTGATGGGAGCCCTGCTCTCGGAGCCCGGCGAGCGGTTCCCTGATAAGGCGGCCATTAAAGTGTACATCGCCCACTGCTTCATATTCTGCTACATCTGGTGCATCGGCGGCAACATCCTAGAGATGAATAGGAGAGCGTTTGAGGAAGTCGTCAAAAGACAGTTTGAAGAATTCGAAGAGGCTGAATAGTGAGTTCTTTATTGTAACTAATAATAAGTTAGCACATACTTATAGGTACTTACCTATCAGACATGTTTCCCAGTTTAAGACGGACCTATTTGCTGCATGGCCTACACTTTTAAGATTTTATAATGTCTTAGATTACTTTAACTTTCATTTTTTTCATGGCTAGTTTCCCGCAAGGCTTCAACTTCTACGACATGTTCATGGACACGAAGCAACGAAAATTAAAGGTTTGGGCCGAAATCATCCCCGAATTTATCTATGACTCAAACAAAGCATTCTTCGAAACCTTGGTACCGACTATCGACACCGTTCGGTATGGTTACTTATTTGAAAAGCTCTTGGGTTGTGGAAAGCCAGTCATGTTTACTGGGAATACTGGTAAATGTTCTATCTCTATCTATGTATCTTTGCATATTTCTTTAATATTAAATTATATTTTATTATTAAAAGCAGTGGTAGCCGATTGGTTAAGCACGCGTCTTGCGGGCTTAAGGTCCTGGGTTCAAACCCTGGCTCACACCTCTGGATTTTTCGAAATCGATGTGTGAATCATAACTTTAATATGATTATCACTTGCTTACAGTGAAGGAAAACATCGTGAGGAAACCTGCATGTCTTTAGACTTGTGAAATCCACCAACCCGTACTAGGCCAGCGTGGTGGATTATGGCCTGAATCCCCCTCGCATTGAGGGGAGGCCCGTGCCCAGCAGTGGGACGTTAAAAGGGTTTTTTTTACTATTTAGTAAATTACCTATATCGTAAAAACCAATTTCATCTTAGTAAATATAAACACGGATGGCTCTAGTACAATGTGAAGAAATCTTTTGATTTACCTACATACCTACTGGACACAAATAAAGGAAGACGTAGTGAGAATAAAATAGTAGTAGATACTTACAAATCTGGAATTTGCGTTACATTTGATGCTTTAAGATCGAACGAAACTTAACTAATAGTACGCTAAAGGTAATAGAGAATGTGTTTAAAACGTGATTTCAATATTTTAGGGGTTGGTAAAACATGCATTGCTGTGGAAATGCTCAATAAGATGTCAGCTACTGCTTACTACATACCTTTCATTTTAAATTTCTCTGCCCAAACAGGCAGTGGCCGTACTCAGGTAATACCTACTTCCCCTTTATTTTGAGTACCTAACTCAAACCTTTAATTCCAGACTTTCTTTACAAGCTCTAGACATATATGCTATGGAATTGTATTTTTTATAATCTTATAAATGATAAGCATTAATGCTATTTTGAATGCTAGGAAGTAATAGAATCTCGGTTGGAGAAAAGACCACGAAAAGCGATAGGAGCGCCCCTTGGGAAAAAAGTAATCATATTTATTGACGATGTCAACATGCCTCGTCTGGACGTGTATGGCGCCCAGCCTACTATTGAATTGCTGAGGTAGGTAACAGTTTTACACTCATTGGTACTACTTTATATGAGATTATTTTGATCAACACCTTATTACACATAAGCTAGCTTAAGACCTCCATCAATCTGAGGAAATAGGTAAAAATCAGTATAAGAACATGTTATCAGGCAATTTCTGGATTTTGGTGGCGTCTATGACCGCGACAAGCTATACTGGAAAGAGATCTTGGATGTGGTGCTATCATGCTCTTGCGCACCGCCCGGGGGAGGACGTAATCCGCTTACACCGCGGTTTGTCAGACACTTCGCAATGTTCTACATTTCTGCACCCAACTCCGAGGCTATGAAGACTATATTCAAGGTGAGAAAGATTAGTGGTAACACAATGAACTACCTACCTACAAGAAGTTGTGATAATAATGTTCCTAGCACACCCTGAACACTTCCTAGGGTCTAGGGTTATAATTCACAGCTTTGTAAAGTCTAACAGCGAACTTGAAATATGTACATTCCTGAGATTTAATTTTATGCTATATCACATTAGGATAACATTTTCCATTATTCATGTTTACTAGGCCATACTCAAAGGTCACATGGAGGACTTTGTGACGGAAGTGTCAGTTCTCGGGGAGCCAATAGTGAATTCCGCCGTGGAACTTTACCTGAAGATTTGTGCCGAGCTACTACCCACGCCGGCCAAGTCCCACTATGTATTCAACCTGAGAGACTTGTCCAAGTGCATGCAGGGGGTGCTGCAAGCTGATGCGGCTTACATGAGATCCCCGCAAGCTATGCTCAGGTTATATTTAAATTCTATTAATTTGGTCCCTTAATGTTGGTCCCAATATTGACATAGTCTGGATAGATATAGAAAAAAAATGGTTGAGCTATGTCAACATTCAATGCACGAAGATAATACTATGCACCGTTTGGTCTACTCTGCCTACGTGGTAGTGGCTCTTAATAAACGCACTGTATCAGTAAGACAATCTTTTATAACTTTCTAAATAACTCGTCGATTTTGATGTCAAGTCCATTTATGTATTTCTATATCCAGATTATTCTACCATGAGTGTCTCCGAGTCTTCCATGACCGGTTAATTAACATAGACGACAAGAGCTACTTCTTCCACTTGATGTGTAGCGTCTGTCAAAAGAACTTCCAGCAGCCGATTTTGGAGATTCCTGACGACCCAATTATAGAACACCCACCGCTATTACTGTTTGGGGATTTCATTAACTCTGCAGTGCCGAAAGAAAACAGGAATTATGCAGAGATTCCAGATATGCATAAACTTATGATTGTATTAAAAGTAAGTTGGCTATTAAAAAAAACATTAGCCATAAGTAGTATAATGCCCATATTTTGGACAGGATTTATATCGGTAACTAAATAGCTGAATCTACTGGTAGATACAACAACTTTTTCAATAGGTGAGACCGATGATATCGAGATTTTGTAATAAATTTTTAACACTCTTGCTGTAGGCCAGAAATGGATACGATTAGGTTAGTGCCGGGTTTCCACGGGATAGTCAGAAAACGAAGGTCTACAGTAATAGGTACAAACAATGTACGAATGTAATGATTTACTAAACTTCTTATTTTAGGAGTACTTAGAAGAGTATAACTCCACTGCTCGTGCTGAGATGCACCTGGTGCTCTTCCAAGACGCTGTCGAACACGTGGTGAGGGTCGCCCGCGTGCTGCGCGCGGAGCGTGGCCACTGCCTCATGGTGGGCCCTGGAGGCTCCGGCCGAAGAAGTGTTGCCACCCTCGCAGGACATGTTAACGAATGCAAGTCAGTACCATGCACTTTAAGTAAATGCACAATATCTATAGGTTGACCCAAGACTCAAATCTAATATCAATGAATATCAATTAAATCTAAGACAATTCAACAAAGACCTTAATAATTTAAATATTTTGGTACCTATACCTAGGTATAATCTTTTAAGTTTTTGTCAGTAGCAAACGAGAAAGAAATAATATGTCTACTTAGGTATAAGCAGTTCATAGATGAAAGAGATATAGATAGATAGATGAAAGTGATAGAGATAAACAATGAATACATCGCTCGCCATCCTGCAGAATTATACAATCAATATTGCATTAAGTTCAGGCCCAGAGAGATACCTGGATCTATTTCCGACGCGATTGCGCGGTAGCTAGGGCAGCCGGCGGTGCCCTAGTTTCCGTGACCGATGGAGAAATCCATATATAGTGCTATTTCATGATGCAACACGTAAATCAAATTGTGTCAAAGTGTAGTTCCTGCTCTGCCCGGGCCGCCCAGCCGCTCGGCCCGGCCGAGGCGGATATCAGTTTAGTCGTATTACACTCTATTGAATTTACTCCTTGTAGCTGAGACTGAAATTATATTACCTAGTAGGTCTTCTTTCTTTCTTTTTCAACCTATCGCCACCCAATGCTGAGTGTAGGTCTCTTCCATTGCACTCCACCCCTTCCGATCTTGTGCTTTCCGCATCCAGGTCTTTCCTGCCACCTTCACCAGATCGACCGTCCATCTCGCTGGTGGCCTACCCACACTTCTGCGTCCAGTACGAGGTCTCCACTCCACTACCATTTGTCCCCATCGGTTGTCCGTTCTACGCCACACGTGACCCGCCCACTTCCATTTCCTGCGAGCGATAACTTTGGCTATGTCGGTCAGCTTAGTCCTCTTCCGGATTTCGGTATTTCTAACCCTATCTCGGAGAGAGATCCCCAACATAGCTCGCTCCATGGCTCTTTGGACTACTTGCAGTCTAGTAATGGTCTGCTTAGTGAGCGTCCATGTTTCGGCCCCGTATACCATCACAGGGAGGACACACTACTCGAAAGTACGTCGCTTGAGGTTCATCGGTATGTTCGCCTTCAATACCTCGGCCAGCTTACCAAAAGCTGCCCATCCCAGCTGCGTACGGCGTTTTATTTCTCGTTCCTGGTAGTTCGTATCGAGATTAAGGTCTGACCGAGGTACACACATAGGTATACACTCACATAGGTATACACTCTCTATTTGCTGACCATGTACAATTATGTGGACTACATTGCTGTCACTGCACTTAATTTTAGTTTTGGAGGTGTTCATTTTTAAACCGATGTCTAGAGAGACTTTGTAAAGCTCTTCGACCATAACTTTCAAGTCCTTCACATTTTACGGTCACACATTTTTCAAGTCCTTCACCTAGTAGGTACCTACCTACCTACCTACCTACTTGTAGTTAAATAATTTAGTGTTGAAAACATAACGATGGCCTACCGTTTCATGCATGAACAAAATTACCGTACCTATTCGATGAAAGGTTCTTTCCTTCCGTTTAGCTTTTAGCAGTATAGATAAGCTACCTAAATGGGTATACAGAAAACTTGACACAATATAAATAAGTAGGTACACATCTCTCAGATGAGTATTCAACCTTTTTTACGGGAGAATAGATCCTGAAATCTAAGGTGAGATGAGCAAAGCACTATGGCTTACTTGTTGATCTTCCCTTTTCTCTGTTCATTCACCTTTAATGGCCTAAATTCGTGCTCCTGGCCAACATGTATGAGAAGCGCCCCTCGAATAACTCATAACCTTCACATAGATGTATGGGAATGGAGTTAAAGCGAAACTATGACACGCCGGAGTTCCACGAGGACCTGATCAAGATGTACATGAGGGCGGGGGTCAATTTCGAGGACACCGTGTTTTTATTCACCGACACGCAGATTACCAAGGAGGAATTTCTGGAAGATATCAACAATATGCTAAATTCCGGTAAGTTACGCAATGTTATCATCATATACCTAGTTAACCACAATAATATTTATATGTATTGTAACATATCTACATACATAGACAAAAATAAACAAAATACGTACCTAGATAGGTACGTATAAATAGGCACAGTAAGCCTTTATGAGTGCAGTAGGTACTACGCTAAAGACTATAAAATATAAATAAAGGTAAGACGGGTTACCTTTGTGCAGAATGTCTTTATAACTTATTTACCTTGTAGACTAACTACTTATTCCTTGACACAAAACAATTCTTCAGCGCCATTATTGATGCTTATTAAGTTCCAAAAAAACCCTAGTCGTTTAGTGTTCAGGAGGCGATCTTTCAAAATCATAAAAACTCTCATGTCTATGCTTATAGTCTGACCGTTACCGCTGTGCCACTCCATAGGTATGCGCGGGGAGTTGGGGAGTGGGCAACTAGTGCTGCGTTCCATTCACCGTTATTTTTGCTATTTTCGTCCACAAAAACTGTTAAAAACGATAATAATGATCACTTTCAGTACAAGTTAGTGCGAGTGGAACGAGATTTGTGATCGAAAATAACGAAATTAACAAAAATAACAGTGAATGGAACGCACCATAGCTATGCGCGGGGAATGCGCGGAGATGTGGGGAGTGGATTCGCACACTCCGTCTCGCGTACCTAAGGAGTGGCACAGCGGTAGCGGTCAGACTATAATAAATGCTTATTTTTTATTAATTCTTCTCCTCATACACACATCTCAGGTGAGGTCCCTAACTTATTCGAGGGTGACCCATACGAGCAGATGCAGACTGGTTGTCGTAACGAGGCTGGCAAGAACGGTATCAATCCTGCCGACCGTGATGGCGTCTATTATTTCTTCATCAACCGCGTGCGAAGCAAACTGCATTTGTGTATATGCATGAGTCCCGTAGGAGAAGCGTTCAGGTTCGGAAATTTACAAACACCGAGATAAAAAAAACCTGTATTTAGTAAAGTAGCACAAGCATTGAAGTTACAAGTATTTAATTGTAGGTCTGTAACTGTCTTTTAAAATTTTAGACGCCGATGCCGTATGTTCCCATCTTTGGTAAATTGTTGCACAATTGACTGGTTCACGAAATGGCCGCCGGAAGCGTTGTTGTCTGTCGCACAGCAATGCTTGCAACCACTCGGAAACCGAGCTATCATTGAGAAGATATCCACGATTTGTGTAACCATGCATCAGGTAATTTGAAAGACGACATTCCTTTCGTTATCATACCAAATAAATTAAAATGACACGATGCCAAAATGAAAGAGGTTGACAATTTGTCATAATATTACTTTCTAGGACGTGGATGTGATGACGGACCGGCTGTACCATGAAATGAGACGTTACTTCTATACCACGCCTAGCAGTTATCTCGATCTGCTCAAACTATATTTACAGCTGCTTGACAAGAAACAGCAACAAATCATTCGTGGCAGAGACAGGATATCGTGTGGTTTACAGGTGATGCCAAATTTCCAGACCGCCTAAAACAATGCTTATATCTCGTAACCCCACACTCCTGCTCCGTATATTCTCTCAAGGTCCAATTACTTACATATGTCCTCGTAAGGGATATCGAACTTTCTCAGAGGTTTCACATTTACAAAGTTCTGAGTTAATTTCAAGAAATCATAGCGTCAATAACATTCTCTCTACGCGTGTCTAGTCAAATTCCCCTTGAAAAATGTGACAAGGCACGAGTTCAGAACGAGTTAAACTTATTTTTAAACACCTATGTTCAGAAACTGTACGAAACTTATGACGTGGTCGGTGTAATGGAGCAACAAGTGCGCGAGATGGAGCCTATCCTTGCCAGGAAGGCAGAGGAAGGTATCGCACTAGTCAACAGGCTAAAGGTGGAACAAAAGGCGGCAGATGAAGTGAAAAGGGCAGTCATGAAGGATGAAGGTGAAGCTAAGGTGGCTATTATTATTTTTTCTTGTACCTATGGTAGTGAATTGTGATGACAGACTAAAATGAATATTGTATTGTTCCTTTATGTAACTTAAGACAGGTATACTACTTCAAGGGTGCAAGGACTTGTCAATAGAGTTTTTGAGTAGTGATATTTTTAGTCTTATTCTCTCACCGCCGTTGTCCAATTTTCGTCAAGTGATGGCCTCTAATGTCGTAAAATAAAATCGAACAGATAAAAGCCGAAGAAGTGAAGGAAATAGCGGACGAGGCAAAGGCCGACCTCGCACTTGCTATGCCGGCCATGGACGCCGCTCAGAACGCGCTCAAGGCGCTCAACAAGGCGGATATCAACGAACTGAAAGCCTTTCAGAAGCCGCCAGTCCTGGTGCGCTTCGTCATGGAACCAGTATGCATATTATTGGGAGCTAAGTAAGTGTCTTTATACAGGGTTATTGGTAAAACACTAACAACCTTGCAGTGGCGTATTACTGATATCCAAAACAACAACTTTTGTTATATGACTTTTTACAAAACAAAAAAAAATAACATAAAATGTTACTTTAAAATGTATGAAACAAGAAAATATGCTCATCTAGAGAATAGCCGTGGTACGTTTAGGTACTTTAGGGCAAAGTGGAATACAACCACGTACCATGGCTTTCAACTAGATGAGAAAAAAAAAATATTCATACATTTTAGAAAGTGATTTTTTTGTTAATTTTTTATTTGTTTTGTAAAAAGTCATAGAACAAAAGTTGTTGTTTTTGATGTCAGTAATACGCCCCTGCAAGGTTGTTAGTGTTTTACCAATAACCCTGTAGTTCTCTTGCTGGCTATAGATGAAAATGTATGATGTAGGTTCTTACCAATAAATGCATCGTGATATTCGATACCAAACATTTAAAAAACATGCATTAATTTTATACTCTATTTATAGCTCTGTAGGTAGTAGGTACTAGGTCCCGACCGGTGCATATAGTTTTTGTCGGGAAATGTGCTGTGTCATCGCTCGAATATCGATTTGCATCAATGTCTGCATCCCTTTTACAGGGAAATGTTACGAGGTCGTGTCGTTACCTACATTATTATGTTATAAACCAATAATCGTAGGAAGTAGTAGGTAAACTCGAAATCTACGCGAACGGAGCCGTACGTGGGCACAGCAAGTAGGATTATCTACAATATGAAAAATATATCAAAGCTCCAATAAATAAAAGTTAATAAAACTGAGAGTGCAGGCAGTATTTTCTATTTATAACTATTTCTGCCAAGCGCAGACGGAAGCCAATCGATAAACTGTTGGAAGCTCTGAACTGGAAATCCGATTTGTCCTTTGCAATCGTCGTATTAATATTAAAATAATAATGTTATAAAGTAGTAGTAGTAGGTAGTTTTAATTTGCAGTAGAGTCCATCTGTAGGTATTTTATTTAATTTAATAATAATAATAATATATTTATTTATTTAGACAACTACAGATCCACTGTGTTAGTAACATTTTACTTATCCTATATTAGTAATTTATAACTAACAGCGTTTTAGTACGCTCAATAAGCGCCCACATTAGCTGGCTATCAGCAATGTCAGCAATTAGTAATTAAGAACTTTTACATCGAAGCATAAAGGTATTATTAGCATTAGGTACTACCTACTTGTAGACAGGTATTTACCTTGGAACCCTATTAATAGTGAAATAATCTACTTCTAACTAGTTCTAACTGACTGTAACAAAAACAACTGCCTATTTAGTCCGTAAGTCCGTCAAGGTCTCGTGAGTAACGGTCAATGTCGTAACTTTCGACTCGATCAAAGTCACAGCCGGTCTACAACTTCCTCAAACAATAGTCATCGAAATAGTATACTGAGTACCTAATAACTACGTTAATATTATTATCTGTTATAGACCTGATTGGGATTCAACTAAAAAACTCCTAGCAGACGTGAATTTCCTCGGCAAACTGGCGGATTACGACAAGGATCATATTCCAGATGCGACCCTCAAAAAGCTCAAAGTATACCTTACACACAAGGACTTTAACCCTGACACTGTGGTTAAGGTCTCAAAGGTGAGCCCATTACGCAATGAGTTCTCAGGATATTTTTTCGGCAATGTATGACATTCAATTTAAACCTTGCCATTATACCTACCTGATTTGCATGATCTTTGGAGCCATCTTGTAAATCTATAGATTATATTAACTGTAGCTTATATTCGAGGTATTCGATGTGTGCAGGTCTGCCGATCTATGGTGCTATGGGTGCAAGCCATCGACATGTACGCCAAAGTGTTTAGGGTCGTCGAACCGAAAATATTGAAGTAAGTTAAATAGTCTCATAGGTCCTCGTACAAAATAAACGGAAATTTAACATTGTTATTAACAATTTCAATTTTATTTCAACATAGACATAAGGAAGCGGCGGGGATACTGAAACACGTAATGGCAGTGCTAAGAGCTAAGCAGAAAGAGGTAGAGGCTATTGAGGCGCAGCTCGCCAAAATGCTGAATGAGTTGAAGGTACTTTAATACCGTACTTCCTAAATACGACAGGTTTTAAATAGGTACCTATATTGATAATAGACATGGAAAAATATGTAACGTCACGACTTTTATCCCCATTCGGGGGTAGTCAGAGGCTTGAGTGGCCATTCACCACCATATTGTGGAGGTATTAACCAACTCAAAGCCCACGTTTCACCAGATAGTCAGAACCCAACGTGACAGGTGGTGAACCTTGTCGCCGTGTATACAGGAACTGACTAATACCTAATCCCGAGGGATAGGTAGGTTTCCTCACGATGTTTTCCCTCACCGTCAGCGAACTGTAAATTATGCACAAAGATGAAAATTCATCCATTGGTGCATGCCCCACCGGGGATCGAACCTGGGACCTTGTGATTGCTAGCCCAACCTGTTCACCCCTAGGCTACAGTCGCTTTTTTTAGATAGATATAGAATAGACATGGCTATAATGGTATAACAGACTGTGGAAGAAGAGCGCATCAGGCTTCAAGCGGACGTCGACCTGGCGGCAGCGCGACTCTCCCGCGCTGGCAAGCTGACACAGGCGCTGGCCGACGAGCAGACTCGTTGGGAGGATACTGTTAAGGTGTGTTAGGCCCCGCTTCCCGGCCGAGCGTTTTGGCCGTCTTGATTGGTCGAGAGCGCACAAACCCCGCCCACTTTTGTTGCGAAAATATCGAAAATCATTAATTGTGACGTGAAAAACTATTGCATCACCAAAATCGAACTTATTTTTTTAGATATTATCTTTCTCCATATTTTGGTGAAAAAAATAATTAAAAATTCCAAGCCGTTTAGAAGGAGATATAAATTTTAAGACGAAAACAGCTTCACTTTGATATTTTTTTTCACATAGTAAAAGAGTAGTAGCACTTTTTTCCTGCTTATTTTTTGAAGATGAGGCTTCAATAAATACGGTTTTTTTTTTTTTTTTTTACTCCACCCGTCTAAGAGGAGATAGCATTCAAACATGCCTCGTTAGGTGCCGATCCAGTCTTAAAGCATCAATCAGGTCAATAGTTGGATATTTTCCCTATCTCGTAGGTAGCTTTTTAGTCTCACCTATTCAACGTCATAGTTAGATCGTAATCGTAGTCACAACTACCCGTTAGATATCTTCACACAGCTTTTGGTATCAGCTTACAATATAATAATTGAGTGATTCTATGATTTCGTGCAAATTGGAAGAATTTAGAGAATTTTTTTCACCTATTTTTTTCTTATTTTTAATGAAAAGCTACATGAAAAATAGACATACTGATTTAAGTAATACTATTTTTTTCGCCAAACTGGTGGAGATATGGACCTGATAATTTTTCTGGAAACGGTAATGATAAATGTGATATGGTAATGATATTTGTTAAATGGTAATGAAAAATTAATACCGGTAATGATGATTTAAATATTTTTTTTTTAGATTATATTGATGTTCAAATGAAATCAAGTTATTTTAGGTACCATTGCTAATAGTTATTTGAATCATATTCGTCGACTAAAGATAGGTACCTACTACAGTAGCGGCACGTTATGATGGCAGTTTTGACACATTGGAGGGGGAAAGGATGAAACTTATTATAACGGAATAAGATTCATTTTCGCATTCATTTATTGACATTCATATTTTTTAAAACGGCCAGTCTTATTCCGCTATAATAAGGTTCATTTACTTCCCCCCCCCACATGTCAAAACTGCCTTGGTAACGTGCCGCTAATATACGGATAAAAACATAACAAAAATCAATCTTCTACACTACAAGATCTGGGAGCTAACCAACACGTCTTATAGTAAGTAGTATTATTTTAACCTTACAGCGACTTTTTGTACTAAGACGTCCCTTATTGTCATGACAATAAGGAACGTCATAGTACAAAAAGGATATAGGATAAACAAAAAAAACACACACTACATTCGCACTTTTGCTTATAGATTGGACAAACAGTTTCCTTCAATAAAAGAAGTAGACAATATTTAGCTCACTACCATAATTTTATCATCATTACCATAATTACAAGATCATCACCATAATTGTATGATCATTACCATTTTCATAAAAAATGGATGGTAAATACTGGTAATGAGAGGATCGGTAATGATATTTCTGCACTTTCTTTAGATTTACTCCATTAATAACTACAACACCAAAGTATTAAATATTTAAAAACGATTTGTACTCGATAATTATTATGTTAGCATTAATAATAATCTAACATAATAAATAATTTTCAGTAAAAAGCGCGAATGGTAATGTATCAAAATATTAACTCAGCTTAAAGTCTCCAGTTAGAAAATTCTCTTAAAAAAAAGTTGCACGCGTTCGCCTCCCTTAATGTTCGTTGATCGACTGCGGGAACATCATGCTCGGGGTGAGGAATGAGTACGGGCAAATATTTCGCCCGTTCGTGAATATAGAAGCTGTTTTCACAATAAAAATTTGAATGAATGGTAGTGAGATTATTTTTTTAACGAAAATATTTTGTCACCGTGAACAAGTAACAACCATAAAATACTACATTTATTTAAATAATTTTATAGCTTAATGTGTACTCTAAACATACTACTACAAAAATACATAGTAAAGCATCAGAATATTTAGTTATATCCCGTCAAACAAAAAAAAACAAAATCAGGACACTGTTGGTAATGAGATTTAGGCATATCTTTATTTATTTTTTAATACTTAAGAGCCTGTTAAATAATCAAAATCTGGTGGCAGCTACGCCTTTTTAACTTGCCTAATTAAAAAAATATATTAGGTAGCCTAAAAACGTGTAGTTTTGTGTATTTTTCGGTGAACATGTGATTTGCACGAAATGATAGAATCACCCAATTCAGCTTAGGTCCTGAGGGCCTACTCTGTTTCAAACGAAAACGAAATTTCGGACGAAATTCGCGTATTTCCTACTACGTTTCTCATTGATTCCGACATTTCTTACGAACGAAAATTGTTTGACGTCTTCGTCGTCGTCGAATCTAAACGTCAAACAATTTTCGTTCGTAAGAAATGTCGGAATCAATGAGAAACGTAGTAGGAAATACGCGAATTTCGTCCGAAATTTCGTTTTCGTTTGAAACAGAGTAGGCCCTCAGGCTACAAAGTACTTTCGCATGACGACGTTATTAAGATTATATCAAAATGTGTTGCAACTGCTAGGCTGCGACGCATCAGCTGTACTGCACGACTGGCGACATCATTGTTGCCTCCGGATGCATCGCGTACTTCGGCGCGTTCCCTTCGCACTACCGCCGCGAGCTCGAGACCAGGTGGATCGCGGAGTGCAGCGAGCTCGAGATACCCTCCTCTGACACATTCGAGTATGTCGAATAAAGTACCTAAAATACTACCTACTAAACTAAATATGAAGTAACTAATATTAAATGTTCCAATTAAACAAGAGGGCTCTGCTATCCATAATGGATTCACAATAGGTTAAGAAATTAATGAATAAAAAAGCAAGTCGCATATAACTATACTATTATAAGACACTCTTCACAGTTTGATAACCATAATGGCGGATTCGTTCACGGTGCGCACGTGGAACTCTCAAGGACTGCCACGCGATTCCATCTCCACCGAGAACGGCATCCTGGTAACAAGGGCTGGCCGCTGGCCGCTGACTATAGATCCTCAGGAACAGGTAATTATAACATGGCAATGAATGCCCGTATTCACTAACATATTACTATGAGCATGGATGCATTATTTATATCGCTGAATCACTAGCTGTGAATTCAATATCGTGGTGACACTGGTGACTAAAACCTACCGAAAAAAATTACCGTTATAGGTACCTATCTCCAACTCACGAAGAAATAGTAGATTCAAGCCAATCGGCCGTAGGTGAGCAGTTTCGATTCCAGTCAATCCCCCTGGAAGGCTGTGACGGAGACAGGGTTATCATTGCGCCAATAATTGAAATAGCCATTATTCGGCATCTTTGGGTTGCAGTCCATATTATACGTATACGATATTAATTCGTGATCTTACAGGCTAACAGATGGATTAAGAACATGGAACGAGATAATGGTCTCATGATCACGAAACTGAACGACACCGCGTATCTCCGGATTTTAGAGAACTGCATTCGGCTCGGTTGGCCGATGCTTATCGAAGACCTTGGCGAAACTTTAGAAGCTACCTTAGCACCGGTGCTTTTGAAACAAACCTTCTTGCAGGTAACATATCTACATCTTCACGTGTAAGAAATTGGTTAATTAATAGATGCATGACAAAACCTAGCCTACATAAGATGTTTGTAAAGAGATATCTACTTTATGCGGCTTTTCCACCGCGGCCCAAGCTGTGCACGCTACGCACGAAATGACGTCATTGTGTGTAGCGTGCGCCGCGGTGGAAAAGCGGCCTTAATGCAATAAACAAAACTCTCCTTGTATTTATGACAGCTTCAAGGTTTTTGTTCTAATCACCAAGAGGTGACCAATAAGCTTACCTGAGCGACTGCCGTCTATTCTCAGAAACAAATCTAGTAGATATTCAATAATTATAGACCCATATCTGTCTTACCAACCATATCAAAGATTATAGAAAAAATAACTAATAGCAGACTCATCAACTACTTAAACAAATTTAACATAATATCCTCTACACAATTTGGCTTTAGACGCGGTATATCCACTGAGGACGCAGTTACTGCCCTCAGCTCGTTAGTGGCTGAACATCTTGACTCAGGGAAAACATGCCTTACTGTATTTTTAGATCTCAAAAAAGCTTTTGACACCGTCTCTGTTCCAACCCTTGTGTCCAAACTAGAAAAAGTCGGAATAAGAGGAGTCCCACTAACTTTTTTTAAAGATTACTTGTCAAACAGAAAACAAAGAGTAAAGATAGGACCTTATACTAGTGATGAATCGGATGTATCCTTTGGCGTACCACAAGGCAGTGTCTTAGGGCCTACTTTATTTTTAACGTACATAAATGATCTCTGTAATCTCAAAGTCAAAAACGCAAAAATATTTTCTTACGCCGATGATACTGCTGTTGTTTTTTATGGGAGCAGCTGGCCCGAGATTAAACTCAATGCTGAAATAGGCATGGCCCAAATTGTTAATTGGCTAAACAACAACCTACTCACTTTGAATGCAGAAAAAACGAATTATATATGCTTCAGCATCACAAATCGCTCTCAACCAAATGACTTATCTCACATTAAGGTCCACGCATGTGATAATGATGCAAGTAACAATTGCACATGTCCCACAATTAGCAAAGTCTCACAAACAAAGTATTTAGGCGTCATAATTGACCAACGGTTATCATGGTACCCACATGTCGATCAGCTCGCTGGAAGAGTTCGGAAGCTTACCTGGATATTCAAAACACTGAGACATGTCGTTCCGACAAACATTACCAAAACATCTGGCTCTCCTAGAAATGTTTTAAATGAAATTTATATTGCCCTGGCGCAATCTGTCCTAGTATATTGCATCCCCATATGGGGTGGGGCGGCTAAATCAAAATTTATAGAAATAGAACGTGGACAACGAGCGTTAATAAAAATGATGTACTTTAAGAAGATTAGATACCCCACTGAAGGTCTCTATCAGACTAGCGATTTGCTTTCTGTTAGAAAATTGTACATAACTTGCACAATCCTAAAAAAACACAAAGCCCTTACTTATGACGCACATATATTATTAAAAAAGGCGAAAAGATATCATTGCACAAATTCCACAAACTAAAACAAAATTTGCCGCCAGGCAATATAACGCACGCTCTGCCTTTTTATATAATAGGGTAAATAAAGAAATTTACATTTACACTAAGCCACTCCATGAATGTAAAAAAATACTACTTAACTGGATAAAACCATTTACTTATGCAACTACTGAATCACTCTTACAACACATGTGTTAGCTCACTTGTTTTTCTCATAAACGCATTTAAGTACCACCGCACGCCGATCAACCTCCAAATTCACGCATAACCCACAAA